>CAWUFW010000665.1:2546396-3819594 GCA_963921515.1 Calotriton arnoldi
AAATGCAACATTGTACATGGAGAATGTATAAATTTTGTCGTGAGACGGGTGGGAAATAAAGCAAATGTATAAATTTGATGGGCGGTATTTTAAAAACAATGGTCTTCAGAAATCGAACTAAATTCATATGGTGTGAGGATCAACCCCCTGTCCAATCAGAAGTAGTGGTCCCATATTTTTGCAACATTAATGGGAGGTACATGGGCGTAGAAGGGTATAATAGATATAGAATTAGTTAATTAGTTAGAGCACACTCTCAGAACACACAGAAGAGCTCCAGACCGCCAAGCTGATCGATTGCAGACTGAATCCCTGTCCAGAAGAGGTCCTGAGGAGGGGGCGGCGGAGTCCATTAGAAGGGAGACACGGGAGAATCGAGGAGAAGCGGAGTATCAGAGAGGGAACGACGCAGGCGTCGTAGGTAGAGAGGTCACCGGTCCTGTCCTGAACCTGGAGGAGATCTTGCTCTTCATCCTTCCTGGGTCCTATCTTTCCCAACTCCTTGGCCAAGGGGTTTGGTTCTCGCACTTAGGTAAATATATGCAACCTTTAGTTGCGCTGCTGTCTCTATCTTCTCCTTTTCTGAGGGACCGTCATTAATCGATAAATTGATTTCTTGTGCTTCATCCTTGATATGCGAATGAGTATCATGCAGCTCTGTAATTTACTCTGCTAAATCTTTAGATAAACATTTTAAAACTTCCTGACTCTGTGATTATTTCAGGATTAGCAAAGGATTCAATGGTAAGTCATTACTCTTCAATCAGAAGGTAATTGGTAGCAGGGATTTTGACAAAGAGTAACAACTGATACCCCAGCGTGAAAGGCTAGCGTAGTATGAATGTATGGGCCCAAGTGAGTATCTGGTGTATGAATGCTCGTTGCTAGTATCGCGCTGGATCAGTTTTCTGGTTATCAGAGGATGGTTCCGCTTTGTTAATTGGGTAATGAGAATTATATTTTTATGAACTAACACCTGTTATTGTTTAAAAGTTTTGTTTTATGTTGTCCAGAATTCCCCAGGGAGGAAAATTGAATAGCAGGTGGTAAGTGGAAGCCATACTGCAGTGAGGTTATCTGTCAGGCAGAAATAGTACTGAAAATTTAGGTAGGGCTATCAGTACTTGTTAGGGACTCTATGCGTGTGAGTAATAGCAAAAGGAATATGCTGATGAAAATTTGATGTTATATCACCTAGAAAGGGTAACATTGAAGAAGTAACATGTATTTTTGATGCTCGAGTGAAGAGTAAACGGAAGGGTTTTACTCGTAGTGTATGTTTAGTAAAACGGATAGGGTTTACTAGTGTGGACGAAAACTATCTTTTTCAAATTAGAGAAACTGTCACGATAGCGAATGTTTTATGTTGTTACTGATTTTTAATTAGTCGTAGAGAAAATAAAGTATTTACGTACGATTTTCTAAAGGGAGGGTCAGCTCCCGGAGAGGGAGCTAACGTCACAAAACGCCGCGCTGAGATTGGTTGAAACCACGGGCGTGGAAGACTCTTGTAAAGGAGGGGTCAGTAGTCAGGAGTAATACTGACGTCACAGGTGCCGCGCTGGGATTGGTCTAAACAGCGAGGGACAGAAAAGCGCAGATTGTAAAGGAGGGGTGGCAGACTAACGTCACAGAAAGGCCGCGCTAGGATTGGTTCAGAGACAAAAGTAAACTGGAATTTGATTGGTTGCTAAAATAGAAGCAGAAATCTTAGTGGATAGTGAAGATTGCATGTTAAAACGCGATCCAACTTTAATAGGAACTCGTCCGGATAGGAGATTCCTAGGTTTTGCAGAATATAACTTCATACACCGAGGTTTACCCAAAATGTACGGAGAGAAGAGGAAAATGTCATTCCTACAAAAGATTACAAATTATTTTAAAAAGGATAAGCCAATCAAAACTAGAGAAGGAATTATCATTCCACCAGCTAAAACGCCCGCTTCATTCATGATGATGGAGAGAGGTTATCATACTTGCGTATGGTTAGAGAATTGGATAGAATATACCAAAAATGATGGAATATTAAAATTTCCCGAGAATGGTACTTTTAATGGGAGAATTCTTCAAAATTTGAGATTGAGGATGAATGATTTAGAACCAAGACCTAGATTAACCCAATACGAAGCCTTAGAAGAGTGGGAAACTGAGGTATTTGAACGTGACCGATCCTGAAGTAATAGGGGTTATCGGGGATTTTTCCCGAGATACCACAATGAGTCAAGGGACGGTCAGATGAAACAGTGGAGAAGAGCGATGCTTACAGAGGGACTGTATCCAATATTGACAGAAGAAGAACTGTTAGGGAGCAAATGTACAGAAAAGACACAACACTTGGCTAGATTTGGAGATTCCGAAGATGAATTTATGGAAGAGATATTAAAGAATCCTCCACCATATCAGGAAGGGACAAAGGGATGTACCCCAAGTGCACCACCATTAAAGACACCATTGGTACCGCAAGTAATGCATGATTCCACACCTAGTAGGGTACTTCACGATAAAGAAAAGGAAGCCCTAGAAAAAACCAGAGCAGAATTAATACAGAAAATAACAGATAAAAGTGCATCCTGATTCTTTGACCATACCTGTAACAATTGGTCCAGTAGTTCCATTATATAGTGACAAGGTAAACTATTCCCAGCCGCTAGTTGCGCCTACTCCTGTGAACATTCCGAAACCTGAAGCAATAGTAATGGTTGAGGATCATTTTAGTGATTGTGAATCTATAATTTCATTAATGGACTTGTCCATTCGAGAATCCGTAAATAGTACTCCCAAAAGAGCTACACCTGGTTGCTCAAAAGATGTAAACATAATAACCTCATCAGGAACAAAAAGTGGCACAGTAGTTACTCCAGAAGACTTAGAAAGGTGGGCACAAGGATCAGACAAACAGTGTACACCCCCAAAGATTACGGACATTTATAAACTAAAAATCGAATTGGAAGAAATAATAGCAGGAAATGTAGGGATAGACCGTCTAAATACTTACGATGAAGAAGAATTGTTGTTTGTGTGCAGAAGCATCACAAGAAATGTAAAAATATTCCATGAAAAATTATCAGACTTAGCTCTGCAGATGGGAATTGAAATAGGGAAGTCAAAGGTGTTACAGAAACCCTATAGAGCAGATTTTTCAGACAAAGATTTAGAAAACATGAATGTCTCTGGAAGAAAATTACAAATAAAAGAATTAATGACAGTCTTACAGAAATGGGGAGACCTAGATAAATGGAAAGTTAGATGGACAAAGAAAAAGGAAGAAGCACGATACAGTAGAGCAGCTTCTGAATATTTGATGAAGGAAACAGGGAAAGCAGATCAAATGTACCCGATGCGAGAAGTTCCAGGAGGGGGATATGTACATGTCCCATTTAGCAGACAGGATATTTTATCCTTTACGAATGATTTCCCAAAGTTAAGAGAAAAACCAATTGAATGGTACAAGCAGGTTGAGAGGTTTGTGAAAGTGTCAAAGGTATTGTTGAAGGACTTGGATGGTTTGTTCGACATAGTGGTACCTGCCGATTTATGGACAGATTGTAAAATCACAGTTGATTGGCCAAGTGAAGAGTATCCCAGAGATCCAAAGACAGGTGCCCCGTCAAGTGATGCAATGAAAAAGTATCAGCAGGTAATCACTTACCTGAAAGGAAAGATACCACCAAAAGAGACAGATTGGGTGAAAATAGACAGAACTACTCAAGAAGCCAGTGAATCGGTACACGCCTACTATGAACGTTTATTGCAGGTATTCAAACAGTATAGTGGCTTTGAGGATATTGGAGACAAAAACATGAGTCAGTTTGTTTACCGATTTGTTTATGGTCTAAAGCCAGAAATTTGTCAGATGATTAAGCAGCATATGTTGTGTTGGCAAGGGAAACAGATCGACGAAATTTTGAAATATGCAAAATATTGTGGAGATGACATTGAGGATAGGCACAAGAAACTGCAAGTGAAAATGATGTGGGCTCAGGTAAAAATGGCCAAGAAACAGGGGATTAATTTGGATAATCCAAGTGAAAATCAGGGAAAAGATTCTGGATCGAATGCGGATACTGGGAATGGTGGAAAATTGAGAGGACGAATGAGCAGAGAAGAGGCTAAAAAGAAATTTCCTTGTCATGGATGCGGAAAATTGGGGCATTGGAAGGATGAATGTAAAAAGATACGGAATAATAATGGCCCAAATCAAAATTTAAATCCACAGACGCAGAATGACTCACAGCAGGGTGTAAATCCTCAGAGTCAGTTGCCACCTGCACCTATACAGGGTAATGTAAGCAGAGCAAAGCACGGTACAGACGTCGGATATCAAGGAGGAAGTGGTAAGAATGATTATGTAACTTCACAGTTTCTTTTACAGGACGATTTCTGTCAGTACAGTTCATGACGGTGCCTAGGAGAGGGGGAGAAGGAGTGCGTACTTGGCGCATCCTTACCGGTAGATCAGTCAGGTCCATATGTTGAAGGAAATGTCAAGGGTAATGATATTACTTTTCTTTTGGACACTGGTGCTACCCGGTCTACTGTGAGAACAGCAGACATCCCAGACCTTCCTCTCTCTGGAGAAGCTATCCAAGTAGTGGGAGTAGCTAATCGAAAGATTAGAACACCTCTTACCGAACCAATGGAAGTTAAAATTGGAAATTTTAGAGAAATGCATCAATTTGTAGTGTGTGATTCTAGTCCAGTAAATCTATTGGGAAGAGATTTGTTGTGTAAAATGAACTGCACAATATTCTGCACACCGGATGGTGTGGCAATTCAGACCCCTGATGAAGACCATGTATATAAATTTATGATTGCAAAACAAGGTACAGAAGTGGATGAGATGTTCTCCTTGATAACGAAAGACGAGCTGCCAGAAGAATTAAAAACTACAGTAAATCCTATAGTATGGGATTTCACGGGAAAAGAAGTAGGACTTATGGCCAAAATAGACCCAGTTAAAATTACTGTAAAAGAAGGTGCCATTTTCCCGAATACCAGGCAGTACAAAATGAGTGCAGAAGTAAAAGCAGGAGTTATTGAAGAAATCGATCGAATGGTAAAACAAAACATACTAAAAGAAGTATTGAGTAGCCCATGTAATTCACCGATAATGGGTTTAAAGAAGCCTAGTGGGAAATATAGGATTGTCCGAGACCTGAGAAAAATAAATAAGATTGTGGAACCTTGTTGTCCTATAGTGCCAAATCCTGCAGTAATTCTATACCAGATTCCTTGGGAGTGCAGGATGGTTTACTGTGATTGATTTATGCCAAGCGTTCTTTTCAATACCATTGCACCCAGATAGCCAGTATCTTTTCTCATTTAAATTTGAAAATAAGGTCTATGTATGGAATCGTGTTCCTCAAGGGTACACGGAAAGTCCTTCCATTTTCAATCAGATATTGAAAAAGTGTTTAGAAAAACTAGTAATGCCAGGAAGTTCAGTTTTAGTTCAGTATATAGATGACTTATTAGTGGCATCTAACACCAGAGAAGACTGTATTGTGGACTCTATTGCATTATTGAATCACTTAGCTGAAGAAGGGCATAAAGTCTCACCTGAAAAACTGCAGTTTTGCACAACAACAGTTAAGTATCTAGGACATCAAATTGAGAGGGGAAAAAGAAGAATAACCTCTGAAAGAGTAAAATGAATCAAGAAAATGCAAATGCCTAACACCCAACGGGAAGTGAGAATGTTCCTTGGGGTAGTGGGTTATTGTCGACAATGGATACTAGGATTTTCCCAGTTAGCAAAGCCCCTAATTCAAATGACAAAAAAGAAGGCAAAGGACCCAGTTGAATGGGATGACGAAAGTGTAGGAGCTTTTGTAAAATTTAGAAATGCTTTGTGTGCAGCGCCTGCCTTAGGCATGCCCGATTATAAGAAAGAATTTGCACTATTCTGACACGAGAGAGAAAATTGTGCACTATCAGTCCTAACTCAGAGACATGGTCTGGATAGACGTCCAATAGCATATTTTTCTGCTACACTGGACCCAGTGGCGGCCGCTTTACCAGGCTGCTTAAAAGCAGTAGCGGCTACCTGTTTGAGCATTGAACAAAGTGAGTCAATTGTAATGGGACACCCAGTAAAGGTGTTTGTTCCACATGCGGTTGTGATTCTATTGACAAGAACCCGAACTCAGCATCTTACTCCTAGTCGGATGACTAAGTATGAGAGAATAATTTTGGGTGCTGAAAATGTGACCATGGTAAGGTGCACAATAGTGAATCCTGCTACCTTACTACCAGATCCATACCATGAAGAAGTTAAAGATGACGAAGAAGAACATGATTGTTTACAAGTCACAGAGTTATGCACAAAACCACGTCCTGACATTCAGGAATTGCCCCTAAGGAAGCCAGACAGGGAGCTGTTTGTTGATGGTTCATGCCAGAGGCCTGAAGATGGTAAACTGACTGCAGCAAATGCAGTATGTGAATTAACTGGAATAGTCGAAGCATCCTATTTACCAGGAGTAAAATCTGCACAAGTAGCTGAATTGATTGCTTTGATAAAAGCTTGCAAAATTGGGAGGAATCAAAAAGTAACTATATTTACAGATAGCCAATATGGTTACGGGGTTGTGCATGATTTTGGCCAACTATGGATGCAGAGGGATTTCATGACTTCTTCAGGATCCCCCATTAAAAAAAGGACAGTTTGTAAGGGAATTGCTGAAAGCAATACAATCACCAAAAGAATTGGCTGTGGTGAAAAGTGCCGCACACCAGTCAGGAGATGACTGGGTGGTAGTCGGCAACCGATATGCAGACCTTGTGGCTCAACATTGTGCCAAAAACAGAATGGCGGTGAATAAAAGGGTGGAAAGAATGGGAATCAGCTGCCAACTTTTGCTGTGTGCACCTCATGAAACATGGAATGATGTAAAACGATTGCAAGATGATGCTAATGAGAGTGAAAAGAATATATGGATTAAAGTGGGATGTTCTCAAAGAGAGGATGACGAGGTGTGGATTTGTGCCGATGGCAGACCAGTCATGCCCGACTGTCTGCTCTCACAAATGGCCAGGATGTATCATGGAGACACACACATAGGGAGAGATGCAATGATTAGGCTCTTCAGACGAAATTGGTACAATCCCAAATTCAGGGCTGTAGCAGAGAGTCTTTGCCAGAGATGTTTAACCTGCCAAATGCATAATCCAGGGAGGAAGACAATAATCAGGTTTGGAAAGATTGGAAAGGCAGAGGGTCCATTTATAAGACTCCAATTTGATTTCATTCAGTTACCACCATGCAGAGGGCTGAAATATGTACTTGTCATAGTGTGTCTGTTTTCAAAGTGGGTGGAGGCTTACCCTACCAGGAGAAATGACAGTATTACAGTCGCAAAGCTGTTGCTACGAGAACTCATTCCTAGATTTGGTTTTCCAGTAACTTTGGAGTCGGATAGAGGAAAGCACTTTAACAGTGAAGTGATTAAGATAATCTGTGAAGCATTCCAAATTTAACAAAAATTGCACTGTGCACATCGTCCAGAGGCTTCTGGAGTGGTTGAACAATTGAATGGCACAAACAAATCCAGACTGGGAAAAATGTGTGCATCAACATCATTAAGTTGGCCGGATGCATTGCCATTTGTCTTAATGGGACTCAGAAGCATTCCTGATAGAAATACCGGATTGAGTCCCCACGAGATAATGATGGGAAGAGCAATGAGACAAGCACATGTTCCCATAAACAAACTGCTGAATATATCTGATGATATGGTTCTGGATTATTGCAAAGGATTGGCTGACCTAGTGCGTTCTCTCTCTCACCAGGTTGGAGAAGACGCAGTTTCCAGGCAGCCTGAACAAGAACATGATCTGAATCCTGGTGACTGGGTGGTAGTGAAGAATCACACCAGAGAAACGTGTCCATCACCTAGGTGGAGCGAACCTTGTCAGATCATATTGGTTACAAACACCGCTGTGAAGTGTGCAGGATTTCCTAATTGGATTCATGTAAGCCACACTAAAAGAGTACCAGACCCTGAAGAAGAAAATCCTCAGACAGTAACGATCACTGAGGAAGCTGAAGGTTGCCCAGCTGAAGAATCACAGGAGCAAGATTCGAGGGAAGCTGATGAAGAACAACCGAGCACAAGTCAGGACTGGATACCAGTGGTGGAAATTCCTGAAGTTTACTACAGGACAAGAAGTCAAGCAAATCTAGAAGAAGTTACAGAAGATCAGATAGGTGAAGAAGAAGCAGCTCAGGAAAGAGAAGAAGAAGAAACAATAAGAGAACCTGAGCAGGACCAGATAGGGAAAGAAAACTGGGCTCAAAATAGTGAAGAACGAAGAAATTTTGAGCAGGGACAGACAGGTCTAGAAGAATGCGGTCAGGCTGCAGAAGTACAAAGTGCAATAAGCCCTGATCAGGACCAGTTAGATCAAGGAAAACCCATTCAATCAGAAGATCTTGAAATTCTTGAATCTGAAGACGAAAATACTGAATAGAGTCAGCCATTAGAAACTCACAGTGGAGCTGCTGAAGAGAAACCAATCAGACCTGAAAAAGAACAAATAAAAGAAACTAATTGTCGAAAATAAAATTGTGACACGATCTGAAAATAAAAGTATTTTTGAAGAAGAAAACAAAGAGGCAGTGAAAACACAGAAAACAAGAAAAGGTGATCATTGGCCTAGTGTCATTAAAAGAGTGAAATACCACGTAAGAACCAGAAGTGAAGATCCAGAACAAGTAAACGAAGTAACTAGCCAAACAGGACAGGAAAAAGAAACGGAGAAGTAAGAGATTGAAACTTATTAACAACAAGTTTAAAGGTCCTGACTGGACTTACATAATTCTTGAAGATTACGAGAGCTCAGAATCAAGGGAAAGTGGTGACGAAGGAACTAGTGCAGAACTGGTCTATGAAACAGAAACAAGATCACCTTGATAACGTGAAGAAGCTGCGCAAAGAAAATTGAAGAAAAATAGATAAGAAGAGCAATCTTCCTTGTCAAAATGTCCGATGATAGAGTTACTGGGAGATCAAAAGGAAAATGTTGTAAAAGATGCTGTGCTATATGCATATGCAGTCTAGTAGTGGTACTTGTAGCATGGTTAGTACTGATTGTAGCAATTCCCTACCTTATGATAATGGATAAAAAGATTAACAATGAAACGAAGGGAAGGTTAGATAACTTGAAAGGTAATAGAGTAGAACTAATGGCAGAAGATGATTCAGAATTTCATCATGAAGTAACAGATAATGATACTAGTTTAAATGTTTTCACTAAGTTACTATTTCAATATGTAGATACCATGGAAGTTAGCAACTGTTATGTCTGTATGAAATTACCAGAATCAGCAGCAGAAGGATTAACGTATCATCATTTGCCATTAACCTATGGCATATCATGTAGTGTATTGACAAGTTTATTTTATAGAACAGGGAAAATTGAGTATTATTATTCAAACATAAATGTGATATTTTCTGAGGTTCCGATTCGCAAGAGTATGAACCCAGTGCTTAGTAGTCAAGATGCACAGATTATGGGAGAGTTTTTCTTAACAATGAAATCAATAGACATAACACATGCACATAGAAACAATCTAACATGTTCTTTACACGAAGAAGAAAAGATATTTTTGAATTTAGTAGAAGATAGAAGACAAGATTTTCAAAAGAAAGCTTCTGAGCATAAGGCTCATTTGCCACCTTGGGCTGAGAAAGAAGGGAGTTACACACCTGGCAGGGCTCAAGCTGCTATGGCTCTGGATTTTGTAAAAACAGGAAAAATGTGTCTACATAGATTAAGGACTGACTATAACAATGTTTTCATCGGTACCAGCGAATGTGAAGACAATTTCTTAATTCTTGGAGGTTGGGGACTCAAAGGAGGAACAGATTCAGTTTTTCCTGGAATCTATTATGTGTGTGAGAATAAGGCTTACTTTAGGCTTCCTGCACGGTGGTATGGAAGTTGTTATTTTGGAATAGTATTTCCAAAGATATACCACGTAAAAAGAAACACTGGGAGCAATGAAAATAATAGCGAATTCACTCGTAGCAAAAGAGCTAGTTTTTCTGAAATTGTAGGTGATATATTTGGTGCATTGATACCTTCAGTGGGAGTAATTCTGAACTCAAGAAGAATATGTAAATTATCTACAGTGGTTGATCGTTTATCAACAGATACTGCTGGAGGCTTTTTAATGATTAATGCGGAAATGGTTGCGATTAGATCTATGGTTATGCAAAATCGACTTGCTCTTGACATTATTTTGGCAAAAGAGGGCGGAGTCTGTAAATTATTGAAGACGAAACACTGTTGCACTTACATACCTGATAAAAGTGCAGAAATTGAAACGTATATACAGAATATTACAAAACTTGAGAAGGAACTGAAACCACTGGAAGTTGATAGTGTATGGGAAAGATTGACAAATAGTATAGCATCAATTGGTACCTGGTTTTCTAATATAGGGAAAGGACTTATAGGCAAAGTATTAATACCCTGAGCGGGAATAGCAATAATAGCATTGTCAATAATAATATGGTGCAAATGTTGTAGAAAGAATGAATCGTATAACGTGACAGGAAAGGGAAAGAAAAGAAAATTCGATGAAATTGAACTTGAAGATTTGAGAAGTGAATTATACAAAAAGCTGAAAGGAGATGTGAAAAATAGAAAAAATGAAAATGAAATTATAGTATGCTAAGAGTTGGCATCTGGTTGTGGGTAGTATTTGATGGCTCAGAAACGCCATCAGAGAGGGGATTGATGGAGCAAGGACTCACAAATGAGACTTGCTCGAAGGCAATCTCCTCACAGTATTAATGTATTAAACTTCGTATTGTTCATACTAATTTTGCATACACGACATAAATAGCAAGGAAGCTTGCTCATGTGTTTTAACTAACAAGTAACGCTTGTCTGTTCTAAAAATGGCCGCTAAAACGCGGGAACTCTTCTGCGCATGTCTCAACCATATCTCATGGTGTGACGTCTTACTTTGCTTGGTGGGAAAATTCTGCTTCTGCGCAGTATGTTCTAAAATGGCTGCTTAATGTTTTCACATGCTACAGCTTGCTCTCGTGTTGTAATTAAATTGTCGTTTTCTTAACGCTATTAATGCGGGATAGAAATTATAAATAAATGGGAGTAGAGTAGAGAGAGTGGGGATACAGTGAAACATTTTATTTGTGATTTTAATATTTTCTTCTTGTACTTTTATTAGTTCGTAAACTTGGGCCTGGGGTTGGTGAACTGAAACTCGAGAGACAAATGATTCTGCGCATGCGTCTTGCATGTCTGCCAAGAGAAAAGGATGAAGTCAACCTGGACGAGGTCCAAGGCCGCGACCTGATGGCCGACACTGCTGTACCCATATCTTTCCTGTTAAAAATGCAACATTGTACATGGAGAATGTATAAATTTTGTCGTGAGACGGGAGGGAAATAAAGACAATGTATAAATAAGATGGGCGGTATTTTAAAAACAATGGTCTTCAGAAATCGAACTAAATTCATATGGTGTGAGGATCAACCCCCTGTCCAATCAGAAGTAGTGGTCCCATATTTTTGCAACATTAATGCACAAGTTACTAACTTGTGTAACGATATATCTGTAAGAGACAGTAGTTAGTGACAGATTCCTTACCTTAGAATATCCCCAGGCGTCAGACTGGATCCGGAAAGTTTTTGCGTAGCAGTACCCTTGCGCGTCGGTAGGCGGCGTCGTGCGGCTCCGCGTCCGTCGTCGGGACCACCGGGATGACGTCGCGCGCAGTACTTAGACGCCGCCCCTGCGCGCTGACGTCAGTTCTGTACACGACTTTCCGCGCCAGGAACGCAGAGCCATGCAAGAAGCTGACATAGGTGTCTGAAAAATACTAGGGCCCTGAAAGGGATGTCCTTAACCCTAGAAATCAGTTCGCAGAACGGGGAGGATGGGTGGGGCGGTAAGGAATCTGTCACTAACTACTGTCTCTTACAGATATATCGTTACACAAGTTAGTAACTTGTGCATCTGAAAGAGACACGTTAGTGACAGATTCCTTACCTTAGAATAGATACCCCAGCAATACCAACCCCGGTGGTGGGTCTGCGAACAAAGATCAGACAATGAAATCCCGGAGGACAGAACGGCCAAAGAAGCCGTCCCTCCGGACCTGACTGTCAAGGCAGTAATGCTTTGTAAATGTGTGCAGCGAGGCCCACGTAGCTGCCTGACAGATATCCTGCAGCGGAACACCGCGGCCTAAAGCCGTGGTAGCAGCCGTTGCCCTGGTGGAATGGGCACGCAGCCCAACAGGAGGCTCCTTCTTAGCCAAAGAATAACAGGCTTTGATACACAAGGTTACCCAGCGGGAGATGGTTCTCTTGTGTACCGCCCGACCTTTTTTGGCGCCCACGTAGCCAACAAAGAGCTGGTCATCCACCTGGAAGTGTTGTGTGCGGTTGATATAAAAGGAAAGCGCACGTTTTGGGTCCAGACGGTGGAGCCTCTCTTCCTCTCTGGAAGGATGCGGAGGCGGAAAGAAGGTGGGCAAAGTGATGGTCTGCCCAATGTGGAAGGCAGTGACCACCTTTGGCAAGAAGGACGGACGCGTCCTAAGAACAACCTTGTCTGGATGGACAGACAGAAAGGGAGGTTTGCATGAAAGAGCCTGGAGCTCACTCAACCGCCGAGCGGAGGTGATGGCCACCAGAAAGGCTGTCTTCAGAGTCAGAAGACGAAGAGGACAGTTATGTAGAGGCTCAAAGGGAGCGCACATGAGAAAGGTAAGAACCAAGTTCAAGTCCCACTGAGGCATCACAAACGGAACAGGAGGGAAGAGGTGTGTGATGCCTTTTAGGAACCTGTTAACAACAGGGGACTTGAAAAGGGAGGGCTGATCAGGAAGCCTGAGGAAGGCCGAGATGGCACAAAGATAGCCCTTGATGGTACCCAGGGCAGAACCCTGTTGGGCCAGGGAAAGAAGGAACAGAAGAACCTCAGAAAGAGGGGCAGAGAGGGGATTCACAGCCTTTGCTGTGCAACCATGCCACAAACTTGTTCCACCTGCAGGCGTATACCACCTTAGTGGAGGGACGCCTGGCTGCCAGAATCACATCACAAACTTCGGGATGCAAGTCGAAAGGAATCAACTGCCGCCGCTCAATCTCCACGCAAGCAGGTGGAGGCTGGACAGGTTCGGGTGGAGGACCGTCACCAGCTGCTGCGACAGAAGATCCTCCCGAAGAGGCAGACGGATCGGGGGATCGACGCTCATACTGAGTAGCTCGGGATACCAAACTCTTCGAGCCCAGTCTGGAGCCACAAGGATGACTTGGGCCCGGTCGTGCCGAATCTTCTTCAACACTCTGGGTAGAAGTGGTATAGGAGGAAAGGCGTACAACAGACCGCAACTCCACTCGCGACGAAAAGCGTCGCCGAGCGAGTGCCGCCTTGGAAATTCCAACGCGCAGAACTGATGACATTGCGCGTTCTCTTCGGTGGCGAATAGATCTAACCAAGGCTCTCCCCACTGCAGAAAGAGTCCTTGCGCCACTTCCGAGTGAAGACGCCATTCGTGATCCATCATGCACCTGCGGCTGAGTTCGTCTGCCCTGGCGTTCAGGGAACCTGCCAGGTGTTGAACCATCAGGAACATGCCCTGATGTTCCAGCCATGTCCAGAGGCGCAGAGCCTCCTGACAGAGGGTCCACGACCCCACCCCGCCCTGTTTGTTGCAGTACCACATGGCGGTGGTGTTGTCTGAACACCTGCACTACCTTCCCTTTGACAGAGGGAAGGAATGCCTTGAGTGCAAGTCGGATCGCCCGGAGCTCCAGAAGGTTGATATGGAGCCGGGACTCCGCCGGAGACCAGAGGCCTCTGATCTCCGCTCTCTCCCATGTGACCGCCTCATCCCAGAAGGGACGCGTCCGTCACAACTGTGTGCTCTGGCTGGGGAAGGGAGAGGGATCTGCCCATGACCCATTGCCGGTTCGAGAGCCACCACTGCAACTGTTTTGCAGTCCCCTCCGAGATCTGGACGTGATCGGACAGGTTGCCCTGGTGCTGCGCCCACTGGAACTTCAGGTCCCACTGCAGAGCCCGCATATGCCATCTGGCATGATCGACCAGCAGGATGCAGGAGGCCATGAGGCCCAGCAGCCTCAGGGTCATCCGTACCGAAACCCAGGATAAAGGCTGAAAGATCGGAATCATAGCCTGAATATCCCCGGACTCGCCGTTCGGGAGGATAGGCCCGAAACTGCGTCGTGTCCAGAACTGCTCCGATGAAAAGGAGCTGTGGAGAAGGAATCAGATGCGACTTCGGCACATTGATGGAGAACCCCAGCGAGTGCAGGAGTTCGGCCGTAGTCTGGAGGTGGGAGACGACTGCCTGGGACGAGCCCGCCTTCAGCAGCCAGTCGTCGAGGTAGGGGAAGACTGGAACCCCTGCCCAGCGCAGATGAGCTGCGACCACCGCCATCACTTTCGTGAACACCCGAGGGGCACTAGTAAGGCCAAAGGGGAGCACGGTGAACTGAAAATGCTCGAGGCCTACCGTGAACCGCAGGTAACGCCGGTGGGCCGGCAGGACGGATGTGGAAATAAGCGTCCTGCAAGTCCAACGCTACCAACCAGTCTCCAGGGTCGAGGGCAGTCAAGACCTGAGCTAGGGTGAGCATCTTGAACTTCTCCTTCCGGAGGAAGCGATTGACGTTCCGGAGGTCTAAGATAGGACGCATGTCCTCCTTGTCCTTTTTGGGCCCTACAAAGTAGTGGGAGTAGCAACCACGTCCTACTTTTGGGGTCGGAACATGCTCGATGGCCCTCTTGGCCAAGAGGGCCGTGACTTCCTTCTGCAGAAGCACCAAGTGATCCCCTGACATGCGGTGGAATGGAGGTGGCATGGCTGGGGGGGTGGTCTCGAAGGGGAGGGAGTAGCCCCTTCGGACAATGTCCAAGACCCACCTGTCCGAGGTGATGGCACGCCAGTGGTGAAGGTGATGGCGGACCCTGCCCCCTACTGGCGTGCTGTGCACCTGAAAGGAAGGACTAGGAGGGCTTGGAGGCCACGGACTGGGCGGAGTTGGTGGCCTGACCCGCACGCTGGTTGCCTGACCCGCCACGGCGGGAGCCACGTCCTCGGCCACGCGAAGACGCTTGCTGCGCGGGCCAGTGGCTGGGCAGCGGACGTGACTGGGCGCCCCTTCCGTGGCCACGAAAGGGGCGAAAAGCAGAGGTTAGCGGAGGGCGCACAGCAGAAAGGCCCAGGGACTTGGCAGTAGCCCGTGAGTCCTTAAAACGCTCCAGCGCATGGTCTGCTTTGGAACCAAAAAGACCGACTCCATCAAAGGGCATGTCCATGAGTGTATTCTGGACATCACCCGAGAAACCAGTTGTTCTCAGCCAGGCGTGGCGACGCAGCGCCACCGTCGTTGCAAGCGATCTGCCCAGCGAGTCGGCGGTATCAAGGCCACAACGTATGGTGTACTTTGCCGCATCCCTACCTTCCGCAATGGTGCGGGTAAGCAGTGTCTGGACCTCCTCAGAACACTGGGGCAAAACAGCCGCCACCGAATCCCACAGAGAGTGGGAATATCGGCCCAAAAGGCAAGCGGTGTTGACAGACCGCAAGCCAGCACTGGAGGAAGAAAAGGCCTTCTTCCCAAATTGGTCCAGGCGTTTGGATTCCCTATCCGGAGGGGCGGTAGGGAAGGCGGTTTGGGAGGCAGAGGCTTGGACAACCAAGCTCTCGGGGTGGGATGTTGAGAGAGAAACAAGGGGTCGCCCGGAGCAGGGCGATGGCATCGGGCCACGTTCCTATCCACAGGAGCCCCTGTGGCGGGCTTGGACCAGGTGCCCAAAAGAACGCCAGACAGTGCATCATTAAACGGCAGCAATGGCTCCGAGGAGGTAGCTGCCGGCTGAAGCACTTCCGTCAGGAGGTTAGTCCTGACAGCCACCGTAGACAGTTGGAGGTGCAAGGCTCCAGCTGCTCTACGCAACACCCTTGCGAAATTTGCTCCCTCCTCCGTAGCCACGGAAGGAGGAGACAGCATGCCAGTGTCAGGAGAAGTGTCCAGACCACTGGCATCCCCAAGTTCCTCTGCCCAGTCCTGATCATACACACACTGCTGTGTGAGAGGGTCTTCCGACCCCTCCCAGCTCTCCTGGTCCTCCTCCGATTGAAAATAAGGAGGAGGGGGGACATCAGGGACCCAATGTCTCAGTGGCGCAGGAGCAGGCGTCGGGCGACGTCGGTCCCACGCCGCGTCCGGATCCGGAGAGAGCCGGGGAACGACGCCGCCCGGAGCCCTGGACGGCGTCAGGAACGGCACCGGGGACATCGGCGGAGGCATGGTTAGGTCAACCGGCGTCGATGGGGGTTGCGGTATCACCGGAGCCGGGATCGAGGCCAAAGCCGGGGCCGGGAGCGAGGCTGGTGATGCAGGCGGCGCCGGGACCGGAGTCGCCGGCGTCGCCGGGGCAACCCCATCAGGGCCCGCGGGGCCCGAAGGCGCACCGGAGGGGCCTTGAGGCCCGAAGAGGCGGGCCATGGCAGACAGGAATTTCTGTATCTCGGCCGGAGTCGCCCCCGAACCCGGGAAGGACGGGTAATGCGGGGGCGGCTCCATAGGCACCTCCGGAGCGGCGGGGACGGTGCTGACAGGGGCCTCAGCCGAGTCGCGAGACCGGCGAGGTGAAGTCTTAGAGCGATGGTGCTTCTTAGACTTTTTGTGCTTCGACTTACCCGAGGAGTGCGAAGACTTGGACTCCGACGACCGGCGAGGACTCCGTGACCGGCCCCTCGACCTCTCACGGGACCGGGGCTTGGTGCGGCGCAGAGCCGACTGCCAGACCTCGAGTAGCTTTCGAGACCGCTCTTGCAAAGCCTTCGGGTGTAAGGCCCGGCAGTCGGAACACGACTTCGTGTCGTGGTCGCGGCCGAGACAGTAGAGACACTCTAAGTGCGGGTCTGTGATCGACATCATTCGACCACAGGCGTCGCATGGCTTGAAGCCGGGCATCCCTATTGACACCTCGAAGTCTAGATGACTCGAAGAAAAACAGTGAAAAAATCACCAAAAGTTAGTCAAAAAATGACTAGGGCACTGCTCTTCCCGGATCTGCGCTTACTGGCGCGGAAAAAAGAAGAACTGACGTCAGCGCGCAGGGGCGGCGTCTAAGTACTGCCTGCGGCGTCATCCCGGCGGTCCCGACGCCGACGACGGACGCGGAGCCGCACGACGCCGCCTACCGACGCGCAAGGGTACTGCTACGCAAAAACTTTCCGGATCCAGTCTGACGCCTGGGGATATTCTAAGGTAAGGAATCTGTCACTAACGTGTCTGTTTCAGATGGGAGGTACATGGGCGTAGAAGGGTATAATAGATATAGAATTAGTTAATTAGTTAGAGCACACTCAGAACACACAGAAGAGCTCCAGACCGCCAAGCTGATCGATTGCAGACTGAATCCCTGTCCAGAAGAGGTCCTGAGGAGGGGGCGGCGGAGTCCATTAGAAGGGAGACACGGGAGAATCGAGGAGAAGCGGAGTATCAGAGAGGGAACGACGCAGGCGTCGTAGGTAGAGAGGTCACCGGTCCTGTCCTGAACCTGGAGGAGATCTTGCTCTTCATCCTTCCTGGGTCCTATCTTTCCCAACTCCTTGGCCAAGGGGTTTGGTTCTCGCACTTAGGTAAATATATGCAACCTTTAGTTGCGCCGCTGTCTCTATCTTCTCCTTTTCTGAGGGACCGTCATTAATCGATAAATTGATTTCTTGTGCTTCATCCTTGATATGCGAATGAGTATCATGCAGCTCTGTAATTTACTCTGCTAAATCTTTAGATAAACATTTTAAAACTTCCTGACTCTGTGATTATTTCAGGATTATGAACTGTAATGAATGTCACTCATTTTAAATTTCCCAATTAGCAAAGGATTAATTGGTAAGTCATTACTCTTCAATCAGAAGGTAATTGGTAGAAGGGATTTTGATAAAGAGTAACAACTGATACCCCAGCGTGAAAGGCTAGCGTAGTATGAATGTATGGGCCCAACTGAGTATCTGGTGTATGAATGCTCGTTGCTAGTATCGCGCTGGATCAGTTATGTTGCCCCGATGCTTATGTGTCATGCAGAACTCCTTATGCAAGATCCCGGCATCTACTTTTGACTACTGAATAGCCTCCTGGTGTCGCTGGTGTGGGCCGGGGGGTCACAGCAAGGTAAAACTTGAATTGTTGAAGTTGGACATGGAGCAGGGAGGGCTAGGACTTCAAGACTTCAGACTCTTCTACTATGCAGGGCTACTACAGTATGCAGCACAGTGGCGCACTGACGGTACGACTGGTGACAGAGGCATGGGAACAAGCGGTCACGCAGGTTGTCCGTAGGGCCCCATATGCGTCCACACGCCCACTTCAATGGCTGCAGGGATTTTGCCGGATTCAATCGGTAATGGACATCACCAGCTGGTACGAAGGGGTGCGAGACAGCGGGAGACCTATTCATGAACGGGACCTTCCATATTCTGGATGAGGCAGGGGAATGGTACCAGGTGCTGAGAGGGCACTTCCTACAGTATGCCAAAATACAGCGCACCGTCCGTGAGATCTGCCCCGTTTATCCAGACGAACCACATGAGTCACACACATTACGACTAATGCTGGATCCGGGGCCCACCAGAGAACTGACCTCACGGATATATAAAGCCATGAAAGAAGACCGCACAGTTGCAATCTCCACAATCAAAGACCGATGGAAGGCGGATTTACCCTCCCCTCTCACAGATGGTGAATGGAAGAGAGCATTTACACAGGTCCGCGAGGTGGCCAGTAATGCGAGATTTAAGCTAACCCAGTTTTACTACCTACTTAACACCACAAAGACTGGCACGCTTCAACACAAGCTTATCCCGTTGCATGCCCATGCTGTGGGTCAGACCCAGCCACATTCATACACATGACTGGGACCTGCGTCAGATTGCAAACATACTGTCAACAAGTAATACAGAGACTCCGAACGGCCAGGGGCGTACAGCTTGAAGAGTCAGTCAAACAGTGCCTCCTAGGGGTACTCCCAACACCGAAAAAAGGTGTGCGCATAAGACATAGGTTTGCCCTTCTAGGTCTAGTCCTGGCCAAATGCGGCATAGCAATACACTGGATGCACACACTCCCACCCCCCGGCTCAACAGATGGCTGGCCTGAGGGAATGGCGAGTGGCTATGGAGTGCCGCCTGCGGGTAGTGCGCACAGATGAGAATGCAGAGTGAGACCTGGAAGAATGGGGGCACATGCTTGAGAGAATACACACATCAGAGGGACTAGAGAATGGCGACGGGAGCTCGCTGCAGGCTCATAGCGCTAAAGAAACCACACACAAGTGACTGAGTAGAACTGCGGATCCCACTCCCTACTCAGTTACAGAATACTCTTTAGGGTGGAGTAGTGGAACACTCCCACGCACCCACACAACCACAACAACGGAGTGATGACAACTATGCCCCAGACCACGCACCTTGCTTCCAACAAGGTGGGCTACGGCCACCACTGCCGCCAAAGTTTTTGCATTTACTCTTGGTTTATGCGGTTACTTTAGTTTTCCTTCAATCACAAGAAAAGAGGGAAAAGTATTGCTGTGCAGGATTGTTGTGAGGGGGTGATTCCTATATGTCACGTGAAAAATGCCAAAAGATTTGCTTGGTATATCAAAGGCTCACAACATATTGTCGATCCGTAATGTCCTGAATGTGATTTGAAGCAATAAAATAAAGTTTAAAAAAAAAAAAAATAAGCGGCAGAGCAGCAAATTTACAGGACCGCCATCTTGGCCTTTATAGCCACACCCTCACTGTTTAGGACTTCGTATTGATTTGCCAGACTCCTACAGGTGACTCCATCACAAAAATCCAGCTAAACTGCAGCTCTGACCCACAGATTTGCCAAAATATTCTGTACTGTAGTATAAATATTAAAATTAAGTTAAGAGTAGAGTGGGCATTGATGGTAGCAGCTGGGTGCAGACTTGCCAGTCTTACAGTGAATAATTTAAATCCATAAAAACCTCACGGCAGGTAAGGACCGCCTAGCTGAGAAAAGGGTGCCTTCCGCTAAACCTTTCAACACATTTTAAGCCAGGGCAAAGTGATGAGGATGGATAGAAGAAACACAGCTTACATGGGGGAGCTGTGACTGGACCCCCTTTCCCCCCACAGCCCCCCCAACTGCTCTCCAGTTCTGAATAGGGAATGCTGGTGCTGAAAGAACACTCATAAGAACAGCTGGGATGATAGAGGAGGACAGCAACAGTGGCCACAAAAGGTTGGAGCCAATGAGAGTCTCTATTCATAGGCGCACAAATCGTTCACCAAACACAAGTTACTCACGAATCTCTGTCATCAACTGGAAAGCAACAGTCGTAGGATACCTGCCCCAGTGCGCAGACTGGGACAAGTGTTCAATTCCATAATCAAAAAATACATTATCTCTATCCATCAATCTAAGAATGTAAACCTACATTATATTTTAAGTTCTCCAATCTTCTTATGGTTTACAAGCCTGTTTTTCTTGCCCTCCCACCCCCATCGAGGGGATCTGGTGACACGTATAAAGTAGAAGGTCCAAGGCCGACTTGTTTATAAAAGGCACCTGAACCCCAAGATGGCACTGTAGGGCCCTATTACTTGTCACGTATTTTTATATTACATGATTAATTGAATTAGTACACTTTAGAAAGTTTGGACCATTTGAATGTCATCCGTTTAATATTCATTCTTTGCAGAGATTGCAGACAAATCTGTGAATGTTTTGTTAATGTACCGGCCTTTATAAAAAACAATAAAATGTGACTATAAAAGATTTTTCAAAGTTTTGAGAAATGTGTCATTTTGTTGGGGATAATGTGCTAATATTTTAAATGTATTTTATGCAACATAGTGTATTATTATGTTACATTTTAAATGCAAAACACATTGTACGGAAATTTAAAAACAAGAATTCCAAAATGTGCTTTTTTTAATACATTGGCCCTAAAGAGCAGGTTTAACAAGACATATGTAAATAGAAAATAAAGTACAATGTAGATCAGTGTAAATTTTGCAGACATGTTTCTGCATTTACAATGTTTATTTCCACACACTAGTGAGGATTCTTTGGTACACTTCAAGCTGCACCACTCTTAGTAGAATTAATTCCTTTCAAAATTCTGAATAAATGTTAACAATGTAAAATGGCGGCCTGGTAGATCACAGTCAATGATAAAAAGATAATGGCATATCCTTTCAGTTGTACTATGTCATGAAGCAGCTTTAGCATGCTCTGTAATGAAAACCTGAGTTGGATACCCGAGAGTTGGATTAAATGAGAACAGCAGAAAAACCCATGATCTCTAGCTACCTTGTTTACGGACCTCGAGAAGCCTTCTCCCAAGTTAGTGAGTGGTTCAGAGTATATACGGTAAGGTCTTTACATATGAGGAGAGGGAAATGCACATACTGCTGCGTAGCTCCACTCTGGGATGCTAAGCAGTGTGTGATGTTTAGGATTATTTTGATTCTGAAGTGCGCACCGCAAAACAACTGTTTCTATGCATTTACGAGAAAGAAAATCCAAGCGTGGTGGTAAAACTGCATGAAATTGGGATTTCATAGCAGCATGGTGATCAGTCATATCCCTAGGCTATATCATTGAAAGACAGCAAAGGTACACTATACCATATTGTTTCCATCTATGGCTAATGTTGTGGAGAAGCACTATGGAGATCTGACAGAGTGTCAGGTTCCACACATTTCAATAATTCAGAAAGAGGTTAAGTATACTGATTGCCCAATTACTGTAGAACGTCATGATCATCAAGGTGCCAAGTGAAGCTGGAATGAACTCCTGAAGCAACTCTGTTAGATCCCTACTTCAGAAAATATGAAATGAAAAGCTTAGAAGTAAGACACAACCCTTCTGCATTCAATATTGGAGGTTAAGAGGGCTTTAATGCTCAAATGAGGAACACGTGCAAAGAAGAGCTAGGGGAGGCACTCACTGTTAAAGAATAAACTTGTATACACATGAAGATGGCCACCAGAAATATGAGAATTTTTAAGATGTTGACGTATTACACAGAACATAACCAAAAGAAAATCAGAAGATAGACTCAACCAAAATGGAGGGTTGCCCTTGATGTATGCACTTAAGAACTTCTTTTTTAAAATAGGATACGAGAGTGTGCATGAGTGGACGTAATTGTGGAGGTAATGGTAAGATTATCAGGAAAGCCCACAGGCTAGTAAGACTTGGGGACACTGAAATGCATTGGGAATCAAGATAACGCTAAGCAACAATTTGCTAATCTCCTCTTCCTACAAGTAAAGCTCAGAGTAGGCATGGTTAGTCTGTTCAAGTTCCCACCACTAGCCAATTAATGATCGATATTTAAAAAATTATTTGGACTGCATCCTAAGTGACAGTGCACATTAAGTTACACATTGGAGAGGAAAAGGAGTAGGATAGTGGATGTAAGGTTGGAACTATCATCTTTCTTCTCAGAAGAAATGTCGTCTTGAAACTTCAACATGTAACAGGAAACCAGCTGCATCCAAGATATATGTGGGAGTTGGGTTGCCATGGAAAAGAAATCAAGATTAGCTAGATTAGACCAGTGATCTGTGGACAGAGGCATGAAAAAGTTGACTTGAAAACATGTACAAAGTTTTACAAAAAACACCATTTTTAAAATGCAACCATAAGCCCAATTTGGACGAGATCAGAGCCTGATGACTGAACAGGATCTGTAGTTACCCCCCCTAAACGTCTACTATCAGTCAAAATGTTGGCCATGCATTTCCAAATTATAATTCCACAGGGGTTTTTGGGTTTACCTCCTATTCGTTTTTGTCTCCATCTCACTAAAATGTTGGTGTACCTGATAATTATAGTAAGCCAATTTAAATAAACTGCCTTAAAATAGATAAACCAACTTCTTCATCCTGAGAGGGTCAAATGTATAAAGGGAGAAACTTAGAAATATAATTTACAGGAATAAAAGAAGGGAATAGTCAATACAAAGGAAACAAGCAATACCAGCATACTTGTACTGTCCCTCCTGAGCAGCAAGTCCAGAAGTCAAGCTGCTAGGCAACACGATCACCTCAAAGTGTGCATACATTAGCTCTTAAGGGGTGCCCCACAAGAAACACAGATTATTCAATATAGAACTCTGCAATTACCTTTCTGAATGGTTCTAGAAAATGTAATGAAGATGAGAATTTTTTCATGTTTTAATCTGGGAATAATGATGGCCAAGTGATGCCTGGAAACATACCACACTTCTGATTTCACCTGGGTATTCTGACAGACTCCCAGCACTGCAGAAATCATATCATTTCTAGAGACAAGGTTAACTCATATACATTTAGCTTGACAAAGTCGGTGATGAACTAACACACTCCATCTGAAGCTGTTCCACTGAGGTCATCTTTTTTTTTTTTGTTTTATAAATTTTTTGAGTCTCACAATGCATATAAGATCAAAATCGCATCCATCACAAGAACAAAGTGAAACAAACAACCCGTGGCCATCCATTCTTGTTGCCCATTTGCCCTCAGATACAATCAAATTTGCTGTTACACATGTCTGATTAATATTTGTCCATGTACAGTACTATCCATCTTTGCAGACTGTTAACGTTTCTTGTTCTATAGACCGCAGATATTGCATTAGTGGTTCCCAAATGTCCTTGGGTCGAGAGGGAGCTGGCAGCTCCTCTGCATACAGTTCTAGGTTCTCCCTACAGTACACAAGGTCCTTTATCCAGTGTTCTGGCAGTGGGGCAGCTGAACTCTCCCATTTCATCGCCACCCTCCTTTTCGCCATCAGCAGAGCAATTCTAATAAATTTACCAGTGACACCCTTCAGATACGGCTTGAAGCACAGTAGACACACCTGTGGGGTGCATTGTAGGGTTACAGTAGTCATAACTTGAAGCCTGTGTGTCACCTCTGCCCAGAACTCAGCCACCCAACTGCATTCCCAGGCCAGGTGCCAAAAATCTGCTCCTTGAGCCCCACATCTTTTACATGCATCACTTTCCCGGAGGCCATATTTGTGCAATTTGAATGGTGTATGGTATACTTGATGAAGATATTTGAAGTGAATGATGCGCAGATTGCCATTAGAGGTGAATGCACTAGTGAGTTGACAGCAATAATCCCATTCCTTCTGTGTAAGCTGAGGGTGAAGTCTAGTATTCCACCGATCAAGGCTCCTATCGTTAGCAACAGCTTTTTCGTCTCTTGCTGCCCTGTATAGCTTGGTGATCAATTTATGTTGTGTGGGGCTAATCAGAAGCATCTGCAGGGTATGCAATGTCAGTGGTTCATCGGGAAAGGTGTGATAGTGTGCCTGCATCGCCCTCTTAAGCCTGTGAAATATAAACAGGAATAACGGCGACTTGTTGTGTACATATTGTAGCTCCTCTTCCGTGATAAAACTGCCATTTGGGTATAGGTCCTGCATTTTATTTATACCTGCCAGTCTCAGGGTGTGCATAGCTCCCGGCTCTCCCGTGACCGACAGTGCTGCGAGGTGTGCTAGTGGGAGCGAAGGGGCACATAGTGGAAGCTTTGCAGCCAGTTGACCTAAAGCCTGCCAGGCTGCAATTGTGGTGCCTATGGTATTAATTTCCTTTTTGGGGTTACCTCTGTGTGAGTGCGACAATATATATCTTAATGGAATCGGGTGTGCATCGCCGTCCTCAACCGCCACATGAGGAATGAATTCATGATGATTGTACCAGTAGTATGCATGCTGCGCCTGCACGCCGAGATGGTACAGATACATGTCCGGAACGCCAAAGCCACCTTTACTATAGTCATGGGTAAGTGTATCCCAGCTCACGCGGCACTGCTTCCCTCCCCATACCAGCTTCACCAGCAACGAACGTATGGTTTTAAAAAACTGCTGGGTCAATTTTATGGGTATGTTGCTAAACAAGTACAGGAATCGAAGTAGAACAATCATCTTAATGAAGGCTATGCGATCAGCTAATGATAACGGCATCCCCGTCCATCTAGCAACATGCCTTTCCAGCACAGTGCATGCAGTGCCATAATTTTCCCGGATAACTATTTCCGGATCACGGTGAACCCATACCCCTAAGTAATTAACAGGGTCAGACGACCACACAAGAGGAAAGTCCAGAGCATGGGGAACCGTGTTCGCAGTCAGAGCTACTACCAATGATTTGTTCTAATTGATGCGGATCCCTGAAAAATGCCCAAATCTGATGTATTCACGCAGAACTGGTGCTAGGAACATCTGCGGTTCCCTGACAAAAAGCAACATGTCATCGGCATAAAGCGATATGCTTACAGGACAATGTGGAAAACGCAGAGCTGCCTCTCTATGTCGCTGCCTAATGATGCAAGCCAGCGGCTCCAACATTGGGGAAAAGAGAAGTAGCGAGAGAGGGAACCCTTGTCTAGTGCCCCTGCCGGTCCAAATTGGATCCGATGTGAGTCCATTTACCCGGACATGTGCCGTGGGGTCAGTATACAGCAACGCACCCATCTACCGTAGAATTCAGGGACCCCTATGTGTTGTAATATTTGAAACATGTAGCCCCACTCAATAGAGTCAAAAGCCTTGGCCGCATCCAGCATCACTGCCGCAGCCTGGAGATCAGGGTCAAGTATATGGAACATTGCAAAGATTGTGCGCAAATTGTGTGACGTGGATCTGTCCGGAATAAATCCAGATTGGTCAGGTAGAACCAGCAATGGCATTAACGGATGAAGTCTAGTGGCCAAAATGTTTGCATCTATATTAATGAGTGACAAAGGGCGATACGACTCACAGCGAGAGGGCGACTTGTCTTTTTTTAACAAAGTAATTAACAGGGCTTCTCTAAGCGTTGGTGGTAGCCTTCCCGATTCATAAGCCTCCTCATACATATCTAGCATGTAGGTTATCAGCTCATCCGCAAATTCCTTGTAGAATTCACATGTGAGGCCATCCAGCCCCGGTGCTTTCTTATTAGGTAGCGAACAAATCGCCTCACGGATGTCAGCGGCTTCAATCGGCTGACATAGGTATTCCCGCTGCCCAGTAGACAGCCAAGCAATTGCAATGTCTGCCAGATAGTCATCTAATTCCCTGGAATCAATTCCTCCTTTTGAGGTATACAACTCAGCGTAGCAGCTGTGAAACTGCGCAAATATTGCTTGCGTAGAGTAATGGTCCCTCCCTGTATCATCTGTAATTTTTGTTATGACATGATGTTCCGTTGTAAATTTAATCTTAGAAGCTAAGTTATGCCCGGGTCTGCCCCCTTCGCCATACGCACGGGCCACATGTCTCTTAGAAAGATATCGCACCTCCCCAGCCGCCAATTCATTATACTCTAGGATTAGGTCTTTAGTTTGAGCCAGTGTGCGCGCGCATGGGAGGATCTCGTAATCACGCTCAAGCTGCGCCAGTGCATTTTCCACTCTGGAGAGTTGGCCACGGATATCTTTGAGTATACCTGATGTTGTGCTGATGCATGTGCCCTTGATAATGACCTTAAAGGCCTCCCAGAGAGTAGCGGCACTACTCACCGACCCTTTATTCAAATCAAAATATTGAACTCTGGCCTCTCTGATCGTGGTAGGATCAAGCAGCGCCTCTGATGTGAAACGCCAAGTGAACTGAGGGGGGAAGCACAACGGGATGCGTAAAGTGAGCCTAACAGGGCTGTGGTCAGACAGCGTTCTGGGTAACGTATCTATTGTGGAGGCCCATGCAATCGCACCTTCACTTAACAGCCAATAATCCAGCCTCGACCAGCTGCCATGCGCAGTAGAAGCATGTGTGCCCTCCAATCTGTCAGTGTTGCGAAGCCGCCATGTGTCTACAAGACCTAGTTCAACCATCTGTAAGAAAGTGGCTCTGTATATACTGTTCCCAAATAGGTACAGTGTGCACAGAGTCCACAGTCCCCAGAGGTTTGGCAGAGGCTAAAGTTAGATATAACCTTACTCTCTAAAGTGGTAGCATGGTCGAGCAGTAAGGCAGTATCAGAGGACAGTGAAAAGCATTTGTTGTACCCACTCAGTCAGCAAATGGTCTCACACACTCAAGAACTGAACTCTAGGCCAATGGTTTGTATATAAAAATATATGCTTGTTTTATTTTAGAACCAACAATGGGTATCAAAATATACTTTCTCAGAATGAGATGCTTTAGATAAATACTTTCAATAGGCAATAGACTTTTGAATGCAATAGTTACAGTTGTTGCAATAGGCAACACAATTTCAAACACAATATAACATTGAGCTCAATGGGAATTTCTAGTTAAATGCAATAGATTACTTTTTGGATTACTTTTTTTACCACAGGACTGGATCCTAGATGCAGTCCTGGGACATCTCCTGTAAACAGTTGAGTAAAAACGTTTTGGTTACAGTTGTGATTTTTAAGGAATATTATTGTATTTTTAAAGTTGACAGTAACTTTTTCACAGAGAATCACCAATGTTATCCTATGGGAGGAAATTCACTTAGCAGGTAAGTGGGGTTATTGTTACTTTTTCTAACTCAGTGTTGGATCCTGGATCCAGCACTGGTGCATCTCCTGTAAACAGTTGAAAGAATGTGTTTTTGTTATACAGGCGATTTTTAACGAATATTTGTAAGTTTGCAAACTCGGCACTTAGAAACGTTTTCAGCAAAAACCAGGCAATGTTATCCTATGGAAGGAAGTTCAAGTTAACGGAAAGTACAGTTATGATTACTTTTCCGGGTCAGTGCTGGGCACCAAGATCCATCACTGGGATCTCTCCTGATAACAGGTGAGTAAATTCGTTTTCGTAATTCGGCTGATTTTAGATGAATATTTTAAAGTTTAGAAACTCCACACTTAGAAGAATTTCCAAGTGAAACCAGTCAATGTTACCCTACGGAAGAAAAGTGAGTTATCGGCTTTCGGGTAAGTACTCGACTGGCAGAGTTCAGGTTCTGGGCATAGACTCAGGGGTCTCCCAGGGTCAGGTAGGTACAGTTGGAACACCCTCAGCGGCACAGGGGCGGCCAGGTGCAGAGTGAGTTAGGCCCAATGTTAGCCTATGGCGGGCAGGGGGCCTTTGGTTGGTGGCTGCTGGCAAGCAGGCCACGCGGCTGTGGGAGCTGGGCTCCTGGTCACTTACCCAGGGCAAGTGGGGAAGTAGAGTAGGATAGTTGTTGCACTCCCAGGGGCACTCGGGCGGCTGGGTGCAGGGTGCTTTTGAGCCGTCGGACGCTCAATGGATTTCAATGGAGAAGCTGGAAACTGAACAAAAGCTGCTAGCTCGGGCACGGAGATTATTCAGGTGCGACCACCACTTCGAGGGGTAAGTTGGGTAGTTGGAGGATAGGTAGGCACCCCGGAGTTGGGCACAGGAGGCCGCAGGGCGCCGGGTGCAGGGGTGTCTTTTCGCGTCGGGAAATCTTACCCTCTGCTGGTCGGGGTTGGAGAGGGCCCAGGTTCTGAGGCTGCAGGCGTCGTCAGGATCGTCAAGGAGGGTCCTTGGGTACTGGATTCTTGGTCACAGTCGCTGGGGGGACGTCCTCGTGGTCTTTGTCCACTCAGGCACAGGCCGGGCTCGGCGGGTGCAGAGTGTGCTGGATTCGCGGTTCCTGGCTGGCACCAGGGGTTTGTTACTTGCTTTGAGCAGTACCACTGCTCGTGGGAGTCCCAGGTAGTTAAAGTCACAAGGCAGTCGGGTCCTCCGGGGTTTTTGAGGTTGCTGACCACTGGAGACTCCGGGGTTTAGCAGGAGCAGGTTCGAGGGTCGACAGGCCGGTAGGGCTGGGGCCAAATCAGTTGGTGTCTTCCTCTTGTTAGCAGCTGCACGGCAGGTCTTCTTGTTTCTTGTTCTTCTTTCTTGTTTCAGATTCGGGATCTGAGGAAGGAAGGTTCAGGGTGCCCCTAAATACTAGATTTAGGGGCGTTACAGGTAGGTAAAGGGCAGGGACCAATGGGTCCCTGCCCTGGGGTGGGTACACCCCCTATCCTGCCACTCTCCTGTGGGAGGGGGGCAGGAGCCTAGTCCTGATTGGGCAGGGCTCCCCATCTTCAAGATGGCGAGAGCCCGGAGATGTGCTTCACCTCGCCTCCCCCACCTGAGGGGTGGGGTTGGCAGAGGCTGGCACACCCCCTTTCCTCCCTTGGTGTTTCCCGCCAGTCTTCCCGCCAGAGAGGGGGTCAGAACCGGTGAGGGCCAGTTGCTGAGTACAGCAAGTGGCCTGGAGAAGCTCACAAAGGCGGCATGGCATGCCTTTGAAGCTTCCCCTGCCAATCCTGGGGGAGGAGACCTAGCACCTCGCCCAGGATGTGCATTGTTGCAGGCCCAGGAGAGCGGATGGCTCTCCACCCAGGGGTCCAGCAACATGTCTGCTGTGTGGCAGCCGGGGCAGCCCCTCAGACAAGACGTGGATTGTAGGTTAGGTTCAGGGAGTAACTCTAAGTTGCTCTCTGTCGTGCATTTTACATTAAATCCCACACTGGCATCAGTGTGGGTTTAATGTGCTGAGAAGTTTGATACCAAACTTCTCAGTCTTCAGTGTAGCCATTATGGTGCTGTGGAGTTCGTAATGACAACCTCCCAGCACCATATACTCTTAATGGCATCACTGCACTTACAGTGCCCAGGAATGGCCCTGGGTACTGTAGGGGCACAGGGCTCATGCACCAGTGCCCACACCAATGGCATAGTGCACCCAGCTAGAGGGGTGACTGAGGCATGCCAGGGCAGTGTGTTTGTGGGCATGGCACACAGGGATGTGTGCCATGTCGACTCTCCGTTTAGTTCTGCACCAAGACACTCAGCCTGCAAAGGCAGGGTGTGTGTGACAGGGTACAGGGCCTCTAAGGGTGGCACAATAAGTGATGCAGCCCTTAGGGGCCTTCTCTGGTCACAGTGCCCTGGGTACCTAGGGCACCATTTACCAGGGGCTTACCTGTGGCCAGAGATGCCAATTAGGTTTAGGCTTTAGTACAGTTTTTAGGGAAGGAACACAGGCCCTGGGTACCTGATTGGCAGGGACCCAGGGCACACCAAGGAAAAGTGCATCAGTTATCAGGCAAAAAGTGGGGGGGTTACTGCAACAGAAACCCACTTTCCTACACCATCCCACTATTTATGACCTGAGCTGCCTTGGGTGGCTGACCTCCTTGTCTGCTCGACTTATCTTTACTGGGGTCCATGTGTGTATTCAGGTCACCTCCCCATATAATTTCAGCTTCAGGCCACTCACGCAGCACATTAAAAATGCCATCAAAGAATCCAGGCTCATCAGTGTTGGGTCCGTATACATTCACTATAGTTAGCAGTGATCCGGCTAGTTTACCATGAGTTATAGCATAGCGAGCCCCATCATCAGTGCAGGACTTAATCATAGTGAACGGGAGACTTTTCTTTATGAGTGTAATTACCCCTCTTGCGTACGAGGAGTATGAGGACGCCAGCCGACACCCAGCCCATTGCATACCCACCCTGCACTCAGACTGCTTTGTCAGATGCGTCTCCTGGAGGAGAGCAATCTTAACATCATGCCTGTCCAAATAGACCAGTACTTGTCTAATTTTTTAAGGGGAGTTCAGCCCACGGACATTCCACGTCATGCAGGAAATCGGTTCATTATCTAACATTGTCATGTAAGCTTATTGAACAATATACATATTGCATCTATGAAATGGGGCAAAATATAAACCAACGGTTGTGTCCATGGATTCCAGTCAGACACATAAAACAATCCCACACTACCCCACCTCCCACTTCCTCCCCCCGCCCACTTCAGCACCCCCAACTTGCCAAAGCCATCCCAGAAACACAAAATCAAACCCCAAATGCAAAACATAGTCACAGTTAAATGCAGGATACACCCATGGGGGAACGCCGGAGCACATTCAACCTCCCAGATGAGAAGGGAGGTGGCCGAACAACTTAGAGAAATCTCCCTCATCTACTAAATATCTAAACAGAGAAGGACATAAAAATGCATTCCTTTTAGCAATAGCATTTTACAGTACTTGCAATGCAATAAAATTAACAGACGGTTTGGGGGGAAACGAGAAGATCATTGACCATGTCCCCCACCCGCATATCTATGGGAACAGCCAGATGCCAAAAGGCCTGGAATACCAGCATGCAATGCCTTAGAGCCCAGCAGATACATCACTACACAATCTGGTTTTCGGGCCTCGTATAGCACGGAATCAGCATTGTTAGAGGTGTCAGAGGCGATTCGTGAGTGTCTGGATGCCGGCGGGAGAGCCGCACTGGTTATGCTGGATCTCTCGGCGGCATTCGATACAGTGCCTCACTCCTTGCTTCTTGATCGCCTCCTGGAGATTGGCATATCCGGGTCTGTTTGGGGCTGGATTAGGTCTTTTTGGAAGGCCGCACCCAGCAGGTCTGGCTCCCACCATGTGCCTCTGTGCCCCAGCGGGTGGTCACAGGTGTCCCGCAGGGGTCATCCCTTAGTCCCCTTCTTTTTAACATCTATGTCACTCCGCTGGTTTATTTAGCGGAGACATTAGGGGCTAAGGTGTTGGCCTACGCGGATGACACTCAGCTCCTGTTTTCTTGGGGAAGGGACGATGATTCAGTCCTCTCTGCTCAGCACTGTCTGTCTTCTGTTTTTCATTGGCTTGCTCAGGCACAGCTGAAGTGTAATGAAGAGAAGTCGGAGGTTCTCTTGTATGGCGTATTTCCTGCCAATTTCAGAGAGAGGCTATGGCCCCCTGGTTTCCCCCTGCCTAGTGCAATGGGAAACGCTGCAAAAAATCTGGGGGTCTGGTTTAATGAGAACCTGACCTTTTCAACCCAGGTTAAGAAGCTGGCTGGGACCTGTTTTGGCACCCTGAAAGCTTTGAGGAAGTTTCTTCCTCTCCTTCCAAGACCCGCCAAAGAAACTGTTGTTCGTGCCTTGATTTTGTCCCGCCTGGACTATGCCAACGCACTTTATGTGGGCATCCCTGGCTACCTCTTGAATAAAATGCAGGTAGTTCAAAACTCTGCTGCCAGACTACTGCTGGGTTTGTCTGGCAGGTGTAGTGTGCGTGCTCATTTGCGCTCTTTGCACTGGCTCCCTGTGGAGTCCCGAATAAAATTTAAAACTTTGACCATTGCCCATAGGGCTCTCTATGGCCTGGGACCTATCTATTTACAAAAGAGATTCGCTTTTTACAACCCAGTAAGACAGTTGCGTTCCTCCTCTCAACTTCTGATGCAGACCCCTAGGTTCAACCGCCAAAGGCTTGGTGGGAGCTCCTTTGTGCGGACAGCTGCCTTGGCATGGAATGCTCTGCCCCTGGAGCTGCGCGGCATCCAGGACCCGGTGATCTTTAAAAAAAAGTTAAAAACTCTTCTCTTCTAGCTGATGCTCTGACCTATGTTTCTTTTTTTCAAGCACGCGCCGGGACACTCTGCCGAGTATCTGTGCGCGATATAAATATATATAACATAACAGAACACATAGTTCAGCAACGAGCAGTCCTCTTCGTCCGGTGTACCAGAGGTATCACGACCCCTACGTTTAAAGGTTTTTGCATATTCCATAGCTGCCTTGGGATTAGTGAAGACTTTTGACTTACCCTCTGCGCCGATGCGCAGACGGGCCGGGTACAGCAAGGCATATGAAACATTCTCTGACATCAACAATTTCTTCACAGATTGATATTCCCTTCTTGCCGCTTGTACCGCAGCAGTGAAGTCCGGGTAGAAAGCCAAGTTATTACCCTGATAATTTATGTTACCCTTTTCCCGGGACATACGCAGAATTGAATCACGGTCCCTGTAATTCAACAGGCGGGCAATAAATCGGTCTTGGCGGGGCACCCGGGGGAGGGCGAGCCGCCAGGGAGCGGTGAGCTCTTTCAATGATCAGCACCTGAGACAGGTGCTCCGCCCCGAAGATCTCACGCAGCATTGCCTCAACGTAGGATTCCAATCTCCCCGTATTGGTCGATTCCGGCAGGCCAGTGAACCTTAGATTGTTACGTCGAGACCTGGCCTCCAAGTCCTTGTTCTTAGCTTGAATGACGGCGAGCACCTTCTCCATGTCAAGAGTCTTGGAGGCCAATTGTTGTAGGTTATCTTCCGTGTCCGAGATGCGTTTTTCAGCCTCCCCTAGTCTGGCGGCATGTTTATCTAGTTTCGCGGACATGTGATCCATCCAAAGATTAAGAGCGTCAATTTTACCATCTATGGTATGCAGACCGCTTTGCATGGCAAGGAGCTTGTCTCAAGTGATGATGGGTTCTCAGAAGGAGCATCCAGCTCCGAGTCTGAGGTAGCTCTCTGCTGTGATTTGCCAGGCTTTCGCGGCTCAAAGGTGAGACGTGATTGACTTCTGTCAGATTTACCCATGTCTACCAGCTTGTACACCAGAGCAATATTCAGCGGGCTCGTATATACTATTGATCAGTTGTCCTTCTAGCACGTTAGGCACATCGCCCGCAAGTAGCAGCCACGTCACCTCAGGGGGAGCGACAGCCAACACTCCCAAACGAAGCGCACTCAAGGATTGGAGTTGCTGCCCATCGTTCTCCCGGACCCAGATACTCAGCAGGGGGATCAGGTGTAGCAGCTTGAGCCTCACACTAGTGCGATATTCACGTCGCCTCCAGTCAGATTTGTCTGCTTAGTCAGAGCTCTGGCATCAGATTTGAGCGCGCAGCGCTTTGAGGTCCACATTTGTACATATGTTCTTTCTTTCGGGTAGCCAGGGCATCCATGCACCAAAATCACGCCTCGGGCGTGCAGTAATAATTAATAACGTGCCCTCCACCAACCGATGAAATGATACTGGGATATCGGGGGCCCAAACGACACAATGTCTGTAGGCGGGCCCGGCCACAGCGCCACGCGCGCAGGGGCAACAAGAGCAGGCCGCGCACACTTACGCTCCCAGCCAGGGCCCCCCGCGCACCCTGAGCCACGTACCGCAGGCCTCACCTGGTGATGTCAGCTCATGTGTGGGCACCCGCCAGAAGCCGCAGTTCAATTAGGTGCACTCGTCCAGCGCCCGGGAGCGCCCGGACGCACCGGAGGGCCTCGCGATCACCGCTCAGCGATCGGCACGCAAACCAACCCTGCGACGCCCACCCAGCCGGATCGACGTCTGCTCACTCACCGCAGGCTCCAACGGGCGCCGAAATCAGCGATCGGGGCACAGATCCCACCTGGGCCTCACGTATCTCGAGCAGCACACTCAATGTCGCACAGGTAATTGCGACGCCCAGGCCCGACAGAGGTCTCCGCTTCCCTATAGGGCCGCCATGTTGCTCGTGAAGGCCGCCACCTTGTCGGGTCACGATGCGGAGCAGTCAGGGCAGCTCACCGCAATTTAACCATCCCGAGCCGTCCGTTTTACTTCAGCTACGTTTCTCTCTTTTTACAGGCTTCAGATGTCACCGGGAGAGCAGGATTATGAGCGGATTAATAGTTCAGCCTGGTGGAGCTGCACTACAGCGCAGCATCTTGCCGTGCGCCCTCTAGCGCCCCCACTGAGGTAATCTTTCTTTGTAGACGTGAACCATTAGCTCGACTCCTCAAAATTACAGCCAGACAGCAGACCACTGGGTTTTGCTTTGAGTTTAGGTTAGTTTCTTACCTGATCGGAAGCGCTCATCCCTTGAATTGGTAGACCGGGACTTTTGGTGCTTGGAAGCTGCAGTGCTGGTAGTGACCTCAGACGACCCTGGGATTCTGTTCTCGGCTTGCAGGGAAGGATCTACACCTAAAAAAGAGATACAGAACACTTGCATTCACGTTTGAAAAAGTGCCATTTGTTTCAGTTTATTTCTTTTTTTCCAGGCTACAGAGATACTCAGACTTTGGCGTAGTGTGGCCACACAAATCATCTGTTGAACTGTGATTTGTCAAGAACCATCCATGAATAAGGATGAGTCCTGGTCGGACAGAAGTAAGTCGTTAGTCTTGTAAGGTTTATATTAAAAATATTTCCTTTGTCTTAATAGACCAATTGCTCACTTATATACTAAAAAGGGCATGCAAAATGATTAAAACTCACTTCATTAGCAACGTTCTAGAAAACATGGCTTTTAGTTAGAGCAGTTTTTGTGGGCTGAACACAATAGCCTATAACAACAGAAAACAACAAACACCATCCACAATCGCATGGAAAATGTTAATCACTGTGGTCTTCCAAACACCTTATATTCACTAGTGATTACCACAGCCTTCCACTTGGAGCACTACAGATGATGACCTATACACATTAAGAAGATCAGCCGATCACTGTAACCTTTAAAGGGAATAGGGAATTGGCACTATTCACCACATTCAACCTTTCATACCCTAAGAAGGGACCAATTAATACAATTTTCTTTGACTCTTCCAGCTACCCATCTATGAGGAACCACTGAGCTTCAATGTTCTTCGCATTATGAGATGGGGACAGTGATCATTGTGGCCTTTTTTTTTTTTTTACAACAGCACACCACATCTTCACCACAATCCCTGTAAAACTGTGGTTAGATTTTACACATCACCAGGAAGCACCACTGCTAGCCCTGAACCACCACTAATGGGGCTGCTGCTGATCACTATGACTTTCAACACAATAAGTAGGGTCCCCTCATCACAAACTTCCATACCTGCAAGGGGAGTTACTAATCACCAAAAATCCCACAGGGAGCCCGGATGGAGCTTGTCTTATCGCATGGCAGACCACACCCTTCTACTCTAAAGTCAGATAATCCATGCTCTCTAGTGAGAGGGTCAATTCTTTGCCAAATGCTTAACTTAAGTTATCAGTTTTTACATATACACTTTGAGGAACATCAGATACAGTTTATCAAATGCTATTAGGAAAAATCATCACTTCAGAAAGAAACTTTGCTGATAGAATGGCAGGGAATGTAGTATGTCACTGTGGAGATCAGCTAGCGATCGAATGAAGAAATGCTAGCGACTGAGAGGCATCACCTAAACAAGTTCATCGTTAACACTACTTAAGTCACACTAACATCCACCCATAGTATTTATACATATACACTAATTCGCTGTACTGACGGTATCGTGGGTTAGTTAAGAAGGTGAGGTCTGGAGGTAGGTACATTTGTGTGTTTGGCCTGAGCTTTGGAATGCTCTCCTAGTATTGAGACAATGTATGTCCAATTTTTCCCAGTTTAAAGAGAGTTTGAAAACATCAGTTTAGTTAGTTACTTTCTCTGCTCTCTTCCCCATTTCCTTTTCAGCACTCCTAGTGCCATGACGTCTATGGTTGTAAGTCCACTCTCCAAATAGCCTTACAGTGTATGAACTAAACATGACCTTATCAACTTGCAGTAAGCATTTTATGTCAAAATGGGAGGCAAGCATTATACATACACTTATAATGCAAACTCATCAATACAAAGCATAATACAAACCAAGGCCAGTGACGAACGTTCACCAGAACACTAAATGATCCTGCTCCCTTTTGACCGCTGCTCATCTGATAGCTAAGTATTCATCCAATGTATAGCACAATATATGTGTGATCTTAGAGTATGGATCTATATAGCTCCTTCCAATCGATTGGATGATAAGGAGCGAGCTCATTAGAGTAGGTTTTATCACACTTTCCTTGCTTTATTGATATGTAAATTTCATGCTCAATAAAGCTGCTATGAAAGATAGTTCTAATTTAAAAGGAACACTTAATTTCTGAAATTATACCCCACAAGACCAGTTTTTTATTTTTTTTAAGAATACGTATAATCAATATTTGCTCTGTTTTATCATTTTTTGAATGACAAAAGGTCCTGGCTGACTGTTGGGCCATTAGAAATCATTGCCAAAAGAGTGATCTTGCTGTCAGTTATCTAGCTGCAGCCTCAGTTGTCGTCTATTATAGCCCATAACACAACTCTAACACTAATGGTTGGTGATTACACTCCAGTAGGAGATCTTGGCTCAACTGCTAACATATTCCCTGCAAACCAACAGGCATTCAAAACTTTCCCATTACTCATGATTGCAGGAGACAGCCAATGTAAGTCACTGCCCCCCCCACCCCCCCTCTGCTAATATAAATCGGCCAGTACGCTATCATTTTTGCCTTTGGAACAAGGTAATATACTGGATCGTGGCGATTTCGCTCCTTCTCTTCTCCTGTGACAATTCCTTCGGTCGAGATCCATTGCCATTTTGAGTCTAGTTTTTGTCTCCCTGCTTCACCTTCCTTATCCTTTGGCACTCAACCTCACTGTAAATCATGCAGTTTGTGGTGCACTACTTGTAGGCCTAGATCCCAGCTGCTGGAGAAAAGAGAGGGGAATTATGTTTTTGCATTACTATACATACAGGGAATGTTGTTACAGGGCTCCTCAGCCTAAATCTGATCAACCGTTGATATATTTAGAGCTCCTGTGCCTAATGTTTGACCTGAGCGAGACCATCCTCCGACACCTGTTCATGAATTTGCTGATAACACGTCTCACGCATATTCCATGGGACGCTAGCTTTTTAGTACTAGATTTACCTCACATTGGTTTCTGTGTACCGCTTTGCAGCATATTGCACTCACTCATTAACAGTTAGCAACTCATGCTAAAAAGATATAAATAAATATGTAAGCCTTAGCCAAGAAAAAAATTGGAATTAAATTAAGTGAATTTGTTAGGACTAGATCCTTTCTTACTTGCCATTTTTGTGAACCAGTGACCAGCAAAGACCTAAAACACTGCTCAAAAATAAATCTCCATAGTCCTGCGACTTGAAACAGTAGAGAAGTGTGACAAGTTAGGATACCACCATATGCAAGGCTGTCATTTTTATGATCTCCTTGTGCTAACAGATCTCTGTAGTCCTATTTTTCCAAGGCGGCCATAAACGCAGGGCCCCAACTATCGAAGCCTTTTTGTTATAACAATACAGGCCTAGACCTCCCTGAGACTCTACATTAAAGCTATTCATGGATAACCCAAAACAAATAAACAATCAAACTATCAGCGGTAATGTTTGTGAGGAATCCATTTTCTCTCATGTACACCGATATTTAAGCTTCTGTACATCCTTTTTTTATTAATTTGTCTAATGAGACAACAGCTTTGTTGTGCTGTTCCGAATTATTTGCAGTTGTGATCTATTTAGCTTGCTAGCAAACCAACTGGGCAACCAGGGTTTAGATTTAATTACAATGGGTGTCCTGAATGCTGCATTACTTGTAGCTTTTTCCTCCCTACCATATGCTTAGGAACGGGAATAAATGGGCCAAGGCAACAATGCACAAGACCCGGAACCTATGTCACATTATACGATGACCTAGAGAATTGGAGAGCTGTGCAAGTGGGTGTGCATAACAGAGAACTTGTGTGTCCCTCTCGGGACATAAAGACACAATAAGTAGTTTGAACCCTTTCCTTTCCTCTGACAAGATCTACTTAATATTCAGCCAACCTCTGTAAAGCCAGTTTGTTTAGCATACAAAGCTTCCTAATAGAACACTTCTTTCCCTCTAATTCCGTTTAAATATCTCCAGTTTACTACAAAAGCTGACAAGATGCGTCTCCTTTATGTCTCCAAGAAACTTGCTAGGGGAGCAAGTAGTTTCCTGCTAATTGAAATCCAAGTTCACTGCTTGCATACCTTACCAATTCTCTGATGCAAGCTTTTCATACCTAAGGAACTCAAAAGGGAGGGTGGATGGAAAGAGACTGAGACAGTTGAATACAGGGCAAGAAAATTGCACTTGACATGTAAAGGAAAAACAAGAGCAATATGGGTAATTTTCTCATTTTTAAACCCAATTGTGGAACTGGTTGTTCTACTTTATCAAAGACCTAGGATGAAAGAACTTACCCCTTTTACTGTTTCTGAGTGTAGCTGTGTAAAGAAGCTGAAAGTACTTCCCCACTACATCCCTGAAAAAAGCCCTCCAGTTGAAGCAGTAATTTGCCATGGCCCAGGTCATATTAAGAAAATCATCTGGGTGCAGGCACTGTGGGTCAGTAACTTTGTTAATATAATACTGTTATACCAAAGGACGTATAGCACCCTTGAGAAGGTTCTGTAGACTGCTTAGTTCAAGAAAGCCCTCGGCCCATTGACACTCTGTGGCAGAGCCCATAAGCTTCTTTCTACTCTAACCTTGAGCAGCAACTGGGTTTAGGCTTCCAAAGAGCACCAGTAGATCATATTGAATGTTAAACCCAGATTAGAGGACAAATTACCCACCTTGGGCTTCCATCTTTCTTCCCTCGACTCTACCTATAGCACAATGGTCAAGCTGTGGCCTGAAGAGCTATCTGAAATGTGTTACAGCTCAACCATGGTTTTGTTTTGTAGCAGCAAAGCACAGAAACGCCATTTTGTGAAACCCTTTTTCTGTTACGTCAAAAGGAATTCCAACCTTCAGCAAAGATCACAATCTTCTGACTTTCTAGGAATGAGATCTACTATCACTTTTTTTCGGTGCTTTCAAAATAAAGATATTTATTGAAGGACCCTGGCGTAGCAGTTCTTTTTCACAGGACCTCCTTTGGTCGGGATACTCAAGTCTGAGACTTTCATCGTGGCACTTATGAACAAGGTTTGACAAAATAGAACTGGCTGGCTGCATCGTTTATTTAAGAAACAACTGCCGTCTTTCGACAATTAAAAGTACTCTTCTCTGCATGTACTGTGTACCTGAATCCTTTATTATTTGCGTCCTCTCATCCCAACCTGGCATCCCAAATTTCTTCGCCAAGCACTTGCTGCTTAATAAACTCACATTTTTCCAATCTATAATGATATGGCTATCCTATATTTTTTTTTCTACATACAGATGTTTCTTACATGTATTCTTTTTTTCTCCAGGAAAAGCTCTGTGCTCAGCCCACCTACCAGAAAGGGAGCTGCTCAGTGGCATTAGTAAGTTACTGTTTACCGGGCAGGGATCATCCTGAATCTGAATTTGGAGCATGGCTGAAGGAGGCCCTCTAGGGCTTTGTGTCCTCTGAGGTGGTGGGGACAGGCGATACCCGCAACCTAAGCATTTGAACTGAGGATCCCTCGTTCTACCCAATAAAGGACAGCAGCAAAAAAATGAACAAAGTCTTTCAATTAGAACAATTTGGAGATAGGAATGTGGAGGTGAACAGCCCCAGCATTATGCAAATCAAAATCAGTATGAATCACCTTAAATAAACGCAGTCACACCATGTTATAACCAATAGTGGAAAGGAAAGTAGAGTCATGACTTCAACGTTATAATTATAATGGCATACAACAAGTTAACTGTCCCTCACTCTCAGTTATTTTAATTCAGTGACAACCCCAAAAGATCAGTCACAATCGCCCTGCTAAAGCCATGCAAGGTTCGTTCTCATCCCCCAGAGTTTCGGATGGCAAGGATTGTGACCTGCAAAATTCTTTAACAAGGTTATGGCAAACCTGCTTCTACCATGGACAGGTGCTTAAACAGTATTGCTTTAACATTTAAGGGTCAGTGGACAAAAGGGTTTGGGACAGCTTCTAAACTTCAGATTAGGTCCCTCAGCATTGCTGAGATCACAGATGCCAAGCACACATGCGCCTGTATTTATTTTATGTAAAAAAATTGTAAAAAAAACGTTACTCACTCCTGGGGCAGCCTGTTGAGAGTTGGAAAAGAGTGAAGATGACAGGGAGTGAAAAGAGTGCAAAAAGACTTCTTGTTAGAGCCAAGGTTATAGCCTCAATGCTGTGAATAGAGGCATTCTTGAGTGCAAGATCAAAGCTGATGTTGTATATGCTGAAATGCATTGAGTCCGTTATATATTCTTTTCTGCTCTCATTCAATTTGAGATGCCTCAGCAGCATGGAAACTCTAGGTTTCATCTGTGTTTATAGGCTGTGTCAAATGTCGGTCTTTTCAGAGATAGGCAGTATACATTTTAACAAAAAAGATGAATTTATTGTAGCACCGAAGATTTGGTTACAATGCCTCCAGCAGATAAAAGCCAAGTTTCTATTAAACAATCATGGCTGTGCTATGATACACAATTCAAGTCCAGAAAGATGGGACACTATACCAATACCTTCATAAGACAAATGCTATTGTTTTTGTAAGAAATATATATATAATGCACAATGGCTGTGAGGATTATTGTGTTCATCAGCCTGATCATGGGAAAATCTAGTAGCCCTCAAACTGCAAAGGAAAGCCCTCAAAAGGCAGAAGCCGATCCACATTTACGAGCAGCTACTAACAATCTGCCCCTATGTATTACTTGTTCAATTGCAACCCAGTGGGGGGAGGGGGGAATTGTTCTACTTCTTGAGAAGATTGATTGTAAGAATTCACGAATGTTATCAGATCATCCGCCATGTATGTCAAAGACTTATTCATCATGAAGCATTGTCTGTGATAATAAGGATTAAATGCCAATAAAATATGGTTAAAAAAAAAAAAGGCAGAAGCCGATCTTGGGTTTCTACCTTCCTTGCCTCAACTCTACTTATAGCACGATGGTCAAGTTGTGGACTGAAGAGCTATCGGAAACGTGTTCCAACTCAACCATGTTTTTTTTTTTCTAGCAGCAAAGCTCAAAACCGCCAATTTGTGTAACCCTTTTTCTGTAATAACAGGAGCCACTTAACATCCATTGATACATTGGGATATAGTCATTGGAACCCCTGTGAAATTTAAGTAATTTGGATACAGTGATGAAAATCCATTATTTTTTTGTCGAGAATAACACTGGATGCTGGTGGACGATCCAGCAGTAATTTGAATGTTGGAAAAGGACAACCAAGTATTTAACTGGTTATGTTTATCTTTCATATTTAACCCTTTCGTTGCTAGGCCTTTCTCCCAGTGCTAAGCCTTTTCTTTTTTGGCTATTTGGGGTAGTTTGCGCTTAGGCCCCTGTAACTTTTTGTCCACGTACACAAGGTATCTGCGCCAAATTTGCGTCCTTTTCTTCCAAAACTATGGGGATTTTAGAGGTACCCAGGGTTCGTGGATGCCGCTGGAGAGGACCCAGAAATGAGCCAAAATACAGCTAAATTTTGGGGGTTTGGGTAAAAATGGGGGAAAAGTGCTGCAGATGAAAGCGTCTAGTTTTTTCCCTGCAAATGGTATCAACAAAGGGTTTGTGGTGCTGAAATCACCATCTTCCCGGCTTTCAGGGACAGGCAGACTTTTGTCAGAAAACCAAACTTTGACACAGTTTTGGCATTTTACTGGGACATAGCCTATTTTTGCTACTTTTGGTGCTTTCAACCTCCTTCCAGTTAGTGGTAGAAATGGGTGTGAAAGCAATAATGGATCCCGGAAAACTATACATTTCTGAAACGTGGACACAATTCTGAATTCAGCAAGGGGTCATTTGTGTAGATCCTTCAAGGTTTTTTTTATAGAAACGAACAGTTGAAAATAAGAAATATTAAGAATGAGTGGAAAAAAACAGCCATTTGTGCAATGTTTTCACCTGTAACTTCTTCTAAGTATTTTTTAAAGCTATATACCATTACATCTGCTGGACCCTTCTGGTTGTGGGGATATATAGGACTTGTAGGTTCACCAAAAACCCGAGGAACCCAGCGCCAATAACTGAGCTGCGTCTTGCAATTTACAATAGGTATCAAGGACACCTATGTATTTCCGAAATGGGAACAAAATATAGAGTTTAGAAGCAGTAGTTATTTGCACATCTCTGAAATTGTGGGTACCCATACTAGCATGTGAATTATAGGACATTTTTCAAAGTGACTTTTTTACATGTTGTCTTACGTTTGGAAGGCAGAAATGCATAGAAAGTCGATAAGTAATAACAGCTGCTCTACAATTCTGTGTACCCCTAAGTCTCCTGATAAAAATGATACCTCACTTGTGTGGGTAGACCTAGTGCCCACGACAGGAAACGGCCCAAAATGCAACGTGGATACATCACACTTTTCCACTGAAAACTGACCCCTTTTTTTTGCAATGTGCATAGCTGTGGATTGTGAACCCTAGCTCAGCCGGCACCTAGGGAAACCTAGCCAACCAATCCATTTTTGAAAACTCGACACCCAGGAGAATACAGGAGAAATGGTACCTCACTTGTGTGGGTGGGCCTAGTGCCCGCGACAGGAAACGGCCCAAAACGCAACGTGGACACACCACATTTTTACAGTTAAAACAGACCCTTTTTTTGCAAAGCGGCTAGCTGTGGATTTTGAATCCTAGCTCAGCCGGCACCTAGGGAAACCTAACAAACCTATATACATTTTTAAAAATTAGACACCCAGGGAAATTCAATATGGGGTGACTTGTGTTGCTCTCACCAGGTTCTGTTAGCCATAATCCCTTGCAAACATCAAACTTTGACAAAAAAAAAAAACATTTTCCTCACATTTCTGTGACGGAAAGTTCTGGAATCTGCGTAGATCCACAAAATTCCACCCACCCCGCATTCCCCAAAGTCTCCCGATGAAAATGGTACCTCACTTGTGTGGGTAGGCCTAGTGCCTGCGACCGGAAACGGGCCAAAACGCAATGTGGACACACCACATTTTTACAGTAAAAACTGACCCTTTTCTTTTTTTAAGTGCCTAGCTATGGATTTTGAACCCTAGCTCTCCCGGCACCAGGGAAATCTAGAAAACCTATACATTTTTGAAAACTAGACACCCAGGGGAATCCAGGATGGGGTCACTTGTGAGGCTCTCACCAGGTTCTGTTACCCAGAATCCCTTGCAAACCTCAATCTTTGTTAAAAAAATTTTAAAAAATACACATTTTCCTCCCATTTCTCTGATGGAAACTTCTGGAATCTGCGTGGATGCACAAACTTCCTCTCACCCTGCATTCTCCAAAGTCTCACATTTTTATCGGGAGACCAGGGAGAACGCTGGGTGGTGGGAAATTTGTGGCGACCCAGTGATCCCACATCGTTCCCACACAGAAACGTGAGAAAAATGTGATTTTTTTTATCTAAATTTGAGGTTTGCAGGGGATTCTAGGTAGGAAAATGTTAGGGGATCTACGCAAGCCATACCTCCCTGGACTCCGCAGGTGTGTAGTTCTCAGAAATGTGTGGCTTTGGTAGGTTTCCCTAAATGGTCGCAGAGCCCGGGGCCAAAAATGCAGGTGCCCCCCTTGCAACACCAGGTTGTTTTGTAACTGGTAATTTTGATGTTTCCACAATACGTTTTGGGCCCTTGCCTGTTGCGCGTACTTGGCCCACCCCCACAAGTGGGGTGCTATTTTTATCGGGAGACCTAGGGGAACGCTGGATGGTAGGAAATTTGTGACGGCCCAGTGATCTCACAACTTTCTCACACATAAGTGAGTAAAATGTGATTTTTTTAGCTAAATTTGAGGTTTGCAGGGGATTCTGGGTAGAAAAATGTTGCGAGATCCATGCAAGCCACACCTCCCTGGACTCACCTGGGTGTCTGTTTTCAGAAATGTGTGGGTCTGGTAGGTTTCCCTAGATAGCCGCTGAGCCTGGGACCAAAAACGCAGGTGACCCACTTGAAAAACCAGGTCGTTTTGTGATAAATAGGTTGGCACCTATGTTTTTGGTCCCAGGCTTGCAGACATCTAGGGGAACCTTCAAAACCCAGACACTGCTGAAAACTAGACAACCGTGGGAGTCGAGGGAGGTGTGGCTTGCGTTGATCCCCGAACATTTTCCTTCCAAGAATCTGCTGCAAACCTCAAATTTAGCTACAAATTCACATTTTCCTCTGATATCTGTGTGGGAAAGTTGTGGGATCACTGCCAAAATTTCCGTCCACTCAGTGTTCCCCTCAGTCTCCCGATAAAAATGATACCTTACTTGTGTGGATGGGCCAAGTGCCTGCAACATGAAAGGGCCAAAAACGTGTAGAGATTGAGGGGGGCCCAGAGTGGGTCCAAAAGGGCAGTTTGTTTATAAGTTTTTAGGCTAACACTACTTTGGGCACCCACACAAGTGAAGCATCATTTTTCTCGGGAGACCAAGGGGAATGCTGGGTAGTTGGAAATGTGTGCCTGCGCGGTGATCCTACAACTTACCCACACAGAAATGGGAGGAAAATGTGACTTTGTAAGTAAATTTGAGGTTTGCAGGGGATTCTGGGTAAGAAAACGCTGGGGGATCCATGCAAGCCACACCGCCAGCCAAGAGTCAGTGCATGCACACCACCATCCACGCACACCGCCAGCCAAGCGCCATCCACGCACACCGCCAGCCAAACGCCATCCATGTACACAGTCAGCCAAGCAATATCCATGCACACTGCCAGCCAAGCGCCATCCCCGCACACCGCCAGCCAAGCAGGGCTGGATTGGGAACAGCAACCAGCCCTGGCAGATTGCTGCCCGACCGGCCCTGGGAGGGGGGGCGTGCTAGTAAAAAGCACTGCTCCTGCTTTTGTTACTGGGGCCTGATATTGCAGCACTGCTGCAAAACCGGCCCCAGTGACCCAACCGCCTCGCACAGCCAGAAAACCAGCCCCCAACCCTCCGGCCCACCGGGGAAACATCCAGTGCCAGCTACGGCCAGTCCGGCCCAGCAGCCAAGCACCATCCACGTACACCGCCAGTCAAGCGCCAATCTACACACACCGTCATCAAGCGCAAATCCACCCACACCATTAGCCAAGTGCAGGTCCACACACACCGCCAGCAAAATGCCAGCGAAAGGTCAGTACACGCCAAAGGTCAGTTTCTAGTGGTTTTCTGCCCCCGCTTGAGTGCAGATGAGAACAACAATATCACTGAAACAGCCATAATGTGTGCCTAAAAAAAAGGAGCAACCCTTGCCTATGGGGCTTCTCACTGGCATGCCATTCTGGGCAGCCCCAACCCCTACGTATAATAAACATAATCCCTGATGCCTAGTGGGCTTTCTGCCCCCTCCCTCGGGGGGGGGGCAGATAAGGTGCTATTGCCCCATCTGACTTCGGGGGGGGAGGGGGGCAGAAAGACTGTGGCAATTTTTTGGGGGGGTGGGGGCATTGGCATGCCCATTCTGGGCAGCCTCCACTCCTACATATTAAAAAAATCCAAAGTCCCTGGTGCTTAGTGGGCTTTCTGAACCCCCCGGGAGGCAGATAAGGGACTATTGCCCCATCTGCCTCTCGGGGGCAGAAAGACTCTTAGATTTTTTTTTGGGGGGGTGGGGGCATTTGCATGCCCATTTTGGGCAGCCCCCACCCCTATGTATAAATAAAAAAAACAATCCCTGGTGCCTAGTGGGCTTTCTGCCCCCTTCTGGGGCAAGCCAGAGGCTATTTCCCCATCTGCTTCCTGGGGGGGTGGAGGGGGGCATGACTGTAGAATGTTTTGGGGGTGGGGGCATTGGCATGCCCATTTTGGGCAGCCCCCACCCCTATATACATTAAAAAAAAATCCCTGGTGCCTAGTGTGCTTTCTGCCCCCCTGAGGGGGCAGAAAGACTGTGGCAATTTTTTTTTGGGGGGGGGGCCAAATCGTCATGCGCAGTTAGCATGTTCTCCACCTAGCTGTGTTGCACAGCCGGGTGGAGAACTGTCCAATGCACTGCCAGAGCGGCGAAACAGGCCGCTCAGACCAATCACGATGCTGCTGTCATACTATTAACAGCAGTGTCGCGATTGGCTCGGAGAGTCTGGGCGCTACCGTTCTGTGCTGCCAGTGCCGAGAGAAGAGGACGGAGGAGAGGCGGCAGCGGTGTTCACAGGAAAGTCAACTGAATGAGACCGAGAATATAATGTACTCTCGCTCCATCCCAGTACTCAGTGGAGATCTGTTCCGTACTCTTCAATTATGGACGTCAATTAACAGCATTCAAATTATTCACGGATGCTAGGGCAGGTGTTTTGGGAAACCCCATTTGCCTAATCAGGTGTTGTACAATTCAAAGCCTCAACTTTTAAGTGCAGATACCTATTTTGTTTGGTACTTTAATTTCGGTCTTACATTCGTTACAGTTTAGGAAATCATCCTACTATACAGCTGACTAACGGCACACCTACATCTGTGATTCCCTGACAAAATGAGACCCATGGCAGTCCAAGCAAAGTCTGCCAAAAGGATAGTGAGATAGTGAAGATGGTGGTCTTTCATTTACATATGGCCCTGTCTCAGTACCACAGAGTAATGGCGATTATTGATGCACGGGGTCCAAATTTGATGAATTTGACTAAAATGATCAAACTTTAGTCAGCACAATCATTTTGAAGATTTGATGCTCAAGGTGTAATTCAAGTTTTGTTTACATTTAAGTTTCTGAGCTAGTAATCTGTAAGCTTTATTCACACTCATAATTCAGTTGCTTGGCTCTGACAATTAGTTTCCCTATTCTTTTAGGTGGCAGGAACTCAAGCTCCCCTGTGGCTCTCGAGTTGTGATACACTCTGTAGAACCCAGTCTCACTGTGTGCATTTTGTAGAGTTGATGCTTCATTTTCTAGACTGAATCTAGGGTTCTTGTCTACTTTTTGCTATCAGCAGAACTGCTCAGCATTAATATTTCATCCCGGATGCCTTCACTGCTTTCCATGTAATTTTCCTGGTAGTCCTTTTCTGGAGATTCTCTGTGATGCAATAGCAAACAGTGCTTACATTTTTTTTTATAGAAAACAAAATCTTACAAAAGTGCATTATGAAACTGCCAAGAGTGATGTGGCTTTTGGGCACCAAATGTGGTGTCAGGTCGTGTTTTGAGTTAACCAGGGGATTACCTGGATGCATTTTGCATTCAAATTCAGAGGTAAAGATTTTTTTAAACAGGTTTTAGATACAAAGAAGATAACCATTCCAGAATAGGTCTTCTGAGCTTTGAGTAAAAAAGTAAACCCTCTACCATTTAGGCTAATTATGCTAGATTTCTATTAGATTAAGGTCCCTGCACTAAAGATTTGGGAAATACAGAGCGAAAAATAAGTTAGGATTGGTGTTTCCCAAGCAAGTGCAAGCCACAGAGAGGTCAACACCTAGAAAATCCCATCCTCGAGTTCAAAAGGTAGAGTTAAAAGCTCAAAGTAAAACTTCTCCTGTGACTCTTTCCAAGTATTTTTTGAGAATAGTGCAATTATTGAACCAAATGTTCCAAACATTTCCTGACTTAAAACTTACAAAAATTTAGAACAATGTTCACCAACATCGCTTCCCTCCCACCGCCCTCCCGTTTATGAACTATGAGAGAAAGATGTATACCAGGAAGCATCTGGATTTTAGTCTTCCTCCATTCATTCTTAACAGACATGTTGCTTATAATATGCCAGTCCCACCAAGTAAATCGTACAGCCTCTTAAAAGAGAAGCTTCATTTAGCCGCTCAGACCAATCACGATGCTGCTGTCATACTATTAACAGCAGTGTCGCGATTGGCTCGGAGAGTCTGGGCGCTACCGTTCTGTGCTGCCAGTGCCGAGAGAAGAGGACGGAGGAGAGGCGGCAGCGGTGTTCACAGGAAAGTCAACTGAATGAGACCGAGAATATAATGTACTCTCGCTCCATCCCAGTACTCAGTGGAGATCTGTTCCGTACTCTTCAATTATGGACGTCAATTAACAGCATTCAAATTATTCACGGATGCTAGGGCAGGTGTTTTGGGAAACCCCATTTGCCTAATCAGGTGTTGTACAATTCAAAGCCTCAACTTTTAAGTGCAGATACCTATTTTGTTTGGTACTTTAATTTCGGTCTTACATTCGTTACAGTTTAGGAAATCATCCTACTATACAGCTGACTAACGGCACACCTACATCTGTGATTCCCTGACAAAATGAGACCCATGGCAGTCCAAGCAAAGTCTGCCAAAAGGATAGTGAGATAGTGAAGATGGTGGTCTTTCATTTACATATGGCCCTGTCTCAGTACCACAGAGTAATGGCGATTATTGATGCACGGGGTCCAAATTTGATGAATTTGACTAAAATGATCAAACTTTAGTCAGCACAATCATTTTGAAGATTTGATGCTCAAGGTGTAATTCAAGTTTTGTTTACATTTAAGTTTCTGAGCTAGTAATCTGTAAGCTTTATTCACACTCATAATTCAGTTGCTTGGCTCTGACAATTAGTTTCCCTATTCTTTTAGGTGGCAGGAACTCAAGCTCCCCTGTGGCTCTCGAGTTGTGATACACTCTGTAGAACCCAGTCTCACTGTGTGCATTTTGTAGAGTTGATGCTTCATTTTCTAGACTGAATCTAGGGTTCTTGTCTACTTTTTGCTATCAGCAGAACTGCTCAGCATTAATATTTCATCCCGGATGCCTTCACTGCTTTCCATGTAATTTTCCTGGTAGTCCTTTTCTGGAGATTCTCTGTGATGCAATAGCAAACAGTGCTTACATTTTTTTATAGAAAACAAAATCTTACAAAAGTGCATTATGAAACTGCCAAGAGTGATGTGGCTTTTGGGCACCAAATGTGGTGTCAGGTCGTGTTTTGAGTTAACCAGGGGATTACCTGGATGCATTTTGCATTCAAATTCAGAGGTAAAGATTTTTTAAACAGGTTTTAGATACAAAGAAGATAACCATTCCAGAATAGGTCTTCTGAGCTTTGAGTAAAAAAAGTAAACCCTCTACCATTTAGGCTAATTATGCTAGATTTCTATTAGATTAAGGTCCCTGCACTAAAGATTTGGGAAATACAGAGCGAAAAAATAAGTTAGGATTGGTGTTTCCCAAGCAAGTGCAAGCCACAGAGAGGTCAACACCTAGAAAATCCCATCCTCGAGTTCAAAAGGTAGAGTTAAAAGCTCAAAGTAAAACTTCTCCTGTGACTCTTTCCAAGTATTTTTTGAGAATAGTGCAATTATTGAACCAAATGTTCCAAACATTTCCTGACTTAAAACTTACAAAAATTTAGAACAATGTTCACCAACATCGCTTCCCTCCCACCGCCCTCCCGTTTATGAACTATGAGAGAAAGATGTATACCAGGAAGCATCTGGATTTTAGTCTTCCTCCATTCATTCTTAACAGACATGTTGCTTATAATATGCCAGTCCCACCAAGTAAATCGTACAGCCTCTTAAAAGAGAAGCTTCATTTAGCCGGCGAGTTCAATTACTGAATATTCAACAACATTATCTTAACCTATGAAAACAGTTTGGGATCAAACATCATTCTTGTCGGTTGAGTAGCTTTCATATTCCAGCAATAAAGTGGCCAGCAACGCTGGCAAAATTCCACATATAGTAAATATCAGGATCAGCCCCAATCTCATCAATTCATGAAAGATCCACGCAACTTCTAGCTACTCCTGCAACTTCTATCCCCCGAATCACAGAAATTAACTAAAGATTAGAGTGAAAACTTAATTGTGGCTTAAAGTAACTGGAAGCTCAATAAACCAAGCACTGGCAAAGCAAGTAGGTCTGTTTCGATATGCTAGTGCATGCAAACAACATTTGTACATGCAAATGTTTGCATGTATTAGGACATTAAAGTCAAACCTGTTGGCTTCGCAATATTTTTTTATATAGAAAGTGCAAACAGTATGAAGTGCATTGCCACATGCAACAAGTGGCTGTCAAATAAGCGAAAGCTATCTAATCAAGATCAAGCACAAGGTAACTAAGCAATGTGATTAAACAATCGCTATTCTACAGCAAACACATTTCTCTGCTATTCTGAAGAAGTGAGCTTCATTTCATACACTTTTATAGCCAGATGTCAGTCTTGCGTGTGTACTTCGGTCTCTGGTAACCTCTAATATACCAGGTAACCAAACTATTATTTTGTCATGAGCAAAGCCAAAAGCTGGGTAACAAAACCCAATTACGCCCATACCCAAGTAGACTCTGTATGTGAAAACCGTTTAAAAGTAGATGCTCTGATTGATCCAGGGAACCTGGCTGAAAAAAAGTAGACCACAGTGGACCTCTAAGACGGGGTGGGGGGGAAGGGAGGAGGGGTACAATTACCTATGCACAAGCTAAAGCATTTCTAATGTCTAACTTAAAATTACTTTTAAATAAGGTTCCAATCCCAAGCACTATGGCTTTGCTTCACTGTTCTGTACTGTCGTCAAACGCCAACAGCGTAGGAAAAGAAATGAAGTACACACAGAGCTCCCAATGGTACATGATGGCCACTGATGATAATATTGCATTTTAAAATGGACTTCTTTTATCCAATCTAAAGCTGTGAACATGAGCTTGGGCAATCACTATACAACACCTCACATACACTTGCTGGATGCAGTACAACTAAACTATCAAACTTGAAATCCTGTCTGTGACTTCAGATAAAAAGTCAAAAGAATACTTTGAAACAAAAGGAATTGCTTATCTACTGTAGCGTGGTATACGGACACCATTTGCACATGTAGTGAAACCTGTTAACACAACTCATTTGTTTAAAGCATTTTTATATGGAGTCTTACTCCAGTTTTGAAGCACAGCAGCCAAAGGGGTCACAAATAGTCAAGTCAATGAGAATTATGAGAATGACATGGAAAAAATGAAAGGCCAAGCCAACAAAGGTTTGCGAGTCAAACAATTTTACGCAGATGATGCATCTCACCGTGTTATCTTAGATTCATTATTTGCTCAAATTCTAGACCCATAGCATTTGACCTCTGTGCTTTTCAGTTCCAAACGTGTAATATTATTAACGTGGGGAAAAAAAGGAATTCATCCATCTTCAAAGTTTAGCAATCTGGGAGACTTGGTGAAACTTGCATTGTTTGAATCAGTCTGTGAAAATAAACTTTGCCATTCTGGAACTTTAACAAAAAGGAATGAATAGCAAAACAGGTTTTGGAAATGGTCAATTAGTGTTCTGTTGGATGCCAGCCTTTTGACCATACCAATGCTTACTCTTCTTAAACATATCAAAATCTTTATAACCAACCAATTAAAGCTAGCACTGGTAAAGCCAACAGGTCTTGCCATCAGCACACGATGTTGTGCATCATGGTCAAACGTAAAAAAAAACTTTAAAAAAAAAATATGAAGAGGCCACATCATTTTGAAGGCACATGCATACATGCATGCATGATGATGATGACATGTGCACACAAATATAACATTATGCAAGCATGCCTACAAAATTATGGGGTGCCATCTTTCTTTTTTTTTACTGAGATGGTAAATATATGTATACAAAACAGAAAACAAAAGGAAGTAGTGTGAAAGTGCTTTTTTTAGGCAGAGGGGGCAGCAGCAATTTGCTGCCTGGTCCTTCATTTAATAAAAAGAGACTGGGCATTGAGGGCAATGGAGGAGCGGGTCAAAGTGGAAGTAATGGGGTATGTGCAGGGGGGGAAAGCAGTACAGAAAGGAGAGAGGGGGAGCAACACGGGGGTGGGAAGAAGCACACCAGCAAGAAAGCACCACATAGCATGAGGGAGGTAAGACGTTTGGCAGGGGAAAAGCACACAAGACCACTTTTAATACAACGGAGATAGCAACACGGAATACGAGGATGGCTATTAAGCAAAAAGAAAGAAAATAGTTCCCTACAAGTGAGCAGTGGAAGGATAGAAGTCAGCCAATTACAGATGGAGAAGAGGCTACACTCCAGGGGAGAGAAAAAACACAGGATGGACATGCTGGGATACGGATAGTCATTAAATAAGAAGCAAGCAAACAAGAGTGGCAATAAAGCCAACCAATCAGCAGTCTTGTAAGCCCCTGTAAGTTTTTGGTAACTCCACAATAAGTCTTTTGCAACCAGACAGCTTGTGCTGTCTGGTTGGCTTGTGCTAAACATGGCCATCAGTGCGTGCACATGTGTGCACAGATGATGGTCTCTTAATGTTTCTGTAATAAAGTTTCACAGAAACATTCACAAATGGCTGCTCTTACATGCACACGTTCAAGCGCCAATCTTTAAATGGGTTGAAAACCCATTCAAAGATCTCCATCTAACAGTATACATGTGGTCACCTTCGACACTTGCAAAATATATATATATATTTATGTTTTTTTAAAGTAGAAAACAACACTGAAATTTATCAGTTATAGTTAACTGAAAAAACTATAACTCGAGCCCTTGCCATTCAGTGATGTCATCAATTATGTCATTTCAGATGTCATCACTGTCGTCATAGGACGTCATGAGTGATGCAATATGATAGGTTATAAGCAGTGTATGGTGAGAGAGTGTAAGTTATAGTTACTTCAGTTAACTAGAACTGGTGAATTTCAGTGATTTTTTTTAAAATTTAAAATGCTACGATTAAACTGACATTTCACCTTACTATAACTTCACATTAGCCTTTAGGTTTTTCCGTTAATTTTTGTAAAGTAAAATGTTATTACCATGCCTGACTATAACGTCACTTTAACTTTTGTTTTTTTCAGTGATTTTCTAGGGTTTTATTCTCGTAAATTAAGATTTTATCACCAGACGTAGCTATGACAATCCCCCACACTGCTGTGCCTGGCCCTGAGCCCAACACCTACAACCAGCCAACCTCCCGCCATCCAATGGCTGCGGCCAGGCCCTGCATTCAACTCCGACTCAGAGCCATGTACGGCCTTCCACAGGCCTGTTTTTCGTTCCCACAGGACTCTCACAGGTGTAAAGGGTGGGGGCGGGGGGGGGGGGGGGAGGGTCACGCTGGCTTCCACAGGATCGCAGAGACCCCCAAAAATATACTTTACAATTTGGGCCAGGACTCCCTGCAAGGCCCAGAGGATGAAATCACTACCCCTACCTTGCCCCCTTATGCCTTATTTTTTTCATTTTCAGGGCATGTGCTTATAATCGCCGCTGCAACATATTTGTTGTGGCCAGCCAATTAGAGCATGAGCTCAATCAAGATCAATGTGGCCAAAGGGGAAAAACAGCCCCATCAACAAATCAGATCGCTTTATTTGAAGTTGTATGCCTGCAGGACTCTGGCATATCAACCATCCAGACATTTATACATTTTGAAACTTAATACCTCAAAAACTCCTGAACAGATTTACACCAGATCACAAAAAGCACACTTTCTGGGTAAAGATGTAGCTTTCTGCCAAATTTAGTGTAATGCTGCTCAGCCGTTTTGGCTGTAGCCCTGCCGAAATTGCATTAAGGGAACACCCTCCTCTTTGGATAGATCACCCTGAAACTTTCCAGGAAGGAGCTTAGGTGGATGAACTTTTTTTAAAAAAAAATGTTTGTGAAGATTAGTCAAACAATGCCAAAGTTATTAGCAAACCAAAAAATTCCAGTGGCAAATATGTTCTAACTGTAACTACACAGTAGAAAGCACCACTGTGTAATATGTGTGTTGTGCTGTGTGTGTAATTATATATATATTTTTTTACACACACACACACACACACGCACACACGCGCACACACGCACACACACACACACACACACGCGCGCGCTTACCTAAACTAAACCATGCGTGATAAAGACTTGCGTTGTAAAAACGTGTGTTAAAGGCTTCTGCATGGTAAAGGCATCTGCGGAGTAAATGCATGCATGGAAAAGACTGCATGGCAAATGGTGTTTTCCTCTGAAGAGTTGCTGAGCCCTCAGTTGCAACTTAAAAACAAGAATTGGCAAAGCCAACAGGACTTTGCAAACCTGCAATGTTTTTGGCACACTTATTCAATATTCATTAAACCTGTAACAGTAACAAAAAGTAAAACTTTGTCACCATAGGGTGGTGTGCATACTTTTTCCAACAAAAACAAATAAATAAAAATGACTCGTCGCAAAACTAAATTTAAACAAAAATCTAAGGAAAGCAGAGATTGGTCTGTTAATCCTTACACTGAAGTAGACTACTTTCTAGGCAGATGTGCGCATGTGCAAGAACAAAGCGTTGTTACAATGAAGAAAATAAATGGCTGAAGTGGGTTGCCAGACTGTTCCATGCTTTGGGCTGTGGTGGGTGGAAGTAACATGAAAATGACATATAAAATGTCCCAATGGTTGGAGAGAGCTGCTGGGAAAGCCCCTAAAAATTGATGTATTTTTAATATGGTTTTTTTGTGGGGAAACATGAGGGTGATGAAACAGCTAAAGCCGTCTCTACGAAGGACCTAATTTTTTTTTATAAAAGATCAACACTTAAACATGCACAACAGCCCCTGGGACCTATGGAGACTATATTTTTGGCTGCTGTGGACTAGCAGAATATCGTCAATATCCAAATGCCTCGTGCTTATGGTGTGGTGAGCAGAAGCAAAAAGTGAATGACAATAGACCAGGGCTGGCTGAAATGCCGTGTAAGTACATTATTGTTAGTAAAAAAGAAGGTCTTAGTTACCGCCAGATCAACAACAAAAAAAAAAACTGTGGCCTCTAAAACCTCAAGTCCAAGTACATTCCTTGGTTTTCACTAATCTGGATACATTTGTTTGCAGCAGAGGAAGTGCACTGGATCGCAGATCAAAGTTCTAAAGTAAACAAGCCTATTATTTCCGCAGGAATTCCGCGACGCTTAATCCCTTCGACGCTTATGACGAGCTGGACTCGTCATGGCACACAGTGGTCGTGTGCTCATGACGAGTCCAGCTCGTCATAAGACCACCCACGGGGAAGCGCTGGCGCTCCCCCGTGGGAATCTGATCGTTGTTTTTTTGGGGGAGGCAGGGGAAGGGCTTCCCTGCCTCCCCCGCCCCCTCAATGACGTCAGCGCGCAGGGGCGCTGACGTCATTGGGGGTTTCCCTTTGTTCCCAGACGCGCTGGAAGCCATTTGCTTCCAGCGCGTCAGGGAATAAGGTGAGTTTTAGCTCCGGGGAGGGGGGGTTTCAAAGAAAAGAGGCATCGAGGGACCCCGATGCCTCTTTTGTGCATTCCTGCTGCACGATCATGCGATCGTGCAGCAGGAATGCCCACTAGACACCAGAGAATTTATTTTTTATTTTTTTTAAAGTGAAAATACTGTTTTGGGGAGCGGCCCCTTGGGCAAGGGTCGCTCCCCTTTTGGGGGCCATATGTTTTTAGTGGTCTGCCCCCCTGGGGGTGGGGGGGCAGTTTTTTTAATATAGCGCAGGCTTTACCCGAAGGTGTCAGAGCGCTTCACAATAGGAACAGTAACATTACATGAGGAGAAGGTTACAAGTAAGCATAATGCAAAAGCAAGCGTTACATTACATGAGGAAAAAGTGACAATTGTGCAAATAAAACAAACAAGATACAAAAAGAGGTATGCGTTACAAGATACATGAGATACAAAATACAAATAGAGGTATAATACTGCAATAAGTGGCAGTCGCTCAGAACACACTGGGAAGGCACTTCTATAGGCATGGAGTACAGAGTTTCCTATAGTGGAAGAACTTCCTTGAGGGAGTAGAGAGGGTGTGAATTAAACAGGAGACTTAAAATGAAGGGTACACAAATGCAGCACAGCACCGAAGGGTGAGGAATGTACAGGAAAAAGTACAAATTTACAATGAAGAGCGAACTTCCTAGAGGGGGCTGAGAGTGAAAGTATTAGTTCTGAAAGTGTCTTTGGAAGAGAAGAGATTTGAGGTCAGCTTTGAAGATCCGGGTAGAGGAGGTGGCACAGAGCAATGGGGGAAGCGAGTTCCAGATTCTCACCGCATTGCCTGAGAAGGATTGCGCCATCGATCTTTCCCTTTTGAAGACGGGGGGGGCTCAAGCAGAAGTTTTTCCGCATTGCGAGAAGGGCGAGAGCCACCGGACAATTTCAATTTATTCGCCAGGTAACGAGGGGAGGACGTGTGTAAGGCTTTGTGTGTGATGCAGGCAGTTTTGTAAATAGATCTTGCCTCGATCGGAAGCCATCGAAGAGAGGACGTGGTCGCTTCGTTTAGACCCCGAAATTAAGCGAGCTGCTGAATGGAGGATGGATTTGAGAGGGGAGAGGTGGGATTTGGGTAGGCCCGTCAGAAGAGAATTGCAATAATCCAGTCTTGAGAGAACCAGAGATTGTACCAAGGTTTTTAAGTCTTTCTCCGGGAAGAACCGACGGATCCCCCATAGAAGGCGCAACTGGTAACGTGCGTTCTTAGCAATAGAGTTGATGTGGGAGATTAGGTTGAGTCTTTTGTCAAGAATGACACCTAGGGAATTTAGCGCTGTCGACAATGATGGGTTTGTTGTTGAGTAGGTTCAGCTGATCCATCCAAGATTGAACAGGAGGAGGTGAGAGAGAGGTAGAGAGGAGGAGGTATTCAGTTTTGGCGGGATTCAGAATGAGTTGGTGAGCTAACATCCAGTTGCGAATAGAGTTGAGAGTAGAGTTGAGTAGGGAGAGATCGTGTGCGGAAGATAAAGGTATCTTCCCACTAGTCCACCAGGCATTTATTTGTGGAGAGGGACCCCTTGGGCAAGGGTCACTCTCCTTTGGGGGCAATATTTGTGGCTGTGTCTGCCCCCAGGAGGGCAGATCGCCATTTTTAAAAAAAATTGGGCCCACTAGACCACCAGGGATTTGTTTGAGGGGAGTGGCCCCTTGGGCAAGGGTCGCTCCCCTATGGGGAGCATTAATTTGGCCGTTTCTGCCCCCTGGGTGTGCAGATCGGCTGATTTTTTTGTATGGCCACTAGGCCACCAGGGATTTTTTGTGGGGAGTGGCCCCTTGGGCAAGGGTCGCTCCCCTTGGGGGCATTGTTTGTGGCTGTCTGCCCCCATGGGGGGGCAGATGTCGCCATTTTTTTATATTTGGCCCACTAGACCACCAGGGATTTGTTTTTGGGGAGTGGCCCCTTGGGCAGGGGTTGCTCCCCTTTGGGGAGCATTAATTTGGCCGTTTCTGCCATCCTGAGGGGCAGATCGGCTGATTTGTTTTTTGTAGGTCCACTAGGCCACCAGGGTTTTTTATGTTGGGGAGCGGCCCCTTGGGCAAGGGTCGCTCCCCTTTATGGGAGGATGATTGTGGCCATTTCTGCCCTCTTTGGGTGGCAGAATAGCAGTATGTTTTTAGGCCCATCTGCCCCCAAGGAGGGCAGAAGCCACTAGACACCAGGGTTTTTTAATTTTTGTGTTGGGGAGTGGCCAAAAGGGCAAGGGTTTCTCCCTTTTACGGGGGTGAATATTTTATTTATACTCTTTGGCCCACCTACCCCTTAGCTTGGCTGGTGGATTGTGTGTGGACTGTTGCATTATTTGCATATGTGATTGTAATGTTTTTTCTCCTTCTTATTCTAGTGTAAAGCTTTTGATTCCTGTTTGCGGTTTCGGCAGTGGTTGTTCTGCAGTTTTGCGTAATTGCAATTATTTGGTAAGAAAAATATTTTTGTTGTGTGTACTCCAAATGAGTATTATTGTCATGCATGAATGAATTTTTTGTAAGTAGTGTCATAATGGCAGCATATTTGTTAGTGTTCAGAGCATGAAATTCTTTGCAATGTTTTGCATTGTCTTATGTGTAATTTTTTTTTCTTCTTTTTTTAGTGGGATATTGTTGATCCTTACTGTGTCTGTGCAGAGTAGGTGGTGGTGAGTCTAGCTGCTTCTGTCACGTGAGTGGTATAGTGTTGGAGTATATAGGTCTTTGTGATAAAGCTACATTTTGTTTATTTCTTTTTTTTACAAAGGGTTTGTTGTTGTGGACTTGTTTGACAAGTAACCTTTATTAGTAAGCATTATGGCTAGCCGTAGAATGACTGCTCAGCAGGTGGTTGGTTTGCTTCTTGAATCTTCCTCTGAGCAGGATTATGAGACTGACAGTGCGTCTGAGGGAGAGGAGGGAGGGAAGATTCAGGCAGTGAGTTTTCTCTCCACATGGAATCATCGGATGATGAAGGTACTCTCAGTGCAGATGAAGTGCCTGTTTTAGAGGAGGATACTAATGTGCCGATGGTGCAAGAGGCATCTGTATTGCAGCCTGGGGCTGCTAGGTTTCCTACTGGAAGTGCTGGACTCTGGGTTGATCCAAACATGGTGCAGCCGGTGTTGCCTGCCTTTAGTGGTTATGCAGGGTGTAGAGTGGATTGTGAACATTATTTGCCTATACAGTATTTTCAGTTGTTTATGGATGATGTATTTTTGGGTGAGATTGTTGAGCAGACTAATTTGTATGCTGAACAGTTTTTGAGGGACAACAGTGCCAGACTTAGGCCCCATTCTAGAGCTACCCGGTGGAGTCCCACAAATCTGGAAGAGATGAAGAAGTTTTTGGGTTTGACTTTTTTGATGGGTTTGATAAGGAAGCCGTCCATGGATTCATATTGGTCTACCAGTCCCTTGATGGCAACGGCCATATTTCCTGCAGTTATGACTCCTGATCGGTATTTACTTTTGCTTCGGTTGCTGCATTTTGTTGATAATGGTTTGGCGTTGCCACGAGATCACCCTGAATGTGACCGTCTTTCTTAAGATTCGGCCTGTTCTTGATCACTTTGTAGATCGATTTTCAGAGATCTATACTCCAGGGAAATAAATATCTATTGATGAGTCTTTGGTCCTGTTCAAGGGCCGTTTCATTTTTAGGCAGTACATTCCTAGCAAGAGGGCACGCTATGGAATTAAGCTGTATATGTTGTCTGAGAGTAGGACAGGATATGTTTTTAATTTGCGTGTGTTCACTGGTAGGGATTCCACTATTGACCCCCCTGGTTGTCCGTCCACTTTTTGAGTTTCAGAGAAAATTGTGTGGGATCTTGCTAGAGGACTGTTTAACAGAGGCCACCATTTGTACCTTGATAACTTCTACACTGCTGTGCAATTGTTTAAGGAATTGTTCAAAGTGGACACTTTTGCTTGTGGCACAATCCGCTCTAACCGTAAAGGTTATCCAAAAGAGCTTGTTTGCAAAAAACTTCAGAGGGGACAGTGCAGTTCCTTGCGTAGTGATGAACTACTAGCTGTGAAATTTGTGGACAGGAGGGATGTGTACATGATGACTACCATCCATGATGAGAGTACTTCACCTGTGGCTGTTTGGGGTCAGATTGCTGAAGTGCGCAAACCTGTGTGCATTTTAGACTACAATAAGCACATGGGTGGTGTTGATTGAGTAGATCAGAGGTTGGAACCTTACACTGCTATTCGTAAGGCTTACATTTGGTATAAGAAGTTGGCCATCCATCTCTTCAATTTAGCAACTTTCAATGCTTTTGTTGTGTTCAAGGAGTGTTCTCCTGCGTCAAAGTTGACTTTTGTTCAGTTTCAGCAGTCTGTCATAGGCAGCCTTGTTGTTGTGGAACAGGCAAGTGTTCCTAGAGTTGGAGTGGTGGAGGATGTGGCTCGATTGAAAGATCGCCACTTTCCTGATCACATTCCTCCTACACCCTCAAAAGACTTTCCCACTAGGAGATGTAGAGTCTGTTGGCAAAGAGGTGCTGTTTCAAGGTTGGCATTAGTGCAATGTATTTAGTTTCTGATTTTGTGTTTGTAGATTTGTATCTATTTGCAATTTGTTTGTGTTTTCTTTTTTGTATAAAAAAATCCTAAATGTGATGGTGGTGTGTGTAGCCTGGTGCTTGGCTGGCGGTGTGCGTGGAGTGGCCCAAAACATTTTTTGATAGGCAATGTTGATGTTGCCTCAAAAAGTTTTGTGTCCTTGCATGTCGCGGGTACTTGGGCCTCCCACACAAGTGAGGCACCATTTTTATCGGGAGACCTGGGGGAACGCTGGGTGGTAGGAAATTTGTGTGAGCCCGGTGATGCCACACTTTCCCACACAAAAATGTGTGAAAAAAGTGATTTTTTTCAGCTAAAATTGAGGTTTGCAAGGGGTTCTGGGTAAGGAAACGTTGGGGGATCCACGCAAGCCATACCTCCTTGGAAGCCCCCGGGTGTCTAGTTTTCAGAAATGTGTGGGTTTGGTAGGTTTCCCTAGATGGCCGCCGAGCACGGGGCCAAAAACCCAGGTGACCCCCTTGCAAAACCAGGTGGTTTTGAGATAGGCAATTTTGATGTCGCCTCACTACGTTTTGGGCCCTTGCCTGTCGCGGTACTTGGGCCTCCCACACAAGTGAGGCACCATTTTTATCGGGAGACCTGGGGGAACGCTGGATGGTAGGAAATTTGTGTGAGGCCAGTGATGCCACACTTTCCCACACAAAAATGTGTGAAAAAGTGATTTTTCAGCAAAAATTGAGGTTTGCAGGGGATTCTGGGTAAGGAAACGTTGGGGGATCCACGCAAGCCATACCTCCCTGAAGCCCCGGGTGCCTACTTTTCAGAAATGTGTGTGTTTGGTAGGTTTCCTAGGTGCCGGCAGAGCTAGGGTTCACAAACTACAGCTAGGCACTTTGCCAAAAAGGGTCATTTTTCACTGCGAAATTGAGGTGTGACCACGTTGCGTTTTGCGCCGTTTCCTGTCGCAGGCACTAGGCCGACCCACACAAGTGAGGTACCATTTTTCTCATAAGACTTTGGGGAACACGGGGTGGGTGGAAATTTGTGGATCCACGCAGATTCCACAACTTTCCACCACAGAAATGTGGGGAAAATGTGTTTTTTGGACAATTTTTTAGGTTTGCAAGGGATTCTGGGTAACAGAACCTGGTGGGAGGCAGTCAAGTCACCCCATCCTGGATTCCCCTGGGTGTCTAGTTTTCAAAAATGTATAGGTTTGCTAGGTTTCCCTAGGTGCCGGCAGAGGTAGGTTTCAAAAACTACAGCTAGGCACTTTGCAAAAAAAGGGTAATTTTTCACTGCGAAATTGAGGTGTGACCACGTTGCGTTTTGCGCCGTTTCCTGTCGCGGGCACTAGGCCGACCCACACAAGTGAGGTACCCTTTTTCTCATAAGACTTTGGGGAATGCGGGGTGGGTGGAAATTTGTGGATCCACACAGATTCCAGAACTTTCCACCACAGAAAAGTGAGGAAAATGTGGTTTTTTTACCAATTTTTTAGGTTTGCAAGGGATTCTGGGTAACAGAACCTGGTGAGAGGCAGTCAAGTCACCCCATCCTGGATTCCCCTGGGTGTCTAGTTTTAAAAAATGTATAGGTTTGCTAGGTTTCCCTAAGTGCCCGCAGAGCTAGGGTTCAAAAACTACAGCTAGGCACTTTACAAAAAAAGGGTAATTTTTCATTGTGAAAATGTGGTACGTCCACGTTGCATTTTGAGCCATTTCCTGTTGTGGGCACAAGGCCTACCCACACAAGTGAGGTACCATTTTTATCGGGAGACTTAGGGTAACACAGAATTGTAGAGCAACTGTTATTACCTATTGACTTTCGATGCATTTCTGCCTTCCAAATGAAAGACAATGTGTAAAAAGAAGTTATTTTGAAAAATGACCTATAATTCTCATGCTAGTATGGGTACTCCCAATTTCGGAAATGTGCAAATATCTACTGTTTCTAAAATCTACATTATGTTCCCATTTCAGAAATACATAGGTGTCTTTCATAACAATTTTTCCATGTATACATTTTCCCAAAATAATTGCTATATACCCGGTACATAATAAAAAACCATTGCAAGATGCTGCTCAGTTATTGGCTCTGGGTTCGTCGGGTTCTTGGTGAACCTACAAGTCCTATATATCCCCACAACCAGAAAGGTCCAGAGGATATAACGGTATATTGCTTTCAAATAGCTGTCATAATTAGAAGAAGTTACAGGTGAAAACGTTGACACAAATGGCTGTTTTTTTCAACTAATTTTTCCTTCATTTAACTGTTAGTTTCTATAAGGAAAACTTTAAGGATCTACACAAACGACCCCTTGCTGAATTCAGAATTGTGTCTACTTTTCAGAAATGTATGGCTTTCCAGGATCCATTATTGGTTTCATACCCATTTCTACCATTAACTGGAAGGAGGTTGAAAGCACAAAAAATAGCAAAATAGGCTATGTCCCAGAAAAATGCTAAAACTGTGTAAAAAAGTTGGTTTTCTGACAAAAGTCTGCTTGTCCCTGAAAGCTGGGAAGATGGTGATTTCAGCACCACAACCCCTTTTTTGATGCCATTTGCAGGGAAAAAACAAGACGCTTTCATCTGTAGCCCTTTCTTTGCATTTTTCCCCCAAAAAAACAACATTTTGCTGTATTTTGGCTAATTTCTGGGTCCCCTCCAGGGGAATCCACAAACCCTGGGTACCTTTACAATCCCCATGATGTTAGAAAAAAAGGACGCAAATTTGGCGTGGATACCTTATGTGGTCAAAAAGTTACAGGGGCCTAAGCGCGCACTACCCCAAATAGCCAAAACAAGGCTTAGCACAGGGGGGGAAAAGGCCTAGCAGCGAAGGGGTTAATGCGGAAGTGAAGTTTTTTACTTAGTACCCGAATGGACAGCGAAGAGAGAAAGGGTCCTGCTCAATGGTAACCATGTCTAGCACATTAACTAGTCCTTTTGCATTAAGGGAATGCCACTGTACTTTGTGAAAAAGACAGTTTGAAGAGTTTCCTCTCCCACTGGCAACAGAAAAGAGTCATCTGCTAAAGTAAAAGGAACACGTTAAGACACTGAAATTTGAAACTTGAAAAAGTCACCTCTTAAGGACAAGCATGTGTAAAACAACCGCCTTTCAGAAGAGAGTTTTCAACGGTGCAAAAAATCAAGTAGCTAACCTTGCCAGTACAGAAACAAAATAGAAACAAGCATTGGCAAACCCAATAGGTCTCGCCTATGCAAGAGCTATTAGCTTTGCCAATGTGTTTTAGCCAGGTTGCACACCAGTGTGGCTGCTGTTCAGCATGGATAAAGGTTAGTGGTGTAGAGGAGAGTCGCGTGGAGTGTCAGAGTGGAATAGCGAAGAGTAGAGTGTTGTTCAGTGGAATGGCAGTGTGTCCTGTATTCGAGTGGCATAGTGTGGAGGTGCGTAGAGTGGCATACTCAGGAGTGGCGTAGAGTGTACTGGTGTAAAATGCACTGGCGTAGAGTGTTGCAGAATATAGTGGCACCGAGCGCAGTAGCACTGAATTCAGCGGCATACAATGCAGAGTCATAGAATGCAGTGACATAGATTAAAGTGGTGCATAGTAGCATGGAGGGGTGCGGAGTGCGCAGAGTGGTGCAAAGTATAGTGAAAGTAAAGTGCAGTGTTGTAGAGTGGAGTAGTGCAGAGTAGAGTGGAAGAGGGTTCAGTGGCTGAGAGTACAGTAATGCAGAGTAGAGTGCAGTGGCAGAGTGCAGTGACGGAATGCAGTTGTGTAGAGTGATTGGCGTAGAGTGCAGTGGTTAACAGCAGAGTGGCAGAGTGGGGCAGAATAGAGTAGAGTGGCATAGAGTGCAGTGGCGTAGAGTAGATTGTTTCAGAGTAGAGTGAGGTGGCATAGAGTGGAGTGGTGCAGGGTAGAGTGCAGTTGCGTAGAGTGGCACAGGGTATAAATGGCAGAGTAAAGTAGTGTAGAGTGCAGTGGCATAGAGTGCAGTGGTGCAGATTAGAGTGCCATACAGTGGATTGGCGTAAAGTGCAGGGGCACAGAGTTGAGTGTTACAGAGTAAAGTGTACTGGCACAGAGTGCAGTGTTGCAGAGTGGCATAGAGTACAGTGGCGTAGAGTGGAGTTGGAAGAGTGGATTGGTGTGGCGTAGAGTGTAGTGGCGTAGAGTGTAGTGGCGTAGAGTGTAGTGGCGTAGAGTGTAGTGGCGAAGAGTGTAGTGGCGAAGAGTGTAGTGGCGAAGAGTGTAGTGGCGAAGAGTGTAGTGGCGAAGAGTGTAGTGGCGAAGAGTGTAGTGGCGAAGAGTGTAGTGGCGAAAAGTGTAGTGGCGAAGAGTGGGCAAAGAGCGGAGTATGCATGGTATATTAGCGCACTGCCATTACAGACAACACATTTTCAATTGAAATGACATACATTTGCACAGACAGTTTTACTAATAAAACTATACAGTGCACAAACAAAAATGTGTGGAAATTGCATCACCTACTGTAATGATTTGTTTTGATCATATTAAAGTATTTGTTTCCAACACACTTCAGAAATAACAAAAAATGCGCTTCATTTGTGTTCCTAATTCGGATATATTCTGAAATACTTACACTGTTTATTGAAATGTTGTTGGGTGCTTGAAAAAACCTCTTTCCTACCCCCAGAATCCGGCAAGATTGTCACATAAATCCTCTCACTTTTAAGTCAGAGAAAGAAAAGCAAACAAGCTCCTTCGGAAGACAGTGGCGGACATTTGACCTCGGTCTTTGAATGCACAGCAAATGTGACAAGATGAGAACAAGATTTAAAGGCCGGTTTACAGAAAGGGAGTTTGTGGAAGAACACAGTAAACACGGTTTAGGCAACAGGAGGGAAGACTGAACCTAGAGAGCCTAAAGCAAATAAAGCCAGCAAATAGCCAGAAACTGAATTACAAACCACAAAGCCAATGGTATTCAACGGGTGGGATGCATTCCTAGGTCAACTTTCTGAAAGCCCCCAAGATGTCTTTAGTAAACCAGACAACTGTGCTGTCCGGTAGGCTGCGACCTAAAAACACCTGACTGTAGAGACAAGCTTAACATAACCCACAGCATACTTTTATCCATTTGCTTTTGTGTAAAAGAAAATATAATGAGTGATGAAAGAAAAGCTGAGGAACACCGGAGGGAGGGTACACAGGAGGCCTGCCATATACACCTCTTGTGAGATGTTCTATTATATGCACAAAACAACTGAGTAAGAATCTGTCCTTTCAGACGCTAGTCACCATTTACAGACACAAGCCACATCAGTTAAATACCTTCTGCGGCTGAAAGCAACCCGGCAGTAGAGGGCTAGGCACCTACAGATAACAAACTCACTTAAGAAATGGCCAAGTGTAAACCCCTGCAGCCACATGAGCAATCCACGAAGGAGAACGTCTTCCACACACAGGCAGATATATCCTGCAGCTTACAAAATATGCAGGCACAAAGACACCAGTGTAGGAACAGGTCACCTGAAGAACAGAGACCTCAAGCATCAGGAGACTCTCCTACAGCCAAAGACCTCCACTTTATGCAGCACAGGTAGCTTCCCTGAAACTGCAGGCTTTACAGTTGCAGTGTTTCAAGTAGCACCCCACAGCCACATCTCATCCAAACAAAGGTACTGCAGCACACAGAGCATCTGCATCCATTAGCCTCCTACCTCTGAAGAGCATTCCAAGCATGCACAGGTCTACCGTAGCCACAGGGAGTGCATACAATAACATGCTGTGCAGTTTGCTTGCCAAGGGGCAAGGCTCCCAGTCTCTGGACATCTGCCAGTGTTGGTACACTCCCCCTCATTCCCACAGAATGGATGAATGGCACCTGTACTCATTGCAGAACTCTTTGCAACATCAGACTGGGGCATCACATGGCAGCTAGAGTGGAGACATGGTGCCCTACTATTCGTTAGCACACAATCAATACTGAGGCATAGCGGAAGTCAGGGAGTTGTGTGCGATGCCACTGATGACTATTAACACAATTCAACCGTCAGCTGTTAGGTAGCCAAATTATGCTTCCGCTGTTCACACCAAATAGTATCTAGGTGAAGCGAAAAAATACAATGTTACTATGGGAAGGCCAGCGACCAGACAGCAGCCTGGTTTGCAAGGAGGTGCAATCCTTTCTCAGCCTAAATTGTACCTTGTAACCATGAAATGGAGCTGCTAATTGGAAGAGAAGAAGATTCTAGGTTTCAGAAAGAGGGGGAAACCAAGCAGGAGGGAGCAGGTCAAAGGAAGTCGGGTTTTAACTCAACTGCTTAGAGGATGAAAAGCAGGAGTAGCTGGAGCACCAAAAAGACTGATTCTAGATTTTGCAGCAACGCAAGTACAGCTATATGGTGCCCAGCACAAGAAGGCACCCCAGATGCTGCTCCAACCCGAGCACCATAAATGCTACTGCAGTTCCCAAAAAAGCAACTGGCTCTAGTCTCACCTTGTAGCGCATGCAAAAGCTGTCTGGAGGCCAGAGATGCACTACGTAGCAGTGGTGGCTGGAGAAGGACTACTTCGCCAATTGTTGCTATCCAATACTCATGCACTGTCAGTTGTATAGGGGCAGAATGCCATCTATCACATTGCTTAACACTCCAACCACTGAATGCGGGTTCCTGGGTTGATCCAAAATGTTACAGACACTGCTAACAAAGCAATGGCTGAAGGGGCGAACCCATTTCTTTACTATGTACGCTGATTCAGAATGTGACATTTCAACTAAGTAATGGCTGAAAGGAGCTGACCAAAAGCCCCTTTAAGTACTATTATTATTTAGTATTATTTTTACATGTTTGGGAGACAGCTAACACTATCTCTAGGCAACTGTCAGGATTTCAGCCCAGAATCAAGCTGGAAAGGAGTCATTATGCCACTTGCTCAAAGTAAACTCTGCCGGGACCGCACTGAGCAATATAACAAATGCAGAGTGGCAACTGCTTTGATTAACTGGCTGCAGGATTTCCTCTAGTGGTCCATGGCAGAGTAGCTAAGGTAGCCGGTCAGGAGATGATGATGTTTATTAAGCGCACAAATGCCCAAGGATGTCTTGGCGCTAGTGTATGCAAGAATCACGGCAGAGTGAGACTAATAGGGAAGTGCAAAAAAACTGGATTTAAGTTGTTTCCTGGAAGAGAACAGATTGGGCAGATTTTAAAAGATGCAAAGGAATTTTGTTCCAGAGTTTAAAAGTAGAGAAAACGAAGCTTCTGCCATCCCATGAGAATTTGTTACATTTGGGGATTATGACCGTTTTGGATGTGGCAGATCGAAGAGTTCTCTTTGGTGCGCACCATAGGAATTTCGTCTTTAGGAACTCTGGGCCTGTGTAATGCAAGGATTTGTGAGCTATACAAAGTGCCTTAAAGGCTACTTGCCATAATTATTTGACCCTTTGTTAGTTTGATCAACAAAAAAAGGGATCTTATTCGGATGGGTTGAAGAAGAAGCAAACTTATCAGCCTTATCTTAAGTCTTTAAAACAGCTCTATTCTGTGCCGTCCAGACACTTTGCTTCCTCTCATAGTCAAGACTGATGCCTCCTCCTTTGTGCTAGAAGTAGTGTTGTCACAAAGGAATCTTTAGACTGAAGCTTTGCATCCGGTGGCCAATTATTCCCTTACCCTGACTATTACAATTAAAGAACTAAATAACACTAGCTACGACAAGGAACTGTTCACTCAAGGAAACCTTCGCACATTGGCATCATTAGTTAGAAGGAGCCAGCTAGAAGGTCACTGTGTAGACCGATCACAATACATTATATGTAACATTGATGCAGTCTGTCAGGCATCTTCAAGGGTCATTATGCCCACTGGTCTCTCTTCTTGTCTTGTTTGTACTATGACATTACTTAGCTGCATGGTAAAACTTGGTCTTGTTAAGGCAGACCATTAAAGAAGAAAAGTCATACCAGCCTCAGAGTATCTTAGCGATCACCGCCCTACCAATGGGTACATGGGATCTATTTTGGGAAGAATCTAGCTGGAGCCCAGAATACTGTGAATGAGACACACTGATTGCATCTTGAACCTCGGAGGCAGCAAACAGGGGCCCTGCTCTTTTGGGGTGAGGTCTTGAATCTCAAATGCACAGAGTTACAAGCTGAAGTGCTAAGTTGGTGTCAAGACGCCAGCCAGTTATGCAGGTCAACAGACATCACAGGCTGTTGTTATATCTTTTGTGGTGGCCAGGATTACGTCATACCGTCAAGAAATATGTGCAACACTAAAACTTTGCATACTAGACCAGAGGGGTTCCTCCAACCTCTGGCCGTACCACAACAACCCTAGCCGAATAATTCTTTGGATTGTATTGTTGAACTGCCAAAGTCACAAGGATGCACCACTCTGGTAGTAGTCAGACTACTTTTCTAATTTAGGACATTTAATTTCTTTAAAGAAAGTCCCCACACCAGTGAACTGGCTTAAGTTTTCATGGATCATATTTTCCATTTACACGGCCTTACAGACATTATTTGTTACAGACAGAAACTGTTAATACACAGAACACTTTGTACTGAACTAATGAAAAAGTTAGGTACTCTACATTTCGAATAAACCAATTACCATCCCCCGTTGATGGACAGACAGAGTGTGGACTACCACCTGGGGGATAAAGTGTGGCTATCCACTAAATTTCTCACGATTCCGGGGACACATTCAAAGTTTAGAAACAGATTGTAGCCCTTCAAGATCATAGGTTTAGTGGGAACGGCAGCCATTAGATTATTACTGCAAATTAGATGGTAAATACACCCAATTGTACATATTTCCCTGGTTAAATCTGGCACTTCTGAGCAATGCTCTTCTACATGCTATGCTACATTAATTGATAGAACATTCGAGTATGAAGTAGAAAATATTGTAGAGTCTAGGGTATGTCATGTGCACTTGCAATACCTGGTTGCCCGGATAGGATGTAACATTTCTGAGAGTTCATTGGAATCAGCTTCATTTGTGCATGCACTTAGTTTGGTTTTCCACTTTCAAGATTGTTTTCATATTTTAAAAAACATACAGTCCTGCAAACTCCCCCACGAATATTCTTTTCGTGGGTGAGCTAGAGAATATTGCCAAGATTTCAATTTAGGTAGTGAATCAGGAATGGGGTCACTAAGTCACCTGCTCAAAGTAAGATTGGTCCAGACCTGCCCTAAACAGCATTACTATTGCAGCATCACCACCCGCAGAATCATACAATCGACCGATTTAAACTGGGAAACTGGAAACTATGGAAGATGGTGCAACTGCAAGTGGGAACCACTAGACAACTAACTACTGCACATGTGGGAACGTCCGAGGTCAGAATTCCAATTCTGGGTCAATAATTGTAAAGTATATTTAACCTTACTACACTTGTGACTCCAAGCCTGGCAGTGATTCATAGTTGCACCGACTCTGCGCTCCTGTGCATTTTGTTTAACTGAACTGGAGTCCAGCAGCTTTCTTGTTTTTTCCCTTCCCGTTTCAGGTTCAATTCCGCCGTTTCTGCATTAAGGGGGTGTGCTTTTATTGTTTATATGTTGTTTGTCTACCATCTGGCAGCTGTTCGAAGAGTTCCCTGCTCTTTGGCTTCCTGGGGATAAGAACTGGTATCCTGGTTGAAGTCTTGTTTCATCGTGGTCTCTCCTACCCTTGACTGGGTTAAAACACTCACCCTAATGGAAAGAAATGTTCCACCACACAAAATCCTATTTTATACTGTATGCTTACTAACTTTCTGGCACTTACTATCTCTACCTAGAACTCAATTCACATCCTGCCTGACAGTCAAGTAGCGCACCAGCCCACAATCCAGACTGTACATTCACAACTGTGCTGCACCACAAAAGGCACTCCTATGTTTTCTCTTCCCCTTCCTGTTTTCCACATATTTGTCTTATGAGGTTTTCGCTTCTGCGATACCCTCCGAGAGATTGCAGGACAGCCGAGATTCTCAGCAATTTCTCAACTTTGACCGAAGCCTGGAAGCCAGACTTAATCAGGAAAATGCATTCATTATCAAAAATCTTAAGACAACCTGAGGAAATGAGCATGCTCACCCCTTGAACTAACCATTCAATAATTGAGAAAATATCACTCCTTCAATAGAATGTGCGCCCCTTAGCTTCTTTTGTTTCCTCCTATAACTGAACTGACTGTTAGATTTCCTCTGCTTGCACTTTACTGACTGTTGAAAGAATGAAGTCTCTAGAATTTGATTTCAGTCTGTCTCTGATTTTCAGAGTAATGTACATTATTTTTATGGCTTCAACTTTCAGTAGACAGACATGAAGGTACCATTATGTTTAAAGGTTACTTTAAAGTGACATACATATCTGTAGGGAATTCCTTCCTTCGTCAAGCTTGCAATGACCGTTCTCATTTCCCTTTGCTTTTGGAGAATTCCACCAAACATCTTGCATCTGTGTGATTTTTTTTGTACAGAGAAAACGCATAACATTTTGTTGCCTCGCTATACACAAGGTATTTTCTTTCATACTCAACAGGTATGTACTAGGTTTTTTCTTTTGTATGGAGAATGATGGGGGAGCGCTGCTGAGAGGGAGGCATTGCACCGCGAAGAGTACAGAGGGCTAAGGAAGAAACCAATATCTTTGGAATGGGCTCAAATGTTAGAACTTTTTAAAACACAATATGTGGATGTCGCTTATGACTAATGTGATATTGAAAATGTTGCCTACCCTCCCTCCCTCCCCCCTTACCCCTTTGTTTTCGTTCCTCCCTCCCTTCACCCCTTTCCTCCCTGTCTCCCCCGCCCCGGTAATGATGACCCTGCCGTGCCCCACCTCCCCCGATGGAAATCAGAACAAACACCTAAAGTTCATAGTAGCATAGTTCTTTATTGTTGTTTCTTTATCTATGACACAGATTTGGGATTTCATCATACGATAGTACATAATGCCGTTAGGATTATGATCACTATCTTGATTGCATATGTATACCACATAATTTTTATTGATTCTACTCAGCTTTGCTCATATCTACCATTTTTACAGTCTAAGTATGTAAATGAACACTTTGAAACTGCAATCCTTATAGAAGTACTGTTTGACAAGATACCATGTCATTAACGGCTGTTTTGTTCTGTGACTTAACAGACTAATGTCAGATCTATTATGCTGTAATACAAATCGCATCAAAACTGAAAAATTAATAAAAATCTGTGTTAAAAAAAAAAAAATGGAGAATGATGGGGGAGGATCTCTTGCAAGTGGTCTTGGAATTATTGCTTGAGGTCACGAGTATGATTTCTGAGAAGATACCCCTTAGCACATCATTCCACCTTGAATGGTTTTCTACATCTTCTCGTTCATCATATTTTCTCTTTGTTCATTCATTAATTAGTTCCAGATCTTCACACAAAGGCTGGCTTGATCACTGGTATTCTTCTCCATGTTGGTTGCTCTTCTTTCTACTACTGAGAAACTATTGTCCATAATCACAGTGTGGGCTATGGATGACTTCAAGTGAGATCATCTCATTTTTTTAAATATGTGTAGTAGAATATTCAGATCCGGTTTCATTTTTAGCAACTTGGTCATTTTCTACCTTGAGTATAATCACCGGCATTTGGAGACTACTAGCTTTGAGGGCAATGATGCACACTAATGGTAATCGAATGCAGGTCTTTGTTTAAAGATGGAGTTATCACCAAATTGCATTTGTGGCACACCATCCGAAAGCACTGGAGAGATCGTAAAAGAAACAGTTTGAGGGTCTATCATTCCAAATTACCAAAAAGCCACAGAGCAGTTTAAATACCATAAACTCACAACCATATCCACCACTGCTGAAGTTGTGATCATGATGGAGCTCTAGTATGCTGCAAGTTTCCTGCTCTGCTCTGATCTACTCAAGCAAGTAGTGTCTGTGGATATTTTCACCCTGACTAGTGTAGACAATCCATCTTTTCATCGTGTTTGATCTTGAATTTTTAAAAGTATTGGGAACCTTGTTAGCAGGTATTATGACCTCTGGGTAGTTTGGGTCAAATACACAAAATCCAGGAGGGGTGGCCTTGCCGAGCACCAAGATAGCTGCTCGTCCGTGAAACTCTGGAGCCGCCACTTATCAGCCGCTGCCATGCACCACTTCAATGATGTCCCTGGGACTACCGGACTTACCCGCTGACCCGCACTGACCTGCGGTACGACCCGGGACTTTGGCGGTGAGATTCGGCAACTCATTGATTTTGTGCAGGCTCGCATCCACCACGGCCTGACACGGCCCTCGGAGGCCCCACGACGACAGGAATCGCAGGCGAGCCTGAGGGCGGGGCCGCTGTCGTGCTGAGCGGCCGCGCACTGATTGAAGCCGCTGCGGAGGAGCCTCCCTGACTCGGAACGGCGCAGGGTGCAAATCATCACCACGCAACAACACATGCGGGTGGGCTGTGGCGGTGAGTGCCTTCCCCTTCTACTCACGTACTACTCAGCCGCACAACAAACTCGGACGGTCCCGGCCGGCTCTGGCCTGAGTTGCGCCTGCAGTCTGTCCCCTGTTTTCTTTGGGATTGTACCTTAGGCAACGAGAGGCGCACCATGCGATAAATCGCTCCCCCCCCCCAGGACTTCATTGGTGGCACAAAATGTGAGCATTCATAGCCTACACAACAACCTGGGAGACGCTGCAACGCTCCTTTATCTGACTCCACCAGTGCTTTGAATATTGAATGGAAGCAGACGTCTGCGGTTGCATATAAGAACCTGTGCCTTCACTATCTTTTACCCCATTATTAGTGGTACAGCACAACTTCACCAATATATCGGGGACTACACCCCTCTCGTCTGCGACCCTTTTTCCCCATACACATCGAGGTGTTGGCCTCCTTTTCTTCAGGGATAGTACCTCCACTCTACTAATTCCCTACATCATGGGGCGTGGGGACCCTAAACAACAACAGCTTCCTTTTGATACAACCAAGAACCCCAGGCACGAAGAAAGTGAGGGTCCCGCACGTGAAGACCCCTCGGGACCATCCGGTCCCCCTGAACCAGCACCTCCCCCCCCACTGATGGAACTGCGACCATCATGTCAGAATTACGGGCCGGTTTTAAAGCCATTGAACACGAAAACCGCATTGATGCCACTGAACCACGCGTGTCTGAGATAAAGGACACCCAAACAACTCATTAAAAGGCTGGAGTGCACTGAGAAACTGCTGAAGACGACAGCAGCCAGGGGGGAGGATTTGGAGGCTTGATCGCGCCACAACAACATCTGTATTGAGGTGGTGGCAGAATCCACCAACACCGGCCCCATGGCCACATATGTGGAGCGACTATTAGTGGCAATTCTTGGTAGAGATGCTTTTACACCAACATTTGCTATCAAGCGGGCTCACAGAACCCTCGCTCCTAGATCCTCCCCTGGTGCCCCGCCGCGATTGATTATAGCCCGGCTTCTGAACTACCACGACCGCGATACTATTCTTCGCATGGCCCGTGACAAAGGGGACATTTAATATCAGGGCGTGTCGCTCTTTTTCTTTCTGGATTTCACCCCTCTGGTTCAAGAAGCACATCGCAAATTTCTAGACATAAAACGAACTTTGCAAAAGGCAAATGTCTAACATGCCATGCTTTACCCGGCGCGCCTGCGCCTTCAGTTCAACGGAAAGACTCGTATTTTCGACTCACCCGCTGCGGCTGCAGATTTTTGGAAGCAACATAGGTCGAACTTGAGCTTTCCTCCAGAAAAGAAGCCTGCCACCTCCTCACCTTTACTCCCCGTGGACTGACGAAACCGAATGGCCACTGACTGTTGTCCTGCTTAGTTATTCCTACTAGTGGCCAGATACTCTGTACATTCCCTCTATTTTTTTAGCATTTACATACTATCGGCTGTGCTCGACTCAATCAAGATCTACATAGCGTTTCACTGCCGGCATCCCTTGAGCGTAGCCTCCCCCCTAGGAGTTGTCCTACTGTTTGATTGGTAAGATGGGATTCACCTGATACTGGTTGGGTTGTTATCCAATGTGGGTGGGGGGTTGTTGAATATTCAATTCAAATGATTGTTATGTACAGGGCATTGTTCACACTAATGGTCGGCCCTACACACTCATGTACAGTGACGCACACACATATCCATGCATGGCAGAGATGACATCGTCAACAAGCATTGGCATAGCCAATAGGCCTCGCCTTTGGGACCTTATAAGTGTTTAGCTAGAGATATTGACTTTGTTTATGTTTTTAAGCTGTGCTGTACATTAGTTTGTAGAATGCTGAAAAGTTATAATAAAGAAGTGTTGATAGCATTTTTGTTACCTTATATATGACCAAGAAAGCATTACGTCCAAGTGAAAGACCATATTAAAAAAGTATTACTTTTAAATAATGTTTTCATCTAATTTTGTCTTGTAAATGTTAGCAACTTGTTTTTGCTTGTGCCAATGCTTGCTTGTTATCGTTTTTTTTGTTATGGGGGGCATAAATAACAGGAGGCTGAAGCTTGGGAAATAGTACCTGTGTAACAGTTAGTGTGATAGTTAGTGAGTTAGTTTGTTAATGAGAGAGTTAGTTAGTGAGAGAGTTAGTTAGTGAGAGAGTTAGTAAGTTAGTGAGTGAGTGAGAGAGTGAGTAAGTTAGTGAGAGAGTTAGAGAGTTAGTTAGAGAGAGAGAGAGAGAGAGAGTTATTTAGTGAGAGAGATAGTTAGTTAGTTATTGAGAGAGAGAGTGTATGAGGGAGAAATTAGAGAGTTAGTTTTGAGAGAGAGAGTTTGAATTAGTGTTTTTAAAGAGAGTTAGATAGTGAGAGAGTTAGTGAGAGGGATTGAGATAGTTAGTTAGTGAGAGAGTAAGTTAGTTAGTGAGTGAGAGAGTTAGTGAGTTAGTGAGAGGGAGGTTGAGAGAGTGTTAGTTAGTGAGAGAGTGAGTTAGAGTGAGTTAGTGAGCGAGCGAGAGAGAGAGTTAGTACTTATTTTAAGCGTTATTTTTGTACAATCAAAGCGCTGTGTACATATGAAGAATACTAATAAGGAGTGTAGCAAATTAAAGTGGCAGAATGTTGAATTGCAATTAAAAAACCGTAAATGAATTTTGCGAATGCTGTAGTGTATAAATATACGATTTTTCCTTTGATTAATTTGCAGTTACATTTGTTTAGCTCATATAAAACACCCATATAGCGAGTCTTTTTGAAGTTACCTGAAAGGCAATGAAGGCTGGTATTCCTGCAGATCAAAAAAAAAAATCACCTTGGGGTGACGGCAAAAATAGAGAGCGAGATAACGACCCGTCCCCGCACCTGCTTTTTAAAACTGTTGGTGCTGAGCACCGGCACTAGTGCTCTGCATATAGTCATTCATGGTTAGTTAATGCATCGTGAAGCTGGTAGGATAGCTCAGCGAGTGCAGTGCCCATTGCTGTGATTTGTGTTTGAAATGCAACAGCTGAAACTGCGCGCCATGGTGGGCGAAGTGTCGCATTACATAGCGCCATAAGGCAGCTCCTACAATGGCCCTAACTTAGCACCGGCCACGGGCAGCAATCACTAACTGAACAAGCATTGGCCGCGCGGCCGTGGAAGTCGCGCGGCCGCGAAAGTGAAAGCGATCGCGCTCCAGATGGCGCCTCGGGCGCTGAAAGCTGGCAGCTTCGCGCGTGCACGCTTGCGTGCACTTAAGCGCTAGGCCAGCAAAAGCGTGTGGGGTAGCACTTTGAAAACCCCACTTACAAAATGTCTCGCAGAGCAGCGCATGCGCTGGCTCAGGCGAGACCTAAAAAGGGACCCCGGGTCCCTGACATTAAAATGCATGTCGTGGAACATGAGAGGCCTTTCTAATCCCCGCAAGGATAGACAAGTATTATCTTACCTCGCCAGGCATGTCGCTCAAGTAGCATTTCTTCAAGAGACCCATTATGCCCCAATTTCAGACAACCGTTTTGCCTCCAACTGGGGGAATAATCGCTTTTTTGCTAATTATAGCACCTATTCCAGAGGGGTCTGTATTTTAATTAATAAAACAGTCCCGTTTCAGACACAAAGTAGTTAAGGATCCCGAGGGCCGATATCTACTAGTGGCCGGGTCCCTAGGCACGCAGCGATTGCTCCTGGTCAATGTATACGCCCCCAATATAGATGCGCCAGACTTTTTTCCCAGCATCTCCACACATATCGCGAACCTCTCCATTAACACTATTCTGCTGGGGGGCTACTTTAATCTCACGTTCCACCAAACACTCGACACAACGGGTCTTGGACAGATCACCAAACCGCACTCCACTAAACCACTCACTGCCCTGTTACAGTCTTTTCTACTGACAGATGCTTGGCGACACAAGCACTCCGCCAATAGGGGGTTTTCTTTCTTCTCAGCACCACATGGCACTTGATCCCACATAGATCACTGGTACTTCTCCCCGAAACTTCTGATCCATACAATCTCCGTTGAATACCTTGCCGTACCTTATCGGATCACTCCCCGGTACTGCTGTACCTCACTATCCCCAACATCAAACGACCATGTACACCCTGGCGCTTCCCCTCGGAAGCCCTTCTTGACAAGATTCCATAGTAGACTACTTCCAGTTAAACTCCGGCTCTGTACCTCACTATACCACTTTATGGGAAGCTTTTAAAGTCTACATACAAGGTATATGTATTGCCAAACAGTCAGGAGTACTTTGATCTATTCGCCGGGAGCTTGAACAGACCGAGAGGGCGCTGAGGGAAGTAGATGCCCGATCCATGACAAGTGACCCCCCGCCCTTTTCTCCTCTGAATCAGACGGCGAGACTCCTCAGAGTTACAAGAGCTCGCAACTCGTAAAGCCAACTACCTCGGTAAATACGTGCGCGCAAGGACTTACGGGGAGGGTGAGAGGCCATGTCGAACATTGGCCAGACTGCTTTGCCCCCCCCCCCACACAATATCAATCCTCCTTTGTTAACCAGTTGCAACTAGACGATGACACATCGGTCACACAGAGCTCTGACATTACCTCCGCCTTTCTCTCTTACTACTCTCGCCTATTTGCCACTCGTTCTCCTCCCTCCGATACCGCTCTCACTGACTACTTAGCCGACGTGGCGATGGTCTGGATTGAAGACGGTCAACGACAATTTCTGGCCTCTCCCATTATGACAGGCTATAGACGACCTTGATGGATCCCGTGCCCCCGGTACAGATGGCCTTACTGCCACATTTTACAAAACATATATAACATTACTAGTTCCACATCTCCTAGAAGTATACGCGGAATCGCTTGAGTCTGGGTTGCTTCCTTCCACAATGCGCGGGCTGCTATCTCCCTGCTCCTCAAACCGGGTGACCCCACCCCCCACTTGTGCTGATGTGCCTCTTACAGGCCCCTCTCTCTGCTGAATCAGGACTATAAAATACTGGCCAAGGTCCTTGCAACGCGCATTTCACTCCTAGTAGGTCAGATCATATCTCCATTACAAACTGGATTTGCCCAAAATCTATCTACATCTGTGAATCTCCGTACTGTGTTTGCTGTCCTCAACCAACTAGATCCGAGCCTCCCTGCTGCAGCTACACTACTGGATGCAGAGAAGGCGTTCGATTCAGTAGAGTGGCCTTTTCTCTATGCTACATTGGGAAAGCTGGGCTTTCCTCAGGGTTTCTGTGACCTTGTCTGCCTCCTCTACACAAACCCAGTGGCTAGGCTCCGAGTGAATGGCAATCTCACGGACCAATTTGCCTGATCACGAGGCACCAGACAGGGCTGTCCCCCCTCAGCCCTACTGTTCATCATTGCCAAGTACCCCCTTGTGCGCCATCTTCAAGAACACCACTTGCAGCGGGGATTTAGATTTCACCACGGCCCTCTGCTAGCCTCGCTCTATGCAGATGATATTCTATTGATTGTCCACAGGCCCGAAACTAACCTTCCTCCACTCCTCTTGGAAGTTGTGCGATTCGGAACCTTCTCTGGACTGACTATAAATTGGACTAAATCTGAAATATTTCCACAGACCGACGCCACGCTCCCCTTTACCCTAGACTTTCCTTTGTATTGGTGTGATGACCCACCCGCTACCTTAGTATTGTTCTACATCGAAATGCATTGGATGTCATCCGCCTCAACTATGGTCCCGCCATTGATCGGCTATCATCCCAAAATTACAGATGGATAAAAGTCCCGCTATCACTTGCCGGTAGGATTGCTAATATAAAAATGATAGTATTGCCCCGCTTTTTATACCTTTTCCTTAACATCCCCATTCCACTCACAACTAAATTTTTTGATACGTTTCGGAGCATGCTCACTAGGCTGATCTGGGCTGGCGGCCAGGCGCGTGTTAGCTGGCAGACATTGATAATGCCCTTTCGCTGTGGAGGATTTGGGCCCCCAACTTCTACCTGTATTATTTAGTCGCACAGGAACAATATGCGTACTATTGGTACCATCCAGATGCGAGGCTACAGTACATGAAACCGGAGTGGTCACAAGCCCGCCCTTACTCTCTCCCAACAATCATTCCCAACGGCCTTACGAGGTCACCCACAGAGATTCAAACACTACATACCAGATACTGGGCCTGGATGAAACTTTATCGTTATCTGCATGCTGAAAGCCTTTATTACCCTCATTTGCCACTCCTAGACAACCTGTGATTATCCCTAACTACCGAAACACTGACTAAACGTACTCCTTCCCGCTGCGGGCTTTCTACAATAGGAGACTTGTTTAAAGACTCCCAACTGCGCTCCGTGTCAGACCTTGCAGGTGGACACCATGTATTCTCGATTGACAGATTCCTCCTTCATAGAACACGCGGCTCTCTATACACCGCAATTTCCCTTGTTATTACATCTGCCACAAGCAACCACCTAGTCTCTCGTCTGTATCATTTAGCCCAGACGCTTCGTCCACCTGTTGGACAGGGAGCGCGAGAGGCATTGGAAAGAGACTTGGGCCACCCTCTATCTGACGAGGTATGGGCATATTGTTGTGAGCAAACACACTTTGTATCTTGCAACTACAGACAAACTACTCCACTTTAAATACCGCATAGAGCTTACATTAATCCAAAGTTACTGGCCAAGATGGACCCCTCTAAATCCCATCGCTGCCCTAGGTGCGTGGAGGAACGTCCAGGTTTCATACACTTAGCTTAGAATTGGCCACCAATTTTAACATACTGGGAGATGGTCTTTCAGCGCCTTGCTCAAATGGTTGGATCAGACCTAACCCCCTCCCCACTGCTGGCACTGTTGGGATATGTCAAAACCCTGAGCCCTGAAGTGCGACGATTTTCTGCCAATGCCTTACTCCTCGCAAAGAGGCAGATATCCAAACATTGGAATAGTCTCACAGCCCCTTCACTAAAGGCTTGGATGAGAGATTATATTGCGATACCACTTGCGACAAATATGCGACACTACAACCTCCCTCCTCCAGACCCAAAAATATTTGGCAACCACCCTGCTCCTCTCTACTACTCCACCCTGAGGAGACTGACTGAGCTGGAACATTCCAGACCCTTCTGGTTAACTCATATGCCTTAACTAAACAAAAACATGGTGGCTTACAGCTACGAAGCGTGGTTGTAGAATACTTTATAATGAGAGGATATTGTCTCAATGCCTCCTTCTTTATGGACTCGGACTGCCTGTTTTTACTGCCTGCTTAATGCCTTTCGATTATATTGTAAGCCCCTTTGGCGTGCTCATAAGATCTTTCAGACTACTCAAGACGCAATGGCCGACACTGCATTACGACCCTTTTCCTTTGTGTACATCCCTGTGCCATTAATCTTCCTGATTGTTCCTTTTTGCTCGTTTGATTCACATCCATTCTTGTATTTTATTGTCTCTTGTTTGTCATTTATTGAAAAAATACAATAAATAACATTATTTTTAAAAAAACTACACAAAATCCAAACTGCATATGCCCTTACCTAAACACAGAAACAATTTCTATTAAATTTTCAGATTTCACATTATAATAATCTGTAAAAAGGAATAAATGGCACGGATTCCTCAAGTGACTAATCCAAATGTGTGTCTCCATTGAAAGCTTTTCCTTCTCACGTTTGGAACAAACCCTGGAAAATGAGTTTTAGAACAATACAGCCTAATGGCAAGGTCTGGTTTTACATTTAGAATTCCAGCGTTAACACCATACAAGACTTTTGAAAATGTGCCTTGCAAAGGTTAGGTTCAGCAGACTAGAGCTTAGAACCAAAAGGTAAGTCTAAATCACACATACATTTAAAACAGTAACACAAGCTCTGTTACAAATGAGCAGCTGCACAATTTCAATAGTGGGCAGTTTGCTAAAATCTATTTTTTGTTAACTCCAGGTTAGAAAATGCAGAGAGGCTTCATTCTTGCATAGCACAGCTGACTTTTTTTTATTAAATAAGCAATTATGGGGACTTAAAAGTTGTATTTTCTGACTGTACTGGTAACCTTAATCCCATTCTAGTGAGGGGGTCCCTTTGGCTTAAAGCTAGATGGCTTTACTCACCTCTCCAAATTCTCAAGAGATAGGATGTTCGAGAAATTGCGTTTACCTTGCACTAAGCACCTTACCACTGTCCCGAGCCTCCTGCAGTAAGTTCACCTATGTTGTAAAGCTAAACATCCAGGTGGTGAAGGCTGCGTAAAGAGAGCAGTCCACAGAGAGTGTGGAGTTCTGACTGGACAAACCCAGCACAAAAATACTACAAACATCAGAGTGGCAAAATTATTTTAATTCTGCAGAGACATGATGCTGAAAAACTTGTTTTTTCTTTTTACTTTGCGCTTTATGACAGACAGCCTCTAAGCCCCCTCCTGTACGTCTGCCTAGGCCGGGGACGAAACGAGCGAAGCAGTGAAGATTGTGTCTAGGGTGGTCATGCAGAGGGAGTAAGGCAAGCTCTGCATGGATACTCCCAACACAAAAGGGCAGCAAACGCCAGAGTGATGTGATGGCAACGTGTACTTTTCCTTACAAAGTGCACAAAGTACACAATTGTTGTCCCATCTGGCTTTAGAGCAGGTCACTCTATAGGACACATTTTTAGGAGGGTTTTTTTGTAGTCGCAATATAAAATGCCTCATAGACATTATGAAATGGCTAACAACGTTTCAAGCCATGTAAGATTGAGGGCCTTCAGCAGCTCTTACACCAGTGTGGTGAGTAAATTAAAGCAAGCAACCATTCAGAGACTTTGTGTAAATCTCGCTCAGTGCACTGGAGGACTGGAAAATCATGCTGTATCTCCAATAATTGTTATACATCCAGAGTCAGGGCATGATGGCAGAAACATGGCTTTGATCAGCCCCCACTGATTGCTTTTAAATTTGCTGACTGAAAGTAGTAAAATACTAGGAATTTACCTCCAACTACAAAATGTTGACTTTACATAGATCCAGTGACACAGAGGACTCTTTAGATCACATATAGACAGGGCTCAGGCACCTGAATAGGTCGGTCTGGACTTGAGTTCTTAATGAAGAGGGTCAGATAACGAAGCATGCCAACTTTGAGTGGGTGACGGCACTGCGTCTTTTTACTACAGACGACAGACAGATCCTCACAGTTTCCAAAATTCGCTATAGACACTCACTTGTACATCATAAACACATTATTAACACCTGTTAGGGTCCATCCTAATACCCCCCCCCCCCACTGCCACGCCCACAGTTTCACAAAGTCAATATCCTGCTTCTGACTTCCCCTAGTGTTAGTTTACCCAATATAGATACCCCATGAATGTGATATATAAAGTTACTGTAATGCTCTTTATATATTAGATACATCAAACATATATCACTTTAAGATATTCCATTTTAAGCGTAAGAGATAGTGTGATGGGTTTTAAAAGTGTAAGAGTACACTGTGTTTTATCTTGTTGCAACAGCTTTGTTACTTTACAATAAATTAGGTGGCTGCTCTTCCCACTGTAACAATCCACGGAAGATGACCACCGTGCTCCTGCCCTCACTAGGACCTACTTTGCTCGTTGATGGTCGCTGGCAATCTTCTGTGCTTCCCTGCTCCATCTGGACTAGGTGTGTTGCACAAGTTACTACTTGTGTAACGATATATCTGTAAGAGACATTAGTTCGTGATAGATTCCTTACCTTAGAATATCCCCAGGCGTCAGACTGGATCCGGAAAGTTTTTTGTTTTTTTTTTCGTCAGCAGTACCCCTGCGCGTCGGTAGGTGGCGTCGTGCGGCTCCGCGTTCGTCGCTGGCGTCGTAAGCGCCGAGATGACTTCACGGAGACTACTTAGGCGCCACCCATGCGCGCGGACGTCAGTTCTGTACACGACTTTCCGCGCCAGGAACGCAGAGCCATGCAAGAAACTGACCACTGGTGCCATGAAACTAGGGCCCTGAAAGGGATGACCTTGACCCTAGAATCAGTTCGCAGAACGGGGAGGATGGGTGGGGCGGTAAGGAATCTATCACTAACTAATGTCTCTTACAGATATATCGTTACACAAGTAGTAACTTGTGCATCTGAAAGAGACACGTTAGTGATAGATTCCTTACCTTAGAATAGATACCCCAGCAATACCAACCCCGGTGGTGGGTCTGCAAATAGATTACACCAGAAAGTCACGGAGAACAGAACAGCCAAAGAAGCCGTCTCTCCGGACTTGACTGTCAAGGCTGTAATGCTTGGTAAATTCGTGCAGCGAGGCCCACGTGGCTGCCTGACAAATATCTTGCAAGGGAACGCCGCGTCCCAAGGCAGTAGTGGCTGCTGTTGCCCTGGTAGAATGGGCACGCAGCCCCACAGGAGGCTCCTTCTTAGCCAACGAGTAACACGCTTTGATGCACAAAACGACCCACCAAGAGATGGTACGTTTGTGCACGGCTGGACCTTTTTTGGCGCCCACGTAGCCAACAAAAAGCTTGTCATCCACCCGAAACTGTTGTGTGCGCTTCAGGTAGAACGAGAGCACACGTTTTGGGTCCAGAAGGTGGAGCCTCTCTTCGTCTTTTGAAGGATGCGGAGGCAGAAAGAAGGTGGGCAAAGTGATGGTCTGCCCGATGTGGAAGGGCATGATAACCTTTGGCAAGAAAGAAGGACGGGTCCTTAAAACCACCTTGTCCGGATGAACAGAAAGGAAAGGAGGTTTAGAAGAAAGGACCTCAGAAAGAGGGGCAGAAAGGGGATCCACAGACTTAGCTGTGCACCATGCCACAAATTTGTTCCACCTGCAGGCGTATACAGATTTAGTGGAGGGACGCCTGGCTGCCAGAATGACATCACAGACTTCAGGAGGCAAGTCAAATGGAATCAGCTGTCGCCGCTCAATCTCCACGCATGGAGGTGGAGGCTGGACAGGTTCGGGTGGAGGACCGTCCCCTGTTGCTGCGACAGAAGATCCTCCCGAAGAGGCAGTCGGATCGGGGGATCGATCGCCATGTTGAGTAGCTCGGGATACCAGTATCTTCGTGCCCAATCCAGAGCCACAAGGATGACTTGGGCCCGGTCGCACCGAATCTTCTTCAGCACTCTGGGCAGAAGTGGAATAGGCGGAAAGGCGTACAACAGACCGCAACTCCATTTGCAACGAAAAGCGTCGCTGAGCGAGTGCCGCCTTGGAAATTCCAACGCGCAGAACTGATGACATTGCGCGTTCTCTTCAGTGGCGAATAGATCTAACCAAGGCTCTCCCCAATGCAGAAAGAGACCTTGCGCCACGTCCAAGTTCAGACGCCATTCGTGATCCATCAAGCACCGGCGGCTGAGTTCGTCTGCCCTGGCGTTCAGAGAACCTGCCAGGTGTTGAACCACCAAGGTAATGCCTTGATGTACCAGCCATGTCCAGAGGCGCAGAGCCTCCGGACATAGGGTCCAGGACCCCACCCGCCCTGTTTGTTGCAATACCACATAGCGGTGGTGTTGTCCGTGAACACCTGCACTACACTTCCCCGGACAGAGGGAAGGAATGCCTTCAGTGCAAGTCGGATCGCCCGAAGCTCCAAAAGGTTGATATGGAACCGGGACTCCGCCGGAGACCAGAGGCCCCTGATCTCCGCCTCTCCCAAGTGGCCTCCCCATCCCAGGAGGGACGCATCCGTCACCACTGTGTGCTCCGGTTGGGGAAAGGAGAGGGATCTGCCATTGACCCAATCGCGATTCGTGAGCCACCACTGCAATTGTCGTGCAGTGCCCTCCGAGATCTGGACATGATCGGACAGGTTGCCCTGATGCTGTGCCCACTGGAACTTCAGGTCCCACTGCAGAGCCCGCATATGCCATCTGGCATGTTGCACCAGCAGGATGCAGGAGGCCATCAGGCCCAGGAGCCGGAGGGTCAACCTGACCGAAACCCGGGAAAGAGGCTGAAAGATCGGAATCATAGCCTGAATATCCCGGACTCGCTGCTCGGGAGGATAAACCCGAAACCGCGTCGAATCCAGAACCGCTCCGATGAAGGGGAGCTTCTGAGAGGGACACAGGTGCGACTTCGGCACATTGATGGAGAACCCCAGCAAATGCAGGAGGTCGGCCGTAGTCTGAAGGTGGGTGACGACTGCCTGGGGCGAGCCTGACTTCAACAACCAGTCGGCGAGGTAGGGGAAGACTGACACCCCTGACCTGCGCAGATGAGGAGCGACCACCGCCATCACGTTCGTGAACACCCAAGGGGCACTGGTAAGGCCGAAGGGGAGCACAGCAAACTGAAAATGCTCCTGGCCTACCGTGAACCGCAGGTAACGCCGGTATGACGGGGATGTGAAAATATGCGTCCTGCAAGTCCAACGCCACCATCCAGTCTCCAGGGTCGAGGGCAGCCAAGACCTGAGCCAGAGTCAACATCTTGAACTTCTCTTCCGGAGGAAGCGATTGACGTTCCGGAGGTCCAAGATGGGGCGCAAGCCCCCCTTGTCCTTCTTGGGGACCAGAAAGTAGTGGGAATAACAACCACTCCCTACTTCTGGCCCAGGAACACACTCGATGGCCCCCTTGGCCAAGAGGGCCGTGACTTCCTGCTGGAGAAGCGCCAAGTGTCCCCCCGACATGCGGTGGTACCGAGGTGGCATGGCTGGAGGGGTGGACTGAAAGGGAAGGGAGTAACCCTTGTGGTTGATCTGCAACACCCACTCGTCCGATGTGATAGCGTGCCAGTGGGGGAGATGATGGCGGATCCTGCCACCCACTGGCGTGGGGTGCCCCACAAGGCTCGGATTAGGAAGGTTTGGAGGTAGAAGCAGCGGGGGCGGAGGTGGACTGACCCCCACGCTGATTCCCAGACCTGCCCCTGCGGAAACCGTGGCCGCGCTGAGGCTGGTTCTGCACAGGCTTGCTGAAGGAACGTGCCTGAGCGCCCCTTCCGTGGCCACGAAAGGAACGAAAACCAGGAGTGGCTGGGCTTTTCGTGGAAAGACCTAAGGACTTGGCCGTGGCCCGCGAGTCCTTAAAACGCTCCAGCGCACTGTCGGCTTTATCGCCAAACAGGCTAGTGCCATCAAAGGGCATGTCCATGAGTGAGCTCTGGACATCTGGCGAGAACCCGGTAGATCTTAACCAGGCGTGGCGACGAAGCGCCACAGTCGTAGAAATTGCTCTACCTAGTGAGTCTGCGGTGTCCAAACCACACCGAATGGCGAACTTAGCCACATCTTTACCCTCGGCAACAGCTTGGGACAACACAGCTTGGGTCTCCTCAGGACACTGAGGCAACACCTGTGCAACTGTATCCCACACCGCGTGGGAATAGCGGCCCAATAGGCATGCAGTGTTCACCGACCGCAGCCCCAAGCTGGCCGAAGAGAACAACCGCTTGCCGAACTGCTCCAGCTTCTTAGAGTCCTTCTCCGGCGGAGCCGTGGGAAAGGCACTCTGGGACATCGAAGCTTGGATGACCAGGCTCTCGGGCGTAGGATGAGTGGTCAAAAAGGCAGGGTCACCCGGCACCGGGCGATGACGCCTGGCGACGTTCTTATCCACAGGGGCCCCTGTGGCTGGCCGCGACCAAGTGCCCAGTGTCAGTGAGGGCGTCATTAAATGGCAGCAGGGGCTCCAACGAAGTGGACGCCGTCTGGAGCACCTCAGTGAGGAGATTAGTCTTCAGGGCCACCGTAGGGAGATCAAGGTTGAGGACCTCAGCGGCCCGACGGAGCACCATTGTGTAAGAAGCGCCCTCCTCCATGGTAGGCGGAGGAGAGGCAAACCCCGGGTCAGAGGAGACATCAAGGCCGCTGGCCTCCTCTAACTCGTCCGCCCAGTTCTGCTCAGAGTCACACTGACGAGAAAGAGGGTCCTCGGACCCCTCCCAGTCGTCCTCCACCTCCGCCATATGTGGAACAGACTGCGGTGGCAGGGCAGGGACCGGTGAAGGAACAAACGGCGCCGAGAACAGCGCCGGACGGGGCCGAACCGGCGCCGTGTCCCAATGCGGATCCCAGGTAGGGACAAAATTGTCCTGGAACCTGGGCAGGGGCGGAACAAACGGCATCCACAGCGGCGCCGGAGCCGAGGGTGGCGCTGGGGCCGGAGCCGGCAGCGTGGGACCTTTTGGCGCCGGGGCCGGAGCAGCCGGCGGCGCCGACGGCCCAACAGGATCCCGACACTGGACCGCGGGGCCCAAGGGCGCGCCGGCGGGAGCCCGAGGCCTAAACAGGCGGTCCATGGTAGCAAGAAATTCTTGCACCTGTGCGGGAGTCGCCGACGGACCTGGGTAAGGTGGGTAGGCCGCAGGACTCCCGGGCTCCGAAGGAGCCGCAGGGGCAGAACCCCTGTCCCCCTCGTCCGCATCTGGGGACCGACAGGGGTACGTCGGAGAGCGACAACGCTTCTTTGACTTCTTTTTGTGTCGTCTCTTACCCGAATCCGAGGGTGAAGACTTGGAGCCCGAGGAGCGATGATGGTGGCCCCGCGAGCGTTCTCTGGAGCGGCCCCTAGACCGAGAACGGCGCCGGACTTCAAGCAGCTTCCGGCGACGCTCCCTCAAGGCCTTCGGGGCCATGGCCAGACAGTCCCTGCAGGACCGGGAGTCGTGGTCGCTCTCCAGGCAGTAGAGACAGACGCCGTGGGGGTCCGCCACCGACATATTGCGACGGCAGGCCCCACAAGACTTAAAACCAGGCATCCCTACGTGCACCAGAGTAACTTACAGGAGACGAAAGTCTCAAAAAGATAGTCAAAAAGTGACTACGGTACGTGCTCTAACCAGATCTGCGCTTACTGGCGCGGAAAAAGAAAGAACTGACATCAGCGCGCATGGGTGGCGCCTAAGTAGTCTCCGTGACGTCATCTCGGCGCTTACGATGCCAGCGACGAACGCGGAGCCGCACGACGCCACCTACCGACGCACAGGGGTACTGCTGACGAAAAAAAAAACTTTACGGATCCAGTCTGACGCCTGGGGATATTCTAAGGTAAGGAATCTATCACGAACGTGTCTCTTTCAGATATGGCAGAGCGTAGTACAGACCCACTCTTTCTGGTGGTTTTGTGCATCTTCGATTGCAGTCGAGATCTCTCTACATTTTTGGAATCTGCTCCGTTTTGGTCCTACCTCCAGAAGCCAGTTTCGTCCCACTCTGTTCTCGACTATTTCACGGTAAAGATCCTCAGTGTCATGGGATGTCGAGCAGATGGGAACTTTGGGCCTTGGGCCTTTGATACTGTGACTGGTGGTACAGAGCACAGGAGGTGGTGGTGTGGTCGGGTGCGGGACGAGAGCATCCCCATACGCTTGGGCATGTAAGGTACCCAGGCAAGGGTGGTCCCTTGTCTGCACCATTCTTTTCATTTCTTCACCTTTGTTGTAGTGAGTGGTACAATGTGGAGACAAAGTTGCAGCAGACACAGTTTTCATGTCTACAGCTCACTCTGGGAAAGTTTCAATAACAGAAGAGTGTGAGACCTTCAACTGGGGGCTCTTAATCTGTTTCCAGGACTCTTCCACAGGAGCAGGTGGGCTACAGAGACAAAAGTGCTGCAGCTAAGGACGCAGCTGTGCAGTTTTCAGCATCTGGGAGAGTAGAGCCAAAACTATCATGCACTATTGTGTTGTCTACAATATTTGTCCAGTTTGGGTGGATGGAGGGGGCGGAGTACTGATGTGTCTGGGAACCTGGGTTACCTCCCACCAGTACAGACTTGAGTAGTCCTTTTGTGAAGATCAGAGGGGAATACATTTTAATCCCCCACCTTCTATGTTCTATATAGTATCATGAATATATGCCCCTATAAAGGCACAGCGTAATTATTTATGATGTTCCAGCAAAATTTCGGATTTCTGCTTGTCCAGTTCCTGTACCTACTACAGCTGCTTTATGCATACAAGTGGCCTCTAAAAATAAAACATTAAAAATTGTAATAACTCTTCAGTGAAATAAATTACTACACCAAATAGTACTGATTACCCTTCTGTAAAAATGGGGTAAGAGTATCTGATGGACTTAAGTGACAAACCCAGAATTTGAAAAAAATGGTTGTCCTCAAGTACCAGTCTAATGCCTGCAGTACATTAACACTTTTCATCATCTGAAAACGAGATGAACCGAATACATTAAGCAGTTGACTGTTCCTCGGGAAAATGTAGACTCTAAAGCATCGGATTCCGACTTAAGCATCAGATTGGCCTGTATATTTGCTTCCACAAATGAACAAAGAACTATTGAGCTCTTCAGCTCCAAATGTACTCCGAACAGAATTATCGGACACTCCCATTTCCGCCATGATGCTTGCAATATAACATGTATTAGCTTCCATTGGAAAATTACTGGCAATACAACTCACTAAACCAAGAGCACTCTCTTGAAATGCTAACCTCAACTGTTAATGGTTTATCTCCTAAAAAAGCACACAGATTAGAGGCAGACCAACAAGCATATGAGGATGAGTCCAACCAGACGAAGTATAGTTATACAGCACTCAATTAAGCCGCATTCAAGTCACTTCAATAATGTCACAGTGTATTTCAGAAGATTTAACTAATGGTGATCGTGACCGGCATATTTCATATAATGCTATTTTATCTGGTTCAATAAAAGTTACAGCAGTGTCAACTTCAAAAACGACGAAAAACTGATTAGGGACCAAAGTTAATAAAACAAATGTCATTATCAATGCAATCTATTAACAATATTGCCTAAACGACCCAAAAGACATAGAATCTCCAAAAAGGTTCTCAAAGTGAAATTCTCAATTATATATGAGGATCCGGATCAATTACATAATTCTCCAGTGAATCCATTAGCTAAAGATCTTAATCTGTTAGCCAAATCCTTTATACCTTCCGCAGAAACAATTACTGATCAAGGATTGGTTAAGTCACAGAAGGACGTAGGTTACATTGATATATTCCAGACAACTTATCAGGCTAGCTTCCGCAAAAATAAAACTGAACATGGCTACCAACCTCAGCTCATACAACCCATCTGATATCCTAAAACCTACTTCCTGATGGTGACAGCAGCCTTTCCTTGATCGAGCACATGCTCTTGAAGCGGCAATTCCTACATTAAGAGTAATTCACTCACCTGATAACGCACCTGTAGAATTATTAATATATAGATTCTACCTTTATACAAGAGGGGCAATAAAGAATGTCCAAAATTTACCAACCTATAGCTGTGCTCTACTATTGGACATCCCAGCTGGTGGTCGTGAATGACTGGGTGTTTTCACTACTGCAAGAACCTTCTCTAAGAATAGACAGAAGAGAAATGGATCCAGGGGGGTTTCGTGAGGGCTCTCTATAAAAAACAGGCGAGGTCCTGGGACCAGCCAATGACCATGGTGATCCAGATCTGGAGGGTGGCCATGAAAGACATAGGCTGGAGGAACACACTGAAACTAGAGTCCCCGCTGTGGGACTCCAATCTGCTGAAGGAGGTGGGGGCATTTAAGGGATTCCACCAATGGGATCTCACTGGTATCTCCAAACTGGGAGATGCGTGGGCCCAGAGCGTTTGTTGCCCTTTCCAGACCTGCAACAACAATACCAACTGACAAAAGCCCAACAATTCAAATACTTCCAAATGAAATATGCATTGAGTGCTTGTGACCGACCGTTATATGTGGGACAACAAGGAGTTGTCCCCCTTTAAATACCAGTTGCGGGCGGCACCCCTGTGGCAGCATGCCACATTTCAGAACTACCACACACTCCTAAACAATTGTGGATGCCCTCTGGGACGTCTCAAGATCGGTGGAAACAGGATTTGGGAATCCTGGGGGATGATGATTGGGAGGGCCTGCAGATACCCATGAGAGGTGGCCATTAGGGTGGAATTTCGACTGGTGCAATTCAAAATCCTCCACAGGGCATACTTCACTAGGAAGAGATTATAAAGAATGGTTAGAAGCGCAAACGACAAACTTCTCTGGGGGTGCAATATGGCAGGCACCCTGCTTCATACGCTGTGGCAGTCCCCACAATTTGTAAACTGTGTGGGGAGGGACATACAAAGCAAACAGAGGTCACAGGAGAGGAAATTACTCTTACCCACACAGATCGTGAACTTGGGCATTTGGGGAGAACAAACAGTTCTGAATTATATATGCTGGGTTTCTGTCACACACCCATAACAGTGGCCAAACAAGACATAGCAAGGGCATAGGGTAGCGCACATCTGCCAACCCTGGCCAACTGGGAAAGAGGGGTAGATTGGTGTATGCAGGCAGTGGAAGCAGTATATAAGGCCTGAGGCTGCCCACAAAAATTCCTCAAGGTATGAAGCCCATGGATAACTTTGATAACATAAGGTAGATTATCGAACGCCTGGAATGGAAGCTAGCGGGAAACCAAGAGGGTGGGATTTGAGTATTTTGGTGGGAGGGGTGAACTGTGGCCGGTATAATGGCGCCACACTATTGTACACTCCATTAACTGTGCATTGTGCTTTGTGACATACAGTGTACCATGACTACCATTTCCAGGGATTTATGTTTTGTAAACACCAATTTTTTTTTTTTTTTTTTTTTTTTTAACTGTACAGCTTTACTAGATGCTGCATGGAAATGGTTTGTGAAAACCCTTCTGGTAAGGTTATTACTCTGAGTGGAAGATAAAAGCTTAATCAGCTTTGACAGTTGGGTTCTCATTTGGGTAGTTCAGGTATTGACAACATTCTGGCCCTAAACACAAAAAATAAAAATACACACTACATGGGAAAATTAATGTCTCTGTTGTATTTATTGATCTTTGTTCCGCTTCAGATCTAGTAAAACTGTGGTTCAAATTGTGACAATGGTACTTTTCCCAGGTTCTCTTACTGAAGCTGGAGCAATTACATATTAAAGCATATGTCAAGATCCTTTTGGGCTCCACCAACGAGTACCCCCAAAAGATTTATGCAGAGAATGGGTAAAAAGAGGGGTGTATCTTGGCATTTCTCCATAGCAGACATCGTTCAACAATTAGAAGCTGTGGGTTGTCCTCTCCCAACACTGGGTAGCAGAAAGATTAATCGTGATTTATGCAGATATTGTTTTAGGAGATCTTACCCAAGTGGGTTTATAGAAAAACTAATTAGTTTTCAGACTTAGTGGGAGATTAGCCTCACCGTATTACTGTTGTAAAAACAAAGATCATGACTTTTGGTTGTCAAACATGTACTACTATCTTTAAACAACCAATCTTCTACTGGCCTCAATCTAGTAGCTTTCAAACACTGGGACATAGAGGGGCACAGGTCGATTGGCCACTTTTTCGACGTAGAGGGCCCTCTGACCTTCGAGGACTTTCACTTAGATTTTACAATGCCGGAGACCGAGCGATACCACTATCTGCAGATACGCCACTGGGTTATGCAACACTCGATGCGCCAGGGTGCAGAGAGACTGCTCACTTCATATGAGAAGTGGTTACATACCAAACAGTCAAGCAAGCGCCTTCATCACGGAGCTCTACCACCTCTTGCGACTGCCGGAACATTTGGTTAAATCTGCAGGACAGAGGTGGTGGGTGGCGGAATTGGGGCGACCACAAACGCAGAAGGAATGGGAGGATATCTTTTAGCGTGCTAGGCACTCGGCGCGCAACGTTTCTAGCATAGAAACCGCTACCAAGACAGCGACATACTGGTATCTCACCCCACCCTGACTACACAAAGGTAACCCTAGCCGCCCCTCAAGCTGTTGGAGAGGATGCGGATCTGAGGGCACCTTGAAACACCTGCTGTGGGAATGCCCTAGTCTGGCGTTATACTGGGAATAGATCTTAGATGAGGTGGACAGACACTTTAGCACACAAATACCGCGCTTCCCGGCGTATATCCTTTTGGGCCTGCCCAACGCGCTTACTTTCCCCCTTAAATCGCGCAGAGGCAGGCAGATGGGAATTGCTTTGGGTGCGGCTCTACAGAACATACGGTCTCATTGGGGCACGGATAGAATTCCCATGCTCCAGGGATGGCTACACAGGTTATGGCATGTGAAGGGCACGGAACGCATCTCCCTCTCGCTTCAGGGGGATGGTGCTTCCTTTGCGGAAAAATTGCGCCCCTTCACCGCACTGCTGAGCTCTGAATTTAGGGAACTCACCTGCCCGAGATATTTGCGCCTATTGCGTCTCCCCGCGCATGGTCTTTTCCTCTGCTACTCTATGAGAAGGGCGGGGCATGCACAGGGGTTAGGGGGATGGGAGGAGAGGGGGGGAGGAGGAGGCAGTTAGGGCCTAGTTTTCTTTTCGTTTTTTTTTTGCTTTGCACATCTGCTTAGCCCTCCAGATAGAGCATTGTAATGTTTCATTGCATTCTTGTCTTTATCAATAAAAAGATTTCAACCTAAACAACCAATCTTAGCAAGTGGTCACAGATTACATCTTTTCAGGGTTTACCTTTTAAAAACAATCACTTTACGGAGGAGTATGCGAAAAACCCAGCCTGCTAAAGCCATATATGTAGGTAATGGCCTCATCTGTCTTTTGTAGCTCTAGGAGAAGGCATCTTGTTATACGGTTTTGAATATGATCAGATTTAAAAATATCAAGTTTTAACACAGGTTAAAAGTTTATTTTGAAAACATCACTTAATGGTAAGAAAGTTATTCAGTGGAGCATCTCATATTGGAGTTTTATATGGTTAGTATCCTATTCCAAGGTTATGGAAAATTGTCTGGCTGTGGCGCTACCTAAAAACCCTAGCGATCAGAACTCACTAAAGCATCCTGTGTATAAGGAATTAACCTTGTTGCACCATAACTCAACATTTTGTTAAGCTGTAAACACATGCCTTACACAGACCCCCCCCAGCTTTTCGTTATTTTGCGAATCGTGAATTTACTGCAAAACTGGCAGAGGTGCGCGAAGCCCGCAATTTCATGACTGAGCGCTGCGAAAAAAACAGAAGTGTTGCTTCCATGATTTATTTGCTGCTTAACTGCAGACTGCCTATTGGCCCTGAATATAGCACCTATGACGTGCCTCTGCGTGATGTAAAGGCAGCAGAATGGCGTCTTTTCTTTGCCGCCTGCCCACCCTCCAGAGACATGCTCCAAATAATGCAACAATTCCTACCCCGTTACTGGGTTTGCTTCGGGGGGGGATTTTGGCCTGGATCAGTATTTTCTTAATTAGAATTTCCAGGAGACGAGCACAAGCTTTTTACCTGCAGCGCGCTCTGCTAGATTTCTTCGCCCATCCCTCTGCCCGCTCTTTGACCTGATAAAGTAAGTGACGTAGAACCAGGCTAGGGGACGTCAGGTGTCCCGTCAGCTGCTGCGGCTGTCATTGCAGGTGGCTCTCTGCTGGCCCTCATCCTGCAGAGTCCTCGTGGAGGTCTTGCTGCTATTGCCTCTTCCTTAGTTATTTACCCTGCTGTCTGTTGGGAGAGGCGATGATTCGACGCTTCCTCGCTCTCTGAAACGGTAACGTCTGTGCACAGAGGCACATAGTTTTTGCCCTCCTATCAATTTTGAAGAACAGATTAGTAAAACCTGGCTACAGAGGATAACGTCACGATACGCGCCCTATGGAAGTTGGGCAACCCTATTTGTGCACCGTGGCGAGGAAGGGCCCTCCTGTACATCCTCATATAAGGGAACAACCTGCACAGCTGAGAGGCCCTCGACAACTTCTTCTAGGTGAGTCTGAGATACAGGGCAGCTCGGGTAGTCATGCACATGATGATGAAACGCAAACTACCACCCCTATTACAAGGAACCATTCAATTAATGCACCTGCTGCATGCACAGAAACTGTTGGGAACTGTTCCGCTTCCAGTGAGAGCGATAGTTAGTGGGTGCAGGAGGCACGGTTGCCCATAGCGGTTCGAGCTGAAGAAAGCGCCTGGAATGATTTCCCTGAGAGAACAAGACTAATAACAATCACCAACAACAAACAAAGCACTTCTATTCCTCGCCAGCAGCAGTAAACTCTAAATAAACGTAATTACAGTACAATGCAAACGTGGGCAGGGCTTAATTTGTAAAAGGAGGAGTGACGGAGCCAAAGGTCTGCTCAGAAGCCCGTGCCGGTGCTATGAAAAGTCAGCACGTGGAATACCAAAGCTGCAGTCTTAAATCCACTTCATGCTCCTTTAATCCACTACCAGACACTCGCCGTCCCCTTTATCGCACTCTTGCAGGGTCCTGCTTTCTCCCTTTGGGACGGTTTTGCAGTCTCTCTTCCTCGGTCTTTCTAATCTGTGTGTTTCTCCCTCTCTTGCGCCCTGTAACTATCTGATGCGAAAAATAAGTGCCAGTCCCGAAAAATAAGGATTAAGCACTGCATGTGGGCAATTAAACATTTCCTATACAGTTTCCAGAAGAGGGTCACAAGAGCTTTCCACCTACAGCGTGTTCTTGAATTTTTTTTCAATAAACCTTATAAACATGTGAACTGTGAGGAATTGGAGTGTATTATATGGTGTGGTTGTACGATCTCACCGTGTAATACACTTACCAATTCATTTAGGACCCTTTGGTTTTGTTTGTCATACCTTCAACTCAACCCTGGGTAGCTGTGCCTCAGAGCAGCAAGGCTTACACAAAGGAACATATGTACAGCATTTAAACAGCAGCAAAACAATTGAAGAAACCGACAAGAAACCAGACACCAATTTATAAAAATAGACTGTATTTTCATTTATTTTTAGACACCGCAATGGAAAAGATCCACCAGAGGGTTCCGGAGATCTAAAGTTTACAAGATATTTTCAATCAACCAACAACAAGAATTAGCAAACTCAACAAATTTGACACTTAGAAACTTTTCCACTAAAACTGTTGGGCTAGGTGTAATGCAGTCACTTGGAGTCACTTTAGGGGATCAACTTCAGTGGGGAGCCAATCAGGGGGACCAGCAAGGTCCTCGGAAACAGTTACCTCAGCAGGTGAAGTAGTCTTAAGTCAGTTCCAGGCACTTTTATCCTTTGCAGGGCTTTCCTAAGGAAGTAGTTCTGATGCAAGGGATGAAGGATGTGGAAGATGCTCAGAAGACTGGCTTCTTACTGCAACCACTCCTCAGTCCACGAAGGGGGTGAGGAGGTCCTGGTCACAGGATCGACGTCCTTCAATGTCCTCCAAGTCCTGGCAGAAGTCCAGTCGCTACTGGCCTACCAGTCGCCCAGTAATGCGGTCAGGGCCAATCCTTCTTGGGTCGATAACTCATCTTCTGGAGGTCCCAGGTGCACTTCAATGACATTCTCAGGCTCTGCGTACTCTGGTGCAACCGTGTGAGTTCGGTCCTGCTCCCCAGTGCTGCACAGCGGTAGTTTGAAGACTTTGGGCTAACAACGTGCCCCAGCAGGCTTTTCAGCTGTTGTGTCCCTGTGAACAGAAGGGCAGCTCACCGACTCTTGGAATTTTCTGGCTTTGGCTAGTCTATTAAGACTTCTCCTAGAGCAGGACACAGCAGGCACCGTCGCTCCCCTTTGCTAGCCACCAGGTTCAACAGGTGCAATCCAGTGTCTCTTTGCAGGTTCAACAGTGCGACAGGGCAGTCCTTCGGTCCTTCTTCCAGTCCAGTCAACATCTGAGTTTGGGGGCCAGGGGTGCCTTCAAAGCAGGATGCATGTGGTAGCCAATGGGCTACCAGGTTCCCTCGCACCTGATGACCACTTCCTGCACAGTGTGGCATCTGGGCAGGAGGCACCATTCTGCCTACATCCAATATGGCAGGACCCCTCTCCCAGCATGTGGAGCGCCTTAGCCCTACCCAGAGGAGTGGCTATCAAGTGGGCACACGCCTCTGGAAAACCGCTTTGGCAACTAGTTTCCCCTCTCCTGTCCCAAGCGCCAGCCTGTCTGCCTGAACAATGGAACAGCCCCTCTCCCAAGTGTTTACCAACTTGCCCTTGAAAGGCGGCTTCTCCTTTGAGGCTCACCTTTAGGGCCAACACCCGAGTGGGTTCTTGCCAAAGGGAGGCGACACCTCCTTCCAGAGCAGGTCCCTACTGTAATCTTTACTGGGAACCATTAGCACGTCTCCCCAGGAGGGCAGAAAGCGGTCTCAGGGACAGGACCCCATGTGCAACCAACACAGGGTATTAAAGGCAATAAAGTAGAAACTTTAGTAAAGTTGAACACTGCAACTTGTTATATTACTTTCGACCTGAGAATCAAGTCGGGCTTAATGTAACAAGTTGTTTGATACCCTGGATGACTGCATCATTCCAGAGTTAACAGAGCTGAGGGGTCAGCATACAACTCTGCAGTCGCCAATTGGGTGACCAAGCTTTTCCATAGTAAAAAACGGCACTTTCGTGATTTTACTATCAGAACAGGTAAAATTACATGTTGTGCCGGTGGGATATGTGGCACCCTGCCTTGGGGTTCAATAGGTCTGCCATAGGGGAGGCTTACACATACACCCGGGGAAAGTCTGGCTTTGCCATTGCTTTAAATAACAAAGTCAGGCCAGCAGTTAAAACTGCTCTTCCACACTAATGGAGGGGCGTGGCTAGCAGCCGAAGCAAATGGCCGCTGCCTAAGGAGGCTCCGTTACCCAGCCAACTCCCCAACGATCCGGCCAGTAATCCGTGGGCATTAGTGACCCCGAAAGCAATGGACTAAGGGTCGGAAGAGACAGAGACTCCGACGCGCCTGGTGCGACTCCCGCTAAGCACACCCCGGCAGCGCAGCACCGAGGAGAAGGAGTGCGGCCTTTAATTAAAACTGAAGCCGGTGACTGAAGTCGGTCTCGACCCGACTGCACCGAGAGCGCTGACACCCGGCTGAACACAGCAGCAGTTGTTGCATTGGTGCCAAAGAAGGCACAACACGACCTGCAACAATAAGCACTCACTCCGATACGGAAAAGGAAAGCTTGCAGCAGGGGCCGACGTAACGCCGGTCTACAGTGACGATCGAGAAGCAGCGCGATCGCTATCACGGAAGGGACCTGCCGTCCAGTTGGTGAACGGCACCACATAACCCCCGGCAGCGAACCCGGGACTCGGAGGTAGGATAAGACGGACCGCAGTTGCAGGCACCTACCGATCACTGCTCACAGCTGAGGGAAGATCAATAAGGTGCCGCAGCTGGAATTAGGAGCGGCCGGGTGAAGCACAACCTTTCTTGACACGGTGAGCACCAAGCGAGCGGTAAGAGACACCCTAGATCGGCGCCGCTCCACATAGCATAACCCCTAAGCCCGGATCCACCTACTGGGCCCCCCCAGGGAATCGTAGGTCACCTTAATTCCCCCCCCCCCCCGCCAGCAAGGGGAACTGCGCATCGTGTGTGGACAGCATCGGGTCATTAAGAAAGCCTTATAACCACGAACAGACCGGACTGCTATAATTTAAAGGCCCCACAGCCGCGAAGCAGCAAAGTCATTACAGACAAAAAGAAACACAAGACAGCATAGCCCTGCCTCACCCTTATGGACAAGTTCGGTAGCTGCTAGTTAACAAAAGAAACAACAGGCAGGTCGCCCTGATTCCTATCTCAACGCAGTTAAGAGACTTTGGACACTGAACCACCCCTCGGCCCAACTGCCCCTCTGAGTTTGAAGGCGCCATGGGAGGAAGGGGACAGCGCTCAGTACAAAGCAACCGCCTAGACAAATACACCTTTGTTAAAGAGCAGCAGGACACATCGGGTGACGCCCCGAGCTCGGCTAATGGCAAGCAAGCTGAAAAACCAAAGGAGGTCACCCTGCAAGATGTGATGGCCACCCTGCAACAAATGCAAACCTCCATAGGTGCCATATCTTGTGACATCACACTGCTAAGAGCCGATGTATCAAAAATAAACACAAGAGTGACAGAGGTTGAAACCACCACGGCGGCCCTATCGACGGACACGGCAGCGCTGCAACAGCAAGTACGGCATCTTGAGCAAGTGACCAATCAGATGGCTGAGAAACTCGACGATCAGGAAGGGCGCTCTCGGCGCAACAACATCCGCTTAGTAGGGGTACCAGAAAGCGTCAAGGGACCAGCACTTGATCTCTTTGTGGAGGAACTGATCCAAACGCAACTCAAACCTCGCGGTCTCTCCAGATTCTTCTCGGTGGAAAGAGCCCACCGTGTACCGGGCGGGCGACCAAAGCCAGGGGCCCCCCCGCGACCTATCCTGGCACGACTTTTTGACGACCGGGATGCGATCCTACAGTCGGCCCGAGTCGGTCCCCCTTTGAGAATAGACAACAGCGATGTGACACTGTACCCGGACTACACGGCGGCGGTCACTAGACAGCGGCGAAATTTTTTGGAAGTCAAACGAGAGCTGCGGAACAGGGAACTGAAATATGCAATGCTTTTCCCAGCAAAGCTCAGGGTTGAAGCGGAAGGGAAGAGCTGGTTTTTCGCGACGCCGGAGGAGGCCCATGACTGGCTGGAGGGGTGGTGCCCGGCCACGGGGGGTAACCGGCAAGGAGCAAAGTATAGACAGCAACGTTCTCAAACAGGCCGACCCTCAGGAACAGAGATCATGACAGCGACCAACATCGAGACTGCGCCTGGCAGTGACATAGAATGACGTACTTGTTGAGGTGTCTGGCGCAAGGGGATTGGCCTGGGGCGCCCCGCAGGGCTCTGCCTCATGCCAGGGAGTGGAAATAGTGGCCGCACAATGCTCTATCTGAGCAATGGGACCTGGACCGGGAAGATAAAAGATGCAAGCTGTACGCCCTGGACAATGAGGACACACTTGGGGACAGGCGGAGGGCACGGGATGACTCCTCCCCCCCTTTACGCAAGTACAAAGTTATGGGGTTAAAGCACTCTGCTAAGTTGGGGTGGCGGGTAGTTTTGAATCCGCTATGCAGGGAGGCAGGGAGGGGGTGGGGGGATGGGGTCAATTACTTGGGTTTATTTTTGTTATGATTACAATTTTAATGTTTGGTGCTACAGGTCAGATTAAAGTAAATGACAGAAGAAGAGACGAGCTCCCAGTTATCCACGGCAAACTAGCCGTTAATAATCACTATGGCAAACACGACCCTAGAAGACAGTGACACTGGCCTCCGGACACAGACTTCTCATGAGTCTGGCCCCCCGCTGAAAATACTCTCGTGGAATGTCAACGGCCTGGGGGACAAAATCAAACAAGGTCTGGTCTTACAATACCTTAGACGTAAAAATCCTACGGTCGCACTCCTCCAAGAATCTCACCTGCAGGGAACGACCGTAAAGGCTCTCGATAGATGGGGGTTTAGCATGGCAGTTCACTCCGACTTCACCTCCGGGTCCAGAGGGGTGGGGATCCTAATAAACAGGCGATTCCCCTTGATAATAACTGGAACACACAAGGATGATCAGGGAAGGTTTGCAGCAATCACATGCCAATGGGATGGTATATTGTGTCAGTATATATCCCGCCGATGCTACACCAGAATGCTTTTTCAGAGCTGGGGAAATTTCTACTCGCACTCCCAGATGGAGAACTCATTATGGGAGGCGACTTTAATGCCGTCATGGATACATCCGTAGACCGACAGCCCCCTAGTGATCCGGGAGGGACCAATCGCAAATTGAACGGATTTATAGAGGCGCTGGGACTACTGGATGTCTGGAGAATCAGACACCCGACGGGGCAACAATATACATTCCACTCCGGAGTACATAATAGTCTCTCCAGAATAGACTACGTCTTCACCTTAGCCACAGGAATGTTGGGAATGACTGAGATCACACACTTGCCCAGGGGAATATCGGACCACTCACCGATACTTATTGCATATGCACCCTTTGGCCCCCGGAACCAGCGGACATTCCCAACTCGCCCGGGTATCTCAAAAATCGTACAATACGACAGGGCCTCATTAAGGCGACGAAGTGCTATTTTAAAGAAAATCAGCACTCGGTCCCCTCCCCAACGACTCTATGGGAGGCATACAAGACAGTCCTCCGTGGGCAGGCAATCCCCTTAATAGTGGGACAGAGACGGGAACGACAAGGCCACGTAGATAAATTGGAGCAGGAAGTAGCGAAGGCAGAGGCTGCGCATGCGGCAGACGCCACTAAAGAAGCGACACACAGGTTACACCTGGCACAACAGGAATACACAGCTTACACAAGGGGGGAAGCCGTTGCTAAGCTAACCACCACGCAACACACTGTCTACGAACAGGGTGATAAAGCAGGGCGACTGCTTGCCTGGCTGGGGAGAAAGGAAAAGGGGCGTAACTGGATAGCACAGATCAGATTAGAAGACGGACGTATAGTAACTGCACCGCAACAAATTGCAGAAGCACTGGCAACACATTATACGACAGTATATACACCAATAGCCACTGCGACTGGGGAAGATAATCTCAAATTTCTTCGTGACATACGCATGCCCAAGCTCACCCCAGAGGCAGTACAAGCCTTGGAGGCGGACATTACCCCAGAAGAACTCACGCAGGCAATTAGAGCATTACATGCAGGAAAAGCAATGGGACCCAACGGGATCCCGGTTGAGTTCTACAAGTATGCAGCCCCCAGCTGGTGCCACACTTATTGGCCATGTACGAGGATAGCTTGGAAACAGGGATCCTACCAAGAGATCAACGTCTCGCAACTATAGTTGCGATACCCAAACCGGGCAAGCCGGCGCAGGAGTGCACGTCCTACAGACCGATCTCTTTGATCAACGCGGAAGCAAAAATACTCGCAAAGGCGCTAGCCACCAGACTGCAACCCCACCTAGCCGCGGTGATCCACCCGGATCAATCGGGCTTTATGCCGAACCGCAATACAGCGCAAAATCTAAGAAGATTGCATGGGGTGATGGAACGTAGGTCGACCATAGCGGAGGATGCAGTGATAATATCACTTGACGCACGAATGGCACTTGATTTAGTTGAGTGGCCTTTCCTTTTTGCAGCCATGGAACACCTAGGTTTCGGGCCAAAATTTCGTGCATGGATCCAACTATTATATACTCAACCGATAGCGCAAGTGGTGGTTAACGGCCTTATATCAAAAGAATTCCCACTAGGGAGAGGGACACGGCAGGGCTGTCCATTGTCGCCACTCTTATTTGCAATGGTACTTGAGCCTCTGGCGGCATGGATCAGGTGGGACCCAGTGATATGTGGCCTACGATGGGCAATCGACTGGGAAGACCGTATATCGTTATATGCGGACGACATTTTATTATACTTAGCATCCCCAGCGCGCTCCCTTAATCGCCTTTTAGATATATGTGCGGCCTATGGACGAGTATCTGGCTATACCATTAACTGGGAAAAGTCACTCCTCTATGTTTTACACGGCCCCCCGCCACAGCTCCCACGAGGATGCACCCTACAGGTAGCAACCACCGGCCTTAAGTACCTCGGGATATTCATAACGCATGACCGCATACTCTTCACTGAACAAAATTTGACGCAGCCCTTGAGGAGATTCAAAAGTGATGTCGCACATTGGTGCTCGTTGCGGTTGACCTTACTGGGGCGAGCTGCCCTTTTTAAAATGGTGGCGCTCCCCAGGTTTCTATATGCGCTACAAAACACACCATTCCCTGTCCCCCGGGAATACTTTGCAGCGATAAATGCCGAAATAACAACGCTGCTTTGGGACGGAAAAACTTCCCGTATAGCTCTGTATAAACTTACTAGAAGCTGGTACGACGGCGGCATCGCCCTCCCCGACATTAAAATTTACTATTGGGCTTCCCAGCTGGTGGCAATTAACTACTGGCTCCATGCCCCCCAGGGGGACCCAGCATATCGAATGGACAGACATCTACTGGCCCCTTCTGGGATCATGGGAGCGCTTTACAACAAAAAGAAAAGGCATAACCTCACGGGCCCAACAGCCCACACGCTACACATATGGTTCGAGGCACAAAGAGCCTTAGGCTGGGAAGGAGTAGTCACGCAAGCCATGCCTATATGGGATACGAAGAGACTAAGTATGTTGCGCAATACCAAAGGCTTTAGCAAGTGGGACTTGATAGGGATCTCGACAGTAGGGGATCTTTGGAAGAAAGGACAAATAGTCACGTTCGCCCATTTACAGGCCACTTATGGATTAGCACAGACAGAGCTGTTTAGCTATACTCAGGTCCGTCACGCGCTCCAAACCCTGCTGCCGCCGGGAACACGACCTGAAGAGGCATCCCCACTAGAGGACAGGCTCTTGACGGCCCATCTCCACAAAAAGGTGATCTCACAAACCTACAAGAAAATAGTAAATAATCGCCCAGACCCCACAGCAGCGTTGAAGGCCAAATGGGAACTAGAACTGGGAGACATAGACGAGGCTGACTGGCGGGAGGCACTGGCATCCCCTAAAGAGGCTTCCATACCGTCGCGACTTCGACTAGTGCAATTAAAAGTCCTGCACCGCACATACTATACCAGGACACTACTACACAGAATACACCGAGCGGATACGCCGCTCTGCCTTGGGAACTGCGGGGAAGTGGGTACATTTTATCATACCATATGGCTATGTCCAGAGACGACACACTATTGGAAGGCGGTGATGCGTACACTCTCCCAGGTCACGACTGTCACAGTTCTACCAGACCCGAGATGCTGTCTCCTCAACATCTGGGACCCTACGGATTTGGGTGCCACAGCTCAGGACTGGGTCACCCTGGGAATGACAGTGGCAAAACGAAACATTGCACAAAAATGGGGTTCCAGTCTTAGCCCTACCCTTGATCAATGGTGCAGGGACATGGATTTAGCAATGATGGCGGAAAGGAAAATGCTACTTACCAGTATGCATCTGTTCTTGGCATGTAGAGCTGCAGATCCTCACACTGTGCATTAGATCGCCATCTGGTGTTGGGCTCGGATGCTTGCACTTTGTTGTTGTCTTCGAAGAAGTCTTTGTAGTCATGTGATAGGTGACTCCTCCTTAGGACAATAGTGCGCATGGGCATCGACTCCATCCTCAGATTGTTTTTCGCCATATTGGGGAGTGATGGAGTTAGTAGAAAAGAAAAGAGATGTCCATGTGTGTGTATCTAATTAAGATAGGACTGGAGCACATACAGGTCCCGGGGAGGTGGGTGGGCGTGTGAGGATCTGCAGCTCTACATGCCAAGAACAGATGCATACTGGTAAGTAGCATTTTCCGTTCGAGGCATGTGAGCTGCAGAGCTCACACTGTGCATAGACTGTACAGCAGTATCTCCCCTAGCGGTGGTCACCTGTATGTGTTGCAGTAGTTTGAAAAAGGGTTTTATAGACAGCTTGGCCCACGGAAGCTTGTTGCTTGGCTTGCACATCAACACAATAGTGTTTAGTGAAGGTGTGTGTTGTAGACCACGTGGCTGCCTTACATATGTCTTCTAGGGGAATGTTCCCTAAGAATGCCATGGATGCCCCTAGTTTGCGTGTTGAGTGCGCTCTAGGGGGAACTGATAATGTGCGTTTGGCTTTTGGTAGCAGATTTGGATACATTTAACAATCCACCTTGCAACCCCGGCTTTTGAGATGGGATTACCTTTGTGTGGTGGAGAGAAAGCTACAAACAATTGTTTGGTTTTGCGAAAGGATTTGGTTCTGTCAATGTAATACATAAGGGCTCTTTTGACATCTAGGGTGTGGAGAGCTCTTTCTGCCACGGAATCTGGGTTTTGGAAGAACACAGGTAGTTCTACTGATTGGTTAAGGTGGAAAGGCGAAATGACTTTGGGAAGGAATTTTGGGTTTGTTCTGAGAACTACCTTTTATGATGTATTTGTAAGAAAGGCTCTTGTATAGTTAGAGCTTGTAGTTCACTGACTCTCCTGAGAGAAGTGATTGCAATTAGAAACGCAACTTTCCATGTAAGGAATTGAAGTTCACATTTATGTAAAGGTTCGAAAGGTGGACCCATGAGCCTGTTAAGTACTATATTAAGATTCCACACTGGGGAAGGTGGTAATCTGGGAGGTATGATTCGCTTAAGTCCTTCCATGAAGGCTTTAATGGCGGGAACTTTGAATAGTGATAAGTGTTGTCTGTTTTGCAAGTAAGCAGCAAGGGCTGCGAGGTGCAGACGTATGGATGAGTATGCAAGACTACATCTTTGCAAATGTAGCAAATAGCAAATTATGTTTTGCGTAGAGGCTTGTAATGGTTGGATGTTATTATTAGTGCAGTAAATAGCGAATCTTTTCCATTTAGCTGCATAGCCGGCTCTGGTAGTTGGGCGTCTAGCTTCTTTTATAACGTCCATGCAGTCTGGGGGTAGGTTAAGGTAACCGAATTCTAGGACTTCAGGAGCCAAATTGCAAGGTTCAGCTGAGATGGATCTGGGTGCATTATCTCTCCATGGCTCTGCGTTAGCATTGATGGGGAGAGTTGTAGTCTTTGGTATGGGACTACTGATAGCTCCAGTAGTGTGGTGAACCACGGTTGGCGTGCCCATGTAGGGGCTACTAGTATCATTTTGAGAGACTGTTGTCGAAGCTTGCGTACTACAAGTGGGATGAGTGGGAGCGGTGGAAAAGCGTACACAAATCTGCCGGACCAGTTCATCCATATCGCATTGCCCTTGGACTGCGGGTGTGGAAACCTGGCGGCGAAGGTTGGGCATTTGGCGTTTTGGTGTGTGGCGAACAGATCTAAGTCTGGCTGGCCCCACATCTGGAAGAAAGGTAGAAGAACTTGTGGATGTAGTTCCCACTCGTGAATCTGTTGTGTCTGTCGACTTAACAGATCTGCAATCTGATTGTGAACCCCTGGTAGGTGTTCTGCTAGAAGGTATATGTTTTGTGGAATGGCCCACCTCCAAATGTCCTGTGCTAGTTGGGACAGTTGTGGAGAGTGTGTCCCCCTGTTTTTGTATATAGTACATAGCTGTGATGTTGTCTGTTCGGATCAGGACAGCTTTGTTTTGTACGTGGAGTTGAAAGGACTTGAGAGCTAGGAATATAGCTAGTAACTCTAGGTGGTTGATGTGGAACAGCTTCTGCTGAGTGGTCCACTGGCCCTGTGTTGTATGGTGTAACAGGTGTGCTCCCCATCCTGTAAGGGATGCGTCCGTGGTTAGTACTACTTGTGGAACCGGCTCTAGGAACGGCCGCCCCTTGGACAAATTGTTGGTGTTCCACCACTGCAGAGAGCGATGTGTGCGGCTGTCCACCAACACCAGATCTGTAAGATGTCCCTGAGCCTGGTTCCATTGGCGCGCTAGGCACTCTTGTAGAGGACGCATTTGAAGTTTTGCATGAGGGACGAGAAAAATGCAGGATGCCATCATGCCGATGAGCTGCATAAACACTCTGGCTGGAAGAGAGTGTTGCATTTGAAACCTGGGGACAAGGGTTTTTATACTGGCTATCCTGGCTGGGCTGGGGTAAGCTAGAGCAGTGGAAGTGTTTATTGTGGCTCCCAGATATTGAAGGACATGGGAGGGCTGAAGGTGGGACTTGGTATAGTTTATTGTGAACCCCAAGTTGTGTAATGTTTGTATCGTTTGGTGGGTGTGTTGGACACACTGGTTGGATGATTTGGCTTTGATAAGCCAGTCGTCCAGGTATGGGAAGACATGTATTTGTTGTCTTCGTAGATGCGCTGCTACTACTGCAAGGCATTTGGTAAACACTCTTGGAGCAGTGGTGACTCCGAATGGGAGTACTTTGAACTGGTAGTGCTGTCCATTGAGAACGAACCTTAGATACTTCCTGTGAGCAGGATGTATGGGAATGTGGAAGTAGGCGTCCTTGAGGTCTAATGTAGCAAGGAAGTCTTGTTGTTGTAGTAAGGGAAGCACTTGTTGGAGAGTGATCATGTGAAAATGATCTGAGTGTATGTATTGATTGAGAGGTCTGAGGTCTAAAATAGGCCTGAGAGTGCCGTCCTGCTTGGGAATGAGGAAGTACAGGGAGTAAACCCCTGTGCCCTGCTGTAGCAGAGGCACTGGCTCTATGGCGTGCTTTAGAAGCAGGGAAAGTACCTCTTGTTGTAAAAGTGTAAGATGGTATGTGGACATTGGACGCTGTCTGGGTGGTATAGTGGGGGGGTAGCTGTTAGCTCCAGGCAGTAGCCATGTTGGATGATCTGTCTCACCCACCTGTCTGTTGTAATTGAGTTCCAGACAGGCAGGAACTGTGATAGCCTTCCCCCGACAGGGGTGTTGTGGTCGGGGGGGAAGTGGAGGAAAGTCACTGTTTGGGAGTGGTGGAGGTACGGGTGTTGTTATTATTACCTCGACCTCTGCCCTTAGAGTTGTTGCCTCTGTAACCACCCCTAAAGTATCCTCTATTAGGAGAGGTTTGGGTGTTTGTTCGATAGGAAGAGGAACTGTCTGCGGTGGTATTCCTGGAGCCCCCTCTGTAAAAGGAGCGTCGAAAGGAGCCACGTTGCTGCGGGGACTGCAATGCTCCCATTGATTTGGCAGTGTCAGTATCCTTCTTCATCTTTTCTAGTGCTGTGTCGACAGCAGGACCAAATAGTTGGTTTTGGTTAAATGGCTGGTTTAGTATGGTAGTCTGAACTTCTGGCTTAAAACCTGAAATGCGAAGCCAGGCGTGTCGTCTGATAAGCACGCTAGTGTTAACTGACCTAGCGGCGGTGTCGGCTGCGTCTAAGGCGCACTTAATGGAGGCATTGGAAATAAGTTTGCCTTCTTGAATGAGGACAGTGGCTTGTGTTTTGTATTGATCAGGTAGATGTTGAAGGAGGGTTTCTAGCTGATCGTAGTGTGCCCTGTCGTACCTAGCTAGTAGAGCTTGGGTGTTAGCGATGCGCCAGATGTTGGTGGCTTGCGCAGCTACGCGTTTGCCAGAGGAATCTAACAATTTGGATTCTTTATCAGGGGCGGAGCATCCCCTGAAGTTTGGGAATTGGCGCGTTTTCTGGCATTAGAAACGACCAGTGAGTCAAGGGGGAGCTGACCTTTGATGTAGGTGGGGTCATCGGGGGCAGGTCTATACTTTTATCCACTCTAGGATTAAGGATCCTGGCTCGGACCGGGTCGTTAAAAAGTTCAGGTGCATGTTTAATGACACCCTTGATCATGGGCAAAGTTTGAACAGTTTTTTGAGACCGTTCAAAAGTGTCTAGAAGAAAGTCTTCCTCTGGTTGGTCGGTGTGAATATGCACCCCATGAAAAACGGCCGCCCTATGTATGAGTTGCCCAAAACCTATGTGATCATCTGGTGGAGATGGTTTTGTGGGATAAGGTGGAGGGATGGGGAGGTCTGTAGGGTCTGGGGGTCATTATAACCCCAGCCATCCTGTGGTGGATTATCTGGATCCAGATATAAATTATGAGGGTCATCCCCGTACCCCATGTTGTCCTCATACTCATGTGGGGGAGAATCCGCAGGTTGAGGAGGTGTGATAGGGATGTGGAGAGGAGGGGTGTTAGAGAGAGGTATAGGGGAAGAAGGAGGCATAGGGGAAGTGGAAGAGTCTTTCTTCTTCGGAGGGACAGGCTTGTGACGTGGCACAGAGGAAATGTGTCCTGTTTTAGGATTGATATAAAGTTTGTGTTGATTAGGATCAATGGGATCCGGTGTAAACAGTTCCTCTCCTTGAATATTAGTTTTCGGCGCCGACTTTTTCGGTTCCGAACGTGGTGATGGCTTCTTTAAATATTCCTTTGCTTTAGAAGGCGTCGAGGCGTCCTTCGGTTTAGCTACAGGCTCGACCGGCTTTAGTTTAGGGGGTGTGTCGAGTAGCTTCGGTTTCGGTGCCGAGGGATCCGCGGATTTGGGGACCGAACTGGATTTCGGCGCCGGGTGGTCTTTGTGTTTCGGCGCCGAAGGTGCCGGTGTAACGGGCACATGTGGTTTGGTCGGTGCCGAGGAACTAGAAGGCTTTGTTTTCTTGTTCGGTGCCGAGCCCGGAGGCGGGGCGTCCGAAACACGTTTACGGTCTCGACTGGGGCCCGTAGGCGAAGTACTGACCGGTGCCTTCGATTTTGCAGGGAGGGTTGGGGCAGGGGCAGTAGTACTCACACGCTGCCCTGAAGGGATGGAACTGTCGGAGTCCTCTGCCTCGGAGATGATAGCGAGGTCTTCGGAGTCTTCTTCCGGAACATCGGGACCCTCGTCGAAGATGTTGACGGGTTCCGGAGCGGACCTGTGCGCCATGATGTGCCTTCGGGCTCGACGATCGCGGATTGTCTTCTTGGAGCGGAAGGAGGCGCAGGCCGGACAAGTGGCCTCGTTATGGTCTGGTGAGAGGCACCGATTACAGACCTGGTGGTGGTCACTGTGAGGAAACTTTGCTCCACATTGGGGGCATTTTCGGAATGGCGTCCTTTCCATGGGCAGTAGGCCTTACGGCGTCGATGGGCCCAACGGCCCGCGTCGACGGCTGGAAAGGAGATCGAGGAAGGGAAGTCGAGATGTCGATATCAGGCGTTGAAAAGTGGAAAACGCTGCAAAAAAACAAGTTTCGAACCGGAGTGTCGAAAATGCATCCGAACCCGATGGCGGAAAAAAACAATCTGAGGATGGAGTCGATGCCCATGCGCACTATTGTCCTAAGGAGGAGTCACCTATCACATGACTACAAAGACTTCTTCGAAGACAACAACAAAGTGCAAGCATCCGAGCCCAACACCAGATGGCGATCTAATGCACAGTGTGAGCTCTGCAGCTCACATGCCTCGAACAGTCAGTTTATATGCATAGAGGGTGCCCCAAGAAATGGACAAAGATTTGGGGAAGATGGAACGCTTATCGGGGTGATATTTGTGAGCCCCCCCCAATGGATGAATCCGAGACTGATAGTAGTGACTAACTACATTGTGGGAAAGGATATATTTTTGTATATGGGCGGGTCGCGGGTGATAATTAAAATGAGCTAATGAATCTATGAATGCCACCTGAGACCGTTTCTGTATAATATCGTGTTTTTAATCTATGCACCAATGAAAACTAGATTGTCAATGTAGCATTAAACAAACTGTTAATAAAAAGATTTTAAAAAAAACAAAAAAAAAACTGCTCTTCCAGTCTGCAAATGGCGGGCTGGGAGTCTCATTTTACTCATGTCACACCCATAGTGGCACAACTAGTGCTGCTGGCCTGGAGTGACCCTCTAATTTCATGCCTTGGGTCCCATTTACTAGGCACTTACAGACAAGTTAGCTGAGCAACTTAAGTATGAGCCAATTCAACATACCAGTTTTAAGGAGAAGGGCAAAAGCACTAAGGTCTGGTTAGCAGGCCTTAGTGCACGCTCAGAATCGAAAAACCAGCAGCATCAACCCACAAACTTGGCAGTGACCATACAAGAAGAGGCATTTCTTTATATGAACAATGAAACATATTTAGGGTTCCCAATGTGGGTTCCTCACTACCAAAATAGGACAACTGAACCTTTCTACTGACTTCCTTGGAATGGACTCTCGGGCTTTAAAATCGTCTACTATCTTGCTTCCTTTGAATGAATCATACCTCCCAGGGTTACTGCAACCATATCTTTTTGACAGCTTAAACGTATTGGGCCGCAGAAACATTATGTTTATGCATCTCCTAGGCCTGTGATCCATTGCTTTTAACCGATGGGCCCCACGTGATGAGGAGGGGGCCTGCAGATTGTGCAATTACAGGTCCGAATCATGGCTTCATCTTTTGTGCTGCTGTCCTGTCTTAGATGCCCCTAGAAGAGTTCTCCTAAAGCCACTATATCAAAAAGGGGCATTAATACATGTTTGGAGGCATCTGCATTTTGCTTTACACGAACAGACATTCAAACGCTCGCAAGGTCCGGAAAATATGTGAGAGTTTTGGAAAATCTACTTTCTCCCCCATTGCCTCTTCCAATCTGGTCCCTGCTCCTCAAAAACTTATTACAGACTATTTCACAGTATGTCCTAGTGTTTTCTCATTACACTAAGTCATGATGTTCATTTTATCTCCGATTTTAATGCTTTTTTATCTGTTGTTAAGGCCACTGTATAAGATTGCCTTGTCTGAATAATGCGTTTTAAATGTGAGGGTCAGTTCCGCTCTGCTCTTAATGATGCAAAGACGTTACAGAGGCATCTCCATTGCAATGGTTTTAATTAACTGTGCAAAATCTAATAAATCTTGTAATCCTTGGAATACTTGGGGCAAAGTCACAAAATTAGAGTAAAAAAGTCTGTAATGCATGTTTGAATGAGATTACAAGATGGTTCCAGGTCATCAGGAACACCAGTTTCCAGTGGTGGGCTTGACTTTAACATCCTAATGCATTGTGCGAGTTGTAATGTTGTGGTAATACGTGCTATATAAATGCAATTACAAGACAATTTCAATGGAATCAATTGGACCAACACAAGAGAAAACAGTGATTTCTAGAAGGAAAGCACAGTACTGGAGCACAGTACCCCAGATTGCATCCAGTCATCTGTTAACTTTGTTTGTATAAAGTGCAGACACAAATAAACCGCTTATTACGGGCTGCAAGTAAACATGAAATATAAATAAGTCACTAAGTGTTGTGACACATTGTGTTTTTAATGCATGATACTTTGGTCAAGTTAATTAGTTGGCATTCTGCTTATAGATTTTATATGTTACAAAAGCTTATAATAGACAGTGAGTGTTGGTAAAGGACAAATGTAGCACCACCATCTCCCCAGAAAACCATCAAGAAATCAATAGCTATCACATCTTTCCTGTTCACCATGCTTTTTTTTTTAATAATAAAATGTTATCAGAGGCATCATCTCACAGTCCGCCACCAACCACAAGCTAAAATTGTACATATCTACTGAATAGCACTACAAAGAATACTCCAGGTTATCGGTTTCAAATCTGAACATTAGTCTCAAATGCATGGACTAAATAGGTTTAAGGACTAAAGCCCTAATCCACCCAAAAAGGGCATATTTCAGCATAGGGATGTTCCTCATACAGACAGCCACTGGGGACAAGAATAAAGGATGCAGATACAGCAGTTTCCATTCCTTTTCCCCTCTGCAGATTCCACCTAATTAGACACCCACACCAATTTTCATATAGGCCTTGTAATCATGTTATACCTCAAGAGCTCCCATCCACGAGGGCTATACCCAAAATTGGCATCCCAACACTGAGTCGGTGTGAAGAGCAGCCCTATGCTGTTGTGATTAGACAGGGATGTGCCTGTTTTTCCCCCTCCAGACTGCTTATATATTAGATGATAATTATTGCATGTCACTAAGATTAGGTGCCGCAAAAACAAAAAAAAAGTGTTCCGCAAAATGTCCTAGTCCATGCCACAGTATCCTGGTGGTCTGTGCAAAGAATGCTGTTAAACACTTGGCAGCAGACCTTAACTGTATAGATTATATGTCAAGACTGTATTCAAAAACTGAATATGGAAAAGGATTGGAGTAGAGTTGTTCACAGGATTATAATTACTGTATGAAGAAAAAGAGGTTAGTTTGCCATATAAATATTTGAATGCCGAAGGTACGCAATTTCATCTTAAAGCCAGTCTAGATATGTATAGTCCTTATTTTTAGGCCTGGCTTGGCAATGCAGTAGTCGCCAAACATGCGATCAACAGAAAAGAACTTTCAGAAGCACTACCGAAAGAGGGGCTTAGCCTCAGTCCACATGGTGGATCAACTGAATACTAAAGCATTTGATTGGGCAGAAGTTGTGTTTCCTCTGAAAAATAGTGCTTGTATTGCACTTTTTGAGTTCTGTGAAAACGTATGCTTAATACAGCCTACAGAGTTGATTATGGTGGCAAGTCAATGATCAAGGCTACAGGCCTGATTTGTTGATTATGAAAAGCTCTGATAAAGGCAGCAGGGCTGACGTAGTTTTTGCCAAAAGCATACGTTAAAGTCAATCGGCATTTACTAGTGGTATGTTATTACTCTGTATTACAGCATGCCGAGATGTATTTTGTTCCATAGAATCTTACACAGCCCCACAGTAGGCAAAGGTTTTGACACTGGTTACCAACTCTATCAAACCGAGGAAATACAAAAATTGCACTGTGATCTTCCTGGTTAGACCCTTTTGAGAGAGATGGTATTTTGGTTTGTCAACTGTAAATTTGCATCCATTTGTAGTTGTATGAATACATGCCTGATGGTTCCCTTGTGGGAAAGCTTATGTTCAATCCAGTAAACTGGAGTTGGTTATGATGACATGCCAGATTAAAGGCTACAGGCCCGACTCATTCATTGGAAAAGGTTATGCCTGATGCCATAGCTCGGATCGGTCTACGAGGACATGTTGTGACAAAGGCAATAGGCCTGGTTGATTTATTGTGAAAAGCATTTCTTAAAGACAACAGGTCTTCAACAAGGGAGGACTGTTCTTGCACTGTGTTGCTGGCTGCAGACAAGTATTTTGTTACATGAAATTGCAGAGATTACCACAGAAGGCAAGGGATTTTGATGTTAGTCACCTTCTCTGACAAACCCTGGTGATAGACTATTTTCACTGTGATATTCTTCCTTTAGTCCTTTTTGAGAGAGTGTTTAATATTGTCTTGACATCTGTAAATGTGCACATATTTGTAATGTTATACCTGAATGCATGATGGTAGCAAGTTTATGACCACTGTGTTTGTTATGGTGTACAGCAGGGCTGTTAAAATGGATGAAAAAGGTCAGGTGGATCTTTAAAAAGGCTGTGGCCAATGAAGCATAAATAGGAATTCTGCCCAAGAGGTATGGCCTACGTAATTAAAGGTGCAGTTTAAAACATGTGAGCTAAACTCCTGCGCTTTACACAGCACACCGTCTGACGCTATAAACAGCACACCACCTGACCAGTATTTAGGTGCCTTTCTGTGAGTTTTCTATTATTGCATACGGACATATCACACAACAACGAACATATGCCCAAAACAAGCCTGGCCTACTGGCTTTGCCAATGCTCGTTATATACATATTTAAACAGGAGGATCACTGATAATTTTTCATCTAAAAGTAACTTATGTACCTGTCCTCTACCAGACTTAGTGCATTTTTTGTTTGTCCAGATTTATCTGTCGCACATCAGCACTATTTAATGCCAATGTTATTTAAACATGATATTGATACATGGTTTGATGCAAAAGGCATTGTTTGATTTACCCAACTCAGTTAATATACGCTACCATCTGTATACATTTATTAAATCCTTTTTATCTATTAAAAAGTTATTCTAATTCTGTGTAATATGCAATATAAATAAAAAATATACAATAAATGGGTTATTCACATCTTTTACCCTATTGTCAGAGAAGACCAAATAGAACTGATCAAAGCCTTTCCCGTACTATGGTCTTTCAGATATTCAGTTTCCCCCTGTGATGACATTTGCCTGGCAATGGGTTCTCAGACACAACTCTCCCTTGAGGGTAGATCTAGGAAAGGCATTGACCATAAACCACTGAGGGGGGTGGGCGCAGATGTGCCCAAACCCTGCAGGGGCTGGAGTGGGCTGGGTTTTCAAGGAGTTGGGCGGACGAGAGAGGAACTGTATGAAAGGATCAGTTGTGCCTTTTAGCAAAACTTGAGAGCAAAGCATTGTGGCTCGCTTTAATAGTAGGGCAGCTTCGGGGGAAAAGGATTTTGATCACAGTGCTGTAAAAGACAGGAGAATGTACCGAATTTGTGGCTGAAATCACTTAGGGTGTTGCACCAATCACAGCTGAGTACATCCTGTAAGAACTAATGCAACCAGGCTCAAGGAGACAGATAATGTAATTGGGACAGAAGAAATAACCCACTGAAATAGGTTCCTCTTCCTGATGAGTGGGGACTCCTGCTTGGTGTTGCATTTCTGTTTCTGAAAAGTTTCTCTGACGGTTAGGGATGCTAGTCGCTTGCTGACCAACAGAAAAGAAGGCACAGGTTCTGACTGAGAGGCCTACCTGATGCAGCGCCTCTTTCCTAAGATGGGGAAAATGTTAAAGGTTCCGGAGCCAGCTGCAAATGCCTGAAGAAATCCATTTAGTACAGTGGTGACTGGACTTTTGGCCTTGAAATTAAACCTAAATGAAAATGAGGAAAAACGTACTGCTTGGGACCAGGAAGGCTACCCTGAAGGGTCAGAGACTTTATCGAACCAGGAAAGTAGTGAGTGGTCCCTACCACTGGAAACTTTGGGTTGGGTTCTAAAGAATCAGTCCTAAGGACGTTTATTCATCAGATATTTTAAATAACATTTAATCCTACATGTGAGTGAAACTATGGTTGTAAATGGCAGTATTTCACTATTAAAACGTAGAGCAATGCGTTATACATGTGCCAACAATTAATGTAAGCTGCCCTCAAGAGGCCATTTTTGAGAACCTTTGCCAAGCTGTTGGTGGTGTTACTTTTATACTTCCAAACACAGCTTTTGATTAAAAAAGCACTTCAATGCTAGTCTTCAAACCTCCTGAGCTCTGGATCAGATTTACTTAATTTATGTGTTATTTTGATCATAACTGTTCTTTTAACTCAATCGGATTGGGATTTTTACTTATTACAAAACTGTGATGTTTTGATATTGCTCTTTTTCTACACATGGACATATCTCTGATAAGAGCCTTGCTCCTTTGCCAAACTGAGTTGAACAAGGAATTTATGGCGGCAACCTCTACCTATAAGAAATGAGATTGTGTTGACTTTGAGGAAGACCTCTCTTCAGTACTCCTACAATGATGGGCTACCGGAAGAGGAACTCTTCGCTGTCTTTCAGGAAGTATGCAACCTTTTAGCTGTTTTGTAGGTTGCTGCTTCCGATTGTCTGTTTAGCTTTCAACCATGGAGCAGCTCAACGTTTTAAAGCAGGCAAGACAATGATGGCGACATGAGGGCCAAATGGAATGCGTATGCAGTCAATGGAGAAAGAGCCATTTCCCGACCAAAAAAAGGAGGACTAAACTAAGACTCAGTTCTAAAAAAAAGAAAAGCAATAGGAAATGGGGAGAGAGCAAAGATGGGGATGACTCGTCAACAAGCTGATTATTCAGGTGTGCGTGCCTAGCTCATGGCAAGCCCAAATGCATGGCACACCCGTCATCTATGGGCACATAAGAGAGATGATTAACAAGCCTGATGCTCCACATGCACTCTACCTCAAAGTGCACAACGTAATGGCTTTCGACCGTTCTAACCTGCAGCTGTACCACCTCTGGTTGTACAGAGCACATCAGTCTAGACAGACACATTCTCCCCCTTCAGCGTAAGAAATACATAGAAGTATACATAGAAGTAGGAATCTTTTCCTCAAATCAACTACGAGTCAAGGTATAAGGCCGCTCTCGTGTGCAAGGATTTTTTGTAAACTGCAATGCTACGCAATTAATCCTTGCAAGGATTGTCAGCTGACACTGCCCTTGCTTAGTGCACGGTCTCGCATTAAGCCTTTCTTACCTTGAATTAGAGGGATGTATCTTGCAAGCAGCTTTGCCCTTTTCTTCTCATAGCCCTTCTGAGTGATGTCTCCTACAAAAAAAAAAGATATATATACACACATCATTTAATTACGCCACTAACATGTTCAAAAGGATTATAAGTTAATTTATTTTGCAATGTTTGTGCATACAGATTCTTCAGTTATGCATACATGTACATAAGTACCCTTTGTGAATCAGGGTGAAGTCTAGTATTTAACAATGAGAACATTTAGTAATACAAAAACATGCCTCAAAACCGAATCTATTGAGGCAGTGTAAAAACCGAATCTATTGAGGCAGTGTCCCGACACAATTTACAAAGCAAAGGCGGGGACAGGAGCTGAACAGAATAGCTCGCGATAGGGAAAGGTGGCTGCTCACCTGTCAGCCTCAGCTATGCCCCTCCTGCTTTCTGACCTGCATACTTGCAACCAGGAAGAGTCAGTCGACTTCTCGCACACCTGACGCTCTGATCACGCACCTGCAAGCTCCGAGAGCCTCAGCAGTGAAATCGGAGTTGCCAATCTGCAGACACACCCACGTGCCAGCAAACTTTCACAGCCTCAACCATGAGCATGCAGCCCTGGGTATTACACCTGCTAAGCAGCCCTCCACTGGAAGAAACAGCCGTTACAGAGCCGGGCATCAAACCCATACCCTCAGAGGTAGCATAACACCCAGATTCTCAGGCGTACACCTACAACTTCAGCTGCTGTACACCACGACCTTGCAACTATAGCGTCGGCCATAAACCTGCAGCCTCAAAAACTGCACAGACAGCCGTCACATAGGCGCCAGCATTCTGGACCACCCACTTTTAGACAATGCAGCTGCCGCATTACGAGAGAGAGAATACTCTCTCTCTCTCCCCCCCTCTCTCTTGGTACATGCTCTGTAAATAAAAATAAGTCTTAGCAAACACAATAGTAAATATCCCTGGCAGACCCAAACCAGCTATGATGAGGATCAGACGTTAATTAACCTGGCAAATACCTTGAGCCAATACAACAAACTATCTTGGCCATACAGCACCCAACTACCCTGGTGCAATTCGGAGTAAACCCAAATCAACTGTCCCGGCAAAATGAAAACTATACCGAGCAAACAATAATAACAATTGTTGGAGGAGACAAACTAACCTCCCTGAGCATGGACAAACTAAACAAGGGCGAAGACAAACTAACCATTTGGGCAATCCACACTGGGGAAACACAAATTCTTTTTTTTTTAAAGATCCATAATGTTTATTCTGGTTTTCAAAGGCACCACGTTTACGCGGCATGAAGGGCACACCATCTGCTCAGGGGCCCTTGGTGAGGGATGTACTTCACATCGCAGCCATCCGACACAAGGCGCTTCTCTGCAAACATGTTCTCGAACTCATCCGAGTTGAATTTGGTGAAACCCCATTTCTTGGAGATGTGAATCTTTTGACATCCAGGAAACTTGAACTGGGCTCTACGCAGAGCTTCAATCACGTTACTTGTTGGAAGCCTTGGTGCGGACAATCACCTGCCCAATGTTCACACGGGCTACAGTGCCCTGGGGTTTGCCAAAGGCTCCGCGCATTCCGGTCTGAAGTCTATCAGCACCGGGACAGGACAACATTTTGTTGATGCGGATGACGTGAAACGGATGCAGGCGCACCATCCTTACCACAGCACTTCACCATGTAGTTGTTGCAACAAATACAGACAGCTTCCAGTGCTTCAGAGGACAGCTGCTCAAATTCATCAGATACCATGTGGCCGCATAGTGGGAACTCGTCCACCTTTCCCTTCTTTCTGCCCAAATAGAAAATCCTAATCTTGGGATCAGGAACACCTCCACAGAAAAGGGATTTGGGGTAGGGCTTGTTTTTGCAGTAACTAACACCTCGCGGGGCGGCGACCCATGGCGGTGGCTGCTGGTCACCTCGCGGAGCTTAGCAAGCTTAAACTATCTCTACTGGGTAAACAAAACAAAAAGAGGTGGGGGGGTGGGGGGGGTTAAAAAAATGAAAGCGGTTATAAGGAAACCAAAATCGATGGCCTAAGAAAAAGCCAAGTAACTTTGAGAGTGTGTGTGTATATATATATATATATATACACACACATATATATATATATATATATATATATATACTGTCACAGGAAAATAAAAGCAAACTATCTTAGGCAAACCCACTACTATGGCCAAACACGAACTACCTCAGGTATTCACAGTATCATGGATAAGGAAAAGGTCATTGTCTTATGGACACGCAAAGTATCCAGGGAAAACCCAAATTGTCATGGGGAACACAAGTCATGAATCCTAGGTAGACATAAAAGAACTATCCTGTGCATAAACAAAGCATAACTAGTCATCTTGGGCAAAGGCAAAACAAGTCTCAGCAAAAACGAACTACCATAGGCTAGAGTAAATTAATTATACCCAAAACAGTCCATAGTAAAGGCAAACTGTACTGATGAAACAATTTGAAACAACTATAGGGACTTTGTGAGTCTACCTGGGTAAACACAAAAGCAGAAGATACTCATGGAAGAGACTGCTGAAGAAGCCTCATCTTTATTCAGACTGCACAATGTGATCCTTTTGCTGAACACAAACAGTTTAAAAGACGCCAGCCAGAAATGCATTCCACTGCCTATACCAAGATTATGGATCTTCATATTGGCAGCTGAGCAAGCAATCGTGGGGGTGGGCTTTTGGAACCAAGGCCCAAATGTCAGCTTATGGAACAAAAGCAGCCCCCCTTATGCAACAGCAAGGCAAGAGGTTTGCTCCTCTGAAAGATGGTGTCAAATTAAGCAAACGTTTAAAAAACATATATAATGTACACATCACTTTACCACTTTCCAGAGCTAGGGCAGGATTTATAGTTGGCAATACAACTGAAGAACCAGTTACTTACCTTTGGTAACAATATATCTGTAGGAGACCTATATTAGTTATAGATTCCTTACCTCAGAATTACCTCCAGGCGTCAGACTGGATCCGGAGAAATTTTTCTCAGCAGTACCCCTGCGCGTCGGTCGACTCCGCGTTGGTCGTCGGCGTCTTGATCACCGGGATGACGTTGCGGTATCTACTTAGACGCCGCCCCAGTGTGCTGACGTCAGTTCTTTACACAACATTCCACGGCAGAAGCGCAGAGCCATGCAAGATACTGACCACTGGTGCACAAAACTAGGGCCCTGAAAAGGGAGTCCCTTACTCTAGAAGTCAGTTTGCAGAACGGGGAGGATGGGTGGGGCGGTAAGGAATCTATAACTAATATATGTCTCTTACAGATATATCGTTACCGAAGGTAAGTAACTTGTTCATCTCAAAGAGACTATTAGTTATAGATTCCTTACCCTAGAATAGATACCCCAGCAATACCAACCCCGGAGGTAGGTCTGCAAACCAAGTTCACACCAGAAAGTCATGGAGAACTGAACGGCCAAAGAAGCCATCTCTTCGGACTCGACTATCCAGACTGTAATGTTTAGTGAACGTGTGCAGAGGTGCCCACATTGCTGCCTGGCAGATGTCACTGAGGGGGAACTCCACATCCCAAAGTAGTAGTGGCTGCCGTCGCCCTGGTGGAATGGCCGCACAGTCCTACAGGAGGCTCCTTTTTCGCCAAGGAATAACAGATTTTAATGCAAAGGACGACCCATCGAGAGATGGTCTGTTTTTGCACAGCCCGACCTTTCTTGGCGCCCACATAGTCAACAAAGAGTTGATCGTCCACCCGGAATTGTTTTGTGCGATCCAGATAAAATGATAGCTCACATTTTGGATGCAGACGGTAGAGTCTCTCCTCCTCCTTGGAAGGATGCAGGGGCGGGAAGAAGGTGGGCAAAGTGATGGTCTGTTCTATGTGGAAAGAGGTAACCACTTTGGGAAGAAAAGAAGGTCTAGTTCGGAGGACAACCTTGTCCGGATGGACAGCAAGAAAAGGAGGTTTAAAAGATAAAGCCTGAAGCTCACTCACCCTGCGAGCAGAGGTCATGGCAACCAGAAAAGCAGTCTTTAAAGTCAAGAGACTGAGAAGACTATTATGTAGTGGCTCGAAAGGAGCACACATAAGGTAAGACAAGATTCAAGTCCCACTGGGGCATTAGAAAGGAATAGGAGGAAAAAGGTGAATAATGTCCTTAAGAAACCTATTTGCAATAGGGGACTTGAAAAGAGAAGGCTGATCAGGAAGGCGAAGAAAGGCCAAAATGGCCTAAAGATAGCCTTCAAGAGTGCCCAGAGCAGAGCCCTGCTGGGCCAAGGAAAAAATGAAGAGAAGAACCCCTGAAAGAGGGGCAGAAAGGGGATCAACAGCCTTTGCTGTGAACCATGCCACAAATTTGTTCCATCTACAGGCGTATACAGTTTTGGTGGAGGGACGCCTGGCTGCCAAGATAAAGTTACAGACTTCGTGAGGAAGGTCGAAAGCTGTCAACTGTCGCCGCTCAATGTCCACGCAAGGACGTAGAGGCTGGACAGGTTCGGGTGGAGGACCGTCCCCTGCTGCGACATAAGATCCTCCCGAAGAGGCGGTCTGATCGGAGGATCAATGGCCATGTATAAGAACTCTGGATACCAGACTCGTCGTGCCCAATCCGGAGCCACAAGAATGACTTGGGCCCGGTCGCGCTTGATCTTCTTCAGCAATCTGGGCAGAAGTGGTATAGGAGGAAAGGCGTATAGAAGACCGCAATTCCACTCGCGACTAAAAGCGTCGCCGAGCAAGTGCCGCCTTGGAAATTCCAACGTGCAGAACTGCTGATATTGCGCGTTCTCTTCGGTGGCGAACAGATCTAACCAAGGCTCTCCCCACTGCTGAAAGAGACCTTGCACCACCTCCGAGTGAAGAAGCCATTCATGATCCATCATGCACAGGCGTCTGAGTTCGTCCGCCCTGGCGTACAGAGAACCTGCCAGGTGTTGAACCACCAGGGACGTGCCCTGATGTTCCAGTCACGCCCAAAGGCGAAGAGCCTCCTGGCATAGGATCTACGACCCCACCCCGCCCTGTTTGTTGCAGTACCATATGGCGGTGGTGTCATCCATGAACACCTGCACCACCTTTCCTCTGACAGAAGGAAGGAATGCCTTCAGTGCAAGACGAATCGCCCGCAGCTCCAGAAGGCTGATGTGGAGCCTGGACTCCGCCGGAGACCAGAGGCCTCTGATCTCCGCCTCCCCCATGTGGCCGCCCCATCCCAGGAGTGACGCATCTGTCACCACTGTGAACTCTGGTTGGGGAAGGGAGAGGGATCTGCCGTTGACCCAATCCTGGTTCGTTAGCCACCACTGCAGTTGGTGTGCAGTGCCCTCCGAGATCTGGACGCAATCGGAAAGATTCCCCTGATGCTGCGCCCACTGGAAATTCAGAGCCTGCATATGCCACCTGGCATGATCCACCAGCAGGATGCAGGAGGCCACGAGACCCAGCAGCCTCAGGGTCATTCTCACCGAAATCCGGGATAGAGGCTCAAACATCGGTATCATAGCCCGAATATCCCGGACACGCTGCTCGGGAGGATAAGCCCGAAACTGCGCTGTATCCAGAACTGCTCCGATGAGAAGGAGCTTCTGAGAGGGAATCAGGTGTGACTTTGGCACGTTGATAGTGAACCCCAGCGAGTGCAGGAGGTCCGCCGTAGTCTGGAGGTGAGAGACGACAGCCTGGGGCGAGCTCGCCTTGAACAGCCACTCGTCGAGATAGGGGGGAGGACTGGAACCCCTGATCTGCGCAGATGAGCTGCGACCACCACCATCACTTTCGTGAACACCCGAGGGGCGCTGGTAAGGCCAAAGGGGGGCACGGTAAAATGAAAATGCTCGTGACCTACCATGAACCGCAGGTAACGCCTGTGGGCTAGCAGGACGGGGATGTAGAAATAAGCATCCTGCAAGTCCAACGCTACCATCCAGTCTCCAGGGCAGACAGGACCTGAGCTAATGTCAACATTTTGAACTTCTCCTTCCGGAGGAAGCAGTTGACGTCGCTGAGATCTAAGATAGGACGCAGGCCTTTGTCCTTCTTGGGTACCAGGAAGTAGTGGGAATAAAAACCACAACCTACTTCTGGCACAGGTACTAGCTCGATAGCTCCCTTGGCCAAGAGAGCAGTAACTTCCTGACGGAGAAGGGCCAAGTGATCCTCCGACATGCGATGGAGTGTTGGTGGCATGGAGGGAGGGGTAGTTTCGAAGGGGAGGGGTAGTTTCGAAGGGGAGGGAGTAGCCCCTTGGGACCATCTGTAAAACCCACCTGTCTGAAGTGAACAAGACTGGTTTTAAAACACAATATGTTTTTATTCAAAGATAGTCTATACCTTCAATGTACAGGGACCAGTATGGGGGCCACTTGTGCCCCCAGTCTGGCATGTCTCTATGTGGGTCAATTTAAAGAAAAACATATCTTCAATGAAACTGCACCATTTTTTTAAAACGTGGCTAAATGGTATAGATTCATAGATGATATTTTATTTATTTGGAATGGACCAGAAGAACTTTTAAGCAAATTCTTAACATGGCTAAATCTAGGGGATATGAACCTAAGATTTACAGCACAGTACAGCAATAAGTCTGTAAGTTTCTTAGATCTTAACATTAAGGACATGGGTGGCAGCTTGGGAGTGGAACTTTTCACAAAACCTACCGATAAGAATACCTTACTGCATTATACCAGCTACCACCCGAAAGCTCCGAAAGACAATATTCCCTTCGGGCAGTTCCTTCGTCTTCGAAGGAACTGCTCGTCGCTGGAAGACTTTTATAAACACTCAGAGAATCTTAAAATAAAACTCAAAGACAGAGGCTACCCAAAGAAATTAAATAAATCACTCTTTTAAACGTGCCAGATTCTACGACCGCGAAAGCATGTTTATTAACATAAATAAAAAACGACAAGAGAAAAGTAACTTGCAAAAAATAGTATTCGTAAGCCAGTTTTCAGGCATCAGTAATAAAATAAAAAATATCATTAAATCCAATTGGAGTATTTTGAATGATAATGAACAAAACACTTTGGACGGGCCACTGTTTGCTTTTAAAAGCAACAACAATTTAAAAAAAAGAATTGGTACACACCTATAGAGATGTTGAAGAATCAGAACAATGCACAATCATGGGGACTAGAGCCATAGACAACTATAAGTGTGGTAGTTGTATGATTTGTGATCAGTGCATAGTAGGGAAAAACATAATATATAATAAACACTCTTTTGGCGAAGGGCCTCAATAACTGTAGAAGCAGTAATATGGTTTACCTACTTATATGCCCACGTAATTTGTGCAACGTGAGGGAAACAGCACGAGAACTAAGAGTCCGTTTATCAGAGCATAAATCTGCAATAAAAAAAATAGCAAAGAAAATGCTCTACTAGTGGATCATTTTAAAAGGGCAGGTCATGCTTGCACTGACTTTAAGTGGTTCATCATTGAAAAAAATCAAAGGAAATAAGAGAGGAGGGAACCTTACTACTAAACGAAAAAAAATCTAGAACAGTGTTATATTTCCATCTTAGACATTGTAAGAACAGGATTAAACTCCAAAGAAGATTGGATGAGACTTATTGGTTGAATTTCCTTCTTTGGTCATATGCGAGTTGGACATCCCTTTATGTCCACTCTACATGACAGGTTCCTATTATAGATTTAGCTACCATAATCTGGATTTGCATCCTACCAATATATCTTATAAAAGGGGTCGATGCACAATCAGGAATGTTCCCTCAATTCGGGAACCACAATAAAAGACTCAGTGAGGACGAATATAGGCACTTTATGCCACTAATAGATGGTTTCAAATTGAACATGAGGGCCTTGTACCGGCCAGGGACCTACTGCACAATTTTCTGAAACCACTATTGGTTTTATTGAGGGATGTTAACTATTCCACATCACCGACATTTATTTATTGTCATATATATGTATGGGTATAATATGACATTTATTGTTATTAAATTAACCTTAATAACATAGTGAATTTTAAAATATCATAGGTATTCCTACAACAGTACAGCATTTACCATTGCAGGTCTTTATCCACAATTATTGTGATAAATACATTGTAAACTCATATAATTGAGATTTTTTTATTGCTAGTTAAAGTTATTTTGAAATATCAGGCAACCCAAATAATACGGAATATACTGGGTATACCTAAACAATATATCAGTTATTGGTAATTATAATGTAGGTTCCATTTATAATACTCTTAAGAATAACTTTTTGAATACTGTAACTGTGGTCATAGTATTTCTTCTATTCTTTATGCCCCGGAAGCACTAGCGATAGCGCAGGTAGCGTGCAATGAGCAATGAACAGCCCACATGAGACGTCGGCTTATACAACGCCACACGCACGTTGATGACGCTTCAGCAACCATCAGGTGCACGGGATTAACTCAGGGTATTTAAGACCGCTGGAAGAACGCTTTAGCTGTCTTCCTATTGTGGAGCGGTACCGGGTGTTCCTTAACGCAGCGGATCCAAAAAGTTTTTTTAAAGGTAAGAAATAGGGAACATTGGGTCTAACAGTAATGGGAGATTTAACATCCCCGGTTTTATGTTTACAAAACGAGGTCACCGTTTGACCCGAGTCTAGGACACAGAGATATGTAAACGATTTAGCCGTTAAATATCGCTCTTACATATCTATGGATGGCGATTATGTTTCTAAATATCTTATATATATTTTTTTTTTCAGAATCTCGTGAGATCAGACTGTGAGAACATACCGTGATATAACTTGTTTTGATTCAGGGTGATTTGAAACCCCTTCATAGTGAACGGAGGACTGATTTGCCTCTGGTGAAAAGATTATTGCAATCTGAGGTATGTGGCTCCGATTTCTTTGACATTTTGGCTCTAATTAAAGTAAAGCTAGAAGTTATGCAGTACTCGATACCCACTATTTTTACTTATATTCTTCATAGGGCTGCCGAATCCAGTTTATATTGGCCAGCCTTTTGATATATTGGTATAGAACTGCCTAATCGTTTAGCGGTTGATACCTTGTGAAACAAGAGAACATTCAAGCTTCAGGTGAGTCATTATAGTCACCCCATAACAAGAATTCTGAGAATATATTTTTACATAGGATTTTTATGACCTTTACTATTTTATTTGTTCCAATTTAGAACCTACAATCTCAAATAAGAAGATTCTATATGCCAATAATACTTCACAATTGAGCACTAATTAGATGGGACAGTGCAATCTTGAGGTATACTATATGAGTATAATAATTTACGTCAACATAGAAAGCTAAATACGGATAAACAGATATCTTTGATATCCTATTGCCAATGTATGGAGGCATAATGAGGCCTAATCCCCAGATATATTTATAAAAGCATGAATGGAGATAGCTATGAATCTTTGGCCACACTTTTTCAGTCCCGTTTGGGAAGTAAGTAGTGATACTTAATCATTAAAATGAAACAAGAGTGAATGATGATGACTGTTGTCTAACGGTGTGAATGGATTGGTTAATTTAAATACAGGACCCTAAAACGATTATAAACTGTAATGTGATGCTGTTTCATTCTGAAATTAGAAACAAAAAAAAAAATGTTCTCTACTATTCTTCTCATTTTTTAACTGCTGGTTTTAAATGCATGGTTCTTAATTAAAGATGACTATAGGTGTTGCCCTCACTGGTTACATACTTAGATTGTTGATATATACATTTTGTTTTAATACAGGCACATATGACACTGTGCTAACTCAAGGAGAGACAGTAATTTTAAGACCTGAAGAAGGTGGCGTAAAAATACATAGCACACCGAAACGCGTCAACGCTCTTTTTCTATTGTTAAATTCGAGGAACGTTTGAGCCTAATTATAAAAAGATTGATAGACTCCAACACAACAGATTCAATCGAATTAACGCATTTATGATGATTTTTAACGAGTCACTTGTTGTCTCATGTATATTGAAACTGATTTGTTATATGTATAAATTTGCCTAAATATATAATTTTTAACTTGTCTAGATATAATTGGTTATATCATTGTGTTTTATATTATTGATTGTGTTTTTAATAAATGAATTTTCGTAATACTTATGTAAGATTCTTTTTGTGTTTATAATTGGTTTACGGGTTCTTAAACAATAGTGGATTTAATACACTTGTATGTCCTGTATATGGTTGAATGTGGTAGATTGACCCTCTGTGAGTTGTAATCCAAGAGAAATCTTTGTTTATACACTTGTTGTATTTGGTACCCCATCTCTTGGACAGTGGGGCCACTCCCTTTTTACTTTGAATGAAGTGAAGTTGTGCCAGTGGGGGAGGTGATGGCGGATCCTGCCGCCCACTGGCAACTGGTGGCCCTGAAAGGTTGGACAAGGAAGGTTAGGAGGCAGATGCAGAGGGAGCACTGGTGGACTGGCCCGCCCGCTGGCCCCCAGACCCACGGCTCTGGGTCCCACGTCCTCGGCCGCGCAGAGGCTGAGTAGCTCGCGCCGTCCTGTGGCCCTGGGTGGAACATGGTGGGGCACCCCATCCGTAGCCACGAAAGGGGCGAAAGGCGGACTGAACGGGGCGAGAGGTGGCAGCGAGGCCCAAGGATCTGGCTGTAGCCCTAGTCCTTGAAGCTCTTGAGGGCATTGTCCACCTTGTCGCTAAACAGGCAACAGCCATCAAAGGGCATGTCCAAAAGGGTCGATTGGACATCCCTGGATAAGCCAGTGGACCTCAGCCAGGCGTAGCGTCTCAAGGCTACTGACATAGAAATCGTTCTACCTAGCGAGTCGGCAGTATCCAGCCCACATCAAATGGCGAGCTTCGCTGCGTCTCTACCCTCTGCGACCGCACAGGAGAGTACAGTCCGGGCCTCCTCCAGGCACTGTGGCAGCACTTGAGCAACCGTGTCCCACACAGAGTGGGTGTAGCAGCCGAAGAGACATGCAGTATTCACCGACCGAAGTCCTAAGCTGGCGGAAGAAAACATCTCCTTCCCAAGATAGCCCAGCTTCTTGGATTCCCTAACTGGGGGACCAGTAGGGAACGCGCCTTTGGATGTTGAGGCTTGGACCACCAAGCTCTCGAGGGTAGGGTGTTGGGAGAGTAAAACTGGGTCGCCTGGGGCCAGGTGGTGGCGTCGGGCAATCATCCTATCCACAGGGGCCCCTGTGCTGGTCTTGGACCAAGTGCCCAGAAGGATGTCTGTGAGGGCCTCATTGAACGGCAGCAGGGGCTACGAAGAGGCTGCTGCCGGCTGAAGCACCTCAGTAAGGAGGTTAGTCCTGACTGCCACCGTAGGAAGCTCAAGGCCCAGGCCTCAGCCGCCCTACACAACACCACAGCGTAGGAGGCTCCCTCCCCCGTGGCCACGGTAGGGGGAGAAAGCATACCAAGGTCTGGGGAGGTATCCAGACCACTGGCCTCACCCAACTCCTCTCTCCAGTCCGGCTCTTCCAGCTGGTCTGCCAGAGGGCCAACAGACCCCTCCCAGTCCTCCTCACCCTCCTCTGGCTGCCACTCAGGGCGAAAAGGAACGCCAGGGTAGAACAGTGGTACAAAAGTCGGTCGACGCCAGCCCGGGACACAACCCGCTTCGGAGGTGGCGGAGGCGTCGTCAGAGGAATCGGCGCAGGGGAGGTGTCGGAAGGTCAACCGGCGCCGACCCAGATCCAGGCCTAGATCCCTGGGGGCCCTGCGGCGATCAGGCGTGCGGCGCCGTGTCTTTTGCTTTCTCGGCCAGAGCCGCCAGCATCGAAGGCCTAGAGCCCCCAGCCGAGTCCGCGAGGCCCAAAGGCGCGGAGGTGGGCTGCCCAAAGATGGAGTGGAGGGCTTCATAAAATGCACGAAGCTGGGCAGGGGACGCTCTGGCTCCCGGGAAGGGAGGAGGCTCGGAGCTGTCCCAGCAGGCTCCAGGGGAGGAGCCGAAGGACGACAACTTTCCGCGTCCCACATCGGCCAACAGACAGGGAGAAGGCACAGAGTGACAGTGCTTCTTCGTCTTCTTCTTGTGCTCCGACTTACCCGATGACGAAGACTTCGAGGAGGAATGATGGTGGTGACTCCGCGACCGGTCCCGCGACCTCCCTCTCGACCGGGACCTCGAGCAGTGTGGAGCTGACTGCCAGACCTCCAGAAGCTTTCAGGACCGCTCCTACAAAGACTTCGGATTCATGGCCCGACAGTCGGAGCACGATTTCGGGTCGTGGTCGCCCTCCAGGCACCAGAGGCACGCGAGGTGTGGGTCCGTGACTGACATCAACTTGTGACAGGAGTCACAAGGCTTGAAGCCGGTCCGACGATGAGACATCCCTACGTGCACCAGGAGTCGAACGATTCGAATAAAAGAGGTCGACTAAAGTCGAAAAGGTGTTAGTCAAAAAAGACTAAGGGTACCGCTCTCTCCGGATCTGCACTGGCTGGCGCGGAAAAAGAAAGAACTGACGTCAGCGCGCAGGGGCGGCGTCCAAGTAGATACTGCGACGTCATCCAGGCGATCACGACGCCAAACGTGGAGTCGACCGACACCACCTACCGACGCGCAGGGGTACTGCTGAGAAAAAATTCTCCGGATCCAGTCTGACGCCTGGGGTTAATTCTAAGGTAAGGAATCTATAACTAATAGTCTCTTTCAGATAGTGTTAGCCATTATTCAACCCTTTAGTGTCGGTTTAGTTATTTGGTGCGTGAACAAATACACTGAATTCCTTTTTCAATTAAAGGCTACATTCGAAAAAACATGAGCAAATGAATGTCTCCCAAGATGAGCTGTCTGACTTCCCAGAAGGAATAAAGGATCCGCAAACTTTCATAGCTTGCTTCAAGAATGGTTCAAGTGGAACCAGCTGGTCTACATGTATGCAATTGCCTTTTTTATGAAGGGTGTAAATGAATATATTAAAGGTTCAATCGTTCCAAGATTTCTTATCAGCCAATCATTTAATTACATTTACATAAGCACTTTAGGCCCAATTAGAAATCCCTGCTTACGGATAAGAAATGCATTTCATCAGACATGATAAAATACACAAATACTTAATAAAGCTGGTTTTGGGAATAATTCCTGGAGGATTAAATCAAACCTTTACAAATGTGAAGTACATGTTCATGCTCCCAGTAAATATGGAGAGAAAAGGTTTAAAAGAAACTAGACTCAGAAGTTAAAAGTTTGTGACATTAAAATATTGAAATAAAACAGAGATGCGCGAGGAGGCAGTTGACAGATACTGCTCACATCAGTTTTAAGGTACTCCGCCACAAGTTGCTTCAGTAATTCCTATTCTGGGATGAAAGATCTTGCCAATGTCTCCAAATCACAAATAATCCTGACTTTCCCGTCAGCCATGCAAGTGTTTTATTTCCAAGAATTTTCCAGGGTTCTTGACCTACGGCACAGGGGGTACATTACAGATCAGTATATTCTATTAGTCTTCGAGTAAGGTTTTTATTATTCGATCTCCTACCACTGGCATAGTCCACTAGGATTACAAAATCTTCCATATAGTCCTCGTCACACTTAGGGGAAAAAAGCTAGAATCCCTGCATCGATTGAGTTTATTTATACTGGTGCTCCTTTCATTAACATTAATCATGACATAAACCGAAACATACTCACACCCTGTTCCTAACCATGCCTTTACACTGACTTTTAGATACCACTACTGTGACCTTTATTCCTAAACCGAGCCTCGATGTTTACACTAACCACAACCACAGACCTACCTGAGACACTCATACATGCTCTAAATTGTCCCCAACTTTAACACTAAACTTTACTTTTACCCTTTCCCCAACATTTACACGGACTAAGAGCTGGTTCTTGCCCTAAGCCTGATCCTTATCCTACACATAGGAAATGGAACAGGATTTGGTTCGAGTCTATTACTTACCCCATCCTTCCCATTTCTATCCTAGTTTTGATAGTATGTATAACTCCAATTTTGTTTCTAAATAAAGATTTCTAAATCATAACACAGTAATGTAGACATAAAGGTAAATAAAGGCTTGACAGGTTCAAAACGCCCTAGTGTGATACATTTTATATTCTCTTTATTTTCTTATTTCTTGTTTATATTTCATACTCTATCAAGATATTGGCTATCGGATAGTCAACAGGTGTTTGCCACTTGCTGGCACACAGGCTTTTTCAAGGCTAGTTGGTAGAAATCACTGTTGGTGTAGTATGCTCTGCAAAATAAGTAATGTGTATGTGATCAGGTAGATATTATGCATGTGAGTCGCATGAGCTTAGTATCTGTAGGCAGTTCTGGTCAATTGTTCCCAACCATCCCTGGTAAGGTCATCAGCTCTGCATGTATTGCATACTCCTGGGCAGAATCAGATGGGAGCATGCAAAACAGCCCAAGAGCAGAAGTGCCACCAGCTCTTCCGCATGCATGGTGCCAAGTGGTGTCTGTGTCAGGAGCCAGGAGATGTAGCTGCAATCAGGGCATCGGGGGCAGCTGGCATCAATGTTATTAGTTAACGTTGCCAATAAAAGGTTTGCTTTACTGTAGACATTTTTCTTTAAAAGTGAAGTTAACGTCGGAAGGAAGTGCCTGATTAGAACAAAAGAAATAAAAAGTGGTTACTGCGTAACTCTGAATGCAACTTTTGCAACTTTTTTGCTAGATCTGATTCTACAAAAATATTGAAGATGGACAGTTTAAGAAATATTGAATAACACTTGTCACAAATTCACTGAGCCATTTTCACTGTATGAAAAAACAGGCTTTAAGCAGCGCCTGAGTGACTCTTAGGAAAATATTAATGAGAATGAGGCTTGTGAATTTAATGCACAATCTCATTGGGCTGTACTGGTGTATGCACCAAAGGTTCTGTTTATTGATGGTGCTACTGTAGACTCTTGTTCAGAAACCCTCTGTGGTCATTTTTTTGCATTGGGCAAAACTTTTGGGGATACTCTCCCATCTTTTACTGAATGACTTAGAGGTAGATCAGACGACCATCCTACTATCTGGGACTTGTAGTGATGTGTTTTGCATCCCATTTATCCATGCATACTTTACTGCGGGAAAGATTGCCCCCACACACAAGTGGGAAGCATCCACACATTAACCCAATACTTTAGCATCACTAATTTGGCTATTTAAGGGATACCGGGTCTTGTGGGACATACTCTTAAATTGCTCTCCCAAATTCATTTCTGAACATTTTTAAAAGTTCCACAGCAACCACTTGTGGTCTTCGCATGCAAGTTCCAGTTCAAACATGGTATCTGAGATAGACGTATCAACTCTTTCCAAATAATTTGAACTCTATGGACCATTTGTAGTTTAACTGAATACACTTAGCTCCAAAGATCATAGTCTTAATTGCTGCTGCACCAACAGTTAGTTCTTAGAAATAAAATGTATTGCCTTATAGAGGTAACCGAACACAACACCAAAGTTTAATAACACACATTGCACTGAACTCAAAAGAAATCAAGATGGAAGACTGCCTATGAGACCCACATACATACACTCGAATTTTGTGTCATCAAACATTTGTCATTGCACTAAGTGGAAAAAAGGAACTGAGATGTGAGGGGACATGAGGTATGTTGCAACAAAGTGCACAGCAAGCAATTTTAAGTAAACTACAAAGGACAGTGGAATTAGAAACACATTATGACAACAGAAGGGGATCGAAATGCTTAACAGAGAAAATGAGCACAGTTCAAGCAAATATCAGGCGAGGAATATGCACAGAACGGTTTGAGCATATATACCAAAGGTATGACGTGCAAGTTAATAAAAAACAATAATTGCAGCAATGCCAATAACAACTAAGGGCACACCTCAGTTTTTGGAGTCAAGATGATGCAGAGGATCAAAATTCGGGCATCATGCTAGTTTGAAAACTGACATTTGATTTTGTGCCCATAGGATTTGATCGAATAAGACCCTACGGAAAAGTTAGGACAACCATTCACCCAGAGTAAGTATATGCTTGGATCTCTAGTGCCTCAGAATACAGACCTTCACTACCACCAATGCAGTGGCTAGCGGTCCATGTAAGTGTCAGGTGGCCTCTTTAATGTCTGCAATGCGAAGACAAAGTTCAGGCCTGGCTCAAGATAAAATGACACGACCATAAGAGACTGTCAGGGATCTCCAACCAGTATTGGGCCAGAGCAGGGAAGGACTAGAGTACATGCAATAGGTCGCAGGTTGGCACCAGACAACTAGAGTGTTAGAGAGCTGATCCGCTGCCTTAAGCTTTGTGGAGGACCAAAATCTATTTTAAAAAGCACCTTTAAATACACGAGTCTCAGCATGTATTCTCTCATACCCTTGATGGTTTGTAAGCACTAGAGAGGACCATTTACTCTTGCAATAGTCATGTGATAGTTGCAAACTCGAATATAAGTGCAAATAAATTTCTGACGGCCTTGAAAATAATTCCAATGACAAAATATATTATATATACATACATCTCTATATATATACACCCAGAAACACACATACATCTGGAAATATGACATCTATTGTCCCCTTGTCCTTCCCTATTATATAATATACTTAAGTTTTGGTGAGAATAAATAGGGGGCCCTCGTTGCAGTCTAATTGCTGCCTAGGATGCAAGGAATGAGTAAGTGGGAGACCTACCTCAGAACACAAAGCACCACAAGTTTTTACAATTCTTAAACGGATTACCAGTGTTAGAATTACTCTGGAGTACCATTATTTACAGTGGAATGGGGCATTACCAATTTGTAAGCCCACATGATGCCATATGGGCGCAACATATGTGTAAACCTGCGACGCTCAGCTTCTTGTGCCTGGATATCCAAGACATCAGTATCACAAAAATGATGGTGACATCTCCTTATGCACAAGGTCTTCTTGCAGTATAGGAAAGTGGGCAAAAGAACAATGAGTTGGAATGCTGCCCAAGTGGTTAGACTTATTGCAACAATTCCTCCCATCACCTTTTGTGTGTTTGATATTCTTAAGGTATAGTACATCCAAGCCAGGAACATTTCCCAGATAGAAACTCTCAATTTTAGCTCAAAGTGAGTGGAAAGATTTGATGGTGCCAGTAATATCAGTTGTAGGTGCTGTGTGCCAAGTGATACAAATCCATATTCCGCAATTTTAGATCATCTGATGTAGTAGTCCTGTTGAATTTGGTAGGTTTAAGTTGTGCTTTCGTTCGGGCCCATATAACAGACTTGATTCATGAATCTGCCTCCTGGGCAGTTTATATCAGGATTGGCAGGGTTAAATACTTAGTAGGTAATTACAGAAGGGCGCCATCCCCCAGCTGTATCACCTGATTCTGCCCCCAGAGAGTGAGGTGTAGGTCAAAACTTCTGGTCTAGCCATTAGTGATTCTAACCATTAAAAGCTCTAAGTAGTCTACAACTACTCACATGAGGCACCTGTCAACCAATATATCTAGCTACTTCAAGTGACTTGATAGCCATTTAAAGTTTTACCCTGCCACAGCCACACTTGTGGTCACTCTAGAAAAGGGCAGAACTGTTTCCCCCAGTTGATTTGATAATCCACCCACATAATTTCTAGTTTATATATCATGACCATTCCCGCCCCCCCCCCCCGAACATTGGTCTGGTAGAGCACCATACTGCATGCAAATATTAAATTCACCAATAAAACGCTAGACTTCCACTCAGTTTTCTTTCATATGGTTAGCAATTATAGGCAACTGTTGTAATAGGATTCCTCTTTTCTTAAATGTACTTAACGAAATGTATCTATCAATATGTTTATGCCACCTATCCTAGTTGGTACTGCCCCCCTCCCCCCCACCCCTGTAGCATAACAGTACTTCCTTACAGTCAATGTGGAGGTTCAACTTAGAATGTTGGGAGGATCCCATCTGGCAGAGAGAGAGTTGATGGTGGAAATGGTGAATAAAGACAAGTTACCTTCTACGTTTGCGTATTTCATTACTACACAAACCATGTCTCTTCTGCAACTTGGGGGAACCCTAGCTGTACTGAAAACCATGATCCCATCGTGCATCATTTGTAGCCACTGAGCGTTATAAAAACGTTTTTTTCTATCACAAATGCATAACTCGTCAATTCAATTTCTGCTTTAGCATGTTCCTTATTTCTAATTAAGAAATGGGCCACTAAATTTCTTTAGCTTTTACACATTTTTAATAGAACCAACGATTGCACATCCTCCCTGAATATCTATTATTTCCCACCTTAAGTGAAGTATTAGATTTTTTTGCAATTTCAAAGAGGACCAAATCCCCAAAGAACTGCTGACTGAATAAGCCAAGGTAAATAAATGGTATTAAAATGACATGCTTTCCTTGAGTAGAGAAAATTGTTTTAATATGCAGTACAAATTCACTGCAGCCTAATCACAGCATTCAGTCAGCCGCATACAACACTGATGCTCTAGATAACTCTTATAACGCTGGTCCGGTGATTCTGCAAGGCACAGAATAAACAAATGTGCCAGGATGCGTTCCAGTCTTGATCCAATCACTGTTTTTTGCTGAAAGCTTCTCCTTTGTAGTTTCCTACAGCTGGCAACCACTTAATCTTCCCTTAAGTCGTCAAAAAGTGTCGTTCAACCTTCAACACCCACCCCTCCCCCACCCCAGACGCACCTCGCATCTTCATTTCCAACTTCTTTGCCCCACTTTAAGATGATAGTCCTGTGCCATATTTGAACCCGCAGTGCACACTACACCAGGTTCTTCTTGAACTGGGCGATGTAGCTCCTGCGTGCCTCAAAGCAACTCTCAAACTCTACCTTGTCCTATGAGAACATTCCCAGTGCCCACTCATCCAACTATACTTTAAGCTTGTTCACTTCAGGGTGCATTATATGACCCTTAACCTATTGTACTTTTTAATACTACGCGCTGAAAACTCGGTAAGAAGTGATTGATAACAGGCCAACTACTAAAACTAGCCACGTATAAAGGCTAGTTACTTTAGTTCTAATCAGATTATTTCATTCTCAAGCATTGTCAAGAAGTTCACAGTTTTCAGTATCTGTCACATAGGGACGACAATTATTATCCAAAACTAAAGTAAAGTAGAAATACGAACTATCCAGAGCAAAGAAAAACGAAGTATCCAGTGAAAATGCAAAGGCAAAAAATTGTAGACAAACAAACTATTTACCTCTAACTTTGGGTTACGGATAAAGTGCTACTCGCCGTAAAGCGCTTTAACGCATCATCAGGGGTAATAAGATCTACTTAAATACAATTTACATTTACTACCTGCAGTAGACAAAGACTAACTTGCTAGTATGTGCAATGGGAAAATAACTAGAGATGACAGAAGGGAAGTTTGACAGGTAAACCATCATAGTTAAGCTAAGGAACCCGAGAAACACTTATAAACCATAGTGGGCAAAAGTAAACTACCATTTAATTACACTGTGTGCAAAGCAATCTCCTTGCACACTTGTAAGTAGCTGTGACAGGGAAATTATAACTTTCCTCGGTAAAGACAAACTATTAAGACAAAAAGTGCACCAGGACAGTGGTTCGGCATCTCACGGCATATATGAAGAATATTTCTGTGCCACTAAGAAGAAGAACGAGTAGAAAAATTATCTAAGACATAATTTAAAAGGAACCATACCTCGAGTAGACTGTCCAGATCCACAGACGTTCTAAAAAAAAAAAAAAAAGCGATGCTCTGCAGTGAAACGTCGCCACACCCAGAGGTCGATCTACCACAAACTCTGTGTGGTGCAATCACAACAGACGTCTGCATCGCCCCATCCCTGCACAATCCATCGACAGGGCACATCGGCGGCACCACAAAAGCCTATCACAGGACGAGCTGAGAGCGCCCTCGATAGCTGCAGAATAGACTACCAAGGGACACCTTGTCACCATGTCAGCAGCACCGCTATCACGCGCACAGCCGCGCTGTGACGACGGAGCTGCTGTAAGGCGAAGGGAGCTGGACCGCCGACCAGCAGGATCCTCGGAGGCCGAGACGCGCTACGGTTCGAGCCCTGGAATCAGGGACGGGTAGCACACTGGACAATTGCAGCCGCTTTGTCCTCTGTAAAAACCTCGGCTCAATTTCCTGTGCACAATCCACCGTCTCTGCACATATCTCAACTCCCACTAACAAAGCCACAGTGGGATGAACAATTACTCATCTCCCATCCCTTTGTGAGAGATGCCCTCCCCCTCCCGCTCACAAAGAGACCCACACCCCTCTCAGGGTCACAGCTGCCGTCATCCTGCCTGACTTTCCTCTGAATGTTACAGACACAAAAGCATTCTGGCGCTCCCTCGTCCAGCAGCTCTGGAGTCGGAGGGGGTACGCGTCCCACACTGCTGCAGGAGATGCCCTGCGAGGGCAGAGGCCTCACGTCGGAGGGGTCTTCTACTTCTCAGCCTTCGGCTGGAGGGTGCACACGCCGGTGGATCTTTAAGTGTAGCATTAATGGAACATACAGAACCACGTACAGCATGAGCGACTTGTGTAAAACAGAGCAACCAATGAAACAATGCAGGTGAGATGCCAGATGGAAACACAACCACCCCTATGAAACCGAGAGCATGGCAAGGTGCATCAGATCAATCAATCAATCAATCATGTCACTTATAAAGCGCACTACATACCCGCGAGGGTCTCAAGGCGCTGGAGGAAGAGGGGGGGTGCTGCTACTGATCGAAGAGCCAGGTCTTGAGGAGTCTTCTGAAGGCCAGTAGGTCTTGGGTCTGTCGGAGGTTGGTGGGGAGGGTGTTCCAGGTCTTGGCGGCGAGGTGGGAGAAGGATCTGCCGCCGGCGGTCGTTTTCCGGATGCGGGGGACTGTGGCGAGGGCGAGGCTGGTCGAGCGGAGCTGGCGGGTGGGGGTGTAGAAGCTGAGTCGTCTGTTGAGGTAGGATGGTCCGGAGTTGTGGAGTGCTTTGTGTGCGCGGGTGAGGAGCTTGAAGGTTATCCTCTTGTTGACAGGGAGCCAGTGCAGGTCTCTCAGGTGGGGTGTGATGTGGCTGCGTCGGGGGATGTCGAGGATAAGACGTGCAGAGGCGTTCTGGATGCGTTGCAGCCGTCTCAGGAGCTTAGCCGTCGTTCCTGCGTAGAGGGGCGTTTCCGTAGTCCAGCCTGCTGGTGACGAGGGCCTGGGTGACTGTTTTTCTTGTTTCGGTGGGGATCCACTTGAAGATCCTGCGGAGCATTCGGAGGATGTTGAAGCAGGATGAGGAAACGGCGTGGACCTGCTTAGTCATGGAGAGGGTCGGGTCGAGGATGACCCCTAGGTTGCGTACGTGGTCGGTGGGTGGCGGGGCTGTTCCCAGTGATGTTGGCCACCAGGAGTCGTCCCAGGCTGAAGGGTTGGAACCAAGGATGAGGACCTCCGTCTTGTCCGAGTTCAGCTTCAGGCGGCTGGTCCTCATCCATTCGGCGACGGCCTTCATTCCTTCGTGGAGGTGGGCTTTGGCGGTGTGAGGGTCTTTGGTGAGGGAGAGGATCAGCTGGGTGTCGTCGGCGTAGGAGATGATGTTGAGGTTGTGCTGTCGGGTGACGTGGGCGAGGGTGCCATGTAGATGTTGAACAGCGTTGGGCTGAGGGAGGAGCCTTGGGGTACGCCGCAGATGATCTTGGTGGCCTTGGATCGGAAGGGGGCGAGGCGGACGCTTTGTGTTCTGCCGGAAAGGAAGGATGTGGTCCAGTCCAGGGCCTTCTCTTGGATCCCGGCGTCGTGAAGGCGTGTTCGTAGTGTGTGGTGGCAGACCGTGTCGAAGGCGGCTGATAGGTCCAGGAGGATGAGGGCTGCTGTTTCTCCGTTGTCTAGCAGGGTCCTGATGTCATCGGTGGCGGCGATGAGGGCGGTTTCGGTGCTGTGGTTGCTGCGGAAGCCGGACTGGGAAGGGTCCAGGATGTTGTTCTCCTCGAGGTAGCGGGTCAGTTGTTTGTTGACGATTTTCTCGGTGACCTTCGCGGGGAACGGGAGCAGAGAGATGGGTCGGAAGTTCTTGAGGTCCTTGGGGTCTGCCTTGGGTTTCTTGAGTAAGGCGGTGATCTCGGCGTGCTTCCAGCTTTCCGGGAAGGTTGCTGTCTCGAAGGAGATGTTGATTATTTTCCGGAGATGGGGCGCGATGGCTGTACTGGCTTTGTTGAAGATGTGGTGAGGGCACGGGTCTAGCGGTGAACCGGAGTGGATGGTGTTCATGATCTCGCTGGTGTCCTCGTCGTTGATGTTGGTCCAGGAGAGCAGGCGGTTGGTGGTTGTGGGGGCAGTGGTCTCGGTGGTTGCCGGGGCGGTCATGGTGTTGAAGCTGTCGTGGATGTCGGCAATTTTGCGGTGGAAGGAGGTGGCCAGTGAGTCGCACAGGTCTTGCGACGGCTGGATGTCGTTGGTGTTGGAGCTGGGGTTGGAGAGTTCCTTCACGATGTTGAAGAGCTCTTTGCTGTTGTGTGCGTTGTTGTCTAGGCGGTCTTTGAGTGAGGCCCTTTTGGCGGATCTGATGAGGTGATGGTGATTGCGGGTGGCGCTCTTGTGGGCGGCGTAGCTGTCCGCTGTCCGTTCGTGGAGCCAGATCTTCTCCAGTTTTCGGCATGTTCGTTTGGAGGCCTGGAGGTCTTCGGTGAACCAGGTGGCTTTCTTGCTGGTGTGGCTGTTGGGCGGATTCTTGAGCGGGGCGAGGGTGTTGGCGCAGTCGTCGATCCACTGTCTGAGGTTGCGGGCGGCGGTGTCGGGGTCGGAGGGTTCGGCGGGTGGGCTCAGGGCGAGGGTTGTGGTTAGCTGGTCTTCCGTGACTCTGCTCCAGCAGCGGCGAGGCATTTGTTCGGTGCGGTGGTGCGTGGTGGGCTTCCTGTAGGTGAAGTGGATGCAGTGGTGGTCAGTCCAGTGGGGTTCGGAGGTGTGGTTGAAGGAGACGTGTGGGCTTGCGGAAAAGATGGAGTCTAGCGTGTGGCCGGCGGCGTGGGTGGGTGTAGTCACGAGCTGTCTGAGTCCGAGGGTGGCGAGGTTGTCGATCAGGGTGGTGGAGTTGGTGTCCTTGTTGTTCTCGAGGTGGAAGTTCAGGTCCCCGAGGAGGATGTAGTCCGTGGAGGCGATGGCGTGTGTGCTGACGAAGTCAGCGATGGAATCGCTGAACTGTGGTCGGGGTCCGGGGGTCTGTAGATGAGGGTTCCTCTGAGGGTGGTGTTGGGATCGGTGTGGATCTGGAAGTGCATGTGTTCGGCGGTGCTGAGGGTGTCGTCGGTGTTGGTTGAGACTCTGAGGGTGTTCCTGTGGACGATGGCGATGCCTCCTCCGACTCCGTTGGTGCGGTCCCTGCGGGTGATCTTGTATCCGTACGGGATGGCAATGGCGATGTCGGGGGCTGAAGCGGGATTCAGCCAGGTCTCCGTCAGGAATGCGACGTCTGGGGAGGTTGAGTCGAGAAGGTCCCAGAGTTCGATGGCGTGTTTGCGGGCGGAGCGGGTGTTGAGGAGGATGCATCTGAGGTAGTTGGGTTCTTTCCTGGGCGGTGGTTTGGCGGGGCGGGTGCTGGCGAAGCTGCAGTTCCGGCAGGTGAAGGGCCCTTGGGTGCGCTTCGGGGTGGCCTGGTAGCAGGCGTGATCTTTTCCGGGGTTGAGTGCGTGGAGGGTGCTGGGCGTCGTATCGGCGTCTGTTGATGTGGCGGGCGCGGGGATGCCCGGACCAGGGGTCTGGCGCTGGGTGCGGCCACGGCGCGGACGGGCGCAGACGGGCTTGCCTTAGGCGCGCCTTTGGCGCGCCAGTGGCGCGGCAGCGCAGCGGCCGCCTATAAATGGGGAGGTGGGAGGGAGGAGCAGGGAATGGGGCAGCGAATGGGTAGTGAGGGGCGGGGCCGCAGAGGCGCAGCGGCGGGAAACAGGCACAGAAAGGAAAAACGATCACAATCAGGGGCAGCAAGGGGGCACAGAAAGGAAAAAACAATCACAATCAGGGGCAGCAAGGGGGCACAGAAAGGAAAAAACGAGCACAATCAGGGGCAGCAAGGGGGCACAGAAAGGAAAAACGATCACAATCAGGGGCAGCAAGGGGGCACAGAAAGGAAAAACGAGCACAATCAGGGGCAGCAAGGGGGCACAGAAAGGAAAAAACGAGCACAATCAGGGGCAGCAAGGGGGCACAGAAAGGAAAAACGAGCACAATCAGGGGCAGCAAGGGGGCACAGAAAGGAAAAACGAGCACAATCAGGGGCAGCAAGGGGGCACAGAAAGGAAAAAACGATCACAATCAGGGGCAGCAAGGGGGCACAGAAAGGAAAAAACGAGCACAATCAGGGGCAGCAAGGGGGCACAGAAAGGAAAAAACGATCACAATCAGGGGCAGCAAGGGGGCACAGAAAGGAAAAAACGAGCACAATCAGGGGCAGCAAGGGGGCACAGAAAGGAAAAACAAGCACAATCAGGGGCAGCAAGGGGGCACAGAAAGGAAAAAACAAGCACACCCAGAAAGGAAAGAAATGCGAACCAACGAGCCCAATAAAACCTAGGCAAGGCTGGGAAAACCGCAACCATACAAAAACACTGCAAGTCAGAGACCGCCCCCCAAAAAATGTAAGGGGCCACCATTACAGGACTCAGGACTCTGTTCATATGTCCTGAAAATAACAAACTTTGGCAAAGCCAATAGGCCTCGCCAATGCGAGAGCTATTGGCTTTGGCAATGTGCTTTAGCCATGTTGTACACTAGTGTTGTTGCTGTTCAGCATGGCTAAATGTTAGTGGGGCTGGAGTCGGGTAGATTGGATTGGGATAGACTGGAGTGGGAAGGGTCGGGGTAGACTCGAGTCGGGTAGATTCAAGTGCAGTAGAGTGGAGTAGAGTGGAGTGAGTGGGGTGGATTGGAGTCTGGTTGATTGCCACGCAGTAGACTGGGGTAGATTGAAGTGGAATGGGGCAGACTGCAGTGGAGTGGGGTAGACTGGAGCGGGGTGGATTGGGGTGGAGAGAGTGGGGTAGATTGGGGTGGAGAGGATTAGCTTGGGGTGGAGTGGAGAAGAGAGCGGTAGATTGGAGTGGAACGGGGCAGATTGGAGTGGAACGGGGCAGATTGGAGAGAAACGGGGCAGATTGGAGAGAAACGGGGCAGATTGGAGAGAAACGGGGCAGATTGGAGAGAAACGGGTTGGAGAGAAACTGGGCAGATTGGAGAGAAACGGGGCAGATTGGAGACAAAGGGGCAGATTGGAGACAAACGGGGCAGATTGGAGACAAACGGGGCAGATAACGGGGCAGATTGGAGAGAAACGGGGCAGATTGGAGAGAAACGGGGCAGATTGGAGAGAAACGGGGCAGATTGGAGAGAAACGGGGCAGATTGGAGAGAAACGGGGCAGATTGGAGAGAAACGAGGCAGATTGGAGAGAAACGGGGTAGACTGGAGAGAAACTGGGTAGATTGTAGTGGGGTAGATATGGGTCGACTGGGGTGGTGTGTGGTAGATTGTAGTGGGGTCGTTTGGAATTGAGTGGGGTACATTGGAATGCAGTGGATTGGAGTGGGGTAGATTGGAGAGGACTGGAGGGGACCTTAGTGGAGTGGGATAAATTGGAGTGGAGTAGATTGGAGGGGCCTAGAGTGTAGTGGAGTGACGTGGAGTGGGGTAGATTGGAGTGGGATAAATTGGAGTGGAGTAGATTGGAGGGGCCTAGAGTGTAGTGGAGTGACGTGGAGTGGCTTGTCGTAGAGTGGAGCGTCGTGTCGTAGAATGGCGTGGCAAGGAATAGAGTGGAGAGGCAGCATGGATTACAGTGTTGTGGAGTGGTGTAGAGTGGAAGGTGCATGGTGTGGTAGCGCACTGCCATTACAGACAACACATTGTCAATTGAAATTACCATTACATTTGCACAGACATACAGTTTTATTGTACACAACTGATGTGAGGAAATGCCATCACACAGTGTACTGATGTGTTTTGATCGTATTCAAATATTTGTTTCCAGCACACTTCAGAATTACTACAAAAAAGTTATTCATTTGTAACTTTGCTGATATTTCAATATATATCCGAATTAGTGAAGTTACAAATGAAGCACTTTTTTGTAGTAATTCTGAAGTCTGTCTTTCGAGTAAGCCTGGTGTTTACTTTTCTTTCACTGACTTCAAAGTGAGAGGATTTATGTGACTATCTTGCTGTGAAAGGAAATGATTTTTTCTAGCACACAACAAAACTTAAATGCCCGTAAATTAACTGTGCTGATATTTCAATATATATCCGAATTAGTACAGTTAATTTACAGACATTTAAGTTTTGTTGTGTGCTAGAAAAAATAATTTCCTTTCACAGCAAGATAGTCACATAAATCCTCTCACTTTGAAGTCAGAGAAAGAAAAGTAAACACCAGGCTCACTTGAAAGACCGAGCCTGACATTTGACCTCTGTCTTTAAAAGCACAGTATATGTGACAATATGAGAACAAGATTTAAAGGACTATTTATAAAAAGCGGGTTTGTGAAAGAATATAGTTAACAGGATATGCTCCACTGGAGGGAGGAACTCAAGCTGGGCAGCCTAAAACAAATAAAGCTAGCAAATAGAAAGTAAGCAACTGTGAGTGACAAACCACAAAGCCAATGGTAAGCAATGGGTGGAATGCATTCCTGGGAAGCTTTCAGAATGCCTGCAAGACATTGTTAGCAAACCAGACTGGTAGGCTTCAACCTACACAAGGGATACCCTGCCTCCCTGAGCCTTGTGGATGGCCCAGGATCAAATTACAGAAAAGGTTCCTTTCTGGTGAACTGCGATCCCACAGGCGCCAGCGCAGCGCCCTGGATTCCTGCAGGAGTCCTGTGGGATTGCTTTACATATTTAATGCATGTGTGAGATAAATAGCTGAACACTTGGTGAATGTATTTTTCATATGCAAAACAGTCCTTCATGCACCTTAATGCAAGCACTCCATAGGAAGAAGAATGACATACCACGCGGCTAAGAGCATGAGGTTACACTGTATTTATTATTCCTCTGGTTGGAACCAAAGGCAACTTTAAGTACATTGTAAATATTTAAAAAAACTCGTAACAATAAATACTATCAAACGATGGCAAAACTAACAGGTTTGGGTTTAATGTGTTAACTAAGGCATGCAACACAAGCACAATGAAGCCAGACAGACACAAAGGGTGGATTATTAAGGAAAGCACCTTGCCTTTGATACAGTTCTGTTTTTGTTTCTATACCAAATAAGGATAGGATGGCAGGGGTCCTTCTTTGGTTTATATGAAGTACTTTAATGAAGGCTTTCTTGCAATCAGGCCTTCATTTGACATAGGGAGAATGAGGACCGCACTGAAAGTAAGTGAGCTTCACTACAGCCCACCTTTCGTTTCCATGAAACGGGGGGAAAAAGTACCGTCTGCTGGTGGCACGCAGGTAGGAAAGGGCGGGCGTGGGTAAACTAGATGGGTGTCAAAAACGGCAAAAAGTAAAGCAGAGGAAAAGGCGGGAAGCACTGGAGGCAGATATGAGAAGACGGAGGAGAGAGGAATAAGCAGCGCACAGAAGGAGCCAAATGGACATACGTGTGGGTCTCACCAATACTACAGAAACACCTTCAATAAAATACATGCACATAGAACTAACCGCCCAGATGAGCCCTCGCGCTGGGTGGATTCCAGTATCTGGGAGCACTGTATGCGGCACTCCCTAAATGCTCCCCCGGACCATCACATTTGCAGTCCAGACCTTCTGCACATCCACCAACACAATGCGATCTCTTTATCGCCTGCTCTGCGCATCCTGTCCGCGGTATCCTGTTTCTATGAATTGTTGCAGCTGATGGCAGGCGAGCGCCTGGAAAATGAGGGTCTTGACTGCCAAGTGAGCTCTCCTGGCAGGAAGAACTGCGCTGCGTAGCCAGGAAAGGCTCACTGCCGCCGCCCACAGCGGGGGGCGAATCAGGCTAGGCAGGGTGCCTTCCAGGGTCCACAGCAGAGCTTTGCAGGGAGGGGTTGAGCTCAGAAAACACAACAAAACTCCTGGTCAGGCCAAAAGGGAACCTCGCCAATGTCAAAAGAGGGTACGTTCCTAGCTAGGAATTGTTTCTGCCAGTCAGCTGCATCAGTGCAACTCCTGCAAAAACCTTGACACACAAAACAAGCACAGTCCTGACTAAGAAGGATCCATTCAAGCAGTCTACTTACTATTTCCCAGGAAGAAATTTGCTCAAATGCCCAGGACGGGCACATTCGAGGTACCAAGAGAAGTGGTGCTCCGAGCCAGCAAGTATTATTCCTAACTGCCCAATGCCCACAGGCAAAAACCCTCGTGGCCTTGAGATAGGGTGACCCAAACCCTGAGACATTCCAAAAACATAGAAGTAGGACTACAATTTTTACGACCTAGGATGATTAGTGACTTAACTGACAGCATTCATCAATATAGAAAGTACAGACATTGTGGCGCTAAAGGAAATTAAATGCTTCAGTATAGAAATGTGGCACTAAAGGAAATGAAATGCTACGTGTACACACAGTACCATCTGTGTTAACTAAATTGCGTTATGCTTGGGATTACTACGTAATTCTGCACTGAAACACATCAGAACGCTCTATGTGCCGGAAACCCTCTCTAAAAACGTAACTTTTGATAAATTTGAAAAAAATCTGACAGCCCCGATGGTGAAAAAAAACTGTAGTATCCGAGCAAATTAAGGGCGCCTGGTCACCCAATTATGAGGGGTTGTTCGAGCCTCCCAAATCGCACATACCCCTCGCCAGAAAAGCCTCCCGATAACCCAGCGTTGACGGGCAGGCAAAAAGGGTTCACTCCAGTTACACAAAGCCGATATACTCGTGGATAATGTGGTTTTCCTTTACTCCACGCCAACTTCAACTGGAAACTCGGGAGAAGCCACACGTTATTTGGTTCCGGATTTGATTACAAAAACATAAGCTGCACACAAGGCATTTCCATCAAACAAGATCTTCGTGGTGCGTGTCTTAACACAGAGTAAATGAGAGAAGGAGGCGTAGAACCAACTAAAAACGTCCACTTGTGAATGATGGATAACAAAACAGTACAGCTTGCCTGTTTAAAGAATTGGCACAGGGTGCAAACAAAAAAACTCAAACCAGCAAGAGATAGGGTGTTTCCAATCCAGTCTACAATCTCTGCCTCCAGTGAGCTAAAGTTTTAGCATACATACCGTTCTCAATCCATCACGCTGCATTTTGAAACGTAGCTTTAGCTGGTCTATGATTTTAGTGGAATAGAAAAGGTAAGGGTCTCTAAAAAGAACGTGGCAAAGAAAGGTAACTAGAAATCCTTTACAAGAGGTGTGGCCAATGTAATTATGTTACAAGAGGCGTGGCCAATATTTTAGGGCAGGGTCTAAACATGCGAGCTAGAATCCAATGCTTGACAAAGTGCGACACCTGACCACTATTTGAAAGCCCCTGTGTGAATTTTATGTTAATGAATCTAAACCCATTACATAATAACATACACAAAAGACACCCCAAAGCTACTGCCATTGCCGAAAATGGTTAGCAGTGGTGTTTATAGACAATTATGGAAATCGGAGTACAGCATACAAAAGGATAGGAGTGAATCACCGACACCCTTTGCTCTTTGTACTTTATGGCCAGAGCCAGTGGAAATATGGGATTGAACAGCTGTGGCATTTTTCGTGTAATTCTAGATTTGCTGCATTGCCCACATAATCCCACAACTGCTGCATAATCTGCAGATTTTAACCAAAAAAATTGTTTCTAGTGAAAATGGTTCAAAAGTTATTAAAAACATAGCAACACGTGTTTGGTGCGCAATAGAAGACCCTCTACAAGGATAACTGGTCATCTTTCTGTTGCTTATTGCTATATGTGGGTGTTAAACTGGTACTAAATTAGGTGAAGGCTATGTCCAGACAGTGGTAACGAGTAACAATGATAAAATAACGAAGTAATACTGTCACAAAATGCCTCGCATTACGCTGCATAATTTGCCTTTTCTTGCCGCATAATTTGGTCAACCCTGCCATATAATTCGTCCCTCCCCTGTCACATAATTCCAGTGGCCCTGCTCATAAATTAACCCAGGGTGATAAATCTGTGGCCTGTACTAGACGAAAAATGCAGTGGTCTGTTTTCTAGGATCGAAGAAGTTGACGAACCTTATTGTACTACCACTAATCATTCGAGAAGTGCAGGTGCACTCTGTGGTTCAGAAAAAAGAACGGTGCATTTGCTGGTTGTCATAAGTGCAGGTCAGGCATGAAAGAACCAGAACACTTGGTGGGGTTGCAGGGTACATGGTTGCAGCCTTTTTAAAACTAGCGAGTTAAAGTCTGAATATTCGTCCCTGAGCTAGGACCTTCCATTGAGAACACCAGGCGCTAAACAATGCAGTCGTCGTACACACATGTGGAGGGACAAGGAGAATCTTTACGCGAAAGAAGCAATCGGGTGCGGCCTACCAGCCGTAAATGTAAACTGCCTAGAGTAGCTAGTTCTAATCGCAAGACACTGCCATGTAATTATATCTTTTTACATATTTTGGGCACCTTTCATTTAGGTTAAGGTCTCGCTTTTAAAGGCTGCAGGAATCTCACCCACATTATGCGGTCATCACAGAGTCCACTCCTGTAGACAATGGTCCACTGGGAGCTTCTGCCTGCTAAGCAGATACCCTTTCTCTACTCTCTGACAGCCAGGTTGTTCACCAACAAGAGCGTCGTTTTAACTAAAATGCTGTACAAGAAGGTTAAACTTAATGTTTTGTTTTTCTTCTAGTAATCACAAGATTAAAAGCGAATGGCGGATGACATCCGTAGCTGACACAATGGGGATTCGGCACTGATTCAAGGGCTGTTCTTTCCTGCCTCGGCTCTGGCGTAGCACAGATGACAAGCAGATAATGGTACTGAATGGGGTTCAAAGCGAGTGCAGTGTCTCACCACTCCCAGTGTTTGTAGTTCAATGACGCAGCTTCCGGTCTCTATTGTAAAATCACACTATTTTGTATACAATTACTGCCTTGAATTGTTCTGTTTCATCCAACGCACACCAATTCTATTTTAGACCTAAACTTCAAAATTCCTCAATTTCAACATTTTTAGGTCTGGCTAACAGCAGCTTTATTTGTCTATCAAGACCCTGGAATGGCAAACAGGAGAATAAGAGAGGGTCTCTCACCAGCAATTTTAAAGTGGTCACAGAGTGTTTGCATTGGTGAGGTGGCTTAAAAAGCAGTCAATCAATCAATCAGGGGTTTGTTAAAGCGCAACTACTCACCCGTAAGGGTCTCAAGACGCTAGTCACTTTCCATGATCCTATTATGGTGCCCTACCGAAAAAAATGGTGCACCCAATGGGCCCTGTGACCCCGGAACTCCTTCATAGCATGAGCTACAGCAGGAATCATATTCGGGACCGCAGTAGCAACAAGTCACCCGCTGCAACTGCAGGGACCACACCAGCAACCATGATGGGAACAGAAGAACAAGTTACTTACCTTCGGTAACGATATATCATTAAGAAACAGAGGTTAGTTATAGATTCCTTACCTTAGAATTACCCCCAGGCGTCAGACTGGATCTGGAAAGTTTTTCGTCAGCAGTACACCTGCGCGTCGGAAGGTGGCGTCAGTCGACTCCGCGTTCGTTGTCGTGGTCGCCGAGATGACGTCGTGGTAGCTACATAGATGCCGCCCTCGCGTGCTGACGTCAGTTCTGTACACGACTTTCCACGCCAGAAGCGCAGAGCCATGCAAGACACTGACCACAAAACTAGGGCCCTGAAAGGATGTCCTTAACCCTAGAAGACAGTTCGCAGAACGGGGAGGATGGGTGGGGCGGTAAGGAATCTATAACTAACCTATGTTTCTTACAGATATATCATTACCGAAGGTAAGTAACTTGTTCATCTGAAAGAAGCAGTTAGTTATAGATTCCTTACCTTAGAATAGATACCCCAGCAATACCAACCCTGGAGGTGGGTCTGCGAACTAAGTTCACACCAGAAAGTCCTGGAGAACAGAACGGCCAAAAAAGCAGTCTCTCCGGACTTGGCTGTCCAGGTAGTAGTGTTTGGTGAATGTGTGCAACGATGCCCACGTAGCTGCTTGACAGATGTCATTAAGGGGGACTCCCCGTCCCAAAGCAGTGGTGGCTGCCGTCGCACTGGTGGAATGGTCGCGCAGTCCCACTGGAGGTTCCTTCGGTGCCAAAGAATAGCAAGCTTTGATGCACAGAACGACCCACCTGGAGATGGTCTGTTTGTGCACAGCCCGACCTTTCCTAGTGCCCACGTAACCAACAAAGAGCTGGTCGTCCACCCGGAATTGTTTTGTGCCATCCAAGTAGAAGGAAAGCGCACGTTTTGGATCCAGATGGTGGATCCTCTCTTCCTCATTTGAAGGATGTGGAAAGAAGGTGGGCAAAGTGATGGTTTGGCCAATGTGGAAAGAAGTAACCACCTTTGGAAGAAAGGAAGGTCTAGTTCGTAGGACGACCTTGTCCGGATGGACAGCCAGAAAGGGAGGCTTGGAAGAAAGAGCTTGTAGCTCACTCACCCTGCGTGCAGAGGTGATGGCCACCAGAAAGGCCGTTTTTAAAGTAAGAAGCCTGAGAGGACAGTTATGTAGAGGCTCAAAGGGAGCGCACATAAGATAGGTAAGAACCAAGTTCAAGTCCCACTGGGGCCTTACGAAGGGAACAGGAGGAAAAAGATGAGTAATGCCCTTAAGGCACAAGTTACTAACTTGTGTAACGATATATCTGTAAGAGACAGTAGTTAGTGATAGATTCCTTACCTTAGAATATCCCCAGGCGTCAGGCTGGATCCGGAAAAGTTTTGCGTAGCAGTACCCTTGCGCGTCGGTAGGCGGCGTCGTGCGGCTCCGCGTCCGTCGTCGGCGTCGTGATCGCCGGGATGACGTCGCGGGCAGTACTTAGGCGCCGCCCCTGCGCGCTGACGTCAGTTCTGTACACGACTTTCCCGCGCCAGGAACGCAGAGCCATGCAAGAAGCTGACACAGGTGTCTGAAAAATACTAGGGCCCTGAAAGGGATGTCCTTAACCCTAGAAATCAGTTCGCAGAACGGGGAGGATGGGTGGGGCGGTAAGGAATCTATCACTAACTACTGTCTCTTACAGATATATCGTTACACAAGTTAGTAACTTGTGCATCTGAAAGAGACACGTTAGTGATAGATTCCTTACCTTAGAATAGATACCCCAGCAATACCAACCCCGGTGGTGGGTCTGCGAACAAAGATCAGACAAGGAAGTCCTGGAGGACAGAACGGCCAAAGAAGCCGTCCCTCCGGACCTGACTGTCAAGGCAGTAATGCTTAGTAAACGTGTGCAGCGAGGCCCACGTAGCTGCCTGACAGATAACCGGCAGCGGAACACCGCGGCCCAAGGCCGTGGTAGCAGCCGTCGCCCTGGTGGAATGGGCACGCAGCCCAACAGGAGGCTCCTTTTTAGCCAAAGAATAGCAGGTCTTGATGCACAGGGTAACCCAGCGGGAGATGGTCCTCTTGTGCACCGCCCGACCTTTTTGGCGCCCACGTAGCCAACAAAGAGCTGGTCATCCACCCGGAAGTGTTTCGTGCGGTCGATATAGAAGGAGAGCGCACGTTTTGGGTCCAGACGGTGGAGCCTCTCTTCCTCTCTGGAAGGATGCGGAGGCGGAAAGAAGGTGGGCAAAGTGATGGTCTGCCCAATGTGGAAAGCAGTAACCACCTTTGGCAAGAAGGACGGACGCGTCCGAAGAACAACCTTGTCTGGATGAACAGACAGAAAGGGAGGTTTGCAAGAAAGAGCCTGGAGCTCACTCACCCGCCGAGCGGAGGTGATGGCCACCAGAAAGGCTGCCTTTAGAGTCAGAAGACGAAGAGGACAGTTATGCAGAGGCTCAAAGGGAGCGCACATTAAAAGGTAAGAACCAAGTTCAAGTCCCACTGAGGCATTACAAACGGAACAGGAGGGAAGAGGTGAGTAATGCCTTTTAAGAACCTGTTAACAACAGGGGACTTGAAAAGGGAGGGCTGATCAGGGAGCCTGAGGAAGGCCGAGATAGCACAAAGATAACCCTTGATGGTACCCAGGGCAGAACCCTGTTGGGCCAGAGAGAGAAGGAACAGAAGGACCTCAGAAAGAGGGGCAGAAAGGGGATCCACAGCCTTTGCTGTGCACCATGCCACAAATTTGTTCCACCTGCAGGCGTATACCACCTTAGTGGAGGGACGCCTGGCTGCCAGAATCACATCACAAACTTCGGGAGGCAAGTTGAAAGGAATCAACTGCCGCCGCTCAATCTCCACGCAAGCAGGTGTAGACTGGACAGGTTCGGGTGGAGGACCGTCCCCTGGTGCTGCGACAGAAGATCCTCCCGAAGAGGCAGACGGATCGGGGGATCTATGCTCATATTGAGTAGCTCGGGATACCAAACTCTTCGAGCCCAGTCCGGAGCCACAAGAATGACTTGGGCCCGGTCGTGCCGAATCTTCTTCAACACTCTGGGTAGAAGTGGTATAGGCGGAAAGGCGTACAACAGACCGCAACTCCACTCGCGACGAAAAGCGTCGCCGAGCGAGTGCCGCCTTGGAAATTCCAACGCGCAGAACTGATGACATTGCGCGTTCTCTTCGGTGGCGAATAGATCTAACCAAGGCTCTCCCCACTGTAGAAAGAGTCCTTGCGCCACTTCCGAGTGAAGACGCCATTCGTGATCCATCATGCACCTGCGGCTGAGTTCGTCCGCCCTGGCGTTCAGAGAACCTGCCAGGTGTTGAACCATCAGGAACATGCCCTGATGTTCCAGCCATGTCCAGAGGCGCAGAGCCTCCTGACAAAGGGTCCAAGACCCCACCCCGCCCTGTTTGTTGCAGTACCACATGGCGGTGGTGTTGTCTGTGAACACCTGCACTACCTTCCCTTTGACAGAGGGAAGGAATGCCTTGAGTGCAAGCCGGATCGCCCGGAGCTCCAGAAGGTTGATATGGAGCCGGGACTCCGCCCGGAGACCAGAGGCCTCTGATCTCCGCCTCTCCCATGTGACCGCCCCATCCCAGAAGGGACGCGTCCGTCACAACTGTATGCTCTGGCTGGGGAAGGGAGAGGGATCTGCCCATGACCCATTGCCGGTTCGAGAGCCACCACTGCAACTGTTTTGCAGTCCCCTCCGAGATCTGGACGTGATCGGACAGGTTGCCCTGGTGCTGCGCCCACTGGAACTTCAGGTCCCACTGCAGAGCCCGCATATGCCATCTGGCATGATTGACCAGCAGGATGCAGGAGGCCATGAGGCCCAGCAGCCTCAGGGTCATCCGTACCGAAACCCAGGATAAAGGCCGAAAGATCGGAATTATAGCCTGAATATCCCGGACTCGCCGTGCGGGAGGATAGGCCCGAAACTGCGTCGTGTCCAGAACTGCTCCGATGAAAAGGAGCTGTGGAGAAGGAATTAGATGCGACTTCGGCACATTGATGGAGAACCCCAGCGAGTGCAGGAGTTCGGCCGTAGTCTGGAGGTGGGAGACGACTGCCTGGGACGAGCCCGCCTTCAGCAGCCAGTCGTCGAGGTAGGGGAAGACTGAAACCCCTGCCCGGCGCAGATGAGCTGCGACCACCGCCATCACTTTCGTGAACACCCGAGGGGCACTGGTAAGGCCAAAGGGGAGCACGGTGAACTGAAAATGCTCGGGGCCTACCGTGAACCGAAGGTAACGCCGGTGGGCCGGCAGGACGGGGATGTGGAAATACGCGTCCTGCAAGTCCAACGCTACCAACCAGTCTCCAGGGTCGAGGGCAGTCAAGACCTGAGCTAGGGTGAGCATCTTGAACTTCTCCTTCCGGAGGAAGCGATTGACGTTCCGGAGGTCCAAGATAGGACGCATGTCCTCCTTGTCCTTTTTGGGCACCAGAAAGTAGTGGGAGTAGCAACCACGCCCTACTTCTGGGCTCGGAACATGCTCGATGGCCCTCTTGGTCAAGAGGGCCGTGACTTCCTTCTGTAGAAGCACCAAGTGATCCCCTGACATGCGGTGGAATTGAGGTGGCATGGCTGGGGGGTGGCCTCGAAGGGGAGGGAGTAGCCCCTTCGGACAATGTCCAAGACCCACCTGTCCGAGGTGATGGTGCGCCAGTGGGGAAGGTGATGGCGGACCCTGCCCCCTACTGGCGTGCCGTGCACCTGAAAGGAGGGACTAGGAGGGCTTGGAGGCCGCGGACGGGTTGGAGGTGGTGGCCTGACCCGCACGCTGGTTGCCCGATCCGCCACGGCGGAATCCACGTCCTCGGCCACGCGAAGACGCCTGCTGCGCGGGCCGGTGGCTGGGCTGCTGACGTGAAGGGGCGCCCTACCGTGGCCACGATAGGGGCGAAAAGCAGAAGGCAGCGGAGGGCGTGTAGCAGAAAGGCCCAGGGACTTTGCAGTAGCCCGTGAGTCCTTAAAGCGCTCCAACGCATGGTCTGCTTTGGACCCAAAAAGACCGACTCCATCAAAGGGCATGTCCATGAGAGTATTCTGGACATCCCCTGAAAAACCAGTGGTTCTCAGCCAGGCGTGGCGCCGGAGCGCCACCGTCGTTGCAATCGACCTGCCCAGCGAGTCGGCGGTGTCAAGGCCACAACGGATAGTGTATTTGGCCGCATCCCTTCCTTCCGCAATGGCGCGGGAAAGCAGTGCCTGGACCTCCTCAGGGCACTGGGGCAAAACATCCGCCACCGAATCCCACAGGGAGTGGGTATATCGGCCCAAAAGACAAGCGGTGTTAACGGACCGCAAGCCAGCACTGGAGGAAGAAAAACCTTTCTTCCCAAACTGATCCAGGCGTTTGGATTCCCTATCCGGAGGAGCGGTAGGGAAGGCGGTTTGGGAAGCGGAGGCTTGGACAACCAAGCTCTCAGGAGTGGGGTGGACAGAAAGAAACAGGGGGTCGCCCGGAGCGGGGCGATGGCGTCGTGACACGTTCCGATCCACAGGAGCCCCTGTGTTGGGCTTGGACCAGGCGCCCAAAGAACGTCCGTGAGGGCGTCGTTAAACGGCAGCACAGTCTCCGCAGAGGAGGCTGCCGGCTGAAGCACCTCTGTCAAGATGTTAGTCTTGACCGTCAAAGTAGGGAGCTGGAGACGTAAGGCCCCAGCAGCCCTACGCAACACCGTACCAAAATTGGCCCCCTCCTCCGTAGCCACGGGAGGAGACAGCATGCCAGTGTCAGGAGAAGTATCCAGACCACTGGCCTCCCCTAGACTCTCTGTCCAGTCCTCATCATACTGACAGTTGCGTGTCAGAGGGTCATCAGACCCCTCCCAGTCCTCCTGGTCCTCCTCTGGTTCAAAATAAGGAGGAGGAGGGACATTTGGGACCCAAGGTCCCATCGGCGCCGGAGCCGGCGTCGAGCGACGTCGCTCCGGGTCCATGTCCGGAGCCGGAAGGAACCGGGGGACGACGCCGCCCGGAGCCCAGGGCGGCGTCGAGAACGGCACCGGAGACATCGGCGCCGGCGGAGGGTGTCGTAAGGTCGACCGGCGTCGATGGGAGTTGTGGAGCCGGGATCGAGGCCGGGGCCGGAGCCGGAGCCGGGATCGAGGCTGGAGGCTCGGGCGACGCCGGGGCCGGAGCCGCCGGCGACGCCGGATCAACCCCATCAGGGCCCGCGGGGCCCGAAGGCGCACCGGAGGGGCCTGAAGGCCCGAAGAGGCGGGCCATGGCCGACAGGAACTCCTGTACCTTGGCCGGATCCGCCCCCGAACCCGGGAAGGGCGGGTATGACGGGGGCGACTCCACAGGCAAGTCCGGGGCCGCGGGGGCGGGGACGGTGCCGGAGGGGCCTCAGCCGAGTCGCGAGACCGGCGAGGCGAAGTCCGAGAGCGACGATGCTTCTTGGACTTCTTGTGTCGAGACTTACCGGACGAAGAAGACTTCGACGCCGACGACCGGTGTGCACTCCGCGAGCGACCCCTGGACCTCTCACGCGACCGGGGCTTCGCGGAGCCGAATGCCGGGCCTCGAGGAGCTTTCGAGACCGCTCTCGCAAAGCCTTCGGGTTGAGGGCCTGGCATTCGGGACAAGACTCGGTGTCGTGGCCTCGGCCGAGGCAGAAGAGACACTCCCAATGCGGGTCGGTGACGGACATCATCCGCGCACAGGCGCCGCATCGCTTGAAGCCGGGCATCCCTACGACACCTGAAGGTGGAAAAAGACAGTGAAAAAATCACCAAAAAGTATGGTCAAAAATTGACCAGGGCACTGCTCTTCCCGGATCTGCGCTCACTGGCGCGGAAAAAGAAGAACTGACGTCAGCGCGCAGGGGCGGCGCCTAAGTACTGCCCGCGACGTCATCCCGGCGATCACGACGCCGACGACGGACGCGGAGCCGCACGACGCCGCCTACCGACGCGCAAGGGTACTGCTACGCAAAACTTTCCGGATCCAGCCTGACGCCTGGGGATATTCTAAGGTAAGGAATCTATCACTAACGTGTCTCTTTCAGATGAATCTATTTACAACAGGGGACTTGAAAATAGAAGGCTGATCAGGAAGCCTAAGGAAGGCTGAAATGGCCAAGAGGTAGCCCTTTAGAGTGCCCAGAGCAGAGCTCTGCTGGGCAAAGAAAGGAGTAACAAGAGAACCTCAGATAGAGGGGCGGAAAGGGGATCCACAGCCTTTGCTGTGCACCATGCCACAAATTTGTTCCATCTGCCGGCGTATACCGTTTTAGTGGAGGGACGCCTGGCTGCCAAGATAACATCGCAGACTTCAGGAGGAAGGTCAAACGACGTCAACTGCCGCCGCTTAATCTCCACGCAAGGAGGTGGAGGCTGGACAGGTTCGGGTGGAGGTCCGTCCCCTGCTGCTGCGACAGAAGATCCTCCTGAAGAGGCAGTCGGATCGGAGGATCGTTGGCCATGTTGAGCAGCTTGGGATACCAGACTCTTCGTGCCCAATCCGGAGCCACAAGAATGACTTGGGCCCGGTCGCGCTTGATCTTCTTCAGCACTCTGGGCAGAAGTGGTATAGGCGGAAAGGCGTATAGCAGACAGCAACTCCACTCGCGACGTAAAGCGTCGCCTAGCGAGTGCAGCCTTGGAAATTCCAACACGCAGAACTGCTGACATTCTCTTCGGTGGCGAATAGATCTAACCAAGGCTCTCCCCACTGCTGAAAGAGACCTTGCCCCACCTCCGAGTGAAGACGCCATTCGTGATCCATCATGCACCTGTGGCTGAGTTCGTCCGCCCTGGCGTTCAGGGAACCTACCAGGTGTTGAACCACCAGGGCCTCCTGACATAGGGTCCACGACCCCACCCCGCCTTGTTTGTTGCAGTACCACATGGCAGTGGTGTTGTCCGTGAACACCTGCACTACTCTTCCCCGGACAGAGGGAAGGAATGCTTTGAGTGCAAGACAAATCGCCCGAAGCTCCAGAAGGTTGATGTGGAGCCCGGACTCCGCCGGAGACCAGAGGCCTCTGATCTCCGCCTCCCCCCATGTGGCTGCCCCATCCCAGAATGATGCATCGGTCACCATTGTGAACTCTGGTTGAGGAAGGGAGAGGGATCTGCCTTCGACCGAATCCTGGTTCGTTAGCCACCACTGCAATTGGTGTGCAGTGCCCTCCGAGATCTGGACAAAATCGGACAGATTCCCCTGATGTTGTGCCCACTGGAACTTCAGGTCACACTGCAGAGCCTGCATATGCCACTTGGCATGGTCCACCAGCAGGATGCAGGAGGCTATCAGACCCAGCAGCCTGAGGGTCATCCTGACCGAAACCCGGGATAGAGGCTGAAAACATCAGAATCATAGCCCGAATATCCCGGACTCGCTGTTCGGGAGGATAAACCAGAAACTGCATTGTGTCCAGAACCGCTCCGATGAAGAGGAGCTTCTGAGAGGGGGTCAGGTGTGACCTCGGCACGTTGATGGTGAACCCCAGCGAATGCAGGAGGTCGGCCGTAGTCTGGAGGTGGGAGACGACAGCCTGGGGCGAGCCCGCCTTCAACAGCCAGTCGTCGACATAGGGGAAGACTGGAACCCCTGATCTGCGCAGATGAGCTGCGACCACCGCCATCACTTTCGTGAACACCCGAGGGGCGCTGGTAAGGCCAAAAGGGAGCACGGTGAACTGAAAGTGCTCATGGCCTACCGTGAACAACGGGTAACGCCGGTGGGCCGGCAGGACGGGGATGTGAAAGTAAGCGTCCTGCAAGTCCAACGCTACCATCCAGTCTCCAGGGTCGAGGGCAGACAAGACCTGAGCGAGCGTCAACATTTTGAACTTTTCCTTCCGGAGGAAGCGGTTGACGTTCCTGAGATCCAAGATAGGACGCAGGCCTTTGTCCTTCTTGGGCAACAGAAAGTAGTGGGAATAGCAACCACGACCTACTTCTGGGACAGGAACGCGCTCGATGGCTCCCTTGGCCAAGAGTGCCGAAACTAACTGTTGGAGAAGGGCCAGATGAACCTCCGACATGCGATGGTACTGAGGTGGCATGGATGGAGGGGTAGTCTCGAAGGCGAGGGAGTAGCCCCTTCGGACTATCTGCAAAACCACCTGTCCGACGTGATGGTGCGCCAGTGGGGGAGGTGATGGCGAATCCTGCCGCCCACTGGCGTTTGGTGGCCCTGAAAGGTCGGACTAGGAAGGTTTGGAGGCTGCTGCAGAAGGGGCTGTGGGGGGCTGGCCCGCCCGCTGGCCCCCACAACCACGGCGCTGGCTCCCACGTCTCCGGCCGCGCAGAGGCTGAACAGCTTGCGCCGGCCTGTGACTCTGGGCGGGACGTGGCGGGGCACCCCTTCCGTAGTCACAAAAGAGGCGAAAGGCAGACAGCGCAGGGCGGGAGGCCCAGGGACCTGGCCGTAGCCCGAGAGTCCTTAAAGCGCTCCAGCGCGTTGTCTGCCTTGTTGCCAAAAAGGCGACGGCCATCAAAAGGCATGTCCATAAGAGTGGATTGGACATCCCCGGAAAAACCAGTCGACCTCAACCAGGCAAAGCGTCGAAGGACTACTGACGTGGAAATCGTCCTACCCAGTGAGTCGGTGGTATCCAGCCCACAGCGGATGGTAAACTTTGCTGCATCTCTCCCTTCGGCAACCGCCCAAGCTGGAGGAAGAAAACATCTTCCCAAGATGATCCAGCTTTTTGGATTCCCTATCCGGGGGAGCGGTAGGGAATGTGCCCTTGGAAGTGGAGGCTTGGACTACCACGCTCTCAGGGGTGGGGTGTTGGGAAAGGAAAGTGGGGTCGCCCGGGGCCAGGCAGTGGCGTCGGGCAATCATCCTGTCCACAGGAGCCCCTGTGTTGGGCCTGGACCAGGTGCACAAAAGGATGTCCGTGAGGGCTTCATTAAACGGCAGCAAGGGCTCCGAAAAGCTCGCTGCCGGTTGAAGCACCTCTGTCAGGAGGTTAGTCCTGACTGCCACAGTAGGTAGCTCGAGAGCCTCAGCCGCCCTACGCAACACCACTGCGTATGATGCTCTCTCCTCCATAGCCACGGTAGGAGGAGACAACATGCCAAGGTCTGGTGAGGTAGCCAAACCACTGGCTTCCCCCAGTTCCCCTCTCCAGTCCTGTTCATACTCCAACTGGTCGGTTAAAGGGTCCCCAGACCCCTCCCAGTCCTCCTCACCCTCCTCTGGCTGCAAATCTGGTCTCAAAGAGCCAGGGTAGAACAGGGGCACAAAAGTACTCGTCGGCGTCGGATCCGGCGTCGGTCGACGCCGGTCCGACTCAGTGTCTACCTTGAGGTAGAGGCCGGGGCCGACGTCGGCTGGGGATACAGCCGACGCCGGTGGCGGACGTGGTGCCGGTGAAATCGGCGCCGGGGGAGGGGTAACAAGGTCGACCAGCGCCGATCCGGATCCAGGCCTGGATCCAAGGGGACCCTGCGGCGCTGACGCAGAAGGCCCAGGGCCCCCAGCCGAGTCCGCGGGGCCCGAAGGTGCGCCGGCGTTGTCAGGCTGTCCAAACATGGCATGCATCGCTTCGTAAAACTGACGAAGCAGGGCAGGGGTCGCTCCCGGGAAGGGGGGAAACCCAAAGCCGACCCTACGGGCCCGCACGCGGAGCCGCGGGAGGGGCACCACCCGCATCCTTCGTCGCGTCGGCCGGGGAGAAGTCGAAGAGCGACGATGCTTCTTCGACTTCTTCTTGTGCTTCGACTTACCTGCCCCCGAGTGCGAAGACTTAGATGAAGAATGGTGTTGGCTCCGCGATCGGTCCCTCGACCTCCTACACGACCGGGACCTCGATCGACGCGGAGCCGACTGCCGGGCCTCAAGGAGCTTTCGGGACCGCTCCCGCAAAGACTTCCGGCCATGGTCCGGCAGTCGGAGCACAACTTGGGGTCGTGGTCACGCGCCAGGCAGTAGAGGCACACGCGGTGCGGATCCGTCACCGACATCAGTCGGTTATTAAAGCCGGGCATCCTCGTGCACCAGGAGTTGATGGACTCAAAAAGCGAAGTCGACAAAAGTCGAGAAAAAGTCAGTCAAAAAGTGACTGGAGGTACCGCTCTCTCCGGATCTGCGCTTGCTGGTGCGGAAAAAGAAAGAACTGACATCAGCGCGCGAGTGCGACGTCTATGTAGCTACCGCGACGTCATTCCGGCGACCACGACGACGAACGCAGAGTCGACCGACGCCACCTTCCGACGCGCAGGGGTACTGCTGACGAAAAACTTTCCGGATCCAGTCTGACGCCTGGGGGTAATTCTAAGGTAAGGAATCTATAACTAACTGTTTCTTTCAGATAGAACTGGCTGGCAGCAAGGCAGGGACAACAGCATTTACCACAACTGTAACCAATGCACCAACAACAGCTACCACAACAGCAAGGACTGCAAAAAGCCAACGAACAACAATGGCCACAGTTGTAACCACTGAGAAACAACACAAAGTTAGGAGTGGAATGTCTGAATCAATTTCAGCCAGTTATAATTACTATGAGCTGCATTCCATCGCATTGTTTTCACTCATTGTACAGTCACACTCCACAGACAGGGAACTATATGAAAATCAGCCATGGTTCTGCTTCAACAGGGAACGTCCAACCGAAAATGCTACCAGTTTCCCCCTTGTGAAGATGAAAAAAAAGCCTCCCAGACTGGTTCTGGCTTTTTGGGCATCATCACTGATGCACAGCTCAAGTCCTATGGTACACAGAGCATGGGAAACCATATTACGGATATATACGTTTTGCACTTAGGGCGTCTAACTGAGAATAACAAACAACATTGGCAAAGCCACTACGTCTGGCTTTAATGTGCTAACATACAGGCATGCACAAATGTGTGCAGACTAAGTATGCCTGGTCTCTGTGAAATATGCCTCATGCCGTGTCTACTAGGTACGTGGCCTCTTTTTAAATCCACAATTGTGTGGATCCCATGCAGCAGGTTATACTATAACAAGGCATAAATAGCCTGAATTTGTGCAAGCAGGTGCTTGCAATCATTAGCACATTAGGCCATACATTTCGGCTTGCTTATTTAAACGGTTACCCGTTATACTAATATTTGTGAAGGGGTTCATGCACTACAATCACCAAACAAGACATAGGAGGCTCCCTACAGTAGCTCCCAAAGCTTCTTCACTCCCTTTATGATCACAATCTATCTTTTTAATCAACTTTTTTTTTTTTTTAATTCAATCATGCTTTCATAATGGAGCACAAAAAGCAAATCCAGGAAATAATTAACTAGTTACTTACCTTTGGTAAGGCAATATCTGGTAGAGACAAAATCTAGCTGCAGATTCCTTACCGTTGAATTTCCTAGGCGTCAGACTGGATCCGGATACGTTTGCGTGAGCAGTACCCCTGCACGCAGTAGAGTGGCTCCATTCGGCTCCACGTGGCGTCGTTGGCACCAGATGTGGCGTCACAGTCACCTACGTAGGCGCCACCCAGGCACACGGACGTCAGTCACTTTTCACACTTTCCACGCCAGAAGCGCCAAGCCATGAAGTGAACTGAAAAGTGTGTGTCCAAACTAGGGCCCTGAACAGGGAGCAACCATAGTCCTATAAATGAGTCCGCAGAGCGGGGAGACATGGGTGGGTCTGTAAGGAATCTGCAGCTAGATATTGTCTCTACCAGGTAATGCGTTACCGAAGGTAAGTAACTTGTTCATCTGATAGAGACTTCTAGCCGCAGGTGTCTTATCTTTGAATAGATACCCAAGCTATACATCCTGGTGGTGGGCTGTGGACAAATTACTAGACTAAAAAGTCCTTCAGGACCGAATGGGCAAAATACCCATCCTTGTGGACCTGACTGTCCAGGCAGTAGTGTTTAGCAAACGTGTGCAGTGAAGCCCACGTTGCAGTCTGGCAGATTTCCAGGACTGGCACTCCACGAGCCAACGCTATGGTCGCAGCCTTCCCCTGGTGGAGTGGTCTCGTAAGACCTCAGGAGGCTAATTTCTTAGCCAGGGCATAGTAGATCTTATTACAGATAACGACCCAGTGCAAAATGGTTTGTTTCTGCACTGCCGGACCTTTTTTGGCTCCCAAATAATCCACAAAGAGTTGGTCAGCCACCCGGATCTCTTTTGTGCGGTCAAGGTAGAACGACAACGCTCTTTTTGAGTCCAGACGACGGAGATGCTCCTCTTCCTTAGAGGGATATGGAGAAGAATAAAAGGTGGGCAGTGTGACCGACTGACACAGATGGAATGGGGTCACCACCCTAGGAAGGAAAGAGGCTCGGGTGCGAGCACCACCTTGTCCAGGAATATCATGAGATAGGGAGGGTTGGATAATAAAGCCTGCAGCTTAATCATCCTCCGGGCAGATGATATTGCCACTAGAAATGCTGTTTTGATGGTGAGCAACCTGAGGGGGCAATTATGGAGCGGCTCAAAGGAAGCACACATGAGGTAAGTGAGAACTTGGTTCGGATACCACGGAGGCATAATGAAGGGCGTAGGAGGAAACATATGTACAAGCCCTTTCAGGAACCTATTTACAATAGGGGACTTGAATAAAGGAGTGTTGGTCAGGAAGCCGCAGGAAAGCAGAAAGATAACCCTTGAGGGAGCACAGAGCAGAGCCCTGCTGGGCAAGGTTCAGAATAAAGAGAATATCAGAAAGAGTCAGAAAGAGTCAGAAATAGGGTTGATAGACTTCTCTGTACAATATTTTACAAATTTCTGCCAACGGCAGGTTATACAGTCTTGGTGGAGGGCCTCCTGGGCACCAAGATAACCTTACAGACTTCAGGAGGAAGGTCAAAAGCTATCAACTGTTGCCACTCAATCTCCACGCAAGTAGGTGGAGAGTTGACAGGTTCGGGTGGCGGACCCTCTCCAGTTGCTGCAACAGAAGATTCTCCAAAGGGGCAGCCTGATCGGAGGATCAACAATCATTCGAAAAAGCTGTGAATACCGGACTCTCCATGCCCAGTCCAGAGCCACAAGAATGACTTGGGCCCAGTCGTTCTTGATCTTCTTGAGAACTTTGGGCAGAAGTGGTATGGGCAGAATGGCGGACAGGAGGCCTAAGCTCCACTCGTGGCAAAAAGCGTTGCCGAGCGATAGCCGCCTTAAAAACTCCAACGCGCAAAACTGCTGACATTGCGCGTTCTCTTCAGAGGAGAACAGTTCTAACCAAGGCTCTCCCCACTGTTGAAAGAGACCTTGCGCCACCTCCAGTCGGAGACACCATTCGTGATCCGCTAGGCATCGAAGGCTGAGTTTGTCTGCCCTGGTATTCAGAGAACCAGCCAGGTGATGAACCACCAGGAATATGTCCTGCTGCACCAGCCATGTACAGAGGCACAGGGTCTCTTGACAAAGGGCCCACAACCTCCACCACCCTGCATGTTGCAGTACAACATAGCGGTCGTGTTGTCCGTGAACGCTTGCACCAACTTCCCCTTGACAGAGGGAAGAAATGCTTTTAATGTTAATCGGATCACCCAGAGCTCCAATAGGTTCATTTGGAGCCCTGACTCCACTGGAGACCAGAGTTCTCTGATCACCAACTCTCCTAGATGGCCTCCCGATCCCAGGAGTGACACATCTACACCACTGTGAGATCTGGTTGGGTAAGGGAGAGGGGTCTACCTCTGACCCCAATCGAGGTTCATTAGCCACCACTGCAGATCCTTTGCAGTTTCCTCTGATATCTGGACCACGTCAGAGAGATTCCCCTGATGCTGCGCCCATTGGAACTTCAGGTCCCACTGCAGGGCCCGCATACGCCATCTTGCATGATTTACCAGCAGGAGGCCACGAGTCCCAGCAGCCTTAAAGTCATTCTCACTGAACTCCAGAATAGAGGCTGAAACATAGGTATCAAAATTGGAATATCCTGGACTCGCTGCTCTGGAGGAAAAGCCCGAAACTGCACTGTATCCAGAACAGCTCAGATGAAAGGGAGCATCTGAGAAGGAGTCAGGTGGGACTTCAGCACGTTTATAGTGAACCCCTGTGAATGCAGGAGGTCCGCCGTAGTCTGGAGGTGGGAAACGACAGTCTGGGGCGAGGACGCCTTCAACAGCCAGTCGTCAAGGTAGGGAGAAGACTGGAACCCCTAACCAGCGCAGATGAGCTGCGGCCACCGCAATCACCTTGGTGAACACTTAAGGGGCGCTGATAAGGCCAAAGGGTAGCACAGTAAACTGAAAGTGCTTGTGGCCTACCTTGAACCACAGGTAACACCTGTGGGCCAGCATGATGGGGTTATGAAAATAAGCATCCTGCAAGTCCAACGCTACCAGCCAGTCTCCTTGGTCTAGGGCAGACAAGACCTAAGCCAACGTGAGCATCTTGAATTTCTCCTTTTTGAGGCAGAGATTGACGGTCCAAAGGTCTAGAACAGGACAAAGACCTTTGTTCTTTTTGGGTATCAGAAAGTAGCAGGAAAGACAACCACTGCCTACTTCTGAAATCAGAACCTTCTCTATAGCACCCTTGGCGAGGAGAGCTGTAACTTAGTCTCTGAGCAAAACAAGATGATCCTCCGCTATCCGTTCTTGGGGTGGCAGTAAAGGAGGAGGAAAAGGCAGAAAAGGGAGAGAGTAACCATCCCGAATGATCTGCAAGACCCATTTGTCCAATGTTATGAACTGCCAGTGGAGGAGATGATGTTGGATTCTCTTTCCAACTGGACACCCATGGTCTTGCAGAACCAAATTAGGAAGGCTTAGTGCCTACAGCTGCCGAGAGGGTGAGTGGCGGACGACTTCTAGCTACCATTCCCACAAGGTCAGAATGTACCACGCCCTCATACAACTTGGGAAATCTGTGCAGGACTGTGGCTAGGGGTATGGCTGACGTGGTTGAAAGCCCCTTCCATTGCCACGAGAGGGGCAAAAGGCAGACTGGGGATGAGGCGCCACTAAAAGGCCCAAGGACCTGGCATAGCGCACAAATCCTTGAAGTGCTCCAGCGCCTAGTCTGCCTTTTCTCCGAAGAGATGAGTCCCATCGAAGGGCATGTCTATGAGGTTGGCCTGGACATCCCCCCAGAAGCCAGATGTTCTTAGCCAGGCGGGGCGCTGCAAGACCACCATGGACTAAAAAGCTTTACCCAACGAGTCAGTCATATCCAGATCACACCTAATGGTGAACTTTGCTGCATCTCTCCCATCTTTCACTGCCTGAGAGAGCACAGTCCGGGCCTCCTCCGGGACCTGTGGCAGCACTTGCGCAACCGTTTCCCAAAGGGTATATGAGAAACGGCCCAAAAGGCATGCGGTGTTCACCGACCGCAATGCCAGACTGGCAGAAGAAAACATCTTCTTTCCAAGTGCATCCAGCCTCTTGGATTCCCTGTCCGGGGAAGCGGAAGTGAACGTGCCATGGGACGTTGAGGCTTGGACCACCAAGCTCTCAGGGGTAAGATGTTGGCTGAGGACACTCGGATCACACAGGGCAGGGCGATGGCAGCGTGCTATAGTCCTGTTCACAGAAGCCCCTGTGCTAGGCTTGAGCCATGAACCTAGAAGAACATCAGTTAGTGCCTAATTAAAGGGCAAAAGAGGTTCAGATGAGGAAGCCCCAGGCTGAAGTACTTCAGTCAAGAGAATGGTCTTGACTTGCACCGAAAGCAGCTCCAGGCCAAGAACCTCTGCTACCATCTTTACCATCATAGCATAAGAAGCTCCCTCCTCCGTAGCCACAGTAGGTGGAAAGATCATTCCAGCATCTGGAGAGGTGTCCAGCCCACTGGCCTCCGCAAGCTCCTCATACCAGCCCAAATTCTCACCAGGAATGTCTAACTGCTGTTCTAAAGGGTCCAGAGACCTACCCCACTCCTCTCACATGTCTGAAACTTCTTCAAAATAAGCAGCCTCTGGGCTTCATCAGCGCTGAAATAGGCGTCAAACAACGTCGATATGACTTTGAGTCATCGAGAATCAGAATAGGGCTGGGGCCGGGAGCATCAACTTCGAGACCAGCGCCGGGGAAGGTCATTTTGGCACGACCAGCACTGACCCGGAATCGGATCCATGGGACCCCCACCGGAGCCGTCGGCACAGAACCTGATGGGGACAACTCCGACCCCGCGAGGCCCAAATATGCACCAGAAGGATCTGCCCGCTCAAATACTCGGCGCATGGCCTTGTTAAACTCTTATCTGAGCGGGGGTCGCTCCGGCTCCTGGAAACGGGTAGAGGTGTGGAGTCGAACCTGGCTCCGCCTCCATAGAACTGTGCCTGGAACGTCGATGTTCCTCACTCGTCCCGTCAATCCTCAACAGACGAGGTGAAGTCGAAGTCTGCTTAGACTTCTTCTTATGCCTCTTAACCGAGTGCCCTGAGCACCTCGAGTGCGACAAAGAGGACTTATGGCCCCTGCAGCGGTCCCTCAACCTTCTACTCCTCGATCGGGACCTCCGAGGAGTCACGATCAATGGCGTTGACTGCCGGGCCGCAAGCAGCTTTAGGGACGGCTCCTTCAAAGTTTTCAAATGCAAGAATGATGGATTTAACCCAGATCTCTTGACTGGGGGTGAATGTTTTGATTTGTTCTGCATTCCGTCCATCAATTGTGTGTCTTTTGCTTTCTCGCCCTAAGTGCGCCGGGTATGCCCAGACGTGGGTCCCGGGCTCACTGTGCCACTGAATTCAAGCTATCCTGACTGAAGAGGGGTGTAACCCCGAAACCGGTCCTAGGATGCTTGTTTCGGGTCCAGGGAGGACCTGGCTTGGCAGTTCGGGCTGGACTGTTCCCATGAGGCACAGGGTCAAGACTGATTTGCATATGGCCAGGTCTAAACTGGGGTGGCATGGTGAGCAAAAGAATGATGGATTTAACCCAGATCTCGACTGGGGGTGAATGTTTTGATTTGTTCTGCATTCCGTCCATCAAATGTGTCTCTTTTGCCTTCAAAGCCTTCAGGCACCATGGCCTGGCAGTTCGAGCACGGCTTTGAGTCGTAGTTGTGCTCGAGACACCATAAGCACACAAGGTGCTGGTCGGTAACCAACATGGCGCAGTGACAGGCGCCACACAGTTTAAACCCTACCTTTCTAGAGGTCATCCCTCGACAAACAATGAAAAAAATCCTCGACAAAACACCGGAAAAATTCTGTCAAAAAGAGACAGAGGGGTAGCTCTTCTCTGGATCAACGCTAACTGGCGTGGAAAGAAAAGAACGGACGTCAGCACGCCTGGGGGGCACCTATGCAGGTGACCCGGACATCACATCCGGCGCCAACGACGCAGACGCCATGCGGAGCCGAATGGAGCCACCAGACGGCGCGCAGGGATACTGCTCAAGCAAAAGTTTTCGGATCCAGTCTGACGCCTGGGAAATTCAAAGGTAAGTAGTCTGCAGCTAGAAGTCTCTATCAGATATAGAACTTGCTACATAAACATTTTTAAAACTGAAAGATCACTGTCCTCCAAATACAACTTTATGAACATCAATAAACATTGCTGCCATCAATTCTATCAGTAATGTATATGAAATGCCTATTCCCATTAAACAATACATGTTAAAAGGTCTTCAAACTTTGTGTGAATCTTTAGATGAGTGCTGTATTTCTTTTAAACCCTTACATTGTACAATGTACAAAAGTTGTCACTGGGTAATAAATACCTGCCTCAAAACATATAATAACTTCTGTTACAAAATGACAGAAAACATTTAAAGTAGATTTTTCGTGAGAAACTCTTAATAACAGCAATGGGGAATGGCAATAAAAAGGACGCCTACATTAATTATAATGCCGCTGATAAGCTACCATACCACACCCCAAGTGCATTTATAAAGTGTATGTTTACCCCGTGGAGCTTCTTGGAGCTATACAACAGCTTGTTCTTGTTACCCAACTCAATCACTGTATGGTAACTGCACTTACAAAGACCTTCATGCAGATCTCGAGCTGCTGAAGTGTATTAGCGGATTGATAGCACCCTAAGTTACACCTTGAGGCTCTTTTTGCCTGGAAGGTTGTCGAGCTGTAGTGTGCCCTATGTCGGAAGTGTTTTGTCGTCATGTGTGATTGACACAGTGGTGGTCTTAGGTCGCTGAGTCAGCGGGTTTAATGGCCGGGAAAAATAGTAGAAGATAAAACGCGTGCACTTTATATAACTGCATTGTTGTGGCCGATTGAGCGGGAGTCTATAGAATCCACTCATTTTATTTTACAGACCTGCCGGGATCGAACCCGTTAAAACGGTGGCCTCACGCCCATTCCCACAAGAGCCTAGCCGCTAACTCTATCGCGCATATTCAAATATTATCGGCATTACGCATCTGCCGGGAAAGGTATTCGCGCCCCCAGCAGTCAGTACATTTTAAAGCAAAGAAAAAAAAGCACGTAAAGTGCTGTCTCTTTACAAAAGGCGCACTGTGTCCTTCAGCGGCATTTGAAGATGACTTGCCAAGCCCTAGTGCAGGTTGAGTCATCTCGTATGGTGCTGTCGGTCGCAGGGAGAGGTCAAGGGCCGTCACTGGTGCACAAGGTGCCTTTCTTCTGCGCACACAATGACCTCTTGTGCTAAGCACTGAGAAGAAGCCCCTCCTACCCTCGCGCTGCCTCGCCGGGCTAATAATATTTATCGCTCCGGACGGGGCTGTATGGTCACGTTATAAGAAGGTCCACTGGATCAGGTCGAAAGCCCCCCCCCCCTTCCCCCCCTCCAGACAGGGGGCGTCTTTCCCTAGACCAGGGCATGGCCCTGAGGCGCTGTGACATTTTAAGACGGGGGTGACCTTTTGGAATGCTCTTTGCAGGCCAGCCTCGGCATATCTGAGAGGCACAGCAACCATTCAAGGAGGTAAGGGCTATCCGAAGGCCCTCTCTTCTGGCCAGGGCATGTCCTGCGACCACCGTGACCCTACCGGAGGGAGACTGAGAGGGGCTACCATGGGGCCAGTGTCTCCACCTTCAAGCTAAGCCCATAAGTGTCATCAGGTTTTGAAAAACAAAAACCGGGTCAAGTCGTAGACATAAAAGTAGGACCAAACCTTAGCAAACCGGTCAGTGGTTTCAGCCTACTCCTTAGCACATTGACATTTCACGGAAATCTTTAGCAAAAGGCAAAATATTTATTCGGTTTGAAGAGAAACCACAGTGCACACAGTGGCAATTCAACGTGGGGCCAATCGTGTTACAGTTACTTCATTTCCTCAAAAGAATCGGTTCTCTGAGCATAGCGAGGCTGTGTAAAATGCTATGACCACAGACCCATGTTTCAATCTTGGTCCCATAAAAGGCTGGTTCGCCATGAAAGCCAGGCAAAGGCTTCTGGCACCACTACAGCTCGGCGAAGGAATGAACCCGGATATGCAGGCCACGACAGGCAGCCCTCCAGGCCTCTGGCACCATTTCCCTCTCAGCCCTGACAATTGTTCAAATAGGCAGGAAACCAAAACACTTTCCAAAAGTAAACAATTGAGGACCGACGGCTTTAAAAACGGATGTGGCAAACAGAAGGAGCAGGTGGAAAATCCGAAAAGTGAAAGAACCACCCAGCACCTAACAGAGATCCTATTAAATCGAAATCTTCTAGAAAACCACAGTAATAAGTACCACTCGGCTTTAACGTGAACACAGGATATTGCTGACTTTAAAGGTAGGAAGAAAGGAATAACTGGAGGCGCTCTCCGTTTACACCACAAAGCCACACTTATTACAAACATGTCCTAAATACCTCTGTACCTGAAACGTCACCCTACAGTGCGATATAAGAACAGGAGTAAATCCCATTGCAAGGTTTACATGGAAAGAACACCCCCAAAACAGGGGGGCATTAAAGGATGCGGTTTCAGAACAAAGCAGAAATAAATAACCCATCCTCGTGAAGAAGAAAAAAAGTAGTGCCTTAACGCTTATGCACAATGGTACACTATGTACTGCCGTACATGTGAAAATCCTTCTGCATAGCCACAATTGCGAATCTGCCAAAGGTTTCCAAGGAGACCGCCTGGAACCGTACAACTGTCAGAAGATTTCCTGAAATAAATGGGGAATTCTGAATTCCAAAAATGCATAAATCCACACCCAAGCAAAGTCATAAACTTACAAATGTACATTTAATAATTTTTCTAACAATCAGTCCTCCCCTCACCAAGTAGTTATGACAGAATCTCAGGAGTTCCTAAATGTAAAGAATCCAAGGAACATCAGGAACATATTAAAGCCAAAGAACTAGAAGAACACAAAAATTATTTTATGCTTAACGATAACTGCAGGACAGATGGACTATACATTCCATTTGCCTCCCCTCAAACCTTGGAACTCTTTCAATACAGACTGCAGAAAAGAGGAAAGTTTGAGCTGAGAGCACACAAAAAGAGCCCATCCAAATTACGTAAACTTGATTTCATCCTAGTTTACGTCATCAACTATTCTGTCAAACTCTGAGGCATCTAGTGTACTAGTTATTCTAAATGAACAAAGAAAAGTAGGCATTTGTAAAGCCAAGGGGATTTTCTTTTATCGTGAAAAACGTATGCGTGTAGCAAGAAGACTATTTAGTGTATAGTGTTCTAAGACTGTGGAGCAAAAGGTTATTAAAAGGGTTAGAAAATTCGAAGTTGTTGCTGCTTGTACATTTAATGCCAGATTAAACCGTTTACTTACTGGTGATCTCATTTACTCTTAGTCATACTCGTCCCAGTCATTACTACATGAGGTGAGTCCCACCTCTAAAAAAACAGGAATGGTAAATTGAAAACTCTGCCCACCCCAGCAGGTAGCAATATGAAGAAGCATTCTCAGATTCTTCCTGTATCCCCAAGCAAAGGCATGGTAACAAGGGAGGATGGTGAGGAAAATGATTGGGACGAGTACAACTAAGAGTAATGATGATGACCGAGAAGTAATCCGACCATTCCCTCTACATTCCACGTATCAGTAAATGAGGTATACCTAAGCCAGGAAGGCCTTTGATTTCAAGAAGTCAAATACCATGTAATGCAACACCCAAAGTATCTGATGTATAAAGGATTAGTGAAAAATCTGAAAAAAAGCAAGATAAATGTTGGAGTGTCACAAATAATACAATTATATTGTTGCAGAACATGAAACACCAGATCCCAATTTTTCATTCATATTGTTAATACTCCGGATATAACATATCTAATTAATGTGTGGTTTGTGGAAAAACTTCCAGCTCTACATATCTCATTCAGAATAATACCTTGTACCTCTGCCCAAGAAGCAGGCACTCCTCTAGTTGATGTTCCCTGAATTTTGTCTGGGGCCGGATCTGGTTGCTCAGTATGGGAGATCAAGATAGTCTCTTTGATGTAACTGCTCAGGCTTAATTTTGAAGCTTTCTTACCTCTCCCAGCATGACCACAGATGAAAAACAAACAGTCTGACGTTTCGTATAACCTGGATCTGTCAAGCTAAATAGACAAAGCTCATTTAACATCCATGCAATGCTACCTTTCCTCATCCGTAGAAGAAAAAAGGAAAAAAGACTGGTAGAATAATTTCTTGGGAAGTATGAAAAGAAGAGTTAATTTTGGGAAAAGAAGAAACAGACTTCAAAATTACACCATCATCAAAGAAAAAAAAAAAAAGGTTGACACAGTGAAGGAGAAAGAAAGCTCACCAAACCTACGAGCAGAAATAATTGCAAGCAAAAGCACAACCGTATAGGATAGACATTTCAAATCTACAAAATAAAGTAGTTCAAAGGAAGAAAATTATAATGCCTGAAGAACCAAAGGAGGATCCCAGATCCCAAGGAGGTGCTCTAGAAGAGTGGCTGAAGAACTCAAAAACTCTTCACTAGACAAACTACCAAAGAGTCAACCTCTTGGAAGGTGTAACGAAAGTCATGAAAGGTCTTAATTGCGAACCACTGAGCTTTGATAGTGGGACTGCAATGCTGACTGCCTCCTTGAACTCTGAATTCCTTCAGTTAGGAGAGAAGGTAGGCGCTTCCTTTGTAGTTTTAACCTTTAAACTTCCAAACTGACAGACACAACCTGAGATGAAGTGGAAGGATAGATGGTTCCAGAGGAGAAGAATCAAGACGAAGAATCCAGGGAATGCAGACTCCTATGACTATTAAGAAACCACTAGAATGACTTGGGCCCTCTCCTTCTGAACTATTAGAAGCGTTTTTGAACCAATAATAATGGAGGGAATGCATACAAGAGTTTCCTTGGCAAACTGATCATAGCTGCATCCACTTATCAAGCATGAGCAACATTGGGGAGCAGGGAATTGTTATTGCATGAAAAGAAATCCAGAAAAGGGGCACCAAATCTCTTGCACAGCTAACAGAAGATCACCTTGAAAAAAATACATCTCTTGTGATGAACAAAAAACCCGGCTCAGCCTGTCCGTTTTCACATTGTTCAAGCCCAGGACGTTGACTGCCAAGACAGAGTAAATTACTATTTCGTCACTTCAGCATAGCCTCTGCAACCTCATTTAGGAGCTTCGACTGAGTGCTGCCCTGATGGTTTATTCAGGCCACAGTCACTGTATTATCCAACCTCACCGGAACATTACTTTGACAGACTTTGTTGAAAATGATACAAAGCTCTGAGCGCAGCAGTCAGTTCGCTGCAGTTTGAAGACTTGTTTGGTCCATTTGGCCTGAACTGTCAGATAACTTAGTGTTGCTCTTCAACCACCCATACTGGCATCTGCTAAAACCTCTGCATTATCATTCCTTTGGAGAGGTTTCCAGGCACACTGAAGTTGAGACCTGTTCTTCTCTACCATTACCATTACATCCACTAACTGAAACTTCTAAGAACAGTGCTCTAGAAGATGTCAAAGGATGGGACGGAAATGCTACTTTGCCCACTGAACAGTGAAGACACACAACACCATGTACCCTTGGACTTGCAACCACCTTTGTGCTGAAGTTTTCTGACAAGATAGCAGATTGATTAGATGATTGCGAAGACAAACTGCTCTGTCCTCTGGAAGAAACATCATCTAGGTCAGTCCTGAACCACACTCCAATAAATGTTATGTCCTTTGATGATATTACGTGGCACTTATGAAGATTGAGGAGAAACCTATGCCAGCTCAGAGTTGATCTCTATCTCCAGCAGTCGAAGTAAAATCCCCTCTGAAGCTGCAGAAATCAACCACTCATCAAGGAATAGGATGGCTGAGACTCCCTGTAGATGTAAATAAGCAACCACAGGAATGACTACCTTCATAAATACTCTTCGAGCAGTTTCAGTCTAAAGGGGAGAACTTGAAATTGCCAATGATCGATCTGAATGCAAAAAATGAGGAACTTATAATGCTTAGTGTAATAGGAAAATGAAAGTATGTATTCATTCATTCTACAGTACACATGAAATACACCGCTGGGATTAAAGAAATAATACTTTGGAGAGTTTCCCATCTAAAAGGGGATGTCTTTGATATACTTGTTCACTGCTCTTCAAGTCCATCACTATCGGACAGGCCCCATTCACTATGGTACCAAGAACATAATCAAGTACATTTCTTGACCTATCTCAGTTTCCAGGAGAGGAACTATTACTTCTTTGGTAACCAAGGGTTCCGCACCTCATATCAAATGTTTTCTCTTTTTTGAATTCTTTGAATAGGGCATATCTATGATGCCAGATTCCAGTGTACTGGAATCGAACTCTATCCTGCACATGTTGGAGACAATGTTCAAGACTGATAGGTCTGAAGTAGACTTCTTTCATTCTGATAGGAAGCAATAGACCCTTCCGCCCACCTATAAGTCTTGGGCATCGTCTTCTTGCAGACTAATATAACCACGAAAAAGATCTTTTGTTCCAACAACTATCTTCTATTTCTTCTAATACTTGCTACTTTTCAGAGTAAGGTTTGTTGTGAAACCTTGATCCTTATTTTGCTACTTTCTTGAAAACTGTCTGAAACTGGATTCTGCCTTTCACTATCCAAATGTATCCAGAGAATTTGGGAAAGGCTACTGGGGCAGCAATGAGGCCCACTACCAAACAGGTCAGCAAGAAGAAGATACCCTACCCTATCAGATACCATCCACACAGCTAGTCCTCTCCCTGATGCAAACAAAAAGTAGATCCCTGGATGCTGCTGTGGGGGCATTAAACTGGCAATCCTCTAAATTAGACGACCAGATCACTATAAAGTAATAAATGGCAGACATATTGCAGTGACTGACAGAAAGATGAAGATTATGGATAAATTTATAACAAATTCACTACCAAAATAACAGCCTCAACTGGACTTGTTTAATTGTTCAGCCATATTAAATACTCAGCAAAGTCCCCATGGTCTTGTACTCAATGATAGCAGACGGTAAGGCCAGCAGTTTGAACTGCAGAATCTTAGCTAATGAAGCAGGACAGTGCACTTGGACTATAGGCAATAAGGTAACGGCAAGTGATCCAGATGGAGGGATAGCCCCTCACTTCAAAATGGAGGGAAAATCAAGCTCTGATACGGTAAAGAAGATATTGCACAAAACCATGGTTTACACTAGAACTAAAAAGATTTCAGGGAAATTAACACTGCTTAGCAAAATGCATAGGAGAACGAACGAACGAACGAACACACACACACACACACACACACACCACCCCCGCCCCCCTTTATGACCAACCATGAGCACAAGAAAAAGTCAAGGTGAATGCATCAAAAATGGACCAATGCAGCATCCCGGCCCTGCATCCGGTAATGGCTGGCACAAGCCCTGGTTGTACACTGAGCCTGTTGAGACCTGAAGCTACTGAGTTTGAGCAGTACTTTACCGCAAACCAGAAACAAGCATGTAGCGCAGCAGCAACCACAATCACAGACACCATAACCCATGCTGCCAACAAGGATTCAATAAATACAAAAAATGCACAATGGCATCAACCCAGCATCACAAAATCTGGTGAAGAACCCCCAAGCAACAAATCCATTATCTGAAACCGAGAAGGAGAGACAAATGCTAGAGGTCTCACACAAAAACAGAAGGGTGACCATGATCACAACAAATAAATTATCTTGAAATCCATGTATAGGTCAAAAGATGAACACAATATCTTAAACATGGGTAACATTCGGACTCTCCCCTTAATGCTTTCCTCAGATAACTTATTGTCAGTATGAAGTCTGTCAAAAAGCAAGGACAAGATAGGCCGACAATCTCTTGTAACCGGGGCATCACCTTATGCCGCAAACCAAAGCTTGAGCTGGACATATGTGCTTAAAAACTGGGGTGCTGAGGTGATTCCCACCAGGAGGACTATAAACCAAGCCATTTTAGTCTCAGCAGGCATCAATCTATGCATGTAACCCAAAGGCCTAGCAAAGTAGCCTTTGGAATCAGAAGGGTCCTTCTTAACTCTGAACACACTTCCGATAACAGCAGGAATCGGCAAAAAGAAATGGACTGTGCAACAGGAAAAAAGATGATCCACTGTCAAGACAACTACAGAAGGGCCCTAGGTGGCCCGAAGAAATGGGACTAGATGGCAACAACTCTGGAAGGTGGCAGGCACACTTCACAGTAGGGGCTGGGGGGCCTCCCTAATGCGGCAGAACAGAGAATTTATGCCCTCAGGATTAATAGCCCAACAGATAAAGCTAATTGGCATTATGAGCTGGAATATTGCAGGTACAACTGAACAGACTGAAAAAGCGTTACCACGCTTTGTAGTCAGACAAGAAGAAACTTGCAGTTTCAAGGAGAAATGGGTCCTCAATTAAATCACAGCTGATTGCTATATGCCCTAACGCAAGCCAGCACTGAAAAGTAAAATGATAAAGGCTCGGGGGGAGGGAGGGACTTTTTAATATGGATCTCAACTTCTTTGTGTATAGATATTTTATATATCCAGGTCATAATTTGCAACACACTATATTGAAGAATGCAGACAGCAATAAAGCACTGGTGCATATTTTCAAGGTATATAACCATAATCCTCCAAGGAAAAGCTAAAACTGGTGGAGAAAGTGGATTTGTTCTAGGTTTCTTAGAGGGCTAAATAGTGCAGTTGAGACTGAATTTTAGCTTGAGTGACAGACACTCTATAATGGTGAGCGGCAACTTCAACATCGCACTCTTAACGCATCGATAAGTAATGAAAACATTGAAGAAGAGGCTACCAGGGGGATTCCAGAGGCAAACGTTCCAAAGAGTAGAAATATCAGAATGGCGGCACAACTAGCCTCAATAATGGGCATGGACAGCCTTCACTTCCTTATCAACCGAACACACTCGGACAAGCCGGCAAGTAGTACTTATAGAAATAGAGACGCACAAAGCTACAATGATAATGTTTTCATTAATATGGAAGCATGGTTTCTCACATTGAACATGAGTGCTGAGCATAGGCTGGAGAGTGATGATGATGTTCTTTAACACTCTTGGACACACAATGCCACAACCCATCTTATCCCACCACAGACCAGCTGGTATCCTCTCCGGATGTAGCTGTAATAAAGGACTGCCGGGTTACGAGCTGGTCCAGCTTTTTGAGAAGCTGATCCAACATGATCTCCTGGTTAATTGTTACTACCATCCATCACATACACCAAGAGAAAGATTTTTAACTTTAGTTTCAATCATTTTCATAGATATTTAGAATACAAATTTCTTCCTCGTTAACAATAAACCTAGCCCACCCACCTCCCCATGGAACTGACACATTTATTTCTGTATTGCATTATTGTCCTTCAACTTCTTTCGGGTTAGCCAGGATTACGAAGAGCCCTTTTAATTCTCATCTTCTCTCCCTGGCCTCACAGTGCCAACAAATCTCAATGTTTTTAGTGTCTTGGACCAAGTTATGCTAAGGCAGTCTGTTACCAAAAATTGATGTACTGGGCCCCATAGCTTCTGATACTGTTTATCTCTTTCCAATATCTCGTAGGCTAGTATTTCAATTCTCAACAAAAATATACCTTTTGAACCATAGATTTAACCATGGTGCTTCTCTTTTCTCCAAGAGTGAGTGGCTGCTTTTTTTGCTGCCAACAGTTAACAAGCATTGGCAAAGCCAATAGGTCTTGACTTCTGGATTTGTCAATGCTTTTTGCCAGTGTTATTCAGATGTTGAACACTGCTAATTTATTCTTTTTTTTTTTTGTCCTCATACCACCATTATATGCAAATTGCAGCCTGCCAACCGTCCTGTACCTCCCCAGGCTATTTGCGATATCTCAATAGTCCTGCGCAAAAACCCGTCCAGTAACCTGGTTGCTAGTTCCACGCAGGTGTAATCATAGGACTAATACGATTAGGTTTTTATTATGCCATTCCATTTAAAAAAAGCCTCCCAGATCTTAGAATGCGTATTAGTCTCTGATCCTATATCCTTTTTACAGGTGCTTTTTACCGCCTGGAACCAGTCTATCCCTAGGGGTGGTACAGCATCTATCCATTTTTTGCAAATTTCTCTCCTAGCGAGAAGAATCAGATAAAAGAGCAAGGCCTGCTTGTTCCTAGAAATGGCCGAAATCGGCTTATCTTCCACCCCTAACATAATCAATGTTAGACTTATTTTTATGTTAACGCAGAGAATTTCATTTATTGCCTTCTCCACTGTAGACCAATAGTCCTGTAACAAAGGGCATTCAAAAAGCATGTGTCTGTCGTCTGCACTCAACAAACCGCATCTGTGACATCTTGGGGCAACAGCTATTATGAATTTTGCCAACTTATTTGGTGTCCAATATAGCCTATTAGCTGTGAAAAAGTGATTCCTTTTTAAATTTGATGGCTTGACCACTTTATACAGCAGCTTAAAGGAAAGTTGCCACAATCTCTGTGGCTCCGACATCTGTATAACACCATCCCAGATCTCATAGGGTGCTTTGGCTTTCTTCTCTTCAAAAGACACCAAAGTCCGATACCAGTCACTTACTTCCTTCTTTTTCGGGGCTTCATTCTGTAGCTTCTTTTCAAAGTCCCCAAATCCTTCGGTCTCATTCCTGTTTGCCTCCCCCCAGGATAGTAACTGCAGATATTTAAACCTTGAGAGGGACCCCCCTGTCTTTACCCACAAGATTTCCCATGGCACCACCTTTTTCTTCATCATGTGGTCCCCCCCCAAAGCTCAATTCCTGCCCTCCTAAGTGGAATACTTAATTGGTCTTGCAGGCATTCCGGCGCGCCTGGTGAGTCCCATATTGGTGCCCCCCCTGAATAGTATCCCATTCCCAATATGTTCCTTATTCCGACCCACAGAATAAGTGCGGCCTTTAGCGTCTTCAATTTGACTTTTTTGAAGAATTTCTTTGCCCCAAATTTGTATAAAAACCCTTTCGCACCCCACTCCTTAACCATCTCCTCTAACAGCCCACCCCACGCGCCCCGGTGTACCTAACAGAGCTCTACAGTTCTTGAACTGAAATGCCATACAGTATAGCCTTAAGTCCGGTAGTGCCAGCCCGCCTTCTGCCAATTTACGCCGCAATTTCTTCCAGGACATACGTGCCCCCCTATCCGCCCAAACAAAACTACCCAATTTGCCCTGTATTTTATCAATCAGACCTCTTGGGAAGGTAAGGGGTATGTAATTAAAAAGAAACGTCAACTTAGGCAGTAACACCATTTTAATTAGATTTACTCTTCCATATAATGTTAATGGGAGGTTCTTCCATCTAGTTAGTGACTTCTCGATATCCTTTGCAACCCTCTCTAAATTATGCTGGGGGATATCCTGCAATGAATTGACAAAGCCGATTCCCAGATACCTAATCTCTCTCTGGATACTCCCCTCCAATCTGGGATATTCCAACACATAATCCCGGTTTTCTCCTTATTCACAGAACATCCTGAAAAGGCCCTGTATTCTTCCGCTAATAAATCTACCCTTGGAATTGTAACGGCCGGTTCTGATGTAAAGATTATGAGGTCGTCCGCATATAGGGCAATTTTCTTTTCAAATGCTCCTATATGGAAAGCCATGACCTGTTCATCTTGACGAAGCATCTGGGCAAATGGTTCAATATATATATTGAACAGAAAAGGGGAAATGGGACAACCCTGTCTCGCCCCTCTAAGGATCATAAAACTCCTGGTAAGAGCACCATTAAGGAGAATCCTGGCTGTGTAGCGATGGTATAGGGCTTTTAGTGTAGTTATAAAATGAGGCCCAAACCCCATGATCTCCAATACTGCCCATAGATACTCCCAGCAAACGCGATCAAATGCCTTGGCGGCATCCAATGTGACCGCCGCCAAGGGGACCGACCTTGATGTAGCTATGTCGATGCACCCTACTAACTGCTGGGTCAATTCGTGCATTTGTCTCCCAGGAATAAACCCCTTTTGGTCTTCATGTATGAGCTGAGGAGCGACTCTGGACAACCTCCCTGCTAAAATGCTGACAAAGATCTTATAATCTGCATTCAGCAGGGATATCCGCCGGTACGATTCTGCTTTTGCCGGGTCCTTAGCGGGTTTTAATATCAGGACTATAGAGGCCTCCCTCCATGATTCTGGGGACCTGTGCCTCGCCCATATATATCATATTAAACAGACTTTCCCATACAGGCAATACTTCCTCTATTGCAAAACACACAAGATGATGGACGGAATGCTGCACATTGGCAAACATTCACCCCCAGTCACAGATCTGGGTTCAATCCATCGTTATTTTGCTTCACCACGCCACCCCAGTTCAGACATAGCCATATGCAAATCAGTCTTGACCCTGTGCCTCATGGGAACAGTCCACACCGAACTGCCAAGCCATGTCTTCCCTGGACCGGAATCAAGCATCCTAGGACCGGTTTCAGGCTATCAGCCTTCATCAGCCAGGATAGCTTGACTCCAGTGGCGTAGTGAGCACAGTGTGTGTTTTGCATTTCGCCCTAAGTGGGAAGGGTATGCCCAGACGTGGGTCCCGTGCTCACTACGCCACTGGAGTCAAGCTATCCTGGCTGATGAAGGCTGATAGCCTGAAACCGGTCCTAGGATGCTTGATTCCGGTCCAGGGAAGACATGGCTTGGCAGTTCGGTCTGGATTGTTCCCATGAGGCACAGGGTCAAGACTGATTTGCATATGGCTATGTCTGAACTGGGGTGGCGTGGTGAAGCAAAATAACGATGGATTAAACCCAGATCTGTGACTGGGGGTGAATGTTTGCCAATGTGCAGCATTCCGTCCATCATCTTGTGTGTTTTGCATTTCGCCCTAAGTGGGAAGGGTATGCCCAGACGTGGGTCCTGTGCTCACTACGCCACTGGAGTCAAGCTATCCTGGCTGATGAAGGCTGATAGCCTGAAACCGGTCCTAGGATGCTTGATTCCGGTCCAGGGAAGACATGGCTTGGCAGTTCGGTCTGGACTGTTCCCATGAGGCACAGGGTCAAGACTGATTTGCATATGGCTATGTCTGAACTGGGGTGGCGTGGTGAAGCAAAATAACGATGGATTAAACCCAGATCTGTGACTGGGGGTGAATGTTTGCCAATGTGTAGCATTCCGTCCATCATCTTGTGTGTTTTGCTTTTCGCCCTAAGTGGGAAGGGTATGCCCAGACGTGGGTCCCGTGCTCACTACGCCACTGGAGTCAAGCTATCCTGGCTGATGAAGGCTGATAGCCTGAAACCGGTCCTAGGATGCTTGATTCCGGTCCAGGGAAGACATGGCTTGGCAGTTCGGTCTGGACTGTTCCCATGAGGCACAGGGTCAAGACTGATTTGCATATGGCTATGTCTGAACTGGGGTGGCGTGGTGAAGCAAAATAACGATGGATTAAACCCAGATCTGTGACTGGGGGTGAATGTTTGCCAATGTGCAGCATTCCGTCCATCATCTTGTGTGTTTTGCAATACTTCCTCTATTACCATTTTATATACTTCTGAGGGAACAGCATCTAACCCCGCAGCCTTCCCATTTTTAGATCGTTTAATTGCTCCCCTGATCTCTTCTTGCGTGATTGGGGCTTCCATCATTTTCCCGCCTTCCTCATTCATTACAGGGAGACCAAGCGAGCTGAGCCAGCTTCTTAACTTTTGGGGATCAAGAACAGTGTCTTCCTTATAGAGCTGCGAGAAAAGTGCCACTATATGTTCCTGCATAGTTTCCCAACTGTCCAGCTTCTCCCCAGAATCACTCCTCAACTCCTTTATCTCGTTTCTAGATCTTTCTACTCTGGCTTTCCAGGCTAATAATGCTCCTGCTTTCTCTCCGTACTCAAATTCCTTCATATTCGCTGCTTGCCATCTTGCCTTACACTTTAGTTCTAACCTGATTTAAAATTTTAGTTGAACCTCTTCTAACCTCCTTTCCATCCTCTCCCTTTCCTCTCCCTTGCTTATGGCATGCAAAGCCACCTCGAGAATCCCGACTTCCTTTTCCATATTCATTAGTTCTGCCCTATCTTCTCGATTTTTTGCGCAGGTAAGGCTTTTCAGGACCCCTCGCATATATGCCTTGAAGGCATCCCATACTATTCCTGGGGAGGCAGTATCTTTATTATTGACAAAGTATTCTGCTGCCTCTTTTTTCAAAGCTGCCTCAACCCCCCCTTCTAGAAGCAGGGCACGCTTTAGGGTCCATCTCTTAGGAGGCTGCGGTACTAAAGCTTGTAAGGTTATCATTACAGCTGAATGGTCCGAAATATGGGCTGGGAGATGCTCAATCTTTTTAATATTAGTTGCAAGGGATCTATCAACTAAAAAATAATCTAATCTAGAAAAGTGATGGTGCTTTTTGCTGTGATACGTGTACCCCCTCGTTTTCCCTCTCAAGTGTCTCCACACATCTAATAAATCAAGGTCCTGAATCATGCTTTTCAATGCATTCCTCATTCTGGGGACAAACACTCTCCCTCCTCGTTGAGCGGTCCAGAACAGGATCCATCAGTACATTAAAGTCCCCACCCACGATTGCAGGAACTGAAATATCCGCCAGCCTCAATTCTAAATCTATGATATACTGTGGATCATCCTCGTTGGGTCCATAAAACCCAACACATATAAAATCACTATCCGCCCATTTTAAGCGAGCTAAAGCCCATCTACCTTAACTATCCGTACTCGATGCCTTAAGCTCGCTTCCGCTCCTAATTAGGATTACGAATCCCTTACAACACTGTGATTGATCAGAAGCGATAAAATTTTGGACCCATCCACACCTACCAAACATCTCCTTGCTTTCATTTGCTAATAGGTGCGTCTCCTGTAAAATCATAATTGGTGCCTGTCTATTTTTTAAATATTCCATCACTTTCCTCTGTCTAGGTTTAGACCTGAGACTATTCACCTTCCATGTGAGAACATTAATACTTGGAATTTTAGCCATGATGCTTCCTAAAATTTTCCATTCCTTGCATCATTACTGCATTGTTGTATTTCTCCTGCATAAAAGGTTCTGAGGACTTTATTTGTTTTTTATCCCACTGCTCCCCACCCGTCCCCCCCCCTCCTCCCCCATCACCTTCCCAACCCCCCCTCCTACACCAACCCTGGGGAACCCTCCCTGTCTTTTTAGGCATAACAATGCCTATGGGCGCACCATTGGGGGAATTTCAACAAAAGTGATTAGAATTAGTAGAGCGACCTATCCTATAATCCAAATCGGTCATTTTGCAGTATCTCCGTTTCTGATCCTGTCAATTAACGACTCTACATCTGTCAAGGTCAGTGGTTACTCACAATGCCGACACTCCCAGGAGCAGAACGACGATATTTTCCAAATTCCACCACCGGTTTTCCCACAGCCACCTACTTAGTAATTACCAGCGGCCGCGTGAACCCCGCCGGGGGAAGGGGGAATGGGACAGAGAAGAGACTGCCTGGTCTTTGGCGTTTCCACCTCCTTCTTACTTCTGTATTCCGTTCTGTTCTTTTCTTACACCCTCTCTATCTTTTACCAACTTGTGGAAGCACTGCAACAGAAGAACACACATTACTAATTCTCTTCTACTTTTCCCCCACTCTCCCACTCTCCCCCTTTGGCTCTTTCCTTACCCAGAGTGTCTAAGGCTTTCGCTCCTCTTCTATTCTTTCAAAGGCAACTTTTTAATTCCTCTGAACTCTGTATGACAATGATAATTTTATACTTTAAAACATTATAGACTTTCTTACTTTATCTCTTTCATTCCTTTATTCTCTCACACACTCTGCCTTACTTTCTCTTCTTCGTTAATTCGCTTCTGTTTTGTTCCGTAGGTACTTCTGTAATCAACGCCATCAACAGGACGACGAAGGAAGGTCAGGAACTGAGATTCTGGATGGTGAGTATGGTACTATTGCTTTTATTTATTTCTATTTATTTTTCCCTCTAACTATTATTTTCTCTTGCCTATTCCCTAACTAACTAACCGACGAACCGAAACGCTCTATCCTACGCCTAAGCCTAGCTCCCAAAACTACTCTATTTCTACCTAACTAGAACCCTGTCTTTACACAACTTAACCCAGAAATTCCGTTGGTGAAGTGCGCGGTTCCAATATCAACCGGCGCACTTCACAGCTGGTCTAGACCTCGCGCTCGCGTCCAGGAGCGCAAGACTAGACCCGCCACTGCCTCTGCGGTCCTCCCTGTTGGGAGTACAGGAAGAAATGACCGGCTGTGCGCGACGATCACCCGCAGTCTTTTGCGAGCGGGTGATCTCTTAACAACGGGCTCATTACCAGATACGGAGGAGCACTGGAGAGTCTTTGCTCCTTTTTCCAGCACCCTGACAGTATCCCCCCGCAAGATTAAGCCTCCGGGCTGAGGCTTGTGAGGATACTGTGAGTGAAAATTTTTGGTTAATCGGGGAGCATGACCATCAGATTGTTCCACCCAAGACCTATTCTCGGGGCCAAAACCCTTCCAATCTACGAGATAGAAAATTTTACCTCGAACAGACTTGGAGTCTAAGATTCTTTTAACTTCAAATTCTTCTTGTCCTTCTACTAAAATGGGTTCTCTACTCCTCAACTCTTTCAAATGGGGTGAAACCTTTTTTAGAAGGGAAACATGAAACACTGGGTGTATCTTCAGCTGGGGAGGCAGTTTTAGTTTGAAAGTCACAGGATTCACTATTTGTTCCACAGAAAAGGGACCTACAAAACGGGGTTGGAACTTTCGATTTCCTTTAAGTTTGAGATTCTTGGTATTTAACCAAACCCTGTCCCCTACAAGTAAATCTGGCTCTGGTCTTCTCTTCTTGTCTGCACTTTGCTTGTAGCGTTCTTTAGCTTTCTTTAAGTTCTTAGTGGCAGACTCATGTACCTCACTAAGATGTTGTACAAAATCTTGAGCCGCTGGCACCAACACTTCTTGAGAGGAAACCACAGAATTTGGATGCCTTCCGTAATTCAAGTAAAAAGGGGAAAAACCAGTAGAGGCATTCTTTGCATTATTATGCGCAAACTCTGCGGTCCAAAGAAGATCGGGCCACTCTCCCTCTTGATCTAAAAGAAACAGCCTAAGATACTTTTCTAACTCTTGGTTGGCCCTTTCTGTTTGCCCATCTGTTTGTGGATGAAAACTCGTTGAATAACGCATTTCAATTCCCAAACCTTTAGTGTAAGCCTTCCAGAAATGAGATAGAAATTGAGAGCCACGATCTGTGATCAAAACCTTGGGTAAGCCATGTAACTTAATCACACTTTGGTTGAATTGAGTGGCAATTTGTCTTGCAGATGACTTCCCTTTCAGGGCAACAAAATGCGACATTTTGGAAAAGGCGTCTACCATAACTAATACAGAACTGAATCCTTGACTAGAGGGTAGCTCTACTATTAAATCCATGGTTACTGTGTGCCAAGGATATGGTGGGGTAGGTAAAGGTCTCAATAACCCTTGAGGAGCCCGCTTATCTGTCTTCCCCATTGCACAAGTCCCACAGCCCTCCACATGAACTCGAACATCAGCAGGCAACCCAGGCCACCAAAATTGTCTCTTTATCAACTCCTCAGTTCGATGGATTCCTGGATGACCAGCCAACGGATTGTCATGGCAGTCGATCAATGCTTGCTGTTGAAGTTCTTGAGTTGGTAAATACAAGGCCTTGGAATGAAATGGTACTCCATCGATAATCTCCCGAGCTGGATCCTTCAGAGCCCAACTTTGCATTTCTTCAGAAGTTAAGACTTCTTTAACCTTTTCCACGAGAGTTTTCTCACTTGTGGCTCCAATGATCTTAGTTTCTGGAATTATGTTTTGATCACTAATGAGAATCTTCTTTCCATCTGTGTCTATTCGAGACAAAGCATCTGCCTTTCCGTTATTCCTTCCGGGCCGAAATGTGATTACAACGTCATAATCGGCGAAATATAAGGACCATCTAAGTTGGCGTGGTGTAAGCGTCCTGGCCGATTTCAGAAACTGGAGATTTCGATGATCAGTGAATACCGTCACCACGTGTCTGGCTCCGAGAAGGTAATGTCGCCACTCTTGGAAAGCATCTTTGATAGCGAGGAGTTCCTTATCTGAAATTGTGTAATTCATTTCTGCTGATTGCAGTTTTCTGGAGTGATATGCCACCGGATGCAACTGCCCAGTTTCTTTATGTCTCTGTGAAAGTACTCCTCCAATGGCTTGCTCAGAGGCATCTGTCTCCAGGTAAAATGGTTGAGCAGGATCCGCATGCAGCAGAATGGGCGCCGTGGTAAAGCTCTTTTTCAGAAACTGGAAAGCATCTTCTGCCTCAGAAGACCATTGAAAAATCACTCCTTTTCGCAGCAACCTAGTTATTGGTGCTACCTTCAGGGAAAAATCTCGAATGAATCTGCGATAGAAATTTGCAAATCCAATGAAGTTCTGTACTTCTTTCACCGAGGTTGGAGGAGGCCAGTTCAATACCGCCTCAATCTTCTTAACATCCATGGTTAGACCTTCCGGGGCAATCACAAATCCCAAAAGGTCTACAGATTTCACTCCAAAGGCACATTTCTCCAGTTTTACGTAAAGTTCATTTTCCTTCAGACAACGCAAAACCCCTTTGACTTGGTGTTGGTGTTCTTCTTCAGATGAGGAGTAAATCAAAATATCGTCAATGTAGACAATAGCGCACTGATCTATGAAATCTTTCAGGACATCATTAATGAAGTATTGGAAAGCAGCCGGGGCGTTGCTTAACCCGTAGGGCATGACTTGGTACTCATACAATCCATACTTGGTTCTAAACGCCGTTTTCCATTCATCTCCGCTTCTCACTCGAATTAGATGATATGCTCCCTGCAAATCTAATTTTGTGAAGATCTTGGCATCTTTTAGTTGGTCTAGTAGAACAGAAATCAGAGGGAGGGGATAACGATTCTTGATAGTAATTTTATTCAGGGCGCGATAATCAATACACGTTCTCAGATCTCCGTCACGTTTTGGAACGAAAAACAACGGCGAAGAAACTGGGGACTGTGATGGACGTATGAAGCCATTTTCCAAATATTCCTGAATGTAATCCTTAAGATGACGGTTCTCAGCCTCGGTAAGAGCATATATACGACTGCAAGGAAGATTTGCTCCGGGTTCTAAATCAATTTTGCAGTCATACGACCGGTGTGGGGGCAATTTCTTTGACTCCAATTCACTAAAAACTTCAGCAAACTCCTGATACTCTACTGGTAAGCTCACAGTTTGCACAGCACAAACCATCATCCCTTGTTCGCATAGTAAGGCTGCTGGGTTTTCATCTCGGTTCTTTTGCTTTTCACCGAAGCAATGTTCCAAACAGTAGCTTGAGTTAAACTTCACTGTTCGATCGCTCCAGTTAATAGTTGGGTTGTGTTCAGTTAACCAAGGCAACCCTAGGATAATTCCGAACTGTGGGGCATCGATTAAGTTGAATTGAATTTCCTCCTTATGACCTTCTACTGAGACAAGTTCCACTAGTTCAGTATGACTGGTTATGGGACCGGAAGACGGCTCTGACTGCTCTGACTGCTTCGCATAGTTCTTTTGGTAAAGCCTTCAACCCAATTCTGGAAGCATATTTGAGATCGCAAAAGTTTCCCGTGGCTCCTGAATCCAACATCACGACTACTCCCAAAAGAACTTGATCTTGAAACTTTAAAGTCATCGTCAAAATGAGGTGTGGAGCAGAAGATTGTAGTGTATTCGCCACTTGGTGAGAGATTGGAGTTGTATTCTTGTTAGCAACCACCAGCCCAACTCCATTTACTGGTGGTGCAGAGAGTTTTCCTTCTTGTAGATTTTGGGCCTCTTGGGACAATCCTTTATAAAATGACCGCTGATCCCACAATAAAGGCATAGGTAATTCAGTCGACGCTTTTCTTTTTCTTCCTTGGAAAGGGGCCTCTGATAGTTCCAATTTGCATGGGTTCTACACCATGCTCTCTATCTCCAGACTTAACAACTTCCGACCTGACTCGATCAAAGCGAGGTACACTGGGTCGAAATTCACGTCGTTTTTCACCTCTTCTTTCCGTTTGTCGATAGTCCATCTCCAAAGCTAAATCAATCAAAGCAGATACTTCTGTGGGGCGATTTGGAATCTGTGACAGGGCGTCTTTCAAATTGTCTTTTAAACCCCAATAGAACAGGGCTGCCCTTTTGGCCTCTGGCCAATCTGTTTCGACAACAAGTTTGTTAAATTGGGCAAGGTAGGTGACTAGTTCTCGATTCCCTTGCCTCAGCTCCAGTAGTTAATTATCCGTAGCCTGTGCCACCTGTCGACGATCAAAAATTCGCAGAAACTCTTTTTTGAATTCCTCGAAGTTATATAAAATTGGAGAATCCTGAGTGACCAAGGGCATAGACCACGAAGCTGCGTCCCCATTCAGGTAAGATAGGATGAAGGCTATTCGAGACTGTGCATCCGGGAAGACAGTGGGCCGACACATGAAATGCAAAGAGCACTGGGTTAAAAAGATTTGGGCCTTTTGGGGATCCCCACCAAAGCGTTCTGGCGGAGCCAAAGGAATTACAGGCGCCAAGGAATGAATGACCTGCGTAGCTGACCCCCCACTAACTGCGGAACTCTGATTAAATATACTGGTCCCAGAAGGAGAGGGGTGGAACCTATTCCCAGACTCTTCGCTCTTCAACTGAGATGCTATCTCTTTGGTCTCGCGTCTAGTGGCCTCCATTTCCAATTTGAGTACCTTATTTTCCTCCCTGACTGCCATCAACTCATGCTGAATTTCCTTAAGAACATTCCCTAAATCTTTTAAGTCGAACCCTTCTGCCATTCTGCTCGGGTGAGTATTGACGTGGGCACTTCACTCTGTCAAGGTCAGTGGTTACTCACAATGCCGACACTCCCAGGAGCAGAACGACGATATTTTCCAAATTCCACCACCGGTTTTCCCACAGCCACCTACTTAGTAATTACCAGCGGCCGCGTGAACCCCGCCGGGGGAAAGGGGAATGGGACAGAGAAGAGACTGCCTGGTCTTTGGCGTTTCCACCTCCTTCTTACTTCTGTATTCCGTTCTGTTCTTTTCTTACACCCTCTCTATCTTTTACCAACTTGTGGAAGCACTGCAACAGAAGAACACATTATTACTAATTCTCTTCTACTTTTCCCCCACTCTCCCACTCTCCCCCTTTGGCTCTTTCCTTACCCAGAGTGTCTAAGGCTTTCGCTCCTCTTCTATTCTTTCAAAGGCAACTTTTTAATTCCTCTGAACTCTGTATGACAATGATAATTTTATACTTTAAAACATTATAGACTTTCTTACTTTATCTCTTTCATTCCTTTATTCTCTCACACACTCTGCCTTACTTTCTCTTCTTCGTTAATTCGCTTCTGTTTTGTTCCGTAGGTACTTCTGTAATCAACGCCATCAACAGGACGACGAAGGAAGGTCAGGAACTGAGATTCTGGATGGTGAGTATGGTACTATTGCTTTTATTTCTTTCTATTTATTTTTCCCTCTAACTATTATTTTCTCTTGCCTATTCCCTAACTAACTGACGAACCGAAACGCTCTATCCTACGCCTAAGCCTAGCTCCCAAAACTACTCTATTTCTACCTAACTAGAACCCTGTCTTTACACAACTTAACCCAGAAATTCCGTTGGTGAAGTGCGCGGTTCCAATATCAACCGGCGCACTTCACAGCTGGTCTAGACCTCGCGCTCGCGTCCAGGAGCGCAAGACTAGACCCGCCACTGCCTCTGCGGTCCTCCCTGTTGGGAGTACAGGAAGAAATGACCAGCTGTGCGCGACGATCACCCGCAGTCTTTTGCGAGCGGGTGATCTCTTAACAACGGGCTCATTAACAGATACGGAGGAGCACTGGAGAGTCTTTGCTCCTTTTTCCAGCACCCTGACAACATCTTCTACGGTCCGGAGATTATACATTTGATTGTTCCACATAATGCGCAACATTGCGGGGAATTTTAGCTGGACCTTCGCTCCCAACTTCCGAAGCTCCTCCATCTTGCCTCCTAACTCCCACTACCTCTGTTCTGTAGCCTTACATAGATCTTATCTAACAAGCAGGGAGTACCCATCTACCGAATATGGACCTTTTTTCAGAGCCCTGCTAAGTATCTCTTCTTTAATGGTATACGAGAGAAAGTTCACGAGGATCTTCCTAGGTTTAGTTCTCTGGAGGTTACGACGGAAGGGCTCTTTGTGCGCCCTCTGGACTTCTTGTTCGAGATTCATCTCTTCCTTGTCTTTCAAAATCGTCTTCCGTAGCAACGAAATTATAAAGGCCTTCATATCCGATCCTTCCTCGGTTTCAGGAACATTCAAGAACCTTAAGTTATTCCTGCGGGAATGGTTCTCCACTCTCTCGATATCTTCTCTTAAGGTTTGATTTTGCTTTTCTAACTTAGAAATCTCAGATGCATTTTTCTCCACGTCCTGTTTCACTACATCCACCTCGTACTCCAACTTCTTTGTGCGAAGAGTTACCTCATCCAACTTCTGCGTTAGCTCCAAACATGAGGCTTGTATGCCTAGCTGATTTGCTTCCGAGACCTCAAAGCGATTCTTTATATCATTTTTAAGACCCAATAATATACTTGCCAACGAGGTTTCTGTATCTGTACTCACTCCGGCATTCCTGTATCCGAACTTCTCTGTATGTCCCCACTTAGCACTTGGGTCGGAGCTCCTAGATCCTCAGTTGGTGCAAGCACCGAAAACCTGTTACTCACAGGGACTGTTACAGTATCTCCTTGGAATACCCCGGTATCATCTCTTGACTCACTCATTTCTGACAAACCACCAGCACTGTTTGCACCCTTTTTCGTATTAATTACGATATCCTCTAAATTGGGACTATTACCGGGTGTGTCTGACGCGTGTTCTTCTATACTGGGGCTTGAACCACCTACGCCATCTTTCTGCATGCTCGGTAGTACTCGGAAAAAAGATTTAAGTGAGGGGTAATTTTTACTTTAGAAGGAAAATTAACAGGTTTTTTTGTGTTTTTCCCCTCGTTGATTTTCCCTACTGGAGACTTTCCTAATCCACTGCTTTGGAGACTCCCTCCTTGTCGGCCCCGTTTCGCTTTTACAATAATTTTCACTCCTTGCGATGATTCAAACAGTGAGTCTGGTGGGATAGGAAGGAGATTTGCCTTATCTCCAATGTTCCTGGTCCTCAATGTGTACCTGGAGGGTGCCTCACCTTCCTTAATATCGCTTGTCTCCATATGCAGGTGCTGCACCCCTCTCCTGCACAGCTCTCCCCACTTACACTCGCCTGTTGCTCTACTCAGGTCTCCCTCCTTGTTTCTCGCTCCCTCGGCATACTGCTGGAAAGCCTGACTCGTTCTGCCTCTGCCACCCAATCTGATTCCGGCCTTCCAGGCTCGCCGGAGCTCCCCCGCTGCCTCACTCCAGCGCGTCCCTGGGGATCCGCTGATCAGCCTCCAAGTTCCATCCGGCTCATAAACACCGCGTTTCAGGATCATTCCGGGATCCAGGGATTCAGTAAGTTTTAAGAGTTTATTTTACGCGGTTTTAACCGTGTAATTGCCGTTCCCCTCCGTTAACGCTCCCCCGCAGTGGCGCCCACGGCTGTCTAGCTAGCAGCCGCCAAGTTCCCCGTCGTAAGTTGAACATTGCTAGTGATTGATCATGGCACCTCTGAAGTCTCCCTAACAGTCTATCAGCAGTGTGATGGCTGAGGGTATGTGAGATGTAGACGCACAAATTATAAATGTAATAAGGACTAAAATACATAGGCACTACACAGCGTTACCCTGGCCATAAGGGCAGAGGGATGCTCAGAGTGTGTACACAAAAAAAGAGCAGGGAATCCAAGAAGGCCCTTCTATGGCAACATGCACCAGGCAGAGATTACATCAACTGGAATTGGCCTACTGCTGAGCAAATACACCCCATATACGAGGAAGGAAGTGGAAAAGCCATCAAGGCTGGGAATGGGAGCAGAAACTACACAATGCTTCAAAGGCACAGATTTCACTTACTCCTGCTATGCTGAAGGAATCTAACATTTCGAGCGGGGGATCATCCCAGAAACACCCATCAAAGAGCCCGAAGGCTTCAAAACTCTGAAAAGCGCCCCTCCAGTGAGCTGTAGTCGGGTCGTGGCTCAGACCCTAGCCAGATTGGCACTCTGCACAGGAATGTGAGAGACACAGGGCTTGGTGAGTTGCTGCCCAGAAAGACAAAGAGCAGATTGGCCTGCCTCATGTTACCCTTCTATCCTCACCCCTCCATGTAAGTTTAATACTTTTCTTAGAGCCTTGCTCTTTCGAGTTTACATAAGGAGGCATCCTTCCTGACCGTCTAGATTTTCTTCCAGATAACTTCCACTTTCATTATTAGTAGTTAATGATATATCAGGGTAAAAAACGAGACAATGTGGTAAAACGAAAGTTATCCTGCTTCCATTGTTTCGGGTAGGACAGTAGTATGGCACAAATTTGATAGTTATTTTGTTCAGTTTTAGTCAAGCTCTTCTCTGACCTGTAAGCCTTTTGAAAAACACCTTTTTATATATGCCTCCACAAGTTCACCTTATAGCTCTCAAGGTTTAAATAGAAACTTTGAAACAATAGTTTTAACTATTGTAAACAGTGGGAAAAAATATGTCTTCCCGTCTTTTTAACCAGTGCTTATTACTAAAACTTCAGAGATTAAATGCTGTCTTGGTTACTAACCCGTTAATATTGATTGCCAATTTACACAACAATACATGTATATTCAAAAACGAGATCAAGCCACTGTTGTCAAAATCTACCAAGATGACCTCTCCGTCAACCCAGAGTAAGAAACAGGTGGTCAGGCAGGCCCTGCAACCTAGGCCTGAGGCTACTGATCAACAAAACACAGGCGGGGTGGCACTTCACCAGCAGGACAAACATGCGAACAGGAAAAACCTAGGTTAGTCCCACATATAGGCAAAACCACAATGGTACCAGGAGATTGACCCCAATAAAGCACATATGGCCAGAGGGGTGCACACGTCCCCAAGACACCATAAATTTAGATGCCACATGAAGTTAGGAACACTCAGCCAATCAGAGCACGGCACACACAGTGATCACACATGCTCCCCATACTGAACATCTGGACGCTTCACCCACTGGCCCTCATTGTGTCCACACAAGGTTGAGACCCACCTGCATTCACCATCAGGTGGCCTGATTTACAACCCCATGAATAAGCCTGCATTCCCTTCTTTAAAATAAGATCTAAATCGTTTAACGATGCTCCAAAGATTGTATATAATGGTGCTTTGAACAAATGTATTTTGAGACAGTCCTCAGACACGTTTCTGTGGCTGTTTCCCAGCCGAAGTGTTTAATTAAACCAACTGTTCCTCATTTGACAAATGCGTCTTGTCTTTTGTTTTTTCCAAGGTCAATTCCTATTCCAGCAACATTTTGGCGAGCCAGCCAGGAGAGATTGGTTCTTCAAGCCCGACTGCAGCCGAAGGAAAAGGACCCCGCCCAAACGGATTCACATCATCGCAAGAAGGAAGGTGAGCAGACGCCCCATTAATTGAAAGTTTTGCTGAATCCGTGGGGCGGAGGTCCATCCTGAAGCCACCGTCAGTGGGTAAGAGACTACATCTGATCTTTAGTCCCAGCATTTGGCGTATGGCAAACTAGGAAGAAGCACAAAAATTCTACCTGAGCGTCCTGCCACGAACAGAAATCTAACATATTGCCTATTTTATATGTCCAAACTGAGTAGTTGCAAGGGGGCCTCGTGGCGATCCTGAAGAGCTCACCTTTTTTCGATAGTCAGCACCCTAGGACAGGAGAAGGTTGCTTAGTCACTTGGACATAACACAGATGGTACTCTTGTCCCCTGGGTGTGATACAGAGGCAAAGCCTTACCGCCTGGACCACTGGGAGTGACACAGAAGGTACGCGTAGGCCCTGGGTGTGATATAGGGCCAACACCTCAATCCTATTTTTTAGTCTGAAGGGTTTTCTCAGAGCGGTCAGTTTCTTGACACTGGTAGTCTCTGAAAGTGAGAGGCGTTATTCACTTGGATCACTGGATGTGACATAGCTGGTACGCATGAGCCCTGGGTGTGACATAAGGTGCAATTCGGATGTTAGGGAAAATTTGGATCTTGCAGACTAGGTGTAGCTTGTGTTGGGCCAAGGAGGGACTGTGGTTGTCGAGTTGTTCCTTCGTCTCAGCGTAAATTGTTGCTATCTTTGTCCCAGAGCCAATATTGACAGACTATCAGGCTCACTTAGTCCCGTGTACCGCGCAGAGCCTCCCCTCGTTATTGGGCAGCATGCGCTAGGAGCGGGATAAGGCTTATTTTGACAGAGTCACCATTTTTTCTGTCAGTTTTTTACCTTTGTCTCTCTCTCGTCATTACAGTGTTCAGATGTTACATTCACGATGTTTTTGATATTCTTGATATTGTGGTGCTGGTAAATTATTGCAACTGTGTTTTATGTTGAACGTTGTGCCTTGTTAATGACAATGTGCGTATGGAGAAGTTACCATTCCCGCAAACTGTTATTCCATATCTGCTATTCCGCTGCTAAAAATTCACTGTGTATTGAATTTAACCATTGCATTTTCTTTCAGGTCGTGACCCTTCCTATGCATTGTTGTTTTGTTTATTGTGAAAAGTTTGTTTTCGATGCATCTTTGTCTAAAGCCGAGCTCGGGGAGACGTGGCAGACTCCCACGACGCACTGATGGGAGACCACTTGCCTGCCTTCCGAGTGGCGAGGTGGCCCTCAGGCGGCTGTCCAGGGGACGGAACCTGATCACAGGGATGAGGATCCCAGCAGTGGAGGTGACGCGGCTTGCAGCGATCGGCCGGACGAAATCGGAGCCCTGAAGGCAGGCCTGAAAATACGAGGAAGCTTACCAAGGCCCCGCTGAGGTGAGGAACTGAGACCCTCGCCTCTTTGTCTTAGAGGCTGAGGGAGCTGGGGCCTCCCTGCTGGGGGCCAGGAGAGCAGCGCCTCTGAATGCGACCTGGACTGCCGCGAGGGGAGCCCCTGCTCCACACTGAGCAGCTGTGCGGTTGCCAGACCGTGGGCAGGAGCCCGACCTGTTAAGCAGAGAGAGTTGGGGGCAGTGGTGTTTTGAAGGGGGGAGGAGCCCCCAGATGAGTGGTGCGGCAGGGTGCCCACTGAGTTGACTGTCTGCTACAGGGCCTGCAGAGAGGAGTAACGTCATGGGCCTCAGGCCTAGCAAGGAAGCACCCCCGGGACACAACGGCGACGTGCTGAGAAGTCCACGGCCCGCTCTGGGGGCCAAAAGGTGTACGTCTGCCCATCAGTGGGGGTTGGGCCTCCCCCCCCACTGCGCTGGATTTGACCGACAACAAACCGCCAGGGCCTACCAATGAAGAGCCGGCAAGAGCAAATATTGGCCCATGGAGCGGGCATCTAGGGAAAAGCACACAGAGAGAAGGGTCCCGAACGGTGGGTAGCTTAACTAAGGATAGCATCCAACCGCAACAAGAAGGACCGCACCCTCAAAGACATGATCACTCGCCCAGCTGGGGGTCCGGCTGGAGACTTCTCCTCGTCTTCGGAGCCCACATAGAGCCAGCCGAAACCACGACTGAAGAACCGGTGGCGCGCACCTTTTTGGAGTCATTGTTTTCGGCCCTGCAGGAGGATCTCCAGATGGTCAAAAGAGAACTCTCACAGGATATCAAAGAGGTCAGAAGGGACGCAGACGGCCGAGATGAGGAAATGGAATCACTCCAACAGGAGGACCTCTGACTTCGCGAGCAACATATAGACCTGCAGGCCCATCTAGAAGATCTCAAGAACAGGCCTTGGTGGAACAATGTCTGCATACGTGCACATCCTTCCGCTGGTTGCTCCCGTATGAAAGCGCGCAATCGATACTACACCTTCCCGTTTAATTTAACTTTGAAGGCATGCCTGGCTCAATAATCAACCATTACGTGCACTATTTTCCACCACTTTCTCTAAGAGTACACCACACTCATTAGGTGCCTTTCTCCATAGTGCCCACGATCGCCTTCAGCTCCTTTATGAGTACTCTAATCTTCAACCGGCTGGTGAAGAAAGATGGACTTTTCTAAATCAGGTATGTTGACACCGAGACCTCGGTTGTTACAGATGAGATTGTGAGTTAGGATTTTGGCCTCATTTGATATTACAAACTCTACCCACGTTTCTAGAACATTTTCATACTTACCTTTACCTCTTTCTAATTAATCTCCAACTCTGTTTCGGCTCCAGAAAATGAGACAGTTAGTCTCATCCAGATTACTTTTACTGTAGTGTTCACACGCCTTAAATAATTAATTTAATTTTTGATGATTGACTCGGAATGATAAATACCCCCCGTCTTTAATTGCTCCATAATTCCTTTTTCAGACCACAACCCTCTGGTGTGAGTCTTGTTATTTACTGACACCTTCACGTAATTTGATTCAAGTTGGATGCCCAACCAATAGGATTCTTCGTCAGCGGTAAGCATTGTTAGCTACTGCCAATGTCATTTATGTTATAATTCATCTGGACCACACCAGTTTTGACCATAGTATGGCTTTCATTATTCAACAGGCTGTCAATTTCCCCCCCCCTGTCCTGATGAAGACCCGCTCCTGACGCTTCAATAAGTTGCGCCCTCGCCAAGGGTCGAAACGTCGACGTTATTGTCACCATCAGTCCATGCAGTCTCCCTGACTTGAACAGGAAATTAACACTAATGTTGGGGGTTTTATGCTACTAGGAATGGACTTGACTAATTAGTACCCCTTTTGTCTTTTTCATGTTTATGTCATTTATGTAACCCTTGTACAGCACTTTGTCACGTATCATCACAAGTCACTTATTGTACACCACAGTCACTCGTATATTCGCTGCATGTTTGTGTCATAGACAGCCATTTCCAATATTTACAGATGTCCAAATACTAAGTAAATAACTTTATTTTTGCTAAAACAGTTGTCTCCTTTTGGTGTGTTCCGTGAAAGCATGATTATAATTTGAATTTCGTGATGTATTTAATATCCTGAACAAAGCAATAGGCCTACCCGACAGAACCACTTGCTTTACATATTGCATTAGTGGAATAGCAATAAAAGTGGAAGGTGAGGACATCTTTGGATACGTCAGGGATCTATTTCGACATGTCCTCGGCAGGCCTCTGAAATCAAGATTGACAGGGCTCATCGGGCTGGCTCCCCCCATCAAACACAGCACCCCTCCCCCGCGGACATCCTAGTCTGTGTGCATGACTTTCAGGTCAAAGAAGAGATCCTACGTAGGGCCAGAGAAATGCACCCAATTGCCTTCAGAGACCAAACCCAGATTCTTTATCAGGATCTAGCCACTCTCACGCTGCAGAAACGGACGGAGTTCTGCCCTGTCACCGCTCTCCTTCCCAACCAAGAGATATTCTACTCATGGGGCCACCTTTTCCGCCTCATCTTCCGCTGGGAAGGTAGACTCCACCAATTACGATCCCTAACAGAGGCCTGCCGGGTGTTGGGTCTGGTCCCGCCCAGGGGGAGCTGTGAGCAGGTGCCCTCTCCCCTCCCCCCCCCCCCAGAGTAAGTGATCATCAGCCACGCCGGCGAAGTCAAGGGACACAACAGAATCTGAGACGACCGGACCCGGCGGAGATAGCGAAGGGACAGCAAACAGCACTGGAGGCAATCCCAGCGGAGCAGGCAAAAACGGATGAAACCTAACTAACTTGGGCAACCTGTAGCATTCTTGAGGAGCATAGGGGCCTAGAGGCGGGGGGGGGGGACATGTGGGGATTGGTCACATGCTGGACACTATGTGGCTAAACTTGCAGCCATGCTTGCCTGCAGGACTGACATCGGGTTCCTTCTTCACCTTTCAAGTTAACTTTTTTTCTTTGATGTTTTTGTATTCTTGTTGGGGCTTCCACTCACTTCTGCACCTTCCACAGCGACACTTTTCTAGGCCAGACACGAAGCTTGTGATGGCAGCTGGAGGATTTTCTAGGCTCACCGGACAGCGAGATTATACAGCGCAAACACTCTTCCCCAACCCACATGCAACCACCCCACTTAGAATCCTCACCCTCAACATGAGGAGGCTCAACAACCCGGTAAAACGCAGGGTTGTATTATAATACCGGGAAAAGTCGAGAGCAGATATATGCCTCCTACAAGAGACCCATTTGCTTGCCAGGGACTGCCATCGCCTCAAGTCGCGTGCCTTCCCTCATCAAGTCTTCTCCTCGGCTCCTACAAAGTTGGCAGGGGTGGCTATGCTAGTGGCGTGTGCCTTCTGAGGGAGGGTAGATCAAAAGGTGGCTCAACTCAGAGGTAGGCTCCTCACTTATCGCTTCATGTTAGAGGGCCAGCCTTGGTGGTAGGCTCAATCTACGCCCCGAACGATGGGCAAGAGGTGTTTCTCTGTACAGCACTAGTGGAGGCTATGTCCGCTGATGAAAGAAGGGTGTTGCTGGGTGGAGACCTCAACCTGGTATTCGATAACTCTTTAGATAGATCAGCACAGCGACACAGGCAGGCGGGAGCACTGTCTAAGGAGGGCCATGCCTGGCTGAGGAACTTTGGGCTAAAGGATCTTAGGAGGGCCTCCCACCTCCACGCATGCGAATACTCCTTTTTTTTCCAACGCACATAAAACATACGCTAGACTAGATTACCTCCTAGGCACAAAGGACATACATACACTCATGACAGACAGAGAACCTCACAGCGGCACTTTTGGATCATGCAGTGGTGACAGTCTTGCTGTCTCTCCCCCCCCGTCGGAGCGTCCTTTCAGACAGTGGCACTTGAGACCCCATGCTGCAACGTCCGGTAGTCAGAGAGTGACGCAGATCTAACAAACTATCAAGGACTACTCATTACACAATGATTCTCCTGACGTTTCCACAGTAGTATTAGGGAAGTGTAGGAAAGTGGCTCTGTATATACTGTACCCAAGTAAGGTTCAGGGTGTACAGAGTCCACAGTCCCCAGAGGGTTGACAGAGGCTAAAGTTAGATATAACCTTACTCTCCAAAGTGGTAGCTTGGTCGAGCAGTAAGGCAGTATCAGAGGACAGTGTAAAGCATTTGTTGTACACACTCAGTCAGCAAATGAAGCCACACACTCAAGAACTGAACTCTAGGCCAATGGTTTGTATATAAAAAAATATATGCTTGTTTTATTTTAGAACCAACAATAGGATCAAAATATACTTTCTCAGTATGAGATGCTTTGGTTATTCACCTTACAGATAGGCAGTAGACTTTTTTGATAGTGGTTATCACAGTTGGTGCAAGAGGCAACACAGGGTCAAATTCAATGCAACATTGAGCTCAATGGAAAATTATGCTTAATTACAATTGATTACTTTGCAGAGCACTTTTCTAACCACAGGACTGGATCCTGGATTCAGTCCTGGGACACTTCCTGTAAACAGGTAAGAAAAAGCGTTTTGGTTATTGTAGTGATTTTTGAAGAATATTACTATATTTCAAAAGCTGACACTTAGAAACTTTTCTGGGTAAAATTACCAATGTTATCCTATGAAAGGAAATACAGTGTGCAAGCAAACTATGTTTACGTTACTTTTGTAATCCAGTGCTGGACTCCTAGGTTCAGCACTGGGACATTTACTTAAAACAGGTAAGTAATTACGTTTTTGTAGTTTGTTCGATTTTTAAAGAATATTTGTAAAATACAGAAATCGACACTTAGAAGAAATTTCACAGAAAACCAGTCAATGGATCCCTATGAAAGAAAAGTGAGTTAACGGTAAGTAACGCTGCGATTACTTTTTAGGGCCAGTGTTGGGCACTCGGGTCCAGCACTGAGGCCCCTCCTAATACTAGGTGAGTATTTTCGTTTTCGTGACTCGGTTGATTTTTGGTGAATATTCTAAAGTTTCAGAACTCCACACTTAGAAGAAATTTCGCAGAAAACCAGTCAATGGAACCCTATGGAAGAAAAGTGAGTTATCGGATTTCGGGTAAGTACTTGACTGGCAGGGTTAAGGTTCTGGGTAAGACTCAGGGGTCCCCCAGGATCAGGTAAGTACAGTTTTTACACCCTCAGCGGCACAGGGGCGGCCGGGTGCAGAGTGAGAAGGCCCAATGTTATCCTATGGCAGGCGGGGGGCCCCGGGTTGAGTGGCTGCTGCCAAGCAGGCCACGCGACTGTGGGAGCTGGGCTCCTGGTCACTTGCTCAGGGCAAGTAGGGAAGTAGGTTAGGATAGAGGTTGCACTTCCAGGGGCACTCGGGCGGCTGGGTGCAGGGTGCTTTTGAGCCGTCGGGCGCTCAATGTTAAACAATAGAGGTCGTGAAAGGTGAAGAAAGGCTGCAGGCTCGGGGACGGTGATTCTTCAGGGACGACCAACACTTCAGGAGGTAAGTTGGGGTCTTGGAGGATAGGTAGACACCCAGGAGTTGGGCACAGGGGGCCGTGGGGCGCCGGGTGCAGGGGTGTCTTTTGAGGTCGGGAAATCTTACCCCTGCTGGTCGCGGTTGGAGGGGTCCCTTGTCCTGAGGCTGCAGGCGTCGTCTGGGTCGTCGAGGAGGGTCCTTGGCCACTGGATTCCAGGTCAGAATCGCCGGGGGACGTCCTCGAGGTCTTTGGTCACTCAGGCACAGGCTGGACTCGGCGGGTGCAGAGTGTGCAGGTTTCGCGGCTCGTGCCAGGGCCGGGTCTTTGGTAGGTTTTCTTTTGAGCAGTACCACTGCTCGTGGGAGTCCCTGGGTCGAAGGCTGTAGCACAGAAGTCAGGTCCTCCGGGGTTTGTGAGGTTGCTGAGGCCGGGATTCCGCAGGAGCAGGTTCGGAGGTCGACAGGCCGGTAGGGCTGGGGCCAAGTCAGTTGTTGTCGCCTCCTTTTTAGCAGCTGCACGGCTGGTCTTCTTGCTTCGTCTTCTCTTCTTGTTTTCGGATTTGGGAACTCCGGAAGGAAGGTTCAGGGAGCCCCTAAATACTAAATTTAGGGGTGGTTACAGGTAGGTAAGGGCAGGGACCAATGGGTCCCTTCCCTGGGGTGGGTACACCCCCTATTCTGTTCCTCTCCAGTGGGAGGGGGGCAGGAGCCTGTCCCTGGTTGGCCAGGTCCCCCATCCTCAAGATGGCGGGGACTCGAGTTTGTGCTTCACCTCGCCTCCCCCACCTTAGGGGTGGAGTTGGCAGAGGTGGGCACAACCCATTTCCTGCTTCTGGTTTTCCCGCCGGTTCTCCCGCCAGGAGTGGGGGTAGAACCAGTGGGGACCAGTTTGCTGGAAGCAGCAAATGGTCTGGGAAACTCCAAAGGCGGCAGGCCTTTGAAGCTCCCCCTGCCCATCCTGGGGAGGAGGCTTTGGCACCTCGTCCCGGGATGTGCATTGTTTCAGGCCCCTGAGAGCAGAGGCTCTCGACCCAGGGGTCCAGAAACATGTCTGGTGGTGGCAGCCTGGGCAGCCACTCAGTCCGGACACTGGAGGTCGGGTTGGTTTCAGGGGGCATCTCTAAGATGCCCTCTGGAGTGCGTTTTACATTAAATCCCACACTGGCATCAGTGGGGGTTTAATGTGCTGAGAAGTTTGATACCAAACTTCTTAGTCTTCAGTGGGGCCATTATGGTGCTGTGGAGTTCGTAATGACAGACTCCCAGCACCATATACTCTTAATGGCAGCACTGCACTTACAATGCCCAAGAATGGACTTGGGCACTGTAGGGGCACAGGGCTCATGCCTCTATGCCCTCACCACTGGCATAGTGCACCCAGCTAGAGGGGTGGCTGACCTAGGCCAGGGCAGTGGCTTGTAGGCATGGCACACAGGGATGTGAGCCATGTCGACTCTTCACTTTTGTTCTGCACCAAGACACGCAGCCTGCAAAGGCAGTGTGTGTGTGTAAAGGTGCAGGGTCCCTAAGGGTGGCACAACAAGTGCTGCAGCCCTTAGGGGCCTTCCCTGGTCACAGTGCCCTGGGTACCCATGGTACCATTTACCAGGGGCTGACCTGTGGCCAGGGATGTCAATTGAGTGTAGGTATCAATGCAATTTTAGGGAAGGAACACAGGCCCTGGGTACCTGGTTGGCAGGAGCCCAGGGCACACTCAGTCAAAGTACATCAGCCATTCAGCAAAAAGTGGGGGCATACCATGCAAGAAAGATGGCACTTTCTCACAGGAAGCGCTCAAAACAGTATTACGGGGTGAATTTATCGATATCTCAGCTGCGGAAAACAAAGTTCGCAAAGAGAAAACGGAAGCCCTTTTCCAGAAAATTAGGGAACTGGAACGCGTTCATCAACGCACAGGTGCTCAAGAATCTGGCGTCAGTTATCTACCCTTTGCTCCCAGCTGGCCGCCATAGATATGGACTGGGCGGAATATGCCGCCCTTTGCTTGCGCCACTCTTTCTATGTAGGCGGGGACAAATGTGGCCGACTCTTAGCTCACAAACTGCGAGCAAGGTGGCAGGAACTAGTGGCCCAATCGATACACGCGCAGGGGGGGGGGGGGGGAGGAAGGTGGTGACAGACGACAAAGACATTGCGAACGCCTTCGAAGAATTCCATTCACACTTGTACACAGGCCAATCCTTAGATCCCACCGACGGCAGAGGATACCTAGAGGCGAAGCAAACAACCTCCCTCACACCAAAGCAAGCTGAAATGCTTGATGAAGAGATCCGCAAAGAGGAAGTCATATCAGCTATCTCACAGCTGAAGCCGGCAAAGTTCCCAGGTCCTGACGGATACACATCGGCCTTCTATAAGAGCTTCTGTCACTCCCTAGCGCCCCTCTTGGCACGGCTGTTTAACACCTTCGCAGACCCCGGGGCGATACCGCCTCGATGCTGGCTGCCTCAATAGTCATCATCCCCAAGCCAGGTAAAGATAAGTCGCAATGTAGCTCATATCGACTAATCTCCCTCTTAAATTTGGACCTAAAGTTGTTCACGGACATCTTGGCGAGCAGGCTGAATCCATATATGCCCTAATTGAAATAGACCAAGCGGGCTTCATCCCCCCCAGAGTCAAGCGAGCGACAACACCAAGTGTGTACTCCATGTCATCGAGAAGGCCTCACGCGCCCCGGTGACTACATGCTATTATAGCAAGTGACACCGAAAAGGCCTTCAACAGGGTCCACTGGCCTTACTTTGCACAAGTCCTCATGCATTTCGGCCTAGGGGAAAAGCTTAAGACCCAGATCTTAAACTACTGCTTTCTTACGGCTGCAGTCAGGATTAATGGCTATACCTCTGCCTCCTTCCCGATCGGTAGAGGGACACGTCAGGGGTGCCCCTTGTTGCCCCTGTTTGCTCTGTATATGGAGCCACTGGCTCAGAGAGTACGGGACCACCCTGAAATCACCGGAATAACTTTTGGAGGCGACCAACACAACATAAGCCTATATGCGGATGATGTGCTTGTGACTTTAGACAAACCGGTCACGGCTTTAGCAGCCTCCCTGAGGGAACTTGAGATATTTGGTAACACATCGGGCATTAAGGTCAATGTCGAGAAATCGCAGATGCTTAGCCTCTCCCTACCACCCCAAATGGTGGACCAGCCGACGAGGCAATACCCCATTCAATGGGCACCCGAAACGATCCCACACCTGGGGATCAACCTGGCAGCTAACACAAAGTCCACTGCCTCCCTTAACTATCGTAAGCTGTATAGGCAAATCCGCAATGACTTATTGCGGTAGAAACACCACCAGATCTCAAGGCTAGGAGGGTGGCAGCTATTAAAATGACGATTCTTCCAAAGATATTAAACCTCTTTCAGACCCTCCCCAAACTCCAGACAGAGTTGCTGCAATTTATTTGGCAAGGGAGGAGACCCCACCTGAAGAAAGCCATTGGCTTCCTTCCCCCCAGCGCCGGGGGCCTGGGCATCCGTGGGTAATTATATTACCAGACAGCACAATTGCACTACCTGGTCGAGTGGAACCATCCAGAATCGGAGAAGCACTGTTTATTTCAGGACAAAGCAGTGGCGGGAACATCCCTGTGGAAAATCCCATTCCTGAAGAGAACACACAGACCACGGAATTTGTACCAATCTCCAATCACACGGGTGACAATGGTGGCGTGGGACCAGACTAGCATCCGGCACAATCTGTCCTCCTTTCCCTCCCCCATGACACCGCTACTGGATAATACGGACTTTGCGCCGGGGATGGGGGACACGAGGTTTGCAAAGTGGCGACACTCAGATTGCAGCTCACTGGGCCACCTGTTTGATAAGGAGGGAATACCATCTTTACCCCAGATACACGCAGATTATGGTCTCCCTCGAGACAGGGCGACTTCATTACCTACAGCTCCAACAATGGACACTGCACCCAGAAAATAAACCCAACGCACAGCGCCACCTCACCCAATATGAAAAAAATGGCTCCTCACTAAAACATCAGATAAGAGATTGATTTCAGAACTATAAGCATTTTTGAACCTTCGTAGTAGACGCATTAACGCTAGTCGGGACAGGAGGGAAAAAGACCTAGGGAGACCACTGGGAGACAAATAATAGGAAGGGATATATTACAGAGCCAGACACACAGCCAGTAATGTGGGACTCACCGAAACGCTCAAAAAAGTTGCTACATACTGGTACTACACCACGGCACGGCTGCACAGGGCCAACACAACACAGATTGCAGATCGTTGGCGGGGTTGCGGGACACCAGGGACACACGCCCGAGAAAACACACATCCTATTATCCAATCCAAGCTTGTCAGAAGACTCTGTGGTCACGATGCTGGTAAACAAAATGCCTTACAAATTCCTAATAGACACAGGAGCGACGACATCGTGCCTACCGGAAGGGGCAGTCCCCTTATTAGAGTACACTGCAACCATACAGGGAGTCGCAGGGACAGTGGCCAGAGTCCCCATCACAGAACCCCTCGAGTTGGAGATAGGGGGAAATAGGATGGGGGAACAGGTACTATACTATCCCTCAACTCCGACTAATATCTTAGGACAAGACGTAATGACCAAGCTAGAAATGTCCATTCATTTTGCCGGCAACTGAGACATAACCTGCTCCTCCATTGGAGTTCCTTCCCTAAAATCCAGACTAACAAAGCACTCCCGGACTGCATGCAAACAGGCAAGGACAGTCCCAGCGAACCAGACCCCCTTCACTGAGGCAGTCACAGAATATATAGGAAGTTTCTCCGAACTATGCAGCTCAGCCCGGCAATGGGCATGTCACGCACAACACCTCCAAGTTGAAGCAGTCAAAAGAACAAGTGCCCTGATAACCAACAGGGTATGCAGGGAGAAAGGGAGCTGGGACCACGGCGCACACATACCTGCTGGGTAACCAGAGACTGGGTGGGAAGCAGGGCCAAGGGGCATGGGGCAATGGCGGCGACAGGCAGAGCGCCCCGGGATCACTTAGTATGTGCCCCTATCGACACCACCGCACTTCCACACGTAGAGAGGTGGTGCAGACGTGGCTGCCTGGCACTATGTGGTGCGCTCCACACGCCTGGAGCCCCCTTCCTGCTGCCCAATGCAGGACCAAGCACGTAACCACCCTAGGAAATTTGTCATGTAGAGCAAACAGAGATCACACCAAGGAAGTGTCCCTGCCAAGCACCTGGGAATGGACTCTGAGCCCGGGAAGGGTAGTCAGTCACACAGAACCCCCACACAACAGCCCAATGGGAAGAAGCAGGAACAAGCCCAAGACACCGCTAAGCTGGTCAAACACAAATTGAAAAAGACCGCCCTCGAGAGGGCCGCGTTGGCTGCAAATGGCACCAGTCTTGATGGGAGGTCTGCCTCAGAACCCCAGAGATTTTACTTAGTCCTAACAGCAGGGGTCAGGGAGGCTGGCAGCAGCCAGACCTCAGAGAAGGTTTCTATAGCCACAAAATTGGTCAGATGGCCGACTGATGCCGGTTAAAGACGTAGCATGAGAAAAGATCGATAAGGATAAGCCAGTCCCCGCAAAATCCCCATCCACAAAATCAAGCACAGACCAACCCGAATGCACCATACATTCAGCTACAGCGAAATCAATTAGCAACCACACCACCGCAACAAGAACCAGGTGGTTGGCCGAACACGTGGCCACAGCAGCAGATAGGAAACCCAACCCAGCAAAGAAAGGGGCCGCAACCACAGCAGGGAAGGTTAACTGTCTGGGGTGGCAGTACCATCGCACCAACACAAAACACAAATACTCAGTAGATTCGAACCCCCAATGCAGAACATACACTTCATGCATTCCTCAATACACATTTCAGAATAAAGACTAGTAAGACAACATTAGAAATTTCAACTCTTTACTTGCATTTGAGAAATTCAGGGCTGCAATAAGTTGATTGGGAAGCCACACTAGAGTCCACCATTCAGGTGCCTGCAGGAGCCTAGGCCCCACTATGCTGCTGATCCCCCGAGCGGGGTTGGTTGGCCACACCCCAGGGGAGAGAAGTCTGATGAGGGGGCAGGGCGGCTAACCCAAGCGCATAAAGACAGGCACCCAGGTCCCCTCACCCAAGTCATTAGGAAGGGCCCTAAGTTGAAAGGACCTCATCCTTCAACTGCCTCCAGGCCAATGGATGTCCCTTTTTGATTCCAAAACTAGGAGAGGTTCCAAAACGAGGAGAGGTTCCAGTATCCGGAGCCAGATTTTCCACACACTTGGGATAACCACCCATAAAACTCGGACCATTCACAAACCACCGTAGGGCGCAGAGTCAGTAGGGAGCTTATCAGAACAATCAATCATCCCAGTCCGTTATCCACATAGGGCGAAATAAGACGAAATTCGGGGCTTGAACCGGACTCTCCATTGAGCAACACCCTGCCTCCTCCTTTACCTCAAAGTTCTCCAAAACTCCCAAAGCCTGCTCGTCGAGTCATGCCCCTCCAAAACTTTGAAGGTAGCATGTTCCAGGATTGGAAGTCTCTGGTCACATCCGGGGACATCAGGCTAAAAAATATTGGCTGGGCATAATCGATGGGAGAGGTGGTGCCGGAAAGGGGAAGGTCCGCAAAAATCCATCACTGCTCACTGCTCTGGGCGAGGTATGCAGAAATAGGCTCATCATCGTACCCGGCCTAGGGACCAACTGACAGCACACAAGGCCTTACACACACTTACTAGGGGAGCAAGTAAGCTCAATCTCGAACACCGCCACAGCAGAAACATTTGGGGGTTGCAGGACAGCTCTCAGCCCCCCTCCGGTAAATGACAATGGAAATAACCAAATCACAAGAGAACCTAGGAAAGCGCACCAAAAGAACTGCAAAGAAGCCGCCCAAAAAGTCTCCAGAAGAAAAACATAACCAGGACACCTGGCGCCACTACGGAGAATCACACTGTAAGCCACACGCCGGAGCTGGAGGGACAGACATGTGACTTCAGAGCATGATGCAAGCATTAACAAACACCCAATTACGATCTACCCCCTCTTCTACATCGCCCTGGGCATGCATAGATCAAAAGACACCGCTCGCATTAAAATTACCTCTGTGCACATTATGGAAGATAGGAGGCTAGAAGACTGACGACACCCATAACAAGCAACTAAATAGACAAGATCACCCGCTTACTGAAACTCCCCTTCGTGCTGTGGTGAGGGGGGAGAGATGATGACTCATAAGTAAAAGGCCAAGGCGACCCATGAATAATCATTCACCACTGAATTTCTAATGGCGCCACCTTCCGGTACACCATTAAAATTGCGCGAATAAAATAAGAGAGCAAAAGAATGGCACAGGAAACCCCAAGGCTGACTTAGGATGATACATAAGGATGCATGTTTTTTCTAAACTAACCTACAAACATTATCCAACAGGTCTACAGAGGAGCCACAAGTGCACCACCTTCATAGCGGCCCACCACCTCTACAGAGACTACATTCAGAACCCCAACCAGGCCCTAGTTTGCAAGTCAAAGACCACAGACTATTTTTTACGCACATTTGCAAAAGAACTCTTTTTAGCACTTTCAAAGCAAAAGAAACCACTGATCGCCAGAAGACTACAGATGTTTCTTCCGGAAACCATCCCAAGACCTGCAATGTTTCTAAAGTTATGTACTATTGCACCATTGTATCTCCTCTGTTTAGTATGGCCGGGCCGCATCCATCTGTAGCCACAAATATGCCTAGTCAAATGGAGCATATCCCGACATTCCTACGTTTGCGCAGGGGCCTCTCCCACACCACTTACAATTACACTGAACCCAATGCTAGTATTCTACACGCACTACAGAACGCGCTCTTACACAACACCTGGTATCAGTACATGACCGCCGTGGGTACCCAAACATCAGCTCAGTCATGTTATGTATGCTCACTGATACAACACGCAGTAGGCGCAGACAGGCTTTATCTCAAGAGGTAGCCCCCAAAAGAGCAAAATGCCTCCTCCACCTGTACCTATGTAGGATTAGGGCCAAGATACAACCCAACAGAGTAGAACCCCATAGAGTAGTAGTAAAAGTGACTCGATACAAGACCAATCTCACAGCACTATACCTTTATACTGAGCCTAGCGAGATTCAAGCAGAGCTGGATAGGATGCGCAGGCGGGGCATCATAGGGGAGGATACTGTTTGGCCCCAAGACTTTCACGAAAAGAGATTCTTGGAGGTAGCAAAGTCACCGCACCAGTGCACAAACAAGTCCGCTCCTGCTTCAGTCTGTGGTCCCAGGGTGGCCCTTAGTATGTCTGGTGCAGTCTTCAGTAATCACAAATGGACGCCAGACATGGAGTTCTAGTGTAGGGCCATCCACCTCGATGATACAAAGGGAAATGAGTTGTGTAGGGGAGGGTTACATTCCATCATAGATAAGCCCTATCAGGAAATAAGGGACACTGAGATGTATAGGTACACGTGGTTACAGAAGAACGGGCAGCCCCCAACTTTATGCTCCAACTTTACGGAAACTTACACTGTATTCCTTGTGTTTCAGAGGCAAAGGAATGATTCTACTCGGCATGAATGAGAACTGCGGAGCAATACTTCACATACCGGACATGCAATGGGGCACCTCCTCGCTGATGGATCGGTACTGGTAGTGTGGGGAATTTGCATACGCTCAGTTCGTCCCCAGATGGTGTGGCCTTTGCTCCCATGTCACCATACACACCTGACCCTGGTCATCCCTGGAGAAGATCTGTCAGAGTTGTATCAATATCCGCTACAGAAGAAAACAACTCTATTGCATCAGGCTTGAGAAAAAGAACTGACAATTACTTTGGTTGGGTTCAATACAAGGACACTCTGGAAAAATGCAGACTGTTTTCTGACACACAAGTAAATGCAGGAGGGTCTGTACCCTTTTTCACTGTGCAGATGAAAGCAAACGCCCGCTGGTTACAAATACCCAGGTGGGAGCTGCTGAAAATGATGAACAGTACTGAGCTTGGTCTTAACGCAATCAAGGAAGAACTAAGAGCCATCCGCCTCATGGGGCTGCAACATCAGTATGTGTTTGACTTGATGACCGCAATGAAGGGAGGGGTGTGTGCCAAGATTGGTGCATCCGGCTGTACTTTCATCCCAGGCAATGACATGTATAACGGTATGCTCACCCTTGTCATCCAAACACTGCATCGACTGCAAACAGACATGCGTAAGGAGAGAGGTGCCCCAAGCCAGGAGTGGTATGAAGGCTGGTTTGCCTGGCTCCCCCTGTGGTTTGAGGGACTGTGTACGTCATTGCTGACGGTTCTCATACTTGTACTGTTTTTGTGTGGTTTCCTACAATTGGGAGTTTGCTGCTGCAAAAACATAGTACGAAAAAATTGGGTGGAATGCAAATAAATAGAAAAGTAGTAGTAATCGAAACTGAAACACAAGTCCCCAACAATGGGACTGTCATGAAGCGTGGGGTAAATTATGTTGTTGAAAATTCAACTAGAGGAGGGAATGCCAACATTGATGTCAATTTATGCAACAATACATGTATATTCAAAAACGACATCAAGTCACTGTTGTTGAAATCTACCGAGATGACCTCTCCATCAACCCAGAGTCAGAAATACGTGGACAAGCAGGCCCTGCGACCTAGGCCTGAGGCTACTGATCGACAGAACACTGGTGGGATGGCGCGTAACCAGCCGGACAAACCATAATTCGTCAACGCCATAGACATACTGCACTCCAGTTCAATCAGCGGCCTGTCGGCATTTCAATGTATGCTGATGATATGGTTCTTTTTATCCGTGACCCACAGATTCATCTCTCCTCAGTGCTGCGTGAATATATCAGATTTGGATTTTTTTCTGGACTCACGATTAATTGGGAGAAATCGGTGATAATCCCTCTGTCGATCTGCACGTCCCCTCCCCAGATGGACTACCCTCTCATCTGGACAACGAACCCTGTCAAATACCTCGGTATTTGGGTACATCGGGATCCAGAGACTACAATTAGAGAAAATTATGGGAGAGCGTATGACACTTTAGTGAGCCAAGTGGACAGATGGTCCCGCCTCCCGCTGTCTCTTGCAGACCGCATCGCAGTGATCAAGATGGTCGTTCTCCCTCGCTTTTTGTATCTCTTCAGTAATATCCCCATTGGCCTGACCAAGCAATTTTTCTCTACCATCAAAACTCAACTCCTGCACTTGGTGTGGGGTGGCAAATAGGCTAGGATTAGCTGGACAACGCTGACACCATCATATCCCCGAGGGGGGATTTAACGCACCGGATTTTTATATATATTATTTATGTGCACAAGCCCAACATGTCTACTACTGGTTTAAACTACATGCATTCACTCCGCATTTAGCAGTGGAGGATGGGGACGCACATCCTATACCCCTGACTGGGGTAATCACACACACTCAAAGAGGCACACCTAGAGTGGAGATTAACACCATCGACACCACAGTCGCGGCATGGCAGACAATCGGAAAACTAGCAGGTAAACTACCGCTCTATGCTCCAGCTATGCCCTTGGCTGGACATGCGGCTCTGTCTGTTACACAAGAGGCTGGCCCCCTGACATCCCTCAGGGAATTGGGTATCACGCACATGCGGGATCTTTATCATGACGGTACGTACATCAAGGAGGGAGATTTGGGTTTCATTGCCAATCCTACCCCACTTTTTCTGTATACTGGGTATCGCCTAAAGCAAGCCATAAGACATCACTATCCTTCCTTTCCTGCTGAGCCACAATCTCTTAACTCACTACAGCTGCTGATAGTGGCTCCAACTAGAAGAAAACTAATCACTAAGTTATACAAGGCTGTACAGGAGGAGTCGGTGCAAGTGGCTGATAAAAGCTTGGCACGCTGGAATTCCATTTTAGACCCCCCAGTCACTATGAAAGAATGGGAACAAATATGCACACTGACTAGCAAGCTCTCCTCAAATGGAAATCTACGTATTATTCATTTTAAATTTCTTCATCAAGCATATCACACTCCTATCAAATTGTATAAAATGGGGCTTCGGGAGACAGATCGCTGCAAAAGGTGCGGCCAAAGGGAGGCAGGTTTTTATCACCTTGCGTGGGGGTGCAGCTCAATCTTTAAATTCTGGGAAGAGGTGCTACAACGCTTACAGACCATGATGGGGTCCTCACTCCAATGCACGCCACTCACTTGTTTGCTGGGTTATGTCCCTTTGCTAAAGGGAGTGTGGGCAGATATGTTCGTATTGCCCTCTTGCTGGCCAAGAGACGTGTGGCGATAACTTGGGAGAGCAAACTTAGTCCCCAGGTTGACGGGTGGGTGAAGGATCTAGTGTACTGTCAAGAGACCTTGAATCTATATGCTGAGGAACTGCCGGCAACATCTAGGCCCAAGGATATTTGGGAACCGCCGAGGCAATATTTGTTACATCGAGCGTTACATCACCCTGAGGAGTTATTGTACTGTTGCAATTACCATAATATTTTAAGTGTTTCTATGTCGACTTATGCCAGGATCTGCATTCTCATGTTTACTGTGTAATTTATGATCACAAGAATCAAGCACAAGCCAACTGTTAGTGGGTTTTTGTTTATTTCGCCCTGTGTGGCAACATGTATTTGTCTTTCTATGAAATCCAATAAATAAAGTTTTTTTAAAAACAGCCGGACAAACACGTGAACAGGAAAAACCCACATTAGTCTCACAAATAGGCAGCAACACGACAATGGCCCCAGGAGATTGACCCCAATAAAGCACATATGGTCAAAGGGGTGCACACGTTCCCAAAACACCATACAAGTTAGATGCTACATGAAGTTAGGAACACTCAGCCAATCGGAGCATAGCACACACAGTACAAGCAGCAGCGATTACACGCTACCCATACTGGACATCTGAACACTTCACCCACTGGCCCTCACTGTGTCCACACAAGGACGAGACCCACCTGCATTCACCATCAGGTGGACTGATTTACAACCCCTTGACTAGGCCTGCATTCCTTTCTCTAAAATAAGATCTAAATCGTTTTACTATGCTCTAAAGACTGTATATAATGGCACTCAGAACGAATGTATATATGAGACAGTCATCAGACCTGTTTCTGTAGTTGTGTTCCAGCCGAAGCATTTCATTAAACCAACTGTTCCTGTTTTGCCAAACGCCTCTTGTCTTTTGTTTTTTCACTGTAAATTCTTATTCCAGCAACAAACCCTTCAGAGATTAACTGCTGTACTGGTCTCTCTCATTATACTGCAGCTGTTGACTGGGTCAACAAGCATTGGGATAGGCAATAGGTCTCGCCTATGAGAGATTTAGGGTTTCATAATGATTTTTAGCCTTGCTGTACAGCATGGGGATGCAAATGGACAACAGAGGGTGGCCGGGAGTGGCTAGGAAGGTTACTATGCCTGCTACAAAGAATGTGTACCATGCAGATCACAAATTGTATTTTATGTAGAAAGCTCAGTAGGTTACTGCTTTTGTCACAGAGATCCTTTTGTTACTTGCAGTTCACAAGTTACAATCCTGATAAAGCACAGTGACCTATGAACTGTAATCAAATAGCTGCATGCAAACTGCATGGTATAGCTTGGAACCTAATGTGTTCTCCCCAGTCTTTCTTATCCAAATATTCCTAAAAAGGGTCTGTATGGGTAAAAATACATTATTATTAGTAAAGCCAACTTCAAGCACTGTGGTACACTTTAGATTCTGAGTTTGTGCTTCTCCAGACCAAACACTCTCAAAATATACTGCTTACAAATATGGATGACAGATGATTTTTACACCTTGTAATCTTCATTGTAGGGATGTGGAATTCCTATAGCCCGATGCCCGGGACATATTGTTTGGGGTCAAGGGCAACAAGATTTCATGTGTATTTTGTCCTTGGGACAAGTAGGCCCAACCCCCTACATCACAAACCCTTTGACTGCCATTTTACAGTACCACATTATGGATCAGGGAAAGGCATTGCCTGCAGTTAAGGTAATATTTGTGTCCATGTGTTAACGCTGTTCAAACTTGTATTTATGGTTTATTAATGCAAAACCTTTATATTAGGGTGAGCGATCTAAGTACATGTTGTAAGCTCAGACTGTACTACTGACAGTGTTTCCAGTATAAAAATGTGTACATGTTTTCAATGTTTAGCAATATGAGGCTATACATACTGCTCCCAGAATGCTCTCTGATTAGATGCAAATATATGCAGAAGCTGGAAAGCAAGATTGATGATTCTTTGCTTTCAAAATAAAATGTTCACAAAAAATGCAAAAACATTTCGCTAAACTAGTGTAACATTTTAGGTACCGTTTTTTTGCAGCATCATTTAGTAAAATGTGTTGATGAATGCTAGTATTCCCCAAAAATATTCATAATGGAAAATCAGTGTAACCAGTTATAATAAGATTATGGGAAACTTAAAAATAAACAAGCATTGGTAAAGCCAATAGGTCTGAAATTGTTGGACATCCTTTTGGTTTTGTCAATGCTTGACATGTTTTGGCATGTTTTTTGCAAAAACCTTATTGGTGTGGGAGCTGCCGGGCCCTCATCATTATAACAAACATTGGCAAAAGCAAAAATTGTTTTGGTCTCAAAAGCACACATTGCCACAGTAGTTCCTGGCACTGAACAAAGCGACTGTGTGTCGATTATGCTCCTTGTGAAAGAACAGAATGCCGTCACTCACAGTAAAGCTAGCTGATAGACAGAGAGAGACATAATTTTAATAAACACAAAAGGTCATGGTTAACGCCAGACCTAATTAGGGGCCCAATTATTAAATAAAGTCTCAAAAGTGCACTCATGTCCTTGCATTAAGTGCAGATATACGACTTACGTGAATTCACAAGACATTACAGAAGTAGGCCAAGAAATAGTACTCCTAGAAAATATTTGTGAACTGCATTTTAGCATGAGCAAATATGCAGGTGTAGATTTGCTCATGCGAAAATCTGAGTGTTTGCAAGTTCACTTTCCCTCAAACCACTTTTTTCCCCCCACCCTGGAAGAAGTTTTATGTCTGCCATTGTCAGAAGTAAATTTTCAACCTCTCTCAGTATGGGAAAAGATTAGGGAAGAGTAGGTGAAAACCCTTAAAACATGCAAATTAGTAGGTTTGCACAGACTCAAAAACGCATTCCGACCCTGAAACTGTTGCTTACCTTCAGCGCCAGTATGTAGATCTGCGGAAACGTGGCAACATAAGGGAATTGCTAGTATTCAAACCCTACTATGGAAGGAGCCTTGGCATAATCAGAGAGGCTATTTCGGAGCTCATATATAATGAGATTGCTGCCATAATTCGTCACCGCATTAAATGGCACAAAAGGGACAAGTGGATTTTGTTACAGGACAAGTAGATTTATGAAGCAACCTGCCCCATGGACAAGTAGATATTTTATTAAATTCGACACCCCTGTCATTGGCTTATATAAAACATTTCTATAGGCTGATATACATACGTATAATTCATTGTCTCTGTATAATGTATGTGTGATGTAAAGTGCTCTGCCCTACACTGGTATGCGTAGCACTATAAAACAAATCAAATGTATGAGAGAGAGTATATGAAGCGATGAGGGGTACTGTTGAGGATGGTAGATTTGGAAGTAGTTGGGGTAGTAGATAATTGGGGTGGCAAAAAAGATTGTCACACCGGGTGCCACCAGCAAATAAAAACAGCCCTGATGGGGAGCAAGTAACAATGGACAGCGAGTGGGAGGGCATGGGGAGCAAGCAGACAACGGAGGGGGGGTGAGAAGGGCTGAGGCAGCAATCTGACAATGGAGAGTGGGCGGGAGGGGCTGGGGCAACAAGATGCTAATGGCGGGCCGGAAGGGGGGCTTTGTAAGTAAGCTGACAACAGAGGGCAGGCAGGAGGGAATGGGGCAGCAAACTGACAATGTAGGACGGGCTGGAGCGGATGGTGAGGCAACTTGACAATGGAGGGCAAACAGGAAAGGCATAACGCATGAATGTACCTTTTAGTGAGCAACGCTGGTAAACCAAGTGGTTTTCCAGCTAGCGTCCTGATGGGATACAAGCTGCCACCCATGCAGCTGGTTTGACAGACCTGTCGCCAGTGAGAAGAGGCTAGCTGCAATAAACAAGCTGGCTTTATACAAATTGTTGGCAACTTCAATCAAAGCACCTTCACTAACAGCTTTCACGATAAAGTAACAAAGAAAGAAACCTAGTCAGGAGAGCCCTGTTTTGCAATCTACATTCCACAAATAGAACAGTCAATAGCAACATAACAATAAAAGTACATGATAACACTAATGTAATGTCAAGACTGGAGCCGTTTATTATGTTATGCATTTTTTGCTTATCCTTTAAACGGCAGCAATAAGCCAAATGAAAAGAAATGCAGCTCTTTATTGCAGCTTGTAAACAGATAAGTCTATTTTTAAACATCTCGGAAAATCTGTGGGTGTAAGTTTATTAGATCTAAAGTGTATACAATTGTGTTATGTAGTGATATCATTTAGTGATTTAGCTATGCCTGTGTTTGAAGCTAAAAACTTAATGTCTTTTCATTTTTTAACAAGATTTCGATTTATTGGGGGTGTTTTTCTTTAACGTTTTTCTCAGTCATTATCATTATCTTATGGGTAAAGTATTGTCTTTTTTACCGATTTGAAAACATTGCATTTTTAAAAACCTCATAAGAAGTTGTCATTGAGGCGGTTTTTGAACATTTTTCAACTGGGGATGCACTAAGTAGCATGAAACGTGGGCTCCAGAGCACTGCCAACCTAGCTAGGTGCTTTGAATTCTCATACTGTGCGTCTGGTGGTAGCCATGCATGACCAGCACAAATGGAGTTATTTTGGGCCACTTGTGAGGACCTTGTGGCAGGAAACATGAGTGAAGATCAGTTTGGATAAAGATGGCCACATTGTATCAAGAACAACATCTTGATGTGGAGTGTTACCTTCAAAGCTGCTATAATAGCTGTGAGGAAACTAGTTTCCATTGAATACAGTGGCCATTTAACGGGGCAAAGCCAATTTTTGTCTCGTTATCGTTTGTTTTAAGGAGATATTAGGCTCCTACGTTGTCACTTCTCAAGTTCCCTCCCATTTTTTCCTCTTCTTCCCGTCTATGCCAGTTCTCCTTTATGCTTCCCTTCTGTTGTTGTTCTCTTCCTCTCCCCTCCGCCCTACGAGACGTGTAGGTTGATGTAATTCAGATACTGCACTTTAGTTAACCTCGATAAAATATGGTGGGTACATATCAAGAATGTACCCCTAGGGGTTGTGGCCAACAGCCTAAGAAATGGCCGCACACCAACGCGGCTCCGTTCTCCCACTCCCGAAACATCCGCTAAATAATCTGAACAAACTGCTCCAACAGCTCAGAATCTCTTGAACAAGTTACTTACCTTCGGTAACAAATATCTGTAAGAGACCGATTAGTTATGGATCCCTCACCTTAGAATTACCCCCAGGCGTCAGGCTGGATCCGGAAAAAAAATTCCTCAGCAGTACCCCTGTGCGTCGCATAGGGGGCGTCGGTCGACTCCGCGTTCATCGTTGGCGTCATGGTCGCCAGAATGACGTTGCGGTATCTACTTAGATGCCGACCTTGCGCGCCGACGTCCGTTCTTTACACAACATTCCACGCCAGAAGCGCAGAGCCATGCAAGACACGGACCACTGGTGCACAAAAACTAGGACCCGGAAAGGGAGTCCCTTAACCTAGAAGTTAGTTCGCAGAACGGAGAGGATGGGTGGGGCGGTGAGGAATCCATAACTAATTTATGTCTCTTACAGTTATAACGTTACCGAAGGTAAGTAACTTGTTCATCTGAAAGAGACAATTAGTTATGGATTCCTCACCTTAGAATAGTTACCCCAGCAATACCAACCCCGGTGGTGGGTCTGCGAACCAAGTTCACACCAGAAAGTCCTGGAGAACTGAACGGCGGAAGAAGCAGTCTCTCCGGACTTGGCTGTCCAGGCAGTAGTGTTTGGTAAACGTGTGCAGTGAAGCCCACGTAGCTGCCTGGCAGATGTCAAAAAGGGGGACTCCACGTCCCAAAGCAGTAGTGGCTGCCGTCGCCCTGGTGGAATGGGCATGCAACCCCACTGGAGGTTCCTTTTTCACTGAGGAATAGCAGATTTTGATGCAAAGAACGACCCATCAGGAGATGGTTAGTTTTAGCACGGCCCAACCTTTCTTGGCACCTACATAACCAACAAAGAGCTGGCCATCCACCCGGAATTGTTTTGTGCGATCCAGATAGAACGAAAGCGCACATTTTGGATCCAGACGGTGGAGCCTCTCTTCCTCTTTAGAAGGATGCGGAAAGAAGATGAGCAAAGTGATGGTCTGTCCTATATGGAAAGAGGTAACCACTTTGGGAAGGAAAGAAGGCCTAGTGCGAAGGACAATTTTGTCCGGATGAACAGCCAGGAAAGGAGGCTTAGAAGAAAGGGCTTGAAGCTCACTCACCCTGCGAGCAGAGGTGATGGCAACCAGAAAGGCAGTTTTAAGGGTCAGAAGTCTGAGAGGACAGTTATGTAGCGGCTCGAAAAGAGCGCACATAAGATAAGTGAGAACCAGGTTCAAGTCCCACTGGGGTATTATGAAAGGAGTTGGAGGAAACAGGTGAGTAATGCCCTTGAGGAAGCGATTTACAATAGGGGACTTGAAAAGAGAAGGCTGGTCAGGCAGCCGAAGGAAGGCCGAAATGGCCAAAAGATAGCCTTTGAGAGTGCCCAGAGCAGAGCCCTGCTGGGCCAAAGAAAGAATGAAGAGGAGAACCTCTGAAAGGGGAGCAGAAAGGGGATCCACAGCCTTTGCTGCGCACCATGCCACAAACTTGTTTCATCTACAGGTGTATATCGTTTTGGTGGAGGGACGCCTGGCTGCCAAGGTAACACTACAGACTTCAGGAGGAAGGTCGAAAGCGGTCAACTGTCGCCGCTCAATTTGCACGCAAGGAGGTGGAGGCTGGACAGGTTCGGGTAGAGGACTGTCCCCTGCTGCTGCGACAGAAGATCCTCCCGAAGAGCCAGTCTGATCGGAGGATCGATGGCCATGTGTAATAGCTCGGGATACCATACTCTTTGTGCCCAATCCGGGGCCACAAGAATTACTTGGACCCGGTCGCGCTTGATCTTCAGCACTCTGGGCAGAAGTGGTATAGGCGGAAAGGCGTATAGAAGACCGCAACTCCACTCGCGACGAAAAGCGTCGCCTAGCGAGTGCCGCCTTGGAAATTCCAACACGCCGAACTGCCGACATTGCGCGTTCTCTTCGGTGGCAAATGGATCGAACCAAGGTTCTCCCCACTGCTGAAAGATACCTTGCACCACCTCCGAGTGAAAAGGCCATTCGTGATCCATCATGCACCTGCGGCTGAATTAGTCCGCCCTGGCGTTCAGAGAACCTGCCAGGTGTTGAACCACCAGAGATATGCCCTGATGTTCCAGCCATGTCCAAAGGCGGAGAGCATCTTGACATAGGGTCCACGACCACACCTCTGTTTGTTGCAGTACCACATGGCGGTGGTGTTGTCCGTGAGCACTTGCACTACTCTTCCCCTGACAGAGGGAAGGAATGTCTTTAGTGCAAGACGAATCGCCCAAAGCCCCAGAAGGTTGATATGGAGTCTGGACTCCGCCGGAGACCAGAGGCCTCTGATCTCCGCCTCTCCCATGTGGCTGCCCCACCCCTGCAGTGATGCATCGGTCACCACTGTGAACTCTGGTTGGGGAAGGGAGAGGGATCTGCCGTTGACCCAATCCCGGTTCGTTAGCCACCACTGCAATTGACGTGCAGTGCCCTCCGAGATCTGGACGCAATCGAAAAGATTCCCCTGATGCTGTGCCCACCTGCCATAGTCCACCAGCAGGATGCAGGAGGCCATGAGGCACAGTAGCCTCAGGGTCATTCTGACTGAAACCCGGGATACAGTATGAAAGATCGGAATCATAGCCTGAATATCCCGGACTCGCTGCTCGGGAGGATAAGCCCGAAACTGCGCTGTGTCCAGAACTGCTCCGATGAAAAGGAGCTTCTGAGAGGGAATCAGGTGTGACTTTGGCACATTGATGGTGAACCCCAGCGAATGCAGGAGGTCGGCCGTAGTCTGGAGGTGAGAGACGACAGCCTGGGGCGAGCCCGCCTTAAACAGCCAGTTGTCGAGATAGGGGAGACTGGAACCCCTGATCTCCGCAGATGAGCTGCGACCACCATCACTTTCGTGAACACCCGAGGGGCGCTGGTAAGGCCGCAGGGGAGCAGGGTAAACTGAAAGTGCTCGTGGCCTACCGTGAAACATTGGTAACGCCGATGGGCTGGCAGGACGGGGATGTGAAAATAAACGTCCTGCAAGTCTAACGCTACCATCCAGTCTCCAGGGTCGAGAGCAGACAGGACCTGAGCCAGTGTCAACATTTTTAACTTCTCCTTCCGGAAGAAGCGGTTGACGTTCAAAACGGTGAGTACTTTGCGGGCGGATACTTCGCCACTGCTTCGGGAGACACTCGTGCGTAGGAGGTTCGAACTTATCAGGGTTATGCCTCGCGTTTTGGTCAAGAGGCTGCTGTGCTTTGTATCCATTTTTGCTCATGGATCACGCTGACACTAATTCACCGTTTTGAACGTTCACCACAACATTTACGGACGTCATTTTAGAAGCACAGGGCTTCCTATTTTGAAATTTTGGAACTCTTCATTGATGTGTGTTGCATATCACAGCTGTTGCCTTTGGACCATCGGGTCCCTCCTATAAACATTTTGGGCTTCGGAATACTTCACCGGATGCACCATTTGGACAGCGCTCCATCGGATTACCTTGCTTCATTATTCCCATATTGCCTTGAAAAAGTCTGAGTACAGACGAAACATGTGTCGCCTAAAATCGTGTGCTGGGAATCTTTAAGAAATCAATAAAGAAAAGGATTTATCAACTGGTGAGGCTTCTGGACTAATTTAAATGTTCCATATATAACTTGTTGAATTTGAGTGTTTACATGTGCTCAGGAATTTATTAGTTTTTCTTGAATTTGTCCAATATTGTTCTTGGATTGGTATACTTGGTAATGGGTGTGCTGTATCAGCTTCTTTCTTTTGTGTATCAATATGCATGTTATTTTGTAGCGTGCTGACAACACCTCTAGGTAGTAGGTGTACGAGGCAACCGTAGCACCCCGCTGTAATTACAGCAACATAATTATTCACGCTCAATACTGTTATTCACAGATACGTTGTCCTATTGATGTGCGATTCTTTCCCTCATAGGGAACACTACTACCTACCTGTTCTTCTTGTATATTTGTAGGCCCTAGACAATAAGCGACTTGAGTACAAATCGATACTTGCTGAGGCAACCAGAACTAAACTCAGAGCATCACAACACAAAGTACATGAAATGGGAGACAGAGCAGGTAAGCTTTTGGCCTGGTTAGAAAAATGGGAACAGACCCAGCGCTGGGTACCTGAACTGAAAGTAAATGGAGATAGGACCCTTAGAGACCCCAAGAAATAGCGGAGGCCTTTGCGGAACATTTTGAGCATTTATATGCACCCACAACTAAGGCCAAAATGGATGACTCACGAGAACTACTGAAGGACAGACATCCCGCTATTAACCCAATCCCCTGAAGATCGGGACTCACTAGAGGACGAGCTCACAGAGGAGGTGTGTGCAGTCAGGGAAGGCAATGGGCCCCAACGGCCTCCCAATTGAATTATTTAAACTAACCGCTTCACGGATAACACCTTATCTAAGGGATATGTATCTAGAGAGCTCCCGACAGGGGGCCCTGCTGTATGATCAGAGGCTGGCTTCCATAGTAGTTATACACAAACAAGGTAAACTGGCAGAGAGCTGTAGCTCCTACCGACCCATCTCACTGCTTAATGCAGAAGCCAAGATTTTGGCAAAAACACTGGCTGCACGCCCCATTACCATTATCACTATAATAGTACATCCAGACCAGTCAGGCTACATGCCCGGGCGAAACACAGCACTCAACATACGCCGTCTCCAAGGGGTACTGGGTAGGATTGAAACACTCAGAGAGAGTGCGACTATACTCTTTCTTGACGCGCAGATGGCATTCGTCACAATAGAATGGCCATACCTCTTTGCTGTCCTGGAACGTTTGGGCTTCAGCCCGAAGTTCCTGAAATGGATTAAGGTGCTCTATAGGGAACCGATGGCGCAAGTAATAGTGAATAGACATACTTCACGAAGGTTTCAACTAGGAAGAGGAACGCAACAAGGATGCCCTCTGTTGCCTCTAATATTTGCCTGAATGTTGGAGCCCTTAGCAACTTGGGTGAGGGGGGGACCCGATAATCAGGGGGCTACGATGGGCCGGTAACTTCGAAGATAGAATATCCTTATATGCAGATGACATATTAATATATTGCGCCTCCCCAGCTATGTCAATTAACAGAATTCGCCAAATACTCACTAACTTTGGCAGATACTCTGGCTTTAGCATCAATTGGTCCTAATCCATAGTATACATGTTACATGGTCCACCACCAAAACTGCCATCAGAGTGAGAGGATAAGATCGAGACGGAAGGCTTCCGCTATCTGGGGGATCCATATCACACTAAATCCCACCCTTTTCTTCACAAACAATCTCCTGGGTCCTCTGTCCGGACTGCAAAAAGAGGTGCAGCACTGAAAGACGCTGCCTTTGTCCCTGCTTGGGCACGCAGCGCTGTTTAAACTGTTGGCTTTGCCGCGTTTTTTATACATATTACAAAATAACCCCTTCAAAGTTCCTGAAACGTTCTTCACTAATATCGAAAGCGAAGTGAGGACACTGCTATGGGACAGTAAACCCCCGCACATATCAAGAAATAAACTGACGAAAAGCTGGTGTGATGGGGGATTGCACTGCCTAACATTAAATTATATTATTGGGCAGCCCAACTGATGGTCGTTAATCATTGAGCCTACCATCCCCATAATGACCCGGCATACCAGATGGATAGACTATTGATGGGTCTTGAAGGATATAGAGGAGCCCTTTACATGGACCCCAGACATCAATCGCTAACAGGCCCAACGGCTCTAATGATTGCTATTTGGTGCCAAGCAAATAAAAAACTAGGCTGGCACAAGAAAGTGACGCAAGCTATGCCCATGTGGGCAGCAAAGCAACTGGGCAAGTTAGGGAGTCATCCAGGGTCCAATAAATGGGACAACATGGGCATCTCCTCCGTAGGGGATCACTGGAAAAACGGAAAGGTAATCCCATTCACTGAGTTGCAATCTGAATATAAAATGGCTAACCAGGAATTATTCAGATACTTGCAAATACGACATGCGTTAATAACAATAATCCAGCGAAATGAGATGGTATCAGAAGCATCTCCATTAGAAGATAGATTACTTTTAGATCCAATGACCCAAAAGGCTATTTCGATGACGTACCAAAAGCGAAGTAATAATCTGCCAGACCCACTGCTCTCACTTAGAGAACATTGGCAGAAAGACGTAGGAGAGCTAGATGACGAAGAATGGCAGGAGACACTGACATCCCCCTGGGAGGCGGAGATTCCACTGAAATATCGACTGATTCAACTTAAAATACTACACAGAACTTACCTCTCAGGTGGAACGTTGACTAAAATCGGAAGGAGGGCGGTCTCTAAGTGTTTTAGACTATGCACAGTAGGGGGCACGTTTTCCACACCCTCAGGGACTGCTCAGCTATTAAGCCATTCTGGGAAACTATCACGTCCCAGATGCAAAGTGTGTGTGAGAAAGAGATTCACCTAATGCCTAAACTAGGCTTACTGAATATATGGGAGGCCACTGACCTAACAGCTGCTGAGCAACTGTGGGTCACACTAGGGTTAACCCTGGCCAAGCAAAACATAGCTCTAAGATGGGGATCGAGCGAGATACCTACCCTGCAGGGATTGGCAAAAGATATGGATAAATGTATGTTTGCTGAAAAAGATGTGTATATGTCCAGAGGCTGCCCTAAAAAAATGGGATATGAAATGGGGAAAGTGGAACGCACACAGAGGGGATGGGATATATGCATCTCGCCCACAAGAGAATTGACAAGACATCGAAGAGGAAGGGGTCTTAGATAATGTGATATTGAGGAAATTGAAATTTAATAATTGCCCGGATGCATGCAAGGTATACTGCACTGTATAATGATTGTCATTTGTGATGCAAACTCTCTCACCTGACTATTGTAAAAAATTTCAATAAAAAGTTATAATAAAAAAAAGAATGTACCCTTAACTTTCCTTAAAGTGTAACTTTTTTCCCCTTTGAAATATGATTGCTTTATGTTTGTGCATTAGAGGAAACACCAATTTGTGATGGGCTTTTGTGGTTATTGATAAAAAACAATGTAAACATAAAAGCTTCAAACAGGATAGCCGCTGTATTCTTCAGAGTGCTCGCCATGACACTGGAGTCAAGCTGGCCTGGTTGCTGAGGGGGTGATACCTTGAAACCGGTCCCAGGGAGGACCTGGCCTGGCAGTTTGGGCTGGACTGTTCCCATGAGGAGCAGGGTAAGACTGATTTGCATATGGCTGGATCCAAACTGGAATGGCATGGTGAGTAAAAAACAATGGTTTTAGTCTCAGATCTCTGTACTGGGGTGAGTGACATTGTTCAGCATTACGTACATCAATTGATCTTTTTGTATTCTTCTGACTAGGCAATGTCGGACATCGAGTCCCAGCAAGTGGGGTCTTTACTAGAGTAGGGAGATGAGCTACAAGCTGTTTTCTCTGGCTAACTTAAGGAAGTTTGGCATCTTCATGGGAAAGTAGATTTGGTGTTTTATAATCCGTGATTTAATGGGTTACCTTCATGTTGTTGCTACATGTAGCTACTTGAAGTGGCGCTTCTAACACTTCACAGGAATTGCACAGAAGTACTGGCTTAGAAGTACCTCCTTAGTACCGCCTGGTCTCTTCTTGTTACTCCCTAGGTTTTAATTACAGCCTCAGAGCACTATTTTCTTAAAGGGCTTCAGGCAGGACACACGCTTGGTCCTAAGCAAGGCTGGCAGAGATTACTTCACTCACTAATACATCTCACATTTATATGAGACCTATAAATTTCCCTTCATCAGCTCCACACAGAGTAGAACATAATCCGGAATTAATATAATTCTTTTATCACATTTCAAAGCTACTAATTGTATATATGGACATAGTTATGTGAATGTACTCGTGGTACGGTCTTGCATGCAATGCATTATGGGCAGGGTGGATTTACCATTTCTTCTGCAGGGTGCAGTACCATACGGGGCCAAAAGAGGTCCTATGGGACCTCTTTTGGCCCCATATGGTACTGCACCCTGCAACATGGCTAGGTAAAAAACATTGCCATTTATAATGCCAACTACGACAAATGCAAGACTGTTTGCATTTCCAATTAAATAGGTCTCGCATTTGTTAAAGTTAGAGCTGTTGGCATTGAAAATGACAATATTTTTTACTTTTGCTTTTTATACCATTGGCAGAAGTGCTATGCAAATATAACTCCACTGCAAATAAAAAACGAAAGTAAAAAACATTGATATTTTAAACGCCAACAGCTCTACCTTTAACAAATGTGAGACCTATTGATTTGCAAATGCTTGTTGTACTATATTTTACATTAGCACTTGGAATACTGCAAGCACTTCCTCTTCCATACATATGCTCAGACATCTCGTACAAGTGTGCATTGTTTTTTCCAACCTTCACTAAGTTCTACGCAAAGTCTGTGTAGGTGGCAAAGTTTTATGCTTAGCCACATTTTCCATCAAAATAAAAAAAAATGATTATGCCCAAAAAAGGCAAACGTGCAGAGAAAAATTCTGCATACTTTTGGCATTGTGCATGGTAAACTCTGAAAAAGGTAAACGTGCATAGAAAAATTCTGCACACAGTTTCAATATTGCAATACACCAAATAAACTTTGCAAAGCAAAGTACAAAGTTAATCATGGAAACTGCAAAACTCACAGATTAAAAACAAACCCATTTTGGCATCCCTATTCCTGAGCTCAACCTCCAGATTCTATGTACAATTCTGTCCTATTTACTACAAGACTGGTCTCGACTCACTTGCTTAAATTTACGATTGGCAACCAGAAGAGACTACACGCATGACTCTCCCACGAAATCATAGGGTGGCGGAGGCATGAAAATAAACCCTATCACATTGCAAAGGAGCTAATCACAGGCTGACTACAGTCAACCTATAAATGAGACCAGCACCAACACCCCAATAACCAAAATACAAATCACTCCTCGTATTTGGTTTTCTTTTCTTCAGTATGAAGCAGCGACTACAGAAGCTTCAAACAGCTTTCCCACCGGAGCCCACTGCAGAGAGCATTGTGCCCTGTCAAAGGGTGTAGACAAGCGCCCGAGCGAGCAGACGGCATGTGGGCCGAGCAATAAGAAGCCAGCTGAGTCAGCACCCTCTCAGTGATTCAAGGGATGGCTGCAATGCGGAGCACAGAAGAAACGTAAAAGACCCGGACACCACTCATCCACCAAGGCTGCAGACCAATGGGCAGTTCCATTGCTCAAACACTGTGCACTGCTGTTCCCTGGATCCCTGGAAGCCCTCACCTCACAGTACAAGGGCCTTCCAGTAAAAACCTTTTTTTTAAATCCACTACCCGGTCTAACGATTGAGTGATGGAGAGCATGTCCACTAGAGGAATCCGTCAGTCTTTTCCGGTGTGGTTTAAGGATCCAATCTCTTTGGGCCAAGTTCTTCTAAACATAAGCCATGGTGTCTCCCTGTAAAGCTGTGGTTGAAATGGGTGTTGGTCAACGACAGATCTTGAATCCACTGAAAAGGCTCTATTGCTCTCTACTCGCATGGCAGAGGTTAATCCTCAAGTAGAACAAACAAGACCTAGCTGTAGTGTCCTGTCCCAAACAAACAAGATACACTTACACAATAGTATGTAAGCCAGTGAGATAGTTTATTGACCAACAGTCACCTTCAGAACCCACAGTGGAATCCTCATGGTGGACTGTTCTCTCCGAATCTCTGCATACCATTATCCCTCACAAGCCACCCCCAAGAAATTACACAGGATGAGGCTACACCCTTGTAATCATATTTAAATTATAGAGATGGGGCAAGAAAATAATTTGGCAGCCCTTTGAATAATGGAGCTGGAAGCAGATATCTGGCCCAATGACTTCCACACAACCGTAGCCCCTCCTGTCCACACTCTTTAGCTTGAGCTGGTTCATCACAGGACTGCTGAAAACACCTCCCTTTATCAAGTGTGTTGTACATTAACAGTAGAATAACATAAGTTTATGTACTACCACTCAACAACCTACCAACGCAAGTCAAACTTAGTTGTGTTATAGATGGCCCTCGACGCTATCTTGAGTTCGTGTGTGGCTACTGAACAGACCACCTCCCTCAAGGTCGTTACACACACTGTTTCCAGTCCTGGACTTTTGTGTGCAAGTCCAAAGCATTCTGGGTGTTTTAGTCTTGTAAAGATTTCACTGAACCAAGTAGACAGATTTGTAGGCCAACAGCAGCGGACTGGAGACAGTGTCTGTAATGACCAGGAGTGAGGTAGTCACCATACTGGCTACCAATAGGATGTTCAATATCATTGCAAAATGTTTGTTTTGTTGGACCGGTATGTTTCTTTACAGTATCTCAATCATGCCAAATGGTCTTGTGATTTAAAAATAAAAAACGTCCCTGTCTGAATTTAAAGAGCAAGAGATGAGAGCCTTTCGTTTTTAAACTCCGATTTCCTCAAACAAACATTAACTTCAAAACACCAAAAGCAAACTTTTCCCGCTCCTGAAGAAATTAATAGTTCCACATTGTAAATTCATATAACATCATTCATAACAGCGCCATCCTTCTCTTACCTTTTTCAGGACACTGGACACAACAACTTTTCTTCCTTAAATGCAACATGTGGAGAGTACAACTGACATTTAACATATTATTCGAAAATGGTGTTTATAAATTCTATGTACGGTTCGGTTTCAAATGAATGTTTTTTTGTTTTTTTTAACCATACAGGTAAACCGAGCCGCCTCGTCCTGTAATATCTACAAGCACTGGAAACGCAGGGGAGAGAGCGAGTTCCTGTCATTAAGGGCAGGGCCATATGAATTGGCACGAGGCGAGCCTCTGCCTCGGTTTTCATCACGCTTTGAAAAACAAGGGGGCCCAATTACAATTGGTCAGGGACCTTGGGTAGTTTGCTAGTTTCAAACCCAATGGTCCCTACACAGAAGATTAAACAAACAATGAATATAGACTCAATCAGTACTATATTTGAAGCAGTCCAGCCGGACAGATACTTTAATATTCAATTAGTTTCCAAAAAATGAACACAAGACATTTAAAGTGGGACACAAGCCTGCATCCAACTCAGCAAAATAGGACGAACAACGTGTAACAAAAAAGGCTCAGGCAGAGTAAGTTGTTTGTATGTAGCACATACTGATGTTACAAACAAAATATAGTGGGACACCATTACACATGAGCGATATTTAGTTGAGAAGTGTATATGGTGTACATTAAGTCGACGGCGTTTCGATCCTTACAAAACATATTAGGATCATCATCAGGACAGTTACAATAGCATGCATGGGTACATTTGCCTAATGTCCAGAAGGGAGCAGCATGGATAAGCCACGGGGCGGGAACGGCTCAGGCTGGGACAGATTTGACGTCCGGACCTGGTGCGGTCAAACCTTCAAGAGGCTGGTAGAGATAGCGCTGCGTGCGCGGTCACGATATCAATTGGAGGGGTTAGGTCGGAATCGGCCTAGTTAGGAGGACACTGCTCCATGGGCGTGCTTCCTGCCGGCATCAATCACGGGGATCATCCCCGCGGCGCTCTCTCTACCAGTCTCTTGAAGGTTTGACCGCACCAGGTCCAGACGTCAAATCCGTCCCAGCCCGGGCCGCTCCCGCGGCTTATCCATGCTGCTCCCTTCTGGACATTAGGCAAATGTACCCAGGCATGCTATTGTAAATGTCCTGATAATGATCCTAATATGTTTTGTAAGGATCGAAACGCCGTCGACTTAATGTACACCATATACACTTCTCTTACTAAATATCGCTCATTTGTAATGGTGTCCCACTATATTTTGTTTGTAACATCAGTATGTGCTACATACAAACAACTTACTATGCCTGAGCCTTTTTTGTTACATGTTGTTCGTCCTATTTTGCCGAGTTGGATGCAGGCTTGTGTCCCACTTTAAATTTCTTGTGTTCATTTTTTGGAAACAAATTGAATATTAAAGTATCTGTCCGGCTGGACAGCTTCAAATATAGTACTGATTGAGTCTATATTCATTGTTTGTTTAATCTTCTGTGTAGGGACCATTGTGTTTGAAACTCGGTTTTCATCACGACCTGCATTACTGTTGATAAACAGCCAGAAAACCTAAATGGATTTTTTTTGGTCTGACTTGACGGAGCAGCTGTCCGCTGACCTTATGTGATCAGCCTAAAAGAGAACTGACGCCAAGGAAAACAAATGATAAGCAGGATGCATTTACACTACAGACTGCGTAGATGGCGCTGTGCCCGAGGCGCTGACGAGGAGGAGGGGTTATTGACGCCCATCTGTAGAAGTCACCCAAATAACTGCCTTTACCTTTCCCCTGTGCGGGTCTTGGAGTCTGTCTATTGCCATCTGGAGACTTTCAGCCTGGGTGTCTGCTGTCACATATTTCTCACTATTAACCCAATTTAAAAGACATTGAATTTGAATTGGCATTAAAAGCACCACCCTATGTCACAATCATACACAGGAAGAAAGAACCTGGCTTTCAGGGAGGTAACTTAATAGTGCAGGAGTTGCAGCAGCACAGGGGGTAAAAGGGCCCTCTGCACCACAATTATAGTGTCTTTTACTCCCCAACCATCAGATAAGTTGACCCATTCCTGTCCTTGCATTGGGGTCCACGGCACCCTTACAATGCCAGAGGGACGATTTGCTCAGCATCCAAGTGCTCATTTATAATTCATTTTCAAAAGCGGTTAGAAAATGCTACTGCCTGTGGCAAGAAACACACCACACCCTGCCCCCACTCAAAAGTATAATAAACAGAAGCTTCATTATTTTCACATTTCAAGGTTTTTGGAGGAGCCCTGCTAGGGAAATATTACAATAAATGGTATGTCGTATACGGCGCATACCTCTATTTCTCAAAGTTCCTAATAGTCACCAGACTTGTACATAAAACAGCACCGGTGTAGTAAAATGTGTACATTTAGTCACAATGTCGTACCACTTTCATGTCATCCTGTCGCAAAGCAATGCAAGCGATATTACACTGTTTACTGAGGGGCATAGTGTTTATGATAAACCACTATGAAAATACTGCAGTGAAAACTATCATCCAAACTTATAACCAGGGTATCAAATGTGAGCTTTAAAGATGTGCAGAAATGACACTACAGTGGTACAAAGTTAGTATTGCTACACAACATAACAATACCACGCACATCCGATTATTAATATTTTACCAAAACCCTAATTATTTTTAAATGTAAATCCCGAAAGTTCCTCAAAGGGAAAATCAACTGCTATGTGCATTTGGGTGGGCATAAGCATTTTGTGACTTGGAAAAATGCATTAACATGTCTAAATATTACTCCCACACACTGTGGGCTGTACAGAGTCCAAATCATTGTGCAGCTCCTCTAGAATAAATGATACAAGGTCTTCCTTGCAGGAGATGCCGTCCCGTAGTGTATTGACTTCTGGCGAGGCCACAGTACGGTAGTTCAAAGCTTACCAAGATGGAATGTGCTGTTCTCACCCTGCTCATACAGTCCCCGTTTGTCTTCACAACATGGCTGCCAGTGTTAGCAATAGCTGTAATGAAGTACCTGCAGTTGGAATAAAAACTGCTGGCAGGCTTTGGGAAGGGCTCTAGTGTATTTGTACACAGCATAGAACACGCTAAACCCCATTATTATCCAGTTAAGGTTTCAGAGAGGTTTATATATACCATGGGTATTTAACCCTTTATTATTTACTAAGCCACAAAAGGCTGCTGAACTGTTATCCATATCAAGTTGACTAATTCTATGAAGTTGCTGGTTACTAAGCTACTAGATGGTCTTCATTTTTAAAGAAATCTTTTTGTAGTTATGCTGTTTTGGCTTTGGTACTGGGGACACATCGCACTGTGTTTTATTTGTATGTACTTTGAGGACCTTTCTAGATATAAAAGTCTATTTGCATTCGTGATTATGGTGATTTGATGTGTTTAATTTTTCATGTGACATTTATTGCATTAGGTTACTTAACCTCTTAAGTGATCATTAGCTTTTTCAAATGATACCATGAGAACTATTGTTGCCTAAGTATGATGATTTTATACCCAGGTTTCCATGGTTTCATTCAAGGGTTGCTCTTGTAGCCTTGTACAAAACAATGAAGGCATATAAGTTACCACTTTGAATAAGTGCAGGGTGTGGGTGAAAGGCAGCATGGGAAATACCATATTCAGCATAGTGTAAGTGCAACATTTATTGACGCAGGTTCTCAGCTGGAGTCCACTTTGGTACCAAAGTGGTCCATTTTGGAAACAAATGAAAGGGGAGAGGGTAGCTTGACCCTTTACATCGAAGCAGTACAGCACATATAAACAAACTATGCAACAAGCATTAGCAAAGTCAATAGGTCTCGCATTCAATAACTATTGGCTTTCCAAATATATTTTAGCATATTTTACAATAAAGCGGCTGCTGTGCACCATGGTTCAGAGTTAGAAAAAAAAAAAGTGCTGTGATGTGGCTTTTTTCCTAACTCTAAGTCGTGCTGCTGTACAACATAGCTAAAAAAAAAAAAAAAATCCAACGGCTTTTGCAGTCGAGACCTATTGACTTTAGCAATACTTGTTTTAATAATGGAAAGTTTTGTAAATAGTGCATCATACCGCACTCCTCCCGTTTCTTGGCACTATAAATTACAGATATTACTACTGCCCAATTTAATTTTACAGAATTTAACGACTTTGGGGGGAATGCAGAATAGGACTTGCTGCATATTTCAATGGTGAGCGTTTTACTCAGTGAGCTGTCCTGGCGTCTTACAAGTCCTAGAATTTGTGTACTCTTGCCTTTTTGTGGCGCTTTCATTAACAATGAAAACTAGCATTACAAAAATGGCTGCATCTTTTATTTCTGGTATTTTCAGTCTGTCAGTCCTCTTCAGTGGAAAATGGTGTTATTGGAGCCTTCATGTGTTTCTACCATGTCTCCCATCCCATGTCCCTTAGCAAATACCCTTTCTTAACTCCTTTCCTTGCAGCAGTATGTGATGGAGTTGGAAAACGTGTGTTTTCTTGCCCATAAATTGCGGTGAGAATTACCCCGATTAGGTGGCAGCCTACCAGACAGCACAGCTATCTGCGTTTGCTAAAGACACCTGGGGGACTTCTAGAAAGTTGACCTAGGAATGCATTCCACCCGGTGATTACCTACGCGCTTTGTGGTTTGTAACTCAAATTTTCTGCCTTTCTATTTGCTGGCTTATTTGCTTTAGGCTCTCCGGGCTCAGTTTGTCCCTTCCAAGAGCAATTCTTGTTTACAGTATCCTTCCAATGCCTGTTGGTCGTAGCAAAATAAAAACTACTTTTTTAGTCTGCAGCCTAACAGACATTGCAGCCGTCTGGTGTGCTAAAGACATCTTGGGGACTTTCAGAAAGTTGACCTAGGAATGCATTCCACCCGGTGATTACCACTGGCTTTGTGGTTTGTAACTCACATTTTCTGGCTTTCTATTTGCTGGCTTTATTTACTTTAGGCTCTCCAGGTTCAGTTTCTCCCTCCCTGTTGCCTAAACTGTGTTTACTGTATTCTTCCACAAACTCCCTTTCTGTAAATAGGCCTTTAAATCTTGTCATGTTTGCTGTACATTCAAAGACAGAGGTCAAATGTCAAATTGTCTCTTCCAGGGAGCTTGCTGTTTAATTTTCTTTCTCGGACTTCAAAGTGAAAGGATTTATGTGACAATCATGCTGGCTAGTGGGGGTCTGCTTGAGGAAGGCTGTACAAGTGTTGTTTTTTTTTTTTAGAACACAACAAAATGTAAATGTATGTAAATGAACTGTGCATCAAATTAATACATTGGTAATGACATTTCCACACATTGTTTGTGTGCTGTATACTTTTATCATTAAAACTGTGAATGAGTGCAAATGTAACCGTCATTTCAATTGAAGATGTGTTGTCAGTAATGGCAGTACGCTACAATACCATGCATACTCCACATTACCCCACTCCACTGTACTCTGCACCACTCCATGACACTGCACTTCTACTCTGCACCACCCCACACTATGCCACTGCACTCTTCGCTGCACCACTCCACACTATGCCACTACACTCTTCTCTGCACCACTCCACACTATGCCACTGCACTCTTCTCTGCACCACTCCAATCTAAGCCTCTCTACTCTACACCACTCCACGCCAATGCACTCTACCCCACACCATTATGCACCACTGCACTCTACGCCAATGCGCTCTACACCACTCTGCGGCACTGCACTCTGCGGCACTCTGTTCTACTCTGCCCCGTGGCACTCTACGCCACTCTGTTCTACTCTGCCCCGCGGCACTCTACGCCACTCTGTTCTACTCTGCCCCGCGGCACTCTACGCCACTCTGTTCTACTCTGCCCCGCGGCATTCTACGCCACTCTGTTCTACTCTGCCCCGCGGCACTCTACGCCACTCTGTTCTACTCTGCTCCGCGGCACTCTACGCCACTCTGTTCTACTCGGCTCCGCGGCACTCTACGCCACTCTGTTCTACTCGGCTCCGCAGCACTCTACGGCACTTCACTGCTCTGAAAAGATCTGCTCTGCCAATGCAGTCTACGCTACTTTATTGCACTCTGCTCCAAAACACGGCACTCTATGTCAAGCTACTCTGCACCACTGCACTGTACGCCAAGATACTCTGCACCACTGCACTGTACACCAATGCACTCTACGCCACTCTACTCTCCAGCACTGCATTCTCTGCGCCACTCATCTCTCTGCGCCACTGAGCCTACTTTACATCACTCTTCTGCACTCTACGCCAATGCACTCGAAGCCAATCTAAACTACAGTGCACCACTGCACTCTACGCCACTTCACGCCTCTCTACTCTATGCCAGTGCACTCTACACGAGTCCACGCCACTCCGCAACACTGCACTCTACGCCACTTCCCTCTACTCTGAAACAATCTACTCTACGCCACTGCACTTTATGCCACTCTACTCTACCCCACTCTACACCACTTCAATTAACCCTGCACCACTCCTCTATGCAACTGCACTCTACCCTGCACTGCACCATTCCACTCCGAAGCAATCTACTCTACGCCATTACACACGACGCCACTGCATTTTATGTTGCGCCAATCTACACCACTGCACTCTACGCCAATTCACTCTACACCACTTTACTCAAAACCAGTGCACCCTACTCCAGTGTACCTATTCCAGCTATTTAGGCACCACTGTACTTTACGCTACTATACTCTACAACATTCTGGTCTATGCCACTGCACGCTATGTCACTCCACACCATTGCGCTCTACGTCACTGCACTCTACGCTATTCTATTCTACTCTGCACCACTGTACTACATGTCACTGCTCTCTGCACCACTCCACACCACTCTACAAAAATGCACTCTACACCACTCTCATCTGCATTGCTCCACTCTTATGCCACTGCACTCTACACTGCACCACTCTACTCTACAACACTGCTCTCCGCCACAGAACTCTACGTCACTCTACTCCGTATCGCTCCACTCTTTCCAACTGTACTCTATGCCAATCCACTCTAATCTACTCTGAACTTTAAGACACTCTACTCTATACCACTTCACTCTATGCCACTTCACTCTACTCTGAAACAATCTACTCTATGCCACTCTACTCTGAGCCACTCCACTCTAAGTCAGTCAATGTTATACGCTGCACCAAAGATCTGTACACCACTTTAATCCAAACCAATACACTCTACACCACTGCACTTTATACCAATCTACTCAGCACAACTGTACTGTATGCCACTATACTCTACACCAATGCACTCTGCACCACTCTCCGCCCCTGCACCACCCTACGCCACTGCAATCTACTCTGCACCGCTCTACTCTATGCCACTGCATGCTACTCTATGCCAATGCACTATGTACCACTTTACTCAAAACAAAATTCACTCTGCGCCACTGCACTGTACACCAATCTACTCCGCACCACTGTTCTTTATACCACTTCAATCTAGGCCACTTTGCTCCACTCTACGACACTCCACTCTATGATGCTCTTCTCCATTAAACTCTGCTCCACTGACACTCTACTGTAATCTATGCCATTCTACAACACTACTCCACTCTACGCAACTCCCTCCATGCCACTTTACTCTACTACGACACACTAGTCCACTCTATGACAATCTACTCAGTTGTATGCCACTCTCCTCTACAACACTCCCCTCAACACAACACCTTCAACAACACTCCACTCTACACCACTTCACAACACTATATGCCACTTCACTCTACGCCCTTCCACTACACGACATTCTACTTCCTCCACGGCACTCCACAACACTGTACATTACTCCGTGACACTCCACTTCACTCCTCTACACGCCACTCCATAATACTCCACTTTACAACACTCCGCTCCACACCGCTCTCCGTTAACCTACTAACGTTTAGCCATGCTGAACAGCAGCCACTCTGGTGTACAACATTGCTAAAACATATTGGCAAAGCCAATAGCTCGTTTATTATCTGGAACTAGGAGCCCATGTGTTTCTCAAGAAACAAGAGGCTGCGCTGAAAGAATTGGCACTGCAGGTTCCAAGACATTTGTTGGGGTGGACGAGAGGAAACCTCGTAGACTGCTCGGCAGCAGCTTTTCCTCTTGCTGCAAAGAAAGCGAGCATGCACACCCACACACAAGGACTGTGTTCATCAGGGAATACACAGCAGTGCACAGGGCAATGGCTCGTTAGGATGGAAATCAGCGCAGCGGGACTCCAAGTCCCAGAAACCCACACACTCCAAGACTGACACCAGTGGATGGGGTGGACCGCTGTCACCAGGGCACTACAAAGCGCTGCGCTCTCTCCCGCAACGAGGGAAAGCAGAAGAAAATCAGCGCAGCGAGACTCCAGGTCCCAGAAACCTACACACGCCATGACTGACACTAGTGGAGGTGTAGGAGCGCTGTCACCAGGGCGCTACAAAGCGCTTTGCTCTCTACCGCAACGCAGGATGCGCCCAGGCTAAGCCCGGGCCCAGGGCGGGCCCTTCCTTGCCCGGAAGAGGCTGGGCCACCCCCCTTGGTTTGTCCATCTACAATAAGACAGCGTCGGAGTTAAACTGTACTCACTCCCCACTGGATTAAAGAGGTGAGCACAGGTAAACAGATTTATTATGGGAAAACGGAAACTTAATGTGGTAGAGGGTGCTACGACCGCCCCATTAGAAACATTTCTAACAGGCGCAATGGGGGCTTTGAACAACGAAATAAAACACACTGAGGCTAAACTTGAGGCAACTCTAAAAGCTTCTTTAAAAACAGCCGCCATAATAGCAGAGTTGCCAGCCCCTATGGTTTCAACCACATATGAAGGTGCACCAATAGCAACAGACACTACCCTAGTTCCAACACTGGGGAATGCCCCACACTCTGCCCACACAAAAGTTTCATCCCCAGGGATAAGTACAACATTCCCCAAAAAGAAGAAATTGAATCAAAAAGCCACAAGAGTGTGCCACTCTAAGCTCCCTCCCCCACAAACGAGCATTAATGTGGGAAAGAGACAGGCTGGGGGTACGGACAGAAAGAATACCCCCAGTGTAGATGCGCAAGGGGGACATGAACCCATGATAATAACCCTCAGAGACATTAAGGATACACTGGTTGCCATGGAACAGAGGATGTCCTCCATGATCCTATCACTCTCTAACTGATTGACAGTAGTTGAGACTCTAGTTCAGTCCTATATTGGAGTCCCGGATCAGTCCATAAAGAGTTTTGCAGGCGATTGTGAACTTTCGCTCCCCCGCCATAGCTGAGAGGGTCCTTCATGCATGCAGTTCAACTGCTCTGGTGACTAATAATATCTCCGCTGTACCGCTCGTTTTTTCTACAGACCTACAGAGCCGGATATAGAGTCGCAGAACCCCAGGATATCAGTCAAAAGCAGGAGAGAAATCCAGAAGGGACCAAAGCTAGAGGCTCTTAGAAGTTCAAGGGAGCCCTGGAGAGCAGGCAATAAGTTTGAGTCCTTCTCTGAGCTAAACGAACAGGACTGACTCGACCCTGATTTAGGCAAATCCATTGAAACAACCATAAAGGCGGGGAGGGAAATGCCAGAGCCAACGATTAGTAAGGAACAATTGAGGACCACGAAAAGTAACCCCAAGATGGTTGTGCAATCACGTATAGATTATATCCTAACAGGAACTGACCAAGTGCCCTCCTTTAAAGACATTCGACATCTCGCCGTGGAATATCGGACCACTCCCTGTTATCAGTCCTCTATACATGCAACACAACACCGATCCGAAAGAGGATAACCCTACATCCCAGATACCTCAAAATCCCCCACATACGAGACGACCTAACCCGTACCACAGAACACTACTTTAACGAAAATGAAGGTTCCGTTAAATCCCTGCAAACCCTATGGGAAGCATATAAGAGTCATCAAAGGGCAAGCACTATCATTAACAGCCAGATACAACAAGCATTTGCAATGCAATAGGTCTCGCATTCACACGATTTTGAGCTATTGACATTGTAAATGACAATGCCTTCTATTTATGTTTTGGGTTTTAAAACATAAATACAAGGCATTCTCATTTACAATGCCAATAGGCTGGAGGCAGGAGGCTGGGCCGCCAAGCAGTAGACCAGATGTTAGCTTGTTTGCCTAGTATCCACATGGGACCTCTACAAGGCATAGAGAGGAGGCCGTAGGGGAGGAGTTCTGTGGCCGAGAGGTGGCGCACACAGGGTCCCAGCTGGTGGAGGGGGTTCAGAAGGCACCCTGTTTCCAGAGAGGTGCAGGCTGGCGCAGACCGGGTAGCTCGATGGGCGTGGCAGAGGAGGGAGTGAAGAGTGAGTTTGTTGGAGGAGGGTGAGGGAGTGCACGCTCAGAAGAGGGTGGAGGTGGGGGGGAGCTGCTGCCTGACAGGAGCAGGTTTGAACCTGGCCCGCCCCGGGCCCTCCTCTGGGCAGGGCCCGCTACACCCACAGCAGGGACACCCTCGCCGCAGTGCACCCTGGGAAGGGGAAGAGTGACGGGCTGGCACCGGCTCTAGAGCAGACAAACTGCACACCACCCTGGGGGCTGTCAGGCACTGGGTGAGGTGGAACACGCTGTCCTTGGAAGCAGCAGGCGCATTATCCCACTTAGCATATTTATTATTGTTTGGAGATTACCCTGCGGCTCATATGAATTTCTTTGCAGCAGGAGCACAATCCGTCGAGCTATCTCACTACTACCCAAACAAGTGAACTGTGGATTTTATGTACAGAGGAAGAGAGAGACCACAGCAGTGGGCACGTTAACCCCACGGACTATTTTACTAGAACGTGCGAGGCACAGATCATCCCTGCAGGAGGCGCTTGAACCAACCACGCTGGCATTCAAGGACGTGCAGGCATTGCTCTGCAGGTTACAAAGAGATCTCAGCACCAGGGGCATAAACCGCTGAGCTATCCCACTCGGACTCAAACAAGATAATGTAAAGAGTACTCCTGCGGTACTCATTTGTATACTCATGTATTCTTCTGTAAATCAGCCATTATATTTTTTGTATTCCCCTAATATTAAATAGATATGGGCTAGGCCTGCGAAGTGTTAACTGAGGCACCCAAAAGGTGAAGCGGAAGGTTACCGGATGACCCCATGTCATTTAGTTGTTTTCTATTACAAATTATTGTAATGTAACTTTGGTATAATTGGTTCAACTGAGGTTTACAAAGACTGGAATCCCAGAATGCATTGGGGTTTTAACTGAATGCTTAGGACTGAAACATGTTGTCCCCGATGACATGAAGCTAACCCCTACCCGAGAGACAGGATGTAAGTTCCGGAAGGGGGATAGGGAACCCCCTCAGTCCCTCCACGCCTAGGCAGACCCTCTAGGTGTAAAGGTGCCACATGGGCAGAACAATCAGACCCTCTTGGTATAAAGGTGCCATGTGGGCAGTACAGGGAAAGCCTCGTACGATAAAGGGCCCACGTGGAGAGTGCTGTTAAAGTTGTAGTATAGATGTGTAATGTACCTAGAACAGACAGAAGCATTTTAGTACAAAAAGGGAATTGTGGGGAGTACTGGGAGAGCGTTGCAGTATAAAGGTGCCATGTTTATTTATTTGTATTTATTTATGTAATGTGATTTTATATAGCGCGAACTTTACCCGAAGGTGTCAGAGCGCTTTAGAAAAGGGCCAGTTACATTACATAAGGACTTCAGAGTACATGAGTTACATAAAAGATACAAACAGAAAAACTCTAAATTCACATAAGAATGGTAGTAAGTACAGAAGTCTACTACAGATACTAGTGGTTAGAGTTACATATATGCAAGTTACAAATTAACTCAAACACTGCCATATGGGCAGTATAGTAAGGTAAAGATGCAATGAGGAAAGTGCTGGGGGAGCCTCGTAGTATAAAAGTGCCGCATGTGCAGTACAAGCAGAGCCAGAGGGTGAAGTGAGGGAAGTGCTAGGAGAGCCTGTCTTCGTAGTGTGAAGGTGCCATGTGTATAGTATAGGAAGAATGTGAACTTCCCAGACCTAGAAGCAGTGAGCTAGTATCACCACAGGGAGATAGTGCCTCGAGTCTGGGTAGTAGCGACAAGGTCTCACCAGTGTGAACTCCTTCGTCCTGGGAAGCAGTGAGAAGGTCTCCTCAGCACTATAAGCTACTCAGGCCTGGAAAGGAGTCAGATGGTGTCACCAGCACAAGCTCCTGACACGTTGGGAGACATCAGAGGGTGTCACCTGTACGAGCTCCTCATGTGTGAAAAAAGCAAGACACTCATTAACATGAGTGCCTCTGATGTAAGAAGCAGTGACGTGCATTCTCCTGAAACCTCCAGGAGTGAGGTAGGAACTCCTTGTGACCCGGGACACTGAAATATCACCATATGTGACCTACACTGGCCTTCGAGAGGGTAAGGCCCCGCCTGTGCGAGCTCCTAGGCTTTGGGGCAGGAAGTTCTGCATACCACTCAGGAACTGCCCTCCCGGGTGTGCTTCTGCTATTCTCGAGCTGGCCACGTGCACACCCTCAGCTGTCACCCTCAGGGCTCACATGGTACGGGGCCAGAGCCAACTTACAGCCCAGTGCAGAGATATGGTTGGGGAGTCAGGAATTGAGCGTCAATGAGCATTGCCACCGCCCCCTCCCCCACCGCTGAGCCAGGACACTGCAAGACTATCTCGAGTGTCTGGTCTCCCCAATAAACAGATGGGTCCAGGCCTTCCGCAGCACCAATCTGGCACTAACCCGGGCGACGGAGGGTGTACCCCACCCACGCAGGTGCGTGAGGTGACGGGGCAGTCCTGCGCCACTCACTTCCTTGTTGATTTGTGAGGCGGAATTGGGGGAAAGCGTGTGTGCTTTACATTCAGCGGATTTGTGCATTACAAAGGACCACAGGACACGTCCCCCCACCTGACCTCCAAACGTGCATCCCATTCTGCCAATAGTTGCCACTTCACTCGCTCGCTTTATTAGCCAAGTTCCCCTTTTAAAATCAGATAGATCGCCAGGCACTTGTTGTGGCTTGTCTGTACTTCCAACATGGCCCCTCAATACTACGACCCAAGGGTTCCTTACGTCAGTTTCATTTCAGAGGACCCCTGTCAGGTGGTAAAGTGCCCCGTACCGTGGCAGGTCGCGCTGATTGACAGTAGCAATAGCAGTACGGGACGGACACGACCAACGGGATAAAGTGACGTTTCGCGTCGCTGCCCCTGCCGTACACATGACCTCTCGTCGTCCTCCCGCTGCCGGCTACAGGGGGTGCAGAACACGTTTCTGGGGTGCTGTAAACACAAACACACGGACACCAGAAAAAGCTCAGACGATTTTTTTTCTCCCTCTGAATGGAGGAAGCCGCAGTGTCTGGCCGCATAAGCTTTGTTACCGCCCTGTCTCCTTTTGGGACGGCCCATCCGGACTGGATCCTTTGCTGCACAGCTTGTTTATATAACACGCCTCCTTTAGATAAGAAATTGCTTCAAGACAGCCGTGAAGCAAACGATCCAGTCCGGATGGGCCGTCCCAAAAGGAGAAAAGGCGGTAACAAAGAAGCCTCATTTTCAATGAGAGGCCACCGTTTACCATAAACGATGATGCCATCCAATGAAAATGAGGGGCAGGGCTTCAAGCCCTCTTCTGAAATCTCCTCTCTCACAATATGTCTCGCAGAGCGAGCAGCGCATGCGCGCTGCAACGCTAGGCGAGACCTAAAAAGGATAGGCAAATCGCACTCACAAAATTGGAAAAGAGATCCTGGAGAAAGAAGCAGAGATAACTGTTGCAGAGAGAGAGGGGACTAATCACGTACTAGATATCAAACTACAGGAATCCAAAAATCTAGTCACAGAGGCAGCCAAGAGTAGCCGTTTAGTAGTACACCACAGAATAAATGAGACAGGAGACAAAGCCGGGAAACTATTAGCATGGATAGACAGACGCGAAAAGGCAAATAAATGGGTGGCATTTCTTAGGACTGAGAACAAGAGACAGTAAGAGACCTACAAGATATAGCAGAGTTATTCGCTCTATACTACACGCGTCTATATACTCCCTCGGCCACCACAACGACCGACAATTCTAAAGAATTACTGACAGACATGCCCCTCCGATCACCAACCACAGAGGAAGAGGCCACACTTGATAGCGACATCACCGACGTTGCAAATAGACTCGTACCGGTCATCACGAATTTAGTGCACCCAGATCAATCCGGCTTCATGCTGGGGAGAAACAAGGCCTTAAACCTACAATGCCTACATGGCCTACTAGGTAGAAGAGAGACCATCAAGGAAGAGGCAGCGATACTATCACTGGGTGCGCGTATGGCATTTGATACCATTGAATGGCTATACCTCTACGCAGTACTGGAAAGATTGGGTTTTGGTCCCAAATACACTGCGTGGGTCAAGTTGCTATACGCAGACCCCTTAGCACAAGTAGTAGTAAATGGGCACACTTCACATAACTTTCCCCTCAAAAGAGAAACACGGCAAGGATGTCCTCTATCGCCATTAAGTTTCGCACTAATGCTAGAGCCGCTGGCTACCTGGAAAAGAGGATATTCCTTGATCCGGGGATTGCGGTGGACTAGGAGGTGGGAGGACAGAATCTTGTTATACGCGGATGATATTCTGCTTTATGTGGCATCACCAAATTCATCCAATAACAGGATTGTGCAAGCACTAATTTTCGGAAATACTCCGGATACACCATCAATTGGTCTAAGTCGGTACTGTTTATCCTTCATGGACCTGTACCCAAACTATCACCCGGCTAAACAGTAACGGGGGCAGAGGACGGCTTCCGTTATCTAGGAATCTACGTCACAAGTGATCCCGTCCTTTTCTATACGCATAATTTACTAGGCCCCCTGAAACGACCGCAAATGGACACTCAACATTGGAGGAATCTACCATTATCCCCATTAGGACACATAGCTCTCTTTAAAATGATGGCACTACCAAGATTCCAGTATGTCTTACAAAATACACCTTACCCTGTCCCAGACGCTTACTTTACTGACATTGAAAGTGAGATACGAGCACTACTGTGGGGTGAAAAACCCCCGCAAATTGCTACACACAAACTGGTAAAGGGGTGGTATGACGGAGGAATAGCCCTTCCAAATATCCGAATGTACTACAGGGCCAGCCAACTGGCGGTAATCAACCAGTGGATATATGGCTCACAAACGGACCCCGCCTACCAGATGGATAAAATATTTATGGGCCCCAGAGGCTACAAACAGGCATTGTACACAAACCTGACAAAGCAGCTTCTAACAGGCCCAACAGAACAAACTGTTGCTCTATGGCACACAGTGACAAAAAGGCTAGGGTGGCGGAATAAAGTGACCCAATCCATGCCACTATGGGATGCTGAGAGGCTAGGTCCACTGATCAAATGTCCTGGTTTTGATAAATGGGATATGATCGGCATCTCGAGGGTGGGAGACCTGTGGTCAAGGGGAAATGTGAAACCATTTGTCGACATACAAACAGGATACGAGATGGCAGATTCCAAGACATATAGATACCTACAAATCAGACATGCTCTAAGAGGGTAAAGAGCTCCCAGAATCGACACCTCTAGAGGACAGACTACTAAATGATTGTATAGACAGCAAAGTGGTCTCCATGACATATAGGAAATTACTCAATAACATGCCAGATCCCTTACAGAAACTGGAAGAGAAATGGCAAAATAATATAGGAGAGCTGGAAGAAGAAGATTGGCAGGAAGCGTTAGCGTCCCCCAGGAAGTGGCCATAACCTCCAGACTAAGATTAATCCAACTTAAAATCCTCCACAGAATGTATTTTTCCTGCACCACTTTGACAAAAATGAAAAGAAAAGAAGACTCCATGTTTAACAGACGCTGTAAACAAGAAGGAACACACTACCATATAATATGGGAGTGTCCTAATATTCAGAAATACTGGGGGGCTGTGGCAACACAACTACAGTTGGTCAGCGGAAAGGAACTCCAACACACACCCAAATTATGTCTTCTAAAAATATGGGGACAGACAGACCTCAACAGAACAAATTTGGGTAACACTGGGTTTTGCCATAGTTAAACGGAATATAGCATGGGAATGGGGAGTAGGTGAATCCCTCATATTATCAGAATGGGAAAAAGACAGACTGGTCGATGTTAGCAGAAAAGACCATCTATGAGAATAGAGGCTGCCCTAAAAAATGGGAGCAAATCTGGAGTAGATGGAATGCATATAGGGGTCAGGTGTGTGCCCCGGCAATACCAAAAAATAGAATGTTCTGCAGGATAGAGGCTAGAAGGGCGGATAATGTGAACTTGTCGGGGCAAGCTTTTGACCATAATTTATAATATAAGGGCCTTGATTGTAAAATGATTGTATCACATGACTGAATTAGTGAAATCCAATTTTAAAAAAAGGTATGGTTATGCGCCCAGGGGCGAAAGTAACCGCAGGTCAAAGTAAAGGCGTGCATGCACTCACAGACCCGGGGTTGGGGCTTAGATAATGGAACGTCTCAGATCTCAAAAGCGAGATTGGCATACCTGATTGGCATAGATTGATATCAGATGCCCATATCCTCTGCCTGCAGGAAACATGGAAGATGTCAGCCCACCATATTGACAGATACAAAAGCTTCTTCACCACGTCAGAACCCTCAGAGAGGGGTAGGGCAAAAGGGTGACTTGCGACCTACATCCTGAATACTATTCCATGGAAAATTCTGCTTTTTTTTAATGAATCTTCTTACTTTCACCTATCATTATGTGAAGCGGGCGAGGCCCAGAATATTCTTTTAATTAATTTTTATAACAACTGTTTTGATAGTTCAAGAACCCAAGTAGTAATGGACTTTGATGTCGCTATCCAGAGAGTCTCGGCTGCGCATCACAACCCTTTGAGCATTATTTGGGTAGGCGATTTTAATATACATTACTGTCAATATATAGTTAAAACCAATCTTCGGTATCAGAGATATGCATGGTGTGGCCCTCACCCATTTTAAACATGATACATATGGATTAACCCTGAACAGTCTTAAGGTGAAGTTAAGCATAAGGATTCAAAACAGTGTTGAATGAGAGTGATAGCTTAGCAACTACTTCCTCTAGAAGTGATTATGAGTCTACTATAGACTTCATTAAGACTTCCAAAGCTCTAGACCCAGATATCAAAGGTTTCGAGGCTACTTTTACAGGCTATAGGGACCCCGCAATGCTAGAGATCAGGTGACTTCACCCATTAAAACGAACGGTAGAACAAAGTTGGGATTTGACCCAATCCTGGCATCGACAAATAGGTTCTCTATTAAATGGGAGAAAGTAGACCATTCAATTTTTCTCCCATCTATTATTTGGCATACCATGCCAGAGATTGAACGATGTTTAGAGGCAGATCCAGTACAAACTATCTCCTCCTTTACTGCTACCACACGATGTGTCAAACAAGCACGGAGTCGTAGGATACAGCCAATGCGAGCCAGAGAGAGAGGCTGGTTTGACTCTGAGTGCATACTAGCAAGAAAGCAGCTTTATATTGCGCTAAAGCAGAAACTGAAGGACCCGACATCAATTAGGCTGGCTCGTATGCACTTCATACAGACCATCACTCGGAGAAAGAAACGTATTATAGAAACGGCATGGGAGGAACTGGTACGGACGAGAACACTAAAGGATAGCAAATCCTTTTGCATGGTAATAAACAATTATTTTAAGGGGCCTCATGAGCAGTCAACTGAGGTGCATATCACAGAAAACTCATGGGCAAATAATTTCTCAGTCGTATATGAAGACCACCCCCTCATGAGAGTAGACGAAGTGGTACATAAAAGCTTTCTAGGAACCCAGAGACTCGCGGCAGAGCCACGTTACAGTATCCTCTCCAGCACGTGACTCTGGCTGAGGTCGCAAGAGCACTAGACGAAAGCAGTAAAGGGAAGGCCCCTGGCCGAGCCGGGACACCTTTGAACATGTACAGGGAGCAGCAAGAACGCTAGGCTTCGCTGCTTATAAACGTTTATAATGCTACCACAGTGGTAGGCCCTCCCCTTTCATAGTAAACCTCAATCATCATTCTGATCTATAAAAAAAGGTGATAAATCCCTACCCCAAAATTATCGGCCAATATCATTGTTGGATTCCACCGCGAAGGTCAAGGAGTGCATTCTGCTCAACAGACTGGAAGAATGGGCAGCAGCAAATAAAATAATGGTGGACACCCAATTTGGTTTTAAAAAGGGGTTGAGCACAGTCCATGACAGCCCGATTCAAAGTAGTATCGTAGGAAAGTACACAGTAGCAAAAAAGGGGATGATATATCTATCCTTCATGGATTTGTCTGCAGCTTTTGACTGCGTTTCGCACTCAAGGCTGTGGAAAATCATGGAGGATCTGAGGATTGAGGCAGGAATTATCAACTATATCATGCAACTGTACATGGACGCAAACACCTGCATGCGTTTTGGAAGGGATGATGAATGCTCGGCTAGCTTTAACATCAAAAGAGGGGTCAGGCAGGGGTGTCTGTTCTCCCTCTACACGAATCGGGTAGAGTCAACCCTAAGTCTATCCACCAGGGACACAGTGGTGTTTGGTTTGTGCCCCCTCCCAAATCTACTCTCCCCCTCCCAAATCTACTCTACGCAGATGACGCTGTATTAATCGCTAGAAGTGGGAGGGGGGTTACAGGGTCTAATAGATGACTACATTGCCTTTATGACGGACCTGGATCTGAAAGTAAATCAATCCAAAACCTACACCATGACCTACGGGGCCAAATCCAGGCTAAAACCTGTTTTTTATGCTGAAGGGCATAACCTGAGCGAATCACCCACCTTCTGCTATCTTTGGATACTCTTTGACAGCAAAAACTCATGGTCCCCTATGATAACTAGTAGCTGAGCGCAAATGGAGAAATCCATCAATGGGATATACACATTCACAAATAAATTGGGTTTTAAGGCAATAAGGGAACTCCTCACCAAATACGCAGGTAAAACAGTGGCCTCATACGGCACGGGGGTTTGAGAAATGGTCAACACACAAAGTATCCAAAGGGTCGAGGATTCATTCCTTAAACACATTCTATTCCTCCCCTCAAGTTGCTCAAACTATGTAGCCCGCGCTGAAATGGGAACCCCGTACATCTCTGACAGAATATTGCTTTGGCACACAATATGGAGGCACGAAGAAATGGGATTGAATAAATTAATCGTTAGGGATGTAATGAATTTAGATTATGCGATGAAGATCCCATGGCTAAGATACGTCAAATCCATATACGAGGAGATTGGCCTAGTGAGTCTTTTTATAAACACAGATTCCTGTAAAGTATTAGATAAAGAAAAATGTAAACATTGTGTCTGGAATAAGGCCATGGGAGAGAGATGGGTGGGCGAAGGAGTAAAACCATCTGTACTCGCTTATAACAGAATGACCCCCCCAGGAGGGCTTGAAACCATATTTGATCTTGGTACACAATGACCAGCAAAGGTTTATTTTGCCCCGATTCAGGGCAAATATGCTGCAGCTGATGGTAGGGTTTCCAAATAATTGTCACTCTTTGTCAGAGCTAGCATTGTGCCCATGTGACAGTGTGTCACCTATAACCAATTTGCACATGGTATTCTTTTGTACATTTGATGAAATTCCTAGGAAGAGATATATTTTACCTGTATTTAAAACATTTAATTTTAGACAGTGCAGGCCAGCTCTTATTTTTACAACAATGACGTACACCATATGTGTGCTGTGTGATCTCTTCTTACTTACGGCAGGTACTGAAAATAAGGAAAACCCTGAGGGAGTTATCCCCATAACTAAAGTTCCTTACAGGATAACTGTTGCACGATACGATTGCGTAACGGAATTTTTTATTCTGAACATTTTTTAGGATGAGCTATTCGAGTAGATGAAATCGGTTTCTTTCTTAGTTGGTTATTCTCTTGACCGTTCATAATTGAATTGTATGTATGAAGGGTTGTTTTTTAATATTTATGATTTTTATCTAATCTGCAGCACACTTATGTTACTGAAAAGTATTGAATAAAGATATTACAGATGGACTGGCTCCACTCTTTTGGAGTCCAGAAAAATAAAAACATAAGTTCATTTTTTTTATACTCTGCAGAAATTCCAGGATATGGTACACATCGAACCTACATAGAAATAAATAGTGCATACTTTTAATTGTGACATATCATAAGCTTTCAAATTCTCAGACGGTGTTATTCTGCACCTTCATGAGTTCTTGTTATCTGGGTTTCCGAATGTGACATATGCAGGACTGGCCATGCATGCCTAGTGTTTGCCTGCATTTTTGGTGGTGACGCGAATGCCATGCAGGGGCTCCTGTACGGTTTCAAGGAAATAACGAGATCACACTGTGTGACTGTGACACTGCTTAGAAGATATGAACCTGGGATGGCAAGCTCTACCGTTTCAGATGTAATCGGTTCATTTCTTCTTTTGCATTATAGGACTTGTAATCTTCTCTTTTGATTAGCCTGCACAAAACATGTTTTTAACACACTACTATGCTACAGTACAAGGACAAAATGCACTTATATCTAGAGCTGTAGAGGGCTGAAGAAGCAATAGAAGGGAGGAAGCAAAAGGACGTGCTAGCGAGCAACTTAGAGCTGTGGAGGGGGGCAGAAGCACACAGGCGAAAAAGCAACGGGGAAGGAGAAGCACACGAGCAGAGAAGGAGACAGCTGGAATACACATGCACTCTCATAGAGGTAGGTCGTTGTTTCCACCAACGTGAGAAGGGTTCTGACTGCAATATGTACCTCAGCGTCAACTGTTTAACATTTAAATAAAAAAGACATGTCCTAAAGATAAAAATGGCAATGAAAATATGCGTTCCACAGAGATGTTAAAGATCAGGAAGAGAACTGTAGCCTCTCGAGGTTTCTGTCTTCAGAAAAATCTCTCACGGGTGTCACACTTCAGAACCACCAGACAATCTGCAATACTTCTCGATACACCTGAAGACCTTGTCAGTTGACAGGTCAGACTGGGAGAGAAAACAACATCGAGCCAGGCAGAGGGAAATTAGGGCATCAGGGAGTTTTGATGTGCAGAGGCAAACTCATAATTTCCCTTCTGTTCATAACACCCCTGTTGTGCCACTTACGGAATACACTTTTAATCTGTCAAAAACACTGCTCCCTTCCAATCAAAAACATCTATTTAATAAATCTACGGTAGTCTCTTTAAAAACATCCAGACGCTACAAGCCTCCGAAAGAGGCACTGGTGAGCCCATTCACCATATCTCAGTGTATGCATCTCCACTCATAAGCCACAGAAATGCAGTCAATTCACTTCCGCTATTTGAGAAAGCAGTCCTCACCCTCCACCTTGTGCCATGCCAATGAAGGGGCACCCAAATGAATACCACTTTGCTTTTGTAATTAATACTGCGAGCCAAACCATAGGATGAACATCCCAAAACATCCACTCCAGAGTTTTTACCTATATATTTTCTCACATTGCTATGATATGGAGATTACTTATTCTTTAGAGCATAATAAAACTCCTGTATCAGCGCCCAACAATTACTTCATGCTAAACATTCCTGAGCTGATCAGTTGACCTTGCTGCGGCAGAGGTCTCGCTGCAGCCTAGCAGAGAACATTCTATTCGCCTCATTATGGGGGCTATTTGCTATTAACTAATATAGCACTACCTCATATGCAAAATAATAGTTTCTTTTTGCAGTTTTGTATCTTCATGTGGCATGCATCTCAAACAGCATGCTCTATATTCCTAAAACTGTGCATTAAACACTGACCTTTACTTAAAGCTTCTGATTGTTGCCTCTTTTTTTTTTTTCTTCTTCAAATGACTCTTTATTTATCCTCTCTGCGGGTCTCCTCTCTCTGACCGTAACCTACTCAAGGCCACATGCATGTTTTTACTAAGCACTATTACTGTATTTCTGCAAACTGCTGACAGCTCATTTCAAATATCGCAAACTCTCCTTCTTTGAACGTCACAGTCCTGCAATTCAACAATACAAACTTTCTTCTATCTCACCTATTAGCCAACAAACCATATGCATGAATTGTAGACCAACCCTTCCCAACGATCACATCAAACTCATATTAAATTAATCTACCACTAAAACCGGAATAAATGCATTGAATGGTCAGCATAAGTGCACTGTGCTAATATCAGTAACCAACAATAATATTGGACTAACCACTAACCTTGGGTTTCAGAGGCAGCGTGCTGCTCGTCATAAAGCACTTCAACGCCTCTCCTGGGGTAGTAAGTTCTTTAGAAATACACTTACCATAGCCAATCAAATTAAATGAAAATCTTCAGACAAAAAAAGATGCACTGTGATTTGCTTGCTAGCGGGTAACCAATGAGATTACAACTTAAGCCAACTAAGCAACACACTAGGCCTTGCTAACCAAAGACAAGTACCCTCTCTCAGAAGAGCTTAGCATTCTATGGACCTTTTAAATTACCACCCGATTTAAAATTTCGGAATTATATACATTTCTAAAATTCCTGCCCAAGCTTACCATTTTCACCATAACGATTTGCAGTACCTCTAGACTTATGACGGCTACTCTTGACACTTTGGGCTGCCTCTCAATATGCTGTAGCCGACTAGAAATACTTTATTTCCTTTTCATCTGGCAATAATGTATACATTAACCAAACATTCCTGTAATATAGTTCTGTATAAACACTTCATTGACAAGTCCCTTACGTAAAAGATGAGACTTTTGCCCAAACTGAAAGACAGCGAGTTTATTTAGGTGTGCACTACACTGGGTTGGTCCGTTTTTTCACTGTGGACCAAGCTACATATGAGAGGTTTTTAAGAACGAAGATTAAGTCATATTACAAGGTGTCTATGAATATATTCCCAAAGGAAGATTTAACCTTGGGAAAGCCCCAGGTGAATATCCCCGAAGAGGTGAACCATGTGTTGGTCCATGCCCTTATGTACAAGATGTGATGAAGATTTTGCTGCAAAAGAATAAGCTCTGGTACACAACTAAAAGACGTCGTTCGTTTTATATTTACTGACATCTTATGACTAGGACATCATTTATGTGCTTGAAAAATCTGATTAGTCCAGTGTCTGTATGTGTTAGTTTCCATCAGAGTGCTGGCAAACTGCTTACACATTACGAGAAGGGCTTACCGACCTTGAAACTCGTGAAAGGGAATAAAATTTCAAGTTGGTGGCTGCTAAGATAACCAGCCCAGTTCAACTGAGAAGATGTGGAATCCAGGGTGGGTGGGGAGAGGTGGTACACATTGACTCGTGAGAATGTTAAAGTTGTATAAGGCATATATGTAAATTTTTCAAGTCTTAGAGGAAGGGTTCTATGGGGTGGCATCTACTGAAAGCGGAAACCTGGTCATGCTATGCTGCTGCTCCATATGCACAAGTTCCTGGCCTTGCTCGGTAACTATTAGCGACCCAAAACTAAAGACCCATTGCATACACCTTGAGGAGACAATTTCAGGCTATGTGTGTCACCCTGGGAAACCTGGGCAGTAAGAAGTAATTCCTAACAGTGCGATGTGCCATATGGAAAGCCTAAATGTAATAGGCCATGTCCTCTTTGATGGAGCATAGTGAAACACGCTGAAATCCAAATTTGACACACTAACCCTGAGAGATATCCGAAGGAAACAGCAATACTACGTGAGGTAGTAAATCAATGAGAGATAATTCCAAACCATGTAACAAGGATCTATAGCGGTTAGGGGTCATGGCATTCGTCTTTTGCGACAACATTCGCGATCGCGCATTACATTGCAAGTCACATAGAGAGGCAGCCAATAACGGGCCACGAATTGCTTAGAATCAAGGAACGGTATCAGTAGCCTTTGAAAACGCAATCCAAGTGGTATGGATACCCTCTGAGAGGTCAATGTAGGCAAGTGACCTTTCCGTGGAAATAATAACGAGGAAATAAGCCAGTACGACTTGGCCCTTCCTGGATGAACAGCTTTATACAGTTGGTGCAGGGTGGGCAGGAAAAGTATCGAATTGAAGGAGATTGGGGATACAAACGGTTGATGGGGACACAGAAAATGGAAGGAGCAAAGGACTGCGGACTGTTAGGTGGGTACAGGTGGCGATTGTTGCAGAGGTCGATTTGAGCAGAGATTGCGGAGGGCCAGATTTCTGAATGGGGAATATATACGAGGAATAAAGAGGAGTAGGGTCCAAAAAGCAACGCTTAAGGAGCTGGCTGTAGAGATTGTGCTGATTTAAGACACGACTCCCCGCCGCCAGTCAGTGATATTAACCCCATCCATCCCCGCCAGGTGGTCCCGCTTCGGCTCTCACCCTCGGACAGCTCCAGTTCAAGCTCGGCCAGGCTCTCACGCACCTCGGGGGGCAGGGCTCCCTGCAGGGGCCCCCCGCACCGATCCGCCATCACCGGCTCTCCAGCAGCACCGGCCACTGCAGCCCAGAACCACACGCCCCCGTAGCGTCAAAACTACGCCCACAAGGGGGTTGGCGATAGACACGCCCCTACCCGCCTGAGCACATCAGATCCTGGGACCCTGCCACGCCCACCGCGGCATGGAAGCCACGCCCAAAGACACTTTGTAGTCACGCCTAACGGCACCCTCAGAGCCCGCCTACTAAGAACCCGACATCACGCCCAAAGTAGCATCAGAATCACGCCCACCGCGACGTAACGCCCACCATTGCTAGAGCCACGCTGACCGACCGTCAGTGGAATACATTATTAGACCAATAAAGTTTTATTTGAATTTCACGCACGCAAAAGCCAACGTCTGAGCAAAGATTGCAGAAGCACGTCGAGATCCTATGTCTACCAGGTGATGTTACCAAGACACGCCTAACGGAGCTTCAGTACCAGGCCAGCACATGAAATGTTTTTTTCGCTCACAGTGTGGCCTCGTTTCCTCGAGACTAGATAAACATTGTGAATCGCCGCGTAATTTTCGCGTCCGACGCCAAGATGGCTGTTCCGTAACCGGAAGGCCCGCCTTAACTATGGCGGCTGCCTGTAAACTGTTTTGTTTATTATAATTAGTACACAGAAGAAACAGGTTTTCTGGAGTAAGATTTTCACAGCGAGGACCTGTTACAGCGGTATTGCAGAACACGTGGCTGCTCTAGCGTCCTCCCCACCCCAGGAGCATACACAACGAATACGCCACTCATAGAGCTGTGGATTCATCTTTATTCTTAAGCATACAATCACACCCTTCTCTGTCATAACTGTTAATAACCACACCGTAACAACTCCCAGCAAATTATATAATTCCTTGCTGAGTCTGCCCAGAACCGCAAGGGTCCTAGTGCACATAATCTCACAGACACTACATCTTTCCCCCTTGTTGAATAAAAGTACAAACAATAGTCACATCATATTTCTTCATTGAGGCGCTCACACTAATCGGCCAGATCGAGTGGTATAAGATGGTTGAGATTCACTCTGATTGTGCACCAGTGGCACCGGTTCTGATGCTTGAACTGGAATGTCAGGCGGGGTCGTCTCATTCATGATTGCAGGAGCTGATGACCGTTGAGGTAGATGCTTAAAGTGTAACGAGTCCTGTGTGATGGAGTTTCCGGGACAATGCACCATCACCATATGACCTTTGCACGTCACAACCCTCAAACGATCAACAGCAAATGGAGTGTCTGTTTTCCGCTTTAATTTCTGCTTGACCAGACTCCAGTCACCTTCATCCAAGACTGTTCCCTGAGCTCGTCGACAATGATCGGCATATGCTTTCATCTGGCACTTCGGAGAAGTGTCCATGACACAAACCTTATCCGCATTCAAGGATCGGTCTACTGTCTACTGGGGCTATTTAGTTCCAATGGCTCTCCCAAATAGCAAGGTAGCAGGATTCTCACCAGTTGTGGTGTAAGGAGTTGAACAATAGGAAAAGAGGTCTTGATGCAGGGCTTGGTTTAACTTGATTCCCTCCATTGACACTCGCTGACTTACCCGTTTGAGGGTACCCATGAATCATTCCACAACACCATTAGGTTGGGCCACAGTGGTGTGCTATTTTGATGTTTGAGATTTAGTCTGATCAGAAATTACTTGAATTCTTTGCTATTAAACGGTGGACCTTTGTCAGATTTGAGAATGGCGGGGATACCCCACGCTGCAAGGGTGTCATCCAGCTGTTCAATGATCTTGTCATGAGTAGTTGACAATAACTCCTCTCCTACTACTAATGGAAAACGTGAATACTCATCGGTGACTTCTATGAGATGATGTCTGTTTTCTAAAGTTCCAAAGAAATCAACTGCTATTCTTTTCCCCGCATGTGCAGGAAGGTCAGACATTGTCAATGGGTGCAGCGTCACTTTGGGAGAAAGGCAGAGTCAAATTGGCTCTCTTTTAGTTCCCTCTCCACTCGCTCATCTAGGCTCTGGAACTACACTCTGTCTCATAAGGTGGCTACAGTGCCACAATGTCCTTCATAGGCTAGTTCAATGACTTGCTGTCTTAGACTCTCAGGGATGACGATTTGTGAGCCTCACAATAAAACACCTTCCTTGGTAAAGGACAGTTCACCCTGTACATTTTAAAAATTTTGAAATTTAACATAGTCAGCAAAAGGTCAAGCATGCGTTGTTCCACAATTGAGTTGAAATGATGTCTTTGAGGATAAGCATGTTCTGATCAGTAGCAGCAATGATCTGTTCAATGGATAGGGCTGCTGGCGTGCTGGACCTCACAGTGAAGTTAATGTACTCCTCAGCCGTTTTGGATTTTGAACTGTGCCGCTGTAACAGTACTCTTGAAAAGTAATCAGCAGGGTTCTGATCTTTACCCGACTTTTGTACAATTACATAATAATACTCTTGCAGTTGAAACCCCTGCATCTCAATGCCAGGGTGCATCTTGGCTTTCGGGTTTCCAAAAATAGTGAGCAGCACTTGGTGGTCTGTAATGATAGTGAAACATTTTCCGTATAGAAACACATGAAAATGTTTGCAGGCTCACACTACAGCCAGACTCCAGCTGAGAATAGGCACGTTTTCTGTCAGACATGCTTTGACTGGCATAGACCACAATGTGTCTCTGAGCATTCAGATGACCATTATGTTGAGCAAGGATTGCCCCCAGCCCCACCAGGCTTGCATCAACTGTGATCGCAGTATGTAACATGGGGTCAAAATAGGCCATTTCGGTTCCATTTTCAATTGCATGTTTTATTCTTTTGTAGCTTTGATCACATTCAGCAGACAACTGGAAAGGGACATCTTGTTTTGTCATGTCTCTCAGTGGGTCATTTACAGTAGCAAAGTCACAAATGTACCTTGAGCAATAACTGGCCATGCCTAAGAAGGATCGCAGCATTGTGACATCTTGTGGGGGGCAGGTACAATAGTGCTTGCACTTTATCTGGGTCAGTAGTCATTCCCCCATCAGAGAATATGTGCCCAAAGAATTTGAGTTTGGACTTGTCAAGCTCACACTTTGCTGCATTTAGAGTGAGCCCTGCATCAGCAAGTAACTGGCAAACTTGTGTAAGAGCCTTGTCATGGTCCTTTTTCGTTGCTCCAAGTACCAGTATGTCAACACTGTAATTAAAAGCATGCGTGACAGGTTGAATTATTCGACGTATAATATCCTGAAATATTTCTGCAGCAGACAGCACTCCAAAACTCAACCTTTTTTATCTGAACAAACCAACATGAGTCGAAAAAGTAGTGATGTACCTGCAGTTTTCTTCCAACTGGTGTTTATGGTATCCCTTATTCAGGTCAAGATGGGCAAAGACTTTGGCACCGTTCAGTTGCATGATCATTTCTGCTATGTGTGGACCAGGATGCCTTTCTCTTTTGATTGCTTTGTTGGCCTGCCGCATATCAACACAAATGTGCATTGCACCTCCACTGTCCTTTTTTGGCACCATTACTATGGGCATGACCCATGGCGTAGGACCAGTGGAGTGCTCAATGATATCATGCTCTAACAGTGTTTCTAGTTCTTTCTCAACAGCTTTTTGCAAGTGGAAAGCGACTCTGCTGTGCCAGTGGGCAGCAGGGCAAACGTCCTCATTGATGTGAAGTTGCACTTTCATTGTCTTGAGGCTGCCTAGACCATGAAATAACAACGGACTCACAACTTCAGTTGGGTGTTGAGGTTTTAATTGAGAGATATCAGTCCCATGTCCGCAGCGGTGGAAAAACTGAGTAGGCATGCACTGGACGAAGTTCCTAGAAGAACGTGAATTGGTGCTTGCACAGACGCTACTTTAGGTCTAATTGTCTATATGAATGATGCTTGACTCTGCAACGGTTTAGAAGCAGCCCACATGTATACTTTTGTGTTTGACGGGTTGAGGTGTGGCACAGGAGATAGATAGGCTGTTGAACTTTCAAACCAGTATGATGTTAATCAGTGCACCACTATCTATGCTAAGCGTTATGGGGCAACTGTTGACCTTTGTTGTAAGTTTGGGGCAGCATCCAAATGAATTCTGTTGTTTTGTGTGGTGGTTCGCATTAGTATTTTTTTCATCTTTGTAAGCAGCCAAGTGTACATGTGCCTGTCATTCCTCAGTCGATATCATCAACGCATATTCTTCTTCACTGGCGCTCGATAATGGCGTTGACGAGTGTAGGAAAGTGCCTCTATTTGCATTGTTACCCCCCACTTTTTGCCTAACACCTGATGCCATATAACTTGATGTGCCCTTGGTCCCTGCCTTACAGGTTCCCAGGGCCTGTTCGTTCCCAAGACTGTACCTTTGTACCCATCATTGGCACATCTCTGGCCACAAGTAGGCCCCTTGTAAAAGGTACCCTGGGTACCAAGGGCACTGTGACCAGGGAAGGCCTCTAAGGGCTGCAGCACCTATTGTGCCACCCTTAGAGGCCCTGTACCTTAACACCAACTGCACTTTGGTTTTTTGGGAAGGCGTTGGGGGGGTGGGGGGGATTAATAAAATTGCACATACAGCACAGATATTGAGCACTGTTGTTAAAGAGTTGGGTCAGAGCACGTGGTGTATGGGATGTCACTCTTGAAATGAGTAGGTTTGTTTGATCATGGAGGTCATGCTAGTGCACACAAGCAGGGTTATTTACAGTAGTATGTTTTTGGTTGCACTTGAGGAGTATTATTTAACCATATTGGTCACACGATTTAGGATCAGTTTGGTTATGTTATTTACATATTTTCAGTTTGACATTAAGTAAAGATGATAGTTTTGCAGTTGATATATGACCTTGATAAGGCTGGATGATATATGGTTCTTGTGTGTATGTTTTTCACTGTAGTTACCCCTGAGGGAGGACGAATGCGCCCAAAATGCATTGGGAATACAATCTGTACGTTGAATTACATGGACCATCATCGTTATGTTGAATTATATGGACTGTGAACCTCTTGTGTCTATGAGCAAAGCAGACGTTGGCACTCGTGGAACAGTAAAAAGACTGAATATATGAAAGTTTGCAATAAGATTGGATTGCTTTTGAAACACCAATGGAATAAAACTGGACAAAGCCAGAAAACATCGTCTGATTTAATTGGATGGTTGATGCTTCCTTGGCTGTGCACCCTGGGTTGTGGGACCTGACAAGGCCCCATTCGTTTTCATTTCACACATCCCATTGTGCCATGCCTCCAACCCACTGCCTGAGGCCTAGGAAAGTCACCCCTTTAGCAGGGTGCACTAGCCCTAAGGTGAGGGTACAGTGGCATGCAAACTGTACCCCTACAGTGTCTAAGCCCATTCTTAGACATTGTAAGTGTAGTAAAGCCATCAGGGGCGGCTCTTCCACTAGGGCGGAGGAGCGTCGCCCCACTGCTTTCTCGCTACCTAAAATGGTAATAACTACCATTTTATGTTTCTGCTTCTCGCACTGCGAGAAAGCAGAATGGTTTGGTTGCGGGTGGGCGGGGCTGGTCTGCGAGCAGGGCTGGGCAGGGAAGGAGTGTTGTGCCCACTCCTGAGGGTGCAATGACTGTTAGGCCAGCCCTCTGGGGCCGCCCAAACCAGTCATGCGCATTCTACCCTTTCGAAAAAACAAAGAGGGAGTATCCCCAGGACTCAACATCCTAGTTATTTTGGAGAATAGAGAGCAATAGTAAAAAAAGAAGAATTCTTTCTTTATTTAAGAAACCCCTCACTCACCCTCCTGGTTGGTGACATGCTTCATCATCGGGGTCCACCCAAGTAACCGAATGCCACTTGGGTGTGCTTCAACGCCTGAAATACAGCGGAGCTGGTTTTTTTGAATAATGTGAAGAAAATGTGTAAGTGGATTAAAATTGTCTTTGTATTATTCCCTAAAATTTTATTTGGAGCAACAAGACAAAATTTAAAACCAAGTGAGATACTTAAAATGGCTCTATTGACCAAAAAGTACCAGTGTTTGAGTGAAAAAAATTGTCGGTCAACATGTTTCAACCTCTTAATGTTAGTACAGGGTTTTCGTCAGGACCAAAAGTGTAAACCGGGAGGTCTACGCACGCTAAGGCGCACCCATCCCTGGTTACACAATTCGCAAGACCGTGTACTTACGGTTAGGCAACGTTACAGCCTTCAATGAAGGTAGCAAGAAAATATTCTGAAAAAGATAGAGCAAAACACACATATACAGTTATATACATTTTTACTGTGAGTATGTTACTCCATCCTCTTTAAATATACTCTCCATTCTTCAAGAGTAAATGATCTTGAAACACACAAATGTGTATGTCATATTCATTATGACATAATTCCCATGCACTATCTCAGTGATGCGTCTTTGAGTAGGAGTCTAAGGTTTATCGTCCATTCCATACCCACATTCATTCAAGAATTATAAGTGGGTGTCATACAGCTCCCTATGTCTTAGGAGCGTTAAGTATAGTAACTGACTGTATTTCTAGTCATGCATCACCTATATAGCTATGTTTTAAGCTCATTAGTGCTGATGAATAAAAAGCGACAGACAGACAGTAAGAGGAACCAAGGCTTATAAATAAACTCACAGGAAACTAATTGTAGTTTCGCCCCATGGACACCGTGGGGGGCTGGTCATAGATGCATTCTGTGGGTTTAAAATTGCAAAAGTCAAAGATACATTTCTTGTGAAATTAGATAGATACATGAGGAGGTAGGCGGGATAAACCCGCCATTACTATTAGCAGAGTTCTTCAAATAATCTTATCTTGCTATAAGTAAAACGGCAGATTACCAAGTAATGACCCCCTGATATAGCAGCTAGTACTCACAAACTGTGACCGTAGAGTTTGTGAGTTTATTTATAAGCCTTGGTTCCTCTTACTGTCTGTCTGTCGTTTTTTATTCATCGGCACTAATGAGCTTAAAACATAGCTATATAGGTGATGCATGACTAGAAATACAGTCAGTTACTATACTTAACGCTCCTAAGACATAGGGAGCTGTATGACACCCACTTATAATTCTTGAATGAATGTGGGCATGGAATGGACGATAAACCTTAGACTCCTACTCAAAGACGCATCACTGAGATAGTGCATGGGAATTATGTCATAATGAATATGACATACACATTTGTGTGTTTCAAGATCATTTACTCTTGAAGAATGGAGAGTATATTTAAAGAGGATGGAGTAACATACTCACAGTAAAAATGTATATAACTGTATATGTGTGTTTTGCTCTATCTTTTTCAGAATATTTTCTTGCTACCTTCATTGAAGGCTGTAACGTTGCCTAACCGTAAGTACACGGTCTGGCGAATTGTGTAACCAGGGATGGGTGCGCCTTAGCGTGCGTAGACCTCCCGGTTTACACTTTTGGTCCTGACGAAAACCCTGTACTAACATTAAGAGGTTGAAACATGTTAACCGACAATTTTTTTCACTCAAACACTGGTACTTTTTGGTCAATAGAGCCATTTTAAGTATCTCACTTGGTTTTAAATTTTGTCTTGTTGCTCCAAATAAAATTTTAGGGAATAATACAAAGACAATTTTAATCCACTTACACATTTTCTTCACATTATTAAAAAAAAACCAGCTCCGCTGTATTTCAGGCGTTGAAGCACACCCAAGTGGCATTCGGTTACTTGGGTGGACCCCGATGATGAAGCATGTCACCAACCAGGAGGGTGAGTGAGGGGTTTCTTAAATAAAGAAAGAATTCTTCTTTTTTTACTATTGCTCTCTATTCTCCAAAATAACTAGGACGTTGAGTCCTGGGGATACTCCCTCTTTGTTTTTTCGATATATTGACCTTAGGGGACTGGGAGTTTGTTCCCAACGAATTACCCTTACTCTCTCTTTGTTTAGTGCATTCTGCCCTTTCTCCATGCAGGCTGCAATGCAGCCTACATGGAGAAAATGGTCTCCCCGTAAGCCCGTGGCTGGGCGGCGTCCCCACCAATCACAATGCTGCTATTGCAGCGTTGTGATTGGCTGAGGGGAGGGAGGCTGTCTGCTTCCTGTTCCTGCCGGAGGCTAGGTACTAGTTTTTTTATTTATTATTAAATTTACCTCCAACCCCCCTCCCTACGCGCCCCTCATTACCCCAACCCACGATTAATGCCAGTCGCGACTAAAAGCAATAAAGAGTATATGGTCTGGGAGTTGGTCATTACACACTCCACAGCTCCATAATGGCCTTACTAAAAACTAGGAAGTTTGGTAGCAAACTTCTCAACACATTAAACCTACACTGATGCCACTGTTGGATTTAATGCAAAATGCACTCAGAGGACATCTTAGAGATGTCCCCTGAAAATGACCAGCCCTGCTGTGGTTCCTGAATGGCTGCCCACCATTTGCCACCACCAGACAGGTTTCTGGACCCGTGGGTAGAGAACCTCCGCTCTCTGGGTCCAAAAACAAAGCACATCCTGGGCAGTGGTGTCATGCCTCCTCCCCCAGTATGGGCTGGGTCTACGAAAGGGGAAGCTTCAAAGGCCTGTTTCCTTTGGAAACTGACCCTGCCTTTTGCTGCCCCCAGCAACTGGCTCCCACCGGTCTGGTCCCCACTTTGGGCAGGAGAATCGGCGGGGAATCCTAGCTAGGAAGAGAGGTCTGCCCCTCTTTGCCAACCCCACCCCTCAGGTCGGGTAGGCGAGGTGAAGCACACATCTCAGTCCCCTCCATCTTGAAGATGACGGGACTCAGCCAGTTAGGGAGAGGCTCATGCCCCCTCCCACTGGAGGGTGGCATAATAGGGGGTGTACCCACCCCAAGGAATTGAACCATTGGTCTCAACCTGCACACCCCTTTAACGCCCCTAAATCTAGTATTTAGGGTTAACCCTGAACCTTGCGTCCTCAGATTCGAGGAAGAAAGAAGAAGGACAGAAGAGCCATGCTGACCCAGGAAGAAGAAGAGGACACCAACTGCTTTGGACCCAGCCCTACCGGCCTGACCCATCTACGACCTGCCTACAGCAAGAACCCCGGCAAATCCAGAAGCCAGCAACCCCCAAAGCCGGGAGGACCTACCCTGCAACCATCTTACAGACTCTGTCTCCCGCGAGCACCGGATTTGCTCAAGCAAAGGATCACCAACATAATCCGGATTCCGGCGACTCCGTGATTCTGCCCACTGCCCGAGTTAGAGTGGCCCAACACCACAAGGAGGTCTCCCCAGTGATCCTGACCTGGGATCTGGTGATCCCCGACCTCCCTCAAGCTTCGAGACGACGCCTGCAACCTCAACCTGAAGGGTCTCCCCGACCGCGACTGGAGCTGGTAAGAAAATCCGACGCCAGAAGACACCCCTGCACCCGACGCCCCACGGCCTTGGGTGACCCAACTGATGGTGCCCATGCATCCCCCAAGAACCAAACTTACCTCTCCAGCTGGTTGTCGCCTTCAGGAAGTCTACCTGCCATAGCCTGCAGCAACTTTGCCGAACCGAGTGTCTCCATTGAAAAGCACAGGGTCCCCACGTCTTTTTTGCACCCTGCACCCGGCCGCCCCAGTGCAGCTGGTGGTGCAGCTCCTGTGCTGGTCTTTGGTGCCTGCAGTGTCCCTGCAGTGCTGACCTTAACCCTAGGAGCTTTGCTCCCACACCCGAGTGGCCTGCTCATCAGCAGTCCCTAACCAAAGGCCCCTTAGCCCCATTGGCTAACATTGGGCACCTGCACTCTGCATCCGGCCGCCCCAGTGCCGCTGGTGGTGCAACTCAAGTGCCAATCTACACCTTGGGGAACCTTGGTCCTAACCCTCAAAACTCCCATTCGTAAGTCGTGTATTTACCTTTGAAACCGCTACCATTTTTCTCCCATAGGAACCCATGTTAAGAGATTTTTGGGCCTACATTGTTCCATGTGTTGAATGTTTGTATGCAGAAAAGAGAAATAAACTGCAAAGTATAAAAAGTCTTACTTACCGTTTATGTTGAGATCCTAAGGTGTGGTATCTAGGCATACCACTTCAGTACTTAAAGTAATCCTAAAGTAACTAAAAAGTGATCTGAAAGTAATTACTGTGTAATTCAAACTGCATTTTAAAGTGATACAAACCTGTAACCACTGCAAATCCATCCTCAATTGCATTTCTGTGTAAAGGTTTACCATTGAAAGTATATTTATCTGCCTGTACCAAGTCCTGCTTGGTTCTAGAAATAAAATACAAGTATACCTTTTTTTATACTTACCCAATCCGTCTGGATTCAGTCTCTGAGTATGTGTATCAGTCTTGATTGAGTGAATACAATAAATACTTAACACAGCCTCTGGATAAGCCTAACTGCTCGCCCACACTACCACAAAGAGAGCTGTTAGTACTTACCTAATTTAGCCTCTGCTATACCTCTGGGGACTCCCTGACCTCTGTGCACACTATACCTTACTTTGGTATAGTATATTCAGAGCCAGCTTCCTACAACGAGCCTTTGTACGATGAACTTGACGACGATCCACTTGGTCTTGTTTCTACTTGAAGTAACTGATGTTGCTTTTTGGCTTTGTGGGAGTTGCGAGAATGCTTCTGGAACCTTCGGGTATCCATTTCTCTACTTGCTGTGACGGAGTTAGTTTCTCTTTTGCTTTGCAAACCGTTGTGAAGTGTTTTTCTATACTGCAACCTTTGCACGTTTGTCCTATGGCAGGACATTTGCCTTTATGGGGAAATTAAAACCCACATCGGAAACACAGCCTTTTCTTCTTTGGAGGCATCGACATGCGTGCATCTATCTTGTGTTTGTGCTCCCCTTTTATAGTGGCGACCGTACATTTAATCTTAGACAATTTTCCAATTGCTGAACATCCAACGTGATCTACGCCATACGTTGCCCCTGCAATCTGTTATACATTGGTCAAACCATCCAAATGATTAAACATCGTATTTCCCAACACAAGAGTCGTATCAGATGCAACATTGAGACAGCTCCATTAGTCTCACACTACAGAGAAAAAAAACACTCCGAAACCGACATGGTTTGGCAAGTCATCGACCAACCGCGACTTCCCCTTCGTGGTGGCAATATGCAACTGCTTCTTAACAAATGTGAATGCCGTTGGATCGCACAATGCGACTCTGTTAACAATGGCCTTAATACGCTTGACGAGTGGAACACGACCATTGATGTACATTAACAACATTGTTGAATCAGTTTGAAGTGCCTTTCCTTTTTTCCTCCCTCCTCTCCCAATATAGTAAATACTTCATTGCCAATTGTACAACGTTTTTATTAACATTGTTTATCTTCTTCCTTATAAACAGTTCATGTACCTTGTCTACACGCCTTATCCTGGCGTCTTTGTAATCACATGTACCCTGGCTTTATGGCTCAAACCCCTACTACCCTTATCCCTTCTCCCTCCCCCTCTCCCCCTCCCCCTTTTTATCCCCGCCCTGCTCCTCTTTTTCGCCCGCCTTCTCCCCCACCCCCCACTCACAATTTCATTTGATACTGAAGTCCTAATTTGTATTATATCTATGCTGTATCTACTGTTCTAGACCTTGAATCAGCACCTTTGAACAAGTGTCTTCCTGAATAATCACTCATCACTCAATCATGCTGTATCTAATGTTCCAGACTTTTAATCAACAATTCTTGAATATATGTCTCCTTCTGTAATTATAACTTTATTTCAGAGTGATCCCCAAGTTGTCCACATAATTTTATGTCACATCCTTCGTCGGGTGTTCTTTCTCCCTTTCCTCTGCCATCTTACCAATGGCGCTTTCCCATTACACGGTCCCCCAGAGGTACTCGGCTCTCCAGTTCTGCGCGTACCAGTCATCCGGACACACGTGACTCTCCCCTTCCGGTTATAGTCACATTGTACGTTCACAGCAACCCCGGCTGTCGAACAAGGCGCTTCACTCGCCCGTTTGCTGCACTCACGACTCAATTACCGAGCAGCCGCCATCCAAGGATTCATTCAACACAGTAAGCTTGATACCGCTTCCTCCCCTTGCCCTCACCAATTTAGCCTCGCTCACCTACTCACTTCGCCCTGCCATATTTCTTCCCAGTTACGGTCCGATTGCACAGGACCAACGTCAATTCCTCTGCCGCATGATAATTTGAACTCCACGTGGACTGCATGCCATGCCAGCTCCACAGGATCATGGCCTCTCCGGATTCTGTCTTACACAACTCCCGAACTCCCGATGGACCCTTGGCCACGCCACTTGAAGGTATGCATAGGTTTTCCTATTACCCACACAGCCAGTACAATGCTGCTCCCTCTGGCTAACCTCACCCTTCCTTTTCCCTCAGTGATGGTCCAATTCCCGAGGACCCATCCACCCTGCGAATTTAGTTCCTCCTCATCTGTGGATAACCCTGTACCCCCGTTGTACAGGTAATTATCCCAACATCTTGCCTTTCTTCTATCCTTGGCTTCTTTTTGCGCCATTGCATCTTTCTTCTTTTTGCGCCATTCACTCTCCCTTCCTTAGGTGTATCTATTGCAACACCGTCCCTCAAAACTCCTTATGGTCTTAACTAGCCATTGCCTGTACACAGTCTCGCTTCCTTTTGATACTATCTCTTCACCACTACCGTCACAGGTAGTTTCCTGCTCCAACAACTACTACCACCCTGATTTATTCTTTGAACTTTGGGCCTCATTCTTCTTTCTTTTTATACAGCACTACTTTGAATAAAGTACCATTGTCCTGATGATGACCTGGAATTGAACAGGTCGAAACGCCATCGACTATCCAGCATATACTTGGCATCTTTGTGGTCTACTTAAACAGACTTAACGAAAAAAACCCTCACTGTATATAATCCTTATCATTGCGTTGAGCCCTATTTCTCTGTATATATTCCATGCGCCATTCACGCTGTTTCTCACCCCGTTGTGTCACTGCGCCGTTTACTATCACTAGCACATTCAGTGCACAATTGTGTGTTTTGGTTACTTTCACATAAATTGTATTGTAGTGCTGATATAACTATGTATAACAAAGAATTTACTTCCAACTGAAACTTTTTGTGGTCTCCCTTCTTCCCTTTCCCTATTGTATTGCGTTTTTATATAGCGCTACTGTCACCCTACGGGTATCCAGGCGCTGTCACATAACAGGGGAATTCATCAATCTCCAGAGTAACACACCTTTAAGGAATGATGTTGGCATTCCTAGGGAAGAGCCATGTTTTCAGATTCCTTCTGAAACATAACAGAGTGTCGGCTTGTCTGATCTCTTGTGGGAGTTCATTCCACAAACGAGATGCCGCATTACTGAAAGCTCTTCCTCCCATCCTGGATGTTTTGAATCTGTTGGTATTAACTAAATAAGCACCAGAGGATCGAAGGGATCTGGTTGGTTTGTACCACGTAAATCTATCCTGCATAGGAAGTGGACCAAGGCCATGTGCCGCTTTATATACTATACATAGGGATTTAAAACTCACTCTTTCCTTAACTGGCAGCCAGTGTAATTCAGTTAGAGCCAGCGTAGTGGAAGCCCTATGTTGTCTTCCTAACGCCAACTTGGCTGCCATAGACTGGTTGGCTGCCTATGTGATTGGTACTCTCCTAGTACTTGCCCCCGTAAATAATTACCGGTTGAGACGTTGTCTTTTAGTTACCCCTTTCATGACCAACACAAATCCATTTTTCACTGTTCCAGCTTTCATATCAGCGGCTTGTTGATTTGCTCTTGCCTCACCCCTTGTTGCCATTAGTACTTTCTCTAAGCTGAGCATCTCTCTCAACAAGCGTCTTCTGAAAGAGTCTGAAAAACAGCCATCAATAACTTTAAACAGTTTATACTTTGTCGTATACCTTTGACATTTCAATAAATAATTTAAAACACGCAAGAGTCTGATTTTCCTTCTTATATGGTCATTCATATATCGAGGATTACAGAAAAAAAAATGAAGCAAGGCTGTCTTAAAAAGTGACACAAAAGTGAAGTGATCGTGCAGTGTGATCAAGTAAATTTAGATAGAACATCAAAAATGAGAAAATCATTTGAATCAGTACAGTTCCCTTTTTTCTTCCTTGAAAATCTGTGCAACAATGGCTAGCTTAATTGTGGGTGCTTTCTACCGTGTTAAGAGTAAATGCGGGGCACAACATATATATGGAGAAGTTGTGGTTGCAGTTTTGAAAAAGAAGGACTCTTCCCAGAGGACCCTGAAGAAACCCTTTGGAAGACAGGAGGTTTGAGAGCCACCCACCCACGGATGCCCCGGGAACCAAGTTATCTGCACCTGGGTGCATAAGGGTGAAGTGACGTCGGAACCTGCAGTAGACAACAATGGGAGACTTCGAAGAAGATACCTCTGGAGAAGTTCAAGGATGAGTCCGGTGGAATTCAAGGGCGGATTCTAGAAGTGAAGAACCTGCAAGCCACTCGGAGGTGACCAGAAGGCACTGACACACAATGCCCACCGATGTCAAGAGGTTCTGAAGATTCGATGGTGTCCTTGTTGCTGCAGCTGTGCGGACCAGGCGACGCGGAGGAAGACCAGGAGCCATTCACGAGCTGTCCCACATTGGATGTCGGTGACCAGGTGGTCGGTGTCTGGCGGGAGCACCAACAAGCTTTGGTAGCCGCAACAGGCGTGGAAGACGAAAAAGGAGCAACGGTGGGACCAGCAAGGTCCAAGGGACTCACCAACAGCAGGAGAGTCAGAGCAGGCCCGAGCAAGCAGGAGAGCCCACTGAAGCAGTAGAAGACCTTCAGGAGGACCCACAGGCCGAAGGCACAGGAGTTGCAAGAGGACCTCGAGCAGCTCACCAAAGATGAAGGTCCACAGTGCAGAGGTTGTGATGAGGACGCTGATCTTGTAGGGAAGAGATGCTGGAGCTTCTTGTAGCCCGAAGATCTCTGGAGTGCAGAGCCAACAAGCCTTGGCAACAGCAAGTGAACGTGGTGCACAGGGGTTCGGTCCCAGCGGTTCCGACGAGGGATACTGACCTCAAAATTGCAGAGAGGACAGGTCAGGCCTCAAGGCAGTTGCAGAACCACCACCTGTGTTGCTGAGCCTTGGTAAGTCTGTAGGATGACAGGAGCAGCAGACCGGCCAGCTTTGTTGCAGTCCCTGCAGATGCAGGTGAGTGACTCCTTCGCTCCAAGGGAGATTACTTCGGGTGTCCTTGATGCCCACAGGTCTGTTGAAGAAGCTGGAAGAGGTACAAACACAGATGACGAAGACTACTTGAAGAGCAGCGAGACCAGGAGCAGCAGGAGTCTTCCTTGGTGCAGTCTCGGTTCCAGTCGAAGTCCAACAAAGTCCAAGTGTCCAGACGGTCGAAGAGCGACGTAATGTCAGGGTTCAGTCTTGTCCCACGATGAATCTAAGGAACCTCCCACAGGTAAGCCCTTAAGTAACCTAAGGAAAGGGTTGGAACAACTCGGGGGGAGGGGGTCCCTCCCAGAGGAGGGGCTGGGCAGAGGGGATGATACTCCCATGGCCTTTGTCCAGTTTCGCACCAGAGCGGGAGCCTAGGGCTCCCTAAACTGGCTCAAACTGGAGTATGCAAGGAGGGCAACAAATGTGCCCTTCAGAGCAGTCTGGTGGCATTGGCAAGCACCCCCACCCCAGCCCAATAAACTAAGTCCTGTCTGGGAGGTGGTCACACCTCCCTGTGACTGGAAATCTATTGTTCTACAGGAGGGAGGCAGAATCTTGTCTGTCGTCAGCAGCAGCACTAGCTTGCTGTCAGACCCAGAAAGGCTGTTACTGGTTGTACAGGGGGGTACCCCAAGGGAGCCCCCCAGTATATGGGATCATACTTCCAACACTGTATACAGTGGCGGTTTCTGGGATAGGGCAGAGGGGCTACGCCCTTCCAATTAAATGTTACATAGATGGTAATTGCTAAAAGCATTTACCATGCTTTTAAACTATCCTTAAGATGCAGCATTCACTGCCTTGGTCTGCTGACGAGTCCGTTCTACAAAACGGACGTCAAGCAGTTAGGCAGTTTTAATTTAGACAACTGTGCTAGCGTGCATGTGTCTATCGCCAGCACTAGCACTGCAGCAGTAAAAGTAAAGCAGTACGGGCTTACATGCTGCCAGCCCGATTCTGCAATAATTAGGGTCCTCTGGACCTGCCCAGAAATTACGTTTTAAAAACATCACATTCTAAAGCAGCCCCGGGCGTGTACAGTATCAGCCCTGTACTCCCGGGGCTGCTTGTCTATCATAAGCTGCCTTTCAGCACTCCTCCCTTTGCCATGTTGTCACAGTGGAAAGGGAGGGGTTGCACAATTACTACCAGGTTGGCTGGCCTCTCACGTGCTCTAAACAGTTACACCGCGCATGCTTCTGCGCCTCGTGTATTCTGTTTAGAGCATTCTAGCACCAGCAGAGAGCGCCTGAGAGGTGATTTTATGACCTGCAGCTGGGCCTCGTTGAAAGGGCTGCCATGGACTGTTGGTGTGCAGCGCCCCTGTCTACTGCGACACCGTGACCGGAATAGAATACTTCTGAGGGTGAGTGGTGTTATTTCTACTTTACGAGGGGTTGGGCTCACTTTATCTCTCATCCGCTCTTCCTTTTCTGCACTGTCCTTGCCTGTCGCTCTCTCCTTTTCCCACTATTTTCTCTCCCTAGTCCTTCTATCTTTTAGCAACAGCAGAGACTGTGCTGAGAAACACAAATACCAGGCAGACAGCTATTCAAAGTCAAGCCTTCCTCCCAGGGTGCCTGCTGGCCTGAAAGCAACGTAAATGTGCACTACATTGTATTAATATGCAAGTGTAAAGTGTGGTTGAGCCTGGTTCTGGCTTTAAATTATCTAATCACTCCAAGGTTTATGACAAAGATTTATTGTTTTTGAGCGGTAGTGCAAAGAGTTTACTGAGCTGTGAAGTGTGCACTTTTAATTGTAACTGTATTTATATTGCACGTACTACCCCTGACCAGGTATTGAAGGAACCGTTATGTTAAAATAAATGCATCAAGTACAGTCTCAGCATCACTCAAATCTGTATTTTGGAAGCACCATTTCATTTTAAGACATTTTGCGCATTTTGTAGCAATCTATCTTACTGTGTGTAATGCAAGTTTAAAATAATGACTTGCATATTCACAGTGCTTTCTGTCACAGGCTGTGACTTCATACCACTAAAAATACAGAAGTTACTATTCTGCACTGCACCAACCAAGATTTAATTCTCTGGCTCTCTGGTTATACACAGACCTCTGCAGTGTGTTAACAGACTTTCATAATGTACTATAGTGCGTTTGCCACTGAGTGCTAACTTTTTAAATTTATTTTTCACTTAAGTTCCTTGTTACTTTATATGTAGCTACCTGCTGGTGAAACTTACAGAATATTTAGGTTTTTTAGTCACACCTTTTGTACAACTGATATTCTGAACTCACATATTTAAAAGTGCTTTCATTTGTCATAATGAAGAAAATTGAGTTTTGGTGAAATAAAATATTTGCCAAGATCACAAAATGTAAGTGGGATAGCTGCGATTTAGCAATATTTTCTGGTTCCACTTTGTACAAATCAGTCACTAAATGGGTATCTATGTGTCTTTCATTATGTTAAGGCTTTGTTTTTAACCTCTTTGTGCAGTTTTTATATGGTGCGAAGTAGACTCAAAATAATTTAGCTCTTTCATGGGCACCAATTACATTAAGTTTTAATGGGCAGATGTGAGATTAAGTGATTTACCCAGAATCGCAGGATGTTCACACTGAGAATTAAGCCTGGTTCCTAAGCCTCCAGCTCTGGCCGCAATACCACATTCTGACTAGAGGGAGGGAGGCAGGCTGATGCCAGTATAAGAATTCTATTTTATTGTCCACTTATCGCAGAAATAGTGCAGAAACTTGCACCAAAATCAACAATTTTCAAAACTTTCCTCAGGGGGAGATCCCCTGAGCTCTCCCCCCATAAACACAACCTCGCTTGCGCTACAATTCAATCACTGGTTTTACGCCCCGCCACTTTCAAATTCCACCAGCCTCCACTGACTGTATTGTTAGACATCTCGTAATGACTGATGTCCACTATATGTATTAAAATGGCTGACCGCACTTAAAAAAACCTGGAGAATCGACTCTGGGGTTTGTAGGGGTGTCCTGCTCCTGCAGGGGCACCCTCACACTTATAACCAAGTGCCCTGCCCTCAGGACTGAAAAGCCTGCCATAGGGGTGACTTAGAGGCTTTAAGTGTAGTGACCCCAGATATAAGGAAATGTATATCTGTCGAGAGGGATGCAAGCATCAACTCACACAGGCTGCAATGGCAGACCTGTAGTCACAGTTTGAGTGTACTCCCATGGGTGGCACAATACATGCTGCAGTCCATGGGAGACCCCTGGTATACCTATGCCGTGGGTACCTTAGTACCATCTACTAGGGACTTACAAGGGTACACCAGTAGCCAATTGTGAATGTACAATAGTACTTACCATGGTCAATGTAGGGAGAAAGCACAGCGAGTGAGGTCCTGATTAGCCGGATCCCAGTCAGACTAGGTCAAAAACACACTGACACCAAGCAAAAAGTAGGGGTAACCATGAAAGCAGATCCTACTTTCCTACATATAATTTGTCAGATGTGATGTTTTTAAAGACTAACGGACTTGTCTGTTTTTTTCCCACAAACCTACGTAATTAAGGCTTTGTAATGTTGATTATACATGTATGATTTTTATAACATCTATTTAAAAAAATGTTTTATAGAAAATAAATTAATATATATTTTTTTCTATATATGCAAATAGTATAGTCTTTGCACAAGGCACAGGCAGTTGATGTATGAGGTTGAGGACTGACTGATTGTTCAGTAGTTTCTGTTTGATTGATGAAATTGAGAACTACCTGGGGGAGCACATATTCATTATAAGTTTTATTAAATACCTACAGGGGCTCTTTAGGGGGCTGGCCTTGTTAAAGTACCTCAGTTAAGACTTTAATTTTCATCTCCATAGTGGCGAGCTGTAAGTCTAGAACCTCTGCTGCCCCTCACAACTGCAAAGGAGGTGCTTTCCTCTGTGGCAGGACCTGGGGAGACAAGGCCTGTATCTGGAGAAGTATCCAGATCACTAACATCTTGAATTTTCTCATACCAGTTTTCCTCATTAGATTGGTAATCACATTCTCCCCTATAATTGTCACTGTCCGAGTTAGAGCCAAAAAGATTGTGTGAAGTTTGGGACCTCCCACGTGTTAAGGGCAAAGTATCGGAATCTGAAGGTCTGCTTCTAGGCTGCGTGCAGGTCAGAGCCAGGCACGATTTTGGTTGCAGTCGGCCGTAGATCCTCCTCCTGCATCAGTGTGAATAGAACCAGTGCAGGGTATGGCACTAGGAAAGATGTCGGAGTCGGTGCTGAACCTGATAAAGGTACATGAGGCACAAAAGGTGCTGAAGGCAGACCTGCCAATAGATCTCTGATTGGAGGCCTCTGCAGATCTTTGGGGCCCGAAAGGTGCACCAGAAGGAGCCAGTAAAGTGCCAAAAGTGTCAGCATGGAATCTCTGAAAACCTCTACTAGCTCCAATGTTGCAGACAGGCCTTGAAATTTGGGGTGCACCAGGATCAGACTCGGAATCAGTTCCGATGGTGATCAGGAGTGAGACCGAGAGACACGTTGACACCTATGCACCGTCTCTGGAGTCCTAGAGTGGCAAGAAAGAGCCGATTTCTACTTCTTATGCTTTTTCTTGGGCTTACCTGAAGACATCAACAGTGATAAAGATCTGCCAGGGGAACGACTTTGGGAACGGGGCCTTTCTTTTTACTTTGACAGGTTACGTTGCTGAGTTTTCTTGTGTTTGGCGCAGTAACGTTTGTCTTCATAGTGCAGTATGGGTTCTTCTGGGTGCAGTCATAGCATGTCTTGGAGTCGAGCTTCGACTCCAGACCCCATAAGCATACCTAGTGAGGGCCAGTTACAGACATCTGTTTGCGGTAGTCTCTATGTGGTTTGAACCCTGTCGCCTCCTGATCTGCATCTGAATGCATAAAAATAAAGAAACCTATGACAGCGCGTATGGGTAGCACTTAAATGAGGCTTTGCTCGTCGCTTTCAGTGCAGAACAATGTCAGCACAGAACCGTACGATGCCACCTACTGGAGCACTAGAGTACTACTTTACATTTTCTGGATCCAGTCTGGCATCTGGGGAAAATTCACAAAGTGAGGAATCTGCAGTTAGAAGTATCCATCAGAAGCAAATCTTATTTGATACTCTTGTGTACCTATTTCCTAAGCAAGACAGACCTGTGAATCATTGTGACAAACAATCATCAATCAGGCATTTCTGATGAATAGTAAAATAGATGCAATGTCACATCCATGGGAGCTAGTGAAAATGCACCAGAATGCAAAGTGAACACCCACTGACAACACAGCACGTGAAGATGTTACATAATTGAAAAAGAAGATGGAATAGAATCTTGCTTAACCTAATGAACATGTTACTTACATTTGGTAACACTCTTTCTGATGGATCCTCTGTCTTACCACAGATTCCTCACATTAGAATATCCCCCATGTGCCCGACCAGATTTGGAGATTTTTTGCATCAGTGCTCCTGCATGCCACCAGCTGGCATTGTGCGGCTCCACCATACTGCCCCGAAGTGACACAACAGAGAAGCAGTTAAGCGCACCCCCGTTTCATGTCTTTTGACTTTCAACTCAGACGCAGAGCATGAACAGTTGTTGGCAATAGGGTGATAAATACAAAATGTAGATATTTTTAGATGTTCAAAAGAGGACACTTCACAGAACAAGGAGGCAAGATGGCAGTTAAGAATCTGAAGTTAGATAGAGTATCCGCAATAAAGAGCATTACAGAAGGTAAATAACTCGTTCTTCTGATGGTACTTTTAAATGCAGATTCCTCTCACCAAAGAGCAGGGTCTGTGGAGTGGATTTAGACCAAAAAGTGTTGGAGAACTAATTGGGCAAAGAGTCCTTTCTGCCGGACCCGACTGTCAAGGCAGTAGTACTTTGTGAACAAATGCACTGATGTCCACGTCGTAGCCTGGCAGATATCAAGGACAGGCACCTTTCCTGCCAACATAGTGTCATGTCCTTTAGGATAGTCCCATCATGTACATACCAATTACCTATATTTTGCCCCATCCACACGACATAACGGTCCTACACAGGTGATCTTTTACCTAGTAGCTTACTTCTGTCTATTCGACACCAGGCTCTAGGTACCCTATCTTAATCCATGTACCTGACGTACATAAACATGTCCCTAGGCACAACAGCTTTATGCTGTATAAGGATCACCACTTTTTTCCATCCATGGCCAACAGCCAGCTGTGCATGATCATTTTTGTTTAGAAAAGGATTAGCAAAGGATTAGCAAATGTTTTCAAAACATATCGATTCTAGAAGAAACCCTGGAGTGACCACTTTAGTATAAAAGACCCTCACTCCCCCTTACAAAGAAGAAGAGAATTCCTTCCAGGCTGGACCGAGGCTCTGCAGGCTGATCCTTCGACAGACAGAGACCGGACATCCCTTGCGAGGTGCCATCCTCGACGCAGAGACGGGGTCCTTCATTCAGAACCATCAGGTGAGGGGTCCTTCCTCCCGGGGGATTCTTGGCTCCATTAGGATATATCCTAGCACTTACATACACATGCTTCACCTACATATCTAGGATAGGTACATTTAGGTAGGCTACGCATCGTAGGAGTATGCCAATGCTATTGTTTTATATAATCTGCTTTTATTCATCTTATTAGCACTATGGTAGTAATGTATCTACTATTTACGATATTGGTGCTAGCGATCACATTTGTCTTCTCCTGTCTTTTGATTGTCACAGCGAATATGTTTTATACTAGACTGACGCTTGACCAATAAATAATTATTGAAACCCTTCCAATCGTCATTCTATGTGTATTCTGAGAAAAGTAAGCCCGAGTGACTGAGCGAAAGATACCGTATTGTTTTCCACGATACCTGAGGAATCAGGGTTGTCATGTTCAGTGGTTGCCAGAAACTACCCACACCGTTGTAGAATACAGGGGGGTGGTAGTGGCACTGTAGAGCTAGCTGGTCTAACGGCTGACTCATCCTGTGGGGGTGTCCAGAATCTGTCTGCACACCAAGCCCTCAGTTTAGGTCATCCAAAACGTGCAGGTCCTAGGAACTACATGACATGGCGCCCAACGTTGGTTTGGTTCTCTTATTAAACAGTAAAATCTGAGTAGTTCAGTCGTTGTTTCTCAGACAGCCCTACTCACACTTTTTCAGAGACGTCTGAATTGGGAAGGAATATCAACCTCAGCTGAGCAGGTACACCCTGTGTATTGGCTAAAGGTTTAGACAAGCTTGTAAGGATTAAAGGTTCCTATATTGTGCTAAACCCTACCTCTTAAACCTTTACTTTCTCCTCCTTTCGAAATGACTGAATCTGCGAGTAGCAGTGGAAGCGCGGAAGGAGACCAATTTGCTAACGCTCTAAATATCACAGAGAACTGCAGACAGGCAGTAACTCTGAGATTGTTAGAACATGGCGTACCTGTAACAGGTGGCCATGTTACTTTTGTGATTGAGGCACACGAGGTGTTCGGATCAGAGGTATTCTATTCCTGGGTGAAATTCCCACCTGGAGATTCACAGACACATTTATTCCACGAATACATTGAAGTGGATCCACAGTAAGAATACATCCCATACGAGGACATTGAAGTCCCGTTAACTTACCAGCAGCATAAAAACTGGTTTAAAGGCGCCCTAAATCACACAACTTCGGTCGTAAGACTCAGTCCGCTCAGCATAGGAGGAGCGACATGGCCGGTCTTAGAGACTTACACTCCACATCCTGAGTTAGACACCCTCCCAGTAGAGGAAGTGCGTGCACTTTACAAAAAGGTAGCCAGGCTATACAGACATATTGTCCAGTCCATAATGCGAACACTCACATTGCAACCTGCGAGATCTGCTCCACCTGGAACAGTCCAGACCCAACACACACCAACAATTAGTCCACAGACATTAAAAGCAATAATGGGTGCGTTCCCATCAAAGAGGGATCAAGTACCGTTCTGGATCGCTCAAAAAATAGCACAGTTGGAAGCAGTATTTCCCCATACGGGTCTGCAGGAAAAACACAGAATGTTAACAATTTGCTTGCCAATGGGAATGGGTCCCTCACTTGAGGATTGTACCACATGGTGAACAATCTTTGCTGCAGTATACATTAGAATACACCGTACCCCGACCATATCAGTTATTCCAGAAGTATTGAAACAGATACAAAATGAGTACGGGGCAGGACCTGCCCTGGACTTAGGGATGATGAGAATATACGACGTTACATCGCGGTGTTTACACCGCGATACCTTTACAACGCAGGCATTACAACGCAAGTCGTTACAACGACTTGCGTTGGAGGGCGCTGGACTTAGGAATAGTATGATTTACTATTCCAACTCCAGCCTACGTTACAGTAGGGAAGGTGTTGGAATAGTAAATCATACTATTCCTTAGCTTGGAGCGCCATCCAGCGCAAGTCATTGTAATGACTTGCGTTGTAATACCCGCGTTGTAAAGGTATTGCGGTGTAAACACCGCGATGTAACCGATGTTTCCCTGATAAAACTGATGGGTAATTTTGACCAAGTCTTGGCAATTATGCTGAGCAACATCAAGGGGGAAGCAGCAGCAGTGGCTATACGCCAACGCTTAAGGGAAGCAACTCCTACAAACCAGGAGCCTGCATTACCAAAAATTATCGAGGAAACCTATGCTTCACTAGGTAGAGATAGTTTGGGAGCCAAACCATTGAAACCACAAGTGGTGAGTAATTCTGACAAGGATAACTCAAAGCTGGCACCCACTTCTTTTTAAAAGAAATGGGATAATAATCAATCAAAAAATAACAACAGTAAAAGAAACACTTCACGTTCAAGGGGTGGGTCTCCCCAACGGGAGTCCTCTGAAAAGAGGTATAACCTTAGGATTCGTGATAACATTAGGAAACCTGACAGGTATCAGGATACTGATACACGTTCCTTTTGTTCCTTTCAGGGTTCATCAAAAAACTTGGAGAGGGAAGGACGGACAGAACAAAAGACTGAAGATCGACCAAAGGGAAAAAGGGAAACACATCGCAATTCAGATTTCATTATCAAGCAGGAAGAGCAACCTAAAGCAAAGGCTCAATTCAAAAAGAAGAAAGTAGCTGGATTGAAAATCAGACATGCCCAGGTTACTGAGGACTCAGCTTGTGAAGGGGGAATGGGCTCTGACGATGCTAGACAGCGGGGCAGAAGTAACAATAGCTCGCCAGAACATGAAGGAATTTCTGGTGACAGCAGTATTGAATGAATACATCACGGTGGAAACACCTGATTCAAGAGTGAGTGTCCCGCACTGTCTACACGAAATTAATCTCCAAATAGAGGGGGACATCTCAAGAAAGATTAAAGGTCTCTTTTGGGAAAATTTGACATTTGGATATGACATCCTTTAGCAGAAAAAGATTGGGGGCCTGAATTTGTAATGGATTGCCCAAAAGCGTCATTTTGCCTGCCTTTTCCGACCTCGTTCCTGTTTCCTTAAAACACTCATACGCACAGGAGTGGGCGACCATGTAGGGTGGGACGTGGAGTCCAAACACCACGAAATCCCATTAAAAACTATTCCAACTCCACAGAGACAGTACCCTATTTAAAATGAGGTGACGAAACAGGTCAAAGAAATCTTAGACCAACTAAAATACCAAGGTGTGATTGAAACTTGCACCTCGCCAATGAACAACCCTTTGTTTCCCATAATTAAACCTGACAACACATATCGTTTGGTTTTAGATTACAGACATTTGAACACATGCACAAAAACATTTGCAGTTCAGAACGCACCTAGTGCCGCATTAATGAATAACATTGTGCGGAAGAAATACAAAACTACACTAGATATCTCGAATGGATTCTTCTGCTAAAATATAGCTCCTGAAAGCAGATATTGGACAGGATTTTCTGCCCTCGGCAGTCAGCGTCAATTTTGTCGTCTGTCCCAAGGCTATAAGAACAGCCCCAGGCTGTTCTTGGCAAGAGTGTCAAAGCTATTACAAACTTGCGATGAGGAGGCAGTGTCCTACGTAGATGATATTTATCTGACGGATGATGAATTACTTGAACACTTGTGCAGGGTGAACAACATAATTGTTGGTTTTGCCAATTTGGGCTACAAATTTAACTTCAAAAAATCGAAAATTGCCCATCTCAGCGTCCTATTTTTGGGATATGAGCTGTTAAGTGAAGGGAAAAGCCTGGCCACCAATTGTTTTAAAAAGTGCGCGCTAATCCAGCCTCCAAAGACTCTGAAGAGTTTACAATGCATTTTAGGATTTCTAAATTTCGTCAGAACATACATTCAAGACTACGCAGAAAGAGTCGAGCCTTTCTACGACCTAATCAGACCAGATTTCACAGCGAACAAGTGGACTCAAAAACATACAGACACTCTATGTTCAGTTCAAGCTGACATGATAGCTTCAAAACACTTGCAGACCAAAGGAATAGCCCTAAAAAGGTATAACATTTTCGGCAAAAAAAGCATCTTAATAACATTGGATCTACCAACCAGCGTGAGTTTAAGATTATCCAATCGAGTAAAGTCAGTTTTAAATTTTGGGAGTAGTGGGCCCAGATTAATTTCGACAATTTTTGACACGTGTGCCATTAATTCATCCCGAGATACGTTGCTTTCTGTACTACCCGTGGGTCATTCAGCTGTAGCCCCTTACTAACCACAACTTGGGTCTTGTTTTGATTAAGTCGATAGCCTGAAATATGTCCAAAGATATCAGCTTCATTTTAAATTTCTTCTAATGCACCCAAAGGACTAGGAGTAACAATTGCTAGATCGTCGGCATAGGCCAAGATCTTAGTACTCCCCCCGTTACTATGCATTGCTAAAATCCGGTTGTATTCTCGATCTTTCTAACAAGCGGGTCAATATACAAAGCAAACAATAGGGGGGAGCACGGACAGCCCTGGCGAGTCCCCCTACTGATCAAAACTGGATCCGACAACTCCCCCATTATCGCTACTCTGGCCACAGGGTTGCTATACATTATTGCGATGGCCTTGATAAAGCCTTCCCCTAGCCCTCTGCTCTTTAGGGTTGCCCATAAAAAAGGCCAGGAGACCCTATCAAAGGCTTTCTCCGCGTCCAGCAGAATTAGCCCCATAGGGTCTCCGGCGATCCCCGCGACATCGAAAAGAGCAATTGCCCGTTGAACATGGTCAATGGTGCTACAGGCCGGGAACGAATCCATGTTGGGTAGGGGAAACCAATTTCTTTATAACCACTGCAAGTCGGTTAGCCAAGATCTTGGCATATATCTTAAAGTCACTATTTATTAACGTAATAGGGCGATAAGACCCAAGCTCCTTGACCGGCTTGCCTTTTTTGGGAAAAACCACAATATTGTCCGATCTCCAAGAATTGGGTGCCCCAGGCCGGATTGAGCCTCTAAAAAGACATCCATCATCAGTTCCTGTAGGCAGGGAGCAAGTATTTTATAAAATTCCCCCGGAATGGAATCTGTTCCTACCGCCTTCCCATTTACCAGAGATCTAATCGCACTACCAACTTCCTCTACCGTGATGGGTGCCTCCAGCGCCTCCCTTTCTTCTATCGATAGCTTCTCCCCTGGTAGCACAGCTATGTAATCCTCAATTTCTTTTTCCCCACAGCTGGTTTCTTCAGTATAGAGCTGCTGATAGAATCGTTGGAAGGCAGCCCGTATGTCCGAGGGTTCAGAGACTAAGCCAGCCAGAGGATCTTCAATTTCCTGTATTCCCCCCTGCGTCGCCCGCTCTCTAGTCCGCAGCGCTAGCAGGTGTCCCACTCTCTCACTACATTCATACATTTTAGAACGCCAGGCGACATATTTTCCTGCCGCTTTCCTCGCCGAGACGTCCAATATTGTACACTTTGCTAAAGCCACTTTTATTTGTGCTTGCCCTACGTCGCCTTTATTTGTGATCACCTCCACCAGCTGAGTTTCTGCTTCAAGCAGCTTTCTATAAAGTTCCTGCATGTGATGTTTTTCCTTCCTCTGAGATGTCCACCCACCTTGATGTTTCGCCTCTTATCCCAGCTTTTAAAGCATCCCATACTACCTCCAACCACGTACGGCCCCTATTCTCAGCTATGAACCTAGGGATCCAATTCCTCATGTGTACAATATACTCTTCATCATAAAGAAGTGCTCTATCAAATGTCCAATGTGATATCGGGGGCTTCGATGCATGCAATAAAATTTCTAGGACTAGCGAAATGTCATCAGACATCACACGCGGAAATCTAAAAATTCGGCAAATTGTCAATAACCCCTGAGACACAAAAAAATAGTCCAGCCTAGCGTGTGACTGGTGTGGGGCAGAAAAGAATGTATACCCGAAATATTGGGGTTCTTGCATGGCCCAGACATCTGTTAGTCCATGTGTCATACATAAATTAGCTAGGGACTTGAAGACTTTAGGTTTTGACGGCCATGGTAAGAACTTTCTCCTAGCTTGATATTGTTAACGCTCATATTGATATTAAAGTCCCCACAAATTATTAGAGGCTGCGGCCAGCCAACTAGCTCCGTATTTAGCCAGCTGAACAAGGCAGGATCATCAAATACTGAACCATACACTGAGCATAGCGTAAAAGAGTAATTATCCGCATAGCATGGAGTAATGACCCACCTGCCCAATTGATCCGACTTAGAACGTGGGAATCTAAATGCTTTTTTACGAGCCATAATAGTGACCCCTCTTGTGCGTGTTCCCTGAGTTGTAATGGAAACCAACTGGTATCCTGCTAGTTGTGCCATCTTCTGTGTGCCAGCTTCTATGTGTGTCTCTTGCAGACATACTATGTCTGCCTTCAGATATTATCGTGGAAGAGGTGTGGCGCAGCGGCCAGGGTGCCTGCCTCCGGACCACAGGGTTCACGGTTCGATCCCCGGTGCCAGCGGCAGGTTAGCCCAGCACCATGTGACTCTGGGCAATAGCTCGCTTAATCTTCCCGAGGGCCCCCAGCGCCGGGACACCTCTCCGGAGGTAGCTGTGCGCTTTACAAATGCTGGTATTTCATTTCATATTGAATATCTTCGTTGACCCTACGCTTTTTCTGTGGGTTATTTAGTCCACAAATGTTGACAGAGGCAATTCTTAATTTACCCATTCCCATTTATGGTATTCAGAGATTTCAGGTTATGCCTAGTCACTAATGATGCCATCTCATCAGATTCAACCTGCTGGACCAGCCCCCCACCAGATCTCCCCCCCAAACCCCTCCCCCAAAACCCCAACCTCCGCCCTCCCCCTCATCCCTAGGCAAAAAAGGTCCAAAGACCCTTGCGATGCCTCCTGCATAATGCTGCTTCCCGCCACCACCCATCCAGCTCCACCCAAAAAAATGTGAAAAGCCCACTTATTCATCGTAATTTGAGATCATGCAATTTAGCCAAGTTCATCACCCCTCAGGTTCTTTCTGCTTCCTAGTTTCCAAAATTTCTCGTAGGAAGTCTTGTGCCTGTATTTCAGAGGAGAATACCCTTGTGGTTCCCCTATGAATGACTTTGAGCCGAGCCGGACTCAGTAGATAAGCCTCGCACCCTTTCTTTTGAAAAGGGATAATTAGTTGCCGGAGCCTCCACCTTCTTTCCACAGTGGTGTGGCAGAAATCCGGCCTGACAAAGAAGGTGTGCCCCTCGGCCGAACGTCTTGCTTCGGGCCGCGCCTTATCAAACACCGCTCGTCCCAGGAGAAAATTCCCCCAAAATATTAAAATGGCACTAGGCTTTTCATTCACATCATTCTGCCCCTTCCTCTTATTGAGCATAAGTGGAAAGCGGTGCACATGCTGGACCTCTGTATCCCAGTCCCAGTGTGCTAGTTCGGGGAGACCGCCTTTCAGCAGACGCAGCACGAATCCTCTAATGTCCTCTCCTTCTGCATTTTCTGGTATACCCAAAAGTCTCAGGTTATTACGCGGTTGTCGGTTTACAAAGTCTTCCAACTTCCACATGAAGTCCATCATTCGCGATTCGTTTGCTGTGGCTTGCCGAACAGTACTCTCAGCTCCAGCCTCTAATGCGACCACTCGCCCTTCCAGTGCCGTAGTTCTTTCTGCAATTTCGGTGCACGTCTTGTTTACTTTTCTAATAGCACCTTGCAGCTTCTTCGTTGCAAGGTGGGCCCTCTTGTGCGACTGTCTAGCTTCCACCTGCATTTGTTTGAGAGTGGAGTATATCAGACCCATTGAAGGAGGTGACGCCATCCTAGTCTTTGGCTCAGAAAGCAGCTTATTTACCCCCTGCACAGTGCCGTCTTCTTCAGGTCCCCCATCCTCAGTAAAGAAATGAGTGGTTGAATAATCCCATTTTAATTGGCTAGAACGGCTATGGTCCGATTCTGATTGTCTGGCCTCAAGCTCCCTTCCACCTTTATTTCTCTTCTTGTTTGGGAGGAAAGCCGCTTTTGAGTACTGGGGTTAGAAAATGAGCTGTCCGAGTCCATCTCTGAGTTATCTAGATCTGATGCCTCATCTCCACTGGCATTGGATCGCTCAGAGTCTTCATTGAGGGAGAAAAACATTTCCCCACCTTCAGGGGTCCCCCCGGTCTTACACTGAATCTTAAAGAGCTTAGGGTCAATTGTTAAGCCACCAGTTAGATCCCCCTCCTCATTTCCTTGCTTGTCTGTCATGGTAATGCTATCATACCCATCTGCTCCCCCCTGCAATAGCTCCCCTTAACCCGGATTTGCCAGTCCCGTCCTCACATTGACCACAGATGGGAGGTTGGTGTTACCGGCAGCCAGTACCAGCAGGGTCTCGCCATCTACAGCGTCTATCTTCTCATCCGTTCGTCCACGGCCAGTGAACATCCCTGGGAATACTCGCTGCTTGGTTTCCCCGCCTCCACCTCCTTGCTTCCTGCTGCGGGATTAGCGTCTCCTGCCTTCCTCCCGACCGGCATCTTCCGAGCTGCAAGGGGGCCGCATAGTTTCCCTGCAGCCCCAGCTCCTGCAGCAACACTCTCCGCACAGGCTCGAGGGGGCTTCAGTTGTTTAGAAGGCATAATGTTGAGCCGAAGCCAGCATCCGCCGTTACACCAGCCGTTCAGCGCCTTCAGCACAGCGCGGATCACCAGGTGAGCAAATTCGTCGGTTCTCGCCTGTGTTCTCTTTCCTTGCTGCTGCCTCCAGCCGTCTGTTCTCTGAGGGGTGATCATCCCAGTGGGTTTTAGAAAAACTATATATTGGCCATGGAGCGGCAGATGGGTGGCTTCCACAGCGCTTACACAGCCGCCATTTTGCCTCCTATCAATAGTTCCTGGTTTAAATCCCTGTATCAGATGCTCTCTAGGTTCCTTTGGGATAATTGCCATCCTCGAAGAGTGCTTACATTTTTGACGCTGCCAAGAGATAGAGGCGGGTGGGCTGTACCCAATTTCCATCTATATCACTGGGCTTCAATATTATATAAAATGGGCATCTTACTCAATGGAGAAATGGATATGTTACAGGTGGCTGCCCCCACATCAATTTATGAGCTGTTATTAGAAGAAAAGGTCAGCGGGTGTCTTTTGCGGCATATACGGAATTCAATTACTACAAAAGTTTAATTGAAGTTTAAGACCCTGAACGGTGCGTTTAAAGTTTGGACTTCTGTCCGGAAAAGGCTCGGTCTGGGACTTATTAACTCTTATACCCCAATATACAGTAATGGGTCACTCCCTAGTATTTTCAATGACAGGTATATGAAAAACTGGCACAACAAAGGCGTAAGGATGATTGGTGATGTTATGGATGAGACGGGGGTAATACCGTTTGATAGGATCAAGGATAAATTTGGGTTGGAGAATAGACAGTTTTTCAAATATCTTCAGATAAGAGATTTCCTAGCAAGAAAGACGGGGGGCAGCTGCAGCTTCTCCAGGGTGACACCTGTCGAGGAATTGCACAAAGGGCCAACCACACTTGGTGGGATGTATAAAATACTGAATGAGACGATGCCGGATGACTTAACCAAACATTGTGATCGCTGGTGGGATTGAGCGAAGTTGAAGACTCGCTGCATTTGGCCCAGACATCATTTATTGCGGCTAACCTCCAACTGCAGTGCTTCAAAACATGGTTTAATTTTTATATCACCCCGGCTAAGATTGCAAAATTGGGAAAAGTGGCGAGCTCATCCTGCCCGCGCTGCGGCTTTCAAGCTGCTGACAGTGTGCATATGTTCGCTTCCTGCCCCGATGTGGATACAGTTAAAAGAGATGTCTGTACCATTCTGGAATCTCAACTGGGGCAGAAAGTAGATATGTCTCCACAGCTGATTGTACTTGGGGTGGGTAGCTCTCTACTTTCAAGGCAGGTGCAGGCATTCCTATACATAGCCATGACGGTATTTAGACTCTGTCTGGCCACCCATTAGCTTGATCCAGTGACCAACCTGTCAACAGTGGCTAGGTAGATTCTTGGCGGTGTATAAACTGGAAACTGCAGTCTATGCTAGGAGGGGGCGCAGAGCAAAGAAAAAAGGGATGGAAATCTGGGCTCCTCTGAGAAGATGGTCTTGCGAGGGCGAAGAGTCAGGCAATAACTAAAGCTGTTATTTAAGATAAATTGTGTGTGGTATTAGAAGGATTAAAGGGAGTATTCTCCTTTCTGGATACTAGTCGGGATTTCTACTGAAGGGCATTTCTATCCTCATAAATACAATGATTTGCGTTGTATAAGGCTATGCAATGATGATATAATTGTGTGTAATGAATTTGTTTTTTGATGTCATGGGTAATGCTTTCTTCACGTCAGTGGAAGAGCTGACCTCTTGTTAGGAGAACTGGACCGGGAGGGGGGGAGAGCAACGGGGTGTGGGAGAGTGGATACATTTTCTGGTCATGGAATTCTTTATATATATCTTCATTCTGTATTGTATTTTGAAAATCACTATAAAGAATTTATAATTAAAAAAAAAACACTTGTAGACATGAGTAAACGTCTGCAACCTGGTAATACGAGTCGTCCCCGGGTTATCAGGGTTCAATGAAGGTGAGACAGTTCCAATCGCTTACAAATCTCATTTGTACACAAATGCTGAAAATCGATTTGCAGCTACAGAAAAAATACTGACGGCAGTACAGACTGCTGTAGGGAGAGAAAGAGCACTAGCACAGGGGAAACGCATCATCGTTGTAACCCTGATACAGACTCTAGAAGCGGTAACCAAAGCCAGCATTCCAAATGCAAAGGCATTGCATCCACGTCAGATACAATGGGCTAATTCTCTCGCTGCAACAGATGTAGAATATAGATACGATCCTACACAGAACACAAGCATTTCTGCAATACGAACAAGAACACCCTCTCCCGAATGAAATCTTGCCTCTAGATCAGTATGAATACATCATTTACACTGACGGTTCTGCTCAACCTGCCACTTGAAGTAAACAGCAATATATCGCTGCGTGTGCTATAGTGAAAGGTCATATGCGGGATGGTAAGTTTCATCCCAGCAATACGACTACGCAATCTCTGGGAGATTGTACAGCGCAGCTGGCAGAACTGAAGCACAAGTTACTAACTTGTGTAACGATATATCTGTAAGAGACAGTAGTTAGTGACAGATTCCTTACCTTAGAATATCCCCAGGCGTCAGGCTGGTTCCGGAAAGTTTTTGCGTAGCAGTACCCTTGCGCGTCGGTAGGCGGCGTCGTGCGGCTCCGCGTCTGTCGTCGGCGTTGTGATCGCCGGGATGACGTCGCGGGCAGTACTTAGACGCCGCCCCTGCGCGCTGACGTCAGTTCTGTACACGACTTTCCGCGCCAGGAACGCAGAGCCATGCAAGAAGCTGACATAGGTGTCTGAAAAATACTAGGGCCCTGAAAGGGATGTCCTTAACCCTAGAAATCAGTTCGCAGAATGGGGAGGATGGGTGGGCGGTAAGGAATCTGTCACCAACTACTGTCTCTTACACATATATCGTTACACAAGTTAGTAACTTGTGCATCTGAAAGAGACACGTTAGTGACAGATTCCTTACCTTAGAATAGATACCCCAGCAATACCAACCCCGGTGGTGGGTCTGCGAACAAAGATCAGACAAGGAAGTCCCGGAGGACAGAACGGCCAAAGAAGCCGTCCCTCCGGACCTGACTGTCAAGGCAGTAATGCTTTGTAAATGTGTGCAGCGAGGCCCACGTAGCTGCCTGACAGATATCCTGCAGCGGAACACCGTGGCCCAAAGCCGTGGTAGCAGCAGTTGCCCTGGTGGAATGGGCACGCAGCCCAACAGGAGGCTCCTTCTTAGCCAAAGAATAGCAGGCTTTGATACACAAGGTTACCCAGCGGGAGATGGTTCTCTTGTGCACCGCCCGACCTTTTTGGCGCCCACGTAGCCAACAAAGAGCTGGTCATCCACCCGGAAGTGTTGTGTGCGGCTGATATAAAAGGAAAGCGCACGTTTTGGGTCCAGACGGTGGAGCCTCTCTTCCTCTCTGGAAGGATGCGGAGGCGGAAAGAAGGTGGGCAAAGTGATGGTCTGCCCAATGTGGAAGGCAGTAACCACCTTTGGCAAGAAGGACGGACGCGTCCTAAGAACAACCTTGTCTGGATGGACAGACAGAAAGGGAGGTTTGCATGAAAGAGCCTGGAGCTCACTCACCCGCCGAGCGGAGGTGATGGCCACCAGAAAAGCTGTCTTCAAAGTAAGAAGACGAAGAGGACAGTTATGTAGAGGCTCAAAGGGAGCGCACATTAAAAAGGTAAGAACCAAGTTTAAGTCCCACTGAGGCATGACAAACGGAACAGGAGGGAAGAGGTGTGTAATGCCTTTTAGAAACCTGTTAACAGGGGACTTGAAAAGGGAGGGCTGATCAGGCAGCCTGAGGAAGGCCGAGATGGCACAAAGATAGCCCTTGATGGTACCCAGGGCAGAACCCTGTTGGGCCAGGGAAAGAAGGAACAGAAGAACCTCAGAAAGAGGGGCAGAAAGGGGGTTCACAGCCTTTGCTGTGCACCATGCCACAAACTTGTTCCACCTGCAGGCGTATACCACCTTAGTGGAGGGACGCCTGGCTGCCAGAATTACATCACAAACTTCGGGAGGCAAGTCGAAAGGAATCAACTGCCGCCGCTCAATCTCCACGCAAGCAGGTGGAGGCTGGACAGGTTCGGGTGGAGGACCGTCCCCTGCTGCTGCAACAGAAGATCCTCCCGAAGAGGCAGACGGATCGGGGGATCGACGCTCATACTGAGTAGCTCGGGATACCAAACCCTTCGAGCCCAGTCCGGAGCCACAAGGATGACTTGGGCCCGGTCGCGCCGAATCTTCTTCAACACTCTGGGTAGAAGTGGTATAGGCGGAAAAGCGTACAACAGACCGCAACTCCACTCGCGACGAAAAGCGTCGCCGAGCGAGTGCTGCCTTGGAAATTCCAACGCGCAGAACTGATGACATTGCGCGTTCTCTTCGGTGGCGAATAGATCTAACCAAGGCTCTCCCCACTGTAGAAAGAGTCCTTGCGCCACTTCCGAGTGAAGACGCCATTCGTGATCCATCATGCACCTGCGGCTGAGTTCGTCCGCCCTGGCGTTTAGGGAACCTGCCAGGTGTTGAACCATCAGGAAAATGCCCTGATGTTCCAGCCATGTCCAGAGGCACAGAGCCTCCTGACATAGGGTCCACGACCCCACCCCGCCTTGCTTGTTGCAGAACCACATGGCGGTGGTGTTGTCTGTGAACACCTGCACTACTTTCCCTTTGACAGAGGGAAGGAATGCCTTGAGTGCAAGTCGGATCGCCCGGAGCTCCAGAAGGTTGATATGGAGCCGGGACTCCGCCGGAGACCAGAGGCCTCTGATCTCCGCCTCTCCCATGTGACCGCCCCATCCCAGAAGGAACGCGTCCATCACAACTGTGTGCTCTGGCTGGGGAAGGGAGAGGGATCTGCCCATGACCCATTGCTGGTTCGAGAGCCACCACTGCAACTGTCTTGCAGTCCCCTCCGAGATCTGAACGTGATCGGACAGATTGCTGGTGCTGCGCCCACTGGAACTTCAGGTCCCACTGCAGAGCCCGCATATGCCATCTGGCATGATCGACCAGCAGGATGCAGGAGGCCATGAGGCCCAGCAGCCTCAGGGTCATCCGTACCGAAACCCAGGATAAAGGCTGAAAGATCGAAATCATAGCTGAATATCCCGGACTCGCCGTTCGGGAGGATAGGCCCGAAACTGCGTCGTGTCCAGAACTGCTCCGATGAAAAGGAGCTGTGGAGAAGGAATCAGATGCGACTTCGGCACATTGATGGAGAACCCCAGCGAGTGCAGGAGTTCGGCCGTAGTCTGGAGGTGGGAGACGACTGCCTGGGACGAGCCCGCCTTCAGCAGCCAGTCGTCGAGGTAGGGGAAGACTGGAACCCCTGCCCGGCGCAGATGAGCTGCGACCACCGCCATCACTTTCGTGAACACCCGAGGGGCACTTGTAAGGCCAAAGGGGAGCACGGTGAACTGAAAATGCTCGAGGCCTACCGTGAACCGAAGGTAACGCCGGTGGGCCGGCAGGACGAGGATGTGAAAATAAGCGTCCTGCAAGTCCAACGCTACCAACCAGTCTCCAGGGTCGAGGGCAGTCAAGACCTGAGCTAGGGTGAGCATCTTGAACTTCTCCTTCCGGAGGAAGCGATTGACGTTCCGGAGGTCCAAGATAGGACGCATGTCCTCCTTGTCCTTTTTGGGCACCAGAAAGTAGTGGGAGTAGCAACCACGTCCTACTTCTGGGGTCGGAACATGCTCGATGGCCCTCTTGGCCAAGAGGGCCGTGACTTCCTTCTGCAGAAGCACCAAGTGATCCGCTGACATGCGGTGGAATTGAGGTGGCATGGCTGGGGGGGTGGTCTCGAAGGGGAGGGAGTAGCCCCTTCGGACAATGTCCAAGACCCATCTGTCCGAGGTGATGGCTCGCCAGTGGTGAAGGTGATGGCGGACCCTGCCCCCTACTGGCGTGCTGTGCACCTGAAAGGAGGGACTAGGAGGGCTTGGAGGCCGCGGACGGGGCGGAGGTGGTGGCCTGACCCGCACGCTGGTTGCCCGAACCGCCACGGCGGTAGCCACGTCCCCGGCCACGCGAAGATGCTTGCTGCGCGGGCCGGTGGCTGGGCTGCGAACGTGACTGGGCGCCCCTTCCGTGGCCCGAAAGGGGCGAAAAGCAGAGGTTAGCGGAGGGCGCACAACAGAAAGGCCCAGGGACTTGGCAGTAGCCCGTGAGTCCTTAAAACGCTAAAGCGCATGGTCTGCTTTGGAACCAAAAAGACTGACTCCATCAAAAGGCATGTCCATGAGTGTATTCTGGACATCACCCGAGAAACCAGTTGTTCTCAGCCAGGCGTGGCGATGCAGCGCCACCGTCGTTGCAAGCGATCTGCCCAGCCAGTCGGCGGTATCAAGGCCACAACGTATGGTGTATTTAGCCGCATCTCTACCTTCCGCAATGGTGCGGGTAAGCAGTGTCTGGACCTCCTCAGAACACTGGGGCAAAACAGTCGCCACCGAATCCCACAGGGAGTGGGTATATCGGCCCAAAAGGCAAGCGGTGTTGACGGACCGCAAGCCAGCACTGGAGGAAGAAAAAGCCTTCTTCCCAAATTGGTCCAGGCGTTTGGATTCCCTATCCGGAGGGGCGGTAGGGAAGGCGGTTTGGGAGGCAGAGGCTTGGACAACCAAACTCTCGGGGGTGGGATGTTGAGAGAGAAACAAGGGGTCGCCCGGAGCAGGGCGATGGCGTCGGGCCACGTTCCTATCCACAGGAGCCCCTGTGGTGGGCTTGGACCAGGTGCCCAAAAGAAAGTCAGACAGTGCATCATTAAACGGCAGCACAGTCTCCGAAGAGGAAGCTGCCGGCTGAAGCACTTCGGTCAGGAGATTAGTCCTGACAGCCACAGTAGGCAATTGGAGGTGCAAGGCTCCAGCTGCTCTACGCAACACCGTTGCGAAATTTGCTCCCTCCTCCGTAGCCACGGGAGGAGACAGCATGCCAGTGTCAGGGGAAGTGTCTAGACCACTGGCATCCCCAAGTTCCTCTGCCCAGTCCTGATCATACTCACACTGCTGTGTGAGAGGGTCTTCCGACCCCTCCCACCTCTCCTGGTCCTCCTCTGGTTCAAAATATGGAGGAGGAGGGGCATCTGGGACCAAAGGTCTCATCGGCGCCGGAGCCGGCGTCGAGCGACGTCGGTCCGGCTCCATGTCCGGAACCGGAGAGAACCGGGGAACGACGCCGCCCGGAGCCCCGGGCGGCGTTGGGAACGGCACCGGGGAGATCGGCGCCGGCGGAGGCGTGGTTAGGTCAACCGGCGTCGATCGGGGTTGCGGTACCACCGGAGCCGGGATTGAGGCCGGGGCCGGAGCCGGGGCCGGGATCAAGGCTGGCGGGACAGGCGACGCCGGGACCGGAGTCGTCGGCGACGCCGGAGCAACCCCATCAGGGCCCGCGGGGCCCGAAGGCGCACCGGAGGGACCTTGAGGCCCGAAGAGGCGGGCCATGGCCGACAGGAATTCCTGTATCGTGGCCGGAGTCGCCCCCGAACCCGGGAAGGACGGGTAATGCGGGGGCGGCGCCACAGGCACATCCGGAGCCGCGGGGACGGTGCCGACAGGGGCCTCAGCCGAGTCGCGAGACCGGCGAGGCGAAGTCTTAGAGCGATGGTGCTTCTTAGACTTCTTGTGCTTCGACTTACCTGAGGAGCGCGAAGACTTGGACTCCGACGACCAGCGGGGGCTCCGCGACCGGCCCCTCGACCTCTCACGGGACCGGGGCTTGGTGCGGCGCGGAGCCGACTGCCGGACCTCCAGGAGCTTTCGAGACCGCTCTCGCAAAGCCTTCGGGTGAAGTTTCCGGCAGTCAGGGCACGACTTCGTGTCGTGGTCTCGGCCGAGACAGTAGAGACACTCTAAGTGCGGGTCTGTGATCGACATCATTCGACCACAGGCACCGCATGGCTTGAAGCCCGGCATCCCTACCGACACCTAGGAGTCGAGAAGACTCGAAAAGAAACAGTGAAAAAATTCACCAAAAATGTAGTCAAAAATTGACTAGGGCACTGCTCTTCCCGGATCTGCGCTTACTGGCGCGGAAAAAGAAGAACTGACGTCAGCGCGCAGGGGCGGCGTCTAAGTACTGCCCGCGACGTCATCCCGCCGATCACGACGCCGACGACGGACGCGGAGCCGCACGATGCCGCCTACCGACGCGCAAGGGTACTGCTACGCAAAAACTTTCCAGATCCAGCCTGAGGCCTGGGGATATTCTAAGGTAAGGAATCTGTCACTAACGTGTCTCTTTCAGATAGCCCTGATACTAGCACTACAGTATAAGGATCGGGAATTCCCCACACTGATTGTGTGCGATTCATTTTACTGTGTGCAATCTTACAATTAATATCTTCACTACTGGGGCCAGAATGGGTTTAAAGATGCCAAGGGTGACACGATAAAACATAAATTGTTATGGGAACAAGTGGCAAAGCTGAAAGCATGTCTGCCACGGGCTCAAGTTATTCATACCTTGAGTCATCAGCGTGTTGGCATACACGTTGAAGGGAATTCACTGGCTGATGAAGGCGACAGTGCGAACTGCTGCCGTTGCTGCAATCATTCGTTCACACATGAGAATAGACTGAAACATACTAGTAGCTATCAATGCCACAAAGAACGGCTCTGCCGTACTGCCGAAAGGCTTTCCACTCAAGTACTCCTACAAGTTAGATGCGCAAAACACACTGTATGCTCAAATTCCAGGAGTGGGGGATATAGTAATACCAAACAAAGATCTCAGGTTAGGTTTAATTCTAGCTGCACACGAGGGTCTGGGCTCTGCACATGCAGGAGTCACTGCAACAATTTCATTATTGAAGCAGCGTTTCTGGTGGTCGGGGCTGACAAAACAAACATAGACTATGTCCTGAAGTGCGATATTTGCCAGCAGTTGAAGGGTTCCACCATTCACAGGCCACCACAAACACCATTACTGATTTCAGACAGACCTCTCGCATGCGTCTATTTGGACCACTGCGGCCCCTTAAATTCAGACGGGGCTTATCAGTACATCTTGGTGGCAGTGGATTCATGCTCTAGATTCCTGTGGGTTTGGCCCCAGCGCTCGGCTGACGCTCGAACTGAAATAAAGGATTTGCGAGTCTTCATCGGGACATATGCAATTGGCATGTTACATTCCGACCGTGGCCCTACGTTCACCTCTCGGGCTTACAAGGAAGCCATGGTAAGTATGAGTGTGGCATTGCGGTACTCCTCCCCCTATCATCCAGAGGGAAATTCGATGGTGGAGAGGAAAAAACGGGACCTAAAGCAATCCTTAACAGCTAGGGTATTAGGTGCGGGTGATAGTTGGGTCAACCACATATACGGGGTCCAGAGGGCACTCAGTAATATGCCAAGAAAATCCTTGGGAGGCCGTACCCCTTATGAAATCCTGTTTGGAACAAGAATGTGGGTACCTGATCTCGATTGTGCCAGCACAGTGGCGGATGCAAAACCATTGGAACTGAATGACCGTTTGGCTGTTTTACAGGAACTCAATGAATTCCGGGCGTTACAGAGCAACGTGCAAGTCAAACGCATCGCCACTGGGGAAGTGAAATCAGTTCCGGCAAGACCTGCTTCGGTCCCGCAGATTAGGGACCTGGTCAGGGAAAAGATCGTGGACAGAAGAGAGTTTGGGCCATCTTACAGAGCACCTGTACCTGTCCTGGCAGTTGTAGGAACAAGAACAGTCCTTCTTCCGCCTCTTGCCGGCAAAAAAGAGAAAAGATTTGTCTCCATTGATCTGAACAAAGCACATCATGTGGCTGATTCTCAACAGTAGGCCGCGTGGGGTCCTGAGTAGCCGCAGATCTCCTCTTGTTACTATACAGGAAGTTCAGATGGAAAGACTAATAACCTTTCAAGACTCCACTACACAAAGTGAAGGAGTACCAAATAATGGAGCACAAATCATTCCAGTTGAAATTGAAAAACATCAAGAAGAAACAACAATGCAAGTTGCAATTCGGCCCAACAATGATGACTACATTAACGTGCCTGCAAACGACACATCTGCCAGATCTATAAAACCTTCTGAGCTACAAAAGATAGATCGAACTGCGTCTGGCTACTTCATCAACTTCGATGATTTCTCCTCAGATCCCAGTGAACTTGATCAAACGCCACCCATTTCAAAGAAAGAAATATTTCTACAATTCTATCTTTTGCTCAAAAAGACTTACTTAGTGTCACCTTGGTTGCATATTTGGTTTGCAATAGGGGTAGTATACCTGTTAATTTGGATTGGCACAGTGACTGTCTTTTTTCTGCTTCTGAATGGACATTAACTCCCAGAACGCTCTGCAGTACAATCTGTGAACTTGGTCCTGAAACCACATACGTCATCACACGTGAACAAAGAGACTTGTCCCTGGTGAACATTACAGCAATTCCAGTACCTGATGGTATAGTTTGGGATGAAGTTTCATATGATGTATTTGGCTCCACTGAACATTTAAAAATTCCATATGTGTTTAAAATTTCTTTAAATGATTTCATTACCCCTAGTACAATCTCTGATGATTGGGACATTGAAACTGTAAATACTATGCTTTCAGATTTAGAACAGTCTGCTGCATGTTCTTACAGGGAATTGTAGGAAGATTCAACTGATTATGATACCATGTTTTGTTACCTGCATTATGGTCATCATTTTTTGCATAGAGCAAGTGTACCACACACTGCTAACACTTACCACCAATGGGAATATTGCCCGACACGAACAAAGGGTAGTTCTGATGCATTCACACAGAAATTCGCATACTTTTCAGGGTTCAGTACATCAGACCCAGAATCGTTTTACAACAAACTTGCACAGACTTATGCAACAACGAAGAAGATTATGCTGACTAATACTAAGCTGATATATTCAGCACCTTTTATCTCCCAACTGTCTATACAGGGTTTCGACTACTGGAGAGACACCATAGACACAAAATCTATCTGAGGGGACAAGAGAGTGGCAGGTTCAGGGAACTGCGGCTTTATTCAGAGCTTGCCTTATACCATTACAGATGATTTTCCTGAACAGAACAGTGCAACAGACTACCTGTTATGGGTTTGCTAAAATTAAAGACTTGAGAACACCGAGCATCCCCTCACCCACACCTATCAATGGGATCTCAAATAACACACTAACAAGTGAGGGGACAAATGGTATAAGTACATACAATTCATCATCTCCCGATTGGAAGGGTTGGTTGGTTTGGCCTGTAGACACGAATATGTGTAACTCAAGATTCAAGGGTACCACCGAAGGGTTTAGTATCCTTAGGCCCGACCCATGCTATGTACACACAGACGACCCAGGGGTAGTGACTTCCTATAGCGTCGGGAAGTTGTGCCTAGATTGGCTAAAGACCTCGACACTATCACAAGTGAAACAACACTTGTCCCTTCTGTCAGACAACATGGATCTTAGGGATTTCTTGTTAGGTCCCAAGAAACCGCGTAGAAAACGCTTCCTATATGCCATCTACAATGAAGTCTGGAAGGTCTCCGAACAGGAAGCTGCTGAGAGACTTTGTGAAATCGATAGAATTAACCTAGAAAGGGCCTTAGCTGTGGCAGACAACGGCATGGCCACACTCTCATCTCGTATTTATTCACTGGGCAACATTGTGTCCTCAGCTATCGACATAATGGAACAAGATTTGCCCATTCTACAACATGGGCAATCCCAGCTGCGCGCTATTATGCTTTTAAGCTGGACGCTTCAATCATTGCGTTCTGGCCACGTTCCATGGCAATACATTAAAGACACAAATCTGTTTTCGGCTTACAATCTAACCGACAGACAAATAACCATGGCACGCAGAGATGCGAAGTACACCATGCTGCTCATTGAAAAACTAGAGAGGTTACCTTTTACTGTAGCAGAGTCACCATCTACGGAATGGTTAATCCATGGCTATATCATACTGCCAATCACTACATTCCAATTCCAGTACTGCCTGAAATATTACCCAGTAGGCAGGTATGAAGCATTGGGCGAAGGGTACATACGAGAAACCTGGGAGTTGCCATACACAACTAGGTGCAGGAACAAGGACAAGGAGGTTTTCTTGAGTGGTTCAAACTGCGAAAAGGCCTTTGAGTGGGTCTTTAGTGTGTAAAGAAGTATCACTTCACGTAGCATGTAATGCGTCAATATCGAACTTGTCCTGCTACCTGAAGGGTTCCCCAGCTGCTGTAATTCATCCAGTTTTTGAGTTCCAATGGGAGTTACTTGATGCTGAATGACCAAGGCTGTTGTGGAATGACGCCAGGCATTGCTTATCTAGTGACTGTGAAATCCAGGGTTATTTGTTGTAAGCAAGTATTGTTTCCCCCAGCTAGCACAGTTAGGGAGGCACCACTGTGGCCTTCACTGAATGTTTCCAATATAGGGTTTGATTCTCTGAGCCGACTGAAAGCCATGCTGTTTCAGCAAAATGTGGCCTTAACTTCTGCCCGAGAGATCTTTGATCTCCAAGTTGCAAGGTCCTCGGCAGAGAGACAGGCTCTGGTCCATACGAACTTCCCACTCCATTTCGGAGAAGTGGTCCATCGTATCCTTAACATGTCTGATACGCGAGGATAGTACACTTAAAGAGCTTTGGATCAGTTCTGTTAACCACCTTTCAAACCATTTTCGGAGTGATTCCATCATTCATACACTCCGTATTTGGAAGCGTTTTTGGAGGGCTTCCTTTGGTCCTGCTTTCAGTGGCGGGCATCCTGGTTTTAATTATATTGCTTCGCAATGGATGTCAGCATCACTCGAGACATGGAGAGGACACTGCTGGAGCGATGTTGTCGTGAGCGATTGGTGTTCTTCATGGGTATACCTCGGCTTCAAGAGCTGAGTGAACATTGGTTCCTGTCTTTCAGACCGGCCTGGCTTGACTGCATCCTGCCAGTATTCCGCTGCCTCTTTTGCGGATTCGGACACGTGTTGGACCTCTGTCTGACACTTCGATCGGTTGCGCCGCCAGACATAGACATGCTCCTGGCACCTTTGTGGGCCCATGTGCACAGTTGTCCACAGCATATTCCCCTGTTGATGATGGCGTTCCTAGAGCCTCCACGGGACACTTCAGCTCCTGTTGGAATGGAGATCGGCTCCAGAACGGATGAGCAGGCATCAGTCTCAGGCACACAGGCATCTAATTCTTCCCCTACGGCTGCCGTGGGAACCAGAGATGACCACCTTTGCTCACTTGAGATCATACTGGAAGTACTGGAGGGACTGCCTCCTGCGGATGCCATGTTCAGTGATGTTGAGTCTTCAGCGCATGATTCTTAAACAATCTGGCCTCTCCTGTGCAGGGAACCGTTTGGTCAATTTTTTAAACATGTACCAAATTGAAGGTCGAACTGACTTTATTTTATTCTTCTCTGCTCTATCTGAACATAGTGGCTTTCAAGGTGCTCAGAAAAACAATGACAATATATTCAAATATATAATAGACCTATTTTGAACGCTTTCTTTTTAGGGAAGAATGCTTTTATTATAGACCTTGCTTTTATGGACATTTTTTGAGACTTTTAAAGTGCTTCTTAGTATGTTTTAGTACACATGATTTTATGCCTTTTTTAGCATTGACTATCGTTACCTAGCTGACTTTGTTATGAGGAGTGGGTGTCATGTCCTTTAGGATAGTCCCATCATGTACATACCAATTGCATACATTTTGCCCCATCCACATGACAGAACGGTCCTACACAGGTGACCTTTCACCTAGTAGCTTACTTCTGTCTATTCGACACCAGGCTCTCGGTACCCTATCTTAATCCCTGTACCTGACGTACATAAACATGTCCCCAGGCATGGCAGTTTTATTCTGTATAAGGGTCACCACTTTTTTCCATCCATGGCCAATAGCCAGCTGTGCATGATCATGAGTGTGTGGTGAAGAGAAGTCTAGGAGGATCAGGGCCGCCGATTCTCCCCGTCGAGTAAACCAAATTTAATTTAATTTAAATTAAATTCAAAATAGTTGTTAGTGAAGGCCATCCAAGTACAGCCGAAAACAAACTGTATTGGTGTCATATATTGCTAATCACTGCTATGGAGGAAGTTTTCAATACCCTGAAGGGTGATGATTCAGTGTCCAAGCCAATCAACAATTTAGTATGGGGATCACATCTGAAATCTTTATTGAGATTCTACATATCCATAGTGTCCTTTAGGTTTGATAATAAAGTGGTGACTAAGTGTCTCAAGAACCAGTAACAAAAAGTTGATAGTGGTTCTAATACTGAACCAATGCTGGATACAATAGGAAGCCTGGTTTATGAATTTTTGGGAACGCATAGAAAAACAAGTTCCTTACCTATAGTAATGTTCTTTCTGCTACAGACTATCTGTAGGAGGCTGGCTCAAAATATGGTGTACATCTATTGCTGAGGCACCATACACTGAGTCCAGGCAACGCTTAGTGATAGTAGTAGTGGTCCCTGATAACCAAAGCTCTCAAGAGGTAGCTATGGAGAGCAGCTAAGGCTTATTCAGGAGTGTGTAAAGTGGGTATATTACCACATAGCCAGTCAGTGAAGATTACACGCAAGAAAGAACCACACCAGAGTTAGAAAAATACACCTGTATTTATTAAACACAACACTAACACAACCTTGGTATATCTCCTACACGGAGATATCAATACACATAGGAATATACTTCAAAAAAGGTAAGTAAAGCATAGAAAACACATGTGCCCCTATGAGGGTGGGGGGTGGTAGGGCAAACCATATTCTAAGAAAATGGAATGCAAGCTGAGTACCAAACCAGGACTGATACACAAGGATGAAGATACCAGGGGAAGCACAGAACCACCAAAGGTAAGTAGCCAGGGACCCCCAGGCACCCGGGTGCAGAGGTGTTACACTGGGTCAAACGTCCATCGAATAACAGGGAAAGTCGCGATTGGTATTTTACGGTTTCAGGACCCTTCCCAAAGGACCCCAAGGAAACCAGTTGGATCAAGGAAGGTTGCAGAACCACCCCACCCGTGGATACCTGTGGATAACCCGGGTACCAGGATACCTACACCAGGGAGCCCAGGTGCATAGATACGAAGTGGTGTCGGAACCGCCCGCTTATGTCAATAGAGGATTTCAGAAGTCCGGCAGCTACAGCATCTCATTGACCAGGTCGGTGGAACCCAAACATGGATTCTGGGCGAGAAGTACCTGAAAGCAGAGGGGACAGAGTCCAAACCACCCAGAGATGTCCAGGAGGAGCAGAAGCACCATGCCACCCCTTGTCGGAGGTGCTTGCTGTAGCATGCAGGTCTTGATGAAGCAGCAGTGGAGCCCAGGCAATGATGCAGGAGCACAGGAGCAGTTCACAAGCTGTCCCACAATGCTTTTAGACAGCAGGAGGGTGAGTGGCTAGCAAGGCCACCAACAAGCTTTGGCAAAGACAACAGTCAGGTTGCAGGAAACAATGCTTGGTTGCAGACTAGCAAGGTCTGTGGGACTAACCCAGCAAGATTAAGTCAGGGCAAACCCTCAGCACACAGGAGAGCCAGCAGGAATCAATGGAGACCCCAGGAGGACCCTCTGGCAGCAGGCACAGTGAGTAGCAAGGAGGCCTCAGCAGAAGATTGACGCCCACGTCAATGGAGATGCAGGGAGGACAACACTCTTGGAGCTGTGTGATGCTCGAGGCTGGGGCTTCTTGGAGCTCGAAGATCTTCAGTCAGGCGAGTCATCAAGCCTTGGCAATGACAATCATACGCAGTGCACAGGGATGCGGTCCAAGTCGGCTGGAGAGTGATTACAGTCTCCCGAGTTACAGGGAAGACTGGGTCAGGCCTCTGGGGAGCCAACAAACCACCATCTGTGTTGCAGAGCCGGGAGGTGTCAGTGGGACAGCAGACCGGTCGTCGAGGTGCCTGCGGATGCAGGGGAGTGACTCCTTCACTCCAAGGGAGATTCCTTCTTGCTTGGATGCATGCAGAGTCATGGGAGACTCCGGGGATACACGGCCACGGAGTTGCAGAAATTCGGAAGAGCACGCAGATGAAGTTGCAGTATGAGTCTTCCTACCCAGAGCAGTCTTGCCTTGGTTCCTGGCTCGATCCAGCAGCAGAGTTCCAGTATCCCACAGCAGAAGTGTCTTCAGACAGCTCTTGACGAATCTTGGCAGTGCCCAGGACGAATCTAAGAATCCACCCTCAGGGGAGCCCTTAAGTAATCCAGAAAGGGGGTAGGATGACTTCTGCGGTGACCCCCCTATCAGGAGAAGTCAGGGACACTACTGTGGTGAACAGACCAGTCAGATGCTCCCAGGGGCGTCTGCCCATCAAAGTTTCAAGATGGCAGAATCAAGTCGCCACCTGTTGGAGCTCTGGGCACCTCCCAGGGGAGGAGCTGGACAAGGGGGGTGGACACTCCCCTGTACTTTGTGTAGTTTCGTGCCAGAGCAGGAGCCAAGTGATCCTGGACTGGGCAAAATCGATTTATGCATGTAGGGCACCAAAGGTCTAGAGGCGCTCAGGAGCACCCCCACCCTAGCCTAAGACACCTAATTCCAAAGGAGAGGTGGCTACACCTCTCCTCTACAGGAAATCCGTTGTTCTGCCTTCCCCTGCCCGAGGTAAGCTCAGAAGGAGGAGGGCAGAACAGCAAGGCTACACAGGTAGACATGGGGGGGGTCCTCAAAGGAGCCGTCCCAGTACATGGTATCATGCAACTAACACTGAAATCAGTGTAGTTGTATGATTTCCACATGTTTGATACCAAACAAGACCGGGTTCGGTAAAGCCATTATATAGTTGAACATATCGACTTGGCCAGTGTCCACTACATACCTTAAAATGACTTCCCTGCACTTACAACGCCAGACAATTAACTTTGGGGTTTGTAGGGGTGTCTCTGCTTGTGCAGGGACATCCTCACACATAAAAACATGCACCCTACCTGTGGGCAGTAAGGCCTACCTTAGGGGTGACTTATAAGTTTTAAGTGCAGTGACCTGGATATAAGGAAAACCTTATATCTCAAGAGAAAGGTGTATGCACCATTTCACGCAGGCTGAAAGGGTAGACCTGCAGACACAGTTTGCATGGGCTCCCATGGGTGGCACAATACATATTGCAGCCCATGGAAGACCCCTGGTGTATCAATGCCCTAGGCCCCTTAGTACCATATACTAGGGACTTAAAGGGGTACACTAGTATACCAATTGTGGGGTGTACAAAGTACTTACCAGTAAATTGGGGAGTGAGAGCTCAAACACTTGGGTCCTGATTAGCAAGATCCCAGTGTATTACAGTCAAAACACACTGGCACCAGGCAAAAAGTGGAAGTAACTATGCCAGAAAGATCCTACTTTCCTACATAACCCCCCTCCCAAACGAAAGAAAATAAGACTAACCTTGCCCAGTTGAGTCTTCAGTTCCTAAGTTGAAATACCTGGAAAGTGCATCTGCATTGGCATGGTCACTTCCAGGTCTATGTTACTCTGAATAGTCCATCCCCTGTAGGAAAATGGACCACCTTAAAAGTTTAGGATTTTCACCCTTCATCTGTTTGAGGCAAAAGAGGGGCTTGTGGTCTGTCTGGACTATGAAGTGGGTACCAAACAAGTATGGCCTCAACCTTTTTAAGGCCCAGACGACCGCAAAGTCCTCCCTCTTTATAGCTGACCAACGTTTCTCTCTGGGGGTCAACCTTCTGCTGATAAAAGCTACCGGTTGATCCTGGCCCTCTTCACTGAGTTGTGATAACACTGGTCCTATTCCTATCTCAGAGGCATCTGTATGAACAATAAGTTGTTTGGAGTAATCAGGACTCTGCAGAATGGGAGCTGAGCATATGGCGTTCTTCAGGGCATCAAAGGCCTCTTGGCAGCTAACTGACCAATTCACCTTCTTAGGCATCTTCTTAGAGGTGAGATGAGGGGTGTCACGATAGACCCATATCCCTTAACAAATCTTCTGTAGTACCCAGTCAGGCCCAGAAAAGCTGTGACTTGAGTCTGGGTAGTGGGAACAACCCAATTCATAATGGTTTGGATTTTGCTCTTCAAAGGTTGAGTTTGGCCTCTACCTACCAGGTGGCCCAAGTATACAACTTTGGCCTGCTCTATCTGGCACTTACTGGCCTTGATAGTGAGGCCTGGCTTCTGCAGGGCCTCAAGTACACTCCTGAGGTGGACTAGGTGATCCTGCCATGTGGAGCCAAAGACAGCAATATCATCTAGATATGCTGCATTAAAGTCTTCCAGGCCTGTCAGAACTTGATTCATCAACCTCTGGAATGTGGCAGGTGCATTGTTCAAACCAAAGGGCATTACTGTAAACTGGTAGTGCCCACCAATGGTTGACAACGCAGTTTTGGATTTGGCAGCATCCGACAGCCTGATTTTCCAATAGCCTGCAGTCAGGGCACAGGTGTTGAGATACTTGGAAGCAGCTAGTGTATCTATAGGTTAATCTGCCCTGGGGATAGGATGCAGTAACAGACTACAGGAGGTAGCCCGTAAACCCTATAGAGACCGGGGCAAACTTGTGTAACATAGAACAGTGTCTCTAAGGGTGTTATTTAAAAGACAATTTATCAGGGGCACAACTAACTGTTAGAAGCACTAGAGGAGAAACAGGGAGATAATAATTTACAAAGACAACAGTGATTTGTTGTATATATTACTTCATATATTTAAGAAACAAGAAAAGCACTGCGTTACATTTAATGGCATGTAACCTGTGTAATACTGTGCACAAGTGCTCGGGAAATAGTGAACGGCGCAAGTGACACGTGAGGAAGTATGTACAGCGACAGGTGGGGCGCGCAAAAACAAAATAAACTATATACAAGATGTGTGCGTAGAGATACCCATACAATGAATGCAAGTAAATACAAGGTAATTTAAATGGGTATTCTCAAGAGACGGGCACCGTAAATTTCGCTGTAAAAGTCGATGGCGTTTCGGCCTGTAGAAATGTTAGGCCATCATCAGAACCCGGTTACACGACAGTACTGTGGGGGAGAATAAAGATATTCAGTGGTGGACCAAGATAAAGAAAAGGCCATAATGGTAATGGAGTGAGCCAAAGATAGAAAGCAATGACAGCTAGAACGTGGCAGATAAAAGCGCTTGTAGGAAAATACCGAGTGTCTAGGCTCAGAGAGAAAAGGTGGGGGCAGGTAGCAGGGGGCAAGGAAAGAGCTAGGGCCCCATAATGGCGGTGGGTGAACGCTGGTAGATGAAGGCACTAGCTGGCAGTGAGAGCTAAGTAGTCTCTGGCTGAGAGTTCTAGAGACCCAACTATAAGGCAATCAAGCATTGGCATAGCCAATAGGCCTCGCCTTTGGGACCTTATAAGTTTTTAGCCATGCAACAGTTGATGTTGTTGCACCAAGGATATTGTGCTGCATAACTACTTATAAGGTCCCAAAAGCGAGACCTGTTGGCTATGCCAATGCTTGTTTAGCAAGCAACGTGGTTAGTGAAGGCATGACTACTATTTTATATCATGATTACCTTGGCAAATGGGTTTGCCCAACTTCTAGTAAAGTAAACTCGTGTTACCGACCTCTGTTTTTTAAGCACACTTGCCCCGTCAGATTTTTTTCAGAAGCCTTATTCTACACCTGAGTACAGTTTGGATACCTTAATTCATTTTCTGTTTGGCCATTTGTCTTTCATGTAGTATCTGGTTTTTTGACGATTTATCTTGGTAAACTGCTTAACATATTGCCTTCCATGAAAGGCTCGGGGTGGGCATAATTGAGTGATAGAAAGCCAATCCCTAAAGCGCCTAGAGGCGAACATATTTACAGAACTGTGGTACACAAACGTTCACAGCAAAGGGTCATGGGCAGGAAGCAGGCAGATGTCTGCAGGGACGGAGTGACTGTTCACAGCGGGGGTCATGGGTAGGAAGCAGGCATATGTCTGTACTGGAGGAGTGACTGGGGGTCATGGGCCGGAAGCAGGCAGATGTCTGTACTGGATGAGTGACTGTACACAGCAGGGGTCATGGGTAGGAAGCAGGCAGATGTCTGTACAAGAGGAGTGACTCTTCACTGCGGGGGTAATGGGTAGGAAGCAAGCAGATGTCTGTACGGGAGGAGTGAATGTTCATAGCAGTGGTCATGCGTAGGAAGCAGGCAGATGTCTGCAGTTGCCCTTCCTGTCATACTCGTCAGTTGGTGCAACCTCAGCAGATATTGCATGAAATGCGTGTGTGATTCATGGCACAGGGGTCACGAGGAGCGTGTCAGGGAGTGAAAGTCGCCCTGCACCTCCCATGTCAGGAGCTGTCACATGATCCCCTGAGGATGCAATGGTTGAGTTTGTGTCACACACATGACCACACAGAATCCAGTCTTACCACTGACTCAGCTGATTGTCAGAAGCTCGTCATGTCCCTTCACAGTTTGTAGCGCGAGGAGAAAAGAAGGCGCAAAACCGGTGAGGCAGGAAGTTAAAATGCGGAGCACCGATAGGAAGGCTTGATTGAACGCTAGCGCCTCGCACCAGTGAACGATGCGGTTTGACCATGATTGAAAACTACGGTGACCACCGAAAGAAAGCGAGGCGTCATGTGCAAACACGGGGGACCGTTCTCAAAAATACATGTGGCACTGAGCACCCGAATTCCCCCAGTTCGGTGTAATGTGTTTGCACCTGTAAATAAAGTTGGGAGTAAGAAACGCTTCCTGGGCTTAGACGAAGTATGACTGTTCACAGGGGGGGGTCATTGGCAGGAAGCAGGCAGATGTCTGCAGGGACGGAGTGACTGTTCACAGCGGGGGTCATGGGTAGGAAGCAGGCATATGTCTCTACTGGAGGAGTGACTGGGGGGTCATGGGCCGGAAGCAAGCAGATGTCTGTACGGGAGGAGTGACTGTTCACAGCGGGGGTCATGGGCAGGAAGCAGGCAGATGTCTGTACGGGAGGAGTGACTCTTCACAGCGGGGTCATGGGTAGGAAGCAGGCAGATGTCTGTACTGGAGGAGTGAATGTTCATAGCAGTGGTCATGCGTAGGAAGCAGGCAGATGTCTGCAGTTGCCCTGCCTGTCAGACTCGTCAGTTGGTGCAACCTCAGCAGATATTGCATGAAATGCGTGTGTGATTCATGGCACAGAGGTCACGAGGAGCGTGTCAGGGAGTGAAAGTCGCCCTGCACCTCCCATGTCAGGAGCTGTCACATGATCCCCTGAGGATGCAATGCGTGAGTTTGCGTCACACACATGACCACACAGAATCCAGTCTTAACACAGACTCGGCTGATTCTCAGAAGCTCGTCATGTCCCTTCACAGTTTGTAGCGCGAGGAGAAAAGAAGGCGCAAAACAGGTGAGGCAGGAAGTTGAAATGCGGAGAGAAGCTCGTCATGTCCCTTCACAGTTTGTAGCGCGAGGAGAAAAGAAGGCGCAAAACCGGTGAGGCATGAAGTTAAAATGTGGAGCACCGATTGGAAGGCTTGATTGAACGCTAGCGCCTCGCACCAGTGAACGATGCGGTTTGACCATGATTGAAAACTACGGTGACCACCGAAAGAAAGCGAGGCGTCATGTGCAAACACGGGGGACCGTTCTTAAAAACACATGTGGCACTGAGCGCCCGAATTCCCCCAGTTCGGTGTAATGTGTTTGCACCTCTAAATAAAGTTGGGAGTAAGAAACGCTTCCTGGGCTTAGACGAAGTATCCAGGTACGAGGTGCCATCACCAATTGTTTTCTAAGGACTCCAAGAAGAAACAAGCATTGGCCGCGCGGCCGTGAAACTGACACGGCAGCGCGGCCGCGAAAGTGAAAGTAATCGCGAGCGATAAAAGCCGCTGCGAGTTATCAGGGTGGGAAGCCAGATGGCGAGGGAAGCCATATGGCGCCTGATCGCGCGTGCACACTCGCGTGAACGCAAGCTGGTCGCCAGCAAAAGCCACTGCTGTTTGCACTTCCAAAACCCGCTTACTAAAACTCTCGCCGAGAGCAGCGCTAAGCGCTGGCTCAGGCGAGACCTAAAAACAGGGAAGGAGACATAAGTGCTGCCAGGGGAGGAAACACTTACTGGTAAGGTATCGGGCAAGGACCACTCAGAAATGTAGGTCCAGATGAAGAAGCTGTAGGAATGGCAGCCAGGTGCAGGCGTAAAACATGTGCCTGTCAAGGGAGGAAAGGGAGGATTAGAAGGGGCATGGGAATGTGCCCAGGGAGTGAGTGGGAAGAAGGCACTGAGACTTACACAGATTGCGGCACGCCGACACTGCACGCTTACTGAAGATTCATTCCATGCACAGGGTGTCAGCTACTTACTTTGGATTGCTACCCCTGCTTCATACACAGTAAGTGCAGACGCCACCCCGCCCGCCTAATCATTCACTCGCCCGGCACACCTCAGTGCTCCCGGTAATATTTCACTAATTTTTGAACTAGGTGGATGCTCCTGATGACAACGCTGCTTTACTCTGAAGCAGTATCACCAGACCTTCGCTCCCCTGCCTTTGGATTCGTTCCATTTGTAGACTGCCAGCAATTAGCATTGGAATTACACCCCTACAACACCAGACTGTAAGTTTTCATACCGCCCTGCTTGCTAAACGCTTTCATGTCCGGCACAATTCTGTGCTCGCGTTAATGTTTCACCCGTTCTCAATCAGGTGGATGTGGTTCTACGCTCCTGATGACAGCGCTGTCCTGCACAGAAGTGGTTTTCGCCAGACCATTGCTGGCTTACCCCCTTTTCTGGATACACTCCACATCTTCTGTCCCAGACTTCTGGACCCGGACGCGCCCTGCCGCAATCGGTGTAAGTCTCAGTGCCTTCTCCCCACTCACTCCCTGGGCACATTCCCATGCCCCTTCTAATCCTCCCTTTCCTCCCTTGACAGGCACATGTTTTACGCCTGCGCCTGGCTGCCATTCCTACAGCTTCTCCATCTGGACCTACATTTCTGAGTGGTCCTTGCCCGATACCTTACCAGTAAGTGTTTCCTCCCCTGGCAGCACTTATGTCTCCTTCCCCGTTTTTTGCCCTATAGTTGGGTCTCTAGAACTCTCAGCCAGAGACTACTTAGATCTCTCACTGCCAGCTAGTGCCTTCATCTACCAGCGTTCACCCACCGCTATTATGGGGCCCTAGCTCTTTCCTTGCCCCCTGCTACCTGCCCCCACCTTTTCTCTCTGAGCCTAGACACGTGGTATTTTCCTACTAGCGCTTTTATCTGCCGCGTTCTAACTGTCATTGCTTTCTATCTTTGGCTCACTCCATTGCCATTATGGCCTTTTCTTTATCTTGGTCCACCATTGAGTGTCTTTATTCTCCCCCACAGCACTGTTGTGTAACTAATTGTAACCTGGTCCTGATGATGGCCTAACATTTCTACAGGCCGAAACACCGTCGACTTTTACAGTGAAATTTACGGCGCCCGTCTCTCGAGAATACCCATTTAAATTACCTTGTATTTACTTGCATTTATTGTATGGGTATCTCTACACACACATCTTGTATAAAGTTAATTTTGTTTTTGCGCCCCCCCATGTCGCTGTACATACTTCCTCACGTGTCACTTGCGCCGTTCACTATTTCACGAGCACTTATGCACAGTATTACACAGGTTACATGCCATTAAATTTAATGCAGTGCTTTTCTTGTTTCTTAACCCCTTCGGTGCGCACGACGGCCGGGGGCCGTCCAAATCCCGCCCACTAATAAAAAACCCCGCACAGCGCAAAAATTCGCCGCGCACGCAAGGGGTTAAATATATGAAGTAATATATACAACAAATCACTGTTGTCTTTGTAAATTATTATCTCCCCGTTTCTCCTCTAGTGCTTCTAGCAATTAGTTGTGCCCCTGATAAATTGTCTTTTAAATAAAACCCTTAGAGACACTGTTCTATGTTACACTGGGGATAGGATGGGCATGAGTTTTGGTGACTGCACTGAGGCCTCTGTAGTCTACACAAAACCTCATCTCTCTCTTTCCGCCCTGGGAATGAGGTTTGGGCACAAGGATTACTGGACTAGCCCAAGGGCTGTTTGAAGGCTCAATGACCCCAAACTCTAGGATCTTCTGGACCTCGGTCCTGATGCAATCTTTGACATGATCAGGCTGCCTGTAGATTTTACTCTTTACAAGCCACCTCATGGGTACACCAGGTAGTCTGACTGGGTGTCAGAGAAAAGAGTTCTGGGAACTGACAACCTGTCTGCATTCAGTTTGTTGTTGGTCAGTGAGCCTGTCTGCCAAGACTACTCCATCAACTGAACCATCAACTGGGTTGCATGGGAGGAGAATGTTTAGAGGGTCACTCTCTCCCTCTTGTCCCTCATCAGTAGCCACGAGCGAGCTCATGTCAGCCCTGTCAAAGTAAGGCTTCAGGCGGCTCATATGAAGCACTCAGTGGGGGCTCCTAGGAGTACCTAGCTCTACCAGGTAGGTGACCTCACCTTTCTTCTCCAGGATGGTATGGGGGCCACACCACTTGTCTTGGAGTGCTCTTGTGGCCACAGGCTCTAAGACCCACACATTCTGCCCTGGCTGGTAAACAGTGGGAACAGCCTTTTGGTCATACCATAACTTCTGTAGTTCTTGGCTGGCCTCCAGGTTTTTACTGGCTTTCTTCATGTCCTCAGCTATACGTGAACGCAAGCCTAGCACATAATCTACAATGTCTTGCTTGGGAGGTTTGAGAGGCTGCTCTGAACCCGACTTCACTAGACAAAGTGGACCCCTAACTGGATGTCCAAACAGAAGTTCAAATGGACTGTAACCAACTCCCTTCTGTGGAACCTCTCTGTAGGCAAAATGAAGGCAAGGTAATATAACATCCCATCTCCTTCTGAGGCTGTCAGATAGTCCATAATCATACCTTTGAGGGTTTTGTTGAACCTTTCAATTAACCCATTGCCCTGTGGATGGTAAGGTGTGATAAATTTGTAATTTAATCCACACTCTTTCCACATAGCTTTCAGGTAGCCAGACACGAAGTTTGCATCTCTGTCTGACACCACCTCCTTAGGAAAACCCACTCTGGAAAAGATTCCTAAGAAGGCTTTGGCCACTGAAGGAGCTGTAGTGGTCCTAAGGGGAATAGATCCTGGGTATCTTGTGGCATGGTCCGCCACCACCAGGATTAACTGTTCCCAGATGCTGTTGGGGGGGTCTAGGGGACCAACTATGTCAATCCCTACCTTCCCAAAGGGAACCCCAACCACTGGGAGTGGAATTAAGGGGGCCTTTGTAGTGGTACCTGACTTGTCGCTGGCTTGGCATGCAACACAGGAGCGACAAAACTCCTTAGTGTCTTCAGAGGTGTAGGGCCAGTGAAAGTGTGGAACAAGCCTGTCCCAAGTTTTGCTTTGCCCAATATGTCCAGCAAGGGGTATGTCATATGCCAGGGTTAAGAGGAACCCCTTAAACATCTGAGGAACAACCAACATCCTGGTGGCACTAGGGTTGGGGTCCTTAGCCTCAGAATAAAGGTGTCTATCCTCCCAGAAGACCTTGTGGGTCCCACTGACATCCCCTGCCTCTGCAGCAGCTTGCTGCCTGAGGCTCTCAAGCGAGAGGCAGGATTTCTGCTCCAGACTCAATTCTTCCTTGGAGGGTCCACCTGATCCCAGAAGCTCTGCCATGTCAGGCCCAAGCTCCTCTGGGGCAGTTCCCTCACAAGGGGCAAGATCATCTTCCTGAGAAGACTGATCCTCACATGAAGTCTGAGGAGAGGATAATTTCTTACTCTTCCTACCTCTCTTTTTGGTGGCAGTCTGAGCCATTATTTTAGGCTCACTGCTCCTTGATCTCCCCATTTCTTGACCTGTGCTCTAGTTGCCAGAAAAACACTCTCAGAGATACCAAGTATTGCGGCATGAGTCTTTAACTCCACTTCAGCCCATGGAGAATTCTCCAAATCATTGCCCATAAGATACTCTGCAGGAATGTTTGAGGATACTACAACCTTTTTAGGACCAGTAACCCCCCCCCCCAGCTAAGGTTAACCACTGCCATGTGGTGGCACTTTGTGATATTATCAGCACTGGTCGCTTGGTAAGTGTGCCCAAGTAAAATATGCTCAGGAGACACCAGTTTTTCAGCCACCAAGGTGACACTGGAACCTGTGTCCCTGTAAGCTTCAGCTTCAATACCATTAATGTGGGGCACTGAGATAACACAGTGTCTACACATACATTGGTTATTACTCTCCTGCTCCGTCCTTGTTTTTTAATCTACTGGCTTATACCTTGCACTGTAAGCATGTATGTTTGTTGGTTGTTCTACCTGTTTCTTCTTTACCTAACCACATGTAAAGCGCTCCGATACCCTCTAGGGTCAAGTTTGAGCTATATAAAACTTTATAAATAAATAAATGTATTTCCTCATATTAGGAGGCCTGGCAGCTAAAGTGGCACGGTAAATGCCACCCTCTGATACCAGGACAGTCTCAGGGACTTCTCTGACTTGGCCAGAGCTCACCGCAGTATGCCAGGTGAACTCAGCTACACCCGTGGAAGTATTACTGCTACCAGTGCTACTGCTAGAGGCACTAGGGGAAGTAGTAGCAGTATTGGTGCCTTTCTTAGGGAGTGTGGCATCAGATGACTTATGTCCCTTAGTCTTACAAGCAAAGCACCAAGGTTTCTTATTACTATTATTAGAAGAAGAGAAGGATTTGGACCCACCCCCAAAAGAAGAAGTTTGTGGCCCTGAAGAAGACTCTTTCTTGTTATCTTTAGGTTTCTCCTCATCTTTCTCTTGGGACTTAGAATTCTTTTTCTTCTGGTCACCCCAACCATGAGACTTATTGCTCACTCTGGTGCGAGCCCATTTGTCTGCCTTCTTTCCCAGTTCTTGGGGAGAGGTCAGATCAGAGTCCACCAGGTATTGGTGCAGTTCTTCAGACACACAGTTATTAAGGATGTACTCTCTCATGATCAAATTGTACAGCCCATCATAGTCTTTTAGATTACTACCATGTAACCAGCCTTTCAGAGCCTTAACTGCACAGTCTATAAAATCAACCCATTCTTGTGAAGTGGCTTTGTGAGTATCTCTGCAATTAATTCTGTATTCTTCATAGGTAAGCCCTAACCCTTCAATAAGTGCCTCGTTCAAGACCTGATAGTTGTCTGCATCCTCTTCTCTAACCAGAAAAAGTTTGTGTCTGCCTTTGTCTGCAAAGGAGAGCCACAGGATAGCTGTCCACTGCTTCTGGGGGACCTTTTGGACTCTACAGGCCCTCTCCAGTGCAGTAACCAACTTGTGGGTGTCATCCCCAGTTTTGTAAAGAGGGACTATCCTGCTAAGATTCCTAGTGTTCCTCCCTTACTCTAGAGTCTCTTGTGCTTCCACCATGGGGTTTTAACTCAAAATTCATCCTGTCTCTCTCCACCTCTAGGGATGCCCTATTAAGAGCCAGCTGCTCCCTCATCAATTTGAGTTTTGCCTTCTCAAATCTGAGCATGCTGTACCCTCAATCTAAAGCTTCCCCTCTAAGTTAGAGTGGATAGACCCAGCCTGAAATGCTGAGGAGAGTGATAATGAGAATGAGGCGGACCCTCCTAGGAATCCTCTACAGAAACCCTGGGGGAAAGAAAATGCACCTACTGCTGTGACCCCCCTCCTGTACCATCAGTACCTTCTTTAACAGGTGTAGGCTTGTCCACAGGAATCTCTTCTGATTCCTCATGCCCATGTCCAAAGACAAAGCCAGCAGTAATAAGTACCTCTTGCCATGTAAGGTCATCCTCCCCATCAAGATCTCCCTGATCTAAGTGTCTCCAAGGATTCTGGAGGTCATCTTGACAGAGCATCTCTAAGAAATAAGCCCTTGTAGGATTTCAACCTGTCTTGAGTTTCCTAGTTTTACACATGCCCCTAAGTTCCTGGAACACAAAGGGCACTGTACCCAGAACCCCGAGTCTGGCTAGGTTCCCCAGTAGTAGACATGGTACTAGTGTAGTGTAGTCTAGTGTATCTACCCTACCCAGTAATCTAAACTTCCAAGGGACTGGCGAAAGGACTAGACCCCTGACACAACCCAAACGTTTAGCAAAAAGACATTACCTGTCTAGTATAGTGTATTCCCAAGTTAGTAGTGGCTTCTTATGGAAACCTCACTGATGACAAAGTGGTAAAGCAATGCAAGTCTTTATCCCAAACGCTGCACCACCAATGTAGTAGGCTGGCTCAGGATATGGGGTATACCTATTGGTGAGGCACCATACACTAAGTCCAGGCAACTCTTAGTGATAGTAGTAGTGGTCCCTGATAACCAAAGCTCTCAAGGGGTAGCTGTGCGGAGCAGCTAAGGCTTATTCAGGAAGGTGTAAAGTGGGTACTTTACCACATAGCCAGTCAGTGAAGCTTACACACAAGAAAGAAACACACCAGTGTTAGAAAAATACATCTGTATTTATTAAACACAACACTAAAAGTACCTTTGCATATCCCCTACCAGGAGTTATCAATACACATAGAAATACACTTCAAAACAGGTAAGTAAAGCATAAAAAAACACATGCGCCCCTATTGGAGTGGCCAAACCATATACTAAGCAAATGGAATGTGAGGTGTCGGAGGCTGGCTTAGTATATGGTGCACACTTATTTAAGTGAAGCACCTTGTACTAATCCAGGCAACCCTTATGGTGATTTTAGCGATCTTAGACAACTATAGAAAGCTCTCTAAGTGGTAGCTGTGGAGAGCAGCGTTCAGGCTTAGTCCAGAAGGAGTGTTAAGCAGCTTGTTTTACCAGAACTAATCAAGAAGTGTAGGTTAAACGAAAAAGAACCACACAGTGTAGTTATAAAAATAAGTAAATTTATTATACATACTCACCAACACATTGGTATATCTCCTACCCGGAGATATCAACACAATACAAACAATATTTCAAATGTAAACAGGTAAATAAGCATAAATACACAGTGGTCTCCAGGGGGAGACCAAACTATATACTAAAGAAGTAGAATGCGAACTGCAACTGAATCGGGACTTGGACCAGAAGACTCAGAAGAGCTGGGGACCCAAGGAGCCACCCAAGGTAAGTACCCAGGAACCCCACGGAGGATGTGTGTAGAGTGGAAACACAGCCGCGTACTCAATGCAAGTCAATGGTAGGGGTGGGCAATGAACTCCGCTCCGCTAGCAGACCATCCCTCCGTGTAGTGGAATCAGCTACTAAACTGCACCCACAAATGCTTTGATAAAGCAACTTTACATGTTAAAAAGCATATAACCAATTCTCAAAAGTGAACTTTGAAATTGGTGATGATTTTGGGATCCCCCCTAACCTAGGGGGAGGACCAAGCAGATGCCTTGAACACAAAGAGCACATCATGCCGAACGATTCAGTGGTGGTCCCATCCTGTTAGGACCACCCCAAGCACAGTTATGGGCAAAAATACAATCCCAACCAAAGGCTCTGCAAAGCATTATGGGATGAGATTAGCAGTGGGCAGTGAATATTATAGTATCCAATATCAAAATAATTCTACAAAGAGCTGCAGTTCAACTCGTCGTTACTAGGTGTCCCTCACGAGTCAAATGCAAAAGCATTGAAATTATTACATCAAGCTGCAGTTCCACTAGTCGTTACTAGATGTCCCTCACGAGTCAAATGCAAAAGCATGGCCAATAACAGCCCCAGGGACGCATATTTCCTGACTGAGGTCTCTATCTCCGCTTTGTATCCCAGCAGTGTTGTCAGTGGAATGTTCGGGACTGAGGAGCCAATCATCTGCTCCAGGGCTTGCAGGACTTGTGTCCAATATTCCTGAATAGCCTCACATTCCCATGCCAGGTGTAGGAAGTCTGCTCTTGCCTTATTACATCTTTCGCATCTATCGTTATCTCGGAGTTTAAATCGATGAAGCCTGACTGGGGTATAATATATGCGGTGTAGGTATTTGAAGTGTATGATGCGTAGTCTGCTGCTTGCTGACACTTTGCCAGTTTGCTGACAGCAGTATGTCCACTGATCATCACTAATGGGAGTCCCCAGCTCCTCATCCCAGTGAATGCGGGATTTCTGTTGCATAGTGGGACTATGTGTCTGGGTGGCGCGGTATAGCATAGAGACCACATGTGTGGGTGTAGTGCTTTGGAGCAGGATATGCAGTGGGACAAGCGTTTCAGGCTCTGCAGGGAAGTCTGGTGTAGCCGTTTTTACGTCCTGGCGCAATCGAACGTAGAGAAACAGTTCCATTGGGGTAGGCTGGCGCTCACGAATAAAAGCCTCCCAAGTGCAGAATGTACCCTTGTCATACAAATCATTCCATGTTAGCCTCCCGGTCCTCTGAAGCATCTGTCGACAGGCCGCTCCATGCGTTACCGGTAGGTCTGGGTGATACTGTGTTCCCAGCAGTGGGGAGTATAGCATGGGGGCTTGCAAACGCTCGGCAATTTTCTGCCAGGCTGTGTTTGTACAGTCGACTGTCGTCGGATTTGTCCCCCTCAGTTGTTTGGAAGAGCCAAGAAATGCTGTGGTCGGGGCCGGATTCATGTATCCCTGCTCCACAGCTAAATGTGGCATATACGGAGGCGGCCTCATCCAGTACGCTGCAAAATGTGCCTGTGCGCACTGAAAGTAAAGTTCCAGGTCTGGTGCTTCGAACCCCCTTCTTGGGAATGGTTGGGTCATCAGCTCCCATTTCAGCCTAGGTTGTTTCCCTCCCCACGCTAATCGAATCAGCTGAGTCTGAAGAGCTTTGAAAAAATGTCTACTGGGCGCATATGGTATATTAATGAATAAGTAAAGTAGCTTCTAGACTACTATCATTTTAATTATGGAGATTCTTCCCGCTAAGGATAAGGGCATGGAGATCCATTTTGTGATTGAATCTGTCAGAGCCTCAAGTGTGCGTCCGTAGTTATTCTGCATCAGTTCTGCTTTATCTCTTGTTATTGTTATTCCCAAGCATCTAATTTCTACTTCACACCACTTTAGTGGGTAATCAGTCTCAAATCTGCTGACCGCTTGAGTGAGGGGGAATATTTGAGATTTTTCCCAATTGATGTTTATTCACGAAAGGAGACCAAAGTGTAAGAATTCCCTAAGTAGAGGGTTAAGACATATTGGGTTCCCGCAGATATAGCGAAATGTCATCTGCGTACAGTGACACTAAGATTTGCCTGGTTGGGTATATTAATGCATATTCCCTCTGATGCTGTCGGAGTTTAGCCGCCAGTGTTTCCACCACCAAAGCAAATAGGGGGGGGATAGCCTTGTCTTGTTCCCCTAGTGATCTTAAAGGGGTGGGGGGGGCATATCCCATTGATTAGGATTGTTGCCTGTGGCTGATTATATAACAACTGGACCCTGGATAGGAAGGGGGGAGGGAAGCCCATTCGTCGTAGTACGCTCATGAGGTAATCCCAGTCCAGGGAGTAAAATGCCTTAGCGGCATCTAAAAACACTGCTACCACTTCTAAGTCGGGATCTATATCCTGCATTAGAGTAAAAAGGGTGCAGAGATTATGGGATGTTGCGCGTCCGGGCACAAATCCCGATTGATCTGGCAATACCAACACATTCATGAGTAAACTCAGACGGTTAGCCAGTATTTTTGCTAATATCTTCGCGTCGCAATTGATCAGCGACAGGGGCCGATACGAATCGCATTTGTCGTGCGATTTCCCGGGCTTTGGCAGTGATATTATAAGAGCTTCCCGTAATGTAGTCGGAAGTATCCCCAGCTCAAGTGCCTTTTCATATAGTTTTTTTAATAGTGGGACCAGGCTTTCACTGTACGCTTTATAAAATTCTGCAGTGAGGCCGTCCGGGCCTGGGGCCTTTCCCGAGCGTAATTGCATTATTGCCACCCGAATTTCTTCCTCTTCGATCTCAGCTGAAAGGAACTCTTTCTGGCCATCTCCCAACCAGGCCAATGCTGTGTCTTCAAAGTATGATATAAATGGTATGGGGTGTGTTCTCTGTGTAGTGTATAGTGCAGTGTAGAATGTGTGAAATGCTTCCAGTATGTCTGGCGTATCCCTGCAGATGATACCCTCTGGTTCTTCCATCTCTAATATAGTGTTGGAGAATGTTGGCTTCCTGGTTAGCTCCACTAGCGCCTTCCCTGGCCTTTCTCCTTCACCAAATTTTCGAGCCTGATGATATTTCCTGCGGAAGCGGCATTCCCTCTCCACTGTTTCCTGGTAGTCTGTTAGTTTTTCTCTAATTTTCCCCTTCAATTCACCGTCATTAGTCCCTCCCAGTTGGCTCTCTATCTGATGGATATCTATTTCCAGGCCCCTGAGTGTGTTTCTAATGTCTCTCAGTATGCCTCCTCCTTTTGCAATGCATAACCCTCTGATAGTGACTATGAACGCTACCCATATCATGGCAAATGTGGGAACTGTGCCTATGTTACGCTGAAAAAAGTCTGTGATCTCCTGCTGCAATTCCATTTTAAATGGGGTATCTAGGAGGGCATAGGGTGGCAACCGCCAAGACTGGTATGGCGCTGTCATTCCTGGGGGGGTTAGTTTTATTACCACTGGGGAGTGGTAGGAGTAGGTACGAGTCAGATGGCCGGCGCTTGTCAGCCAAGGACCCATTCCCTTGGAGATCAACCAGTAATCCAATCTTGACCAGGAGGAGTGTGCTGTGGAGTGAAACTTGCCTTCTTTGCTTGTTGGGTGTAGCGCACGCCATGTATCTATCAGTTCGCTTTCTTGCAGTACGTCTCTCATCTGTCACTGTGCATTCGTGTAGTGATAGGATTGGGGGTGCGACCTGTCCACCCCAGGATCCAGTGTGATATTGAAGTCTCCTCCCCATAAAACATGAGTAAACCCTATATCAGTGATTTTCCCCCATAGCACTCAGAAGAATTCTGGGTCGTCTGTTGGGTCCATAACAGCTCACCATGGTTAGTGAGTGTGACGCCAATCTGCCCCACATTATGGAGTAGCGCCCTTGTGGGTCTTGCATGGAGCCTTGAGCTACATACGGGGCTCCCTTCTTAATCAGTATCGCTGTTCTGCGCGCGTATGTTGAATATGTTGCAAAGTTTCGATGTGCTGCCCAACGTGACGCAAACATGTTTGAGACTGTGGGGCCTAGGTGTGTTTCCTGGAGCATAGCACAGTGTATGCTGCGTCTATCTAGATAGGCGAGGATGTGTAATTTCTTATGCGGATTACCTAGTCCCCTAACATTCCATGTTAGAAAGTTATAGCTAGGCTGGCCAAGATTTTGCGTCATTCTTGCGTACAGCAACTTGATATTTGTAAGATTTGCTACTGCATACCGTCCCTGTGTGTGTATGTCGATCTCTGTATCGATTTGTCATGACTTTAGCCACCTTTAGAATCATTCCCTCCTCCCCCCCACCCACATCAGCATCCCAAACTTGCAGTGTTTGACCTTCCCTCCCTTCCCCCCACCCACAAAAGTTCCAACTACTCATTTTTCGCCATCCTCAACGGTCCCATATCGCCGCACTTTTAAAGTTTGGGCCTTGTGTCTTTTGTATCGCGGCTCCACCATCCTTATGGGGCGTTTCCCAGTCCCTGTCCGGGGGAAGATGGAGTCGGGCCTGCGTGTATAGTGCGGTTGGGTCTCAATATATTGCTGTGAGTCCCTTAGCAGTGATGAATTTCTAGCCTTTCTGCTTGCGTTGTGTCTGACTAAATAATAAAGTGCCAGCAAAAGAGACAGAGGAAGATGGTGCAGAAAACAAGTTAACATGCAAAAGAGAATACCCATTACGGGTCAGGGATGTCCTTCCGGGGGAATCGCAGGAGGGCACAACGGTGTCTCCCTGATAGTCCAGGGGTGCCCGGGCTGTCTTCTGTTGTCCCTTGTGCCCGTGGTCACCGTCTGTCATGTCTTTAATCTGTTTTCCTTCTTTTATTCGTCATTTGAGAGTTATCTTCATGCTTTTCTCTATCCTTTATATCGGAGTTTCGTCTTCTGTTCCAGTATTGTGGTTTCTCATTGCTTTCTTATTGCCCAATCATTCCGTCTCTGACATCGCCAAGGGTGACTGCGAGTGCTCTGTGGATGCTTGGGTTGTCGGGGCTTGTCTGGCTATGTTTTTTTTAGATAGTCTGTGACTTGTTGGGGGTTTGTAAAAAAAATGTGTTTTCCCTGGTGTGTCACACGGAGACGCGCTGGGTACAACATAGCGTAGGTAATGTTGGCTTGCTGTAACTTCTTTTTAACAGTCAGAAACTTTCGCCTCGCCTCTTGGACCGCCATGGTGAAGTCCGGTTATATAGCGATATTGGAACCTTCAAATGAGATCTGCTGTTTTTCCCGTGCTAATCTCAATGTAGTGTCCCGATCACGGTAATTGAGTAGTTTGGCAATAATTGGTCTCGGTGGGGCTCCTGGTGGAGGGCGACTCGCAAGTGACCGATGTGCCCTATCCACAATGAACACTTCGGAAAATGCTTTTCTTTCGAAGATGGTCTTGAGTAAGCGCTCAATGTATTCCTCCATCCTTCCGGTGTTCGTAGATTCTGTCACCCCTAAGATCCTGATGTTGTTTCGACATGAGCGCGATTCTAAGTCTTCGTTTTTTGCCGCTATTACCTTCAGTAACCGGTCCATGTTCAATAGTTGTTCTTTTCGCCCCACTTCTATATCTTCGAGCTCGGAGATGCGCTGTTCTGTCTCTTTGATGCGCTCGTCGTGTTGCTCTATTCTGTGAGTAATTGTATCCATCCGTGCATTCATGGCATCCATTTTGGATTCAATAGAATTGAGGCTTGTCTTCATAGTTAGGAGCAGGTCTTTTAGATCATTGACTGATGTTTGCTCTTCTGTTGGCGCCTTTTCTGCCATATTCTCATCTGTTTCACTGTTCTGTACCCGAGTTGATTTCAGAGCTTCAAATTGCAGCTTGGATTGCCTACCGTCACTCTTGCCCATACTGCGGATTTTCCGCGATCCTGAAGTGTCTTTATGTCCCCTAAGCGGAGCCGCTATTTCTTATGCTATCAAGTGGTGGGTAGGATTGCTTATTTCTGCAGATTCTGCGCCTTCTCTTGCTGTGAACGATTGCGTTTTCACGTAGTGTTTTTTTTTTTTTTTTTTTTTTTTTAATCAAGCTGAAATGAGTCCAGTTTCTGTTCCCTCCAATGTGGTCAGTTGTTTCTGCTTATAGGGGAGCATTTTTTACTGTCTCCATGAGGGGTGTTGCTTCATGACTTCCCCCTTTGCTTTGCTGGCGTGGTGGTGCCCAGTATGCTTTTTGCGGGGGTGAAGTTAATAATGATGACTCTGCTGTAAGTGGGGGGTGGTGCGTCACTGTGCGCTTCGTTTGCTTGGCCTCGTGACTGTCTGTTTTTCCCCACTCTTTCCGTTTCTGCCCGCTGTTCCGTGTATGGGTATGTGGCCCCAACTGATGCACTCTCCAGTTTGCTATATAACAAAGAAGGGGGGGGGGGACAACACCAGCACCGTATTTTTGGCTCCTGTCTCCCACTGCTATTTCATAGCGCCTTCTGTGTGCTCACTTTACTTCACTGGGCCGGTGCCACCACTCTCCTCGTAGCGCGGCCTGTGAGTCTATCTCCTCTGTGCTATGCCGCTTGTTTCGGCATGAAGTTGCAGCTATTTGCTTAATGGGAAGTGGGAGTCCCAACCAAAATGTCTTCCCATGCGCTGTAGTGGTGGGGATCGGCAGCGGCCTTTACACTGTTTTTGTTTTTTGTCCCTAGCGCTTGGGAGCCGTGGCTTCCTGCTTCTGTTGGGGTTTTCCGCGGTCGCCTGCGCCCAGCAACCGCCTCCTTTGTGGCACGACCCACAGCCTTCAACCCGGCCCTGTCCCGCTACTCAATATGTCCCGGGGCTGCAGCCATTCGCTTGTAGGGAGTGTGGGACCAAGTTTGAGCACTCCCGGTGGCACTGTGTGGACGGAGGCCAGCGCAGTCACTTACTTTGTTTTGGCGCTGCTGTCAACCGCCAGGGTTTCGCACCGCCTCCTGCTGTGACACCGGCCGTTCCCCCAGCGCTTCACGTTAGTTTTAGTGGTGTGGTCTCTGGGTTCAGAGCCCGCTTTTTCCTCGCAGCTCAGTTTCTCCTTGGGCGGCTGCCTGGAATTATATTTCTCGCAGCACCACCTCCAGGCCTTTCGCGCTGTACGTCCGTCCCCTCAGCGGGTGCTTCGCTCTCTTCTCCGGGTGGCCGCCATCTTACATCCACAGCTAGCTCCCTTGGAGGTATGTTCGCGCCCAATCTCCACCAATTGCTAGCAAAGGGAGCATCTGGTCACGCCGATCGATGCAGCCGATCTTCCGTCACCATTACCTTTTTATTGTTTTGCGACTTGTGGACATTTGGGACAGGATAACTGTGTTTTATTGTCCTGGGCGGCAAGAGCCTCACACCAGTGTGGCCATCTTGCTCGTGCGCCCTCTAGCGCCGCCAGCCTTGAGAAAGGTTTGACTAGAGGCGTCCCTTCCGCTCCTCGCTGGACTCATGAGGCCCATCCATGGTCTCATAACATGATTTGATGATGTCACATTTAGGGAGAAAGCACAGTGACTGGGGTCCTGATTAGCAGGATCCCAGTCAGACTAGTCAGAAAACAGAACACCACCAGCAAAAAGTGGAAGCAGCCATGAAAGCAGATCCTACGTTCCTACACGAGGCGAGCACCAAACCAGGATTGATACCCAAGGATGAAGAAACCAGGGGAAGCACGGAACCACCAAAGGGTAAATAGCTAGGCACCCCCAGGAGCCTGAGTGCAGAGGTGTTACACCGGGTCAAACATCCATAGGATAACACGGGGTTTCAGGACCCTTCCCAAAGGACCCCGAGTAAACCAGTTGGATCAAGAAAGGTTGGAGAGCATCCCTACCGATGGATCCCCCGGGAACCAGGATACCTACACGAGGAAGCCTACGTGCATAGGTACGAATTGGTGTCAGAACTGCCCGTTGATATCAATGGAGGATCTTGGAAGTCCGACGGCTACAGCATCTCATGGACCAGGTCGGTGGGACCCAACCGTGGATTCTGAAATACCTGAAAGCAGAGGGCACAGAGTCCAAACCACCCAGAGATGTCCTGGAGGAGCAGGCGCATGATGCCACCCCTTGTCAGAGGTGCTTGCTGTAGCATGCAGGTCTTGATGTAGCAGCTGAGGAGCCCAGGTGATGATGCAGGAGCGGTCCATGAGCTGGCCCACGATAATTGAAGACAGCCGGAGGGTCAGCAGCCGGCAGGACCACCAACAAGCCTTAGCAAAGACAAAAGTCGGTTTGCAGGAAACAATGCTTGGTTGCAGACCAGCAAGGTCTGTGGGACTAACTCAGCAAGGTTAAGTCTGGGCCAACCCTCAGCACACAGGAGAGCTAGCAGGAATCGATGGAGACCCCAGAAGGACCCTATAACAGCAGGCACAGTGAGTTGCAAGGAGGCCTCAGCAGAACACAGTCACCCATATCGCTGGAGATGCAGGGAGGATGACACTCTTGGAGCTGTATGATGCTCGAGGCTGGGGCTTCTTGGAGCTTGAAGATCTTCAGTCAGGAGAGGCGACAAGCCTTGGCAATGACAATCAGGCGCAGTGCACAGGGATGTGCGGTCCAAGTAGGCTGGAGAGGGATTACAGTCTCCCAAGTTGCAGGGAAGATTGGTCAGGCCTCTGGGGAACCAACAAACCACCACCTGTGTTGCAGAGCTAGGAGGTGTCAGTGGGACAGCAGACCGGTCGCCGAGGTGCCTGCGGATGCAGGGGAGTGACTCCGTCACTCCAAGGGAGATTTATTCTTGCTTGGATGTATGCAGCATCGTGGGAGACTCGGGGGACGCACAGCCACTGAGTTGCAGAAACTTGGAAGAGCATGGAGATGAAGTTGCAGTAGGAGTCTTCCTACCAGGAGCAGTCTTGTCATGGTTCCTGGCTCGAGTCAGCAGCAGAGTTCCAGTGTCCCACAGCAGAAGTGTCTTCAGACCGGTCTTGACGGATCTTGACAGTGCCCAGGGCAAATCTAAGGATCCATCCTCAGGGTAGCCCTTAAGTAACCCAGAAAGGGGGTGGTACGACAACTGCAGTGACCCACCTACCAGGAGGGGTCAGGGTCGCTACTCTGGTGAACTGCCCAGTCAGATGCTCCCAGGGACCTCTGCCCATCTAAGTTTCAAGATGGCAGAATCAAGTGGCCACCTGGTGGAGCTCTGGGCACCTCTCAGGGGAGGATCTGTCCTTTGTGTAGTTTCGGGCCAGAGCGGGAGCCAAGGGCTCCAGGACTGGACAAAACAAGTTTATGCATGGAGGGCACAAAATGTGCCCTTCAAAGCAGTCTGGAGGTGGTCGGGAGCACCCCCACCCTAGCATAATACACCCAACTCTAAAGGAGAGGTGGCTACTCCTCTCCTCTACAGGAAATCCTTTGTTCTGCCTGAGTTAAGCTCAGCAGCGGGAGGGCAGATCAGTGGCTGGGGTCGGCAGCAGCACCACCTTATACGCAGACTCTGCAAGGCTACACAGGTAGACACTGGGGAGTCCTCTAAGGAGCCCTCCCTCCCCCAGTACATGCTATCATGCAACTAACACTGGAATCGGTGTAGTTGCATGATTCTAACATGTTTGATACCAAACATGACCGGGTTCGGAGAAGCTATTCTGTAGATGGACATTTCGACTTGGCCAGTGTCCACTACATACCTTAAAATGGCTTCCCCGTACTTACAAAGCCAGAGAATGGACTCCGGGTTTTGTAGGGGTGTCTCTGCTCATGCATGGACACCCTAACACATGGAACCATTCACCCTGCCTGTGGGCTGGAATGCCTACATTAGGGGTGACTTATAGGTTTTAAGTGCAGTGACCGGGATATAAGGAAAACCTTATATCTCAAGTGAGAGGTGCATGCACCAATTTATGCAGGCTGCAAGGGCAGACCTGCAGACAGTTTGCATTGGCTGCCCATTTTTGTTTAAATCCGTTTATTGTCATTTTGCTTATTTAACAGATACACAGCCTTCAGACATAACTCGCATATGCATTACATTTCCATTATATGCTTAAGTGTGTAACCAATAATACAATGCATGTTATCAGAGAGATACAGAGGACTGCTCGTACAAGCGAAACGCTTCCCAATGGGTACTGCTATTGCGTATATATCTTATATTAAGCATGACTTTACACAAAAACTTGTATGTTCTCAGTTTGTGTTACCATGCAAACCTGAACTGTGGTGGTGGGTATTAACCTAATGAGGACAAAGTAAGATGAAGGAAGGGAGGGGACAACTTGCGAGTGAAACGCTGCTAGACCCTTTCCATCCCGCACCCGACCATGCAAGCGCATCATGCCTATCATGGCTCTCATGTGTCCGGATCAGTCCCAGGAGTGACCCAAATGAAAGATTGTCGCGTCTATACCTTCATTGGGGTGCAATCAGAATGGCCCATCCACCCGCAACCCCGCCTCTGTGGTGTCGACTCTCCCTGGCGAGGAACCCCCTGCCGATTCATCTGACTGCAGCAGATCCGATAGAATGGTCTCCCATTCCGTGGCCAGGGGGAATCTGCAGAGTCCCAACAGATCCTCCCTGCACAGGGCAACGCTCTCCGCCATGGCCCAGTTGAGCAAAGGGCGGCGCCACGCCACTGCCTGTGGAGCAACAGATGCCTTACAGTGTTTGGTGATTAGGCGCTTGGTGACGGCTAGGCCCAAGTCTACGAAGCGGGAAGTAGCTCTGTGCTTCCTCCCCCTCCCAAACAGATGAAGGATGTAAGCCTCCCAGCTAAACGGTATGTCTCACCCTGTGCAGTAGGATAGGGTATTGGCTACCTCGCTCCAGTATGTAGCAAGTTTCGAACACTGCCATAGCATGTGCAAAATGTCTGCATTGGCTGAGTGACACCTGGGGCAAGCGGAGTCTGTGCGACGGAAGTATTTATTCATTTTGGCTGGGGTGAGGTATGCCGGGTGGAATATGAAGAACTGTATTTGACAGAAACGCTGGTTACAAGGTACGCGGGGAGGGGCCCTCCTGGACAGCGGTCCATTCTGGCACTCCCCAGGTCCTCCTCCCAATGTATCTGTAGAGGGCTTAGAGAGATTGCAGTATGTTGGCGGAGCGATGCTGCGAATCATCTGACCAGGTGGCCCCCATCTCCCATGATATGTAGATATTGGATCGTATGATGTACAGGAGGCTCTGTGGCTAGACCACCCCACCTGGAAGATAGGGAGACTATAAGTGAGCGGTGTAGGAGGAAACTCCCGGAGTGAAGACCCTCCCCTTCTTCTAGCTCGGCATGAGGGATCAGAGTTCCGTCTTGGAACAGGTCCCCAGTGTCTTAAATGGCAGCTGTGTCCCAGCCTCGCAGCTCCGCAGCCGTAGTGACATGCGGGCCCCTGGGGGTGCCCTGTAGGGGTATAGAGGGGGCATAAGGTTTTATAGATAAATTTAAAAGTGTGGAGCCCAATACAACAGTGATAAAATGTATACTGCTCAACGCCAGATCTTTGGTGAAGCACAGTATTGAGTGTGCTACACTTATAGAGGGGGGGGATATTAAAATGGCGTTTATCACAGAAGCATGGCCAGACGAAACCTCAGGCCCAGATATTGTTAAAGCTACTCCGCCTGGGTTCCTCTGTCACACTTTAAACAGGCCAATTAGGAGAGGGGGTTTAGCAATAATTTATCACAATTCACTTAAGGCTGGCTTTCATACAGCCTCCAATCCAGCCTGCGAGGCACTCGCCTTTAGCTTTAGTCTATCACACCATCACATGTTTAAGGGCATTTTACTATATAGACCTCCGGGACCTAGGAGCACCTTCCTAACATCCATTGGCAATTTGCTGGAAGAGGGGCTCTGTACAGATTCCTTTACTATCATGGGAGATTTTAATTACAATCTGGAAACTTGGATGGAACCAGACACAGTGGCCCTTATAGACATGATGAAGAGTGCTGACCTAAGTCAACAGGTGACAGGCCCTACCCACGTGGCAGGGCACACGTTGGATGGAATTTTTTAAACCACCCACAACTCTCTTACACGGGTTTGCTGCCTCTCACTTGGACAGACCACGCAGCTGTACAATTTGAGTTAGCCCTTCCCGCTCACTGTACTATGGGGAGGGGCACATACTCAGATTGAAAGCAGAGCCTGGAACAAAATTGAGGGCGCAGAATTACAAGATGCGCTTATGGCATCTGCTGGTCAGATACCCTCAGGAGTAGAGGAGGCCACCACCTATTACACTAATTGGGTGGAAACAGTCTGTAACAAACTAGCCCCAGTAAAAGTTCTGTTTCCTAAAAGATCTCAACCAACAGCCCCCTGGTACACGGAGGAATTGAGGAAACAAAAACTCTCCTGCAAGTCCCTAGAGTGGAACTGGAGGAAAGAATACAAGGAAGCAGAGAAAAAGAGCTATAAACAAAGTCTTGCTATCTATAAGCAACTCTTATTCGATGCAAAGCAAAGGTTCTTTACAAATCGAATCAATTTAGCAAAAAATTCTGCTAAAGAACTTTTTAAAACTGTATCGAGTCTGGCCTCCCCCAGCCCTACGAAAATTCAGACGAGTCAGGCACTATGCGAGGATATCGCTATGTTCTTTCTGAATAAGGTGGAGGTCATCTTCTCGGCTTTTAGCCGCCCAAGCTCGGTAGGGGTTGGAGCTCTGATGGAGGGAAGGGGGTTGGAGCTCTGATGGAGGGAAGGAGGCCAGTTGTGGACTCCCCCCCCTGTCTTTGAAAAATTTGCGTCACTGTTCACAACTGACACCGAGAGGCTCCTCCTGTCAGCAAAATCAGGCTCCCCCTACGATCCCTGTCCAGTCTCAGTGATCAAACGTGTCCCAGTACCTGTTGCCCTTTTACTTACTTCCCTTTTCAACGCAAGGTTTGAAGCAGGGCACTTCCCTAGACTCTGGAAGGTTGCTTCAATACTACCCCTGCTAAAGAAGCCCACTCTAGACCCAAAGGATCCCAATAATTTTCGACCAATCTCCCGCCACCTGCAAAATTGATTGAGAAAACAATGAACTTGTAACTCAGTGCCTTTCTACGTGAAACCCAAGTTTTAGACTCCACTAAATATGGGTCCAGAGAACGGCACAGTACAGAGTCCACCCTTATAAAATTCACAGAAGAGATAAGGGAAGCCCTGGATAGGGTAGGTAAGGCTGCCCTAATTATGTTGGACCTGTCTGCGGCCTTTGATACGGTCCATCATGATCGATTGATGGACCGTTCGTTGGCATGTGGGGTCCAAGGTAAAGCATGGAAGTTACTGAAATCCTTTCTGAGTGATAGATCTCAGATTGTGGCGCTGGGTGAATTCCACTCTAAACCTTTTTCTCTGCCTTGTGGAGTGCCTGTCACGATTGCCGAGCCGGAATCCCGGGACTACAACTATGGCCGCCAGCGGGAGACGCGCATGGGTGAGGACGGGCCAGGCAGGAGAAAACCCAGCCTTCCTCACGCAACAGCGCTTCGCGTTCAAGCTCTTGGACTTGTTTCCGCTCCTCTGTGTTCACTTCCGGGTCGTCGCGTCCTTCACTCTTCGGCGGCGTTTGGCGTGGCGGTTCCTCTTCACGGGTGTTCGTCTCTTCCGCTCCCCTTTGCAATGTTTTCCTGATGCCATAAGGAAGAGAAGACAAGAAATAGACCACAACAGAGTTATCGTGGTTACGGTAACAGCGCGTTGCGCTGCCCCTTTATGTTCCTTGTTTTAGTGGCTATACCTCTCGTTTGCCTGATTCTGTGCTCGGGGCGTTGTGGGCATCCTTCCCTTTACTTGGGGCAATTATGAGAGAAAAGAGAGAGTACAAATACCTGAAGTTAAGGATACCTTTTGTTATTTATTGAATCCTGCTTTGACAGTTTGTTATACATTACGACAAGACCACATCTGGTTCATAGGTGGGCATAGGATACTACTTACCTATTACAGTGATTCCTTCTCCCATGATTTATTAATACATGTATCATTGTTTTTTCTAGCACCCGACACGTTTCACACTATATTGTTCACCTGTCTAACCAGTAAAAGAAGAAGGGAATAATAAGGTAGAGGAAAGAACAAAGATTCATACAAAAGAATGTGTTATTCTATTGTCTCATGTGTTTAATGATTCCCTCCTATCTGCAGCCTTTTGCTTTACTCTGACGACATCCTGTGGCTACTGGGTGGCGACGAAGGATTTCTTCCCCTTCTTTCCTTGTTTTGTTTCCCTTCTTCCCCGGATTACCATTGTAGCCTAGAAGTGGTCAGGCGCAATAGGTGATAGGGAGAAGTGGCGGACCATGCTTCAAATTCCGTGACGTTCATGTGGAAACTCTGGTGAGATTCTTACAGTGCCACAGGGGTCTTCGCTTAGCCCCACTCTTTTTAATGTATATGTATCATCCCTAGCCTCTTTAATTGGCTCCTTTGGCTTTAGCCTTACCTCCTACGCAGACGACACACAAATTGTTGTGGCTCTGCGGCCGGGACAGGCAGCAGGAATTGAAAATCGGTTCCATGACTGTATGGAATCAGTCGGGAGGTGGATGTCACAAAATTGCCTAAAATTGAACTCAGGCAAGACGGAGGTCATCTTATTTGAAAATGATGCCAACTTCTGGACCCCGAGTTGGTGGCCAGAAGCTATGGGCACTCTTCCTACACCTACTAGAAAAGTAAAAAACCTAGGAGTTTTAGTTGATGATAAACTCAACTTTGGTGACCAGATCAATGCAGTGGCATCGACCACCTCCTATGCTCTCAGAATGATTAAGAAAATACTCCCCTTCTTGCCGGCTGATAGTCAGCGGACAGTTGTCACGTCACTTATCCTGTCTAGGCTTGATTATTGCAACAGTCTCTACCTAAACATACAGGAACGCTTTCTGAATAAACTTCAGCGGTTGCAAAATGCGGCATCAAGGTTGCTCACTGGTACACCTAAATTTGCTCCCATTACTAAGGAAATCAAAAAACTTCACTGGTTGCCTGTTAGGAAACGGGTGCGTTTCAAAGCTTTATGCACCGTCTACAAGGCACTCCAAGGAACAGGCCCAGATTACCTGATACGGCAAATGCAATGGTACCTGCCCAAAAGAACTCTTCGCTCCCTTGGAGCCAAGTTGGTGATAGTACCACCCATTAAAAAAGCCTCATGGGGTGGGAGACGCTTTGTTGTTTGCGCAGCAAAGGCCTGGAATGACCTTCCCTTCCATCTGAGAAACGCCACTGACCTCCTTACTTTTAGGAAGGGATTAAAAACCTGGCTCTTTAACCTGTAATGTTGTCTTCCATTTCAGTGCTCAGAGGATAGCAGCTAGCGCCAGGACACCCTTGGGTAATCGTCGCGCTTTAGAAATATCTATAACATAACATAACATAGCACAGGTAATGAACAGACACCTGCGTAATCACTTATGAGCTATCGAAAGCAGCAGTGAATCCATGTTTTTGGGTCGAGCGCACGGATGGAACAGGTGTAGGAGGGCAGGGCGTGATAAAGGAGGGAGAGTAGTGGCCGTATCCTCGAGATAATGAGAGGCCAACCATTTGGGAATCCACTGCACCTGCGCAGCTAAATAGTAGTGCTCAAAGTTGGGAGCAGCAAGCCCGCCCTGTCCAGTAGGTAGATAGAGCTTCTTAATGGAGACCCTATGTCTGGATGCCCCCCAAATGAAGTCTATAACAGTTTTTTCCAACTTACCAAAAAAGGCAGGAGATAGATAAAGTGGCAGATTTGTAAAATAATAGCGGAGCCGAGGCAAGATCACCATCTTAGCTACTGCAATTCTGCCGGAGATGGATAGCGGCAGAGTCCTCCAGAAGGAGATCTGGGATCGGATGGCAGTCACCGCCCTGGTAACGTTACAATTGAGCAGGTCTGCTTTATTGCGGTAGAAGCGTACCCCTAGGTAACGGAAAGTGTCAACACACCATGTTACCGGCTCGCCATTTAGTGAGTAGCTCGGGTCCGGGGTGCTCACTGCAAAAGGGAACAGTATCGATTTCGAGGCATTAAGGCGCAGGCCCGATACCACGGCGAATTCTGACAGTATCAGATCCAACGAAGTGGGGAATAGCGTGCAGGTCTCTGACATATAGCAGTATGTCATCGGCATACAAGGATATTATATGTGTGTCATCCCCCAGAGGGTTCCCTGTGTCTACCCGGGCCCGAACGGTCGCTGCCAAAGGCTCCACCACTAAAGAAAAGAGCAGGGGAGACAGCGGGCATCCCTGCCTGGTACCGCGTCCTACTGCGAAGGCCTCTGAAATGTAGGGGCCTGTTTTGACTTGGACAGTTGGGCGTCTATATAACAGCCGGACTAGCCCTATGAAGAAAGGTCCAATGCCAAATTTAGTTAAGGCAGCAAACAGATAGTCCCATTCAAGAGAATCGAATGCCCGATCAAAGTCCAATACTAGGCAGCCTGAGCGCGGCCAATTGGATGGGGCATACTCAGCAACTCAAAAGTTGCGACGGAGGTTAAGAGAGGTGCTGCGAGCCGGGACAAACCCGTTCTGATCCGTATGGACCAATGTTAGGCTGCAGGGCGCCAGTCTGTTGGCCAGGATTTTTGCCAATATTTTATAATCAGTATTTAAGATCGCTAGTGGTCTGTAGGAACTCAGGGATGTGGGCTCATTTCCTGGTTTCAGCAGAGAGACCAGGTTTGCGTTGTATAGAGAAGGCGGGAGCGCGTAGCCCTCGATCGCGGAAGTAAAGAGTGCATGCAAGCGAAGCACAAGTGTGTCAGCATATGTCTTAAAGAACTCAGCGGGGACCTCGTCTGGCCCTGGCGTCTTCCCGGACACCAGAGATGACAGCGCGTCCCGTACCTCATCTAACGTGATGGGGGAGTCTAATGCCAGGTGGTGGTCAAGGGCCAACGTGGGTAGGCTGATCGCATCTAAGAAGGCAATGATTTGCTGGGGAGTCCCTTGCGCCTGAGCTGTATAGAGGGAAGCATAGTGACGAGTCATGGCTGTGTGAACTTCTAATTGTGTGTTTCGCATGAGCCCTAAGTCGTCTTGTATTGGGTGAACAGGACTGCGGGGGTGCTCCTGACGAACAAGGTAAGCAAGCAGCTAGCCTGCCTAATCTGCTGTGACATGTGTACGCGCAGAGTGAGCTAAAAAAATTGTGGCATCTCAGTTTTTCCAAAAGCGTGAGTTGCTCGGTTTGCATGGCTTCGAGCTTCGCTTTAGCCCCAGGTTGGGTGACCGAGAGGGACTCCTGCTGGAGGAGATTCCTTTCGAGGGTACTCAGGGTGGCCTCCAGCTGCCTATGCACGTTCCACGTCAGGCCCAGGCAGTGCCCCCGTGTCAACACCTTAAAAGCCTCCCACTCGATGGACAGTGAGTTTGTGGTGCCCACGTTACGCTCAAAGTAGTCCCGCAGGGATGCACCCCCCCTACGAAGCAGGGAATGCCGGGTCCTCTAACGCGGCAGGCTGCAGCCTCCAGCTGGGGATCGGGGGGGGTCTCCTCTCCCAACTGACTGACAAGTAATGAGGGTTGTGGTCTGAGTGCGTGCGCCCTAGGTACTCAGTGTTTTGAACCAAGGGAAGCAGTGCTGGCGAGACGAGGATACGATCAAGAAGTACGTGCAGGTCGTGGACCAGCAAGTAGAACGAAAATATATACGAGAGTCGGGGTTACTTGCTCGCCAAATATCAGACAGGGACCAGTGTTCCAGCCATTTACACAGAGCTTGCACGTTGGATGACGCTGCTGTGCGCCTAAGGGGCAGGAAGGAAGGATCCAATGAAGTGTTGAGCACTGCATTGAAGTCGCCCCCCCAGGAGCCAAGGGACATTGCTCCAGCAGGATAGGACCCTAGACAAATCACTCAAGAAAACGCTTTGGTCTACGTTTGGGGCGTATATAGAGCCCAGCACAACAGGTTGCCCGTTCAGTCTGCCCCAAAGGAGCACATATCGCCCGTCTGCACCTGTCACCACTTCTTCCTCCTCCCAGGGGACCCCTGCCCACACCCAGAACAGCACACCCCGGGCCATGGATGAGAAGTTTGTGCTGTACACTCGACCCCGCCATCTATGTCGCAATCTGGGTGCTTCCAGAGCAGTCAGATGGGTCTCTTGTAACAGGGCGACATCAGTATCTCTTCGACGCAGATATGCATAGATGGAATACCTAAGCGGAGGAGAGTGTTTCCCCCACACATTCCATGTGGTGATGTTAACTCGCGCGTCTGGGAGGTCTATGACTGTATCTATGCAAGCATATGCATGTCGCGGTGTGGGGCAGCAGCGTCTCGAGGGTAGGCATCGAACTTGAACAGAGGGGAGAAACAAAAAGTAGCAACTGTGTTAACTGCATAGGCGGAACCCCTAACTGGGGTTGACCCAAACTGGCACGCCTAAAATACCGCAACTAGCGTATAGCTAAGTTAAGAAGCTAATGAGGGTGGGGTGTACAATAGTGTTCTGCCCAGCCCATCCCTCATCCTGACGGTATAGAAAAACGGAAAGAAAAATAGCCATCTTAAAAGTGTGTTAGGTAAGTTCGTGTGTAACCTCATCTAAGTGTGGACGCTGTAGCTGTTGGACGGAGGCACAAACAATCATGTTGTATCAGCGTGTGCAAAGGTCGGCTGGTCCCGGCATGCTAAATTATAGTGTCAGAGGTTTGGGGTGTAACATCTGGAGGGCGAGGCGACCCTGGGTCCGAGGTACCACGCCGGCATGGAGTCTGCATCACCACAGGATCTGGATGGCGATATCGTGGAGGGGGTCGAAGAGCCAGCAACCTGAAGGGCAGCTGCCACCTGGAGCGCCTCCTGCTGCTCCGCCCGGATCTGTACTGGGTCTGGTGCCTTCACCAATGAAGTACGGCTCCTTGCCCTTCCTCTGCCTGTTCTCCGCCGGTTGCGCCTATTTTGCACTGGTGACAATTCGGAGTCCGGCGGCCTGGCTGATGTCGCCAGACCCGTTTCCTCCAGCCAGTCCCAAGCGTCCGAGGGCAATTCAAAGAATCGGTGGCTCCATCTTTTACCACCCTTAGCCGAGCCGGGAAGAGCAGGGAATATCGCAGATCAAGTTCCTGCAGCTGTAGTTTCACTGCCCCAAAGGAGGCTTGCCGTTTTTGGACTTGGGCTGTGTAGTCCGGAAAGAAGAGTACTGTTGCGTTTTGCACTTTGACCTCAGGGGACTTCCGAATCTCCCTTAATATTGCGTCCCTGAAGTTGAGAACCTTGAACAGGAACAGGGTTGGAGCCGGGCAGTGGACGGCGGGCCAGCACTCTATGGGCCCGTTCCACCACAAATTGAGGGGAGAGGACCTCAGGCGGGAGCAGGTCCCTCAGCCACTTCTCTACGTAGTCTACTGGATCTCTTCCCTCTGCCCCCTCCGGAAGGCCAATCACTCGCACAATGTTGCGACAGTACCGGCCCTCTGTGTTATCAAGCTTATCTTCAAGGGTGCAGACACAGTCCAATAAGTCCTGCAGAGTCGCTGTGTGATTGCGGGTCTTCGGTTGCAGGTCAGAGAGCGTGAGCTCGGTTGTACGTAGCCGTTCCAACAATTTCTGATGGTCAGCTCTCAGAAGTGTAAAGTCTGAGACCACTTTGTCGATCCTGGTCTCGAGGGACTTAAATATCTGCGCCAGTGTTGTGCCAATCTGTTCAACTGCCGCCAGCACCGTGTCGATCTTGGCTAAGAGATCCAGTTGATGCGAGTCTGCGGATCCTGCTGTTCTTGAGGACGCCCCCCCTTCGACATCCTGGGAGGCTCCCCCTCTGGAGCAGCGGAGCGAAGGCGGCCCATGGCCAGCTGTTGCGCCTAGGCATCAAGGGGCAAGAGCCAGAGAGCGACAGAGCACCCCAGTGAGGAGGAGTCCCGGGTGTCCCGTCCCCGGGGAGGCCCTTGGTCTGATCCTGCTGCTGACTCCCGCACTATATTGCGGGCAATGACGTGGGTTTTCTAGTGGCTGGCTGTGACCTCCAATGTTTCCGTCTCTCATCGAGGTGTGCAGGATTTATCGCTGCCCAGCAACCTGCTGCGTCTCATCTACATGCAGACCTGCATACTTGGGTTAGGCCAGTTTACAAGAGTCGACGGGGCACTCCTTGCCCAGATCGGTTTTGCGTTTCTGTACTAGTGGCCCAGAAGTGGGGGGGTGCATGCAGTGCACGAGGCAGATTGATCTGTGGCCAGGGGAGCCAGGTGTAGTGCCCCCTCACTCCTCGATGACTTCCACATTCAGGTCTGTCCAAGCGGACTATTTCCAATGGGGCTTCCCTGCTCAGCCTCCACGTATGGGTCCCCCCTGGAGGCCCATCAGTTGCCACCACTGATGGAAGGGATGAGCGAGGGCTCCCGCAGTGTGGATGGGAGGCCCGAGCCCGGACTCTCAAGGTGATGCTCCAAGATCGCGCCCTTTTCGTTTTTACTGCGGAGAGGGCCGGGTGTGATTTTGGGTAGGCGCTGCTAGAGGGGCTTCATATACACCCCCCTCCATCCAGTTCAATGTTAAAATCTGCCTACTTTGGCGCCCAGCCTAGTTACGCCCAATGGCCCCAGCTCAGCGCCTGTTGCTTCACTGGCCAGACAGGATAGGGCTGTCAATAGTTAGCTCAGCCATGGAGGGGCATATGCGGGGCGAGATGAAGCACAGTAACTGGCCCGCCGCCAACCGTCCCCTCACAAAGCACCCCCGGCACTTGAGGCCACTGTAGGCCGGAGCACAGGCCCAGGCGCTCCTCAGGACTCGGGTAGATGTGAAGAGGAGAGAGGCAGCCTAGGCCCGAGGCGACCCCGTGCCACCCCTCTCGTGTGTCAGCAGCCACGCGCAACCTTGGCTCCAGGCTCAGGATGCGAAGCGCGACTCACAGGGCCGCCATGCTGCTACGGCACTCTGCGCTGCACCGCCCCACTGCTGCCGCTGAGGGGGAGCTGGGCCCGACGACCCCGGGCTCGCCTCTATGGGATGCGCACTCGCGGCCCCTCCGCCTTTGCCACTGGTTCACCTTGTCCCGACTGCTGCACCAGGCTTGAGTCGCACTTGTCGGGCACCGAGCGCCCTGCCCTGGGTTTCCGGTGCTCAGTTTGCCAGCAGACTCCGCAGCGACGGCTCAGGTCTCTCCCGAGAGCTCGTCCCTGCTCCGGAAGCATTGCCGCTCGCCATGGGGCACAGGGATCTACCTCCGCTTCGGCCCGCGGGTCGCCTATGTAGGCCTCTCCCTTCTTTGGTACAGGGTCTTCTGGGATGGGGCGGTTTCAGAACACGTCCGCCATCTTCGGCAGTTAGCCACGCCCCCAATACATGCTGAAGCCCATGGGAGTCCCCTGGTCTACCAATGCCCTAGGTCCCTTAGTACCATATACTAGGGGCTTACAGGGGTACACCATTATGCCAATTGTGAGGTGTACAAAGTACTTACCAGTAAATTGAGGAGAGAGAGAGCACAGACACTGGGGTCCTGATTAGCAGGTTCCCAGTGTATTACAGTCAAAACACACCTACACCAGACAAAAAGTAGAGGTAACTATGCCAGAAGGATCATACTTTCCTACCCTAACTGCAGATTCCTCTCCTTTTGAATATTCCCCAAGTGTTAGACTTGATCCAGAAACCTTTCTAGCAGTATATCTGTGCTCCGGTATGTTGCACCAAGGGGCTCTGCACTGATGCCGTTCCCCTCCTCATATTAATGGACAGAGTCCAAATCACAGAATAGAGAGGATGGAAGGGTCGATGATGAATCTGTGGTTAGAGTTCCTACCAGAAAGAACATTACCCAAGGTAAGTAACTTGCTCTTTTGATAGAGACTTCTAACCATAGATTCTTCACCTTTTGAATCGATATCAAAGCAATGCCTATTCGGAGAAGAGTCTGTGAATTAGCTCAAACCAAAATGTCCTGTAGGACCAAGTGGGAGAAATATCCTGCTCGGCAAACCTGGGTGTCCAGGCATTGCTACTTTGTGAATGTAGAGATTTACACCCATGTAGATGCCTGGCAGATGTCCAGGACAGGCACCCCACGAGCCAAAGCAGTGGTAGCAGTTTTGGCCCTGGTGGAATGACCTTGCAGTCCTTCCTGAGGCTGCTTCTTCTTAGCCAGTTCGTAGCAGATCTCAATGCAGAGCACGATCCAGTGGGATTGTCTGTTTTTGCACTACATTATCTTTTTTTGCTCCAATGAACTCCACAAATAGCTGATTGCACACCCAGTGTTCTCTGGTAAGAGCATTGTAAAAGTTCAGTGTTCTTTTGTGGTTCAAGCAATGGAGTCTCCCCTCCTTAGCGGGATGAGGCAGAGCATAGAACGCCGGCATGGAGATGATTTGACCAACGTGGAACAGTCACATCTTTCAGCAAGAAGGATGCTTGTGTCCACAGAACAAGTTTGTCTGGTAAAAAGGTGGTGCACATCTGCATGACAGAGTGCTTGAAGCTCACTTACATGCTGTGCTGACGTTATGGCAATGAGGAACACCATCTTGAGAATGAGAAGCCATAAGGGACAGTTGTGGAGTGTCTGTGAATCGGCTCAAAGGGAGTACACTTCAAATATGTGAGGACCAAGTTAAGGTCCCACTGTGGCATGACAAAGGTAGAGGGAGGAAACACGTTGTAAGCCTTTAAAAAAAAAACATATCACAACTGTGATTTAAAGAATTAGGGCTGCTCCGGCAACCACAAAATGGCACAAAGATACCCTTTACTTGTCTCTGTGAACAGGATGTGCTGAGAGAGCACCAGGGGAGATTTGGGATCGAAAAAGCCCAGGTGGAACCACCATGTTGTCACCTGCAAGTCGGTGCTTAATTTGTGCCGGTGGTTTCCGGTGCTCAGCACCAGCACTTAATTGTCAGCACTGGCTCTAGTGACAGTCCACCACATGGTGATGCTGTCTTTTTAATTTTGAGATGAGCACAACAAGCATGTTTATTAAGTCAATATACATTGAAAATGAATAATACCAGCCTCTCATGCCATTATTATAGCTCTGTATGGCCTGAAATAGACAGAATAGTCTGAATTGTCACACTTGTAGGATGCGATGGCTAGATGTTATGTTGGTTCTGTCACTGGCAGCGCTGGCAGGGTATGGGTGGTGCAGGTGCAGTGGCTTTCCGAGAAGGGCCCTGGCACTTAATTTTTTACAAATTAAGCACGGTGAGACATCATCTCTGGAGACCTGGCTTTGATGAACCAGTTGTCGAGTTTAGGGAATACCGAGATTCCAGTCCTTCCGAGATGGGCCACAACCACCTCCGTGAAGACATGTGGTGCGAAGGTGAGGATAAAAGGAAGGACTACAAACTGATCATGTAACCTGACCGTGAAGCAAAAGAACTTCCTGTGAGATTGCAGGATAGAGATGTGGAAGTATGCATCCTGAATATCAACAGATACCATCCAGTTTTCTGTTTCCAGCGATAGAACACAAGCAAGGGACAACAGTGAGCTTCTTTTTGAGGAACCAGTTAAAATCCTGGATCTGACAAAGACCGTCGTCCTTTTTGGGGATCAAGCAATGCTGAGAGTACCATCCTTGACCCCGTTCCTGCTCTGTACCAACTCCACTGCACACTTTATGAGCAAAGATTGTACTTCCTTTTGAAGAACATGCAGATCTTGCGAGTACCTTTGGTCAGGAAGCGATGGGAGGTGGAGATTGTTGGAAGGGTAGGACAGACGCCCTTTCCACAATTTGCAAGGTCCAAAGGTCTAAAGTAAAGGTTCTCAGTGCATGTGGGAAGGAGGATACCTGGCCTCCAACGGGTTGAGAGTATTGGGGTATGGCTGAAATTGGGCTGCTTCCCTGCAGTGGCTGGGAATATGGAGGAAGGATGCAAGGGTAAGGCACGCTGTCTTCCTTTGCCACGTCCTCTGTAGCTTTTGTAGAGGGGGTCTGATTGCTGTTGCTGTTGAGTATATTGCTGTCAGTCTGAAAGGAAAAGCCTCTGCTAACCCCCAGAAACTTTTTAAATTGTCTGTAACCTCTGATTGTGTTTGCAACCCTAGAGACCTTGCAGTTGCTTTGCTATCTTTATATCGTTCTAAAGCTGAACTAGCATTAACATCAAAGAGTCTAGAACCATCAAAGGGTAGGTCCGTTAGTGTGTGGACATCTTGTGACAACCCTGAGTTTCTTAATCAGGCATGTCTATGGAGACCAAAGTGCCCATGGCTCTTGCTACATAGTCTGCAGCATCAAGTCCTGATTGTATAATTTGCTTTACAGCAGCCTGCCCATTGCCTATCAGCTCTGTAAAATGTGACTGGAGGTCTGAAGGCAAATTAGTGATGACTGAGTGAGCAAGCAGAGGAGTCATGCAGGGCATGGACATATCTGCCCAAAAGGCAAGTGGAATGTATGGATTTAAGAGCCATACTCCCCTCTGAGAAGCTCTTTTGTGCATATTGTTCCATCTGTTAACTCCCGCTCCGATGGTGTGAACGGGAAGGATCCTGGGTTCAATTTGGAGGAACAGGATACTTACATCACCAGAATCTCAGGAGAAGGAAGTGATGATAAAGGCTGGGGTCTCCAGGAGCTGGACACCGCAGTGGAAGTTGTGGGTTTCTCACATATAGCCAATTTGGGTTCTGTTAAGGCCTTATTAAAGGGAAGCAATGATTCCAATAAGTGGGAGGTATTGTGAAGGACGTTGGTAATGGCAGGTCTAGCATATCAAATACCTTTCGTATGACAGAGTGGTAAGAGGTGAACTCTGGGGTGAGGGGGAACCAGTTAGGGATAGTAGCTTCCACTCTGGGGAAGTGTCAAGGCCACTGGAATCTCTCAACCCTTCAAAATCTGGATCCATTTGTGCATGTTCTTTGAGATCCTGTGCATTAGGATCCGCCTGAGGGTCAGAATCCCCAAAGAAGTTTCTACCTTCTATCAATCTCTGCGTCTCCCTTCAAGAGTGGTGTATTAGAGTTAAAGTGCCTGATTGTAGAGGCTCCAAAGGAGATTCTTGTGGAGTTGGCATAAGTGGCGCCATGGATGGTTGTTTGCGGCGCCAGTGGAGTAAACTGCGCCACTGGGGAGAATTCGGAATCTTGCACCGAAGGCGATGACGTTGGAACATCTAGACCAGATGGGAGCATAACTCTATTCAATATTTAGACCATTGTTTTCAAAAAGATAGTTGGATATGTCCCAGGTGTTGGAAATATCGGTTATGTCTAACTTGACTGGGGCCTTGGAGTCCGAGCCATAGTCGGTATAGAATATGGAGTCGGTGCATGGTCAAAAGGAGCTGCATGCTCCAGATCGGATGGGTTGGCTGCCGTCAGGTCTGATGGAGTCACCAACGTTTGTTCGTCTCCAGGTAGTCCTTGCTCCGCTCCTTAAAGAGACATCAAAGTTCCTGGACGTGTTGACTTACTTCTCGAGGCGTGACGTTGTGACTCATAGCTCCTCTTCTTTATGTGCTTTCTCTTCGATGATTTTGGAGATGGTGGGGATGTAGACCTAGATCTTGGACGACATTTACTACATCCCAGACATTCATCCCTCAGTCTGGCCATGAACATTTCACACTCTTTGAGTGCCTTTGGATGCATCCACAGACAGGAACTGCAGGCTTTGACATTGTGGCCAGTTCCAAGGCACCAGAGACAGATGGTGTGAAGGTATGTGATAGACATTTGACAGTCAAAGTCTTTGCATAGTTTGAATCCAGACTGTTTAGGTGAAGACATTATGAAGACGTACTAAACCTAACCTGTAATAAAACATGACAAAACATTCAATAACGAAAATTCTCTGAGATGTGGAGAGCTCCAGATCGCGTTGATGGCACAGAAAAAAGGACCTTATGTCAGGATGCCGACAGGGGCACTTTATGGCTCCAGTGAGTTCATAAGGTGCCATATGCGGCAGCGAAGTGGAGCAGGCACCCCCTACTGGCATGAGATAGCTATCGTAAAGTTCCCGGATCCAGACTGGCACCTGGGATATTCATAAGGTGAGGAACCTACAGGTAGAAGTATCCATAAGAAATATTTCTTTTACTTAAGAAAGGGTCCCAGAGCCAGGCCTTGCTGGGCTAAGTAAACAAACAACAAAATGTGAGATCACCTCGCCTGAAGGGGGTCTATCTGCGAGCACTGCACTAAGCCACAAATTTGTCCCAACAACAGGCGTATACAGTTTTTGCAGAGGGACATCTGGCTGCCAATATGACATCAACCACCTCCGGAAAGTCGAATGTGTTCAGCTGTCGCCGCTCAATCTTCAAGCAGGAAGGTGGAGATTTCAATGGCCTGGGTGCAGGACCCTGCCATGGTTCTGTGACAACAGATTCTCCAAGAGGAGCAGCCTGATCGGCGGGCTTGATCTTCTTGAGAACTCGGAGCAGAAGTGGCACTGGCAGGAAGGCTAAAGGAGTTCCACGTTACACTCGCAGTGGAACTAGTCTCCAAATGAGACACCTTAGAAACTCAAACATGCAGAAGTGTTGACATTGCGCATTCTCTATGGAGGTGAACTGATTGAGAAATGGTTCTCCCCATTCTTGGAAGAGACCTTGTGCCACCTCCAGGTGTAACAGCCAATCGTGATCCATTAGGTGCCAACATATGAGCATGTCCTTCCTGGCATTCAATGATACTGCCAGGTGGTTCACCACCAGGAAGATCCTTTGGTGGTCCAGCCATTTCCAGAGGTGCAAGGGCTCTTGGCACAGGGACCGTGACCTCACTACGCCTTGTTTGTTGCAGTACAACATGGCAGTGGAGTTGTCCGTGTGCACCTGTACCAGCCTCCCGTTGATGGATGGAAGGAAGGCTTTCAATGCCAAGTGGATGGCCCTCAGTTCCAGAACGTTGATATGGAACCAGGACTCCACAGGAGACCAGAGGCCTCTGATCCCCACCTCTCCCAGATGACCACCCCAAACCTAGAAGCAATGTATCATTTACCACTGTGAGGTCTGGGTGGGGAAGGGACACGACGAGGTCTGCCACTGATGCAATCACGGTCCAGTAACCACCCCTGCAAATCTTTTGCAGTCTGCTCTGAAATCTGAACGTGTTCAGAGAGATCCCCTTGATGCTGGGCCCAATGGGACTTCAGATGCCATGGCAGAGCTTGCATATGCCACCAGGCAAGCTTGACCAGAAGGATGAAGGAGGCTATCAGTTCCAGTAGCTTTCAAGTCAACCTAACTGAAATCCAGGACAAAGCCTGAAAGAACAGGATTATAGCCTTAATGTCCTAGACTCTCCTTCCTCCGTGAAAGGCACGAAACCGAACCATGTCCAGAATGTCTCCGATGAAGGAGCGCATCTGAAAAGGAGTCAAGTGAGACTTTGGCATGTTGATAGTAAACCCCAAACATGACAGGAGGTTCGGCATGGTCTGGAGATGGTTGACTACCATCTAGGGTGAACCCGCCTTCAACAGGCAATCGTCGACGTAGGGGAAGACTAGGACTCTAACCTTCGAAGATGTGCTGCTACCACCGCCATCACTTTCATGAACAGCTGAGGGAAACTAGTGAGTCCAAAGGGGAGCACAGCAAACTGAAAATGCTCCTGGCCACCATGAACCACAGGTAGTGTTGAAAAACCCAACAAATTACCTGGACGGGTACAAGGAAGTCGGTGTCCTGCAGATCCAATGCCACTATCCAGTCTTCAGGGTTGAGGGCACCAAGACCTGGGATAGGGTAAGCATTTTGAATTTGTCCTTCTGTAAGATTGCGTTGAGAGGACGCAGGTCTGAAATAGAACGAAGGACTTCGTCCTCCTTTGGCACCAGAAAGTAGCAGGGGTAACAGCCACCACCCACTTCTGGTACAGGCACTCTCTCAATAGCCTTTTTGGCGAAAAGGGATTGCAATTCCTGCTGCAAGATGGACAGGTTATCTTCCTTGAGTTGTTCCGAGGATGGCAGAGTAAGCAACAGTGTGGAAATGAAGAGTTGAGCATAGACCTTCTGAAAAATGTGTAAAACTCACCTCTCCAAAGTTATGGCCTGTCAACATGGCAAGAATCATCACATCCTGCCTCCTGCAAGGGTGGCTTTAGTCCACTAAGGGAACACTAAAGGGGTTTGGCAGGTGGGGCTGCAGGGAAGTAGTGGACTGGATGGCCCATTGACCATGACCGCAGAGGTGGTGTACACCACAGTTTCAAAACTTCTGGGCACCATGCTGGGGTTGGATTGGCTGATGGTATGCGGTACCTCTGCCAAAGCCACGAAAGGAACAGTGTACGGCTGATGCGGGAGGGTAGATGGAGGGGTAGATTAGCCTAGGGAGCGTGCCGTAGCCCTGCGCTCCTTGAACCGCTTGGGCTGCCTTGAACCGCTTGAACTGCCTTGTCCCCAAACAGGAGTCCCATTCAATGGCATGTTCATGAGGTATGCCTGAAATACCAGTGGACCGCAGCAAGGATGGCAGAGAATGGAGACACTGGTACCAATGGCTCACCCAATGGAATCGGTGGTGTCCAAACCACAATGATTCATTAACTTGACCGCATCACAACTGTCTGAATGGCATGGGCAAGGACTGGTCGGAGAGCATCATGGACACCTGAGAGAACTTGAGCCACTGAGTCCTAAAGGGTGTGAGAGAAGTGCCTTAGCAGGCAGCTGGCATTGACCTGAGCACCAGGCTGGTGAAGGAAAAGTCTCCCGTTTTGACTTCCTATCGGGGGAGTTGTTGGAAAGGTGCTGGGAATGGTTTTGCTTGCAAATGCCTGCACCACCAAGCTTTCAGGTGGGGGTGCCAAGATAAAAATGTAGGGTTGCCTGGGGCAGGGCAGTGGCATCATGCAATTTGATGATTGACATGGGGGGGGGCCAGACCAAGATATGGTCCATGCCCCCAACAAGATGTCTGTAAGTGCCTCATTAAATGGTAAGAGGGGCTCAGTAGATGTGGGACCCAGCTGAAGAACCTCTAAGTACATTGGTCTTCACTTTCAAGGGTGGGGAGCTGGAGGTCAGGCACTTCTGCCGCCCTACACATAACCATGGCTTAGGAAGCACTCTCCTCAGTGGCAGGGCCAGGAGTTGAGGAGTCTGGAATCAGGGAAGGTATCAAGATCACTAGCCTCCTGCAGGTCGTTTTACCATTTCTGTTCATGATAAGGTTGGCCAATTTCATCGACCACATTGTAATAGTTATTTGAATCCGTGCTAAACAGGAAGTGCTGCTGTTGTTGTGGAGGCAGATCAAGAGGATGCAATGGAGACTCAATGGCGGCTGGGCACAACTTCAGTCGTCAATGTCAAATTGATGCCAACTGGACTTCAGAGAGGACAATGGGGGTTGTGTCTTATAGAGTCGACATTGGCATCGATGCACCCGGAACCTGCGTGGAAACTGATGCCAGAGGTGGCGTGGAGCCAGCAGAGGCCTTGTTATGGGCTCGGAGGGTCCAGCTTGTGCAGAGGGTGAAACCACCGACGGTGACGCAGGTGAACCTCTCGGCTTAGCAGGGCCTGCAAGCTCACCAGACGGAGTCAGCAAGGATCTGAAGAGTCGCAGCATAGCTGCATGGAACTGTTCAATGTGCTTAGTAGTGGTGGGTGGCCACAGAAACTCTGGTTGTGCCAGCACAAGTAGCAGGATTGGGTAAGAAGTCGAACAACTTCAGGATTGATAGAGATTTATGGTGCTGTCCCAAGCCTTCTCATGAGAGTGTGAGTAGCAGGAAGGGGCCTACTTACTGAAGATTTGGATTAAGAGGAAGACTGATCTCTGGAACGACTCCTGCATCTTCTGGATCTCGAACTGGAACAGGATTGAACTTGCGAATTGGACTGATCTCCTCATGGAGTCTTCTGGTGCTTGGCAATGTAGAGTTTCACCTCACAGTCTTGTATGGCCTTCGGGTTTATCGACACGCAGTCACTGCAGGCCTTAGAGTCGTGGCTTGACCCCAGGCAAATTTGATGAGGATTTGTCAGACATTTGCTTGCAACAGTTCTTACAGGGCTTAAAACCTGTTGTTTTGGGAGGCAACATGTTTCTTGAACACTGTAAAATAATTTATCTTTTTTCTTAATGAGGTAAGGGTCTCACAAAGACAAGTGGCAGCTCTGGATCTGCAACTGGTGACGCAGAAAGGAAGGAATCAAAGTCAGCATGCATGAGTGGTGACTCCATAGGCTCGGTCTAGGTCACTCTCTCCCCGCAGCTCCGCTGTGCCCTCTATTGCCTCCAGACCCCGACCTCCTCCTTGGGAGGTTCGAGGCTGCTGCCCGCTCCTGCGCCTGCTGCCCGCTCCAACTGGGACCAGACTGCCTGCAACCACTGTAACCTTTCTCAGCCGTTTTTTTCTTAATTTTTCCCTGTTGTGCCACTGTTATTGTGCCCATCTGTGTCTTGCTCTAATTCCACCACTGTTTTTATTTTCTCGTGCCTGCCTGTTCCTTTCGCCTTTCACTGCTGATGCCCCTGCGCCCCCCCCCCGGAATTCCCCTCAGGAATTCCCCCACTCCCGGCTCCCAGCCTCTCCTCCCTCCCACCTTCCCTACTTAATGGCGGCCGCTGCGCGGTCACGCCGCCGGCGCGCCAAAGGCAAGCCCGTCTGCGCCCGTCCGTGACCCAACCGCGGTCAGCGCCAGGAACTCTGGACCTCCCACTACCCATCGCTACGACACCACCACCCTCCTCGCATTCAACCCTGGAAGACTTCGAGAATGCCAACAGGCCTCGCCGAACACGACCCACGGCCAGTTCTCCTGCCTCCACTGCCGCCAGACTCTCACCGCCACCCCGGCCTCCAACACTGCCGACGCCAGCACCGGGGACACCCTAAAATGCATCCTCCTCAACGTACGCTCCGTGCACAAACACGCCATGGAAATCTGGAACCTACTCGACTCTCTCTCGCCTGACATCGCCTTCTTCACAGAGACCTGGACCAACGCATACTCCGCCCCCGACATCAGCACCGGCATCCCAGACGGATACAAGATCCAGAGGAAAGACCGCCCCAACCACCCAGGAGGGGGCCTCGCCATCGCCCACAAGAGCACCCTCCGCCTCACCACCTCCAGCGAAACCTTCCCCTCCGCCGAACACCTGCACTTCCAGATCCAGACCACCCCCAAAGCCACACTCCGAGGAACCCTCATCTACAGACCCCCCCGGCCCCCGAACACCCTTCGCTACCACCATCACCGACTTCATCGCATCCCACGCCATCGCCTCAGCAAACTACATACTCATTGGAGACCTGAACTTCCACCTTGACAACCCCAACTCCACTATCCTTCGTGACAACCTCGCCAGCATCGGACTTAAACAACTCGTCAACACACCGACCCACAGAGCAGGACACACCCTCGACCCCGTCTTCGCGGCAGGAAAGAGCGTCCAATTCAGCCACACAACGCAGCCGCCATGCACCGACCACCACTGCGTACACTTCGCCATCAACAAACCCAAGGCACCCAAACCAGCCCCACGCCCACCTCGAAAGAACTGGAGCAAGGTTACCGACGAGCAACTTAACTCCACCCTCAACCGAGACAACCATACCTGGGCATCCGACGCAAACACAAACAACGCAACCAGAGAACTCCACACCTGGATCTTCAACTGCGCAGACGAGCTCGCCCCGCTACGCAACCCCAACAGACAAAGCCCCAGGAAAGCCGCCTGGTTCACCACCGCTCTCCAAGAAGCCAGACGCACCTGCAGACGCCTGGAGAAGAACTGGAGAAACACCAAGACAACCGAAAACCACACCACCTACAAGGACGCCTTGACGGACTACCATAACCAGATCAGAGCCACCAAGAGGAACTTCATCCACAACAAAATCCTGGCCAACTCCAAGGAACTTTTCAGTGTCATTCAGGAATTCACCAACCCACGCAGCGAAGCCACAGACATCACACCATCCCAAGACCTCTGCGACAAGCTTGGAACCTATTTCCACCTCAAGATCAAAAACCTCTATGACAACTTCATCGACCATCCACCAGGTGCCACAGACGGCCCCCGCCCCCCAGAAACACCAGCCAGCCCACCATCAACAACTGGACACCGATCACAGCCGAAGACACCGCCTCGACCATGAAAAGCATCCACTCGGGGGGCACCCACTGACCCCTGCCCCCTCACATCGACCACAGAGCTGCGGCCGCCATCGCACCCGAACTACAACGCACCATCAACACCACCTTCAAAACAGGCACCTTCCCAGACGACTGGAAGCGCGCAGAAATCAGACCCCTGCTCAAGAAGCCCACAGCTGACCCCACCGACCTTAAGAACTATCGGCCCATCTTGCTGCTCCCCTTCGCAGCCAAAGTTGCAGAGAAAACAGTCAACAGGAAACTGACACGATTCATTGAAGAGAACGCCGTCCTCGACCCATCCCAATCCGGATTCCGAAGCAACCACAGCACAGAGACCGCTCTACTCGCCGCCACAGACTACATCCGCACCCTCCTGGACCAAGGCCACTCCGCAGCCCCTCATCCTACTCGACCTATCAGCGGCCTTCGACACCGTCTCCCACCGCACACTAGTCGCCAGACTACACGACGCAGGCATACAAGGAACAGCCCTGGACTGGATCTGATCATTCCTCACCTGAAGAAGCCAAAGGATCATACTCCCACCCTTCCTCTCCGAACCCACGAAAATCACCTGCGGAGTCCCACAGGGTTCATCACTGAGCCCCACCCTCTTCAACATCTACATGGCCCCCCTCGCCGCCATCGTCCAACACGGCCTCAACATCGTATCCTACGCCGACGACACCCAGCTCATCCTCTCCCTCACCAAAGACCCCACCACTGCCAAACTCAACTTCCAGAAAGGAATGCAAGACGTCCCAGTCTGGATGACCAACAGCTGCCTGAAGTTCAATGCCGAGAAGACAGAAGTCCTCGTCCTCGGTACCACCCCTTCTGCATAAGACAGCACCTGGTGGCCGACCGCCCTCGGATACCCACCTATCCCCTCAGACCAAGCCAAGAACATCGGCATCGTACTCGACTCATCACTCACCATGAACCGACAGGTCAACGCCGTCACCTCCAGCTGCTTCAACACCCTCCGCATCCTCCGCAAGACCTTCAAGTGGATCCCCCCTGAGTCAAGGAAGACAGTCACCCACGCACTCATCACCAGCAGACTGGACTATGGAAACGCACTCTACGCCGTCATCAACAAGTCCCTACTCCACAAACTCCAAACAATACAGAACACCGCCGCCAGACTCGTCCTCGGCATCCCCCGACACAAACACATCAGCCAACACCTACGAAGTCTCCACTGGCTCCCCGTGGAGAAAAGAGTCACTTTCAAAATCCTCACTCACGCCTACAAATGCCTACACAACAACGGACCCAAATACCTCAACGACAGAATCAACTTCCACGTACCCAAAAGAAACCTCCGATCTTCCAACCTCGCACTGGCCGAAACCCTGCACATCCACAGAGCAGGCGGAAGATCCTTCTCTCACATTGCAGCCAAAACCTGGAACGAGCTACCGGCAGACATCAGACGCGCCCCCTCCCTGAACACCTTCAGGAAGACCCTCAAGACCTGGCTCTTCGGCTAAACAGATCTGCGGACTCCCCTCCCCCCCCCCCGTCAGCGCCTTGAGACCCTCACGGGTGAGTAGCGCGCTTACAATTCCCTGATTGATTGATTGATAGGCTCCGCAAGTCATTTCTGGAGATGGATTGCGTCAGTGTGGGGCCTCAAGGTGCCACCTAGTGGGGTCCAGAAATACTACCGCGCTGACGTCAGTTCTGTACACGACTTTCCGCGCCAGAAACACAGAGCCATGCAAGACACTGACCACTGGTGCACAAAACTAGGATGTCCTGAAAGGATGTCCTTAACCCTAGAAGTCAGTTCGCAGAACGAGCAGGATGGGTGGGGCGGTAAGGAATCTATAACTAACCTATGTTTCTTACAGATATATCGTTACCGAAGGTAAGTAACTTGTTCAACTGAAAGAAACAGTTAGTTATAGATTCCTCACCTTAGAATAGATACCCCAGCAATACCAACCCCGGAGGTGGGTCTGCAAACCAAGTTCACACCAGAAAGTCCTGGAGAACAGAACGGCCAAAGAAGCCGTCTCTCCGGACTTGACTGTCCAGGCAGTAGTGTTTAGTGAACGTGTGCAACGATGCCCACGTCACTGCCTGGCAAATGTCATTCAGAGGGACCCCTCGTCCAAAAAGCAGTAGTGGCTGCGGTCGCCCTGGTGGAATGGGCGCTCAGCCCCACTGAAGGCTCCTTTTTTGCTAGAGAATAGCAGGCTTTAATACACAAGACGACCCACCTAGAAATGGTCCGCTTGTGTACGGCCCGACCTTTCTTGGCGCCCACGTAGCCAACAAAAAGCTGGTCATCTACCCGGAACTGTTTGGTGCGATCCAGATTGAAGGAAAGCGCACGTTTTGGGTCCAGACGGTGGAGCCTCTCTTCCTCTTTAGAAGGAGGCGGAGGCAGAAAGAAGGTGGGCAGAGTGATGGTTTGGCCAATATGAAAGGTGGTGACCACCTTGGGAAGGAAGGAGGGACGAGTTCTTAGGACAACCTTGTCCGGATGTACAGCCAGAAAAGGAGGCTTGGATGAAAGAGCCTGGAGCTTACTCACTCGTCTGGCAGATGTGATGGCTACCAGGAAAGCAGTTTTAAGAGTTAAGAGTCTGAGAGGACACTTGGGAAGCGGCTCAAAAGGAGCGCACATCAAATAGGTCAAGACCAGATTCAAGTCCCACTGAGGCATTACGAAGGGGATAGAAGGAAAGAGATGAGTAATGCCTTTTAAGAAACGATTTACAACCGGGGACTTGAAGAGAGAAGGCTGATCAGGAAGCCTAAGAAAGGCAGAAATAGCCGAAAGATAGCCCTTGATAGTGCCCAGAGCAGAGCCCTGCTGGGCCAAAGAAAGGAGGAACAAGAGAACCTCAGAAAGAGGGGCAGAAAGGGGATCCACAGCCTTTGCTGTGCACCATGCCACAAATTTATTCCATCTGCAGGCGTATACCGTCTTAGTGGAGGGACGTCTGGCTGCCAAGATTACATCACAGACTTAGGGAGGCAGGTCAAACAACGTCAACTGCTGCCACCCAATCTCCACGCAAGGAGGTGGAGACTGGACAGGTTCGGGTGGAGGACCGTCCCCTGCTGCTGCGACAGAAGATCCTCCCGAAGAGGCAGTCGGATCGGAGGATCGATGGCCATGTTGAGCAGCTCGGGATACCAGACTCTTCGTGCCCAATCCAGAGCCACAAGAATGACTTGGGCCCGGTCGCGCTTGATCTTCTTCAGCACTCTGGGCAGAAGTGGTATAGGCGGAAAGGCGTATAGAAGACTGCGGCTCCACTCGCGACGAAAAGCGTCGCCTAGCGAGTGCCTCCTTGGAAATTCCAACGCGCAGAATTGCTGACATTGCGCATTCTCTTCGGTGGCAAATAGATCTAACCAAGGCTCTCCCCACTGCTGAAAGAGACCTTGCACCACCTCTGAGTGGAGACGCTATTCGTGATCCATCATGCACCTGCGGCTGAGTTCGTCCGCCCTGGCGTTCAGTGAACCTGCCAGGTGGTGAACCACCAGAGATATGCCCTGATGTTCCAGCCATGTCCAGAGGCGGAGGGGCCTCCTGACATAGGGTCCACGACCCCACCCCGCCCTGTTTGTTGCAGCACCACATGGCGGTGGTGTCGTCCGTGAACACCTGCACTACTCTTCCCCGGACAGAGGGAAGGAATGCTTTGAGTGCAAGACAGATCGCCCGAAGCTCCAGAAGGTTGATGTGGAGCCCGGACTCCGCCGGAGACCAGAGGCCTCTGATCTCCGCCTCTCCCATGTGGCCGCCCCATCCCAGAAGGGATGCGTCCGTCACCACTGTGTGTTCTGGTTGGGGAAGGGAGAGGTATCTGCCATTGACCCAATCCTGGTTTGTGAGCCACCGCTGCAATTGCCGTGCAGTGCCCTCTGAGATCTGGACGCAATCTGACAGATTCCCCTGATGCTGCGCCCACTGGAACTTCAGGTCCCACTGCAGAGTCCGCATATACCCCCTGGCATGATTGACCAGCAGGATGCAGGAGGGGAGGGAGTAGCCCTTTCGGACTATTTGCAAAACCCACCTGTCCAACGTGATGGTGTGCCAGTAGGAGAGGTGATGGCGGATCCTGCCGCCCACTGGCGTTTGGTGGCCCTGAAAGGTCAGACTAGGAAGGTTTGGAGGCTGCTGCAGAGGGGGCTGTGGTGGACTGGCCCGCTCGCTGGCCCCCAGAACCACGACGGTGGTTCCCACGTCCCCGGCCGCGCTGTGGCAGAACAGCTTGCGCTGGCCTGTGGCCCTGGGCGGGACGTAGCGGGGCACCCCTTCCGTAGCCATGAAAGGGGTTGAAAGGCAGACTGCGCAGGGCGGGTAGTGGAGACGCCCAAGGACCTGGCCGTAGCCCGTAAGTCCTTAAAGCGCTCTAGCGCCTTGTCGCCGAAAAGGCGACAGCATCAAAGGGCATGTCCATAAGGGTGGATTGGACATCCCCGGAAAAACCAGTCGAACGCAACCAGGCGTAGCGTCGAAGGGCTACTGATGTTGAAATAGTCCTGCCAAGTGCGTCGGCGGTATCCAGCCCACAGCGGATGGTAAACTTCGCTGCGTCTCTCCCCTCGGCAACTGCACGAGAGAGTATGGCCCGGGCCTCCTCCGGGCACTGAGGCAGCACCTGCACCACCGTATCCCACACAGAGTGGGTGTAACGGCCCAACAGACATGCGGTGTTTACCGACCGCAGTCCCAAGCTGGCGGAAGAAAACATTTTCTTCCCAAGGTGGTCCAGCTTTTTGGATTCCCTTTCCGGTGGTGCGGTAGGGAAGGCACCCTTGGAAGTGGAAGCTTGAACCACCAAGCTCTCCGGGGTGGGGTGTTGGGAGAGGAAAGTGGGGTCACCCGGGGCCGGGCGGTGGCGTCGGGCAATCATCCTATCCACAGGAGCCCCTGTGTTGGGCCTGGACCAGGTGCCCAAAAGGATGTCCGTGAGGGCCTCATTAAACGGGAGCAGGGGCTCCGAAGAGCTCGCAGCCGGCTGAAGCACCTCTGTCAGGAGGTTAGTCCTGACTGCCACCGTAGGAAGCTTGAGGTTGAGAGCCTCGGCCGCCCTACGCAACACCACTGCGTATGACGCTCCCTCCTCCATAGCCACGGTAGGAGGAGACAACATGCCGAGGTCTGGGGAGGTATCCAGACCACTGGCATCCCCCAGTTCCTCTCTCCAGTCCGGATCGTACTCCAACTGGTCTGACAAAGGGTCCCCAGACCCCTCCCAGTCTTCCTCACCCTCCTCTGGCTGCAAGGTTGGCTGAAAATGGCCAGGGTGGAACACAGGGGCAAAAGTACCCATCGGCGCCGGATCCGGCGTCGGCTGACGCCAGTCCGGCTCCGTGTCCACGTCGGGTTGGAAGCCAGGGTCGAAGAATGGGAGTAGTGAGGAGCCTCCTTCAGTCATTGATGAACTTCATTTTTTACGAATAGACAGGACAATGAACACCAGACAAAGACCACCAAAGAAAGGAAAATACGTTCGAGCAAACGAAAAAGAAGACGGAGAAGGCATGGAACTGCGCTCAGGTTCCAGAACCAAGGAAGTCAGGCACCACAAGTGACTGAAGGGTCAACCACTATTATCAATCTCTCAGATCTGGATCGAACAGAAGACGAAGAACAAATTCTGTCCTTGGGTCTCTCGTTTTGTAGCAGAACCAACTTCAATTATGGACAAACAAGGATAGATTTTTATAAATTCATTAGAAAACTGAAGTTGAAAAAGTTCTTCCATAATCGAGGGGATTTGACAACTGGGCAACAACTAATTCCAGGAGAGTCTGCCATTAACTTGGAGGTCGGGGATTTAAAAGTTCTACATGAGTTGGAACAACTGGAGACAGACATTCAAGGAACCGGTCCATCAAGTTCCTATAAAGAGACTGCTGATAGATTGGGGTTGGACATTTATGGAAGTGTGGCACCACCTTTCAGACCGAAATCTAATTTCATCCCCAATGCACCTTAGGACTCGATTGATATTTTTTCTGACCTAGTTATCACCGACTTAAAAGCATTATCATTCTCATCTAGCGAGGAATTTGTGAAAGGCACCAATCACAGAGAGAAAGAGTACCTCAGGGTAGTGAATAAAATTAAAGCAAGGAATGACATTGTGGTCCGGCAATCGGACAAAGGGGGCAATATTGTTTTATGGCCACTTGGCATGTACAATGAGGAGGCTAAATTGCAATTGAAAGACACAAATTGTTACCAGAGAGTACCTCAGAGTAATCTAGTTGAAGTCAAGAATAAATATCACAAAAACATGGCTAGATGGAGAGGCGAAGGCCTAATTACGAAGCAAGAATATGGTTTCCTAAAGGTAGAGGAGTTTATTAGGTCTATACGCTTCCACTGGGATCAGTCTCCCAAAGATAGCCAGGCCAAACAGTTGGATGAGGCGCTGACCTCCTTGGAACTCAGACAATTAGTGAATGTTCTTACTCATGAGAAGGGCCACATACTCGATTTGGTCTGTACATCCCATCCTTTTATCAGCCCAATAGATATCAGTCCCTGCGCCTGGTCTGATCATCATTTAATCAGAGGCCTGTTTCCACCCACAAAACAAGCAGCCCGTCCCCCCCTGCAGTGGAAAGTGTTGCGGGGTTGGAATAAAATTAGAGCTGACGACCTGGTTAACACCCTACTTAAATCAGCCAGCCAAAGTCCAATACAGGGGAACCTTGATGTAGAAAGCGCCACCCTGTCTACAAGACTGAAGAACGCCATTGACATGGTAGCCCCAATGCGTAGGGGAAGAACAAGGGACAAAGGCAAAGGGGCCCCCTGGTTCAACAAAGCCTTAAGAAACATGAAACAAACTACGCCAGTGCGAGAGAGCATGGCGTAAAGCTTATGACCCAGGTGCCCGGTTAGATTATCAATCTATGTTTGCAGTCTATAAAAAAGCAATTTTAACAAGGAAAGCAGAATTCTATGAAACTAGGATATTGACTGCTGACAATACACAAAAAGAAACCTTTCGGATTCTAAAAGAGTTGAGACAAGCTCAGGAACAGAAGCCCTCCTTCTGTCTGGAAGATTGCAACAAGTTCCAGTCCTTCTTCTTAAAGAAAGTGAAGGACCTACTGACGGAGATTTATCTTACTCCTACTGGCCATTGTCCCTTAGCGTCAGAACCCCTGCTCCCCACATATGATAAACCACTTACCGTCTTCCCCATGCTCACCCACGACTCCCTGTCTCCCTTAATGGGGCGGGTTAAGTCAGGGTCACCTGCCGACACCTGTCCACCGAGGATTTTTAAGTTGGCACTACCAGGGATAGAAAGCGAGGTCCTCTCGCTACTAAATCAATCTCTAGAATCAGGTCACGTCCCCACCGATTTTAAGGAAGCTCGTGTCATCCCACTTTTAAAAAAACCAGGGGCAGACGTGAATAACCTAAAAAAATTTAGGTCAATCTCCCAACTCCCATTCCTGGTGAAAGTGCTGGAACAGCACGTGCTGAAATCCTTGTCACATCACATAGAAGTAAACCACCTCCTGCAAACCAATCAGGCAGGGTTTAGGGCCCATCACAGCACGGAAATGGTAATGCTGGCAGTGCTAGATGAACTCAGGCCCAGGGCCGATAAGAAAAAGCCATGTGCCCTGGTTTTGCTGGACCTACCCGCGGCATTTGACATGGTCAACCACGACCATCTTTTGTCACGGATTTCGGAGCTAGGCATCCAGGGCACGGCCCTTAATTGGCTTACATCTTTCCTCAACGGCTGATCCCAGAGAGTACAGCTGGCTGACCATGTGTCTGATTCCGGCAAACTCTCGTGCGGGGTACCACAGGGCTCGGCGTTGTCACCTCTCCTATTCAACGCCTACCTTCAGCCCCTGATAGCCGCACTGAACCTTATGGAGTGTCAGATCTATAACTACGCTGACGACACTCAAATTATCATCCATACAGACAACTCCCCGGCCGCCCAAACAAGAATGCAAAACATTTTAAAATTTACTGTCAATTGGATGACGGCCAACTCCCTCAAAATTAATCCTGAAAAGACCGAGGTATTGGCCATCACCACAGACTGCAACCCCTGGAGCGACCTTTTTTGGCCACAAGAGCTGGGCACAAATCCTGAACCAGCCCTGGCCGTAAAAAGCTTGGGCATCAAAATTGATGCCAAGCTCTCCATGACTCAGCAGGTGTCGGCAGTAGTAGGAACATGTGTCGGCCTGCTAAGACAGCTACGGAAACTTGCCCCCTTCTCACATTCGCCACACTTAGAATGGCTGTATCGGCCATGATAGTGTCACGACTAGACTACGGGAACTCCCTGTACATCGGCCTCCCAGATAATTTGCTGGCCAGATTACAGGTTATCATGAATGATGCTGCCAGATTAATCTTTAGACTGCCTAGGAGGGCCCACGCCACCCCCCTCCTACGTCAGTTGCACTGGCTCCCGGTCAGGCAGAGAACCAAGTTCAAGGGCCTTTGCATTGCGCATAAAGCCATCTATGGCAAAGCCCCAACTTACATTAAAGATCATTTAGCCACCTACACCCCTAGCAGGGTACTACGGTCTTCAGAGGCCGGCTTGCTGGCCTGCCCCCGCTTCAGCTTGATCTCTAAAGGAGGAAGAGCCTTCTCAACCTCCATTCCTCTACTTTGGAACAAGCTGCCGGAGAATCTACGCAAGGAACACGCCCTTCTCCCTTTCAGGAAGAAGTTAAAAACAGTCCTTTTTGCGGAAGCATGGGGCACAACCTAATCAATAACACCTCCTTATGTGCTGGGGTGGGGCCCTCTCTCACAGCGCTTAGAGACCTGACGATGATAATGCGCTCTATAAATGTCAATTACAATACGCTACCTAATTCCTAAGGTCCATATAAACCCTATCAAACCCCCTGGAAGACCTATAATTTCGGCCATAGGAAGTCTTTTTGAGGCAACCTCCCGTTTTATAGATCATTTCTTACAAGACTTTGTAAGAAATCTTCCGTCCTACATTCAGGACACAAGGGACTTTTTAAGGAAGATTCAGAATATACCCTGGGATGAGAAATATTTATTAATTACTCTTGACGTAGCCTCGCTATATGCTAGTATTGTACATGATGATGGCTTAAGGGCAATGAGACATTATCTTAACATAAGACCTATTGGCTTATATCAGCATTCGGAGAGGATACTTGAAATGGCGAAGATGTGCCTTGACAATAATTTCTTCCTGTTTGATAAGGAGACATATAAACAGGTCAGAGGCACGGCAATGGGCGCTTGCTCCGCCCCCAGTTATGCCAATGTACACATGGGCCAGTGGAAGGAGCAGGTGCTCAAAACCAAACATGCCTTCAAATGGGGTAATAATGTGGTCATTTGGCAAAGATTTATAGATGACCTGTTTATCCTATGGAAAGGTTCAAGAGAGTCTGTCAATAGTTTTGTCAGTGCCCTGATTGACAATTCCCTAAATTTACAATTTACCAGCTCAATCAGTGATGCACAGGTATGCTTTTTAGATCTGGAGATTTTCGTGAAAGATGAAAAGCTACACACCCGCACTTACAGAAAACCCACGGCAGGGAACTCCATTTTACACTCCTCCAGCTTCCACCCCCAGAAACTCAAGTACAGCATCCCTTATGCGGAACATTTATGCATGAAAAGAAACTGTAGTAAAATGTCGTCCTTAAAGGATGCCCAAACTAAACTTACAGAGATTTCTAGAGCGAGGCTACAGCCCCCATGTGTTGAAGCAAGCCCAAAGTAAAGTAAATGATACCACAAGGCAATCTTTACTTTTCCCTGAAACTTCATCAAAGAGCAAGAAAAATGTGAACGATGTGCAAATGATTACGGGGTACAATGTCTATCATGTCAAGGTGAGAGCTTGCATGAATCGACATTGGCACCTGGTAAAAAGTGACCCTATATTGGGTAGTGTAACTCCAAGAAAACCCTTACTTACATTTAGAAGGGCCAAGTCGATGAGGCAGCAATTGGTAGTGAACAGCCCGGAGGTTACTTAAAAGGAAGGTTGGTTGAAGGCGAATCCGGGTTTTGTCAAATGCCATAAATGCAAGGTATGCCAACATGGCTTAAAAAGACAGAAATCCAATCCCCCTCCTTAGTAAACCCTGGACAATTTGTTGCGCATTTAATTGTAGAAGTGATTTTGTTGTTTATGTTTTGCAATGTTCATGTCCGAAACTCTATGTAGGAAGCACTATACATATGGTGCATGTTAGAATTCTTCAACATCTGAGGGCAGTCAATAATAATAAGATGTATCCTGTGGCCAGGGATATTAATAAGACAGATGGTGGAGATGTCAATGAACTTTCTTATTATGTGATTAACTCCGTCCCCAAGAATAGAAGAGGGGGAAATCGAGAGTTGAAATTGAGACAGATGGAGTTGAGATACATTATAATGTTGAACACCAAGATCCCCCAGGGCCTCGACTCTGAAGAGGATTTATATGTTCATATACATAGTTAGGTAAGAGCAAGTGAGAGTCCTGTTTTGGTTGGTTAGAACCTTAAATAAGAGAAGCAGTAATTATCCAGGTTAAGGAAATTGAATGGATTATTATTTTATAGTTCGGCTATTTAATGTGTATGATTTTATTAGCACAGTTTAAGAGAAAGGAGTCAGAGTGAAATATCTGCAGCGTAGGGCAGTAGCCAAGCATGACCCACGACAAGAAGAACATAGATAAGTGAAACATTCTAGGAGACTACCTAATTGTCTAGGAATGCTGGAATACAATTAATCAAGGGGGGGGAGAGTATTTAAACAGTTTTATTGTAATATTTTAATACTCAGAGAAAGGGATGGACTCCAGTGACTACAGGATTTGCACACTTAAGCACTTGCACTTTGTTCATATATGCAGTAATCATAAGATAGCAATAAAGCACTTGCACTTTGTATTTTACTATGCAAAAGAATTTTGGAAGAAAGGTTGATGCAATACCACAAACTGAGTCAAGATCAAATCCATAAATATAAGAAAACAAACTGCTACCCCCGAAATACACCTACATTTTCACACAGGTCTAGTTTTCAGCACAGGTGCTTGAATTAATTTGTACAAAGAAATTGTAGTACAAGGAAGGACAGTCTATCTCCGTCAGCACTTGCACTTTTTGATCTCATTCAGTAAATGAGGATTCCACTGAGTGAGATAGCTCTAGCACTTTAAGGCATGTTCAGCGGTCGTGCAATATTGAATGATACTCCTCCCCACGCAATCACTTGCACTTTGATGGACCACAAATAGGAAACTGTGCAATACGAATTTAGGCATTATACTGAACTGGGTCCAGCTGTAATAGAGGCTGATTACCTCCTCAACATTGAATGTTAGACCAAGAAGAAAAAAAAAAGACAATTAGGCATAGTATAGGAAAAAGTAAAAAATAGAAAAAAAGATAAAAAGAAAGATAGAAAGTAATACTATATAATTTAATTTGTAATGTAATGCAGTAAAACGCGGTTTTGAATTACTTAATTGTGCATGTATCAGTAAAAATGGGAAAAAGAAAGAGAAAAAAATTGTAATAGGGCACAGATACTAGTTTTGCATTGTATGACGATGTTAGTAGTATTCCCTCTATGTTTAGCGTACCGTGTTACTAGTCAACCTTGATAAAAGCATGAACTGTATGGCGCTCAGTGTGTGAGCAAGGTGGGGGATCCTGCCGAAACGCGTTACAACAGGAACATCAACATGGAATAAAGCGTGATTTTTTCAAGCCTGCTGTGTCGGTGTCCAGTGTGAAGCAAACTGGAAATTGGAATATATATATATATATATATATATATATATATATATATATATATGAAAGAAAGGAGTTTTGCCCATGCTGAGCCGCACTCGCAGGAGTCCAGTAACAATCAGGGAAGGTCTCGTAGGTCACCACTCCTCCGCCGTTTCTGACTCGTTTCGGGCATGCGCCCTTTATCAAAGGAAAGCGGCGCCACATTGAAGAACAACCACGGCATCCAGTATTTTCCCTCTTTTATTTCTTTCTTATGGTAATCAATCTCAGGTGAGTAGATCACAGTGCATTATGGGACTGGAAGTCCGTCAAAATTACCCCCATGTGGGATGGTGTCCTTTCACAGTGGCATGTCCAATCCATACAGGGTACACCCTTGAGGCCCCTTCCCCAGTGCAAGCATACCTCCTGCTCCGTGTCCCACTGTCTAAGATAAACAGCAGCGGATCCGCACTGATAATGCGGCGGTGTCGGCTCACGACCTGGCACTGGCCGTCAATATGAAAGAAAGGAGTTTTGCCCCATGTTGAGCCGCACTCGCAGGAGTCCAGTAACAATCAGGGAAGGTCTCGTAGGTCACCACTCCTCCGCCGTTTCTGACGCGTTTCGGGCATGCGCCCTTTATCAAAGGAAAGCGGCGCCACATTGAAGAACAACCACGGCATCCAGTATTTTCCCTCTTTTATTTCTTTCTTATGGTAATCAATCTCAGGTGAGTAGATCACAGTGCATTATGGGACTGGAAGTCCGTCAAAATTACCCCCATGTGGGATGGTGTCCTTTCACAGTGGCATGTCCAATCCATACAGGGTACACCCTTGAGGCCCCTTCCCCAGTGCAAGCATACCTCCTGCTCCGTGTCCCACTGTCTAAGATAAACAGCAGCGGATCCGCACTGATAATGCGGCGGTGTCGGCTCACGACCTGGCACTGGCCGTCAATATGAAAGAAAGGAGTTTTGCCCCATGTTGAGCCGCACTCGCAGGAGTCCAGTAACAATCAGGGAAGGTCTCGTGAGGTCACCACTCCTCCGCCGTTTCTGACGCGTTTCGGGCATGCGCCCTTTATCAAAGGAAAGCGGCGCCACATTGAAGAACAACCACGGCATCCAGTATTTTCCCTCTTTTATTTCTTTCTTCGAAACGCGTCAGAAACGGCGGAGGAGTGGTGACCTACGAGACCTTCCCTGATTGTTACTGGACTCCTGCGAGTGCGGCTCAACATGGGGCAAAACTCCTTTCTTTCATATATATATATATATAGGCTTTATACTTATCTGCGAATTACTTAAATTTTCGTTGTAAAGGCATGCGTGGTAAAGGTTTTTTAGTGGCACAATTTTGCGTAGTTAAGGATGTGTGGTGATGGTATTACGTGGTAACGGCCACGTTGTAAAGGCCGTTTCCCCCAGCAATGCTACCATGAGTCATCTGGTGGCGTTGTGTTGCTCAATACCACCCCAGAAGTAAAGAAGCAGAGTGGCATAAGCGCCACCCCTGCGCGCTGGCATCAGTTTCTTGCTTGTCGCTTTATCTCCCACAGACGTACAGTGTGAACGATTGGTAGTACCAGTGTGCAGATTTAAGAAGCTGGCTCTGTATATACTATACCAAAATGAGGTATAGTGTGCACAGAGTCCAGTGGAACCCCAAAGGTAGGCGGAGGTAAAAGTAGATAGCACCTTACTCTCTATTTGTGGTAGTGTGGGCGAGCAGTAAGGCTTTATCAGAGGGTAGTGTTAAGCATTTATTGTACAATCTCAGGCAAGAAATTATGTCACACACTCAAAGACTGAACTCAGACCAAATTTTTTTTTAAAAATATTTTTATTAGGATATTTTTTACAAATTTTCCACCCATGGATCAGCACCAATTTCACAGTAAATTGGCAATACGTGCAGAGAAAGTAAAGAGAGTAAGTAAAAATAAAACGAGAATCTCAATCAAGACATTTTAAGCAACCAGAAAAATAAAATATAAAAAAAGCAAAAGGAAAAAAGCCATAAGAACAAGCAAAGAGCATAAGAGACAAAAAGGTTGACAAGCAATAATCTAAATTCATGACTCTAACATTAATTTACAATCCTTAGGATTACACCATCCCATTCGCATAAATAAATTGGCCTAGATAGTTGCCCTTAAAATTCCTATTTGTCCTTCCATCTTGCCAATAATGCCCATATACTCTGCCCCAGCATTTTGCTTTTTACCCTTCCTCTCATAAATGGCCCTTTCCATTGTGTATAGTGAAAGTAAGCGCGACAGCCATTGATGAAAAGAAGGGGGAAGAGGATCAAGCCAGGCCGAAGCAATGCTCATCCGTAATACAGCCATAGCCACAAAGAGAAATTTTTTGGCCGTGTCATTCCGTTCGCTTCTATTAACTCCCAGCAATACCAGAGCAGGTGTTATCATAATTTTTAACCCCAGTGACATATCTAAAAATCTCATAATAGAATCTAACAAACACTGAAGACATGGACAGGTCGCAAACATATGCACAAGATCTGCTGCCGCCGCCCCACACCGTGCACAATTAATCCCTGAGAGCCCACCCCATTGCTTTATCCTTGCTGGGGTATAATATAATGCGAAAACAGTTTTATAATGTTGTGCTTGGAGCCCAGCAGAGCACAAAACCGTCTGGGCTAAACCCAAAGATTCTACCAGCCCCTCTTGTGTAACACCCACTCGTTCCACCCATTTATTCTCATGCTTACCTAAATCATCTTGCTTTAATTCAATCAACTCAATATACAATAACCTAATAATACCCTTAGTGCTACCCCGAATAGTATCTAAAACTCTGTTTCTACTAAATCCGCTAAGCCCCCCTTTTGTACCAAAAAACTTCGCAGCTGTAAGTATTTAAAAAAACTCCCCCTTTCCAACCCATACTCCCGCTGAATGTCCCCAAACTGACGAACCCCTACTTGGGTTATTAAATCCCCAGCAATCCGTACTCCCTTCGTTGCCCAAGAGGCCATTACCCCATCTGAAAAAATATCCGGAAGCATAGGATTTTTATAAAGCAGGGTATAATAATTGAATCTTCCCATACCGATCATTCTTTTTAGTGCCCAACAAATATTAGATGCAGCAACAAGGGTCTTAAATTTAGTCCTTTTATAGTAGCTATGCTCTGTAAATTTAAAAAAACAATTTTCGGCCTGATCCCCCAATAACAACTTATAAACATCCGGAATTTCAATTTCCCTATCATTATCCCGGGAAGGTGCACCAAACAGTATACCCATATATTGAAGAGCAGCAGCCCAATAATAAGAACGAAAATCCGGAACTGCAAAGCCACCTCTCTCTCGTGGTAAACACATAAAGCGAAGAGCCCTCCTGGTTTTACCCTGTGCCCAAATAAAACGATTAACTAAATTTTCCAAAGCTATAAACCAATGTTAAGAAAATTCCAACGGGATTGCCCTAAACAAATAAAGAATTTTTGGCAGAAACATCATTTTCACCACATTACGCCTCCCAACCAATGAGAGATGAAGATTATTTAACCTCTGAAAATCCCCTTTCGCCTTCCTAAGTATTGGTCCAATATTCATGGCAACTAAGCTGTCTAGATCAGACATAATTGAAATTCCCAGATATACACCTGACTTTGTAACACGAGGGTCCTCAAAATTAACAAACTGATTCAGTATAATTTGGGTCTTGGTGCTATTCAATGCATATCCAGAGTATCTACCAAACTCTTGCGCAATATGCTCTACCGTAATTATTGCCGAAGAGGGATCTGCTGTGAGAACAGCTACATCGTCAGCGTAAGCTAATACTTTAGATTCTATACCCTGACAAATAATTGGGGATATTCCATTACTGACCATAAATAACCGAATTAAAGGGTCCAAATATATAGCGAACAGCAGGGGAGAAGCTGGACACCCCTGCCGCGTCCCCCGTTGTATAGCAAAAGATTGTGTATATACACCATTCAGCCTTAAGCGAGCCGTAGGTGTTAAATAGAGTACCTGAATAGTTTTAATAAAGCCCTCCCCTAACCCAAACCATCTCAATGATTCCCATAAAAACCCCCAGGAGACCCTATCAAATGCCTTTTCAGCATCAAGCAGCAAGGCAGCCATAGGGTCCCCTGAGGCCTTCATTGCATCAAAGAGTGTTATCACTCGCCGTACATGCTGAGTGGTCCCCCGACCTATTATAAACCCATGTTGACACGGATGAATACTTTTCTTTATAATTTTATTTAGCCTTGTGGCGATAGCTTTCGAATTTTTTTTTACATCACTATTCAATAATGTTATGGGGCAATAAGAGCCGGGCTCCCTCGGTGGCTTATCTTTTTTTAAAAAGACCACAACTTCCACACCAGCCCAAGACTCGGGTGCGGGGCCCCCCCTTTGAGCCTGCAGAATTACCTCACACAGATCCAGTCCAATAATATCTAAAAATATTTTATAGAACTCCAATGGGATCTGATCTGGTCCGACTGCCTTACCAGAAGGTAAATCTAATAAGGCTCTCGTTATCTCTTCTTGAGACAAGGCACATTCCAAATTCTCCCTATCAGCCGGATTAACTTTATTTACAGCAATTCTGTCTAAGTATTTTCGGGTTTCCAATGGCGTCTCTAATGAATCTTCTGTATATAAATGATGATAAAAAGCCTAAACGTCTCTCGGATCCCGGAGGAGTCTGTTATTACCCTTTTATTCTTGTCATGAATTTCAGTTATCTGGCCAGCCACGGTTTTCTGTCTAGCTCTTACTGCCAATGTATGCCCCACCCTCATTATATTCATGGCAATGCTCTTTTTTTGCTAGATAAATTTCTGCAGCCTTTGCAGCAATATGTTCACCCGCCTCAGCCTTTTTTATAGCAAGCCGAAGTATAGTCTCATCAGCCGACCTGCCCTGGCTAAGAGTGGCAGCCAATACCTCTTCCAGTTTTATTAGATTAATTTTAACCTCCTCCTCTCATTGTCGTTCCTTTTTCTGTCGATAAAAACTATAGCTAGTCGTCTCCCCTCTAACCCCCGCTTTAAAAGCGTCCCATACGATTCCTATATTTGCACTCCCTCTGTTGAACTCCCAAAATTCTTTAATCCAACCTTTCATATATAGGACATATTCTGGATCATATAACAGCCTCCGCTCGAAAGTCCAGCCCCGAGGTTGCTTCCCTCCCCCTATAAAGCTAACTGTAAGGATTAATGGATTATGATCAGATAATATCCGAGGGAGCAATTCTATACTGGAATTGGGAAGAAGATGAGAAGCCAAAAAATAGTCTAACCGAGAGATAATCTTATGTGGTGCGGAAAAAAATGTACTGCCAAGTTCAGTAGGTTTCAGATGTGCCCACATATCAGTTAAACCATTATTCCTTATTAGGTTATCTAACGCATTACCAGTCCTTTTTTTCCTACCCGAGTAATTACTTCCTAAAGTGCCCCACTGAACCCCCAAACCATTAATATTAAAATCCCCACAAATAATCATTGGTGAGGGCCATAGAGCTAAGTTTGAATCTAGAAATTCAAAAATTTCCGGATCGTCCCTTGTAGATCCATAAAGAGAACACAATGTAAATCTATTGCTATTTATAGAGCATTCTAGTAGCACCCATCGCCCCCATTGATCTCCAGACTTTCTTATAACTTTAACATCAGTCCTCCGGGTGAGGATTGCCACCCCTCTTGTGCGCGAGCCTTGCGTTGTGTGTACCAAAAGTTTATATCCTAGTTGTTCTAGTATTAGAGCTCTGCAACTTTCTATATGCGTTTCTTGAACACAAATAAAATCTACCCGTAAAGTTTTAAGCCAGATAGCCACCTTATGCCTCTTATGTTGATCATTCAATCCACAGATATTTACTGTCACAATTCGTAAATTCATACCTTCAAGTTCTCACTTTCCTTATAAATAATCCTCACCATACCGTCCGCTATAAAGCTCATTATGTTTACTTTAGTATCCGTCACTCTCTTTAGCCCATCATCATTAAGCCACATCAAAAAAACTTGCTTCGACCTACTCAGTTTTTCCATAAACCTTGCTAAACGTGCAGCCTCCCATTGTGCTGATCCAAAACCAACCTCCAAGAAAAACCCACCCCCTCCCTCCCAGCCCCCACCCCCCTGCACCCCTTACAGGCAGCTAGGTCAGTCATGACCTAGGTATGGCAGCTGAGCTTCCATCTCAGGCAGTGCCGACCCTCCCCCCCCCCCGGAGACCCCTGTAAAAACACCTGATAAGTGACTTAAGTGAACCACATGAAGATAAATCCATCAGGGATATGCCCCCTATTCCCAAAATTCCACCACAAAAACACCATGTTTATACAGAGAAAATCCAGAGCGCTCCCCAGACACTCCCCAAACGGCCCCCCATTAATCAAAGATTATTCCCCCTCCCAGATCCCCTATTAACTGGTACGGTTTGCACCCGCCTCTCCGTTATCTCAGTAAGAAATTCCTGAGCCTTCACCTCAGAAAAAAACATTCTGACCTTTCCTTGATAAAGAACCTTAAGCCTAGAGGGAAATAAAAGAAAGGCTTCACAGCCTGCTCCTTGGAACGGGGCTATCATTTGTCGAAGTCTCCATCTCCGCTCGACCGTTGTATGGCAAAAATCCGGCCGAGCGAAGAAGGTATGCCCCTCGAATGTACGTTTTGAGTCTGGTCTTGCCTTGTCTATTATAGCCTGCCTTAGCAGATCGTTGCCCACGTAGATTAGTATGGCTCTTGGTCGCTCCCCTTGACTTTTAGCATGAGCTTTCCTAAACATTGGAAAGCGGTGAGCCCGCTGAATTTCCACCTCCCAGTTCCACTGGGGGAGTTCCGGAAACGCGCCCTTCAACAGTGTGACAACGAAGGCCATAATGTTCTCTCCCTCTATATTTTCTTCCAGACCCAGCAATCATACATTATTGCGACGCTGCCGATTCTCAAAGTCCTCGAGCTTCCAGCAAACATCCAATTTTGTTTGTATCAAAAATATTATTTAGTTATTTTATTTCTAGAACCAAGCCTGGTGCAGGTAAGTGAAATAATACTTTGCAATATTTATGCAGTAAATTACAGTTGAATGCAGGTTCAAATGCAGTTGGTTGAGTTACAGGTAAGACAACAGTTCGAAATTACTTTTCAGTTACTTTACAGATTACTGTGCACGTTACTTCTTGGATTACTTTTTAAGTTACTTTTGCTAACCAGTGTGATATGCCTAGATATCAGATTGGAACATCTCCTAGACAAAAGGTAAATAATACAGTTTTTGTATATTTGCAGTTTTTCAAGTTTTCATACAAACCAACTCCACACTTAAAAGATTTTTCACAAGAAAGCAGTCAATGCAGTCCAATGGGAGAAAACAATGTTATCGACCTAACGGTAAGTACTTAGGTTTGGGAGTTGGTTTTCTGGGGTTAGCACTAGGGTTCCCCCAGGATCCCCAAGGATGCACTCTTCAAACACCCTCAGCGGCACTGGGGCAGCTGAGTGCAGAGTGTTGAGGTCCAATGTTATCCAATGGGGAATAGCGGGCCTTTGGTTGGTGACTGCTCACAAGCAGGCCACAAGGTTGTGGGAGCAGAGCTCCTGGTGTTAGGCTCAGGTCAAATGGGGATACGAGTTAGTACCCAGAGTGCACCCACAGCGGCGCAGGGGCGGCTGGGTGCAGGGTGCTGTTTTGGTGTCGGGTGCCCTGTTGATTTCAATGGGAGTTGACGGTTTTGTATTTTGGCTGCAGGCTCAGTCCAGGAAGACTTCCGGGAAGAACCAACAGCTGGGCAGGTAAGTTGGAGGGCTCGGGGACGTAGGTGCACCTCAGGTTCTTTTCTCCAGGGCGCAGGGCGGCTGGTTGCAGGGGTGTCTTTTGAGGTCGGATTTCACCTTACTGGGCCACTCCCGGTTGGGGGGGGGGTGGTGTTCTGTGCAGAGGCTGCAGGCAACATAGGGGAGTCCTGGAGGGGTAAACCCACGGTGGACTCGGACTCTGGAGCGCTGGGACCGGTGGGCCACCCGGATTCGGCCCGTAGGCGTCGAGTGCAGTGGTGGTTCCCGGCGTCGGGTATCTTTGTCCTCAGCAGGCTCAGAGTCTTTCGTCCGGTCTTTGTGGAAGGCAGTCAGTCCTCTCAGAGGTTCTGGTTGCTGGCTGCAGGACAAGGTGACTTTTGGCGCAAGATCTCTGGAAACTGGATACAGGCCGGTAGGGCTGGGGCCAAGTCCGTTGTTCTCTGCAGTCTCCCCTGCTGGGCGTCTTCTTTTGTCCTTCGTAGGTTGCGGGAATCTGCCTTCTTGGTTCAAGGCTGCCCCCTAAATACTGTTTAGGGGGCATTTTAGGGGTCTCGAGGTCAGTAGCCTCTTAGGGTGACTACACCCTTAGTGTGCTCACCCCACGTGGGGAGTGGGCACAATCCCTAATCCTGATTGGAGAGTGCCTGCCATCTGCAAGATAGCGGGCACTGAAGAGTGGGCTTCACCTCGCCTCCCCCACCCGATAGGTGGGGTTGGCAGAGGTGGGCACACCTTCTGGGCTGCTCTAATTTTTCCCAACAAAAGGGGGGAGACGGGAAGGGGGCCTGCTCCCGATAGGAATGGCTGGGGGTCGCATTACAAAGGCGGCAAGGCCTTTGAAGCTCCCCTGCCACAGAGGGCTCTTCCTGACCTGGGGAGGTGTGACCACCTCTGCCCAGGAAAGGCTTTGTTTCTGGGCCCAGGGAGCGAAGGCTGCCACCCCAGGGGTCCTGAAACATGTTTTGTGGGGCAGGCTGGTGTGTACCAGTCAGGGGACCCACCAGAGGCTGGTCGTTTTTCAGGGGGAATCTCTAATGTGCCCTCTGAGTGCATTGTATAATAAATCCCTCACTGGCATCAGTGTGGGTTTATTATGCTGAGAAGTTTGATACCAAACTTCCAAGAATTCAGTAAAGCCATTATGGTGCTGTGGAGTTCGTAATGACAAACTCCCAGACCCTATACTCTTTATGGCTTTACTGCACTTACAATGTCTAAGAATGGACAAGGATACTGTAGGGGTACAGTGCTCATGCAACTGTACCCTCACCAGTGGTATAGGTCACCCAGCTAGAGGGGTATCTTACCTATACCATAGGCAGTGGGTTGTAGGCATGGCACAGAGGTATGTGTGCCATGTCGACTCTTCACTTTTCTCTGCACCAAAACACGTAACCTGCAATGGCTGTGATTGTGTGTGTTAAGGTACAGGACCTCTAAGGGTGGCACAATATGTGCTGCAACCCTTAGAGGCCTTCCCTGGTCACAGTGCCCTTGGTACCCATGGTACCTTTTACAAGGGACTTACATGTGGCCAGAGAGGTGCCAATTGGGGGTACAAAGGTACAGTTTTGGGAAAGAACACAGGCCCTGGGAACCTGATTGGCAGGGACCCAGGGCACATCAAGACAAAGTGCATCAGAAATCTGGCAAAAGGGGGGGGGGGGTTACTACAGCAGAAACCCAGCTTCCTACAGCAGATTCCTAACTTGGTACCTTTTTAGATGTTGAAGAAGCCACTCCACAGAATGGGGAAGTGAGAGGGCAGTGAGGAATCTGCAGTTAATGTGCCCACCAGAAAAAGTGTTACCGAAGGTAAATAATGTGTTCCTCTGATGAATACTTCTAACAGCAGATTCCTCACCTTAAAATAGCTACCAAAGCAGTACCTACTCCGGTGGAGCTTCTGTGAAGTTGACGAAGACCAAAAAGTATTGTAGGACCCATCGGGAGAAATGTGCTTCCTGCCAGACCTGGCTATCAAGATAACAGTGCTTTGTGAATGTGTGCACAACCTGACTGATGTCAAGGACAGGTACTCCGTATGCCATAGCATTGGTAGCAGCCTTAAGCCTGGTGGAAGGGGCTCTCAGACCTTCCGATGGCTGCTTCTTGTCCAGTGCATAGCAGATCTTGATGCAAAGAACTATCCACCTCAACAAGTTCCTCTTAAACTGCCTTGCCTTTCTTTGTTTCAGAAAACTCCACAGAAAGCTGTTCGTCCACATGGTGTTCTTTGGTATGATCAATGTAAAAGCTTAAAGCCCTTTTTTTAATCCAGTCGATCAAACCTCTCCTCCACTTTTGAGGGTTGAGGTGGTGCAAAGAACATAACCAGGCTGATAGACTGCCAAGCGTGGAAAGGAGTCACAATTTTAGACAAGAACACCGCCCGAGTTCTCAATACTTATTTGTCTGGACAAAATGCTCATATAGGGCAGATACACCTATCCACTGAAGATCACTCAAGCGACGAGCTGAAGTAATTGATATCAACAAGACAAGAGATGTAGTGATCAGCTATGTATTGGTTTGAAGGACGTGCACATGAGAAACACTAAGACCAAATTAATGTTCCACTATGGTATCACAAACAGTTTAGAAGGCAACATGTGTAAAGCCTTTTATAAACCTCATCAAAAAAGGTGATTTAAACAAGGATGCTTGGTCTGGTAAATGTAAACAGGCCGAAAGGGTTGACAAAAAGTAGTGCCCACTGTCATGCCTAAGTGGGCAAAAGACGAAATGAACAAAACATCCAGCTGCGTGGATTGTAAAGGGTCAATCTTGTGGCTAGCACATAAAGGCACAAACATGTCCCACTGCCTGCCATAAGTGGAATTTGTGGAAGGGTGATTGGCAGTGAAGATTTCATCCAGCACTTCCAGTGGCAGATCAGAAGCAGTCAATTGCCGCCCCTCAATGTCTACGCATGGAGGTGCAGATTTGGGTGGAGAACCCTGCTCTATTGCTGAGAAAGGAGGTCTTTCCGAAGTTGCAGCCTGATCAGGGGGACAGGGGGGGTGGTGGGAGGACAGGTGCTCATGCCCACAAACTGCAGGTTCCACACTCTCCTAGCCCAATGCAGAGCCACAAAAGTGACTTGGGCCTGGTCGTTCTTGATCCTTTTTTTGAAGTTACCTCATGCAAATTGCTGTAGCAGCGCCCACGACCGTTGTGACCTGGTACACATCCTCTGTGATTGCCCCTTGGTACAACCTTTTTGGGAGGTGGTTGGCACCACGCTGAGTAAGTCCCTACCAATCACGTTACCTCTGCTTCCCTCCCTGATCCTTCTACATGACCATGCGACCTCCCGGGACCTTTCCCGCCTTCAGGGCCGTCTATTGTATACGGCGCTCCCCACAGCAAAGATCTGCATTGTAAGTCACTGGCGTTCGCCCACCCCCCTTCCCATGATGAATGGCTCTTGACGATGTACCAGACAGCCTTCTATGAGCGGGCCATCTATAACCTACAAGATAAGACAGAGACCTTCCTTCTCACCTGGGGTTCTTTACTCCGGGATGAAGCCCGCTAGCTCTCAGTTGAGTGCGCCCTTTACCCCTAATGGGATTACCAGATATTATATCATGCGGACACTGCCCTTGGCACCCTGTCTGGTCATGATCCTTGAGGGTGTGAGCCTACTCACCCCACCAACTACTTCCCTCTTCCACTTCTGTCTTTTCTGCCTCTCTTCTCTTCCTTCTCCTGCACTCCCGCCCTCATTCACCCCACCCCAGCGTGTGTCCGAATGTGGGTTTCCGGTTTGCTTTTCTTTTTTATTGCTTAATTTTTGTCATATCTTATCTATCTGCTCTGCCCCTCCTTGCCCCGCTGTTCATCCTGTGCACAGATATGGACCAACGTGCCCTCCTTGATATTGCCCCTTCTTGCCCCCCAAGGGCACCAGCCTATTGGAACCTCCACATGCTATGTATCTAGTGCTATGATCCATTATGCACTGTTTTTCGCACATTATTATTGTTTCACATATCGTGCCTTATGTCTCCCCCCCTTCTCTTATACATTGTTTTGTTATGCTCTTCCAATAACGAATTGGGAAGCAGAATGCATCTTGATGTGAGTATTCTCATACAAACTCCAATGTGCAAGACTTTGACACAGCGCGCTCTTATGGTCATCCGCTCTGGCATTCAAAGACCCTGCACCGGAGGACGATGCCCTGAAGCTTCAACCAACTCCAGAGGTGCAGAGCCTCCTCACATAGGGTCCAGGACCTCACTCTGCCCTGCTTGTTGCAATACAACATGATGGTGTTGTCCATGAGAACCTTCAGATGCCTCCCTTCACTTTGAAGGATGATAGAAAGGTTTTCAAAGCTGAGCAAATGGCTCTTAACTCCAGCCAGTAGATATGGAGTTGGGCTTTCACCACAGACCAGGGTGTTCTGATCCCCACCTCCCCCAAATGACCTCCCTCAACACAGCAGTGACACCTCGTACGGGCCCATGTCCAACTTCTGTTTTCTGCAGTCGCTGCACGGTCTGAAATCTGTAGTCTCAGGAGAGGACTTAATTTCAGAGCACAGTGGATTTCACTCTGTTTTCAGGAGCCGTAGAGTCAACATGGAGCAACACAGTTTCATCTGGTGGCATGCAGGAGCAATGCTGGTTAAAGTTGTCTGGATACAGTGTGGTGCCTGAGGTGTATTCTAAGGTGAGGAATCTGCAGTTCGAATTATCCATCGAGGATATATCTATATATATCTATATATATATATATATGTCTATATATATATATATATCTATATATATATCTATATATATATATATATATATATATATCTATATCTATATATATTGAAAAAAAGCCAAAAGTTAAAGTAACATTCTAGTTAGGTGAAAATTTCAGTGACAACGTAATGTTTTAATCTAAAAAAACCTACTGAAATTCACCAGTTACAGTTATCTCAAGTAACTATAACTCATGCCTTAAGGCAGTGGTTCTTAAACTTTTGACTTCCATGGACCACCAGGTAATCATTACTGGAACCTGGGGACCCCCACTGAAACATTATTGGAATTCAGGGACCCCTCTGAGTCGTTACTAGAAGCCCAGGGACCATGGCCTAGGCAATTTTGATGATTTTAATCCAAAAACAATACACAAAAATACAGAAACAGCATTCATCAAACAAATACACAAATGATTAAATATTTTATTTAATTCACAAACACGGGAATCAAACATCAACATTTTAATTTCAATGGGAAACGTTGGAGCTTTCCTAAATTCAATTGAGGACGTCCATACTATATTCAGTTTGACTTAAGTGCAATTAATTTTTAGCCTCCTATTTCAAATTCATTTACAGAACGTTTTAACAAATTTTACATTTTGCTTCGTTATTTATATATACTTTATTAATTTGTAATATTTAATTTTTTAAGTCGTCGCAGACCCCAAGGGGACTTTTGGACCACAGGTTAGTTCCGCTGCATTAAGGTACCTATAACTCGGGCCCCTGCCATGCACAGTCTTGTCATCAATTATGTCATTTCAGATGTTGCAGTCATGCTATCAATGATGTCATAGTTCATGTTATTAGTGATGTAATATGTGCGGTAATTATCAGTGCATGGCAAGGGCACAAGTTATAGTTACCTTAGGACATGAGTTATAGTTACTTGCGATAACTCTAACTGGTGAATTTCAGTGTTTGTGTTTTACTTTAAAACATACTTCAGATTGAGCCAGTTCAGGAACCCTTGGTTTCCACTTTGGTGCAAAACTGGACAAAGGAGAGGGGAATATCCTCCCCTCTGTTCAGCCCATCCGCTGGGAGGGACCCCCACCTCTATGTCATTCAGTTTTCCCTAGGGAACTTAAGGGCTCCCCTGTGGTTGGGTCCTCAGATTCTTCATGGAACAATACTCGACTCTGAAACCAAGACACTGTTGGACCATCTGGACACTTGGACTTCGTCTGGAACCGAGACTGCATCAAGGAAGACTCCTGGCGCTACGCGATTCGGCTTTTTGTCTTGCCTCAAGACCCAGAGTGCATATCAGCACATAACCAGACACCTAAGAAACTTGCCGAATGAAGGCACCACAGGGGGCCATACATGCCATGAAGACACGGGCCGGGAACATAGGCCCCTCTGAAAAGGCACGGACCATTCAGTAGATTTAAAAGACAAAGGCCTAGCTCTCAATCGCCTTAACCTGAATAGATAACCGAAGTGGGAAGTTGACACTACATGATCAGTCAGGCTTCTCTGCAACACTGGGGACCACACCTCATCTCCTAACTACAAGCAGTGTGACATCAGACCCCAGGCATTTTGAACCCCCTGCACAATAAGACGGCACAATACGTTCAACACAACTCGCAATACGCAGATATCAATGAAGCACAGCTTTCTCTGGTCTTCACAAAATCCTGGATCTAGTGCCTCAATTCCCCGCACGCCCCAACAGTGTGTAAACCCTGAAGGAGATCTGCCCAGTGACCTGCATGTTGCACAAATATAAAGCCCTATGCAACTCTGGATAGCGCAGAAGGGGCAAGCATCTGATGAAAACTAACAGGTGCGAAACAGGGCTATCTGTAACAGTGAGAGCGACAAAGCCACCAAGGAGCCTGAAAATAAAACAGCCTTACCACGCATTATAGAGTGCATCCTAGTTTCTTCCCTAATATTGTGGCAATGGGACGAACCAAAGGAAGACAACCAGACCCTGATGGGTCAACACAAATGGACTCAGTCACTCAACCTGCATATGCAGCAACAGATAGTGTGCCCCCTACCACAGACAGTCCGCAACCAGATAAATTAGACCTTATCTTGAAAGAAATATGGGAATCCCGCACAGTAATGGAACAACAACTCTGTTCTCTTACCACGGAAGTCACCCTAATAAGAGCAGATCACAAAAAGCTAGCAGACAAAGTGGGCACCAACACAGCAGCACACAAGACCTAGCCCTCTGGCGAAAAGAACAATACGAAATTGTAGAACGACTCCAACATCAGGTCTCAACATTGCAAGACAAGGTGGAAGATGCAGAAGGTCGTTCACGCCGAAATAACATTCGTATAATAGGACTGCCAGAGAATAGCGAAGGCCAGAATGCAACATTATACAAAGAATCCTGGCTGAGAACAAGAATAGCCCTGGGAAGATTATCCAAACTTTTTTTGTTGAACGTGTACACAGGGTTCTGGCCAGGAGAAGAGCACCTGGGGCGGGGCGCCCCATAGTTGCTCTGATGAACAAGTTACTTACCTTCGGTAACGATGTATCTGTAAGAGACATGTTAGTTACAGATTCCTTACCTTAGAATTACCCCCAGGCGTCAGACTGTATCCGGATAATTTTTTTCTCAGCAGTACCCCTGCACGTCGATAGGTGGCTTCGGTTGACTCCGCGTCCGTCGTCATGTTCGCCGGGATGACGTCGCAGTGTCTATATAGACGCCGCCCCTGCGTGCTGACGTCCGTTCTGACACGACTTTCCATGCCAGAAGCGCAGAGCCACTGGTCCACTAAACTAGGGCCCTGCAAGGGAGTCCCTGTCCCTAGAAGTTAGTTCGCAGAGCGGCGAGGATGGGTGGGGCGGTAAGAAATCTATAACTAACATATGTCTCTTACAGATACATCGTTACCAAAGGTAAGTAACTTGTTCATCTGAAAGAGACTGTTAGTTACAGATTCCTTACCTTAGAATAGATACCCCAGCAATACCAACCCCGGAGGAGGATCTGCGAACTAAGTTCACACCAGAAAGTCCTTGAGGACAGAATGGGCAAAATAGCCGTCCCTCCGGACTTCGCTGTCCAGGCAGTAATGTCTGGTGAACGTGTGCAAGGATGCCCACGCGGCTGCCTGACAGATGTCAAGGAATGGAACTCCACGAGCAAGAGCAGTGGTGGCCACCGTAGCTCTGGAAGAATGAGCACGGAGCCCTACTAGAGGTTCCTTCTTCACCAAAGCGTAGCAGATTTTGATACAAAGGACAACCCATCTAGAGAGGGTCCGCTTTTGAACGGCCAAACCTTTCTTGGCACCCACATAGCCAACGAAGAGTTGATCTTCCACCCGGAAATCTTTCGTGCGATCAAGGTAGAAAGATAGCGCACGCTTGGGGTCCAGACGGTGGAGTCTCTCCTCATTGGAAGGGTGCGGAGGTGGGAAAAAAGGTGGGCAAAGTAATGGTTTGTCCAATGTGAAAGGGCGTTACCACTTTGGGAAGGAACGAGGACCTTGTCCTAAGCACCACTTTGTCCGGATGCACAGAGAAGAAAGGGGCTTAGAAGAAAGAGCTTGGGGCTCACTCATTCTGCGAGCAGAGGTGATGGCAACAAGGAAAGCAGTCTTCAGAGTGAGGTGCCTGAGAGGACAGTTGTGAAGAGGCTCGAAGGGAGCCCACATAAGGTAGGTTAAGACCAGGTTCAAGTCCCACTGGGGCATTACGAAAGGAGGAGGAGGAAAGAGATGAGTAACGCCCTTGAGGAATCTCTGTACAATAGGGGACTTGAACAAAGATGGCTGGTCTGGAAGCCAAAGGAAAGCAGAGATGGCCGAAAGATGGCCCTTAAGAGTGCCCAGGGCAGAGCCCTGCAGGGCCAAAGAAAGTATGTACAATAGGATCTCAGAAAGAGGGGCAGAAAGGGGATCCACAGCCTTTGCTGTGCACCATGCCACAAACTTATTCCATCGACAGGCATATACTGTCTTAGTGGAGGGACGCCTGGCTGCCAAGATAACATTACAGACTTCGGGGAGAAGGTCAAAAGCTGTTAACTGTCTCTGCTCAATCTCCACACAAGGAGGTGGAGGCTGGACAGGTTTGGGTAAAGAATCCTCCCCTGCTGCTGCGACAGAAGATCCTCCCGAAGAGGCAGTCAGAGTGGAGGATCGATGGCCATGCTCAGGAGCTCTGGGTACCAGACTCTTCGTGCCCAGTACGGAGCCAGAAGAATGACTTGGGCCCGGTCGCGCTTGATCTTCTTTAACACTCTGGTCAGAAGTGGTACAGGCGGAAAGGCGTACAGGGGACCGCAGTTCCACTCGCGCCTAAAAGCGTCGCAGAGCGAGTGCCGCCTTGGAAATTCCAACGCGCAGAATTGCTGACATTGCGCGTTCTCATCGGTGGCGAACAGATCTAACCAAGGCTCTCCCCACGGCTGAAAGAGACCTTGCACCACCTCCGAGTGAAGACGCCATTCGTGATCCACCAGGCACAGGCGGCTGAGTTCGTCCGCCCTAGCGTTCAGAGAACCTGCCAGGTGTTGAACCACCAAGGTCATGCCCTGATGTTCCAGCCATGTCCAGAGAGGAAGAGCCTCTTGACATGGGGTCCACGACCCCACCCGCCCTGTTTGTTGCAGTACCACATGGCGGTGGTTTTGCCTGTGAACACCTGCACCTCTTTCCCTTTGAGAGAGGGAAGGAATGCCTTCAGTGCTAGACGAATCGCCCAGAGCTCCAGCAGGTTGATATGGAGCCCGGACTCCGCCGGAGACCAGACGCCTCCTGGCATGCCACCTGGCATGATCCACCAGCAGGATGCAGGAGGCCATGAGGCCCAGCAGCCTCAGGGTCATTCTCACCGAAATCCGGGATAGAGGCTGAAACTTCGGTATCATAGCCCGAAAATCCCTGACTCGCTGCTCGGGAGGATAGGCCCGAAACTGCACCGTGTCCAGAACCGCCCCGCTGAAAGGAAGAGTTTGAGAGGGGGTCAGGTGTGACTTCGGCACATTGATGGTGAACCCCAGCGAGTGCAGGATGTCCGCCATAGTCTGGAGGTGGGAGACAACAGCCTGGGGCGAGCCCGCCTTCAACAACCAGTCGTCAAGATAGGGGAAGACTGGCACCCCTAATCTGCGCAGATGAGCTGTGACCACCGCCATCACTTTCGTGAACACCTGAGGGGCGCTGGTAAGGCCAAAGGGGAGCACGGTGAATTGAAAATGATCGTGGCCTACCGTGAACCGCAGGTAGCGCCTGTGGGCTGGCAGGACGGGGATGTGAAAATAGGCGTCCTGCAACTCCAACGCTATCATCCATTCTCCAGGGCAGACAGGACCTGAGCCAGGGTTAGCATTTTGAACTTCTCCTTCCGGAGGAAAGGACTGAGGGCCCTGAGGTCTAGAATAGGACGCAGGCCTTAGTCCTTCTTGGGCACCAGAAAGTAGCAGGAATAGCAACCACGACCTACTTCTGGCGTAGGAATCCTCTTGATGGCTCCTTTGGCCAAGAGAGCGGAAACTTCCTGGCGGAGAAGTGCCAAATGATCCTCCGACATGACATCGAAAGACAGTGGCATGGAGGGAGGGATAGTCTCGAAGGGGAGGGAGTAGCCCCTTTGGACGATTTGCAAAGCCCACCTGTCCAAAGGGCATGTCCTGCAGGGTTGCCTGGACATCCCCCGAAAAGCCAGACATCCTCAACCAGGCATAACGCCGAAGGGCTACCGACGTGGCAATCGTTCTGCCCAGTGAGTCGGTGTTATCCAGTCCACGGCGAATCGTGAATTTGGCTGCGTCTCTTCCATCCGCCACTGCTTGGGAGAGAATGACCCCGGCCTCCTCCGGGCACTGAAGCAGCACCTGCGCAACCGTTTCCCAGATGGTATGGGAGTATCGGCCCAAGAGGCATGCGGTATTCACGGACCGCAATACCAAGCTGGAGTAAGAGAACATGTGCTTCCCAAGATGATCCAGCCGCTTGGATTCCCTATCTGGGGGAGCAGAAGGGACTGCACCCTTAGATGAAGAGGCTTGGACCACCAAGCTCTCAGGGGAAGGGTGTTTGGTGAGGAAAACTGGGTCGCCCGTGGCGGCAGGCGATCGTCCGTTCCACAGGAGCACCTGTGCTGGGCTTGGACCAGGCGCCCAGAAGGACGTCAGTGAGGGCTTCATTGAACGGCAGAAGGGGCTCAGATGAAGTCGCCGCCGGTTGAAGCACCTCCGTCAGGAGATTAGTCCCGACTGCCACCAAAGGGAGCTGCAGGCCCAGGGCCTCAGCTGCCCTTCTCACTATCACAGCATAGGACACCCCTTCCTCCGTAGCCACGGTAGGGGGAGAAAGCATGCCAAGGTCAGGAGAAGTGTCCAGACCACTGGCGTAACCCAGGTCCTCTCTCCAGTCCGGCTCTTCTAGCTGGTCTGCCAAAGGGTCAGAAGACTCCTCCCAATCCTCATCACCACCTTCTGGGCGATAGGGAACACCAGGGATGAACAGGGGAACAAAAGTACCCTGCGACGTCGTATTCGATGTCAGCTGACGTCGATCCGGCACCGCGTCCATCTTGGGTGCGAGGATGGGGACGGCATCGGCCGGTGACGTCGTCGCTGGGATCTGCACCGTGGAAGGTCGAGTGAGGTCGACCGGTGTCGATCCGGATCCATGCCTGGATCCACGGGGACCCTCCGGCACCGGGGCCTGAGCCGCCGGCATCGAAGGCCCAAGGCCCCTGTTCGGCTCCGTGGGGCCCGAAGGCGTACCAGCGGAGTTGGGCTGCCCTAAGATGGAGTGGAGGGCTTCGTAAAATGCACAAAGCTGGACAGGGGACGCTCCGGCTCCCGTAAAGGGAGGGAGGCTCGGAGTCATCCCAGAAGGAGGCACCGAAGACAGGGCCTTTGAGCGACGACGGTCCGGGTCCCGCGTTGCGTCAGCCGATCGATGGGGAGAAGGCGAAGAGCGGCGGTGCTTCTTTGCCTTCTTCTTGTGCTTGGACTTACCAGACGACCTGGACGACTTGGAGTGTGACGAGGTGTGGGGGGCTTCGAGACCTTCCTCTCGAGTGGGACTGGGAACGACGCAGAGCCAACTGCCGGGCCTCCAAGAGCTTTTGGGACTGCTCCCGCAAAGACTTGGGATTCATGGCCCGACAGTCTGAGCACGACTTCAGGTCGTGATCGCGCTCCAGGCACCAGAGGCACACGAGGTGCGGATCGGTGACTGACATCAGCTTGTGACAGGAGTCACAGGGCTTGAAGCCGGTTCGACGATGGGACATCCCTTGTGCACCAGGAGTCGAAGACTCAAAAAAGAGGTCGACAAAAGTTGAAAAAAGTTTATTCAAAAAATGACTACTGGGCACGCTCTCTCCGGATGTGTGCTGACTGGAGCGGAAAAAGAAAGAACTGACGTCAGCGCGCAGGGGCGGTGTCTATATAGACACCGCAACATCATCCCGGTGAGCACGACACCGGACACTGAGTCGACCGACGCCACCTACCGACGCGCAGCGGTACTCCTGAGAAAAAAAATCTCCAGATCCAGTCCGACGCCTGGGGGTAATTCTAAGGTAAGGAATCTATAACTAACAGTCTCTTTCAGATACTCAACTACAGAGAACGGGACTTGATCCTTCAGATGGCACGAGAAAAAGCACCCTTCAAGCATGATAACATGAATTTCGCTGTTTCCAGACTACACCCTACAAGTCCAGAAGTAGCATGCCTCGTACGAAGGAATCAAACAAAATCTTCAATCTCTTAACCTGAAACATGCTCTCTTATATCCTGCCAAGCTCAAGATTATCCATGATCAAAAAAGCAACTTTTTTGACACTCCAGCTGAGGCATGGGAATGCGTAGAACACACCTTCCCTGAACTGCCTATAGACGCGGCCCTTAGACGCAATGTTGAACCTACGACCCAAAGACGCCAGCCGAAAGCCGGTGCCTAAAACCACAGAGGCAAGATGAAGATCTATTACCTACACCTGAACAAATGTTGGAGGGGCAGTGATCGGCCCTGCTATCTGCAGCAACTTTCCGCAAAACGAGAACACTCACAGATGAGGAATCCTCAACAGGTGGCACGGTCCAATCAGAATCAGACAATATCCAGCCGCTCCTACCATCCATGACTACACAGACAGCAAATGATTTACTGAACTAACAGATGAGTGCCAGCTTGCTTGCATATCCTAGTTTGATCTGTGATTTATCTACTCTACCGCTTTGATGAAAGGGTATGACAGCATCACCGCCATGCTGGTGTCCTATAGAATGAATGATAAGCAGAAACAAGGTGAGAAGGCCACAATAAACTACCACGTAATCTGTCGACTTGTGATAAACATGTATCGCCATTAGGGGACACGGAGTTGAACCCCTTTAAAGAAGCAGCCACCTCTGGAGCCTATATGATAAACTTATAAAGTGAAACTGTTACTGGGGAACTGGAGCGTGATGTTGAGGCCCACTAATAAGTTATTATGCTGCTGATGTGGTGGGCTGGGTAAGCACTTCCTTCAAGGGAGAGTGGCTCAAGGCTGCCTGGGAACCCCCTTTCACTGTTACGCCATTATGGCCCCTTTTTCAGCTGCATGTTTTGCAACTACACGGTTAATGTTGCACAAAAAGTTCGGTTGAACAAGGTTCATCAGTTGGACCTAGTATTGGGTAGTTTACGGGGGTTCCTGATGGGTGCCACACGCTTGCCGACACAGAGGCAAAACTCATAAAACACACAAGGGAATTACACATGGCGACAACTCAACAGTATAATTACACTACCTGGAATATACGGAGAATGGGATCAATGAACAAACGACAGAGTTCACGCGCAGCTAGTCAGCCGTAAAGCACATATAGTGTTTCTGCAGGACAGCCATTTATCTACTGCTGAAGCCACTAAACCTCAAAGGAAATGGAGGGGACAGCTATTTAGTACAACATACTCAGTATTTGCACGGGGGCGCGATATGGATCAGGGCAGGAATTCCCTTCTTTGATCACAAGAGGCGTATCGACAAAAATGGCAGATACGCTCTAGTCCGTGGTACTTTAGATCGCAGCACATTGGTATTGGGGAGCCTCTATGCCCGAACACAGACCAGGATGCCTTTTATACTCCGGTGGGAACGGTACTTGCGGACTGGACCCAATTCCCCTGGATATTGGGGGGTGATTTCAATGCAGTCTTAGATGTACGAGTTACTTACCTTCGGTAACGATGTATCTGGTAGAGACGTTATCTAGCCGCAGATTCCTTAACTGAGAATATCCCCAGGCGTCAGACTGGATCCGGAAAATTTTGCGCAGCAGCACCTCTGCGCGCCGGGGGGTGGCGCAGCTTGGCTCCGCCCTGACGTCGTCCCCGGACATGACGTCAGTGGAGCCATATAGGACCCTCCTGGCGCGCTGATGTCCGTTTTCTCCGGAGGAACTTTTCCGCGCCACAACGCGGAGCCCCCAGTAAAACTGTGAGAGAATGGGAACAGTGTGCGAATAGAAAAGAAAATTGGTGAGAGAGAAAGAACCAAAGGGTGAGAAAGCACCATGAGCGACAGTGAGAAGCACTGTCGACTGAAAGTTGGTGAAAAGGAAAGAGCAGAGCAATACTCTGAGAAGCAGTTTCGCAAAAGCGAAGTGAATGCCACCCCTGAGGCAAATCGATCTATAAAAAGAAGACCAAGGCAGACGACAGAAAGTCTGCACCAGATGAAGTGAATGAAAAGAGCAGAACAGCACACTGAGAAGCAACCCCGCAAAAGCGAGAGAATGCCCTCTCCTGAGGCAAAACGGCAATGAAAAGAGCCAACAGCGACAGGCAAGAAAGCCCCAAACCACAGGATTAAAGAAGAGAAAAGAAAGAAATAGGGAGACTGTCCCCTCCTGTGAGAGAACCATGGGACTGAGGCACAGGCCAAAAAGACCTCAAAACCAATTGACTGGAGGAGTGTCAATGGAGAAGGTGGGTGGGAGGGTAGAGAACACCAGTAGGCCCCATACTGGAGGAAACCAATGTGGAAAAACGCAGAAGGACACCTGAACTCACCGCCCAAGCATGAGATTGGGAGGAGCAGAACAAGTAACCCAAAGGAATAAGCCTGACGGGGAGGGAGGTGAGAGATACCACCCCGTAGAAAGACAAAGCCACCCAGAGGGAGGCGAATGCAGAAAACCCCACCTGAAAAGGTCCTCGCAGATCGGGGAGGATGGGTTGGCGTTAAGGAATCTGCGGCTAGACAATGTCTCTACCAGATACATCGTTACCGAAGGTAAGTAACTCGTACATCTGATAGAGACATCTAGCCGCAGATTCCTTAACTGAGAATAGATACCAAAGCCATACCCCATAGGAGGCGGGTCTGCGACTGAACCCCACTAAGTTCCCAAGGGAACAGAAGTGTCAACCAGTTGACTAAACACAGTGGGGGCAGCACTGCCAGAGTAGGGAGTGGCCAACAATGAGAGGCAAAGGCATGAAAAGCTGCCAAGGGCGGCAGGAAAGCCCTTTCGGTGAAATAGTGTTGAAAGGGAGCACAGAACCAGAAGGTCAGTGCGGAATGAGAGTGGATATCTTCTGTAAAAGAAGAGGAACTAAATGTAGGATGTGAGGGATCCGCAGGATCCGATGGACCTGCAAAAGAGAAAGGTCCAGCTAGGGTACAAGAATGGACGAGTCCGAGCATGCAGGACGGACATGCATGACAGTGAAAGAAGCACTGTGGAAGGGGGAACAGCAGTGGAAGGATGCGGACGACGCCCAGGAAGATGTCAGTGTTACTGGAAACACAAGACCTGCCAATGCACCATCGCCCATGCACCGGACATGTGAAAGGGCGGGCATCAAAAGGCAGAATGGCAGAGAATGATGGCAATAACCAGTGCTACGCATGTGGGGAACAGAAGTACACAAGAGACACTGTGTGTACCGCCAGAACCACACCACGGAAAGGGAAAGGCACAATGAAGCGCCACGAGCAAAAGCGGAGATTCGAGAGACGCATCACCAGGGTGTATCGCGTGAAAGAGAGCCGGCAAAACTAACACACGCAGAAGACTTGCGCTCACGAAAAGTGAGGAACAAGACCACGGCCACCGCAAGAAGGACCATGCATGTGTGAGGTCTGGGTGTGTGTAGTACGCCGGACAGGAGAAAAGAAGACAGGACGCAGCCCGGTGGATGCGTTGGAAAAGAAAAGAAAAGGAAAGGAAAAGGCACCATAGGCACCAACAGCCATGTTGCAGCGGTACCGGACAGAGCAATGCCCAGAGCCAGACGCAACAGCCACAGGCGGTAGGGAAGATCCACCATCTACCGCGAGACAGACAGGGAGGCCGAGCAGTACTGGAAGGAGTCAGTACGAAACGTACAGGACGAACAAAAGTGGATGTACGCACAATAGCCCACCAGGAAAACAATGTTCTGAGGGGAACACTCCCGCTGAGAGCAGCAACAGCAGCCCGAAGGAAAGCACGACAACACCTGCACGGAATGCAGCAGGGAAATAGGAAGCTCTGGCAGGGGAAGTGGCCAGAAAAGCAAGGCACAAGACTATGTAAAGTATCAGCGTCTGGGGCCAGAACGCCACCATGGAGAGTGAAGTCCAACCATGAAAGGACTACGCAGCATGGATAGAGGAGAGTAGAACTAGGCAACGTAAAGTTGCAGGAAAGCGCAGCAGCCCGTGACAGCGAACATATCAGGGAGCAGCCATCGGACGCTTATAGAACACAGAAGAATAGTGCCGAGCTAGCTGTGCGTGCTCGGGGACAGCGACAGGGTCCCTCTGGTAGGCAGTCCACAGATGGGACGGCCACAGCGAAAGAACCACGACGAGACGGTTAGGAACCAGATGGTCGCAAGGAAAGTGGCTGACGAGAAAAAGCAGCACAAACCACCCAAGGAGGGCTAACCTGAAAAAAACCCTCCTGGAAGAGGTGACACGAGGTAGAACCTCAAAGTCCTCCGGGATGAGGGCACACGAGGACTTTAAAGCCCTCCTGGGTCTCAAGAAATGGAGCAGTGAGACGCAGGGGAGTGCCACAGACCAGCAGCAGACACCATGAGAGAGGCGATAGAGCGAGACCAACAAATGGACCGCAAGAAGGTCCCGGGAGGGACCGCAGCAGCAGTGAAAGTTTACAGGCACAGCCGCAGGACAACCTTGTGAAAAAGACCCCACAGGAGCCTACCAAGACTGCTGTGGGAAGGAGGGAGCTATACAATAGCCAACGAATACCCCACACAGGGTAAGTATCAACCCCAACAAGGGGCACCTCTTGAGCGTGAGCTCATAGACAGAGGATCAACAGAAATATAAGCAGCTGACCAGCTGCATGAAAGAAAAGAAATCGCGGCGAGAAGCCGCCCAGGCCGTTCAGGTATTACAGCATGAACCCAGGGCCGACATGAAGCAGAGACAACACTGCAGAGGGTGAGGACAAAGTCCGCAACCGGACAAGAACAGAATAAAAACTATGGAAGGGTAGAAAGAAGGCGGTGAACCGCCGAGTCCGCATGTTCGTTAAACAGGGACACACCATCAAATGGCAAATCCCGGAGGCGGTCACGAACATTTTCGGGGATACCCCCGTCGCGCAGCCAAGCATGGCGACGCAGAGCAACGGACCTGGCCATCGCCCGACTCACCGAATCGGTGGAGTCAATGGCAGACCGAATGGTAAAGCGTGCCATCTCTCGGCCTTCATGGAGACGAGCCATGTCATCACGAGTACTCTCAGGGAGAGAAGGTAAAAGACACTCCACAGAGTCCCAAAGGGCACAAGAAGCCCGGGCAAAGACGCAAGCCGTGTTCAGAGCACGTAAGGCTGAACTAGCGGACGCAAAAATGCAGCGTCCATATGTCTCCAACCAACGAGACTCCCTAGTGGGAGGCAGCAATAGAGGCGGAGAGGAAGGCTGCGTGGCAAAAGCCACCTGGATTACTAGTCCCCTGAGCCCCAGGCTGAAGGGACAAACAGGCTCGGCCCCCAGGGGCCGGACGATGCCGATGCGCAATGGCCCGGTCGACAGGATCTCCTGAAGAGGGCCGTGCCCACGTTCCGAGAAGCGCGTCGAACAACAAGCCGCTAAAAGGCAGCAAGGGCTCAATATCCACCTCACCCTGGTGGAGGAGATCCAATAATGGATCGGAGGACAAGGAGACAGACGGAGGGTGCAAGTGTAAAACAGCTGCAGCCCTGCGAATACCCCTAAAAAACAAAGCACCAGCTTCAGTGGGCATCCTAGAGGGCGACAATAGGCCCTCTGTAGGGGACGGTTGCAAGCTGACACGTCCCGCAGCAGGAGGAGCAAGGGGCCACTGACCCCAGGGCATCGGAGCCAAATGGCGTGGAGATAACCCCGGGCATACCGGATCCGTGTCCTCCCGAAGTGGAGAATCAACTAGAACCGGTGGCTGCTCCGGCGTCGAACCGACGTCGACCTCCATGAGAGGCGACCCGGCTGTGGCAGGAGCCGGCATAGACGTCCCCAGCACCGATAGGTGCGGAGAAGGAGTATGACGACCAGGAGTCGACAGGCATGGTGCCGCCGGCGCCGCAGGGAGCTGCCAGGGGCCATGCAAAGACAGGGCAGAAGGGCTCGACGTGGGGCTGGGACGCCCATCCGGGTTGTGTCCCGACGTCGGCACGACTCCGGAGCCGGAGTCGAGGCACTCGGCCGGCGCCGAGGGCGAACCCGCCGGCGAAGATCCAACCTGAACGCCTACCTCCTCTGTGGGACCCGAAGGCGCGCCAGGGAGAGGAGGTGACCCGAAGATGGAGTGCAGAGCCTTGTAGTAGGCTTCCATCTGGGGTCGAGTCGCACCATCACCCGGAAAGGGTGGGTAAATGGAGGCCGACTCTGGGGGGTACGGCTCCGTGGTGGAACGGGAACCATGACCCCCATCGTCACGTTGAAGCGAGGTCGCTGACCTCCGTGACTTGTGTTTGGACTTACCTTTAGGTGAACGACGGTCGCAGGAACGACTCCGGGAGCGGACGCAGACATAAGAGCCAGCCCGAGAGCGGCGGGGAGACGCCGTGCGGGATATCCGGGCGGCCAAGAGCTTTATTCGGCGCTCCCGTAGGGACTTTGGACGCAACTGCCGGCAGGCGGCACACTCCACGGAGTCGTGGTGCGACCCAAGACACCACATGCAAATGGTGTGCAGGTCCGACGCCGACATCTGTCGCGAACAAGTCTCACACACCTTAAAGCCCGAAGGCATCGCACACCGTTCCCCAACGCAGAAGGCGTCGAAAAGGCCTGAAGAAAACAGGCCAGAGGAACAGCTGAATCCCGGATCCACGTTGGGACGCGGAAAAGAAGGAAACTGACAGAGCGCCGGGAGGGTCCTATATGGCTCCACTGACGTCATGTCCGGGGACGACGTCAGGGCGGAGCCAAGCGGCGCTGCCCCCTGGCGCGCAGAGGTGCTGCTGCGCAAAATTTTCCGGATCCAGTCTGACGCCTGGGGATATTCTCAGATAAGGAATCTGGGGCTAGATGTCTCTATCAGATATCACACTAGACCAGTTCCACCCCCCACTCCCAGGAGCAGCGTCAATACGTCAATACAACAGGCTAAATCCTTACAGACCTGGTCACAAGGATGGTCATTGAGGGACATATGGCGCAGCCACAATGAGGGTATGAGGGAATACTCGTATTACTCACCTACCCACAAGTTACATACTCAAATAGATCACATTCTGCGGCCCGTTACTTTTAATGCAAATCACCCATACAACATATGTTGGTAAAACGATATCAGACCACAACTCTTTAGAAGCAATCATTTCCTGAGGACGTGTCCCCACACCAGTTCCCACTTGGAGGCTAGACCCTCGCCTACTCGAGGATGGCTTTTTCCGAGCCACTATGGCATCAACCATTGATACTTATTTTACAGGAAATGAGGGAACGGCCTCTTCGGTGGGGATAGAATGGGAGGTGTTTAAAGTGATCATACGCGGCACTGCAATTAGCGCTGTGGTGGGTGCACGTCAAACGGTTAATAGGGAGCTAAAACAGGTGGAAAACACCCTGGGCAAACTTTGAACATGAAGCAGCTCAAGGCATAGTTAACACAAAGTATCTCCAAGAAGCTCGCATAAAATACGCAGAACTCCTAGAACAATTGCGGGTCATAGATTACCGAGCATATACACAAAAAGTCCATACTGAAGCAGATAGACCAGGCACGCTTTTAGCACGGATAATTAGGAATGCCCCACCACCTATACCGATACTAGAGATAATCACCCTGCAACTGACCCGAATAACCACCCAAGTTGAAATAAAGAGGCCTTCATTGTCATTGTACACAACCCGATGGAGAGTAGACTCGCAGGCAATCAAAAACTTCTTCAGCTCAGTTCGCTTACCTCAAATAACTGCAGATGCGCAGGAGACACTAGCTGCAGCGATAACTGCTACTGAAATAAGGGCCGCAATTAAAGATCTCCCTAAAAAGAAGTCACTTGGCATAGATGGCATACCAATGGAATTTTACGCTTCTTATTCCCTACAACTGGCTCCCAGACTAAAGACACTATACCAAGAATCACTCACGGCTGGATTGTTACCTCCCCACTACAGTGCATGCCCTAATAACTTCACTGCCTAAACCACGCAGGGACCATGCTAACCTCTCCTCATATAGACCACTTTCTCTACTAAACACAGAATACAAAATACTCAGTAAAATATTAGCCAGCAGTCTCCTGCCTCTTTTGCCAAAACTAATAGATTCTAACCAATGTGGGTTTGTACCGGCACAAAACACATCCTTAAACATACGTAGACTGAGTAATGTTATGTCGGCCTGCCCAGAGGCACTGGTTGGAGCGGGGTGCTTATCACTGCACATCTGCCAAGCCTTTGACACACTGGATTGAGAACATATGCTGACCACATAACAGATGTGGGATTCCTCTCGGATCTATACAGTGGTTCAAATTACTATATCATTCCCAAACAGCCCATGTACGCACAGGGTCACACATCCTAGATGTATCAGATACAAAGGGACAGGAGGCAGGGTTGCCCTCTCACACCCATGTTTTTTGTACTTGCACTCAAACCCCTTGCACAGACTCCGTGCCAAATCTGTAAATTGGGATATCACTATTAATCATACACTACGCGCACTGTCATTATATGCAGACTACATCACACTTTACTCCAAAGACTTACGTGAGAATTTACATACTGTTGCACAAACCTTCGCTCAGTTCGAATTCATGGTGGGACTGGCCATTAATTACGAAAAATCGTATGCATTCCCTTTTAGGAGTGACCTGAACGTGCAAACAATCCCCTTTGGAGAAAAAGGTATAACAGTTGCCCCTAATACTTTCCGTTACCCAGGAAATCAAATATATAGACATCCGCATGACCTAATCGAAGGGAATACACAAAAAGCAATAGGCTCCTTGAGTATGCAGGTTGCTTTTTGGACATCCCTCCCCCTCTCAATTGCAGGCCGCCTAGCAATCTCTAAAATAGTGATGCTTCTGCGGATCCTTTATTTCTTTACAAATCTACCTGTGGTGATTCCCAGATCAATTTTTAAAGCTTTAAACACATTACTGATCAACTTAATTTGGGGCACAGGCCGCCGACGCCTCAGTCTGGCGAAACTACAGCTCCCTTCGGATGCCGGAGGAATGGGGGCACCTGACTTTCGTGCCTATTGCCTGGCAGGACAATTACAATGGCTCTCATACTGGGTGGTGGGATAGAACCTGCATGAGATAGATTATACACATCAGATGATCGACCAGGGCGCATTACACAAATTGTTATGTTCGGGTGCCACAATCCCTCCGGCGGCTCCGTTGCTGCTCAAGACCGCACTCACTTACTGGAAACAGGAAAATAAATATACTGCACATACTCCAGTTTATGCCCCTAATATACCACTTCTTGGCATACCAACCGCCATGGGAACTCTTACAAAACGTAGACTCACTCCATGGAAACTGGCGGTAGTGTCTGAAATGGGGGCACTGTTTAGGGATGGGATGCTACTAACACGCCGACTTTGTGCATGAGCCGGGAGCCACAGGGGTGCTTTTCCTGATACACACCAACCTGGTATGTTATATCAAACAACATTAGGCACCTCAGGGAACGGAGCCTGATACAAACGAACTAATGAACAGGAAGACACTTTATCCGTTGGTTTTACAGACTCATTCAAACTCACCTACCATCACCACTAGTACAGCTGCGTTACAATTGGGAAAAAGACAAACGGGGCGCTCTCGAATAAGGAGTGGAAGACAATACTGGAATACCCCAAAGGAGAATCCTGCAAACAAGTTTTAAATTTATACAAAACATGATAACACAGAGCGCTTACCTAACACCGCACAAATTACACTTCATCTTCCCCAACACCATGGTGGCTTGCACCAGATGTCCTGAACAGGATGCAGATTTAATCCACATGATCTGGACCTATACTGGATGGTGAAACCTTTAGAGCCTAGTCATAACTCTCAGGGAGGTGGTGGAAGGCACCGGTTGGGATTCAGCGGAAACTTGCATATTGAGGCTCCACCCACGGAAGAAGGGACAGGAAGTTCAGATTAGATTTGCAGACTTGGCTCTTATCTTAGCTAAGCGATGTATCACTAGTAGGTGGAAATCAGCACCCTCCCCCCCAGGATACTGTCATGGAAAGAGGAAGTCTAGCTTTAGGGACTTGCAGAGAGCGGTGCCAATCGCAGGGAAGAACATAGGGGTCTCCGGAAGAAGCCCATAGGAACGAGCTGGGATTTACTGCTCGAATCATTCAAAACAGACTTATTCAATACTCAAGGATAACCTCATAAGATAACACCAGTCATAATCCACCGTACTCAGGACCTTTCCACTAGCCTTACCCTACCTATACGATCCCTCATACCCTCTTAACAGATTTGTATATAGGCATGCCTGCCCTGAGTCAGTCACACTTTACCGAAACCCATTGCTTCAGGTCTCCAACCACATTGAAATCCGTATTATTCATCACAGGGAACATTCAGATCGAATAGGTCCACTAACGACCCTGTGACCATCCATGCACCCGTCAGCAAGGGGGCGGGGGGGTTAACCAGTTGCCTATGTTTTAATAAATGTTTTTTCCAACTATCATAATCGCTAGGTCAATAGCAGCCACCTGCACTGTGGACAGATACTACTTACAATGTACCCTGTAGATTATACAAGAAATGTATTTCACAAAGTAAACAAAACATTCTAAAATGTGAAAGTTGATGTGATCAACCAAGTTATGTAAATGTATTCGCTTGTAAAGATATAATTTGAAATGACAAGTAAAATGTGTTCTAAATAAAAAAAAATTTTAAAAGGAAGACTCCTGCTGCTCCTGGTCTTGCTGTTCTTCAAGTCTTTTGCATAGTCTGTGCTTCATCCAGGTTCCCCAGAATGCCGGTGGGCATTAAGGACATCCAAAGTGATCTCCCTTGGAGTGAAGGAGTCACTCCCCTGCATCTGCAGGCACCGCAACGAAGTTGGCCGGTCTGCTGCTCCTGTTGTCCTACGGGCTTCCTGAGGCCCAGCAACACAGGTGATGGTTCTGCAGCTCCCTAGAGGCCTGACCTGTCTTCGCTGCCATATTGAGGACAGTATCCCTCGTCAGAGCTGCTGGAACCAAACCCCTGGACACTGCGTCGACTTGCCATTGCCAAGGCTTGTTGGCTCTGCACTTTACAGACCTCCAGCACCTCATCCCTTGAAGATCAGAGTCTTCACTGCATACCTTGCACTGTGGGCCTCCTTCTTGGATGAGCTGCCTGAGGTCCTCTTGCGACTCCTGTGCCTTTGGCCTGAGGGTCCTTTTGAGGGTCTTCCTTTGTTTCAGTGGGCTCCCTTGGTTGCTTGGGGCCTGCTCGGACTCTCCTGCTCTTGGTGAGTCCCGTGAATCTTGCTGGTTCCAAAGCTTGCATCTTTTCGCTCTCCACACCAGTTGCGGCTACCAAGGCTTGTTGGTGCTCCTGCTGGACACCGACCACCTGGACACGACATCCGACATGGGACACCTCGTGCACGGCTCCTGGTCTTCCTCAGCGTCGCCGGGTCCTCACAGCTGCAGCAACAAGGTCACCGTCTTCACTCCTGAACCTCTCGACATCGGTGGGCATTGTGCATCCGTGTCTCCTGGTCACCTCTGAGTGGTATAGACTGTCCTCTCTGCTTGCACATTCTCCTCTTCAAGAATCCACCTTTGGATTCCACCGGACTCCTTCACGGGCTTTTCCAGAGGCATCTTCTTCGAAGTCTTCTATTGTCTACAGCATGTTCCGACTTCACTTCACCCCTATGCACCCGGCTTTCCTGGTGTAGGTAACCTGGTTCCGAGGGCATCCATGAGTGGGGTGGCTCTCCAACCTTCCGTCTTCCAAGGGTGTCTTCGGGATCCTCTGGGAAGGGTCCTTACTTCTTTAAAACTGCAACTGCGACTTCTCCATTGACTTGTATTGGTTATGCAGCTGTGTTTCCACTCTGCACACAGCCTCCGTGGGGTTCCTGGGAACTTACCTCTGGTGGTTCCTTGTGTCCCCAGCTCCGCTGAGTCTTCTGGTCCAAGTCCCGTTCTCCTTTGCAGTTCACATTCCACTTTCTTAGTATATGGTTTGGTCTCTGCCACTGGAGGCCAGTGCATATTTGTGCTACTTACCTGATTATTTTGAAGTATTCTTGTGTGTATAGATATCTCCAGGTAGGAGGTATACCAATGTGTTAGTGATTGTGTTGCATAATAAATAGACATATTTTTTATAAACACTGGTTCTTTTTCATCTAATCTACACCTTCGATTAAATGTGGTAAAACAAGCTGCTTTACACTCTTTAAAGATAAGCCTGAAGGCTGCTCTCCACACCTACCACTTTCAGAGCTTTCTATGGTTATCAAAGATCACTAAAATCACCATAAGGGCTGCCTGGATTAGTGCAAGGTGCATCACTCCTTAGAGTGTACACAATATACTAAACCAGTGTAGGAAGGTAGGATCCTTCTAGCATGGTTACCCCCACTTTTTGCTGGTGGTGTTCTGTTTTCTGACTAGTCTGTCTAGGATCCTGCTAATCAGGACCCGTCACTGTACTTCCTCCCTAAATTTGACAATGGTAAGTCCTTTGGTACCTTCCCAATTGGCTACTGGTGTGTCCCTGTAAGTCCCTAGTATATGGTACTAAGGTGCCCGGGGCATAGGTACACCAGGGGTCTCCCATGGGCAGCAGCATGTATTATGTCACCCATGAGAGACCACTCAAAGTGTGACTACAGGCCTGTCATTGGAGCCTGTGTAAGTTGGTGCTAGCACCACGTACAACAGATATAAGTTTCCTTAAATCGGAGGTCACTACACTTAAAACCTATAAGTCACTCCTATGGCAGGCTCTTCAGTCCTGAGGGCAGGGTGCTTGGATACAAGTGTGAGGGTGCCCCTGCATGGGCAAGACACCCTTTACAAACCCTGGAGTCTATTCTCCAGGCAGCGGTCAGCCAGTTAATACATATAGTGGACATCAAGTCAAATACGAGATGTCCAACTATATACTGGCTGCACCGAAACCGGGCATGTTTGGTATCAAACATGTTGGAATCCTACCCCAACACCGATTACAGTGTTGGATGTATGATCCCATATGCTGGGGGCTCCCCTAGGGTGCCCACCTGTATTCCCGGTACCAGCCTTTTAGGGTCTAACAGCAAGCTAGTGCTGCTGCCGACCATAGACACTATTCTGCCCTCTTGCTGCTGAGCTTGAGCAGGGGGAGGTAGATAGGTTTCCGGTCACAGTTAGGTGTGACCACCTCCCAGACAGGACTTTGTGTATTGGGCTGGGGTGGAGGCGCTTGCCAGCGCCAGCAGACTGCTTTGAAGGGCACATTTGGTGCCCCACTTGCATACTCCAGTTTGAGCCAGTTCAGGGATCCGCTGGCTCCCGCTCTGGCACGAAACTGGACAAAGGACATGGGAGTATCGTCCCCTCTGTCCAGTCCCTCCTCTGGGAGGGATCCTTGGATGGTCCCAACCCTTTCTCTAGGGTACTTAAGGGCTTACCTGTTGGTGGCTCTTCAGATTTGTCGTGGGACAAGATTCAAATCCGAAACCACTTCAACTTCAACCGTCTGGGTACCTTGGACTTCGCCTGGAACCGAGACTGCATCAAGGAAGACTAGTGCTGCTCCTGGTTTCGTCGTCCTGCCAGTCTTCTGCGTGATCTATGCCTGTGCTTCATCCAGGTTCTTCACTAGGCCTGCGAGCTTCAAAGATACCCGAAGTAATCTCCCTTGAAGTGAAGAAGTCACTCCCCTGCATCTACAGGCACCGCAACAAAGTTGACCGGGCTGCTGCTCCTGACGTCCTACGGACTCCGAAAAGTTCAGAAACACAGGTGGTGGTTCTGCAACTCCCTCGAGGCCTGCACTGTCTTCTCAGCAAGTTTGAGGCCAGTATCACTTATCGGCAACACTGAAACAGAACCACTGTGCACCGTGTCGACTTACCCTTGCCAAGGCTTGTTGACTCTTTCCCCCAGAGATCTTCGGGCTACAAGAAGCTCCAGCATCTCTTCCTGCCAAGATCTTCAGCCTCACCGCATCCTCTGAACCTTGGGTCTGCATTTTTGGTGAGCTGCTCGAGGTCCTCTTGCGACTCTCCTATGCCTTCGGCCTGTGGGTCCTCTTAAGGGTCTTCTTTGGCTTCAGTGGGCGCCCCTGCTTGCTCTGGGCCTGCTCTGACTCTCCTACACTTGGTGAGTCCCTCGGACCTTACTGGGTCCAACACTGCACCTTTTACGCCTACCACGTCAGTTGCTGCTTTCAAGGCTTGTTGCTGCTCCCGCTGTACACCGACCACCTGGCTCTTGACTTCCAACGTGGGACAGCTCATGAACGGCTCCTGGTCTTCCACAGCGTCACCTGGCCCTCAAAGCTGCAGTCACAAGGTCACTGTCATCACTCCTGCATCTTTTGTCATCGGTGGTCATTGGTCTTCCGTGCCTACTGGTAACTTCCAAGTGGCATAGACTCTGTCCCTTCTGCTTGCAGGTACTCCTCTTCAAGAATCCATCCTTGGATTCCACCGGACTCTTTCACCTTCTTTGCCAGCAGCATCTTTGCTGAAGTCCTCCATTGTGGTTTACGGCGCTTTCCAACGTCACTTCGCACCCTGGTTTAGGTTCCAGGTTCCTGGGGTATCCACAAGTGGGGTGATTCTCCAACCTTCCACGGGGTTTCATTCAGGTTCCACTGGGAAAGGTCCTTCTTAAAAATGCAACCGCGACTTTCCTATTGACTTGCATTGAGTACGCAGCTGTGTTTCCACTCTGCACACAGCCTCCGTGGGGCTCCTCGGTACTTCCCTTGAGTGGTTACTTGTGTACCCAGCTCTTCTGAGTCTTCTGGTCCAAGTCCAGACTTCGGTCGCAGTTCGCATTCCACTTCTTTAGTATATAATTTGGTCTCCCCTTGGATACCACTTTGCATTTGTGCTTACTTACCCGTTTACATTTGAAATATTGTGTGTATTATGTTGATATCCACAGGTAGAAGATATACCAATGTGTTATTGAGTATGCATAATAAATATAACTATTTTTATAACTACACTGCGTGGTTCTTTTTGTTTAACCTACACTATATGATTAGTTCCGGTAAAACAAGCTGCTTAACACTCCTTCTGGACTAAGCCTGAAGGCTGCTCTCCACTGCTACCTCTTAGAGAGCTTTCTATGGTTGTCTAAGACCACTAAAATCACCATAAGGGTTGTCTGGATTAGTGCAAGGTGCTTGACTTAAATAAGTGTGCACTATATACTAAGCCAGCCTCCTATATATATATATATATATATATATATATATATATATATATATATATATATATTCTACTGGTGATAGGCAGTAAGTAGTTATAGTTAGGACCAGTTTCCATAAGAAAAGCAGTTTTTGTTTCTCCAATAACTTTGGTGCCGCATCACGAATCTTCACATATTTTTCAAGAACTTCCCCTTTTTGGTTCAGCCGCTGTGTTGAAAGTTTCGGGGTCATCCGTCAAGCGGGGCAGAGAAAAAAGGGGGGGGGGGGGTCCCAAAACACGTTTTCCCCATGTTAGGTCTATGAACATTTTTCATTTTTTCCCAAAACTTTTTATTGAAATTTTTCAGATCACATTAATACAAACGTGGCAAGTACAATCACACCTTAATCAGGTCAAATGCTATAGAAATCTTACAGGTAAACACAGCTTGTGAACGAGGCTTCGACCCAGTATGCATCTATGCTTTGCGCCCCAGCTTGCTCCTTCAGTTTACAGTTGTGGAGCGTTCAGGTAGCAGCCCAGTTGCGGGGGTACTCAGCAAGTGTGAATGCCGACTGTCCATATTATGCTCTTTAGTGAAAAAACTGGAACCAGTAAATAAAGGAGAAGAGAAAAAAGAAAGAAAAACTAAGTAAACAAGGTATCATGGTGTAAGTGGTATGGAGTGAAATGCCGTGAGGGGTGAGCTGTGGGCCGAGTCCAGGAGCAACTCATGGTGGGGGCATGTCCTCCTTGGGGAACTTCCTACTTAGTCAGATATGAAAGAGGTGGAGGGCCCTCAGTCTGGGGTTACATGCAAACAAGGGTAGACCCTCCGAGAGGTATGTCACTAACGGGGACCAAATGTAGTCAAAGCCTTTCCTGGTGTCCTCCATAATGTCTGTCAGTCGTTCGAGCGCCAGCGCTCGCCACAACCTCGCATGCCACTGTGTGATAGATGGGGCCTCAGGCTTTTTCCAAGCTGCTGCGACCGCCATCTTAGCTGCGCCTAGGCATAACCACATAATGGTCCGGTCACTGTTCGTTTGTCGCTTTAGGAGAGGATCTCTGATGCCCAGGAGGGTGTGTTCAATGGTTTCCGGAATGGGATACCCTAGAATCAGTTTAATTTGAGACAAAAATTCCTTCCAAAATGGTTTGATGGAGGGACAGTCCCACCAGATGTGCCTAAAATCCCCCAACAAACCGCAGCCCCTCCAGCATCTATCAGAGGTATTAGGAAATATTTTATGTAATTTTTGCGGGTACATGTACCAATCATACATTGTTTTGTAATGAGTTTCCCGGAGGTACATTGAACGATTAGGTTTTGTTATATCTTTATAGAGGCGGGTCCACTGCTTCTCATCTACTGGATTGGACAAGGTGGCTTCCCAGAAGGCTCTGTGTTTCGGTCTCTCCCGCGTACCCATCGATCGGATAAGGGCATACAGAAAAGAGATATTGCCTTTGGTGGAAGGTCCTGACTGTGCAAACTTTTCTATTGGGAGCAGATCCCTGGTAGCGGCCAGCCGCTCCTGTGGTTGCTGCACCCAGTGTTTGAGTTGCGTGTAATGAAAACCCTCATTTGCTTCTAACTGGAACTCTTTGGCACATTCCACAAACGTCATTAGTTCCCCCCCCTCATATAGGTGAGAGATCATTAGACAGCCCCCCTGTTTCCACTGCGTGAAAGGCCCCTCCTGCATGGCCGGAGGGAAGTCGGGATTAAAATGTATGGGGGTGAAGGGAGAGGGAAAGGTAGATAGGGATAGCATTTTAGTAAGCAGATCCCAGACTCTTAAGGTAGTGGACGTAGGGGTGCTGATGTAGGTATTTGGTGATCTGTGCTGTTTTTTTTAATCACAAGAGATCCCAACTAGTCTTCCCCGTTATCTGGCGATCCATATGCAACCAATGTTTTTCCGACTCTCTGAGTGACCATTCCGTGATGACCCGGAGCTGGGCCGCTCGGTAATAACTCCTAAAATCCGGGAGGGCCAAGCCCCCTTCTGATCTGGGCCTAGCCAGAATCCGGTGCGAGAGTCGGGCCCTTTGGTCTTGCCAGATAAACTTGGTGACTGCCTTTTTGAGGTCAACATAAAATTCCCTGTCTACAGGAATTGGGAGGCCTTGAAATAGATAGAGTAGTCTAGGGAGGATATTCATTTTTACCGCATTTATTCTACCAATCCAGGAGGTGTAGGCCGCTCTCCAGCCTTTCAGATCTTCCTTTATCTGCCGCAGTAACGGCGGGTAATTGGCCATATACAGGCCCGATAGTTTGGCAGTGAGCTTGACCCCTAGGTAAATAAGATTTTTATTAGTGCAACAGAATGGCACGGTCCCCTGTATACGTTCCCATTCAACCGCCGGGAGAGTCAAGTTTAAGAGAAACTATTTAGAGCTGTTCACCCGGAATCCCGCCACTGTCTCGAAGCTCTCAAGCTCCAGTATTAATGCCGGGAGCGTGGTCTGTGGGTTAGTTATGGGTAGGAGAACGTCGTCGGCAAAGAGAGAAATTTTGTGAGTGTCGGGGCCGAAGGGCACCCCCCCTTGATGTCCTGGTTGGCCCTTATCCTCTCCGCCAGGGGCTCAATACTGAGCGCGAACAGCAAGGGGGACAGAGGGCAACCCTGTCTCGTTCCCCTCGTGAGCGTGAAAGCCTCAGACGCCGCTCCATTCACCAGAACTCTAGAAGTGGGAGAGTGATAATTGGCCATCACCATCTTTATAAACGCTTCACAAAACACGAATCGTTGCATGGTTTTAAGTAAGAAGGTCCAATCGACACGGTCAAAGGCCTTCTCCGCGTCCAGCGAGAGGACGACTGCGGGGATGCCTTTCCTCTGAACCTTCTCAATAATATGTGCCATTCTGCGGAGGTTTTCATGGGTCTGACGCCCTTTGACAAACCCCGATTGGTCGGGATCTATCAGCGCCAGGAGGAGATTATCAAGACGTGTAGCTAAGATTTTGGAGTAGAGCTTAGCATCTAGGTTCAAAAGAGCAATTGGTCTGTAAGAGGCACACAATGTTGGATTTTTACCCGCTTTAGGAATAACTGTAATCAGGGCCTCCCCCCATGGTATCCGTGACTTTACGTGCCTTCGCTATCTCATTAAAAAGGGTCACGAGATGGGGAGTCAATTCGGGCGCAAAGGTACGATAGAAGTGGGCGTTAAGCCCATACGGGCCTGGTGCTTTCTGCAGTTTCAGAGTATCTATTGCCTTTTGGACCTCCTCCTTGGTGAACGGTTTACTCAATTCTTCGTTGGTGTGGGCCGAAACCTGGGGCAGAGTGAGGGACTGCAAGTAGTGCTCCTGGGCTTGGCTGTCTACTAAGTCCGCAGAGTACAGAGCTTCGTAGAAGCGGCCAAAGGCATTCGCTTTGTCCTCTTCCGTGGAGTGGGAGACGCCCGCGTCATCCACTATCTGTTTAATGCATGTTTTTTCTTGTTTTGCCCGGAGTTGGCGTGCTAAGAGCGACCCCATCTTGTTGCCACTTTCGTACCCTCTGGCCTTCAGCCGCAGCAGTGTACGCTCGGCCCTGTTAACGTATATGGCGTTCAACTTTCCCTTAAGTGACTTTTCGGAGCGATTGGATGGATGGGGACTCTTGGTGTTGATTTTCCGCCCCTTGTAAGTCTGTTTCCAACTGAAGCCTCTCCTCCTTTTGTTGGTTTCTGAGGGTGTCCCGATTGTTGGTAAATGAGGTAAGAGCGGGGTCATTATTCTTAAAAAATTCCTTGATAGTCGCCCGCAAGTCATCCCTGAAAAGTCTGTCCCGACTAAGAACATTGGGGAAAAACCACCTCCTGTGCTTAGACCGTGGCGCTGGCCAATCCAGTGTAGTCTCTAGTGGGGCATGATCTGAGGCAAATCGGATGATAGCGAGAGTCCAACACTCCTCCCAGGAGGGACTGACTGATAAAGACATGGTCTATTCTAGAGTGGGTTCTATGGGAGTGGGAAAAGAATGAGTGGTCTTTCTCAGTGGGGTGGGCTTCCCTCCATGCGTCTACCAGACCTAATGGCTGAATCGCCGCCTTAAGAGATGTATTAAATGTCCCCCCCGTGGCTCTCTGGGGATGAGTCGTATCTAGTGTAGAGTCCCAGATGAGGTTAAAGTCCCCAAGGAGCAGAATATCACTTGTGGCAAACCCCTCCAGTGTGGTCAGGAATGAGGTCAAAAATTCCAGTTGCCCCATGTTGCACAAGTTACTAACTTGTGTAACGATATATCTGTAAGAGACAGTAGTTAGTGACAGATTCCTTACCTTAGAATATCCCCAGGCGTCAGGCTGGATCCGGAAAGTTTTTGCGTAGCAGAACCCCTGCGCGTCGGTAGGCGGCGTCGTGCGGCTCCGCGTCCGTCGTCGGCATCGTGATCGCCGGGATGACGTCGCGGGTAGTACTTAAACGCCGCCCCTGCGCGCTGACGTCAGTTCTGTACACGACTTTCCGCGCCAGGAACGCAGAGCCAAGCAAGAAACTGACATAGGTGTCTGAAAAATACTAGGGCCCTGAAAGGGATGTCCTTAACCCTAGAAATCGGTTCGCAGAACGGGGAGGATGGGTGGGGCGGTAAGGAATCTGTCACTAACTACTGTCTCTTACAGATATATCGTTACACAAGTTAGTAACTTGTGCATCTGAAAGAGACACGTTAGTGACAGATTCCTTACCTTAGAATAGATACCCCAGCAATACCAACCCCGGTGGTGGGTCTGCGAACAAAGATCAGACAAGGAAGTCCTGAGGACAGAACGGCCAAAGAAGCCGTCCCTCCGGACCGGACTGTCAAGGCAGTAATGCTTTGTAAACGTGTGCAGCGAGGCCCACGTAGCTGCCTGACAGATATCCTGCAGCGGAACACCGCGGCCCAAAGCCGTGGTAGCAGCCATTACCCTGGTGGAATGGGCACGCAGCCCAACAGGAGGCTCCTTCTTAGCCAAAGAATAGCAGGCTTTGATACACTAGGTTACCCAGCGGGAGATGGTTCTCTTGTGCACCGCCCAACCTTTTTTGGCGCCCACGTAGCCAACAAAGAGCTGGTCATCCACCCGGAAGTGTTGTGTGCGGTTGATATAAAAGGAAAGCGCACGTTTTGGGTCCAGACGGTGGAGCCTCTCTTCCTCTCTGGAAGGATGCGGAGGCGGAAAGAAGGTGGGCAAAGTGATGGTCTGCCCAATGTGGAAGGCAGTAACCACCTTTGGCAAGAAGGACGGACGCGTCCTAAGAACAACCTTGTCTGGATGGACAGACAGAAAGGGAGGTTTGCATGATAGAGCCTGGAGCTCACTCACCCGCTGAGCGGAGGTGATGGCCACCAGAAAGGCTGTCTTCAGAGTCAGAAGACTAAGAGGACAGTTATGTAGAGGCTCAAAGGGAGCGCACATAAGAAAGGTAAGAGCCAAGTTCAAGTCCCACTGAGGCATCACAAACGGAACAGGAGGGAAGAGGTGTGTAATGCCTTTTAGAAACCTGTTAACAACAGGGGACTTGAAAAGGGAGGGCTGATCAGGAAGCCTGAGGAAGGCCGAGATGGCACAAAGATAGCCCTTGATGGTACCCAGGGCAGAACCCTGTTGGGCCAGGGAAAGAAGGAACAGAAGAACCTCAGAAAGAGGGGCAGAAAGGGGATTCACAGTCTTTGCTGTGCACCATGCCACAAACTTGTTCCACCTGCAGGCGTATACCACCTTAGTGGAGGGACGCCTGGCTGCCAGAATTACATCACAAACTTCGGGAGGCAAGTCGAAAGGAATCAACTGCCGCCGCTCAATCTCCACGCAAGCAGGTGGACGCTGGACAGGTTCGGGTGGAGGACCGTCCCCTGCTGCTGCGACAGAAGATCCTCCCGAAGAGGCAGACGGATCGGGGGATCGACGCTCATACTGAGTAGCTCGGGATACCAAACTCTTCGAGCCCAGTCCGGAGCCACAGAACTGATGACATTGCGCGTTCTCTTCGGTGGCGAATAGATCTAACCAAGGCTCTCCCCACTGCAGAAAGAGACCTTGCGCCACTTCCGAGTGAAGACGCCATTCGTGATCCATCATGCACCTGCGGCTGAGTTCGTCGGCCCTGGCGTTCAGTGAACCTGCCAGGTGTTGAACCATCAGGAACATGCCCTGATGTTCCAGCCATGTCCAGAGGCGCAGAGCCTCCTGACAGAGGGTCCACGACCCCACCCCGCCCTGTTTGTTGCAGTACCACATGGCGGTGGTGTTGTCTGTGAACACCTGCACAACCTTCCCTTTGACAGAGGGAAGGAATGCCTTGAGTGCAAGTCGGATCGCCCGGAGCTCCAGAAGGTTGATATGGAGCCGGGACTCCGCCGGAGACCAGAGGCCTCTGATCTCTGCCTCTCCCATGTGACCGCCCCATCCCAGAAGGGACGCGTCCGTCACAACTGTGTGCTCTGGCTGGGGAAGGGAGAGGGATCTGCCCATGACCCAATGCCGGTCCGTGAGCCACCACTGCAACTGTTTTGCAGCCCCCTCCGAGATCTGGACGTGATCGGACAGGTTGCCCCTGTGCTGCACCCACTGGAACTTCAGGTCCCACTGCAGAGCCCGCATATGCCATCTGGCATGATTGACCAGCAGGATGCAGGAGGCCATGAGGCCCAGCAGCCTCAGGGTCATCCGTACCGAAACCCAGGAGAAAGGCTGAAAGATCGGAATCATAGCCTGAATATCCCGGACTCGCCGTTCGGGAGGATAGGCCCGAAACTGCGTCGTGTCCAGAACTGCTCCGATGAAAAGGAGCTGTGGAGAAGGAATCAGATGCGACTTCGGCACATTGATGGAGAACCCCAGCGAGTGCAGGAGTTCGGCCGTAGTCTGGAGGTGGGAGACGACTGCCTGGGACGAGCCCGCCTTCAGCAGCCAGTCGTCGAGGTAGGGGAAGACTGGAACCCCTGCCCGGCGCAGATGAGCTGCGACCACCGCCATCACTTTCGTGAACACCCGAGGGGCACTGGTAAGGCCAAAGGGGAGCACGGTGAACTGAAAATGCTCGGGGCCTACCGTGAACCGTAGGTAACGCCGGTGGGCCGGCAGGACGGGGATGTGGAAATAAGCGTCCTGCAAGTCCAACGCTACCAACCAGTCTCCAGGGTCGAGGGCAGTCAAGACCTGAGCTAGGGTGAGCATCTTGAACTTCTCCTTCCGGAGGAAGCGATTGACGTTCCGGAGGTCCAAGATAGGACGCGTGTCCTCCTTGTCCTTTTTGGGCACCAGAAAGTAGTGGGAGTAGCAACAACGTCCTACTTCTGGGGTCGGAACATGCTCGATGGCCATCTTGGCCAAGAGGGCCGTGACTTCCTTCTGCAGAAGCACCAAGTGATCCCCTGACATGCGGTGGAATTGAGGTGGCATGGCTGGGGGGGGTGGTCTCGAAGGGGAGGGAGTAGCCCCTTCGGACAATGTCCAAGACCCACCTGTCCGAGGTGATGGGACGCCAGTGGTGAAGGTGATGGCGGACCCTGCCCCCTACTGGCGTGCTGTGCACCTGAAAGGAAGGACTAGGAGGGCTTGGAGGCCGCGGACGGGTTGGAGGTGGTGGCCTGACCCGCACGCTGGTTGCCCGAACCGCCACGGTGGTATCCACGTCCTCGGCCACGCGAAGGCGCTTGCTGCGCGGGCCGTTGGCCGGGCTGCTGACGTGACTGGGCGCCCCTTCCGTGGCCACGAAAGGGGCGAAAAGCAGATGAGAGCGGAGGCGAAAACAGCAAGGCCCAGGGACTTGGCAGTAGCCCGCGAGTCCTTGAAACGCTCCAGCGCATGGTCTGCTTTTGAACCAAAAGACCGACTCCATCAAAGGGCATGTCCATGAGTGTATTCTGGACATCACCCGAAAAACCAGTGGTCCTCAGCCAGGCGTGGCGACGCAGCGCCACCGTCGTTGCAAGCGATCTGCCCAGCGAGTCGGCGGTATCAAGGCCACAACGTATGGTGTATTTAGCCGCATCTCGCCCTTCCGCAAAGGCGCGGGTAAGCAGTGTCTGGACCTCCTCAGAACACTGCGGCAAAACAGTCGCCACCGAATCCCACAGAGAGTGGGTATATCGGCCCAAGAGGCAAGCGGTGTTGACGGACCGCAAGCCAGCACTGGAGGAAGAGAAAGCCTTCTTCCCAAAGTGGTCCAGGCGCTTGGATTCCCTATCCGGAGGGGCGGTAGGGAAGGCGGTTTGGGAGGCAGAGGCTTGGACAACCAAGCTCTCAGGGGTGGGGTGTTGGGAGAGAAACAGGGGGTCGCCCGGAGCAGGGCGATGGCGTCGGGCCACGTTCCTATCCACAGGAGCCCCTGTGGTGGGCTTGGACCAGGCACCCAAAGAACGTCAGTGAGTGCATCATTGAACGGCAGCACAGTCTCCGAAGAGGAGGCCGCCGGCTGAAGCACTTCTGTCAGGAGGTTAGTCCTGACGGCCACAGTAGGCAACTGGAGATTCAAGGCTCCAGCAGCTCTACGCAACACCGTTGCAAAATTAGCCCCCTCCTCCGTAGCCACGGGAGGAGACAGCATGCCAGAGTCAGGGGAGGTGTCTAGACCACTGGCATCCCCAAGTTCCTCAACCCAGTCCGGGTCAAACTCGCACTGTTGTGTGAGAGGGTCCTCAGACCCCTCCCAGCTCTCCTGGTCCTCCTCAGGTTCATAATATGGAGGAGGAGGGACATTAGGGACCCAAGGTCTCATCGGCGCCGGAACCGGCGTCGGGCGACGTCGGTCCGGCTCCATGTCCGGAGCCGGAGAGAACCGGGGAACGACGCCGTCCGGAGCCCCGGACGGCGTCAGGAACGGCACCGGGGACGTCGGCGGAGGTGTGGTTAGGTCAACCGGCGTCGATGGGGGTTGCGGCACCACCGGAGCCGGGATCGAGGCTGGGGCCGGAGCCGAGGCCGGGATGAAGGCTGGTGGGACAGGCGACGCCGGGACCGGAGTCGACGGCGACGCCGGAGCAACCCCATCAAGGACCGCGGGGCCCGAAGGCACACCGGAGGGACCTTGAGGCCCGAAGAGGCGGGCCATGGCCGACAGGAACTCCTGTACTTGGGCCGGAGTCGCCCCCGAACCCGGGAAGGACGGGTAATGCGGGGGTGACTCAACAGGCACGTCCGGGGCCGCGGGGACGGTGCCGACAGGGGCCTCAGCCGAGTCGCGAGACCGGCGAGGCGAAGTCTTAGAGCGATGACGCCGCTTAGACTTCTTGTGCTTCGACTTACCGGAGGAGCGCGAAGACTTGGATTCCGGCGAGCGATGGGGGCTCCGCGACCGGCCCCTCGACCTCTCCCGTGACCGGGGCTTGGTGCGGCGCGGAGCCGACTGCCGGACCTCGAGCAGCTTTCGAGACCGCTCTCGCAAAGCCTTCGGATGAAGTTTCCGGCAGTCAGGGCACGACTTTGTGTCGTGGTCTCGGCCGAGACAGAAGAGACACTCGAGATGCGGGTCCGTGATGGACATCATGCGGGCACAGACCTCGCAGGGCTTAAAGCCGGGCATCCCTACGACACCTTAGGAGTCGTGAAGACTCGTAGAAGAAAACAGTGAAAAAATTCACAAAAAAGTAGTCAAAAAGTGACTAGGGCACTGCTCTTCCCGGATCTGCGCTTACTGGCGCGGAAAAAGAAGAACTGACGTCAGCGCGCAGGGGCGGCGTCTAAGTACTGTCCGCGACGTCATCCCGGCGCTCACGACGCCGACGACGGACGCGGAGCCGCACGACGCCGCCTACCGACGCGCAAGGGTACTGCTACGCATAAACTTTCCGGATCCAGCCGGACGCCTGGGGATATTCTAAGGTAAGGAATCTGTCACTAACGTGTCTCTTTCAGATTCTTATGTTATCGCGACGGGAACGATTTTCTAGGTCCTCGCATTTAAGGACGGAGGCCTTCAGTTGCTCACGGAGCGACGCGGTTCCCTCCTCCAGTGTGCCCAGGCGATCCTCCAGTTCCTGACACTTCGCCTCTACATCTAAAGTACGTGCTCCCACCGAGTCCACATCAGATTGCAGAGCCACCATCTTCTCTTTCATCTCAGTCCGGAGGATTCAAAGGAGGCAGCCATGTCTGCCTTGATGTCCTCTCTTAATTCCCTTTTGAATTCCCTGAGCGACTAATAGATCCTCTCGGGTGAACGCCATGGTGCCTCCGAGTTGTGCGTCGCGTTGCCCGGCGGAGCCTGTACCGGGTCGGCCAAAATAGTTTGTTGGTCGAAGACTTTTTGGGTGGCATATGGGGATTGAGGAAGAGGCCACCCCGGGCTTTGTCAAGGAGTGGGTGTCTGGCTTCACAGAGCTGGACCCCCCCAGGGTGGTCCAGCTATGGGCGATCACTGTCCCGATCTTAAGGGGTTCCGCGGTTCGTTCCCTCGACTCTGTATGAAGGCTATCTGTCCTTATGGTGTGGAACGGACACAGCTCAACCGCAGGAGACCCTCTCTGGTCCTTCGCCCCCTCCAGGGACCGAGATCACAGGACGTAAGTCGCAGAGTTAAGCTACTTCACTCGTGGGAAGTGTCTCCTCCTAGTGCCCACCATTCAGCTCTCCAGACCACCCTCTGTACTGGACCTGGTGCTGCTGCACTCCTGCACACTCACTGAAGACACCTCAAGAGAAGGCTGAGATGCTGGGAGCAGGGAGCAGGGTCCAAACCTTTCCGTGGTAGGTAGGATGGGGCCAATGTTATAGATACCCAGGAGGGGACCTCCGGTCCAGGGAGCAGGTTGGTGACTGTTGGGCTTCAGAGCGGAAGAATGGTGCCGACCGGAGCCCTCTCAGTACAAAATGGCGGCTCCCCTCTCACTACCATCACCGAGGGGACAATCAGGCATTCTCCCATAAACCGGTCCGCTGCTCAGATCGGGGCTCTCCCTCAAAGGCGCCACCAGGACGGGCCGCAACAATGATGGGGTTGCCGTGGGGTTGGTAACATCAGAAGGGCTGGTGACATCAGAGGGGCTGCGTAGAGTTGGCTGGAGTTTTCATGGTGTGAAATGGCGGGCCTCCGCGCGTGGCTGCCGCCATGTTGGGGTCAGGCAGGCAACATCCCAAATACTGGCGCGCTGCTCAGTACGGTGCCCCCCGGTTCATGCAGCACCACCGGGGGGTCCGCCGCCGCACAGGGCAAGGATAGAGCTGCCGGCGGAGCGGTCCCATCACCGCCTGCGCCCCACTCACCGAGCCGCTCCTCAAGGTGCTTTCCGTCCCAGTGTCGCCCCCAACGGACCGCTGGACCTCCTCGGCGGGGGGGGGCCCCCGGTAGTACGCCGCTCCACCGAGGGAGCCGCTGGGGATCAAAGCCGGTCCAGCGGTGAAGGAGCAGCCTCACAAGCTCCAGGGGCAGCGCCGGCAACCGGTCGCCATTTTGTGAGGCGCCGCGTCCGCACAAGAGCTCCGCGCCAGCAAGCTCCGAATGCCGCAAAAATCTGGAAACGGGAGATCACCTCTGCATGCCGGAGGCTGCACCGGCTATTCCCGTGAGTCTTTGGGAAGCGTTTAGCACCCTTAATACCGCTTATATCTTGGGGCCTGGGCCGGAGCCGATCGGATTCACGTCCGAGCGGCCATGATGGCTGGCCACGCCCCCATTTTTCATTTTTTTAACACAACTACAGCCCAACCGTTGAACGGAATGACACCAAATCTGGCAGAAAGCTAGATGTTAGTCCAGAAAGCATGCTTTAGTGTAAAACCATTCAGTAGTTTCAGAGATATTGAAGTTTAAAAAATATAGATATCTGGGATCGGAAAAGCCTACTGAAATTTGATTGGCTGCCAACACTTCAACCAGGCAGTCTTGGCAGCCATCTTAGGACTCTGCTTGAAGTAGAGTCGCACTAAAAAAGTAAAAAAATCAAAAAAGGGGGCAGGGTAGGAATCCCTGGTGACGCGGGGGGTTAAAAGCATGTTTTTTATTTTGCCGCAAATTTACGGGTGGATTTGTGGCAAAAAAAAAAAAAAAACACCCACGGGGTGGACTAATTTCCAGTTGCATGTTTTATAGTAATGTGGGGGGGGGGGGGGGGAGGACAGGGTGTCCTTGTGGCAACCCCCCCCCCGCGGGGACCCCCACCACCCCGGGGCAATGAATAGCAATGCGTGGGGCCCATGCAGCCCCAGGAACCGCCACCTCCCTGAGGCAATGAATAGAAATGCGGGGGGCGCTAGGGCCCCCCTGCAGCCCCGGGGAAAACCACCTCCCCAGGGTTCAAATAATATAATGGGACCACCACCTCCACGGAGCAAAATAAAAGGGGGGCGTGTGGCCCCTTCCTGGAGTCAAAGATGGCCTTGGGGACCACCATCCCCCAGGGCCGGCTCCTGCTAGGTCCCGGGGTGCCCACCCCTGGGACATAGCTGTTGCTATGGCTTGGCTGGAGCGTTAGCGCTCCCACCAAGCCATAGCAAACTCTGCTCCACTTCTAGCAAGCGAGAGCTTACTAGAAGCGAAGCAGAATTGCTTTTGGACAGAGGGAAATGCAGGTTCAGCAGTTCCCGCTGTCCAAAAGCAATGCTGGCTCCCTCAGGGCACGGGGATCCGGCAGGGGATGCGGGGATCAGGCAGGACCGCGGGGGCCTTCAGGCTCCCCCCGCCATCACCAACAAAGTGTCTGGGTGGGGCCAGGGCACCCAGACTATAGACCGGGCCATGGGAGATGGGGTCCCTGGGGCAAAAATCGGCCCGGGAGGGGGGACGTGCGCCCCCATTGAAAAAAGGCCTGGCCCCAGGGGATAGGGTCCCTGGGGCCGAAAACGCCCCAGGGATTGGGGGCCACGCAGCCCCCCTCACTTAAAAAAAAAAAAAAACACAAAAAGAAAAAAACCTCAGAGCGATCAGTGAATTTCTCAAGCGCATGTCATGCGACTTTCAGATAAAGTCATACGCGAGTGAGAGAGCAGTGTTTAAGAAAGTTTAGTCGAGGAGAAAACAGTTTCGGGAGTTGGCATGAAGTTGTAAAAGAAACATTGCATAATCCTTACGGTATACCATGTAGAATAATTACGGTAAGCAACTCTACTAATAGCCACCAATCCTTGAACCAGAGAAGCAACAATCGAGAGTGTTAGCACAGATAACGTCTAACCGGCAAAAATCAACCATACTGACTTTGTAAATATCTGCAGGAAAAATCCGAACATTAAAGCATTCTGGAAAAGATCTGCTCCGTTCAGAGGCAATCCTTGGAACCTTAAGTCGTAGTTGGTTACAGCAATTCTTTGCTATTTGATATACGTATATATAAGTTTACAAGACTGTTTGAGAATAACATTTCTTCCAATGAGAATGTGATTCTGATTTAAGGAGTATACCATAGTGTAAATAGTCCATACACATACACAAGAAGAGAGAAAGGTTCTCTGGGATGCTCAGGTGATTATTTGAGTCAAAATGAAAAGGAATTGATATTTATAAAGGGAAGTACAAGATGTATGAATATTAATAGATGCATTAATATAGTATTTTCTTAGGTGCCATAACAACCTTCAGCTGGTAGAACTCACAAATTGGCACCAGTATCCCAGAGGCAGTCTCTCCTTTATCCACTTCTCTTTTCCCCCCACTGGTGTGCATGTCCAGATTGATATAGCAATTTGTGTGGCGCTGTGGTGGAGTAGAATTGGGAATCAGCATCTGTTATTATGGAAATCAAACTTTAAAGCTATCTTGACACATACACTCTTCAATATAGCCACTCACACACCAACATACTTTACCAAACACCCACTCAGCTTACTCACACAGCCACTTACACACAGTCACTCCCTGATACAGCCATTCAGACACTCACTCAGTCACTACACACCCACTTATCCACCAATAGAGCCACTCACTTCGCCACTCATACAGGCACTGACACACCCACTTACTCATCAATACCGCTACTCACACAGAATAGTCACTCACCCACACAGCTACTCACACACCCACCTATACTGCCACTTACACACCCATATATACAAGGATACATAGTCACACAGCCACTCACAAAACATGTTAGTAGTATCACTTAGTAGTGCACCTAGTATACTAATTTAACTTTTGTAGGAGATTACTATAACACCCATAAACTCTTGAAAACACTTGCACTCACTTGATATCAGTGATGTCATTTGAGATGTCATCAGTGATGTCACTGACCATGTCATGAGTGATGTAATATGTGACGTCATCAGCAGTGCATTGTGGGGGTGTGAGTTATAGTTAGCTCAGCTAACTAGATCGGCTGAATTTCTCTGGTTTTGTACAAGTGAAATGTCAGCCTAACTATTATGTCCCTGAAACCTGTGTTTTTTTCAATACATTTCTAAGGTTTTTTAAATGTTAATTCCTAACTATAACCTCCCTGTAAAAAAGCAAGAGAAGTGCAGAAAGAGAAAGAAAGGTGCAGAAAGAGTCAAGAGGTGCAGAAAGAGGCAAGAGGTGCAGAAAGAGGCAAGAGGTGCAGAAAGAGGCAAGAGGTGCAGAAAGAGGCAAGAGGTGCAGAAAGAGGCAAGAGAGGTGCAGAAAGAAGCAAGCGAGGTGCAGAAAGGACATTTCTAAGGTTTTTTAAATTCTAATTCCTAACCATAACGTCCCTGTAAAGAGGCAAGAGAGGTGCAGAAAGAAGCAAGAGAGATGCAGAAAGAGACAAGAGAGGTGCAGAAAGAGGAAAGAGAGGTGAGGAAAGAGGCAAGAGATGTGCAGAAAGAGGCAAGAGAGGTGCAGAAAGAGGCAAGAGGTGCAGAAAGAAGCAAGAGGTGCAGAAAGAAGCAAGAGAGGTGCGGCAAGAGAATTGCAGAAAGAGGAAGAAAGGTGCAGAAAGAGGAAGAAAGGCGCAGAAAGAGGAAGAAAGGTGCAGAAAGAAGCAAGAGGTGCAGAAATAGGAAGAAAGGTGCCGAAGGAAGCAAGCGAGGTGCCGAAAGAAGCAAGAGAGGTGCCGAAAGAAGCAAGAGAGGTGCCGAAAGAAGCAAGAGATGTGCAGAAAGAGGCAAGAGAAGCGCCGAAAGAGGAAGAAAGGTGCAGAAAGAGGCAAGAGGTGCAGAAAGAAGCAAGAGCAATGCAGAAAGAGGCAAGAGAAGTGCAGAAAGAGGAAGAAAGGTGTAGAAAGAAGCAAGACAAGTGCAGAAAGAAGCAAGAGAGGTGCAGAAAGAAGCAAGAGAGTGAGGTACAGAAAGAAGTGAGTGAGGTGCAGAGAGAGGCAAGAGAGGTGCAGAAAGAGGAAGAATGGTACAGAAAGAAGCGAGAGGTGCAAAAGAGATGCAGAAACAGGAAGAAAAGTGCAGAAAGAAGCAAGAGATGTGCAGAAAGAAGCAAGAGATGTGCAGAAAAAAGCAAGAGGTACAGAAAAAAGCAAGAGATGTGCAGAAAGAAGCAAGAGATGTGCAGAAAGAAGCAAGAGATGTGCAGAAAGAGGCAAGAGAGGTGATTTTATGAGTGCATGGGCAGTGCGTGAGTGATTGAATGAGTGCATGCGTAGTGCCTGGGTGATTGGATGAGTGCAAGCATAGTGCCTGAGAGAATGCATAAGTTCATGGTTAGTGTCTGAGTGAATGCTTGGGTTTTGAGAGTAGTGCTTCAGTGATTGGATGAGTGCAAGGCTAGTGTCTGGGTGATTGGATGAATGCATGCGTAGTGCTTGGGTGATTGGATGAGTGCATACGTAGTGCCAGAGAGAATGCATAAGTTCATGGGTAGTGCCTGAGTAATAGATGAGTGCAGGGTAGTGGTTTAGTGATTGGATGAGTGCATGGGTAGTGCTCAGACACCTAAATTTATACAACCAATCACTCACCCATACATTCACTGAGACACCTAATCACTCACTTATAGTCAGTCACGCACACACTCAGTCATCTATACAGTCACTCAAACCCACTGATTCACCAATACACCTTGGTATATATATTTAACACGCAAACGTTTAAAAAACACTCTCAGTCACTGGAACCAGCGCTTAGGAATTCCACCGCGTAGGACTTATAGGAGGTACCAGGAGGACTTCTTGGCCCGAAGGTCCCTCAGGAGTGAAGTGGACTTCATCCCCCAACCAGAAGTGCGCCACGAGGCGCGTTTGCAGAGTAGTGGAGAAAGGGGCGTGGCCTCCGAAAACCTCTTAGCAATCCCACTGTGTGGGACTTACTGGAGGTAACAGGAGGAGTAGTTGGCCCCCAAGGACGTCCTTCGGGGCCAACTACCCCTATTACCTCCAGTAAGCTCCACACAGCAGGATTGCTGAGTTATGATACCAGGCCACGCCCCCTTTCTCCACCACTCTGCAAACGCGCCTCCTGGCGCGCTCTTGGTTGGGGGATGAAGTCCCCATCGCTGCTGGAGGTCCTTAGGGGCCAACTAGCCTACCTGTTACCTCCAGTAAGCCCCACACAGTAGGATTGCTGAGAGGTGGTCACAGGCCACGCCCCCTTTCTCCACCACTCTGCAAACGCGCCTCCTGGCGCGCTTTTGGTTGGGGGATTTAGTCCCCTTGCCTCTTGAGGGTCCCTGGGGACCAACTAGCCCTCCTGTTACCTCCAGTAAGCCCCACAGCTGGATTGCTGAAATGTGGTCAGAGGCCACGCCCCCTTTTTACACCACTCTGCAAACACGCCTCCTGGCGCACTGCTGCTTGGAGGGTGAAGTGCACTCTAGTCCTGTGGTCCTCAGGACACAAGGGGACCTCATCGCCCCACCAGCAGTGCGCCAAGAGGTGCGTTTGCAGTGTTGTAAAAGGGGCGAGGCCTCGGACCACCTCTCAGCAATCCCACTGTGTGGGGCTTACTGGAGGTACCTGGTGGGCTATTTGGTCCCTAAGGACCCTAAGTAGCGACAGGGACTTCATCCCCCAACCTAGAGTGCGCCAGGAGGTGCGTTTGCAGAATAGTGGTGAAAGGGGGCAAGGCTTCCGGCGAGTTGCCGGTTCGTCTATTTTTTTTTTCAATTTAAATTTAGGAAAGGGGGCTGTGAAGCCCCGCTTCCCTTGGTGCTTTTGGGCCCCGGGGACCCCATACCCCGGGACCTGACCCATTTTGTAATTTTTTTTAAATTAAAAAGGGAGGGGGGCTGCGTGGCCCCCCTGCCCAGAGGCCCGGCCAATTTAAAAAAAAAAAAAATTTAAGGGAGGGGGGCCCCACTCCCCCAGGCCATTTTTGACAACCGGGGACCACATCCACCGGGGCTTGGCCATTTGTTCATTTTTTTTCATAAAGGAGGGGGGCTGCGCAGCCCCCCCTCCCCAAGTCTATTTCGGCCACGGGGATCCCATCCCCAGAGTCCGGCCATTTAAAAAAAAAAAAAAAGAAAAAAAAAGGGAGGGAGCTGAGTGGCCCCCCTCGCAGGCCATTTTCGGCCCGGGGCATGGCCACTACGTTGGGGAACGCGGGGGGAGCCTCAATGCCCCCGCGGTCTCTGCCGGCTCCCTGCCTCCTGCGGGAGCCAGCATTGCTTTTGGGCAGAGGGAGCTGCTGACATGCAGCTCCCTTTGCCCAAAAGCAATTCTGCTTCACTTCATGGAAGCGAGAGCATCTTTTCTGCTCTCGCTTCCATGAAGCGAAGCAGTTTGCTATGGCATGGCGGGAGCAGTGCTCCCGCCATGCTATAGCAAACTGCAATGTCCTGGTGGTGGGCCACCCCGGGACATTGCTGGTGCCAGCCCTGGGGCGTGGTGGTCCCCAGGGAAATGGTGGGCTCCTGAACAGGGACTGTGGGGCCCCCCTTCAATATATATAAAGTCCCGGGGAGGTGGTGGTCCCAGGGGCCCACAACAGGCCCCCACCTTTTCTTAATTAGTGCCCCGGGAAGGTGGTGGTCCCAGGGGCAGTGTGGGGGGGGGGTCGAGCCCCCCCACACTTTAATTTTTAAATATAGCCCCAGGGAGGTGGCGGTACTCGGTACTGCGATGGGGCCACATGGCCCACCTGCATTTAATCCAGATAGCCCCAGGGAGGTGGCAGTCCCCAGGGCTGTATGGGGGGGCAGAAGCACCCCCATGCATTTTATTTAAAACATGAAAGCCCTGGGAGGTGGCGGTCCCGGGGCAGCAGGGGCCCCCGTATCATATTTGGCATTGCCCCCAGAACCTGGCCCACCCGGGGGCTCAAATGAAATGCGGGAGACCGTATTTTGTTTTTTTTTAATTTTCCGATGGGATTCGCGCACCCAGCGCAAATCCCGCCGACAATGTAAAAACAAAATGCTTTTTTTGGCCCTCGGGGTCCCTGTGGGACCCCGTGAGTAGGCCTAGGGGGTCAGGGTATTTCTACCCTGCCCCTTTTCTTGTTTTTTTTAACCTTTTTTCTTGTGACTTAGATTGCTGCCAACACTTCCTGGTTGGAATTGTTGGCAGCCAATCAGATCTCAGGCACAAGATCGGGAGGCTTCGCGGATCCTTCGCTTCGATATATGGATATCTGTAAATATTTAAATTTCTCAAAAACTACTGAACGGATTTACACCATTTAACAAAAAGAGTGCACTCTGGACCAAGTACCACCTTTCTGCCAAATTTGGTGTAATTCCGTTCAGCAGTCAGGGCTGTAGCTGCGTCAGTTTCCTATGGAAATTAACATGGAGAAAAAGCGTTTTGGGACCCCCCCTTTTTTCTCAGCCCCCGCTTGACGAAAGTTTTGGGGTGATTCAAGACAGGAGCTGACCTGAGCACCCCATTAGTTTTCAAAATATCGCGAAGAATCGTCAAACGGCGCCAAAGATCTTGGCAAAACAAAAAACGCTTTTCCCATGGTAACTAGGTCCTAACTAGAACTACCTACTGGCAACTGCCAGTAGGTAATATCATATCATATCATATATATATATATCCGCTTTGTGTGGATAACTGCACCAGGATCGTCTTTTCGATATTCTTCCTCGGAAGGTGGCTACTTCCGCTATACGGACCCCTCACCCGGAAGCTGGCTGATCCCTTTCAAGCCGCCTGGATTGTTTTGCTTCGAGAGGAGCTTCAAGGATCAGCCCCCTGCTCGGACCTACATACCAATACACGCAGTGTCGGTGGTGGGTATCGTGAGTCGGAGGACTCGTGCGTTCGCCTAGGAACACGCAGTAAGTTTGGGGTCACACAGCAGGTGGGGAGTTGCTATTGTGCCAACGCGGACTGAGACTCAATATATTCAGTCCGTTTCTATAACAATTACATATTGCAGTGCTAGGTCTGAAGAAGCGCTACGCGAACGGGAACAAGCAGCTGAAGAGCTATTTTTAAACCTGCCAAAAATAACTGAAGGGGGCAGCAATGTTAACAGAAATGACCAAACATCGAACAACAATGTCAAAACACTTTTACGAGCCTTGGAAAAAAATAGCAAAAGCGAATTGACAAAGTGGTGGGAAATCAAATCACTAGAAAAATATCAAGAAGCCGGGAGAATCCCGAGAGGACTGCGCATTATGCTAGCGCCAAGTTTTGAGAGTCCCAACCCACTTTTATTGAAAGAATTGGCTGAAAGTAACTTAGACGCATTGATGCAATTGGTGTGTCTCTTGATTAAATATGCAAGAATAGACCGAGATAAAATATAATTGAAATTACACAAATTAATACTGAATTGAGTCAATCTGAGCATTCAAGCAATAAGGACTTTACTGACGAGAGTATAAAAGAAATGAAAGACCGATTGAAAAAAACAAATAGAGGTTATTAAAACTAGAAAAGCGTTCAAATATGCACGTGACAAAAATGATTATGAACTGGGCCAAATTTTTCCATTTGCGCGCAAATTCGATCACCTACGTAGGCAAAAGGGCACCAACAAAATATCAGGAGGGCTCAAGCAATCAAATATGACGGGCAGTGAAGCCAATATATCCACTTCAGAAGCCAGCACTGTCCCTAGCGAAACAGAATCAGAAGATGGGGGGGCAACTGGTTTGGACCAACAAGTAGACCTTGGCCACCTGACACTGGCAGAAGAATTGGATTTTTTAAGAAGGGAGCGAAAACAATCCCTTCGACCGAGGAATCAAACGGATTACAAAACAAAGGAGGAATGCCAGAAGGCGCGAAAGAGACGAAAATGCCTCAAGTGTAAGAGGACGAAGACAACAAAACCAGAGATGGAAAAACGCTAGCCCAAACAGACAAATCTGTAATTAACCTCACGGACATACAACTCAATCAAGCAGAACAGCTTCTGGCCCTTGGCCTCTCATATTGCCCGGAAAGTAATTTCAGCTACCATCAAACACGAGTGGATGTGTATAAATTTATTAGAAAATTAAAGTTGACCAAATACTATACCATCAAAAAATACAGTGAGGACACCAGCAAAGAAATACAACCATACAGCCAAGCCAGGCCCACGGGATTACAACCTAGGGATATCCCCTTTCTTAGAACATTGCGTGTTCTAACTGAAGAAAACAACAGTACCAGCAACGATACTCTGAACACACAAATGCTCGCTAGCCTAGAGGAGATAAACCTTACCAAATCAGGTTGTAGCCCTTTTAAACCATCTTCTACATTTGTACCTACTATGCCTCGTGATGCAATCGCTATCTTCCATGACCGCATCACAGAAGAATTGAAAAAACTCTATCGCAGGACTAATTCATATTCCAAAACCCCCAACTTTCAAACTAAAGAATATTTCAAACTTATGAAAAAATTGAAAAATAAATCAGCGACCATAATAAACAAAATCGGACAAAGGGGGAAATGTTGTGATATGGAAGAAAAGTGACTATAAAAAGGAAGCATATAGGCACCTAAACGAGGCAGCATGTTATAAAATTATTAACAGTGCGCAAGTGAAAAAGATGGGTAAGAACTACAAAGATGACCTGACTATGTGGAAAAGAGATGAACTTATCTCTAAAGATGAATTTGCATTTTTAAATACTGATTTCCCTATTATGCCTACAATATACTTTGTACCCAAAGTGCACAAAAATGAGACACCAGTGCCTGGAAGACCCATAATACACGCTAACAAAGGCCTATTTGAGAACACATCTAGATATGTGGACTATTATCTGCAAGACTTTGTAACCTCCCTTCCAGCATACATACGCGATACCACAGACTTTTTACACAAACTCTGAACAAATATGGTCCAATGATTTCATTTTTTTTTAACTATGGACATTTCTGCCCTATACACCAGTATTGTACACTGTGATGGACTAAAAGCTGTTGAGTATTATTTGGGCAAACGTCCGATTGAAATGTAGTCATAACCAGATGCTTCTTAACGCACAAGTTACTAACTTGTGTAACGATATATCTGTAAGAGACAGTAGTTAGTGACAGATTCCTTACCTTAGAATATCCCCAGGCGTCAGGCTGGATCCGGAAAGTTTTTGCGTAGCAGTACCCTTGCGCGTCGGTAGGCGGCGTCGTGCGGCTCCGCGTCCGTCGTCGGCGTCGTGATCGCCGGGATGACGTCGCGGGCAGTACTTAGCGCCGCCCCTGCGCGCTGACGTCAGTTCTGTACACGACTTTCCGCGCCAGGAACGCAGAGCCATGCAAGAAGCTGACATAGGTGTCTGAAAAATACTAGGGCCCTGAAAGGGATGTCCTTAATCCTAGAAATCAGTTCGCAGAACGGGGAGGATGGGTGGGGCGGTAAGGAATCTGTCACTAACTACTGTCTCTTACAGATATATCGTTACACAAGTTAGTAACTTGTGCATCTGAAAGAGACACGTTAGTGACAGATTCCTTACCTTAGAATAGATACCCCAGCAATACCAACCCCGGTGGTGGGTCTGCGAACAAAGATCAGACAAGGAAGTCCCGGAGGACAGAACGGCCAAAGAAGCCGTCCCTCCGGACCTGACGCACAAGTTACTAACTTGTGTAACGATATATCTGTAAGAGACAGTAGTTAGTGACAGATTCCTTACCTTAGAATATCCCCAGGCGTCAGGCTGGATCCGGAAAGTTTTTGCGTAGCAGTACGCTTTGCGCGTCGGTAGGCGGCGTCGTGCGGCTCCGCGTCCGTCGGCGTCGTGATCGCCGGGATGACGTCGCGGGCAGTACTTAGACGCCGCCCCTGCGCGCTGACGTCAGTTCTGTACACGACTTTCCGCGCCAGGAACGCAGAGCCATGCAAGAAGCTGACATAGGTGTCTGAAAAATACTAGGGCCCTGAAAGGGATGTCCTTAATCCTAGAAATCAGTTCGCAGAACGGGGAGGATGGGTGGGGCGGTAAGTAATCTGTCACTAACTACTGTCTCTTACAGATATATCGTTACACAAGTTAGTAACTTGTGCATCTGAAAGAACACGTTAGTGACAGATTCCTTACCTTAGAATAGATACCCCAGCAAAACCAACCCCGGTGGTGGGTCTGCGAACAAAGATCAGACAAGGAAGTCCCGGAGGACAGAACGGCCAAAGAAGCCGTCCCTCCGGACCTGACGCACAAGTTACTAACTTGTGTAACGATATATCTGTAAGAGACAGTAGTTAGTGACAGATTCCTTACCTTAGAATATCCCCAGGCGTCAGGCTGGATCCGGAAAGTTTTTGCGTAGCAGTACCCTTGCGCGTCGGTAGGCGGCGTCGTGCGGCTCCGCGTCCGTCGTCGGCATCGTGATCGCCGGGATGACGTCGCGGGCAGTACTTAGACGCCGCCCCTGCGCGCTGACGTCAGTTCTGTACACGACTTTCCGCGCCAGGAACGCAGAGCCATGCAAGAAGCTGACATAGGTGTCTGAAAAATACTAGGGCCCTGAAAGGGATGTCTTTAACCCTATTAATCAGTTCGCAGAACGGGGAGGATGGGTGGGCGGTAAGGAATCTGTCACTAACTACTGTCTCTTACAGATATATCGTTACACAAGTTAGTAACTTGTGCATCTGAAGAGACACGTTAGTGACAGATTCCTTACCTTAGAATAGATACCCCAGCAATACCAACCCCGGTGGTGGGTCTGCGAACAAAGATCAGACAAGGAAGTCCTTGGAGGACAGAACGGCCAAAGAAGCCGTCCCTCCGGACCTGACTGTCAAGGCAGTAATGCTTTGTAAACGTGTGCAGCGAGGCCCACGTAGCTGCCTGACAGATAACCGGCAGCGGAACACCGCGGCCCAAGGCCGTGGTAGCAGCCGTTGCCCTGGTGGAATGGGCACGCAGTCCAACAGGAGGCTCCTTCTTAGCCAAAGAATAGCAGGTCTTGATGCACAAGGTAACCCAGCGGGAGATGGTTCTCTTGTGCACCGCCCGACCTTTTGGCACCCACGTAGCCAACAAAGAGCTGGTCATCCACCCGGAAGTGTTTTGTGCGGTCGATATAGAAGGAGAGCGCACGTTTTGGGTCCAGACGGTGGAGCCTCTCTTCCTCTCTGGAAGGATGCGGAGGCGGAAAGAAGGTAGGCAAAGTGATGGTCTGCCCAATGTGGAAGGCAGTAACCACCTTTGGCAAGAAGGACGGACGCGTCCGAAGAACAACCTTGTCTGGATGAACAGACAGAAAGGGAGGTTTGCAAGATAGAGCCTGGAGCTCACTCACCCGCCGAGCGGAGGTGATGGCCACCAGAAAGGCTGTCTTCAGAGTCAGAAGACGAAGAGGACAGTTATGTAGAGGCTCAAAGGGAGCGCACATTAAAAGGTAAGAACCAAGTTCAAGTCCCACTGAGGCATTACAAACGGAACAGGAGGGAAGAGGTGTGTAATGCCTTTTAAGAACCTGTTAACAACAGGGGACTTGAAAAGGGAGGGCTGATCAGGGAGCCTGAGGAAGGCCGAGATAGCACAAAGATAACCCTTGATGGTACCCAGGGCAGAACCCTGTTGGGCCAGAGAAAGAAGGAACAGAAGGACCTCAGAAAGAGGGGCAGAAAGGGGATTCACAGCCTTTGCTGTGCACCATGCCACAAATTTGTTCCACCTGCAGGCGTATACCACCTTAGTGGAGGGACGCCTGGCTGCCAGAATCACATCACAAACTTCGGGAGGCAAGTCGAAAGGAATCAACTGCCGCCGCTCAATCTCCACGCAAGCAGGTGTAGACTGGACAGGTTCGGGTGGAGGACCGTCCCCTGCTGCTGCGACAGAAGATCCTCCCGAAGAGGCAGACGGATCGGGGGATCCACGCTCATACTGAGTAGCTCGGGATACCAAACTCTTCGAGCCCAGTCCGGAGCCACAAGAATGACTTGGGCCCGGTCATGCCGAATCTTCTTCAACACTCTGGGTAGAAGTGGTATAGGCGGAAAGGCGTACAATAGACCGCAACTCCACTCGTGACGAAAAGCGTCGCCGAGCGAGTGCCGCCTTGGAAATTCCAACGCGCAGAACTGATGACATTGCGCGTTCTCTTCGGTGGCGAATAGATCTAACCAAGGCTCTCCCCACTGTAGAAAGAGTCCTTGCGCCACCTCCGAGTGAAGACGCCATTCGTGATCCATCATGCACCTGCGGCTGAGGTTCGTCCGCCCTGGCGTTCAGGGAACCTGCCAGGTGTTGAACCATCAGGAACATGCCCTGATGTTCCAGCCATGTCCAGAGGCGCAGAGCCTCCTGACAGAGGGTCCACGACCCCACCCCGCCCTGTTTGTTGCAGTACCACATGGCGGTGGTGTTGTCTGTGAACACCTGCACTACCTTCCCTTTGAGAGAGGGAAGGAATGCCTTGAGTGCAAGTCGGATCGCCCGGAGCTCCAGAATGTTGATATGGAGCCGGGACTCCGCCCGGAGACCAGAGGCCTCTGATCTCCGCCTCTTCCCATGTGACCGCCCCATCCCAGAAGGGACGCGTCCGTCACAACTGTGTGCTCTGGCTGGGGAAGGGAGAGGGATCTGCCCATGACCCATTGCCGGTTCGAGAGCCACCACTGCAACTGTTTTGCAGTCCCCTCCGAGATCTGGACGTGATCGGACAGGTTGCCCTGGTGCTGCGCCCACTGGAACTTCAGGTCCCACTGCAGAGCCCGCATATGCCATCTGGCATGATTGACCAGCAGGATGCAGGAGGCCATGAGGCCCAGCAGCCTCAGGGTCATCCGTACCGAAACCCAGGATAAAGGCTGAAAGATCGGAATCATAGCCTGAATATCCCGGACTCGCCGTTCGGGAGGATAGGCCCGAAACTGCATCGTGTCCAGAACTGCTCCGATGAAAAGGAGCTGTGGAGAAGGAATCAGATGTGACTTCGGCACATTGATGGAGAACCCCAGCGAGTGCAGGAGTTCGGCCGTAGTCTGGAGGTGGGAGACGACTGCCTGGGACGAGCCCGCCTTCAGCAGCCAGTCGTCGAGGTAGGGGAAGACTGAAACCCCTGCCCGGCGCAGATGAGCTGCGACCACCGCCATCACTTTCGTGAACACCCGAGGGGCACTGGTAAGGCCAAAGGGGAGCACGGTGAACTGAAAATGCTCGAGGCCTACCGTGAACCGAAGGTAACGCCGGTGGGCCGGCAGGACGGGGATGTGGAAATAGGCGTCCTGCAAGTCCAACGCTACCAACCAGTCTCCAGGGTCTAGGGCAGTCAAGACCTGAGCTAGGGTGAGCATCTTGAACTTCTCCTTCCGGAGGAAGCGATTGACGTTCCGGAGGTCCAAGATAGGACGCATGTCCTCCTTGTCCTTTTTGGGCACCAGAAAGTAGTGGGAGTAGCAACCACGCCCTACTTCTGGGGTCGGAACATGCTCGATGGCCCTCTTGGCCAAGAGGGCCGTGACTTCCTTCTGTAGAAGCACCAAGTGATCCCCTGACATGCGGTGGAATTGAGGTGGCATGGCTGGGGGGTGGTCTCGAAGGGGAGGGAGTAGCCCCTTCGGACAATGTCCAAGACCCACCTGTCCGAGGTGATGGGACGCCAGTGGTGAAGGTGATGGCGGACCCTGCCCCTACTGGCGTGCTGTGCACCTGAAAGGAGGGACTAGGAGGGCTTGGAGGCCGCGGACGGGTTGGAGGTGGTGGCCTGACCCGCACGCTGGTTGCCCGAACCGCCACGGCGGTATCCACGTCCTCGGCCACGCGAAGACGCCTGCTGCGCGGGCCGGTGGCTGGGCGGCTGACGTGACTGGGCGCCCCTTCCGTGGCCACGATAGGGGCGAAAAGCAGAAGGTAGCGGAGGGCGTGTAGCAGAAAGGCCCAGGGACTTGGCAGTAGCCCGTGAGTCCTTAAAGCGCTCCAACGCATGGTCTGCTTTGGAACCAAAAGACCGACTCCATCAAAGGGCATGTCCATGAGAGTATTCTGGACATCCCCTGAAAAACCAGTGGTTCTCAGCCAGGCGTGGCGACGCAGCGCCACCGTCGTTGCAATAGATCTGCCCAGCGAGTCGGCGGTATCAAGGCCACATCGTATGGTGTATTTGGCCGCATCCCTTCCTTCCGCAATGGCGCGGGAAAGCAGTGTCTGGACCTCCTCAGAACACTGGGGCAAAACAGTTGCCACCGAATCCCACAAGGAGTGGGTATATCGGCCCAAAAGACAAGCGGTGTTGATGGACCGCAAGCCAGCACTGGAGGAAGAAAAACCCTTCTTCCCAAATTGATCCAGGCGTTTGGACTCCCTATCCGGAGGGGCGGTAGGGAAGGCGGTTTGGGAAGCGGAGGCTTGGACAACCAAGCTCTCAGGAGTGGGGTGGACAGAGAGAAACAAGGGGTCGCCCGGAGCTGGGCGATGGCGTCGGGACACGTTCCTATCCACAGGAGCCCCTGTGTTGGGCTTGGACCAGGCGCCCAAAAGAACGTCAGTAAGTGCATCGTTAAACGGCAGCACAGTCTCCAAGGAGGAGGCCGCCGGCTGAAGCTCTTCTGTCAAGAGATTAGTCTTGACCGTCACCGTAGGGAGTCGGAGATGTAAGGCTCCAGCTGCCCTACGCAACACCGTTGCAAAGTTGGCTCCCTCCTCCGTAGCCACGGGAGGAGACAGCATGCCAGTGTCAGGGGAAGTATCTAGACCACTGGCATCCCCTAGTTCCTCTGCCCAGTCCTCCTCATACTGACACTGCTGTGCCAGAGGGTCCTCAGACCCCTCCCAGTCCTCCTGGTCCTCCTCCGGTTCAAAATAAGGAGGAGGAGGGGACATTTGGGACCCAAGGTCCCATCGGCGCCGGAACCGGCGTCGAGCGACGTCGGTCCGGCTCCATGTCCGGAGCCGGAGAGTACATGGGGACGACGCCGCCCGGAGCCCCGGGCGGCGTCAGGAACGGCACCGGAGACATCGGCGCCGGCGGAGGCGTGGTCAGGTCGACCGGCGTCGATGGGGGTTGCGGTACCACCGGAGCCGGGATCGAGGCCGGGGCCGAAGCCAGAGCCGGGATCGAGGCTGGAGGCACGAGCGACGCCGGGACCGGAGTCGGCGGCGACGCCGGGGCAACCCCATCAGGGCCCGCGGGGCCCGAAGGCGCACCGGAGGGACCTTGAGGCCCGAAGAGGCGGGCCATGGCCGACAGGAATTCCTGTACTTGGGCCGGATCCGCCCCCGAACCCGGGAAGGACGGGTATTGCGGGGGCGACTCCACAGGCATGTCCGGGGCCGCGGGGCGTGGACGGTGCCGGGAGGGGCCTCAGCCGAGTCGCGAGACCGGCGAGGCGAAGTCCTAGAGCGATGATGCTTTTGGACTTCTTGTGCTTAGACTTACCGGACGACGAAGACTTGGATCCCGACGACCGGTGAGGACTCCGCGACCGACCCCTCGACCTCTCACGCGACCGGGGCTTGGAATGGCGCGGAGCCGACTGCCGGGCCTCGAGGAGCTTTCGAGACCGCTCTCGCAAAGCTTTCGGGTTGAGGGCCCGGCAGTCGGAACACGACTTCGTGTCGTGGCCTCGGCCGAGGCAGAAGAGACACTCCAGATGCGGGTCTGTGATGGACATCATCCGAGCACAGGCGTCGCAACGTTTAAAGCCGGGCATCCCTACGACACCTTGGAGTCGATTCGAAGAAACAGTGAAAAAATTCACCAAAAAAGTTAGTCAAAAAATGACTAGGGCACTGCTCTTCCCGGTTCTGCGCTTGCTGGCGCGGAAAAAGAAGAACTGACGTCAGCGCGCAGGGGCGGCGTCTAAGTACTGCCCGCGACGTCATCCCGGCGATCACGACGCCGACGACGGACGCGGAGCCACACGACGCCGCCTACCGACGCGCAAGGGTACTGCTACGCAAAAACTTTCCGGATCCAGCCTGACGCCTGGGGATATTCTAAGGTAAGGAATCTGTCACTAACGTGTCTCTTTCAGATTGTCATGGCAGTAATGCTTTGTAAACGTGTGCAGCGAGGCCCACGTAGCTGCCTGACAGATATCCTGCAGCGGAACACCACGGCCCAAAGCCGTGGTAGCAGCCGTTGCCCTGGTGGAATGGGCACGCAGCCCAACAGGAGGCTCCTTCTTAGCCAAAGAATAGCAGGCTTTGATACACAAGGTTACCCAGCGGGAGATGGTTCTCTTGTGCACCGCCCGACCTTTTTTGGCGCCCACGTAGCCAACAAAGAGCTGGTCATCCACCCGGAAGTGTTGTGTGCGGTTGATATAAAAGGAAAGCGCACGTTTTGGGTCCAGACGGTGGAGCCTCTCTTCCTCTCTGGAAGGATGCGGAGGCGGAAAGAAGGTGGGCAAAGTGATGGTCTGCCCAATGTGGAAGGCAGTAACCACCTTTGGCAAGAAGGACGGACGCGTCCTAAGAACAACCTTGTCTGGATGGACAGACAGAAAGGGAGGCTTGCATGATAGAGCCTGGAGCTCACTCACCCGCCGAGCGGAGGTGATGGCCACCAGAAAGGCTGTCTTCAGAGTCAGAAGACGAAGAGGACAGTTATGTAGAGGCTCAAAGGGAGCGCACATAAGAAAGGTAAGAACCAAGTTCAAGTCCCACTGAGGCATGACAAACGGAACAGGAGGGAAGAGGTGTGTAATGCCTTTTAGAAACCTGTTAACAACAGGGGACTTGAAAAGGGAGGGCTGATCAGGAAGCCTGAGGAAGGCCGAGATGGCACAAAGATAGCCCTTGATGGTACCCAGGGCAGAACCCTGTTGGGCCAGGGAAAGAAGGAACAGAAGAACCTCAGAAAGAGGGGCAGAGAGGGGATTCACAGCCTTTGCTGTGCACCATGCCACAAACTTGTTCCACCTGCAGGCGTATACCACCTTAGTGGAGGGACGCCTGGCTGCCAGAATCACATCACAAACTTCGGGAGGCAAGTCGAAAGGAATCAACTGCCGCCGCTCAATCTCCACGCAAGCAGGTGTAGACTGGACAGGTTCGGGTGGAGGACCGTCCCCTGCTGCTGCGACAGAAGATCCTCCCGAAGAGGCAGACGGATCGGGGGATCGACGCTCATACTGAGTAGCTCGGGATACCAAACTCTTCGAGCCCAGTCCGGAGCCACAAGGATGACTTGGGCCCGGTCGCGCAGAATCTTCTTCAACACTCTGGGTAGAAGTGGTATAGGCGGAAAGGCGTACAACAGACCGCAACTCCACTCGCGACGAAAAGCGTCGCCGAGCGAGTGCCACCTTGGAAATTTCAACACGCAGAACTGATGACATTGCGCGTTCTCTTCGGTGGCGAATAGATCTAACCAAGGCTCTCCCCACTGCAGAAAGAGACCTTGCGCCACTTCCGAGTGAAGACGCCATTCGTGATCCATCATGCACCTGCGGCTGGAGTTCGTCCGCTCTGGCGTTCAGGGAACCTGCCAGGTGTTGAACCATCAGGAACATGCCCTGATGTTCCAGCCATGTCCAGAGGCGCAGAGCCTCCTGACAGAGGGTCCACGACCCCACCCCGCCTTGTTTGTTACAGTACCACATGGCGGTGGTGTTGTCTGTGAACACCTGCACTACCTTCCCTTTGACAGAGGGAAGGAATGCCTTGAGTGCAAGTCGGATCGCCCGGAGCTCCAGAAGGTTGATATGGAGCCGGGACTCCGCCGGAGACCAGAGGCCTCTGATCTCCGCCTCTCCCATGTGACCGCCCCATCCCAGAAGGGACGCGTCCGTCACAACTGTGTGCTCTGGCTGGGGAAGGGAGAGGGATCTGCCCATGACCCATTGCCGGTTCGAGAGCCACCACTGCAACTGTTTTGCAGCCCCTCCGAGATCTGGACGTGATCTGACAGGTTGCCCTGGTGCTGCGCCCACTGGAACTTCAGGTCCCACTGCAGAGCCCGCATATGCCATCTGGCATGATCGACCAGCAGGATGCAGGAGGCCATGAGGCCCAGCAGCCTCAGGGTCATCCGTACCGAAACCCAGGATAAAGGCTGAAAGATCGGAATCATAGCCTGAATATCCCGGACTCGCCGTTCGGGAGGATAGGCCCGAAACTGCGTCGTGTCCAGAACTGCTCCGATGAAAAGGAGCTGTGGAGAAGGGATCAGATGCGACTTCGGCACATTGATGGAGAACCCCAGCGAGTGCAGGAGTTCGGCCGTAGTCTGGAGGTGGGAGACGACTGCCTGGGACGAGCCCGCCTTCAGCAGCCAGTCGTCGAGGTAGGGGAAGACTGGAACCCCTGCCCGGCGCAGATGAGCTGCGACCACCGCCATCACTTTGGTGAACACCCGAGGGGCACTTGTAAGGCCAAAGGGGAGCACGGTGACCTGAAAATGCCCGAGGCCTACCGTGAACCGTAGGTAACGCCGGTGGGCCGGCAGGACGGGGATGTGGAAATAAGCGTCCTGCAAGTCCAACGCTACCAACCAGTCTCCAGGGTCGAGGGCAGTCAAGACCTGAGCTAGGGTGAGCATCTTGAACTTCTCCTTCCGGAGGAAGCGATTGACGATCCTGAGGTCCAAGATAGGACGCATGTCCTCCTTGTCCTTTTTGGGCACCAGAAAGTAGTGGGAGTAGCAACCACGTCCTACTTCTGGGGTCGGAACATGTTCGATGGCACTCTTGGCCAAGAGGGCCGTGACTTCCTTCTGCAGAAGCACCAAGTGATCCCCTGACATGCGGTGGAATTGAGGTGGCATGGCTGGGGGGGTGGTCTCGAAGGGGAGGGAGTAGCCCCTTCGGACAATGTCCAAGACCCACCTGTCCGAGGTAATGGGACGCCAGTGGTGAAGGTGATGGCGGACCCTGCCCACTACTGGCGTGCTGTGCACCGGAAAGGAGGGACTAGGAGGGCTTGGAGGCCGCGGACGGGTTGGAGGTGGTGGCCTGACCCGCACGCTGGTTGCCCGAACCGCCACGGCGGTATCCACGTCCTCGGCCACGCGAAGACGCTTGCTGCGCGGGCCGGTGACTGGGCAGCTGACGTGACTGGGCGCCCCTTCCGTGGCCACGAAAGGGGCGAAAAGCAGAGGTTAGCAGAGGGCGCACAGCAGAAAGGCCCAGGGACTTGGCAGTAGCCCGTGAGTCCTTAAAACGCTCCAGCGCATGGTCTGCTTTGGAACCAAAAGACCGACTCCATCAAAGGGCATGTCCATGAGTGTATTCTGGACATCACCCGAGAAACCAGTTGTTCTCAGCCAGGCGTGGCGACGTAGCGCCACCGTCGTTGCAAGCGATCTGCCCAGCGAGTCGGCGGTATCAAGGCCACAACGTATGGTGTATTTAGCCGCATCTCTACCTTCCGCAATGGCGCGGGTAAGCAGTGTCTGGACCTCCTCAGAACACTGTGGCAAAACAGCCGCCACCGAATCCCACAGGGAGTGGGTATATCGGCCCAAAAGGCAAGCGGTGTTGACGGACCGCAAGCCAGCACTGGAGGAAGAAAAGGCCTTCTTCCCAAATTGGTCCAGGCGTTTGGATTCCCTATCCGGAGGGGCAGTAGGGAAGGCGGTTTGGGAGGCAGAGGCTTGGACAACCAAGCTCTCGGGGTGGGATGTTGGGAGAGAAACAAGGGGTCGCCCGGAGCAGGGCGATGGCGTCCGGCCACGTTCCTATCCACAGGAGCCCCTGTGGTGGGCTTGGACCAGGCGCCCAAAAGAACGTCAGTCAGTGCATCATTAAACGGCAGCACAGTCTCCGTGGAGGAAGCTGCCGGCTGAAGCACTTCCGTCAGGAGATTAGTCCTGACAGCCACAGTAGGCAATTGGAGGTGCAAGGCTCCAGCTGCTCTACGCAACACCATTGCGAAATTAGCTCCCTCCTCCGTAGCCACGGGAGGAGACAGCATGCCAGTGTCAGGGGAAGTGTCTAGACCACTGGCATCCCCAAGTTCCTCAGCCCAGTCCTGATCATACTCACACTGTTGTGTGAGAGGGTCTTCCGACCCCTCCCAGCTCTCCTGGTGCTCCTCTGGTTCAAAATATGGAGGAGGAGGGACATTTGGGACCCAAGGTCTCATCGGCGCCGGAGCCGGCGTCGAGCGACGCGGTCCGGCTCCATGTCCGGAGCCGGAGAGAACCGGGGAACGACGCCGTCCGGGAGCCCCGGACGGCGTCAGGAACGGCACCGGGGACATCGGCGTCGGCGTTGTTAGGTCAACCGGCGTCGATGGGGGTTGCGGTACCGCCGGGATCGAGGCCGAGGCCGGGATCAAGGCTGGCGGGACGGGCGACGCCGGGACCGGAGTCGTCGGCGATGCCGGAGCAACCCCATCAGGGCCCGCGGGGCCCGAAGGCGCACCGGAGGGACCTTGAGGCCCGACGAGGCGGGCCATGGCCGACAGGAATTCCTGTATTTCGGCCGGAGTCGCCCCGAACCCGGAAAGGACGGGTAATGCGGGGCGGCTCCACAGGCACGTCCGGGGCCGCGGGGACGGTGCCGACAGGGGCCTCAGCCGAGTCGCGAGACCGGCGAGGCGAAGTCTTAGAGCGATGATGCGTCTTATACTTTTTGTGCTTCGACTTACCCGAGGAGCGCGAAGACTTGGACTCCGACGACCGGCGGGGGCTCCGCGACCGGCCCCTCGACCTCTCACGGGACCGGGGCTTGGTGCGGCGCGGAGCCGACTACCGGACCTCGAGTAGCTTTCGAGACCGCTCTCGCAAAGCCTTCGGGTGAAGTTTCCGGCAGTCAGGGCACGACTTTGTGTCGTGGTCTCGGCCGAGACACTCTAGATGCGGGTCTGTGATCGACATCATTTGACCACAGGCGTCGCATGGCTTGAAGCCGGGCATCCCTACGACACCTAGGAGTCGATGAAGACTCGAAAAGAAACAGTGAAAAATTCACCAAAAATTTAGTCAAAAATTGACTAGGGCACTGCTCTTCCCGGATCTGCGCTTACTGGCGCGGAAAAGAAGAACTGACGTCAGCGCGCAGGGGCGGCGTCTAAGTACTGCCCGCGACGTCATCCCGGCGATCACGACGCCGACGGACGCGGAGCCGCACGACGCCGCCTACCGACGCGCAGGGGTACTGCTACGCAAAAACTTTCCGGATCCAGCCTGACGCCTGGGGATATTCTAAGGTAAGGAATCTGTCACTAACGTGTCTCTTTCAGATAGGAGCGTATACTGTGGCTATGGTGCACTCCTTGCCTCTAAGCTCCCCGCGCACCATTACAAAACGTCCCAATGCATCTGATTTGGTAGCGTGGTGTAGAAAGGGGACCGTAGAATGAAAGCGAGCTACTCCATTCGCTTCGTGGCAGCAGAGGAGCGGAATATCTGGGGATATCTCTTGTGTTTAAACCTACCCTCCTCAGTTTTCTTGAGATGCGTTTCTTGCAATGCGGCTAGGAGGATCTGATGATCCGTTAGATATTTCCATAGGTATTGCCTTTTATTAGGGGAGTTAAGCCCCCTCACATTCCAGGAAACACAGTTAACTGCCATAATCTGGGGCACAGTTGTTCCAGCCTACTATAAGTCCCACCAAAGCCACCCGTTTGGACCCCACTCCTCCCACCCACCTGACCCCACCCCGCGTTGGAAAAACAGTGAGTCGTAGGAGCCTCCATCCCAGAGGAGAGACTCCTGTCGGTCAACTCCGGAAGCGAGCCCAATTCCGCTCCCAGATACCCCAGCTATTTCATAGACAGGGTGCAAATTTCGACACAAACTTTAGCAGTTAGCAAAGGCATGTCCCACTTGGTTATTCTGACGCCGAAGTCACTCCGCGGGCATATAGTCCTAGTAGCCAGAGTTCGGGGGGAGGTCTTAGTCCTGTGGGCTGTCATCTGTAGCCCCTTTGGGGCTGCGTATCATCATTCAATGTCATTCGACGCTGTTCCCTCCTCCAGTGGGCCCAGGCAATCCTCCAGTTCCTGACACTTCGCCTCTACATCTAAAGTACGAGCTTCCACCGAGTCCACATCAGATTGCAGAGCCACCATCTTCTCTTTCATCTCAGTCCGGAGGATTCAAAGGAGGCCGCCATGTCTGCCTTGATGTCCTCTCTTAATTCCCTTTTGAATTCCCTGAGCGACTCTAATAGATCCTCTCGGGTGAACGCCATGGTGCCTCCGAGTTGTGCGTCGCGTTGCCCGGCGGAGCCTGTACCGGGTCGGCCAAAATAGTTTGTTGGTCGAAGACTTTTTGGGTGGCATATGGGGATTGAGGAAGAGGCCACCCCGGGCTTCGTCAAGGAGTGGGTGTCAGGCTTCACAGACCACCCAGGGGGGGTCCAGCTATGACTTTCCTTCCTGAAAATGACTTCAGGCTGGCAGTACAAGCTCTAGTCATCCCGAGGGTGGAATACGGGAGTGTCTCCCTATGTGGCCTGCCCAGAGCTGCAACGGCCCTCTAAGAGCATCAATCAACGCCGCAGCGAGACTTATCACTGGCTCCAAAAAAAGCTCCCACATATCCCCTGACTTAAAATCCCTTAATTGGCTACCTTTTGAAGACAGAATTCATCTGAAAATAGCATGTATGACATAAAGCCATACATCACAACACACCAAGCTATCTTGCACAGAAACTGGCGCCCTCATGTGGATTCAGATCCTCAAGAAGTGCTAAAACCCTCCTACTGAAACCACAAAGATTCAACAAGAAGACGACATACAACCGAACCTTCTCAGGGTTGGCGCCTAGAATTTGGAATGCACTACCCCCAGAAACTAGACTTAATCCCTCTACTGCATCCTTCAAAAAAGAAGTGAAAGTGCTTCTTATGGCTAAACTCACTTGAGCAGGACTACTTGCACCAGGCGACCCAACGTAGGTGCTACACGGATCTATTTATTGTCCACTCGACAGCCAGGTATCCTAGTTACTGTATCTATATTTTGTTTGATCCACAGGAAAGATTTTGTGATTTACCATGTACATTCTTCTTTACGGAAAGATAGCTACACTTTTGTCGTGTAGCATCGAACTTTATGTTATTTACAGTGCACCTATGTAACTAAGTCACTTATCTTGTTAAGCGCTCTGATACCCGCAAGGGTGTGGTTCGCGCTATATAAAACTTTCAAATAAATAAAAATAAATAAATTCCCCCTGAAGTGGAACCGCACACCCGGGGAGCCTCCCAACAAACCAGTACCTGATCAGCATTAGCTTGGAGTCTTCTTATTTGTTCGACCTGCCATCCTCCATGCTCCGGCGCCGTTCCTCGTCCCTCTTCGGTCTCCCTCAGTGGTCTGAGACGTGGATTCTTTTGGAGAGGTGGGAGAACCGAGACCCAGGAGCTCCATCGCCTCCTCGAATTCTGTGCAATGCACCTGCTTATTATCCATGTGGAAGGCAATACCGAAGTGATAGGTCCATTTGTACTTGACTTGACGTTCTCGAAGCGCTTCTGTAACCGGGCGGAACTGTTGGCGACTTAGTAGAGTAGCCTGGGCCACGTCTTGGAAAAGCGAGCAAGAAGTATTCTGAAAGGTGATTTTCTCCGAGCCGCTCGCTTTCTGCAGAACCAGTTCCTTTGTCTTGAAGGAGCTAAATTTCGCAAGGATATCCCTCGGTCTCTTGTTGGAGCCAGGCTGCTTGGGACCCACTCTATGCGACCACTCAAGTCTTACCTCCGGACCCCCCTTACCGATCAGCGTGGAGAAGAGGCCCACCAGGAAGGCCTCCAGGTCCGGGCCCTCACTTCCTTCTTCCAGGCCTCTGATGCACAAGTTACTAACTTGTGTAACGATATATCTGTAAGAGACAGTAGTTAGTGACAGATTCCTTACCTTAGAATATCCCCAGGCGTCAGGCTGGATCCGGAAAGGTTTTTGCGTAGCAGTACCCTTGCGCGTCGGTAGGCGGCGTCGTGCGGCTCCGCGTCCGTCGTCCGGCGTCGTGATCGCCGGGATGACGTCGCGGGCAGTACTTAGAGCGCCGCCCCTGCGCGCTGGCGTCCAGTTCTGTACCACGACTTTCCGCGCCAGGAAGCAGCAGAGCCATGCAAGAAGCTGACATAGGTGTCTGAAAAATACTAGGGCCCTGAAAGGGATGTCCTTAACCCTAGAAATCAGTTCGCAGAACGGGGAGGATGGGTGGGCGGTAAGGAATCTGTCACTAACTACTGTCTTTTACAGATATATCGTTACACAAGTTAGTAACTTGTGCATCTGAAAGAGACACTTTAGTGACAGATTCCTTACCTTAGAATAGATACCCCAGCAATACCAACCCCGGTGGTGGGTCTGCGAACAAAGATCAGACAAGGAAGTCCCGGAGGACAGAACGGCCAAAGAAGCCGTCCCTCCGGACCCGACTGTCAAGGCAGTAATGCTTTGTAAACGTGTGCAGCGAGGCCCACGTAGCTGCCTGACAGATAACCTGCAGCGGAACACCGCGGCCCAAAGCCGTGGTAGCAGCCGTTGCCCTGGTGGAATGGGCACGCAGCCCAACAGGAGGCTCCTTCTTAGCCAAAGAATAGCAGGCCTTGATGCACAAGGTAACCCAGCGGGAGATGGTTCGTTTGTGCACCGCCCGACCTTTTTGGCGCCCACGTAGCCAACAAAGAGCTGGTCATCCACCCGGAAGTGTTTTGTGCGGTCGATATAGAAGGAGAGCGCACGTTTTGGGTCCAGACGGTGGAGCCTCTCTTCCTCTCTGGAAGGATGCGGAGGCGGAAAGAAGGTAGGCAAAGTGATGGTCTGCCCAATGTGGAAGGCAGTAACCACCTTTGGCAAGAAGGACGGACGCGTCCTAAGAACAACCTTGTCTGGATGCACAGACAGAAAGGGAGGTTTGCATGATAGAGCCTGGAGCTCACTCACCCGCCGAGCGGAGGTGATGGCCACCAGAAAGGCGGTCTTCAGAGTGAGAAGACGAAGAGGACAGTTATGTAGAGGCTCAAAGGGAGCGCACATTAAAAAGGTAAGAACCAAGTTCAAGTCCCACTGAGGCATCACAAATGGAACAGGAGGGAAGAGGTGTGTAATGCCTTTTAAGAACCTGTTAACAACAGGGGACTTGAAAAGGGAGGGCTGATCAGGGAGCCGAGATAGCACAGAGATAACCCTTGATGGTACCCAGGGCAGAACCCTGTTGGGCCAGAGAAAGAAGGAACAGAAGGACCTCAGAAAGAGGGGCAGAAAGGGGGTTCACAGCCTTTGCTGTGCACCATGCCACAAATTTGTTCCACCTGCAGGCGTATACCACCTTAGTGGAGGGACGCCTGGCTGCCAGAATCACATCACAAACTTCGGGAGGCAAGTCGAAAGGAATCAACTGCCGCCGCTCAATCTCCACGCAAGCAGGTGGAGGCTGGACAGGTTCGGGTGGAGGACCGTCCCCTGCTGCTGCGACAGAAGATCCTCCCGAAGAGGCAGACGGATCGGGGGATCTACGCTCATACTGAGTAGCTCGGGATACCAAACTCTTCGAGCCCAGTCCGGAGCCACAAGGATGACTTGGGCCCGGTCGTGCCGAATCTTCTTCAACACTCTGGGTAGAAGTGGTATAGGCGGAAAGGCGTACAACAGACCGCAACTCCACTCGCAACGAGCGTCGCCGAGCGAGTGCCGCCTTGGAAATTCCAACGCGCAGAACTGATGACATTTCGCGTGCTCTTCGGTGGCGAATAGATCTAACCAAGGCTCTCCCCATTGAAGAAAGAGTCCTTGCGCCACTTCCGAGTGAAGACGCCATTCGTGATCCATCATGCACCTGCGGCTGAGTTCGTCCGCCCTGGCGTTCAGGGAACCGGCCAGGTGTTGAATCATCAGGAACATGCCCTGATGTTCCAGCCATGTCCAGAGGCGCAGAGCCTCCTGACAGAGTGTCCACGACCCCACCCCGCCCTGTTTGTTGCAGTACCACATGGCGGTGGTGTTGTCTGTGAACACCTGCACAACCTTCCCTTTGACAGAGGGAAGGAATGCCTTGAGTGCAAGTCGGATCGCCCGGAGCTCCAGAAGGTTGATATGGAGTCGGGACTCCGCCGGAGACCAGAGGCCTCTGATCTCTGCCTCTCCCATGTGACCGCCCCATCCCAGAAGGGACGCGTCCGTCACAACTGTGTGCTCTGGCCCCAGGGAGAGGGATCTGCCCATGACCCAATGCCGGTCCGTGAGCCACCACTGCAACTGTTTTGCAGCCCCCTCCGAGATCTGGACGTGATCGGACAGGTTGCCCCTGTGCTGCGCCCACTGGAACTTCAGGTCCCACTGCAGAGCCCGCATATGCCATCTGGCATGATTGACCAGCAGGATGCAGGAGGCCATGAGGCCCAGCAGCCTCAGGGTCATCCGTACCGAAACCCAGGAGAAAGGCTGAAAGATCGGAATCATAGCCTGAATATCCCGGACTCGCCGTTCGGGAGGATAGGCCCGAAACTGCGTCGTGTCCAGAACTGCTCCGATGAAAAGGAGCTGTGGAGAAGGAATCAGATGCGACTTCGGCACATTGATGGAGAACCCCAGCGAGTGCAGGAGTTCGGCCGTAGTCTGGAGGTGGGAGACGACTACCTGGGACGAGCCCGCCTTCAGCAGCCAGTCGTCGAGGTAGGGGAAGACTGGAACCCCTGCCCGGCGCAGATGAGCTGCGACCACCGCCATCACTTTCGTGAACACCCGAGGGGCACTGGTAAGGCCAAAGGGGAGCACGGTGAACTGAAAATGCTCGGGCCTACCGTGAACCGTAGGTAACGCCGGTGGGCCGGCAGGACGGGGATGTGGAAATAAGCGTCCTGCAAGTCCAACGCTACCAACCAGTCTCCAGGGTCGAGGGCAGTCAAGACCTGAGCTAGGGTGAGCATCTTGAACTTCTCCTTCCGGAGGAAGCGATTGACGTTCCGGAGGTCCAAGATAGGACGCGTGTCCTCCTTGTCCTTTTTGGGCACCAGAAAGTAGTGGGAGTAGCGACCACGTCCTACTTCTGGGGTCGGAACATGCTCGATGGCCCTCTTGGCCAAGAGGGCCGTGACTTCCTTCTGTAGAAGCACCAAGTGATCCCCTGACATGCGGTGGAATTGAGGTGGCATGGCTGGGGGGGTGGTCTCGAAGGGGAGGGAGTAGCCCCTTCGGACAATGTCCAAGACCCACCTGTCCGAGGTGATGGGACGCCAGTGGTGAAGGTGATGGCGGACCCTGCCCCCTACTGGCGTGCTGTGCACCTGAAAGGAAGGACTAGGAGGGCTTGGAGGCAGCGGACGGGTTGGAGGTGGTGGCCTGACCCGCACGCTGGTTGCCCGAACCGCCACGGCGGTATCCACGTCCTCGGCCACGCGAAGGCGCTTGCTGCGCGGGCCGTTGGCCGGGCTGCTGACGTGACTGGGCGCCCCTTCCGTGGCCACGAAAGGGGTGAAAAGCAGATGAGAGCGGAGGGCGAAAACAGCAAGGCCCAGGGACTTGGCAGTAGCCCGCGAGTCCTTGAAACGCTCCAGCGCATGGTCTGCTTTTGAACCAAAAAGACCGACTCCATCAAAGGGCATGTCCATGAGTGTATTCTGGACATCACCCAAAAAACCAGTGGTCCTCAGCCAGGCGTGACGACGCAGCGCCACCGTCGTTGCAAGCGATCTGCCCAGCGAGTCGGCGGTATCAAGGCCACAACGTATGGTGTATTTAGCCGCATCTCGCCCTTCCGCAATGGCGCGGGTAAGCAGTGTCTGGACCTCCTCAGAACACTGCGGCAAAACAGTCGCCACCGAATCCCACAGAGAGTGGGTATATCGGCCCAAGAGGCAAGCGGTGTTGACGGACCGCAAGCCAGCACTGGAGGAAGAGAAAGCCTTCTTCCCAAAGTGGTCCAGGCGCTTGGATTCCCTATCCGGAGGGGCGGTAGGGAAGGCGGTTTGGGAGGCAGAGGCTTGGACAATCAAGCTCTCAGGGGTGAGGTGTTGGGAGAGAAACAGGGGGTCGCCCGGAGCAGGGCGATGGCGTCGGGCCACGTTCCTATCCACAGGAGCCCCTGTGGTGGGCTTGGACCAGGCACCCAAAAGAACGTCAGTGAGTGCATCATTGAACGGCAGCACAGTCTCCGAAGAGGAGGCCGCCGGCTGAAACACTTCTGTCAGGAGGTTAGTCCTGCCGGCCACAGTAGGCAACTGGAGATTCAAGGCTCCAGCAGCTCTACGCAACACCGTTGCAAAATTAGCCCCCTCCTCCGTAGCCACGGGAGGAGACAGCATGCCAGAGTCAGGGGAGGTGTCTAGACCACTGGCATCCCCAAGTTCCTCAACCCAGTCCGGGTCAAACTCGCACTGTTGTGTGAGAGGGTCCTCAGACCCCTCCCAGCTCTCCTGGTCCTCCTCAGGTTCATAATATGGAGGAGGAGGGACATTAGGGACCCAAGGTCTCATCGGCGCCGGAACCGGCGTCGGGCGACGTCGGTCCGGCTCCATGTCCGGAGACGGAGAGAACCGGGGAACGACGCCGTCCGGAGCCCCGGACGGCGTCAGGAATGGCACCGGGGACATCGGTGTCGGCGGAGGCGTGGTTAGGTCAACCGGCGTCGATGGGGGTTGCGGCACCACCGGAGCCGGGATCGAGGCCGGGGCCGGAGCCGAGGCCGGGATGAAGGCTGGTGGGACAGGCGACGCCGGGACCGGAGTCGACGGCGACGCCGGAGCAACCCCATCAGGGCCCGCGGGGCCCGAAGGCGCACCGGAGGGACCTTGAGGCCCGAAGAGGCGGGCCATGGCCGACAGGAACTCCTGTACTTGGGCCGGAGTCGCACCCGAACACGGGAAGGACGGGTAATGCGGGGGTGACTCGACAGGCACGTCCGGGGCCGCGGGGACGGTGCCGACAGGGGCCTCAGCCGAGTCGCGAGACCGGCGAGGCGAAGTCTTAGAGCGATGACGCCGCTTAGACTTCTTGTGCTTCGACTTACCGGAGGAGCGCGAAGACTTGGATTCCGACGAACGATGGGGGCTCCGCGACCGTCCCTCGACCTCTCCCGTGACCGGGGCTTGGTGCGGCGCGGAGCCGACTGCCGGACCTCGAGCAGCTTTCGAGACCGCTCTCGCAAAGCCTTCGGATGAAGTTTCCGGCAGTCAGGGCACGACTTCGTGTCGTGGTCTCGGCCGAGACAGAAGAGACACTCGAGATGCGGGTCCGTGATGGACATCATGCGGGCACAGACCTCGCAGGGCTTAGAGCCGGGCATCCCTACGACACCTTAGGAGTCGTGAAGACTCGTAGAAGAAAACAGTGAAAAAATTCACAAAAAGTAGTCAAAAAGTGACTAGGGCACTGCTCTTCCCGGATCTGCACTTACTGGCGCGGAAAAAGAAGAACTGACGTCAGCGCGCAGGGGCGGCGTCTAAGTACTGCCCGCGACGTCATCCCGGCGATCACGACGCCGACGACGGACGCGGAGCCGCACGACGCCGCCTACCGACGCGCAAGGGTACTGCTACGCAAAAGCTTTCCGGATCCAGCCGGACGCCTGGGGATATTCTAAGGTAAGGAATCTGTCACTAACGTGTCTCTTTCAGATTCTTATGTTATCGCGACGGGAACGATTTTCTAGGTCCTCGCATTTAAGGACGGAGGCCTTCAGTTGCTCACGGAGCGACGCGGTTCCCTCCTCCAGTGTGCCCAGGCGATCCTCCAGTTCCTGACACTTCGCCTCTACATCTAAAGTACGTGCTCCCACCGAGTCCACATCAGATTGCAGAGCCACCATCTTCTCTTTCATCTCAGTCCGGAGGATTCAAAGGAGGCCGCCATGTCTGCCTTGATGTCCTCTCTTAATTCCCTTTTGAATTCCCTGAGCGACTCTAATAGATCCTCTCGGGTGAACGCCATGGTGCCTCCGAGTTGTGCGTCGCGTTGCCCGGCGGAGCCTGTACCGGGTCGGCCAAAATAGTTTGTTGGTCGAAGACTTTTTGGGTGGCATATGGGGATTGAGGAAGAGGCCACCCCGGGCTTTGTCAAGGAGTGGGTGTCTGGCTTCACAGAGCTGGACCCCCCCAGGGTGGTCCAGCTATGGGCGATCACTGTCCCGATCTTAAGGGGTTCCGCGGTTCGTTCCCTCGACTCTGTAAGAAGGCTATCTGTCCTTATGGTGTGAAACGGACACAGCTCAACCGCAGGAGACCCTCTCTGGTCCTTCGCCCCCTCCAGGGACCGAGATCACAGGACGTAAGTCGCAGAGTTAAGCTACTTCACTCGTGGGAAGTGTCTCCTCCTAGTGCCCACCATTCAGCTCTCCAGACCACCCTCTGTACTGGACCTGGTGCTGCTGCACTCCTGCACACTCACTGAAGACACCTCAAGAGAAGGCTGAGATGCTGGGAGCAGGGTCCAAACCTTTCCGTGGTAGGTAGGATGGGGCCAATGTTATAGATACCCAGGAGGGGACCTCCGGTCCAGGGAGCAGGTTGGTGACTGTTGGGCTTCAGAGCGGAAGAATGGTGCCGACCGGAGCCCTCTCAGTACAAAATGGCGGCTCCCCTCTCACTACCATCACCGAGGGGACAATCAGGCATTCTCCCATAAACCGGTCCGCTGCTCAGATCGGGGCTCTCCCTCAAAGGCGCCACCAGGACGGGCCGCAACAATGATGGGGTTGCCGTGGGGTTGGTAACATCAGAAGGGCTGGTGACATCAGAGGGGCTGCGTAGAGTTGGCTGGAGTTTTCATGGTGTGAAATGGCGGGCCTCCACGCGTGGCTGCCGCCATGTTGGGGTCAGGCAGGCAACATCCCAAATACTGGCGCGCTGCTCAGTACGGTGCCCCCCCGGTTCATGCAGCACCACCGGGGGGTCCGCCGCCGCACAGGGCAAGGATAGAGCTGCTGGCAGAGCGGTCCCATCACCGCCTGCGCCCCACTCACCGAGCCGCTCCTCAAGGTGCTTTCCGTCCCAGTGTCGCCTCCAATGGACCGCCTCGGCGGGGGGGGGGCCCCCGGTAGTACGCCGCTCCACCGAGGGAGCCGCTGGGGATCAAAGCCGGTCCAGCGGTGAAGGAGCAGCCTCACAAGCTCCAGGGGCAGCGCCGGCAACCGGTCGCCATTTTGTGAGGCGCCGCGTCCGCACAAGAGCTCCGCGCCAGCAAGCTCCGAATGCCGCAAAAATCTGTAAACGGGAGATCACCTCTGCATGCCGGAGGCTGCACCGGCTATTCCCGTGAGTCTTTGGGAAGCGTTTAGCACCCTTAATACCGCTTATATCTTGGGGCCTGGGCCGGAGCCGATCGGATTCACGTCCGAGCGGCCATGATGGCTGGCCACGCCCCCATTTTTCATTTTTTTAACACAACTACAGCCCAACCGTTGAACGGAATGACACCAAATCTGGCAGAAAGCTAGATGTTAGTCCAGAAAGCATGCTTTAGTGTAAAACCATTCAGTAGTTTCAGAGATATTGAAGTTTAAAAAATATAGATATCTGGGATCGGAAAAGCCTACTGAAATTTGATTGGCTGCCAACACTTCAACCAGGCAGTCTTGGCAGCCATCTTAGGACTCTGCTTGAAGTAGAGTCCCACTGAAAAAGTAAAAAAAAATCAAAAAAGGGGGCAGGGTAGGAATCCCTGGTGACGCGGGGGGTTAAAAGCATGTTTTTTATTTTGCCGCAAATTTACGGGTGGATTTGTGGCAAAAAAAAAAAAAAAGCCCACGGGGTGGACTAATTCCCAGTTGCATGTTTTATAGTAATGTGGGGGAAGGGGGGGGAGGAGGACAGGGTGTCCTTGTGGCATCCCCCGCGCCGCGGGGACCGCCACCTCCCCGGGGCAATGAATAGCAATGCGTGGGGCCCATGCAGCCCCGGGAACCGCCACCTCCCTGAGGCAATGAATAGAAATGCGGGGGGCGCTAGGGCCCCCCTGCAGCCCCGGGGAAAACCACCTCCCCAGGGTTCAAATAATATAATGGGACCACCACCTCCACGGAGCAAAATAAAAGGGGGGGGGCGTGTGGCCCCTTCCTGGAGTCAAAGATGGCCTTGGGGACCACCATCCCCCAGGGCCGGCTCCTGCTAGGTCCCGGGGTGCCCACCCCTGGGACATAGCTGTTTGCTATGGCTTGGCTGGAGCGTTAGCGCTCCCACCAAGCCATAGCAAACTCTGCTCCACTTCTAGCAAGCGAGAGCTTACTAGAAGCGAAGCAGAATTGCTTTTGGACAGAGGGAAATGCAGGTTCAGCAGTTCCCGCTGTCCAAAAGCAATGCTGGCTCCCTCAGGGCACGGGGATCCGGCAGGGGATGCGGGGATCAGGCAGGACCGCGGGGGCCTTCAGGCTCCCCCCGCCATCACCAACAAAGTGTCTGGGTGGGGCCAGGGCACCCAGACTATAGACCGGGCCATGGGAGATGGGGTCCCTGGGGCAAAAATCGGCCCGGGAGGGGGACGTGCGCCCCCATTGAAAAAAGGCCTGGCCCCAGGGGATAGGGTCCCTGGGGCCGAAACGCCCCAGGGATTGGGGGCCACGCAGCCCCCTCACTTAAAAAAAAAAAAAACACAAAAAGAAAAAAACTTCAGAGCGATCAGTGAATTTCTCAAGCGCATGTCATGCGACTTTCAGATAAAGTCATACGCGAGTGAGAGAGCAGTGTTTAAGAAAGTTTAGTCGAGGAGAAAACAGTTTCGGGAGTTGGCATGAAGTTGTAAAAGAAACATTGCATAATCCTTACGGTATACCATGTAGAATAATTACGGTAAGCAACTCTACTAATAGCCACCAATCCTTGAACCAGAGAAGCAACAATCGAGAGTGTTAGCACAGATAACGTCTAACCGGCAAAAATCAACCATACTGACTTTGTAAATATCTGCAGGAAAAATCCGAACATTAAAGCATTCTGGAAAAGATCTGCTCCGTTCAGAGGCAATCCTTGGAACCTTAAGTCGTAGTTGGTTACAGCAATTCTTTGCTATTTGATATACGTATATATAAGTTTACAAGACTGTTTGAGAATAACATTTCTTCCAATGAGAATGTGATTCTGATTTAAGGAGTATACCATAGTGTAAATAGTCCATACACAAGAAGAGAGAAAAAGGTTCTCTGGGATGCTCAGGTGATTATTTGAGTCAAAATGAAAAGGAATTGATATTTATAAAGGGAAGTACAAGATGTATGAATATTAATAGATGCATTAATATAGTATTTTCTTAGGTGCCATAACAACCTTCAGCTGGTAGAACTCACAAATTGGCACCAGTATCCCAGAGGCAGTCTCTCTTTTATCCACTTCTCTTTTCCCCCCACTGGTGTGCATGTCCAGATTGATATAGCAATTTGTGTGGCGCTGTGGTGGAGTAGAATTGAGAATCAGCATCTGTTATTATGGAAATCAAACTTTAAAGCTATCTTGACACATACACTCTTCAATATAGCCACTCACACACCAACATACTTTACCAAACACCCACTCGCTTACTCACACAGCCACTTACACACAGTCACTCCCTGATACAGCCATTCAGACACTCACTCAGTCACTACACACCCACTTATCCACCAATAGAGCCACTCACTTCGCCACTCATACAGGCACTGACACACCCACTTACTCATCAATACCGCTACTCACACAGAATAGTCACTCACCCACACAGCTACTCACACACCCACCTATACTGCCACTTACACACCCATATATACAAGGATACATAGTCACACAGCCACTCACAAAACATATGTTAGAAGTAGTATCACTTAGTAGTGCACCTAGTATACTAATTTAACTTTTGTAGGAGATTACTATAACACCCATAAACTCTTGAAAACACTTGCACTCACTTGATATCAGTGATGTCATTTGAGATGTCATCAGTGATGTCACTGACCATGTCATGAGTGATGTAATATGTGACGTCATCAGCAGTGCATTGTGGGGGTGTGAGTTATAGTTAGCTCAGCTAACTAGATCGGCTGAATTTCTCTGGTTTTGTACAAGTGAAATGTCAGCCTAACTATTATGTCCCTGAAACCTGTGTTTTTTTCAATAAATTTCTAAGGTTTTTTAAATGTTAATTCCTAACTATAACCTCCCTGTAAAAAAGCAAGAGAAGTGCAGAAAGAGGAAGAAAGGTGCAGAAAGAGTCAAGAGAGGTGCAGAAAGAGTCAAGAGAGGTGCAGAAAGAGGCAAGAGGTGCAGAAAGAGGCAAGAGGTGCAGAAAGAGGCAAGAGGTGCAGAAAGAGGCAAGAGGTGCAGAAAGAGGCAAGAGAGGTGCAGAAAGAAGCAAGCGAGGTGCAGAAAGAAGCAAGCGAGGTGCAGAAAGGACATTTCTAAGGTTTTTTAAATGTTAATTCCTAACTACAACGTCCCTGTAAAGAGGCAAGAGAAGTGCAGAAAGAGGCAAGAGAAGTGCAGAAAGAGGAAGAAAGGTGCAGAAAGAAGCAAGAGGTGCAGAAAGAGGCAAGAAGGGTGCAGAAAGAGGCGAGAGGTGCAGAAAGAGGCGAGAGGTGCAGAAAGAGGCGAGAGGTGCAGAAAGAGGCGAGAGGTGCAGAAAGAAGCAAGAGAGGTGCGGCAAGAGAATTGCAGAAAGAGGAAGAAAGGTGCAGAAAGAGGAAGAAAGGCGCAGAAAGAGGAAGAAAGGCGCAGAAAGAGGAAGAAAGGTGCAGAAAGAAGCAAGAGGTGCAGAAATAGGAAGAAAGGTGCCGAAAGAAGCAAGCGAGGTGCCGAAAGAAGCAAGAGAGGTGCAGAAAGAGGCAAGAGAAGCGCCGAAAGAGGAAGAAAGGTGCAGAAAGAGGCAAGAGGTGCAGAAAGAAGCAAGAGCAATGCAGAAAGAGGCAAGAGAAGTGCAGAAAGAAGCAAGAGAGGTGCAGAAAGCAGAGAGTGAGGTACAGAAAGAAGTGAGTGAGGTGCAGAGAGAGGCAAGAGAGGTGCAGAAAGAGGAAGAATGGTACAGAAAGAAGCGAGAGGTGCAAAAGAGATGCAGAAACAGGAAGAAAGGTGCAGAAAGAAGCAAGAGATGTGCAGAAAGAAGCAAGAGATGTGCAGAAAGAAGCAAGAGGTACAGAAAAAAGCAAGAGGTACAGAAAAAAGCAAGAGATGTGCAGAAAGAAGCAAGAGATGTGCAGAAAGAAGCAAGAGATGTGCAGAAAGAGGCAAGAGAGGTGATTTTATGAGTGCATGGGCAGTGCGTGAGTGATTGAATGAGTGCATGCGTAGTGCCTGGGTGATTGGATGAGTGCAAGCATAGTGCCTGAGAGAATGCATAAGTTCATGGTTAGTGTCTGAGTGAATGCTTGGGTTTTGAGAGTAGTGCTTCAGTGATTGGATGAGTGCAAGGCTAGTGTCTGGGTGATTGGATGAATGCATGCGTAGTGCTTGGGTGATTGGATGAGTGCATACGTAGTGCCAGAGAGAATGCATAAGTTCATGGGTAGTGCCTGAGTAATAGATGAGTGCAGGGTAGTGGTTTAGTGATTGGATGAGTGCATGGGTAGTGCTCAGACACCTAAATTTATACAACCAATCACTCACCCATACATTCACTGAGACACCTAATCACTCACTTATAGTCAGTCACGCACACACTCAGTCATCTATACAGTCACTCAAACCCACTGATTCACCAATACACCTTGGTATATATATTTAACACGCAAACGTTTAAAAAACACTCTCAGTCACTGGAACCAGCGCTTAGGAATTCCACCGCGTAGGACTTATAGGAGGTACCAGGAGGACTTCTTGGCCCGAAGGTCCCTCAGGAGTGAAGTGGACTTCATCCCCCAACCAGAAGTGCGCCACGAGGCGCGTTTGCAGAGTAGTGGAGAAAGGGGCGTGGCCTCCGAAAACCTCTTAGCAATCCCACTGTGTGGGACTTACTGGAGGTAACAGGAGGAGTAGTTGGCCCCCAAGGACGTCCTTCGGGGCCAACTACCCCTATTACCTCCAGTAAGCTCCACACAGCAGGATTGCTGAGTTATGATACCAGGCCACGCCCCCTTTCTCCACCACTCTGCAAACGCGCCTCCTGGCGCGCTCTTGGTTGGGGGATGAAGTCCCCATCGCTGCTGGAGGTCCTTAGGGGCCAACTAGCCTACCTGTTACCTCCAGTAAGCCCCACACAGTAGGATTGCTGAGAGGTGGTCACAGGCCACGCCCCCTTTCTCCACCACTCTGCAAGCGCGCCTCCTGGCGCGTTTTGGTTGGGGGATTTAGTCCCCTTGCCTCTTGAGGGTCCCTGGGGACCAACTAGCCCTCCTGTTACCTCCAGTAAGCCCCACAGCTGGATTGCTGAAATGTGGTCAGAGGCCACGCCCCCTTTTTACACCACTCTGCAAACACGCCTCCTGGCGCACTGCTGCTTGGAGGGTGAAGTGCACTCTAGTCCTGTGGTCCTCAGGACACAAGGGGACCTCATCGCCCCACCAGCAGTGCGCCAAGAGGTGCGTTTGCAGTGTTGTAAAAGGGGCGTGGCCTCGGACCACCTCTCAGCAATCCCACTGTGTGGGGCTTACTGGAGGTACCTGGTGGGCTATTTGGTCCCTAAGGACCCTAAGTAGCGACAGGGACTTCATCCCCCAACCTAGAGTGCGCCAGGAGGTGCGTTTGCAGAATAGTGGTGAAAGGGGGCAAGGCTTCCGGCGAGTTGCCGGTTCGTCTATTTTTTTTCAATTTAAATTTAGGAAAGGGGCTGTGAAGCCCCGCTTCCCTTGGTGCTTTTGGGCCCCGGGACCCCATACCCCGGGACCTGACCCATTTTGTAATTTTTTTAAATTAAAAGGGAGTGGGGCTGCGTGGCCCCCTGCCCAGAGGCCCGGCCAATTTAAAAAAAAAAAAATTTAAGGGAGGGGGCCCCACTCCCCCAGGCCATTTTTGACAACCGGGGACCACATCCACCGGGGCTTGGCCATTTGTTCATTTTTTTCATAAAGGAGGGGCTGCGCAGCCCCCTCCCAAGTCGATTTCGACCACGGGATCCCATCCCCCGAGTCCAGCCATTTAAAAAAAAAAGAAAAAAAAAAAGGGAGGGAGCTGAGTGGCCCCCCTCGCAGGCCATTTTCGGCCCGGGGCATGGCCACTACGTTGGGGAACGCGGGGGAGCCTCAATGCCCCGCGGTCTCTGCCGGCTCCCTGCCTCCTGCGGGAGCCAGCATTGCTTTTGGGCAGAGGGAGCTGCTGACATGCAGCTCCCTTTGCCCAAAGCAATTCTGCTCACTTCATGGAAGCGAGAGCATCTTTTCTGCTCTCGCTTCCATGAAGCAAGCAGTTTGCTATGGCATGGCGGGAGCAGTGCTCCCGCCATGCTATAGCAAACTGCAATGTCCTGGTGGTGGGCCACCCGGGACATTGCTGGTGCCAGCCCTGGGGCGTGGTGGTCCCCAGGGAAATGGTGGGCTCCTGAACGGGGACTGTGGGGCCCCCTTCAATATATATAAAGTCCCGGGAGGTGGTGGTCCCAGGGGCCCACAACAGGCCCCCACCTTTTCTTAATTAGTGCCCCGGGAAGGTGGTGGTCCCAGGGGCAGTGTGGGGGGGGTCGAGCCCCCACACTTTAATTTTTAAATATAGCCCCAGGGAGGTGGCGGTACTCGGTACTGCGATGGGGCCACATGGCCCACCTGCATTTAATCCAGATAGCCCCAGGGAGGTGGCAGTCCCCAGGGCTGCATGGGGGGCAGAAGCACCCCCACGCATTTTATTTAAAACATGAAAGCCCTGGGAGGTGGCGGTCCCCGGGGCAGCAGGGGCCCCCGTATCATATTTGGCATTGCCCCCAGAACCTGGCCCACCCGGGGGCTCAAATGAAATGCGGGAGACCGTATTTTGTTTTTTTTAAATTTTCCGATGGGATTCGCGCACCCAGCGCAAATCCCGCCGACAATGTAAAAACAAAATGCTTTTTTTGGCCCTCGGGGTCCCTGTGGGACCCCGTGAGTAGGCCTAGGGGGTCAGGGTGTTTCTACCCTGCCCCTTTTCTTGTTTTTTTTAACCTTTTTTCTTGTGACTTAGATTGCTGCCAACACTTCCTGGTTGGAATTGTTGGCAGCCAATCAGATCTCAGGCACAAGATCGGGAGGCTTCGCGGATCCTTCGCTTCGATATATGGATATCTGTAAATATTTAAATTTCTCAAAAACTACTGAACGGATTTACACCATTTAACAAAAAGAGTGCACTCTGGACCAAGTACCACCTTTCTGCCAAATTTGGTGTAATTCCGTTCAGCAGTCAGGGCTGTAGCTGCGTCAGTTTCCTATGGAAATTAACATGGAGAAAAAGCGTTTTGGGACCCCCCCTTTTTTCTCAGCCCCCGCTTGACGAAAGTTTTGGGGTGATTCAAGACAGGAGCTGACCTGAGCACCCCATTAGTTTTCAAAATATCGCGAAGAATCGTCAAACGGCGCCAAAGATCTTGGCAAAACAAAAAACGCTTTTCCCATGGTAACTAGGTCCTAACTAGAACTACCTACTGGCGACTGCCAGTAGGTAATATCATATCATATATATATATATCCGCTTTGTGTGGATAACTGCACCAGGATCGTCTTTTCGATATTCTTCCTCGGAAGGTGGCTACTTCCGCTATACGGACCCCTCACCCGGAAGCTGGCTGATCCCTTTCAAGCCGCCTGGATTGTTTTGCTTCGAGAGGAGCTTCAAGGATCAGCCCCTGCTCGGACCTACATACCAATACACGCAGTGTCGGTGGTGGGTATCGTGAGTCGGAGGACTCGTGCGTTCGCCTAGGAACACGCTGTAAGTTTGGGGTCACACAGCAGGTGGGGAGTTGCTATTGTGCCAACGCGGACTGAGACTCAATATATTCAGTCCGTTTCTATAACAATTACATATTGCAGTGCTAGGTCTGAAGAAGCGCTACGCGAACGGGAACAAGCAGCTGAAGAGCTATTTTTAAACCTGCCAAAAATAACTGAAGGGGCAGCAATGTTAACAGAAATGACCAAACATCGAACAACAATGTCAAAACACTTTTACGAGCCTTGGAAAAAATAGCAAAAGCGAATTGACAAAGTGGTGGGAAATCAAATCACTAGAAAAATATCAAGAAGCCGGGAGAATCCCGAGAGGACTGCGCATTATGCTAGCGCCAAGTTTTGAGAGTCCCAACCCACTTTTATTGAAAGAATTGGCTGAAAGTAACTTAGACGCATTGATGCAATTGGTGTGTCTCTTGATTAAATATGCAAGAATAGACCGAGATAAAATATAATTGAAATTACACAAATTAATACTGAATTGAGTCAATCTGAGCATTCAAGCCATAAGGACTTTACTGACGAGAGTATAAAAGAAATGAAAGACCGATTGAAAAAAACAAATAGAGGTTATTAAAACTAGAAAAGCGTTCAAATATGCACGTGACAAAAATGATTATGAACTGGGCCAAATTTTTCCATTTGCGCGCAAATTCGATCACCTACGTAGGCAAAAGGGCACCAACAAAATATCAGGAGGGCTCAAGCAATCAAATATGACGGGCAGTGAAGCCAATATATCCACTTCAGAAGCCAGCACTGTCCCTAGCGAAACAGAATCAGAAGATGGGGGGGCAACTGGTTTGGACCAACAAGTAGACCTTGGCCACCTGACACTGGCAGAAGAATTGGATTTTTTAAGAAGGGAGCGAAAACAATCCCTTCGACCGAGGAATCCAAACGGATTACAAAACAAAGGAGGAATGCCAGAAGGCGCGAAAAGACGAAAATGCCTCAAGTGTAAGAGGACGAAGACAACAAAACCAGAGATGGAAAAAACGCTAGCCCAAACAGACAAATCTGTAATTAACCTCACGGACATACAACTCAATCAAGCAGAACAGCTTCTGGCCCTTGGCCTCTCATATTGCCCGGAAAGTAATTTCAGCTACCATCAAACACGAGTGGATGTGTATAAATTTATTAGAAAATTAAAGTTGACCAAATACTATACCATCAAAAAATACAGTGAGGACACCAGCAAAGAAATACAACCATACAGCCAAGCCAGGCCCACGGGATTACAACCTAGGGATATCCCCTTTCTTAGAACATTGCGTGTTCTAACTGAAGAAAACAACAGTACCAGCAACGATACTCTGAACACACAAATGCTCGCTAGCCTAGAGGAGATAAACCTTACCAAATCAGGTTGTAGCCCTTTTAAACCATCTTCTACATTTGTACCTACTATGCCTCGTGATGCAATCGCTATCTTCCATGACCGCATCACAGAAGAATTGAAAAAACTCTATCGCAGGACTAATTCATATTCCAAAACCCCCAACTTTCAAACTAAAGAATATTTCAAACTTATGAAAAAATTGAAAAATAAATCAGCGACCATAATAAACAAAATCGGACAAAGGGGAAATGTTGTGATATGGAAGAAAAGTGACTATAAAAAGGAAGCATATAGGCACCTAAACGAGGCAGCATGTTATAAAATTATTAACAGTGCGCAAGTGAAAAAGATGGGTAAGAACTACAAAGATGACCTGACTATGTGGAAAAGAGATGAACTTATCTCTAAAGATGAATTTGCATTTTTAAATAATGATTTCCCTATTATGCCTACAATATACTTTGTACCCAAAGTGCACAAAAATGAGACACCAGTGCCTGGAAGACCCATAATACACGCTAACAAAGGCCTATTTGAGAACACATCTAGATATGTGGACTATTATCTGCAAGACTTTGTAACCTCCCTTCCAGCATACATACGCGATACCACAGACTTTTACACAAACTCGGTGAACAAATATGGTCCAATGATTTCATTTTTTTTAACTATGGACATTTCTGCCCTATACACCAGTATTGTACACTGTGATGGACTAAAAGCTGTTGAGTATTATTTGGGCAAACGTCCGATTGAAATGTAGTCATAACCAGATGCTTCTTAACGCACAAGTTACTAACTTGTGTAACGATATATCTGTAAGAGACAGTAGTTAGTGACAGATTCCTTACCTTAGAATATCCCCAGGCGTCAGGCTGGATCCGGAAAGTTTTTGCGTAGCAGTACGCTTGCGCGTCGGTAGGCGGCGTCGTGCGGCTCCGCGTCCGTCGTCGTGATCGCCGGGATGACGTCGCGGGCAGTACTTAGACGCCGCCCCTGCGCGCTGACGTCAGTTCTGTACACGACTTTCCGCGCCAGGAACGCAGAGCCATGCAAGAAGCTGACATAGGTGTCTGAAAAATACTAGGGCCCTGAAAGGGATGTCCTTAATCCTAGAAATCAGTTCGCAGAACGGGGAGGATGGGTGGGGCGGTAAGTAATCTGTCACTAACTACTGTCTCTTACAGATATATCGTTACACAAGTTAGTAACTTGTGCATCTGAAAGAGACACGTTAGTGACAGATTCCTTACCTTAGAATAGATACCCCAGCAAAACCAACCCGGTGGTGGGTCTGCGAACAAAGATCAGACAAGGAAGTCCCGGAGGACAGAACGGCCAAAGAAGCCGTCCCTCCGGACCTGACGCACAAGTTACTAACTTGTGTAACGATATATCTGTAAGAGACAGTAGTTAGTGACAGATTCCTTACCTTAGAATATCCCCAGGCGTCAGGCTGGATCCGGAAAAGTTTTTGCGTAGCAGTACCCTTGCGCGTCGGTAGGCGGCGTCGTGCGGCTCCGCGTCCGTCGTCGGCATCGTGATCGCCGGGATGACGTCGCGGGCAGTACTTAGACGCCGCCCCTGCGCGCTGACGTCAGTTCTGTACACGACTTTCCGCGCCAGGAACGCAGAGCCATGCAAGAAGCTGACATAGGTGTCTGAAAAATACTAGGGCCCTGAAAGGGATGTCTTTAACCCTATTAATCAGTTCGCAGAACGGGGAGGATGGGTGGGGCGGTAAGGAATCTGTCACTAACTACTGTCTCTTACAGATATATCGTTACACAAGTTAGTAACTTGTGCATCTGAAAGACACGTTAGTGACAGATTCCTTACCTTAGAATAGATACCCCAGCAATACCAACCCCGGTGGTGGGTCTGCGAACAAAGATCAGACAAGGAAGTCCTTGAGGACAGAACGGCCAAAGAAGCCGTCCCTCCGGACCTGACTGTCAAGGCAGTAATGCTTTGTAAACGTGTGCAGCGAGGCCCACGTAGCTGCCTGACAGATAACCGGCAGCGGAACACCGCGGCCCAAGGCCGTGGTAGCAGCCGTTGCCCTGGTGGAATGGGCACGCAGTCCAACAGGAGGCTCCTTCTTAGCCAAAGAATAGCAGGTCTTGATGCACAAGGTAACCCAGCGGGAGATGGTTCTCTTGTGCACCGCCCTGACTCTTTTGGCACCCACGTAGCCAACAAAGAGCTGGTCATCCACCCGGAAGTGTTTTGTGCGGTCGATATAGAAGGAGAGCGCACGTTTTGGGTCCAGACGGTGGAGCCTCTCTTCCTCTCTGGAAGGATGCGGAGGCGGAAAGAAGGTAGGCAAAGTGATGGTCTGCCCAATGTGGAAGGCAGTAACCACCTTTGGCAAGAAGGACGGACGCGTCCGAAGAACAACCTTGTCTGGATGAACAGACAGAAAGGGAGGTTTGCAAGATAGAGCCTGGAGCTCACTCACCCGCCGAGCGGAGGTGATGGCCACCAGAAAGGCTGTCTTCAGAGTCAGAAGACGAAGAGGACAGTTATGTAGAGGCTCAAAGGGAGCGCACATTAAAAGGTAAGAACCAAGTTCAAGTCCCACTGAGGGCATTACAAACGGAACAGGAGGGAAGAGGTGTGTAATGCCTTTTAAGAACCTGTTAACAACAGGGGACTTGAAAAGGAGGGCTGATCAGGGAGCCTGAGGAAGGCCGAGATAGCACAAAGATAACCCTTGATGGTACCCAGGGCAGAACCCTGTTGGGCCAGAGAAAGAAGGAACAGAAGGACCTCAGAAAGAGGGGCAGAAAGGGGATTCACAGCCTTTGCTGTGCACCATGCCACAAATTTGTTCCACCTGCAGGCGTATACCACCTTAGTGGAGGGACGCCTGGCTGCCAGAATCACATCACAAACTTCGGGAGGCAAGTCGAAAAGAATCAACTGCCGCCGCTCAATCTCCACGCAAGCAGGTGTAGACTGGACAGGTTCGGGTGGAGGACCGTCCCCTGCTGCTGCGACAGAAGATCCTCCCGAAGAGGCAGACGGATCGGGGATCCACGCTCATACTGAGTAGCTCGGGATACCAAACTCTTCGAGCCCAGTCCGGAGCCACAAGAATGACTTGGGCCCGGTCATGCCAAATCTTCTTCAACACTCTGGGTAGAAGTGGTATAGGCGGAAAGGCGTACAATAGACAGCAACTCCACTCGTGACGAAAGCGTCGCCCGAGCGAGTGCCGCCTTGGAAATTCCAACGCGCAGAACTGATGACATTGCGCGTTCTCTTCGGTGGCGAATAGATCTAACCAAGGCTCTCCCCACTGTAGAAAGAGTCCTTGCGCCACCTCCGAGTGAAGACGCCATTCGTGATCCATCATGCACCTGCGGCTGAGGTTCGTCCGCCCTGGCGTTCAGGGAACCTGCCAGGTGTTGAACCATCAGGAACATGCCCTGATGTTCCAGCCATGTCCAGAGGCGCAGAGCCTCCTGACAGAGGGTCCACGACCCCACCCCGCCCTGTTTGTTGCAGTACCACATGGCGGTGGTGTTGTCTGTGAACACCTGCACTACCTTCCCTTTGAGAGAGGGAAGGAATGCCTTGAGTGCAAGTCGGATCGCCCGGAGCTCCAGAATGTTGATATGGAGCCGGGACTCCGCCCGGAGACCAGAGGCCTCTGATCTCCGCCTCTCCCATGTGACCGCCCCATCCCAGAAGGGACGCGTCCGTCACAACTGTGTGCTCTGGCTGGGGAAGGGAGAGGGATCTGCCCATGACCCATTGCCGGTTCGAGAGCCACCACTGCAACTGTTTTGCAGTCCCCTCCGAGATCTGGACGTGATCGGACAGGTTGCCCTGGTGCTGCGCCCACTGGAACTTCAGGTCCCACTGCAGAGCCCGCATATGCCATCTGGCATGATTGACCAGCAGGATGCAGGAGGCCATGAGGCCCAGCAGCCTCAGGGTCATCCGTACCGAAACCCAGGATAAAGGCTGAAAGATCGGAATCATAGCCTGAATATCCCGGACTCGCCGTTCGGGAGGATAGGCCCGAAACTGCGTCGTGTCCAGAACTGCTCCGATGAAAAGGAGCTGTGGAGAAGGAATCAGATGTGACTTCGGCACATTGATGGAGAACCCCAGCGAGTGCAGGAGTTCGGCCGTAGTCTGGAGGTGGGAGACGACTGCCTGGGACGAGCCCGCCTTCAGCAGCCAGTCGTCGAGGTAGGGGAAGACTGAAACCCCTGCCCGGCGCAGATGAGCTGCGACCACCGCCATCACTTTCGTGAACACCCGAGGGGCACTGGTAAGGCCAAAGGGGAGCACGGTGAACTGAAAATGCTCGAGGCCTACCGTGAACCGGAAGGTAACGCCGGTGGGCCGGCAGGACGAGGATGTGGAAATAGGCGTCCTGCAAGTCCAACGCTACCAACCAGTCTCCAGGGTCTAGGGCAGTCAAGACCTGAGCTAGGGTGAGCATCTTGAACTTCTCCTTCCGGAGGAAGCGATTGACGTTCCGGAGGTCCAAGATAGGACGCATGTCCTCCTTGTCCTTTTGGGCACCAGAAAGTAGTGGGAGTAGCAACCACGCCCTACTTCTGGGGTCGGAACATGCTCGATGGCCCTCTTGGCCAAGAGGGCCGTGACTTCCTTCTGTAGAAGCACCAAGTGATCCCCTGACATGCGGTGGAATTGAGGTGGCATGGCTGGGGGTGGTCTCGAAGGGGAGGGAGTAGCCCCTTCGGACAATGTCCAAGACGCACAAGTTACTAACTTGTGTAACGATATATCTGTAAGAGACAGTAGTTAGTGATAGATTCCTTACCTTAGAATATCCCCAGGCGTCAGGCTGGATCCGGAAAGTTTTGCGTAGCAGTACCCTTAGCGCGTCGGTAGGCGGCGTCGTGCGGCTCCGCGTCCGTCGTCGGCGTCGTGATCGCCGGGATGACGTCGCGGGCAGTACTTAGGCGCCGCCCCTGCGCGCTGACGTCAGTTCTGTACACGACTTTCCGCGCCAGGAACGCAGAGCCATGCAAGAAGCTGACACAGGTGTCTGAAAAATACTAGGGCCCTGAAAGGGATGTCCTTAACCCTAGAAATCAGTTCGCAGAACGGGGAGGATGGGTGGGCGGTAAGGAATCTATCACTAACTACTGTCTCTTACAGATATATCGTTACACAAGTTAGTAACTTGTGCATCTGAAAGAGACACGTTAGTGATAGATTCCTTACCTTAGAATAGATACCCCAGCAATACCAACCCGGTGGTGGGTCTGCGAACAAAGATCAGACAAGGAAGTCCTGGAGGACAGAACGGCCAAAGAAGCCGTCCCTCCGGACCTGACTGTCAAGGCAGTAATGCTTAGTAAACGTGTGCAGCGAGGCCCACGTAGCTGCCTGACAGATAACCGGCAGCGGAACACCGCGGCCCAAGGCCGTGGTAGCAGCCGTTGCCCTGGTGGAATGGGCACGCAGCCCAACAGGAGGCTCCTTCTTAGCCAAAGAATAGCAGGTCTTGATGCACAAGGTAACCCAGCGGGAGATGGTCCTCTTGTGCACCGCCCGACCTTTTTGGCGCCCACGTAGCCAACAAAGAGCTGGTCATCCACCCGGAAGTGTTTCGTGCGGTCGATATAGAAGGAGAGCGCACGTTTTGGGTCCAGACGGTGGAGCCTCTCTTCCTCTCTGGAAGGATGCGGAGGCGGAAAGAAGGTGGGCAAAGTGATGGTCTGCCCAATGTGGAAAGCAGTAACCACCTTTGGCAAGAAGGACGGACGCGTCCGAAGAACAACCTTGTCTGGATGAACAGACAGAAAGGGAGGTTTGCAAGAAAGAGCCTGGAGCTCACTCACCCGCCGAGCGGAGGTGATGGCCACCAGAAAGGCTGCCTTTAGAGTCAGAAGGCGAAGAGGACAGTTATGCAGAGGCTCAAAGGGAGCGCACATTAAAAGGTAAGAACCAAGTTCAAGTCCCACTGAGGCATTACAAACGGAACAGGAGGGAAGAGGTGAGTAATGCCTTTTAAGAACCTGTTAACAACAGGGGACTTGAAAAGGGAGGGCTGATCAGGGAGCCTGAGGAAGGCCGAGATAGCACAAAGATAACCCTTGATGGTACCCAGGGCAGAACCCTGTTGGGCCAGAGAAAGAAGGAACAGAAGGACCTCAGAAAGAGGGGCAGAAAGGGGATTCACAGCCTTTGCTGTGCACCATGCCACAAATTTGTTCCACCTGCAGGCGTATACCACCTTAGTGGAGGGACGCCTGGCTGCCAGAATCACATCACAAACTTCGGGAGGCAAGTCGAAAGGAATCAACTGCCGCCGCTCAATCTCCACGCAAGCAGGTGTAGACTGGACAGGTTCGGGTGGAGGACCGTCCCCTGCTGCTGTGACAGAAGATCCTCCCGAAGAGGCAGACGGATCGGGGGATCTATGCTCATATTGAGTAGCTCGGGATACCAAACTCTTCGAGCCCAGTCCGGAGCCACAAGAATGACTTGGGCCCGGTCGTGCCGAATCTTCTTCAACACTCTGGGTAGAAGTGGTATAGGCGGAAAGGCGTATAACAGACCGCAACTCCACTCGCGACGAAGCGTCGCCGAGCGAGTGCCGCCTTGGAAATTCCAACGCGCAGAACTGATGACATTGCGCGTTCTCTTCGGAGGCGAATAGATCTAACCAAGGCTCTCCCCACTGTAGAAAGAGTCCTTGCGCCACTTCCGAGTGAAGACGCCATTCGTGATCCATCATGCACCTGCGGCTGAGTTCGTCCGCCCTGGCGTTCAGAGAACCTGCCAGGTGTTGAACCATCAGGAACATGCCCTGATGTTCCAGCCATGTCCAGAGGCGCAGAGCCTCCTGACAAAGGGTCCAAGACCCCACCCCGCCCTGTTTGTTGCAGTACCACATGGCGGTGGTGTTGTCTGTGAACACCTGCACTACCTTCCCTTTGACAGAGGAAGGAATGCCTTGAGTGCAAGCCGGATCGCCCGGAGCTCCAGAAGGTTGATATGGAGCCGGGACTCCGCCCGGAGACCAGAGGCCTCTGATCTCCGCCTCTCCCATGTGACCGCCCCATCCCAGAAGGGACGCGTCCGTCACAACTGTATGCTCTGGCTGGGGAAGGGAGAGGGATCTGCCCATGACCCATTGCCGGTTCGAGAGCCACCACTGCAACTGTTTTGCAGTCCCCTCCGAGATCTGGACGTGATCGGACAGGTTGCCCTGGTGCTGCGCCCACTGGAACTTCAGGTCCCACTGCAGAGCCCGCATATGCCATCTGGCATGATTGACCAGCAGGATGCAGGAGGCCATGAGGCCCAGCAGCCTCAGGGTCATCCTTACCGAAACCCAGGATAAAGGCCGAAAGATCGGAATCATAGCCTGAATATCCCGGACTCGCCGTTCGGGAGGATAGGCCCGAAACCGCGTCGTGTCCAGAACTGCTCCGATGAAAAGGAGCTGTGGAGAAGGAATCAGATGCGACTCGGCACATTGATGGAGAACCCCAGCGAGTGCAGGAGTTCGGCCGTAGGCTGGAGGTGGGAGACGACTGCCTGGGACGAGCCCGCCTTCAGCAGCCAGTCGTCGAGGTAGGGGAAGACTGAAACCCTGCCCGGCGCAGATGAGCTGCGACCACCGCCATCACTTTCGTGAACACCCGAGGGGCACTGGTAAGGCCAAAGGGAGCACGGTGAACTGAAAATGCTCGGGGCCTACCGTGAACCGAAGGTAACGCCGGTGGGCCGGCAGGACGGGGATGTGGAAATACGCGTCCTGCAAGTCCAACGCTACCAACCAGTCTCCAGGGTCGAGGGCAGTCAAGACCTGAGCTAGGGTGAGCATCTTGAACTTCTCCTTCCGGAGGAAGCGATTGACGTTCCGGAGGTCCAAGATAGGACGCATGTCCTCCTTGTCCTTTTTGGGCACCAGAAAGTAGTGGGAGTAGCAACCACGCCCTACTTCTGGGGTCGGAACATGCTCGATGGCCCTCTTGGTCAAGAGGGCCGCGACTTCCTTCTGTAGAAGCACCAAGTGATCCCCTGACATGCGGTGGAATTGAGGTGGCATGGCTGGGGGTGGTCTCGAAGGGGAGGGAGTAGCCCCTTCGGACAATGTCCAAGACCCACCTGTCCGAGGTGATGGTGCGCCAGTGGGGAAGGTGATGGCGGACCCTGCCCCCTACTGGCGTGCCGTGCACCTGAAAGGAGGGACTAGGAGGGCTTGGAGGCCGCGGACGGGTTGGAGGTGGTGGCCTGACCCGCACGCTGGTTGCCCGATCCGCCACGGCGGAATCCACGTCCTCGGCCACGCGAAGACGCCTGCTGCGCGGGCCGGTGGCTGGGCTGCTGACGTGAAGGGGCGCCCCTACCGTGGCCACGATAGGGGCGAAAAGCAGAAGGCAGCGGAGGGCGTGTAGCAGAAAGGCCCAGGGACTTGGCAGTAGCCCGTGAGTCCTTAAAGCGCTCCAACGCATGGTCTGCTTTGGACCCAAAAAGACCGACTCCATCAAAGGGCATGTCCATGAGAGTATTCTGGACATCCCCTGAAAAACCAGTGGTTCTCAGCCAGGCGTGGCGTCGGAGCGCCACCGTCGTTGCAATCGACCTGCCCAGCGAGTCGGCGGTGTCAAGGCCACAACGGATAGTGTATTTGGCCGCATCCCTTCCTTCCGCAATGGCGCGGGAAAGCAGTGCCTGGACCTCCTCAGGGCACTGGGGCAAAACATCCGCCACCGAATCCCACAGAGAGTGGGTATATCGGCCCAAAAGACAAGCGGTGTTAACGGACCGCAAGCCAGCACTGGAGGAAGAAAAACCTTTCTTCCCAAACTGATCCAGGCGTTTGGATTCCCTATCCGGAGGAGCGGTAGGGAAGGCGGTTTGGGAAGCGGAGGCTTGGACAACCAAGCTCTCAGGAGTGGGGTGGACAGAAAGAAACAGGGGTCGCCCGGAGCGGGGCGATGGCGTCGTGACACGTTCCGATCCACAGGAGCCCCTGTGTTGGGCTTGGACCAGGCGCCCAAAAGAACGTCCGTGAGGGCGTCGTTAAACGGCAGCACAGTCTCCGCAGAGGAGGCTGCCGGCTGAAGCACCTCTGTCAAGATGTTAGGCTTGACCGTCAAAGTAGGGAGCTGGAGACGTAAGGCCCCAGCAGCCCTACGCAACACCGTACCAAAATTGGCCCCCTCCTCCGTAGCCACGGGAGGAGACAGCATGCCAGTGTCAGGAGAAGTATCCAGACCACTGGCCTCCCCTAGACTCTCTGTCCAGTCCTCATCATACTGACAGTTGCGTGTCAGAGGGTCATCAGACCCCTCCCAGTCCTCCTGGTCCTCCTCTGGTTCAAAATAAGGAGGAGGAGGGACAGTTGGGACCCAAGGTCCCATCGGCGCCGGAGCCGGCGTCGAGCGACGTCGCTCCGGGTCCAAGTCCGGAGCCGGAAGGAACTGGGGGACGACGCCGCCCGGAGCCCAGGGCGGCGTCGAGAACGGCACCGGAGACATCGGCGCCGGCGGAGGTGTAGTGAGGTCGACCGGCGTCGATGGGGGTTGTGGAGCCAGGATCGAGGCCGGGGCCGGAGCCGGAGCCGGGATCGAGGCTGGAGGCTCGGGCGACGCCGGGGCCGGAGCCGCCGGCGGCGCCGGATCAACCCCATCAGGGCCCGCGGGGCCCGAAGGCGCACCGGAGGGGCCTGAAGGCCCGAAGAGGCGGGCCATGGCCGACAGGAACTCCTGTACCTTGGCCGGATCCGCCCCGAACCCGGGAAGGGCGGGTATGACGGGGGCGACTCCACAGGCAAGTCCGGGGCCGCGGGGGCGGGGACGGTGCCGGGAGGGGCCTCAGCCGAGTCGCGAGACCGGCGAGGCGAAGTCCGAGAGCGACGATGCTTCTTGGACTTCTTGTGTCGAGACTTACCGGACGAAGAAGACTTCGACGCCGACGACCGGTGTGCACTCCGCGAGCGACCCCTGGACCTCTCACGCGACCGGGGCTTCCGCGAGCCGAATGCCGGGCCTCGAGGAGCTTTCGAGACCGCTCTCGCAAAGCCTTCGGGTTGAGGGCCTGGCATTCGGGACAAGACTCGGTGTCGTGGCCTCGGCCGAGGCAGAAGAGACACTCCCAATGCGGGTCGGTGACGGACATCATCCGCGCACAGGCGCCGCATCGCTTGAAGCCGGGCATCCCTACGACACCTGAAGGCTGGAAAAAAACAGTGAAAAATCACCAAAAAGTATGGTCAAAAATTGACCAGGGCACTGCTCTTCCCGGATCTGCGCTTACTGGCGCGGAAAAAGAAGAACTGACGTCAGCGCGCAGGGGCGGCGCCTAAGTACTGCCCGCGACGTCATCCCGGCGATCACGACGCCGACGACGGACGCGGAGCCGCACGACGCCGCCTACCGACGCGCAAGGGTACTGCTACGCAAAACTTTCCGGATCCAGCCTGACGCCTGGGGATATTCTAAGGTAAGGAATCTATCACTAACGTGTCTCTTTCAGATCCACCTGTCCGAGGTGATGGGACGCCAGTGGTGAAGGTGATGGCGGACCCTGCCCCCTACTGGCGTGCTGTGCACCTGAAAGGAGGGACTAGGAGGGCTTGGAGGCCGCGGACGGGTTGGAGGTGGTTGCCCGAACCGCCACGGCGGTATCCACGTCCTCGGCCACGCGAAGACGCCTGCTGCGTGGGCCGGTGGCTGGGCGGCTGACGTGACTGGGCGCCCCTTCCGTGGCCACGATAGGGGCGAAAAGCAGAAGGTAGCGGAGGGCGTGTAGCAGAAAGACCCAGGGACTTGGCAGTAGCCCGTGAGTCCTTAAAGCGCTCCAACGCATGGTCTGCTTTGGAACCAAAAAGACCGACTCCATCAAAGGGCATGTCCATGAGAGTATTCTGGACATCCCCTGAAAAACCAGTGGTTCTCAGCCAGGCGTGGCGACGCAGCGCCACCGTCGTTGCAATAGATCGGCCCAGCGAGTCGGCGGTATCAAGGCCACATTGTATGGTGTATTTGGCCGCATCCCTTCCTTCCGCAATGGCGCAGGAAAGCAGTGTCTGGACCTCCTCAGAACACTGGGGCAAAACAGTTGCCACCGAATCCCACAAGGAGTGGGTATATCGGCCCAAAAGACAAGCGGTGTTGATGGACCGCAAGCCAGCACTGGAGGAAGAAAAACCCTTCTTCCCAAATTGATCCAGGCGTTTGGACTCCCTATCCGGAGGGCGGTAGGGAAGGCGGTTTGGGAAGCGGAGGCTTGGACAACCAAGCTCTCAGGAGTGGGGTGGACAGAGAGAAACAAGGGGTCGCCCGGAGCTGGGCGATGGCGTCGGGACACGTTCCTATCCACAGGAGCCCCTGTGTTGGGCTTGGACCAGGCGCCCAAAAGAACGTCAGTAAGTGCATCGTTAAACGGCAGCACAGTCTCCAAGGAGGAGGCCGCCGGCTGAAGCACTTCTGTCAAGAGATTAGTCTTGACCGTCACCGTAGGGAGTCGGAGATGTAAGGCTCCAGCTGCCCTACGCAACACCGTTGCAAAATTGGCTCCCTCCTCCGTAGCCACGGGAGGAGACAGCATGCCAGTGTCAGGGAAGTATCTAGACCACTGGCATCCCTAGTTCCTCTGCCCAGTCCTCCTCATACTGACACTGCTGTGCCAGAGGGTCCTCAGACCCCTCCCAGTCCCTCCTGGTCCTCCTCCGGTTCAAAATAAGGAGGAGGAGGGACATTGGGACCCAAGGTCCCATCGGCACCGGAACCGGCGTCGAGCGGCGCTCGGTCCGGCTCCATGTCCGGAGCCGGAGAGTACATGGGGACGACGCCGCCGCCCGGAGCCCGGGCGTCGTCAGGAACGGCACCGGAGACATCGGCGCCGGCGGAGGCGTGGTCAGGTCGACCGGCGTCGATGGGGTTGCGAGTACCACCGGAGCCGGGATCGAGGCCGGGGCCGAAGCCAGAGCCGGGATCGAGGCTGGAGGCACGAGCGACGCCGGGACCGGAGTCGGCGGCGACGCCGGGGCAACCCCATCAAGGCCCGCGGGGCCCGAAGGTGCACCGGAGGGACCTTAAGGCCCGAAGAGGCGGGCCATGGCCGACAGGAATTCCTGTACTAGGCCGGATCCGCCCCGAACCCGGGAAGGACGGGTATTGCGGGGCGACTCCACAGGCATGTCCGGGGCCGCGGGGACGGTGCCGGGAGGGGACTCAGCCGAGTCGCGAGACCGGCGAGGCGAAGTCCTAGAGCAATGATGCTTTTGGACTTCTTGTGCTTAGACTTACCGGACGACGAAGACTTGGATCCCGGCGACCGGTGAGGACTCCGCGACCGACCCCTCGACCTCTCACGCGACCGGGGCTTGGAATGGCGCGGAGCCGACTGCCGGGCCTCGAGGAGCTTTCGAGACCGCTCTCGCAAAGCTTTCGGGTTGAGGGCCCGGCAGTCGGAACACGACTTCGTGTCGTGGCCTCGGCCGAGGCAGAAGAGACACTCCAGATGCGGGTCTGTGATGGACATCATCCGAGCACAGGCGTTGCAACGTTTAAAGCCGGGCATCCCTACGACACCTTGGAGTCGATTCGAAGAAACAGTGAAAAAATTCACCAAAAAAGTTAGTCAAAAAATGACTAGGGCACTGCTCTTCCCGGATCTGCGCTTGCTGGCGCGGAAAAAGAACTGACGTCAGCGCGCAGGGGCGGCGTCCAAGTACTGCCCGCGACGTCATCCCGGCGATCACGACGCCGACGACGGACGCGGAGCCGCACGACGCCGCCTACCGACGCGCAAGGGTACTGCTACGCAAAAACTTTCCGGATCCAGCCTGACGCCTGGGGATATTCTAAGGTAAGGAATCTGTCACTAACGTGTCTCTTTCAGATTGTCATGGCAGTAATGCTTTGTAAACGTGTGCAGCGAGGCCCACGTAGCTGCCTGAAAGATATCCTGCAGCGGAACACCACGGCCCAAAGCCGTGGTAGCAGCCGTTGCCCTGGTGGAATGGGCACGCAGCCCAACAGGAGGCTCCTTCTTAGCCAAAGAATAGCAGGCTTTGATACACAAGGTTACCCAGCGGGAGATGGTTCTCTTGTGCACCGCCCAACCTTTTTTGGCGCCCACGTAGCCAACAAAGAGCTGGTCATCCACCCGTAAGTGTTGTGTGCGGTTGATATAAAAGGAAAGCGCACGTTTTGGGTCCAGACGGTGGAGCCTCTCTTCCTCTCTGGAAGGATGCGGAGGCGGAAAGAAGGTGGGCAAAGTGATGGTCTGCCCAATGTGGAAGGCAGTAACCACCTTTGGCAAGAAGGACGGACGCGTCCTAAGAACAACCTTGTCTGGATGGACAGACAGAAAGGGAGGCTTGCATGATAGAGCCTGGAGCTCACTCACCCGCCGAGCGGAGGTGATGGCCACCAGAAAGGCTGTCTTCAGAGTCAGAAGACGAAGAGGACAGTTATGTAGAGGCTCAAAGGGAGCGCACATAAGAAAGGTAAGAACCAAGTTCAAGTCCCACTGAGGCATGACAAACGGAACAGGAGGGAAGAGGTGTGTAATGCCCTTTAGAAACCTGTTAACAGGGGACTTGAAAAGGGAGGGCTGATCAGGAAGCCTGAGGAAGGCCGAGATGGCACAAAGATAGCCCTTGATGGTACCCAGGGCAGAACCCTGTTGGGCCAGGGAAAGAAGGAACAGAAGAACCTCAGAAAGAGGGGCAGAAAGGGGATTCACAGCCTTTGCTGTGCACCATGCCACAAACTTGTTCCACCTGCAGGCGTATACCACCTTAGTGGAGGGACGCCTGGCTGCCAGAATCACATCACAAACTTCGGGAGGCAAGTCGAAAGGAATCAACTGCCGCCGCTCAATCTCCACGCAAGCAGGTGTAGACTGGACAGGTTCGGGTGGAGGACCGTCCCCTGCTGCTGCGACAGAAGATCCTCCCGAAGAGGCAGACGGATCGGGGGATCGACGCTCATACTGAGTAGCTCGGGATACCAAACTCTTCGAGCCCAGTCCGGAGCCACAAGGATGACTTGGGCCCGGTCGCGCCGAATCTTCTTCAACACTCTGGGTAGAAGTGGTATAGGCGGAAAGGCGTACAACAGACCGCAACTCCACTCGCGACGAAAAGCGTCGCCGAGCGAGTGCCACCTTGGAAATTCCAACATGCAGAACTGATGACATTGCGCGTTCTCTTCGGTGGCGAATAGATCTAACCAAGGCTCTCCCAACTGCAGAAAGAGACCTTGCGCCACTTCGAGTGAAGACGCCATTCGTGATCCATCATGCACCTGCGGCTGAGGTTCGTCCGCCCTGGCGTTCAGGGAACCTGCCAGGTGTTGAACCATCAGGAACATGCCCTGATGTTCCAGCCATGTCCAGAGGCGCAGAGCCTCCTGACAGAGGGTCCACGACCCCACCCCCGCCTTGTTTGTTGCAGTACCACATGGCGGTGGTGTTGTCTGTGAACACCTGCACTACCTTCCCTTTGACAGAGGGAAGGAATGCCTTGAGTGCAAGTCGGATCGCCCGGAGCTCCAGAAGGTTAATATGGAGCCGGGACTCCGCCGGAGACCAGAGGCCTCTGATCTCCGCCTCTCCCATGTGACCGCCCCATCCCAGAAGGGACGCGTCCGTCACAACTGTGTGCTCTGGCTGGGGAAGGGAGAGGGATCTGCCCATGACCCATTGCCGGTTCGAGAGCCACCACTGCAACTGTTTTGCAGCCCCCTCCGAGATCTGGACGTGATCCGACAGGTTGCCCTGGTGCTGCGCCCACTGGAACTTCAGGTCCCACTGCAGAGCCCGCATATGCCATCTGGCATGATCGACCAGCAGGATGCAGGAGGCCATGAGGCCCAGCAGCCTCAGGGTCATCTGTACCAAAACCCAGGATAGAGGCTGAAAGATCGGAATCATAGCCTGAATATCCTGGACTCGCAGTTCGGGAGGATAGGCCCGAAACTGCGTTGTGTCCAGAACTGCTCCGATGAAAAGGAGCTGTGGAGAAGGAACCAGGTGCGACTTCGGCACATTGATGGAGAACCCCAGCGAGTGCAGGAGTCCGGCCGTAGTCTGGAGGTGGGAGACGACTGCCTGGGACGAGCCCGCCTTCAGCAACCAGTCGTCGAGGTAGGGAAAGACTGGAACCCCTGCCCGGCGCAGATGAGCTGCGACCACCGCCATCACCTTCGTGAACACCCGAGGGGCGCTGGTAAGGCCAAAGGGAAGCACGGTGAACTGAAAGTGCTCGAGGCCTACCGTGAACCGCAGGTAACGCCGGTGGGCCGGCAGGACGGGGGATGTGAAAATATGCGGCCTGCAAGTCGGGGAGAGGTGTGGCGCCGCGGCCAGGGCGACTGACGCTGGGGATCACGGTTCGATCCCTGGCTCTGGCGGCAGGGGTCTGCCCAGCACCATGCGACTCTGGGCAATAGCTCGCTTAATCTTCCCAACGGCCCCCAGCGCCAAGATACCCCTTCGGGGGTGATACGTGCGCTATACAAGTACTGGATTTACAAGTCCAACGCTACCATCCAGTTTCCAGGGTCGAGGGCAGTCAAGACCTGAGCTAGGGTGAGCATCTTGAACTTCTCCTTCCGGAGGAAGCGATTGACGTTCCGGAGGTCCAAGATAGGACGCATGTCCTCCTTGTCCTTTTTGGGCACCAGAAAGTAGTGGGATTAACAACCACGCCCTACTTCTGGGGTCGGAACGCGCTCGATGGCCCCCCTTGGCCAAGAGGGCCGCAACTTCCTGTCGAAGAAGTGCCAAATGGTCCCCCGACATGCGGTGGTGCTGAGGCGGCATGGCTGGAGGGGCAGTCTCGAAGGGGAGGGAGTAGCCCCTTCGGACAATGTCCAAAACCCACCTGTCCGATGTGATGGTGCGCCAGTGGGGAAGGTGATGGCGGACCCTGCCCCCCACTGGCGTGCTGTGGACTGGAAAGGATGGACTAGGAGGGTTTGGAGGCCGCGGACGGGGCGGAGGTGGTGGCCTGACCCGCTCGCTGGTTACCCGAACCGCCTTGGCGGGAGCCACGTCCTCGGCCACGCGAAGGCACTTGCTGCACGGGCCGGTGGCTGGGCAGTGGACGTGACTGCGCGCCCCTTACGTGGCCACGAAAGGGGCGAAAAGCAGACTGCTGCGGAGGGCGCGAGGCGGAGAGGCCCAAGGACTTGGCCGTAGCCCGCGAGTCCTTAAAGCGCTCCAGCGCGCTGTCTGCCTTATTGCCAAAAAGGAGGATACCATCAAAGGGCATGTCCATAAGGGTGATGTGGACATCGCCCGAGAAACCAGTGGTCCTCTGCCAGGCGTGACGGCGTAGCGCCACTGTCGTAGCAAGCGATCTGCCTAGCGAGTCAGCGGTGTCTAGGCCACATCTGATAGTGAACTTCGCTGCGTCTCTCCCGTCTGCAATAGCACGGGAGAGAAGTGCCTGGACCTCCTCAGGACACTTGGGCAGCACCTGCGCCACCGAATCCCACAGAGAGTGGGAGTAACGGCCCAAAAGGCAAGCGGTGTTCACGGACCGCAAGCCAGCACTGGAGGAAGAAAAAACCTTCTTCCCAAATTGGTCCAGTCTTTTGGATTCCCTATCCGGCGGAGCTGTAGGGAAGGCGCTCTGAGAGGTAGAGGCTTGGACAACCAAGCTCTCGGGGGTGGGGTGTTGGGAGAGGAACAGAGGGTCGCCCGGGGGCCGGGCAATGGCATCGGGCTACGTTCCTGTCCACAGGAGCCCCTGTGGTGGGCCTGGACCAGGTGCCCAAAAGAACGTCCGAAAGTGCGTCGTTCAACGGCAGCAGTGGCTCCGAAGAGGTAGCCGCCGGCTGAAGCACTTCCGTCAGGAGGTTAGTCCTGACAGCCACCGTAGGGAGCTCGAGGCGCAAGGCCTCAGCCGCCCTACACAACACCGTTGCATAACTTGCTCCCTCCTCCGTAGCCACGGAAGGAGGAGACAGCATGCCAAGGTCAGGAGAGGTGTCCAGACCACTGGCATCTCCCAGTTCCTCAGCCCAGTCCTGATAAGGCTCACATTGAGCTGTGAGAGGGTCTTCCGAGCCCTCCCAGTCCTCCTCGTCCTCCAAAACAGGTGAAAAGTATGGGGGAGGGACATGAGGGAAGAAAGGTCCCATCGGCGTCGGAATCGGCGTCGAGCGAAGTCGATCCGGCTCCGTGTCCGGTGCTGGGGAGAACCTGGGGATGGCGCAGTCCGGGGCCTCGGACGGCGCCGTGAACGGTACCGGTGAGGTCGGCGCCGGTGGAGGTGTCGTTAGGTCAACCGGCGTCGACCGGGATCCAGGCCTGGATCCGAGGGGGTCCTGCGGCGCCGGGGCCGGAGCCGCCGGAGACACCGGGGCCGCCGAGGGAGGACTCCCACTGGGCCCGAAGGCGCACCGGGGTAACCCTTAGGCCCGAAGATGCGGGCCATGGCCGATAGGAACTCCTGTATCTCGGCCGGAGTCGACGTCGGACCCGGAACAGGCGGGTAGGCCGGCGTCGGCTGCGCGGGCACCCCCGGAGCCGCGGGGCAGTACCATCAGGACCCTCGGCTGGGTCGTGAGACCGGCGAGGGGAGGTCTTAGAGCGACGCTTCTTAGACCTCTTGTGCTTCGCCTTACCTGAGCACGAAGACTTCGACCCAGACGAATGACGACGGCTCCGCGACCGGCCCCTCGACCTCTCCCGGGACCGGGACCTCGAGCGGCGCGGAGCCGAGCCTCGAGAAGCTTTCGAGACCGCTCTCGCAAAGCATTTGGGGCGAGGGACCGACACTCTGGGCACGACTGGGGGTCGTGGCCGCGCCCCAGGCAGAAGAGACACTCTCGGTGCGGATCCGTAATCGACATCATGAGATTACAGATCTCGCATGGCTTGAAGCCGGGCATCCCTACTGACACCTTGGAGTCGAAACGACTCGAAAAACTTGGACAAAAAGTCACAAAAAATACTCAGTCAAAAAATGACTGGGGCACTGCTCAATCCGGATCTGCGCTTACTGGCGCGGAAAAAGAAAGAACTGACGCCAGTGCGCATGGGCGGCATCTAAGTACTGGCCGCGACGTCATCCCGGCGATCACGACGCCAAACGCGGAGCCGCACGACGCCGCCTACCGACGCGCAGGGGTACTGTTACGCAAAACTTTCCGGATCCAGCCCGACGCCTGGGGATATTCTAAGGTAAGGAATCTGTCACTAACGTGTCTCTTTCAGATTCCATATTACATGCTACTGCAAATAGACAGTAATGGTATCTATACATCCATTTATTCTTGTTAAACTATCAGCACACATTACCCAAAACATTATATCTTTTGTTCTTGAATCTATATTTAATATTTTAATTCATTACACCCCTACATAGGCTTGTATAAAGTGTCTAAGTGCTAATGTGAACTTCGCAAGTGATCTTTAATAAAGTGACTTTGTGCACTCGAGTTTCTGTTCATCATTTTATCAAGCCTTGTATGGGCTGAAATAAAGTGTCTAAGTGCCATTGTAAACTTATTGATGAATTCTTTCATGGAAGCGGCAGAGAGTATTTTTACAAGTGCTGCACAAGAAATTAGAGGGATAAGAAATGCACGTGGTGGGGCAAGCACCCCCAATAATTTGAAAGGCCTATTTCAAGCCATAGAAAAAACCTACGAAAAACTAACAAGAAAGTGGTGGGAAGGAACCTCATTACAACTATATTTGGACGTTAATAGGATCCCAAGAGGCTTGAGAATATATACAGTACCATCCTATGAAAACCCAGACCCTAATCTATTACAGGAATGGGAGGAGTTTACAGCAACATCAGCAAGTGGTATTGTGGAGATTTTGATGAAATATGCGAAAATTGATAGGAGCAAGGTCATTGAGGAAATAAAATGCCTAGAGAACCTGATAGAACAAGATTCAGCAAAGGATCAGCAGAAGTTCTAAGGCAACAAATGAAGGCACACCTCATCAAATATGAAGAGGGAATTAAACAGCGCAAGCATAACAAATTTGCCAGGGATCAACAAGATTATGAGTCCGGCCGAGTTTTGACTTTTGCTAGGAAATTCGATGGTCCAAGAAAAACAATACAGGAAACGAGTAATTAAACAAAAATTATAACAAGGGAAACTACAGAATCTGAAGTGGAGATGGACCAATCAGAAGCAGAGGGAGCGCGTGGATCCTCAAGGAGAGAAATGGGAGGCGTGGTAAATTTTCCCCAGGAATATTAGATCATCCAAGAATCGTGGTGCGAGTTCCCACAGAGGCCCAAACCTCCAGAATAAGTAGGAGAAAGATCAGACGAGGCACAAAAAGGAGCCAAACAACCGGTCCAGCAAAGAATAACCAGGAGCAAGAGAGGGAGCTATCGGAAATAGAACAGGAAGATCTCACCATAATCAATCTATCAGATCAATCATTATCATTTAAGGAAATCGAGGCATTGCAGAAAGGCTTGACTTTCTGTCCTGCATTTGGATGGGACTATACACATACTCGAATAGATTTTACCATTTTATCAGAACATTGAAGTCAAAGAAAATTCATATGAGTAATCCCAAGCAGAAGTCGGTGGATTTCAAAGATACTCAGCAACCTACAGATATCTTGACGGGGAAGGATCTAGAAGTGCTGGATACCTTACATGAATTACAAGGATTTACACCAATAACAGATGATTCAGAAAGGACATTATTATTATTAGAACAAGGTGATATAAAACAACAGAGTGACAAGAGCCAATTTAAAGCAAAGTCAAGATACACCCCAAGAACACCATTTGATGATAGACCGCTTCCATTAAGTAGTTATCAAAGATCTAGAAAATCTTAGACATAAAGGATCAAGTAGGAGCAAGAGACAATACAATCTATCTAAAGAACAGTGGCAAGCAGTGCCGTCACTAAAAGAAGATCAGTCACTCGTAATCAAACCCGCAGATAAAGGAGGAAATATTGCCTTACAAAATAAGACAATGTATCAAGAAGAGGCATTAAAATAGTTATGTGAAGAGAAATGTTATCAACGCAATACGAGAAGGGAATACAATGAAAGTGTTCAAGCATTCTATGATCTGATCACGAAATGGAGGGATAAAGGAACCTTGGACTATGAAGAATATCACATTTTTGAAAGTAGAATATCCAGCTATTCCAACATTCTACCACATACCTAAAATACATAAGAACAGTTAAAGACCACCAGGCCGTCTAATAGTATCTTCCAAAGGAAGCCTACTAGAAAATGTATCTATTTTTGTAGACTCAGTTTTATCCCCATTCGTCAGAAGTCTGACTTCCTATGTGAAAGATACTATAGATTTTATAAGAACTGTACAGAACATCATATGGGAAGATCATTTTCTGCTCATAACACTGGATATAGCTAGTCTATATACATCAATATCACATTAACAAGGATTACAGGCAGTTGAATCATTTTTCCAAGAACATAACATGATGATTTTTCAACGTATACGATTCAGCCTAAATCACAACATTTTCTTACTTGCAGGTCAACTATACTTACACAAACAAGGGATCGCGATGGGCAAGTGCTTCGCCCCCAGTTACGGAATTCTTTTTGTGGGCTGGTGGGAGAAGCACGTGGCCTGGGCTTAACACAATGACCGTTGGGTGGGCAAACTTGCCCTATGGGCAAGATATATCAACGACATTTTGATTGTTTGGAGGGGGTCACAAAAAGATGCAGAAGAATATATAACTGAGTTGAATCAGAATATTTTGAACTTAAAATTCACAAACTGTATGAAATACTCTGTGCCGAAAGTAAAAGGTTTTGCAAGGTTAAATTGATGGTGAATATTGAAGAGACTGACATTGACAAAGGCTGTATAGGCCGAAAAGAGTTTGTCAGCAATGGTGGTTGTTCAATAAAGTATTGAAAGAAGAGCTCCCGAGTGCGTCACATTTTCCTTTATATATATATATATATATATATATATAGTTTTAACTGACATTTTCACCTAACGTTCCGTAAATTATATATATATATATATATATACACACACACACACGCACACGCACACACACATATATACATACACACAATCACAATACACATGACAAGTTCTGGCAGACAGCTGCCCTGTCAAGTGAGACCCAAGAACTGATACAAATCGTAATAAAAAAATAAAAGACAGCAAAAATAATATTTAAAAAAATGAACGTGACAATAAGGCAGACTAAAATGCATATAAAACCATTCTAAGGACAATGAACAAGTTACTTACCTTCGGTAACGATATATCTGTAAGAAACATTAGTTAGTTATAGATTCCTTACCTTAGAATACCCCCAGGCATCAGACTGGATCTGGAAAGTTTTTTCGTCAGCAGTGCCTCTGCGCGTCGGAAGGTGGCGTCGGTCGGCTCCACGTCCGTCGTCGGCGTCGCCGGCATGACGTCGTGGCAGCTACTTAGACGCCGCCCTCACGCCAGTTCTGTACACGACTTTCCACGCCAGAAACGGAGAGCCATGCAAGACACTGACCACTGGTGCACAAAACTAGGGCCCTGAAAGGATGTCCTTAACCCTAGAAATCAGTTTGCAGAACGGGGAGGATGGGTGGGTCTGTAAGGAATCTATAACTAACTAATGTTTCTTAAACATATATCATTACCGAAGGTAAGTAACTTTTTCATCTGAAAGAAACACGTTAGTTATAGATTCCTTACCTTAGAATAGATACCCCAGCAATACCAATCCCGGTGGTGGGTCTGCGAACCAAGATCACACCAGAAAGTCCTGGAGAACAGAACGGCCAAAGAAGCAGTCTCTCCGGACTTGGCTGTCCAGGCAGTAGTGTTTCGTAAACGTGTGCAGCGATGCCCATGTGGCTGCCTGACAGATGTCATTTAGAGGAACTCCTCTCCCCCAAGGTAGTAGTGGCTGCCGTCGCCCTGGTGGAATGGGCGCGTAGCCCAACCGGAGGCTCCTTTTTAACCAGAGAATAGCATGCCTTAATACACAAAACGACCCATCGAGAAATGGTGCGTTTGTGTACGGCCAGACCTTTCTTGGCGCCCACGTAGCCAACAAAGAGTTGGTCATCCACTCGGAACTGTTTTGTGCAATCCAGATAGAAAGAGAGCACACGTTTTGGGTCCAGACGGTGGAGCCTCTCTTCCTCCTTCGAAGAATGCGGAGGCGGAAAAAAAGTGGGCAAAGTAATGGTCTGCCCGATGTGAAAGGCAGTGACCACCTTAGGAAGGAAGGATGGACGAGTCCTAAGAACCACCTTGTCCGGATGAACAGAAAGGAAAGGAGGTTTGGAAGAAAGAGCCTGGAGCTCACTCACCCTTCTAGCAGAAGTGATGGCTACCAGGAAAGCAGTCTTAAGAGTCAAGAGTCTCAAAGGACAGTTATGTAGCGGCTCAAAGGGAGCGCACATTAAATAGGTAAGAACAAGATTCAAGTCCCACTGAAGCATAACGAAGGGGATTGGAGGAAAGAGATGCGTTAAGCCTTTCAAGAAACGGTTAACTACCGGGGACTTGAAGCCGAAGGAAGGCAGAGATGGCTGAAAGATGGCCCTTGATAGTACCCAGAGCAGAGCCCTGCTGGACTAAAGAAAGAAGGAACAAGAGAACTTCAGAAAGAGGGGCAGAAAGGGGGTCCACAGCCTTTGCTGTGCACCATGCTACAAACTTGTTCCACCGGCAGGCGTATACCGTCTTAGTGGAGTGACGCCTGGCTGCCAAGATTACATCACAGACTTCGAGAGGCAGGTCGAAAGACGTCAACTGCCGCCGCTCAATCTCCACGCAAGGAGGTGGAGACTGGACAGGTTCGGGTGGAGGACAGTCACCTGCTGCTGCGACAGAAGATCCTCCCGAAGAGGCAGTCTGATCGGAGGATCGATGGCCATGTTGAGCAGCTCGGGATACCAGACTCTTCGTGCCCAATTCGGAGCCACAAGAATGACTTGGGCCCAGTCGCGTCTGATCTTCAGCACTCTGGGCAGAAGTGGTATAGGCGGAAAGGCGTACAACAGACCGCAACTCCACTCGCTACGAAAAGCGTCGCCTAGCGAGTGCCACCTTGGAAATTCCAAGGCGCAGAATTGCTGACATTGCGTGTTCTCTTCGGTGGCGAATAGATCTAACCAAGGCTCTCCCCACTGTTGAAAGAGACCTTGCACCACCTCTGAGTGGAGACGCTATTCGTGATCCATCATGCACCTGCGGCTGAGTTCGTCCGCCCTGGCGTTCAGGGAACCTGCCAGGTGTTGAACCACCAGGGATATGCCCTGATGTTCCAGCCATGTCCAGAGGCGGAGGGGCCTCCTGACAGAGGGTCCACGACCCCACCCCGCCCTGTTTGTTGCAGTACCACATGGTGGTGGTGTTGTCCGTGAACACCTGCACTACTCTTCCCCGGACAGAGGGAAGGAATGCCTTCAGTGCAAGACGAATCGCCCAGAGCTCCAGAAGGTTGATGTGGAGCCCGGACTCCGCCGGAGACCAGAGGCCTCTGATCTCCGCCTCTCCCATGTGGCCGCCCCATCCCAGAAGGGACGCGTCCGTCACCAGTGTGGTCTGGTTGGGGAAGGGAGAGGGATCTGCCATTGACCCAATCCTGGTTCGTGAGCCACCACTGTAGTTGATGTGCAGTGCCCTCCGAGATCTGGACGCAATCGGACAGATTCTCCTGATGCTGCGCCCACTGGAACTTCAGGTCCCACTGCAGAGCCCGCATATGCCACCTGGCATGATCGGCCAGCAGGATAAAGGAGGCCATGAGGCCCAGCAGCCTCAGAGTCATTCTGACCGAAACCCGGGATAGAGGCTGAAAGATCGGAATCATAGCCTGAATATCCCGGACTCGCTGTTCGGGAGGATAGACCCGAAACCGCGTTGTGTCCAGAACCGCTCCGATGAAGAGGAGCTTCTGAGAGGGAAGCAGGTGCAACTTCGGCACATTGATGGGGAACCCCAGCGAATGCAGGAGGTCGGCCGTAGTCTGGAGGTGGGAGACAACTGCCTGGGGCGAGCCCGCCTTCAACAGCCAGTCGTCGAGATAGGGGAAGACTGAAACCCCTGATCTGCGCAGATGAGCTGCGACCACCGCCATCACCTTCGTGAACACCCGAGGGGCGCTGGTAAGGCCAAAGGGGAGCACGGTAAACTGAAAATGCTCGTGCCCTACCGTGAACCGTAGGTAACGCCGGTGGGCCGGCAGGACGGGGATGTGAAAATAAGCGTCCTGCAAGTCCAACGCTACCATCCAGTCTTGTGGGTCGAGGGCAGACAAGACCTGAGCAAGCGTCACCATCTTGAACTTCTCCTTCCGGAGGAAGCGGTTGACGTTCCTGAGATCCAAGATAGGACGCAGGCCCTTGTCCTTCTTGGGGACCAGAAAGTAGTGGGAGTAGCAACCACGACCTACTTCTGGGACAGGAACGCACTCGATGGCTCCCTTGGCCAAGAGTGCCAAAACTTCCTGTTGGAGAAGGCCCAGGTGATCCTCCGACATGCGGTGGTATTCAGGTGGCATGGCTGGAGGGGTAGACTCGAAGGGGAGGGAGTAGCCCCTTCGGACTATTTGCAAAACCCACCTGTCCGACGTGATGGTGCACCAGTGGGGGAGGTGATGGCGAATCCTGCCGCCCACTGACGTTTGATGGGCCTGAAAGGTCGGACTAGGAGGGTTTGGAGGCTGCTGCGGAGGGGGGTTGGTGGACTGGCCCGCCCGCTGGCCCCCGGAACCACGACGGTTGTTTCTACGTCCCCGGCGGCGCGAAGGTTGGGTAACTTGCTGCGGCCTGTGGCTCTGGGCGGGACGTAGCGGGGCACCCCTTCCGTAGCCACGAAAGGGGCGAAAAGCAGACTGCGCAGGGCGGGTGGAGAGGCCCAAGGACTTGGCCGTAGCCCGGGAGTCCTTGAAACGCTCTAGAGAGTTGTCTGCTTTGTTACCAAAAAGGCGACGGCCATCAAAGGGCATGTCCATCAAGGTGTTCTGGACATCCCCTGAAAAGCCAGTCGACCTCATCCAGGCGTAGCGACGAAGTGCTACCGACGTTGAAATGGTCCTGCCCAGAGTCTCGGCGGTATCCAACCCACAACGTACGGTGGACTACCAAGCTCTCCGGGGTGGGGTGTTGGGAGAGAAAAGTGGGGTCGCCCGGAGCCTGGCGGTGGCGTAGAGCAATCATCCTATCCACGGGAGCCCCCGTGTTGGGCCTGGACCACGTGCCCAAAAGGACGTTGGTAAGGGCCTCATTGAACGGCAGCAAGGGCTCCGAAGAGCTCGCAGCCGGCTGAAGCACCTCTGTCAGGAGATTAGTCTGACCGCCACCGTAGGAAGCTCGAGGTTGAGAGCCTCGGCCGCCCTACGCAACACCACTGCGTAGGACGCTCCCTCCTCCGTAGCCACGGTAGGAGGAGACAACATGCCAAGGTCAGGGGAGGTGTCCAAACCACTGGCATCCCCCAGTTCCTCTCTCCAGTCCTGTTCACTGTCCAACTGGTCAGTCAAAGGGTCACCTGACCCCTCCCAGTCCTCCTCCTCATCCTCTGGGTGCCACTCTTGCTGAAAAGGGGCCCCAGGAGTTAACAGGGGCACAAAAACCCCTCTCGGCGCCGGCTCCGGGTCCATGTCCGGATGGAGGCCGGGATTGACGTCGGCCGGGGGGCCGACCGGCGTCGAACGCTGTAGTGGTGCCGGTGGAAGCGGAGGCCTGGATCCAAGAGGGGCCTGTGGCGCCGGAGCCGTCGGCAGAGAAGGCCTAGGTCCCCCAACCGAGTCCGTGGGGCCCGAAGGCGCGCCGGCGGGTTCGGTCCGCCCAAAGATGGCATTCATCGCCTCGTAGAACGTACGAAGCTGGGCGGGAGTTGCTCCGGGTCCCGGAAAGGGTGGGAAACACGGAGTCGACTCGTCGGGCACCACCAGGTCCCTCATCAGAGCGGCCGCCCGACGAGGAGAAGTCGAAGGCCGATGGTGCTTCTTCGACTTAGACTTACCCGACCCCAAGTGGGAAGACTTCGAAGACTTGGACGAATGGTGATGGCTCCGCGACCGGTCCCTCGACCTCCCTCGCGACCAGGACCTCGAACGGCACGGAGCCGACTGCCGGTGCTCAAGCAGCTTTCGGGACCGCTCCTGCAAAGCCTTCGGCGCCATCGACCGGCAGTCGGAGCACGACTTGGGGTCGTGGTCGCGCTCCAGGCAAAAGAGACACACGCGGTGCGGATCAGTCACCGACATCATCCGATGACACGAACCGCAGGGCTTGAAACCGGGCATCCCTCGTGCACCTTAGAAGTCGAAGACTCGAAAAAGAGGTCGACAAAAGTCGAGAAAAAGTCAGTCAAAAAATGACTGGAGGTACCGCTCTTCCCGGATCTGCGCTGGCTGGCGCGGAAAAAGAAAGAACTGACGTCAGCGCGCGAGGGTGGCGTCTAAGTAGCTGCCGCGAAGTCATCCCGGCGACCACGACGCCAACGACTGGCGCAGAGCCGACCGACGCCACCTACCGACGCGCAGAGGTACTGCTGACGAAAAAACTTTCTGGATCTAGTCGGACGCCTGGGGGTAATTCTAAGGTAAGGAATCTATAACTAACGTGTTTCTTTCAGATGGAGCTGACTAATAACAGAGGTCTGAACCTTTCGAAGTGGCAGTGGTGGTTCCACACACAGCAGAAGAGGTGACAGCACCTCAATTAGTTCACGTTATGTGTGACTTTATTTAAGCAGTTTGCACAGTACATAATATTTCATAACTGCACTCAGATTATCGAAAGCTTTTCCTCTGACATTACAGTGTTCACAAGCACTCAGCTGATGTCACTTTAATATATAGAGACTAAGTTGAAACAGGAATAAAAGAAACTCATAAAATATTTTTATTTCCTTTGTACAAAGAATCCAGCTATACAGTTTAAAAAAAAATACAAGTAAAAAAAAAAAAACTGTTGCTTGTTATACACAGATCTGGACTCCAGTTCATTCCCAAGCTACAGCTAACCATGCTGTCAAAGATCCTCCAAGGTGCATGTGCAAAAGCAACCAAGGTATTCAAATGCATCTTGAAAGCTGGCTCTGCACTAAGACAAACTCCATAGCTTGTGCTCAAAATGCACACTGGGTGCTCATTCAACGGTTTTTGCCACATGATTTTCTCTATTTGTGGAGATTCACTCAGATTCAGTTTATCAGTCCATAGCTGGGGTTTCAGATTACTTCATGTTCCTCTTTCATAAGTGTCCTGGGGATGCTCCTAAAAGTATGAAACAAAATGCAACAACAATGACCAGCAAGACCTTTAAGCAGCAGTAAAACAACATACTTAAGCCAACTCTGGGTCCATGAAGTGTTAATACAAGTTAAACGACTGGTTTGTTTCAATTGCACAGGAGCACTTCAATGCAAGATAGGTCAGCAGAGAGTTGGGTTTCTGTCGAGGGAAAGACAAGGTGGGAGATCTAGCTTTAGGCATTGCAGAAAGGTGGAATATCTCTGCTTAGGACTAGGAAGAATAAATAACATCTCCTCAATTGCAGCAGTGGAAAACTTGTTCTAGCCTAGGCAAAGTGACTGAAATCCATTCTTAGAATGGAATGCCTGTTCACGGTCAAGGGCAGAGGAGAAATCCCCGTTCAATGAGAAACTGAAAATTTCAGCTCATGGTCAGGAGCATAAGGGTAAGATCTCGTATATGGCTAGACATGATCAATTCAGTTTACACTAGGGCGCCAGAGAGGAACAATCTGACATTAAAGAACACACACCTTGTTGCAGTCCTCCTAATCTCTGCTGAATAACCTCTAAATGACGAATATATTCCAAAAGGGAGTGCTCTGGTTCATCGGAGGATGTGCGGGACCTGTTTGGAGATGATGTAGATACCGTATGTGATCTAGGAGCAAAACAAAGTTACTGTTATCCTTTAACATTTTCTTCACACTTTAAGAGTCCTTAACACTGAACACATTCATCATTACACACCATTATTCCATTTATTTTTTATTTGTATATTATTTTAGTTCAAACAAGTATAAAAACTAATTAAACTGGCATAACCAAATCTATATTCCAATATGCTTGGCATGCAAGGTTTTTGCATCTGTACCATGCAGTAATTTCAATATCTTTCCATTTGACAGCACATTTCACACAGTTACTAATTTCACACTACCCTAGATAGAAGTGCAGTCTAATTGGTTAGAAGAACATAATCCTCTATGGATGCTATTGTACCTAATTGTTATCCAGGCTTTTTGTTATTCATTGCCCAGAGTGTCATAAGGTAGTATCTACAAGGCCCCCAAATGTCTAAGTTTGGGTGTGGAGTAGAGCCGTTTACAATAAGTCATGGACATGTCATTACCATAAATTAGATTAGGCCGAGGCTTGTATTGTGGGAGTGGATTCCTATAGCCAATGCATAGTCATCTTACATTTTCCTAGCAGGAATGACAATGCAACAAATCTCATAAGCCAATTATTAACCTCTATATATGCCTCTATATGTACCATTAGTACTGGTGTAAATGGTATGTTTGAAGAAGCCACCGCCTCTAGAATTTTGCACACTTGCTCTAGTAGTTGTACATTGCTGGGCACTGCCAGGCAAGGTGGAGAAAAACTGCCTCCTGCCTATCACATTGAACTATAGTTTACATTTCTAATATTCAGAGATACTATGTCTACTATGAAGATATTTGATTTGGCTCAAGAGATAGTTTTAGCATTTGCCAGATACCTTTTGTGCTAAGTCTATGTCCCACTGCACTCTAGCTCAAGGGGCCACACATATGAAGGTCCACATTTCATTTGAATAAAATAAAAAAAGGACACTTCCCACCACCTCCTCCCCCCCCCCACTTCATTTAATAGAGTCCCACACACTCCTCCGGCAAACAAGGAAAAATAGTGTATGGACACGTGTCTCCAACCAGTCGATCGCGAGCTACCAGTAGCTCGCCCACACTTTCAGAGTAGCTCACAGCCTTGAGTTTATTTTTAAATAAGCACAGGGTCACATTTTCCTTTTAAAGTTAAGAGAAGTCTGTTTATTTTACATAATTATCTTCAGGCTGCAGATAGAAGGGCCTGATAATGAGCCGTGCTGGACTAAGATTTATGACCCAGGGCACAGAGGTGAAGTACTGATTCACTGAGGTATTTAAAGCTTAAATAAAAGTCCTTGCCAAATCTATATTGGAGCACGAGAACAAAATGATGTTTGAGAATGCTTTTAAATTCAAGAAGACTAAAATTAAGAGTTAACTTAATGATTAAGTTAACTCTTCATTTTTATTTTACCCCATTTCAAAGTGTTGCATTTACAAACAGCAAGCCTTTTGTTCTCATTGGCCAGTAGACACTCTGCCATATTTATAACTGAAAGATACTGTCATTTGTTTTTCAAATGGGAAAGATTTAAAGGGGATAAATATATTTCTATGAAACATTGAGTTAATACTTTTCTCCACTTTCAATTAATCCAATTATGTATTAATATTTTATGAAGCATATCTCTTCACTTTAAATTCCTACTATTTAAACAAATGGCTGGATTTTTCTGTTATAAATATGGCACAATGTCTACAGGCCTCTGGTTGCAAAACGCCTGCTGTTTGTAAATGCAACACTGATATGGGAGAAAATTAAAATGGGGAGTATTATGGAATCCATATAAACATCAAGTTAACTCTTCAGTTTAAATTTCTCCCATTTCAAAGTGTTGCATTTACACACAGCAGGCATCTTGCTCCCAGTTCCTTACAGACAGTGTCATATTTATAACTGAAAAATACAGCCATTTTGTAAGTGGGAGAAATTTAAAGTGCAGAAAATTATTCTATATTACAAACTTTTTTGCAGGACATTTTTCTGCACTTTAAATTTCTCCCATTAAAAAATTGGCTGAATGTTTGTGTTATACATTTAAAAGTGCCACATAAAAGGTATGTCCTGTGCCACAAGTACACAAGACAGACTCGCAGTCACCCATACACATATATCCCATTCATTCACACACATGTTCATACATCCCCACAGACCAAGCTCTCACTGACACATGGCAGCCCTGTCAAAGTGCCCCTAGTCACAGTATTTTGTTCTAACCATAGTCTTTAGCTCTATGGACATTAGGCTTAAATTTGATGAAACTGGACGTGGGGGTGTCTAGTAACTTTGCACGAGTCGCTTGGCCTCCAATAGCTCACATAATTTTCACTGATCAGAAGTGGCTCTCACTACAGGTAAGGTTGAAGACCCCTGGTATAGGGCTTTCAGCGAAAGAGTAATTGTATTTATATAGTGCTTACTACCCATGATGAGGCACTTTAGTGCTTTTGGTGAGTACCATGCTACTCCAGAACCAAAAGTGGATTAGTAGAGGGAAATGTAAGTTGTTACTGGGAGCGGTGGACATGTGAGCCAGTTAGCTGGATGAATTGGATAATAGACGGATACAGGAGAGAAGAGTTTAGAAGGGGTTATTAGGGAGTCTGCAGTAGTAAAAGAGGTTTGGGAAGAGACAGAGCCTGTTAGTTGGATAATTAGAATAAAGGATGGATAGAGGAGGGTAGACTTTGGAAAGGGTGTTCATAGTAGCAAAAGAGGTTTGGGATGAGTTATTGAGTTAGAGGATATTTTGAAAGAGTATTAGGATGTATCAGAATAGGTGTTTGGGCAGATTTGAGGAGAATAGCAAAATGTTTTCTCTCTGCAGTTGCAGTAAAATATATAAATATGTAGATATATAACCCTACATAAAAGGTATACATACATAGACAGATTTTAACATGATACACATATGCAGAATAATCAGGAGATATAGAATTGTACAAGATAAAGTCCCATATGTACAAGCTTGGATAACTATTTACAAACTTAAGCTTTCCATTATTGCTGTAATTTCTTTTTTAATTGCAGTGAGAGGAAAATATATAACCACACAAAGGTATACATAGAGGTTTTAACAAGCTATGTATATGTAAAATAATCAGGAGTTAAATAATTGCACTACATAAAGTCCCATATGTACATGCATTGCTAAAAAAAAAAAGTCAGCTTTTTAAAAATAATGTTGTTAAAATTTATATTTACCTCCCAATATTTTGTTAGAGAAGCACTTATAGATGCAATTGTTATAATAATATTTACACATTGGCAGATGTGTTATTATAGTGAAATTAACCCATAAGCATACATTCATCACCTTACATTTACTTTATTAATATATTGAGCTACATACATATATAGAGCAGGGTCAAGACTGATTTGCATATGGCTGGGGCCAAACTAGGGTGGCGTGGTGAGCAAAAGAACGATGGATTAAACCCAGATCTTTGTGACTGGGGGAGAATGTTTGCATTGCATTCCGTCCATCATTTGTTCATTTTGTTTTGTGGTGATACAAAGCAGCTTGAAGGCGGATCTTCTGGCAACTGGTAACCAACGTAGGGCCCTTAAGGTGGGGGAGATCTGGACATGTGTCTTTATATTTAGGAGTAGTCTGGCAGCGGAGTTTTGCATTCGTTGTAGTCAGGGCTTCCGCACAGACGGCTCTAAAAAGCAAGACGGGTCCCTAGTGGGCTCTCCATTTTTGTCCTCACCTCACCATCTTAACTCTGTAGCAGTTCACTGCATTTGATCTAACTTTTTTTTTTTGCAGTTTTATATTGCGCAAACTCGTTGAAGGTCGCTTTACTGGAGCAACAGTTACATAATCATTATATATTTTTTGTTGTTGTTAGGCCCCAGGTGTTTAAGTGATTTGCCTACAATCACAGGATGTAGAGCCGACACCAAGACTCGAACCTGCTTCCCCAGCTCCAGAGTCAGCAGCTTTAGCCATAATTTCACAACCTCTCAAACAAGAACTAAAGCATTTTCAATATATTATACAACAAAGCCATAGATGTTGCTTATTTATCTTATGCAAATAACAACCACTGACAAAGCCAATAGTCCAGGCTTGTTGTAGGTGTCATGTTACTTGTTGCATTATATATCTGGATGCAATGTAAGAAACAGATTTTTAGTGTTATATATCTGGATGCAATGTAAGAAACAGATTTTTAGCTTAAGTGTTTTACGCCACGCCCTTAATTACATCAACCACGCCCCTTTGAGAGCCCCCCCCCCACACAGTTTTTTAATCCCACTTAAAGCCCTGGTTGTAGTTCTTTTCATAGTTAATAGAGGTCATCCATGGTAAAGGCCATTGGCATAATCAAGTTTAGACAGTACAAGAGAGCTAGTAGTTTGGACCTTGTGTGGAAATCCTAGGTGGGGGAAAGATGAATCACAGAGTTTTCATAGTAATGAAACTTGATCTTGCCAACTAATACACTTGATCATTCATTGATAGCTTACAGTCCACAGTAATTCAGAGTTTTCTTACTTTCTTGGATACTTCAGGAGGTGGTCCCAGATCGTCAGGCCAGGTGGAGAGTGGGTCATAATTTTTCCAACTGCGACAGGTGAGTATTTTGTTATGTTATTTAGGATTTGATATAGCGCACAACTCATCCCCGGAGGGACATCTCGGCACAGAGTCGGCAGGTAGTTTGTTCTGGAGGGGAGCTAGGCATGAGAAGGCTCGGCCACCGTATTTGGCGGTTCGGTTCAGTCTGAGGCAAAGAAGAGACTGGTTGCTAGATCGTAGGCTCCTGCTTGGCGCATATGGAATAAGTCTGTGCTGAAGTCATTTTGGGCCTAGCCCGGACAGCGATTTGCGTTTTAGGCAGAGTAGTTTAAACAGTGTTCTTTTACGAATGTTGAGCCAGTGTAGTGCTCTGAGAGTAGGGGCTGATGAAGATCTTGGCAGCAAGTTATTTACCATTCGTGCAGCGGTGTTTTGGACTACTTGTAGTTCTGATAGGAGGGATTCAATGGAGGCCAGATAGAAGGCGTTGCCATAATCAAGGCAGCTGATGACTAATGCTTGGGTGAGAGTTTTACGTGAGTTTAGTGGAAGCCATCAGAAGATTTTTTTAAGTAGACGCATAATGCCAAAACGGGTGCCACATGTGGCGGCGATCTGGTCTTGCACAGATAGCAGATTGTCTAGAATTATGCTTACATTTTTTGCGGTTCTGGTGGGTAGTGGAGCAGCGCCTTGCACCACTGGCCACCATTTCTTTGTGCAAAAGGCTCGGAGCTTTGCCAAACCCAAACGAAATGACCAATTGGGTGTTATCTGCATATGAGAAGGTCTTGAATCTGAAGGATTTAATTAGTTGGGCTAGGGGGGCGACAGACATTAAACAGTGTAGGATTCACGAAGGAGCCTTGGGGACTCCTTTGTTCAGGGGAATTATGTACCCATGGAAAATGTTTGGACCATGTCGTTGAGGAAGTTTACCAGCCAATCCAGGGCCAAACCCTGGATGCCTATCTTTTGAAGGAGTTGTACCAGAATTGAGTGTGAGATGGTATTGAATGCCGCCGATAGATCCAGCAAGACCAGAAAAGCTGGTTGTTGATCACCCAAGTATAGACATATGGTATCGACTACTGCAAGTAGAGCAGTCTCAGAACTGTGAGAGGGTCTGAAGCCTGACTGAGAAATGTCTAACAGGCTGTTGCTCTCGAGGTACGCCTTGAGCGGTTTGTTAACGTAGGTCTCCAGGATCTTTCCCAGCACTGGAAGGAGAGATATGGGACGGTAATTCGTCGTGTCGTTAGGGTCTGCAGTTGGTTTCTTCAAAATGGGTGTTACCTGGGCTGCTTTCCATTGTTTCAGGACCGTAGCTAGGGGCAGTGATTTGTTGAAAATGCCGTGATGGTAGGAGCAAGAAATGGGACAAGAAATGTGATGATTTTTGGGGGGGCAGAGATCAACAGGGGATCCAGATTTTATTTTGGCTAGTGAGTCCAGCATCTGTGTTAGTGAGATAAGCATGAAAGTGTCTAGTATAGCTGAACTGAGATGATGTGGTGTAGCTATGGATGAGTTGGTAGTGGGTTGGAAACTAGTATAGATGGTTAACAATTTTGGTTTGAAAGTGTGGAGTCAAGGTGTCGCAGAATGTTTGGGTGGCTTGGGTTTCACAGGAACATGCTTGTGGTTTTGCGAAGGTTTTTATGATTTTGAATAGTTTCTTTGAGGAGTTGCCTGCCTGATCAATTTTATGAATAGGTTGTCTGCGGCAGTCTTTATTTTGGTGTGATAAGTAGGTGATGCATCCTTAAAAAGTTGTTTATATTATTTCAGGTATGCATGCATTCAATTTGAGATGGCTCGATGCCATCTACTGATCAACCGCTCAGAGGAAACTGAAGATTTTTGAGATTCCAAGGTCTTTTAGGCTTTTCAGTTATAGAAGTATTTCGTGTCATCTGTGTAGTTATAGCTGGTGAGCTGAAATTCATTAATCACTGCAGGTAATAACTTCATGTAGATGTTGAAATGGGTAGGATGATAAAGTCTTGAGGCAGCCCTTTTATGATGTAGGGGTTGGATGAAAAAGGAGGAGTACAGATGACATTTGTTCTGTGTGAAGGTAGGTTATGATCCAAATGAGAGCAGTCCCCCCCCATGCCGGCTTCGCAGAGTCTTTGGATGAAAGTGTTATGATCAACTGTGTCGAAAGCAGCTGAACGGTCTAAGAGAAGCAGTACAGCAACCCAGTTGTGGTCTACTGTGTTTCTAAGGTCATCCCAGATGGCGATTGCAGCATTTTCTGTGCCTCTTCCTGTACGAAATCTTATTTGGAAGTCAGAAAGTATGAAGTTATCTTCAATGAATTGAGACATCTGGGCTCTTTCCATTAGTTTGCAGAGGAATGGTGCATTTGCAATAGGTCGGTAGTTTGTGTCTTGAGGGTCCAGGTTTGTTTTCCTTACTAATGGGCATATGTATGTCTTTTTTAAGTCTTCAGGAAAAACTGTTGTTAAGGAAATGATTGATGGTTGTCATGACTGGGGTGGCAGCAGAGCTTATTAAAAGGATGTTCTTGAAGATTTGTGGTGGCCAACTGGTCAGAGGGGCAGCTAGCTGACCTGCTTGATCTGCCAGTTGTTTGAAGGAATGCAGGGGCTGGGTTAACCTACCCTTTTTTGGGAAGGGGGTTGGGGGGGGGAGGGGTTGGATTGCTGGTAAAGGGCAGGTGCTTTTCTTTTGTTTTAAATAGAAATCCAACAGGCCTGCTTTGGTTGTGTAGTGATTTGCCAGTAAAACCTTGAGGAAAGGGATGGTTTCTTTCGGGGCATTTAGGTTTATGACGTCTGTGAGAATTTTTATCAAATTCTTCATTTGCACATTTTGCATTCTGAATTGTTGAATAGTAGCTTTTTTGATAGATGGCTTGTATGTTCTATTGTGTTTGTGTAGGTAAAGTTTGTCTTGAGTGTTTGTTTTGAGCCAGGTGCATTGCAGCTTTGCAATTTATATTATCCTTTTTAGTTCTGCATTCATCCAAGGTGCTTGTTTTCTTTTGGCATGTTTGGACAATGTACTTACCTTCGGTAACACCTTATCTGGTAGAGACGTAATCTAGCCGCAAATTCCGAACCTTAGAATTTCCCAGGCGTTAGAATGGATCTGGAAGACTTTTGCTCGAGCAATACCCTTGCACGCCAGTAGGTAGTGTTGGTCTGCTCCGCGTGATGTCGTAAGCGTCGTCCGCGACGGATGTGACGTCCAAGTCACCTATATAGGCACCACCTTGGCGCGCTGACGTCAGTTACTTTTCACGACTTTCCATGCCAAGAGCGCAGAGCCATGAAGTGCACTGACAGTGGTGTGTTTCTGAACTAGTGCCCTGAAAGGGAACAGCCCTGATCCTAAGACCCTGTCTGAAGTGCAGGAAGGATGGGTGGGTCGGTAAGGAATTTGCGGCTAAATTACGTCTCTAACAGATGAGGTGTTACCGAAGGTATGTAATTTGTCCACCTGACAGACATCTAGCCGCTAATTCCTTACCTTAGAATAGATACCCAAGCAATACCATCCTCGGAGGATAGACCAGGAAGTCCTGCAGGACAGAGCGGCCAAAAAGGCAGTCTCTGCAGACTTGACTGTCCAGGCAATAGTGCTTGGTGAACATGTGCAGAAAAGCCCATGTTGCTGCCTGACAAATGTCAAGGTCTGGAATGCCATGTTGCAATGCCGTGGTAGCAGCCTTAGCTCTGGTGGAATGAGCTCTTAAGCCATCAGGAGGCTGTTTTTTGGCAAGAGTACAGCAAATTTTGTAGCAGAGGACGACCCATCGCGAGATAGTCCTCTTCTGCACCGCACAAAATTTCTTTGATCCAACACACCCCATGAAGAGTTGGTCGTCCACCTGGAACTCTTTAGTGTGGGCAAAGCAGAACGACAATGCTCTTTTTGGGTCCAGACGGTGGAGTTGCTCCTCCTCTTTAGAGGGGTATGAAGGAGCACAGAAAGTGGGCAAGGTGACGGATTGCCCCACGGGGAATGGTGTTGCCACTTTCGGTAAGAAAGAGGCCCTAGTGAGAAGAACTAACTTATCAGGGAAGATGGTCAGGTGAGGAGGCTTGGATGAGAGCCTGCATTTTGCTCACCCTCCTGGCAGACGTTATTGCCACTAAAGCACAAGTTACTAACTTGTGTAACGATATATCTGTAAGAGACAGTAGTTAGTGACAGATTCCTTACCTTAGAATATCCCCAGGCGTCAGGCTGGATCCGGAAAGTTTTTGCGTAGCAGTACCCTTGCGCGTCGGTAGGCGGCGTCGTGCGGCTCCGCGTCCGTCGTCGGCGTCGTGATCGCCGGGATGACGTCGCGGGCAGTACTTAGGCGCCGCCCCTGCGCGCTGACGTCAGTTCTGTACACGACTTTCCGCGCCAGGAACGCAGAGCCATGCAAGAAGCTGACATAGGTGTCTGAAAAATACTAGGGCCCTGAAAGGGATGTCCTTAACCCTAGAAATCAGTTCGCAGAACGGGGGAGGATGGGTGGGGCGGTAAGGAATCTGTCACTAACTACTGTCTCTTACAGATATATCGTTACACAAGTTAGTAACTTGTGCATCTGAAAGAGACACGTTAGTGACAGATTCCTTACCTTAGAATAGATACCCCAGCAATACCAACCCCGGTGGTGGGTCTGCGAACAAAGATCAGACAAGGAAGTCCTGGAGGACAGAACGGCCAAAGAAGCCGTCCCTCCGGACCTGACTGTCAAGGCAGTAATGCTTTGTAAACGTGTGCAGCGAGGCCCACGTAGCTGCCTGACAGATAACCGGCAGCGGAACACCGCGGCCCAAGGCCGTGGTAGCAGCCGTTGCCCTGGTGGAATGGGCACGCAGCCCAACAGGAGGCTCCTTCTTAGCCAAAGAATAGCAGGTCTTGATGCACAAGGTAACCCAACGGGAGATGGTCCTCTTGTGCACCGCCCGACCTTTTTGGCGCCCACGTAGCCAACAAAGAGCTGGTCATCCACCCGGAAGTGTTTTGTGCGGTCGATATAGAAGGAGAGCGCACGTTTTGGGTCCAGACGGTGGAGCCTCTCTTCCTCTCTAGAAGGATGCGGAGGCGGAAAGAAGGTGGGCAAAGTGATGGTCTGCCCAATGTGGAAAGCAGTAACCACCTTTGGCAAGAAGGACGGACGCGTCCGAAGAACAACCTTGTCTGGATGAACAGACAGAAAGGGAGGTTTGCAAGATAGAGCCTGGAGCTCACTCACCCGCCGAGCGGAGGTGATGGCCACCAGAAAGGCTGTCTTCAGAGTCAGAAGACGAAGAGGACAGTTATGCAGAGTCTCAAAGGGAGCGCACATTAAAAAGGTAAGAACCAAGTTCAAGTCCCACTGAGGCATCACAAACGGAACAGGAGGGAAGAGGTGAGTAATGCCTTTTAAGAACCTGTTAACAACAGGGGACTTGAAAAGGGAGGGCTGATCAGGGAGTCTGAGGAAGGCCGAGATAGCACAAAGATAACCCTTGATGGTACCCAGGACAGAACCCTGTTGGGCCAGAGAGAGAAGGAACAGAAGGACCTCAGAAAGAGGGGCAGAGAGGGGATTCACAGCCTTTGCTGTGCACCATGCCACAAATTTGTTCCACCTGCAGGCGTATACCACCTTAGTGGAGGGACGCCTGGCTGCCAGAATCACATCACAAACTTCGGGAGGCAAGTCGAAAGGAATCAACTGCCGCCGCTCAATCTCCACGCAAGCAGGTGTAGACTGGACAAGTTCGGGTGGAGGACCGTCCCCTGCTGCTGCGACAGAAGATCCTCCCGAAGAGGCAGACGGATCGGGGGATCTACGCTCATATTGAGTAGCTCGGGATACCAAACTCTTCGAGCCCAGTCCGGAGCCACAAGAATGACTTGGGCCCGGTCGTGCCGAATCTTCTTCAACACTCTGGGAAGAAGTGGTATAGGCGGAAAGGCGTACAATAGACCGCAACTCCACTCGTGACGAAAAGCGTCGCCGAGCGAGTGCCGCCTTGGAAATTCCAACGCGCAGAACTGATGACATTGCGCGTTCTCTTCGGTAGCGAATAGATCTAACCAAGGCTCTCCCCACTGTAGAAAGAGTCCTTGCGCCACTTCCGAGTGAAGACGCCATTCGTGATCCATCATGCACCTGCGGCTGAGGTTCGTCCGCCCTGGCGTTCAGGGAACCTGCCAGGTGTTGAACCATCAGGAACATGCCCTGATGTTCCAGCCATGTCCAGAGGCGCAGAGCCTCCTGACAAAGGGTCCAAGACCCCACCCCGCCCTGTTTGTTGCAGTACCACATGGCGGTGGTGTTGTCTGTGAACACCTGCACTACCTTCCCTTTGACAGAGGGAAGGAATGCCTTGAGTGCAAGTCGGATCGCCCGGAGCTCCAGAAGGTTGATATGGAGCCGGGACTCCGCCGGAGACCAGAGGCCTCTGATCTCCGCCTCTCCCATGTGACCGCCCCATCCCAGAAGGGACGCGTCTGTCACAACTGTATGCTCTGGCTGGGAGAGGGATCTGCCCATGACCCATTGCCAGTTCGAGAGCCACCACTGCAACTGTCTTGCAGTCCCCTCCGAGATCTGGACGTGATCGGACAGGTTGCCCTGGTGCTGCGCCCACTGGAACTTCAGGTCCCACTGCAGAGCCCGCATATGCCATCTGGCATGATTGACCAGCAGGATGCAGGAGGCCATGAGGCCCAGCAGCCTCAGGGTCATCCGTGCCGAAACCCAGGATAAAGGCCGAAAGATCGGAATCATAGCCTGAATATCCCGGACTCGCCGTTCGGGAGGATAGGCCCGAAACTGCGTCGTGTCCAGAACTGCTCCGATGAAAAGGAGCTGTGGAGAAGGAATCAGATGCGACTTCGGCACATTGATGGAGAACCCCAGCGAGTGCAGGAGTTCGGCCGTAGTCTGGAGGTGGGAGACGACTGCCTGGGACGAGCCCGCCTTCAGCAGCCAGTCGTCGAGGTAGGGGAAGACTGAAACCCCTGCCCGGCGCAGATGAGCTGCGACCACCGCCATCACTTTCGTGAACACCCGAGGGGCACTGGTAAGGCCAAAGGGGAGCACGGTGAACTGAAAATGCTCGGGGCCTACCGTGAACCGAAGGTAACGCCGGTGGGCCGGCAGGACGGGGATGTGGAAATACGCGTCCTGCAAGTCCAACGCTACCAACCAGTCTCGAGGGCAGTCAAGACCTGAGCTAGGGTGAGCATCTTGAACTTCTCCTTCCGGAGGAAGCGATTGACGTTCCGGAGGTCCAAGATAGGACGCATGTCCTCCTTGTCCTTTTTGGGCACCAGAAAATAGTGGGAGTAGCAACCACGCCCTACTTCTGGGGTCGGAACATGCTCGATGGCCCTCTTGGTCAAGAGGGCCGTGACTTCCTTCTGTAGAAGCACCAAGTGATCCCCTGACATGCGGTGGAATTGAGGTGGCATGGCTGGGGGGTGGTCTCGAAGGAGAGGGAGTAGCCCCTTCGGACAATGTCCAAGACCCACCTGTCCGAGGTGATGGTGCGCCAGTGGGGAAGGTGATGGCGGACCCTGCCCCCTACTGGCGTGCCGTGCACCTGAAAGGAGGGACTAGGAGGGCTTGGAGGCCGCGGACGGGTTGGAGGTGGTGGCCTGACCCGCACGCTGGTTGCCCGATCCGCCACGGCGGAATCCACGTCCTCGCGAAGACGCCTGCTGCGCGGGCCGGTGGCTGGGCTGCTGACGTGAAGGGGCGCCCCTACCGTGGCCACGATAGGGGCGAAAAGCAGAAGTCAGCGGAGGGCGTGTAGCAGAAAGGCCCAGGGACTTGGCAGTAGCCCGTGAGTCCTTAAAGCGCTCCAACGCATGGTCTGCTTTGGACCCAAAAAGACAGACTCCATCAAAGGGCTTGTCCATGAGAGTATTCTGGACATCCCCTGAAAAACCAGTGGTTCTCAGCCAGGCGTGGCGTCGGAGCGCCACCGTCGTTGCAATAGACCTGCCCAGCGAGTCGGCGGTGTCAAGGCCACAACGGATAGTGTATTTGGCCGCATCCTTCCTTCCGCAATGGCGCGGGAAAGCAGTGCCTGGACCTCCTCAGGACACTGGGGCAAAACATCCGCCACCGAATCCCACAGGGAGTGGGTATATCGGCCCAAAAGACAAGCGGTGTTAACGGACCGCAAGCCAGCACTGGAGGAAGAAAAACCTTTCTTCCCAAACTGATCCAGGCGTTTGGATTCCCTATCCGGAGGAAGCGGTAGGGAAGGCGGTTTGGGAAGCGGAGGCTTGGACAACCAAGCTCTCAGGAGTGGGGTGGACAGAGAGAAACAGGGGGTCGCCCGGAGCTGGGCGATGGCGTCGTGACACGTTCCGATCCACAGGAGCCCCTGTGTTGGGCTTGGACCAGGCGCCCAAAGAACGTCAGTGAGGGCGTCGTTAAACGGCAGCACAGTCTCCGCAGAGGAGGCTGCCGGCTGAAGCACCTCTGTCAAGATGTTAGGCTTGACCGTCAAAGTAGGGAGTTGGAGACGTAAGGCCCCAGCTGCCCTACGCAACACCGTACCAAAATTGGCCCCCTCCTCCGTAGCCACGGGAGGAGACAGCATGCCAGTGTCAGGGGAAGTATCCAGACCACTGGCCTCCCCTAGACTCTCTGTCCAGTCCTCATCATACTGACAGTGTCGCGTCAGAGGGTCATCAGACCCCTCCCAGTCCAACTGGTCCTCCTCAGGTTCAAAATAAGGAGGAGGAGGGACAGTTGGGACCCAAGGTCCCATCGGCGCCGGAGCCGGCGTCGAGCGACGTCGCTCCGGGTCCATGTCCGGAGCCGGAAGGAACTGGGGGACGACGCCGCCCGGAGCCCAGGGCGGCGTCAAGAACGGCACCGGAGACATCGGCGCCGGCGGAGGTGTCGTGAGGTCGACCGGCGTCGATGGGGGTTGTGGAGCCGGGATCGAGGCCGGGGCCGGAATCGAGGCTGGAGGCACGGGCGACGCCGGTGCCGGAGCCGTCGGCGACGCCGGAGCAACCCCATCAGGGCCCGCGGGGCCCGAAGGCGCACCGGAGGGGCCTGAAGGCCCGAAGAGGCGGGCCATGGCCGACAGGAATTCCTGTACCTTGGCCGGATCCGCCCCCGAACCCGGGAAGGGCGGGTATGGCGGGGGCGACTCCACAGGCAAGTCCGGGGCGGGGACGGTGCCGGGAGGGGCCTCAGCCGAGTCGCGAGACCGGCGAGGCGAAGTCCTAGAGCGATGATGCTTTTTGGACTTCTTGTGCTTTGACTTACCGGACGAAGAAGACTTCGACGCCGACGACCGGTGTGCACTCCGCGAGCGACCCCTGGACCTCTCACGCGACCGGGGCCTCCGTGGAGCCGAATGCCGGGCCTCGAGGAGCTTTCGAGACCGCTCTCGCAAAGCTTTCGGGTTGAGGGCCTGGCATTCGGGACAAGACTCCGTGTCGTGGCCTCGGCCGAGGCAGAAGAGACACTCCCAATGCGGGTCGGTGACGGACATCATCCGCGCACAGGCGCCGCATCGCTTGAAGCCGGGCATCCCTACGACACCTTGAAAGTATTGGAAAAAACAGTGAAAAAATTCACCAAAAAGTATGGTCAAAAAATGACCAGGGCACTGCTCTTCCCGGATCTGCGCTTGCTGGCGCGGAAAAAGAAGAACTGACGTCAGCGCGCAGGGGCGGCGCCTAAGTACTGCCCGCGACGTCATCCCGGCGATCACGACGCCGACGACGGACGCGGAGCCGCACGACGCCGCCTACCGACGCGCAAGGGTACTGCTACGCAAAACTTTCCGGATCCAGCCTGACGCCTGGGGATATTCTAAGGTAAGGAATCTGTCACTAACGTGTCTCTTTCAGATAAGGCTGTTTTGATGGTAAGCAGCCGTAGGGGGCAGTTGTTTGAATGGAGCACACATAAGGAAGGTGAGAAGCAAATGTAGGTCCCACTGAGGCATGATTAATGGGCAAGTGGGAATATATGTACAAGCCACTTAAGAAATCTGTTTATAATAGTGGATTTAAATAAAGAGGGTTGGTCTGGCAGCCTCAAAAAGGCAGGCAAGGTACCCATTAAAGGTGCCCAGAGCAGAGTACTGCTGGGCAAGGGTCAAAATAAAGAGAAGGACTTGAGAGAGGGAAGCAGAAAGACTACCAATAGACTGTTTTGTACAATATTTTACACATTTCTGCCACCGGCAGGCGTGCATGGTCTTGGTAGAGGGATACCTGGCTGTCAAAATAACATCACACACTTCGGGATGAAGGTTGAATGCTGCCAACTGCCGCCGCTCAATCCTTATGCAAGAAGGAATTGAGTTGACCTGTTTTGGTGGAGGACCCTCCCCTGCTGCTGCGACAGAAACCTGATCAGAGGATCGATGCTCAGTTGGAGTAGCTCGGGATACCAGACTCTCAGTGCCAAGTCTAGAGCCACAAGGATGACTAGGACCTGGTCGCTCCTGATCTTCTGGAGCACTCTGGACAGGAGTGGTATTGGTGGAAAGGGGTACAAGAGGCCTGACCTCCACTTGAGACGAAAAGCGTAGTTAGCGAGTGCCGCCTTGGAAACTCCAGTGCGAAACTGCTGACATTGCGCGTTCTCGGTGGAGGTGAACAGATCTAACCAAGGCTCTCCTTGCTTCTGAAAGAGACCTTGTGCCACCTCGGATGGAGACGCCATTCACGATCCGCTAGGCACTGATGGCTGAGTTTGTCCGCCCTGGCATCCAAAGGAACCTACCAGGTGTTGAACCACCGGGGATATGCCCTGTTTCAGCCATATCCAGCGACGCAGGACCTCTTGACAAAGGGCCCACGACCACCCGCCCTGTTTGTTGCAGTACCACATGGCAGTTGTGTTGTCAGTGAACACCTGAACCAACTTTCCCTTGATGGAAGGAAGAAAAGCTTTCAATGCCAAGCAAAACGCTCGGAGCACCAGCAAGTTGATGTGGAGTCCGGATTCCGCCAGAGACCAGAGTCCTTTGATCTCCACCTCTCCCAGATGGCCGCCCCATCCCAGGAGTGATGCATCTGTCACTACTGTGTGATGTGGTTGGGAGAGGGGTCTGCCGCGGACTCAATTGCGGTTGATCAGCCACCACTGCAGGTCCTGTGCAGTTCCCTTTGAGATCTGGACAATGTCGGAGAGATTCCCCTGATGTTGCGCCCACTGGAACTTCAGGTCCCACTGCAGAGCCCGCTTATGCCATCTGGCATGTGTCACTAGCAGCATGCAGGAGGCCATGAGGCCCTGCAGCCTCAGAGTCAGTCTTACCAAAATCCAGGATAGAGGCTGAAACAGCTGCATCATATCCTGGACTCGTCGCTTGGGAGGATAGGCCCGAAACTGAACTGTGTCCAGAACAGCTCCGATGAAAGGGAGCTTCTGAGAGGGAGTCAGGTGTGACTTCAGCATGTTGATATTGAACCCCAGCAAAAGCAGGAAATTCGCCTTGGTCTAGAGGTGGGAGAGGACAGTCTAGGGTGAGCTCGCCTTCAACAGCCAGTCGTTGAGATAGGGGAAGACTGGTACCCCTGATCTGCGTAAATGAGCTGTGACCACCGCCATCACCTTGGTGTGTAAGGCCAAAGGGGAGCACTGTGAACTGAAAGTGCTTGTGGCCTACCGTGAACCGCAGGTAATGCGGATGAGCAGGCAGGACGGGAATGTGAAAATAGGCATCCTGCAAGTCCAACGCTACCATCCAGTCTCCGGAGTCTAGGGCAGACAAGACCTGAGCCAGAGTGAGCATTTTGAACTTTTCCTTTTTGAGGAAGTAGTTGAGGGCTCGCAGATCTAGAATAGGATGTAGGCCCTTCTTTTTCGGGACCAGAAAGTAGCAGGAATAGCAACTACATCCTACTTCTGGTGCCGGAACCGTCTCTATGACTTCCTTGGCCAAGAGAGTCCTGACTTCCTCCTGAAGCAAGTTCAGGTGGTCCTCCGTCAGCTAGTCGTAAGTTGGAGGCATGGAGGGATAGGTAGTCTCGAAGGGGAGCGAGTAGCCCTTTCGGACTATCTGAAGAATCCACCCGTCTGATGTGATGTTTTGCCAGTGGTGGTGGTGATGGCTGATCCTACCACCAACTGACCGCCCATGATCTTGAAGGGCCGGACTAGGAAGGTTTGGAGGCTGCAGTGGGAGGGGTGGACTGACGGCATCTGGCCGCCCGACCCACCGGGTCGAATGGAGCTGCGCCTACAGCCATGCTGAGGTTGCTGAACTTGTGTGGTCTTGTGGCTGGGATATGGCTTGTGCAGCTGAAAGTCCCTTCCATGGCTAAGAAAGGGGCAAAAAGCAGACAGGTGGTCACTGAGAGGCCCAAGGACTTGGCCGTAGCCCGTGAGTCCTTAAAGTGCTCCAGGGCCATGTCTGCCTGGTCTCCGAAGAGACGGGTGTCATCAGAGGCCATGTCCATTGGGTAAGCCTGGACATCCCCAGAAAATCCAGAAGTTATCAGCCAGACTTTGCGTCGAACAGCCACCATCGATGAGACAGCTCTGCCCAGCAAGTCGGTGGTGTCAAGCCGACAACGAATGGTGAACTTTGCTGCATCTCTCCTTTCTGATGCTGCTTGGGAGAGAACGGCCCGGGCCTACTCCGGGACCTGTGGCAGTACTTGTGCAACCGTTTCCCACAAGGAGTGGGCGTAACGGCCCAAAAGGCATGCAGTGTTCACCGACTGCAATGCAAGGCTGACGGAAGAAAATATTTGTGCCCCAACTATCCAGCCTCTTGGATTTCCTGTTCGGAGGTGCGGAATGGAATGCGCCTTGTGAGGTAGAGGCTTTGACCACCAAGGTCTCAGGGGTAGGATGGTTGGTGAGGAATTTTGAGTCGCCCGGAGCAGGGTTAATGGCGGCAGGCAACTGTCCTATTCACAGGAGCCCCTGTGCTGGGTTTGGACAAGGTTCCCAGAAGGACATCAGTCAAGAACTTGTTGAAAGGCAGAAGGGGTCCAGAGGAGGAGACACCTGGCTACAGGACCTCTGTCAGGATGTTTGTCTTGCCTTCCACCGAAGGGAGCGGAAGGTCTAGGACCTCAGCTGCCCTGCTCACCACCATAGCATATGAAGCTCCCTCCTCTGTAGCTGTGGTAGGGGGAGAAAGCAGGCTAGAATCTAGAGAGGTATCTAGTCCACTGGCCTCACCCAGTTCCTCATACTATTCCATTTTCTGCTTAGGCTGTTCTTGTAAAGGGTCCAGCAACCCCTCCCAATCCTCCTCCATTCCTAGTTCATCAAAATAGGGATGAGGAACCGACCTTCGACCAAAGGGTGTCATCAGCACCGATTTTGCTCCGGGTCGCCAGGGACAAGAATGGGACTGGGGCCAGCAGTGTCCGGAGTCCTGGCGAAGGGGCCAGGGAAGGTCGCAGTGGCACGACCAACACTGGTACGGCTCCACCACCAGATCCATTGGGGGGGCGTCGGCGCCAGGGCAAGAGCCGCTGACGTGGAACCTGATGTAGTCCCCTCTGAGCCTCCAGGGCCCAAAGGTGCGCCGAGAGGGTAAGGTAGCGCCTAAAGATGAGGCACACAACATCATAGAATTCTTTAAGCTGGGAGGAGTTGCTCCAGCCCCGGGAAAGGTAGGAAAGTGCAGAGCCGACCCAGGAGCAGGTACCGCAGAACAAGGTTTAGAGTGCTGAGACTCCTCTGTCACGTCAGCCGATGGACGGGGAGAAGTTGGAGCACACTACAACTTCTTGTGTTTCTTATGCCTCTTACCTGATGGCCCGATGACTGGGGTGGGAGGACGAGGACTTGGGACTCCCAGAGCGGTGCCCGGAGCTTCCTCTCGATCGGGACTGAGAACAAGAGCTCTGGGGTGTACAGCGTGGAGTCCAGCGCCGGGCCACTAGCAGCCTTAGCAATCAGAGCACGACTTCAAGTCGTGGTCACGGTCCAGGCACCAGAGACAAATTAAGTGTGGATCCGTCACCAACATGGCACAATGGCAGGCGCCGCACGGTTTGCATCCAGAAGCCTTCTACGACATTCTGGAAAACCTACACACCAAAAATCGTAGACAAGACATCAACAAAAGCCTGTCAAACAGTGGCAGAGTGTAGCTCTCTTCACGGATCTGCACTAGCTAGCGCGGAAAGAAAACAACTGACATCAGCGTGCCCAGGTGGCGCCTATATAGGTGATGCAGACATCACTTCTGGCGTGGACGACTTCACACGGAGCTGACCGATGCCACCTACTGGCACGCAAGGTATTGCTCGAGGAAAAGACTTCCGGATCCAGCCGGACTCCTGGGAAATTCTAAGGTAAAGAATCTGTGACTAAATGTCTCTATCAGATTGTTGATTTTAGTGGAATTATGATATCAAAAACTTACAGGAGCCACTAATTGAGTTTTTGAACTGAATTTATTGTGTCCAGATCTGTGTTGGATGTTAGTTGTGTTGGACAAGTTACTTACCTTCGGTAACGCCTTATGTGGTAGAAACATGATCTAGACACAGATCCTTTACCTTTGAACTTCCAGGCGTCAGGCTGGATCCGGAAGATTTTTCGTAGCAGTACCCCAGCAGATGGCGTCGGTTGACTCCGCGTGACGTCAGCGTCATGACATCCGCGTCGTCAATAAACCACCAGTCTGGTGCACTGATGTCAGTAATTTTCACGACTTTCCAAGCCAGAAGCACGGAGCCATGAAGTGATTGACCATGGTGTGTTACAAAAGAACAGCTTGGGCCCTGAAGAGGAACAGCACTGACACTAAACAATTCCACAGTGCGGGAAGGATGGGTGGGTCGGTAAGGAATCTGCAGCTAGATCATGTCTCTACCAGAAGGCGTTACTGAAGGTAAGTAACTTGTCCATCTGACAGAGACATCTAGCTGCAAATGCCTTACCTATGAACAGATAGCCAAGCAATACCTCCCCCGGAGGTGGGACTGCGGAAAGGTTTTAGACCAAAAAATCCAGCAGAACAGAGCAGCCAAACAGGCCCTCCCTGCGAACTTGAGAATCCAGGCAATAATGTCTGGCAAATGTGTGCAATGGCGCCCATGTGGCTGCTTGGCAGATACCAGCAATTGGAACCCCAAGCTGGAGGGCTGTGGTGGCTGCCTTCGCCCTAGTGCAATGGGCCCTAAGACCTTCAGGAGGCTGCTTCTTTGCCAAAGAGTAACAGATCTTTATACAGAGGATAACTGTAGGAAAGTAGGGTCGGCTTTCATGGTTACCCTCACTTTTTGCTAGTGTTGCACAAGTTACTAACTTGTGTAACGATATATCTGTAAGAGACAGTAGTTAGTGATAGATTCCTTACCTTAGAATATCCCCAGGCGTCAGGCTGGATCCGGAAAAGTTTTGCGTAGCAGTACCCTTGCGCGTCGGTAGGCGGCGTCGTGCGGCTCCGCGTCCGTCGTCGGCGTCGTGATCGCCGGGATGACGTCGCGGGCAGTACTTAGGCGCCGCCCCTGCGCGCTGACGTCAGTTCTGTACACGACTTTCCGCGCCAGGAACGCAGAGCCATGCAAGAAGCTGACACAGGTGTCTGAAAAATACTAGGGCCCTGAAAGGGATGTCCTTAACCCTAGAAATCAGTTCGCAGAACGGGGAGGATGGGTGGGGCGGTAAGGAATCTATCACTAACTACTGTCTCTTACAGATATATCGTTACACAAGTTAGTAACTTGTGCATCTGAAAGAGACACGTTAGTGATAGATTCCTTACCTTAGAATAGATACCCCAGCAATACCAACCCCGGTGGTGGGTCTGCGAACAAAGATCAGACAAGGAAGTCCTGGAGGACAGAACGGCCAAAGAAGCCGTCCCTCCGGACCTGACTGTCAAGGCAGTAATGCTTAGTAAACGTGTGCAGCGAGGCCCACGTAGCTGCCTGACAGATAACCGGCAGCGGAACACCGCGGCCCAAGGCCGTGGTAGCAGCCGTTGCCCTGGTGGAATGGGCACGCAGCCCAACAGGAGGCTCCTTCTTAGCCAAAGAATAGCAGGTCTTGATGCACAAGGTAACCCAGCGGGAGATGGTCCTCTTGTGCACCGCCCGACCTTTTTGGCGCCCACGTAGCCAACAAAGAGCTGGTCATCCACCCGGAAGTGTTTCGTGCGGTCGATATAGAAGGAGAGCGCACGTTTTGGGTCCAGACGGTGGAGCCTCTCTTCCTCTCTGGAAGGATGCGGAGGCGGAAAGAAGGTGGGCAAAGTGATGGTCTGCCCAATGTGGAAAGCAGTAACCACCTTTGGCAAGAAGGACGGACGCGTCCGAAGAACAACCTTGTCTGGATGAACAGACAGAAAGGGAGGTTTGCAAGAAAGAGCCTGGAGCTCACTCACCCGCCGAGCGGAGGTGATGGCCACCAGAAAGGCTGCCTTTAGAGTCAGAAGACGAAGAGGACAGTTATGCAGAGGCTCAAAGGGAGCGCACATTAAAAGGTAAGAACCAAGTTCAAGTCCCACTGAGGCATTACAAACGGAACAGGAGGGAAGAGGTGAGTAATGCCTTTTAAGAACCTGTTAACAACAGGGGACTTGAAAAGGAGGGCTGATCAGGGAGCCTGAGGAAGGCCGAGATAGCACAAAGATAACCCTTGATGGTACCCAGGGCAGAACCCTGTTGGGCCAGAGAGAGAAGGAACAGAAGGACCTCAGAAAGAGGGGCAGAAAGGGGATCCACAGCCTTTGCTGTGCACCATGCCACAAATTTGTTCCACCTGCAGGCGTATACCACCTTAGTGGAGGGACGCCTGGCTGCCAGAATCACATCACAAACTTCGGGAGGCAAGTCGAAAGGAATCAACTGCCGCCGCTCAATCTCCACGCAAGCAGGTGTAGACTGGACAGGTTCGGGTGGAGGACCGTCCCCTGCTGCTGCGACAGAAGATCCTCCCGAAGAGGCAGACGGATCGGGGGATCTATGCTCATATTGAGTAGCTCGGGATACCAAACTCTTCGAGCCCAGTCCGGAGCCACAAGAATGACTTGGGCCCGGTCGTGCCGAATCTTCTTCAACACTCTGGGTAGAAGTGGTATAGGCGGAAAGGCGTACAACAGACCGCAACTCCACTCGCGACGAAAAGCGTCGCCGAGCGAGTGCCGCCTTGGAAATTCCAACGCGCAGAACTGATGACATTGCGCGTTCTCTTCGGTGGCGAATAGATCTAACCAAGGCTCTCCCCACTGTAGAAAGAGTCCTTGCGCCACTTCCGAGTGAAGACGCCATTCGTGATCCATCATGCACCTGCGGCTGAGTTCGTCCGCCCTGGCGTTCAGAGAACCTGCCAGGTGTTGAACCATCAGGAACATGCCCTGATGTTCCAGCCATGTCCAGAGGCGCAGAGCCTCCTGACAAAGGGTCCAAGACCCCACCCCGCCCTGTTTGTTGCAGTACCACATGGCGGTGGTGTTGTCTGTGAACACCTGCACTACCTTCCCTTTGACAGAGGGAAGGAATGCCTTGAGTGCAAGCCGGATCGCCCGGAGCTCCAGAAGGTTGATATGGAGCCGGGACTCCGCCCGGAGACCAGAGGCCTCTGATCTCCGCCTCTCCCATGTGACCGCCCCATCCCAGAAGGGACGCGTCCGTCACAACTGTATGCTCTGGCTGGGGAAGGGAGAGGGATCTGCCCATGACCCATAGCCGGTTCGAGAGCCACCACTGCAACTGTTTTGCAGTCCCCTCCGAGATCTGGACGTGATCGGACAGGTTGCCCTGGTGCTGCGCCCACTGGAACTTCAGGTCCCACTGCAGAGCCCGCATATGCCATCTGGCATGATTGACCAGCAGGATGCAGGAGGCCATGAGGCCCAGCAGCCTCAGGGTCATCCTTACCGAAACCCAGGATAAAGGCCGAAAGACCGGAATCATAGCCTGAATATCCCGGACTCGCCGTTCGGGAGGATAGGCCCGAAACCGCGTCGTGTCCAGAACTGCTCCGATGAAAGGAGCTGTGGAGAAGGAATCAGATGCGACTTCGGCACATTGATGGAGAACCCCAGCGAGTGCAGGAGTTCGGCCGTAGTCTGGAGGTGGGAGACGACTGCCTGGGACGAGCCCGCCTTCAGCAGCCAGTCGTCGAGGTAGGGGAAGACTGAAACCCCTGCCCGGCGCAGATGAGCTGCGACCACCGCCATCACTTTCGTGAACACCCGAGGGGCACTGGTAAGGCCAAAGGGAGCACGGTGAACTGAAAATGCTCGGGGCCTACCGTGAACCGAAGGTAACGCCGGTGGGCCGGCAGGACGGGGATGTGGAAATACGCGTCCTGCAAGTCCAACGCTACCAACCAGTCTCCAGGGTCGAGGGCAGTCAAGACCTGAGCTAGGGTGAGCATCTTGAACTTCTCCTTCCGGAGGAAGCGATTGACGTTCCGGAGGTCCAAGATAGGACGCATGTCCTCCTTGTCCTTTTGGGCACCAGAAAGTAGTGGGAGTAGCAACCACGCCCTACTTCTGGGGTCGGAACATGCTCGATGGCCCTCTTGGTCAAGAGGGCCGTGACTTCCTTCTGTAGAAGCACCAAGTGATCCCCTGACATGCGGTGGAATTGAGGTGGCATGGCTGGGGGGTGGTCTCGAAGGGGAGGGAGTAGCCCCTTCGGACAATGTCCAAGACCCACCTGTCCGAGGTGATGGTGCGCCAGTGGGGAAGGTGATGGCGGACCCTGCCCCCTACTGGCGTGCCGTGCACCTGAAAGGAGGGACTAGGAGGGCTTGGAGGCCGCGGACGGGTTGGAGGTGGTGGCCTGACCCGCACGCTGGTTGCCCGATCCGCCACGGCGGAATCCACGTACTCGGCCACGCGAAGACGCCTGCTGCGCGGGCCGGTGGCTGGGCTGCTGACGTGAAGGGGCGCCCCTACCGTGGCCACGATAGGGGCGAAAAGCAGAAGGCAGCGGAGGGCGTGTAGCAGAAAGGCCCAGGGACTTGGCAGTAGCCCGTGAGTCCTTAAAGCGCTCCAACGCATGGTCTGCTTTGGACCCAAAAGACCGACTCCATCAAAGGGCATGTCCATGAGAGTATTCTGGACATCCCCTGAAAAACCAGTGGTTCTCAGCCAGGCGTGGCGTCGGAGCGCCACCGTCGTTGCAATCGACCTGCCCAGCGAGTCGGCGGTGTCAAGGCCACAACGGATAGTGTATTTGGCCGCATCCCTTCCTTCCGCAATGGCGCGGGAAAGCAGTGCCTGGACCTCCTCAGGGCACTGGGGCAAAACATCCGCCACCGAATCCCACAGAGAGTGGGTATATCGGCCCAAAAGACAAGCGGTGTTAACGGACCGCAAGCCAGCACTGGAGGAAGAAAAACCTTTCTTCCCAAACTGATCCAGGCGTTTGGATTCCCTATCCGGAGGAGCGGTAGGGAAGGCGGTTTGGGAAGCGGAGGCTTGGACAACCAAGCTCTCAGGAGTGGGGTGGACAGAAAGAAACAGGGGGTCGCCCGGAGCGGGGCGATGGCGTCGTGACACGTTCCGATCCACAGGAGCCCCTGTGTTGGGCTTGGACCAGGCGCCCAAAAGAACGTCCGTGAGGGCGTCGTTAAACGGCAGCACAGTCTCCGCAGAGGAGGCTGCCGGCTGAAGCACCTCTGTCAAGATGTTAGGCTTGACCGTCAAAGTAGGGAGCTGGAGACGTAAGGCCCCAGCAGCCCTACTCAACACCGTACCAAAATTGGCCCCCTCCTCCGTAGCCACGGGAGGAGACAGCATGCCAGTGTCAGGAGAAGTATCCAGACCACTGGCCTCCCCTAGACTCTCTGTCCAGTCCTCATCATACTGACAGTTGCGTGTCAGAGGGTCATCAGACCCCTCCCAGTCCTCCTGGTCCTCCTCTGGTTCAAAATAAGGAGGAGGAGGGACATTTGGGACCCAAGGTCCCATCGGCGCCGGAGCCGGCGTCGAGCGGCGTCGCTCCGGGTCCAAGTCCGGGCCGGAAGGAACTGGGGGACGACGCCGCCCGGAGCCCAGGGCGGCGTCGAGAACGGCACCGGAGACATCGGCGCCGGCGGAGGTGTCGTGAGGTCGACCGGCGTCGATGGGGGTTGTGGAGCCGGGATCGAGGCCGGGGCCGGAGCCGGAGCCGGGATCGAGGCTGGAGGCTCGGGCGACGCCGGGGCCGGAGCCGCCGGCGGCGCGGATCAACCCCATCAGGGCCCGCGGGGCCCGAAGGCGCACCGGAGGGGCCTGAAGGCCCGAAGAGGCGGGCCATGGCCGACAGGAACTCCTGTACCTTGGCCGGATCCGCCCCCGAACCCGGGAAGGGCGGGTATGACGGGGCGACTCCACAGGCAAGTCCGGGGCCGCGGGGGCGGGGACGGTGCCGGGAGGGGCCTCAGCCGAGTCGCGAGACCGGCGAGGCGAAGTCCGAGAGCGACGATGCTTCTTGGACTTCTTGTGTCGAGACTTACCGGACGAAGAAGACTTCGACGCCGACGACCGGTGTGCACTCCGCGAGCGACCCCTGGACCTCTCACGCGACCGGGGCTTCCGCGGAGCCGAATGCCGGGCCTCGAGGAGCTTTCGAGACCGCTCTCGCAAAGCCTTCGGGTTGAGGGCCTGGCATTCGGGACAAGACTCGGTGTCGTGGCCTCGGCCGAGGCAGAAGAGACACTCCCAATGCGGGTCGGTGACGGACATCATCCGCGCACAGGCGCCGCATCGCTTGAAGCCGGGCATCCCTACGACACCTGAAGGCTGGAAAAAAAAAACAGTGAAAAATCACCAAAAAGTATGGTCAAAAATTGACCAGGGCACTGCTCTTCCCGGATCTGCGCTTGCTGGCGCGGAAAAAGAAAGAACTGACGTCAGCGCGCAGGGGCGGCGCCTAAGTACTGCCCGCGACGTCATCCCGGCGATCACGACGCCGACGACGGACGCGGAGCCGCACGACGCCGCCTACCGACGCGCAAGGGTACTGCTACGCAAAACTTTCCGGATCCAGCCTGACGCCTGGGGATATTCTAAGGTAAGGAATCTATCACTAACGTGTCTCTTTCAGATATACTGTTTTCTGACTAGTCTGACTGGGATCCTGCTAATCAGGACCCCAGTCACTGTGCTCTCTCCCTAAATTGGAGTATGGTAAGTACTTTTGTACCTTTCTAATTGGCTACTGCTGTACCCTTCTAAGTCCCTAGTATATGGTTACCCAGGGCATAGGAACACCAGGGGTCTCCCATGGGCTGCAGCATGTATTATGACACCCATGAGAGACCACTCAAACTGTGACTGCAGGCCTGCCATTGCAGCCTGTGTGAGCTGGTACTAGCATCACTCACCACAGATACAAGTTTCCTTATATCTGAGGTCACTGCACTTAAAAACCTATTAGTCACCTCTAAGGTAGGCCTTTCAATCCTGAAGGCAGGGTGCAAGGTTATAAGTGTGACGGTGCCCTGCATGAGCAGGACACCCCCTACAAACCCGAGAGTCGATTCTCCAGGCTTTGTAAGTGCAGTCAGCCATTTTATACAGATAGTGGACATCTAGTCAATTATGAGATGTCTAATTATATATTGGCTGCACCAAAACTGGTCACGTTTGGTATCAAACATGTTGGAATCCTACCCCAACACTGATTCCAGTGTTGGATGCAGGATCCCATGTACTGGGGGGCTCCACTAGGGAGCCCCCCTGTATTCATGGTACCAGCCTTTTTAGGGTCCAACAGCAAGCTAGTGCTGCTGCCTACCACAGACACGATTCTGCCCTCCTGCTGCTGAACTGAGCTCGAGCAGGGGAAGGTAGAACAATAGGTTTCCTGTTACAGGGAGGTGTGACCACCTACCAGACAGGACTTAGTGTATTGGGCTGGGGTGGGGGCGCTTGCCAGCGCCACCAGACTGCTTTGAAGGGCGCATTTGGTGCCCTTCTTGCATACTCCAGTTGAAACCAGTTCAGGGAGCTGTTGGCTCCTGCTCTGGCGAGAAACAGGACATGGGAGTATCCTCCCCTCTGTCCAACCCCTCCTCTGGGAGAGACCCCTGAATCGGCCCAACCCTTTCCTTTGGGTACTTAAGGGCTTACCTGTGGGTGGCTCTTCAGATTCGTTGTGGGACAAGATTCAAACTCAAAACCACTTCAACAGTCTGGGCACCTTGGACTTCGTCGTCTGTGCCTGTGTTTCTTCCAGGTTCTTCTCCAGGCCTGTGGACATCAAAGACACCCAAAGGAATCTCCCTTGGAGAGTGAAGGAGTCACTCCCCTGCATCTGCAGACACCGCCACTAAGCTGACCGGTCTGCTGCTCCTGACGTCCTCCGGACTTCCAAAGGCCCAGCAACGTAGGTGGTGGTTTTGCAACTCCCATGAGGCCTACACTGTCTTCTCACCGAGTTTGAGGCCAGTATCCCTCGTCGGAACTGCTGTAACAGCACCCCGTGCACTGCGTCGACTTGCCGTTGCCAAGGTTTGTTGACTCTTCTCCAGAGATCTTCAGGCTCCAAGAAGCTCCAGTCTCCAGTATCTCTTGCTACCAAGATCTTCGCCCTCACCGCATCCTCTGCACTGTGGGCCTGCATCCTTGGTGAGCTGCTAGAGGTCCTCTTGAGACTCCTGTGCCTTTGGCCTGTGGGTCTTCTTGAGGGTCTTCTTTGGTTCCAGTGGGCTCCCCTGCTTGCTTCGGGCCTGCTCTGACTCTCCTGCACTTGGTGAGTCCTTTGGACCTAGCTGGTCCGGACACTGCACCTGCTTGTTTTCCATGCCTGTTGCTGCTGCCAAGTCTTGTTGGTGCTCCTGCCAGACACGGACCCACTGGATCCAGACTTCTGACGTGGGATAGCTTGTGAACGGCTCCTGGTCTTCCACAGCATTGCCTGGTCCTCACAGCTGCAGCGACAAGGTCACCGTCAACTCTCCTGCATCTTCCGTCATCGGTGGTCATTGGTCTTCCGTGCCTTCTGGTCACTCCTGAGTGGCATATACTCTGTCCCCTCTGCTTGCAGGTACTTCTCTTCAAGAATCCATCCTTGGATTCCACTGTACTCTTTCACCTTCTTCGCCAGAGGCATCTTCACTGAAGTCCTCCATTGTGGTCTATGGCGGTTTCTGACGTCACTTCGCACATATGGACCCGGCTTCCCTGGTGTAGGTATCATGGTTCCTGGGGTTTCCACGGGTGGGGTGACTCTCCAACCTTCCATCTTCCACTGGATTTCTTCAGGGTCCACAGGGAAGGGTCCTTGTTCAAAACTGCAACGCGACTTCCCCATGGGAAACATCCTTTACATCGCGGTGATTACACCGCGATGTATTTAGAACACTGCCATTACAACGCCATTGACTTGCAATGAGCACGCGGCTGGGTTTCCACTCTGCACACAGCCTCTGTGGGGTTCCTGGGTACTTACCTTGGGTCCCCAGCGATTCTAAGTCTTCTGGGTCAAGTCTCGACTTTGGTCGCCGTTCGCATTCCACTTTATTAGCATATAGTTTGGTCTCCCCCCTGGAGACAACTGTGTATTTGTGCTACTTACCTGTTCTCCTTTTGAAATATTGTGTGTATTGTGTTGATATCTCTGTGTAAGAGATATACTAATGTGTTAGTGAGTGTGTATAATAAATATAACTATTTAAATAACTACACTGTGTGGTTCTTTTTCGTTTAACCTACACTACATGATTAGCTCTGGTAAAACAAGATGCTCAACACTCCTTCTGGACTAAACCCGAAGACTGCTCTCCACAGCTACCACTTAGAGAGCTTTCTATGGTTGTCTAAGACCACTAAAATCACCATAAGGGTTGTCTGGATTAGTGCAGGGTGCTTCACTTGAATAAGTGTGCACCATATACTAAGCCAACCTCCTACAATAACCCAACGAGAGATGGTCCTCTTTTGAACAGCACGCCCTTTCTTTGCTCCCGCTTAACCTATAAAGAGTTGGTCATCCACCTGGAACTCTTTAGTGCGATCCAAGGTAGAACGAGAATGCTCATTTTGGGTCCAGATGGTGGAGATGCCCCTCTTCTTTGGAAGGGTGCGGAGGTGCATAGAAAGTGGGTAGAGTAACGGACTGTTCCAGATGGAAGGGAGTTACAACCCTGGGCAAAAAGGATACCCTAGTTCTTAGTACCACTTTGTCTGGAAAGACTGTCAGGTAAGGAGGATGTGATGACAGTGCCTGCAGTTCGCTCACTCTCCTGGCAGAGGTAATTGCCATCAAAAAAGCTGTTTTAATAGAGGGCAGTTGTGCAGCAGCTCAAAGGGTGCGCACATCAAAAAAGCAAGGACCAAATTAAGGTCCCATTGTGACATAAGAAAAGGAGAAGGGGGAAACGAGTGGGTTAACCACTTCAAAAACCTCTGCACCAGAGAGGACTTAAAAAGCGAAGGATGATCTGGCAGCAGAAGAAAGGGCCGCAAGGTAGCCCTTCAAAGTGCCCAAAGCAGAGCCCTGCTGGGCCAAGGAAAGGAAAAACAAGAGAATATCTGCCAAAGATGCATATAAGAGGTCAATAGACTGTTCTGTACAAGATTTACAAAATTTGTTCCATCGGCAGGCGTATACCAATTTCTTGGAAGGACGCCTGGCTGCCAGAAAAACTTCACAGACTTCGGGAGGAAGGTCAAAAGCTGTCGCCGCTCAATCTCCACGCGAGGAGGCGGAGAGTGGAAAGAATCGGGTGGAGGACCCTCCCATGCTGCTGCGACAGAAGATCCTCCCAAAGGTGCAGCCTGAACGGAGGATCGATGCTCATAGCCAGAAGCTCGGGATACCAAACTCTCTGTGCCCAATGCGGAGCCACAAGAATGACTTGTGCCCGGTAAAGGCATACAGGAGACCTGAGCTCCACTCGCGACGAAAAGCGTCGCTGAGCGAGAGCCGCCCTGGAAACTCCAACGCGCAAAACTGCTGACATTGCGTATTGACTTCGGAGGTGAACAGATCTAACCAAGGCTCTCCCCACCGCTGAAAGAGACCTTGTACCACATCCGGATGGAGACGCCACTTGTGATCCGCAAGGCACCTTCGGCTGAGTTTGTCTGCTCTGGCATTCAGAGAACCGGCCAGATGTTGAACCACCAGGAAAATGCCCTGTTGTTCCAGCCAAGTCCAGAGGCGCAGGGCCTCTTGACAAAGTCCACGACCCCACTCCGCCCTGCTTGTTGCAGTACCACATGGCGGTAGTGTTGTCCGTGAACACCTGAACTAGCCTTCCCTTGATGGATGGTAAAAAGGCTTTCAGTGGCAATCGGATCGCACAAAGCTCCAATAGGTTGATATGGAGCTTGGCTTCCGCCAGAGACCAGAGCACTCTGATCTCCACCTCCCCCAGATGGCCGCCCCATACCAGAAGAGATGCATCCATCACTACTGTGAAATCTGGGTGGGGAAGGGAGAGGGCGTTGCCTCTGACCCAATCGTGAATTGACAGCCACCACTGCAGGTCTTTTGCAGTGCCCTCTGATATCTGAACCAGGTCAGTGAGATTTCCTGGATGCTGCGCCCATTGGAACTTCAGGTCTTCACTGCAGAACCCACATGCGCCACGGTGCATGGTCCACCTGCAGGAGGCCATCAGGCCCAACAGCCTCAGAGTCACTCTCACCAAAATCCAGGATAGAGGCTGAAACATGGGTATCATAGCGTGAATATCCTGGACTCGTTCAGGAGGATAGGCCCAAAATTGCACCGTGTCCAGAACCGCTACAATGAAAAGAATAATCTGAGAGGGCGTCAGGTGTGACTTCGGCACATTGATAGTCAACCCCAGCCAATGCAGGAGGTTCACCGTAGTCTGGAGGTGGGAGATGACTGCTTGGGACGAGCCCGCCTTCAACAACCAGTCATCGAGATAGGGGAAGTCTGGAACCCCCGATCTCTGCAGATGGGCTGAGACCACTGCCATCACCTTTGTGAACACCCGAGGGGCACTGGTGAGGCCGAAAGGGAGCACGGCAAACTGAAAGTGCTCGTGGCCCACTGTAAACCGCAGGTAGCGACGATGGGCAGGCAGGACGGGGATATGAAAATAGGTATCATGCAAGTCCAGCTCTACCATCCAGACTCCTGGGTCAAGGGCAGACAGGACCTGAGCTAGGGTGAGCATCTTTAACTCCTTTTTGAGGAAGTAGTTGAGGGCTCCGAGGCAGAGGATAGGACGAAGGCCTCCGTCAGTCTTTGGGACCAGAAAATAGTCTGAATAACCACAGCCTATTTCTGGCCCGGGAACCCTCTCTATAGCTCCCTTGGCCAAGAGAGTCTTGACTTGCTTGCGGAGTAAGGCAAGGTGATCCTCCGTCAGCCGTTTATGTACAGTGGAGGCATGGATGGAGGGGTAGTCTCGAAGGGGAGGGAGTAGCCCCTTCGGACTATTTGCAACACCCACCTCTTCAAGGTGATGTTTTGCCAGTGGTGGAGATGATGGCGTATTCTGCCACCAACTGGCCATGAATGATCCTGGGGGATCGGACTAGGAGGGTTTTGCGGTGGAGGAGGGATCATGGCTTGGCTCTACTTCTGGCCTCCTGACCCACGGGGTCGGGATCAACTGCGCCACGGCCCACAGAGGTTGCTGAACTTGCGGGGGCCTCTGGCTGGAATAGGGTTGGCACGGTTGGTAGCCCCTTCCGTAGCCACGAAAGGAGCAAAAAGCAGACACAGGCCGGGATGCTGTGGTGAGGCCCAAGGACTTGGCCATAGACCGCTTGTCCTTGAAATGCTCCCAGGGCGGCATCTGCTTTGTCTCAGAAGAGACGGGAGCCATTAAAAGGCATGTCCATAAGATTAGCTAGGACATCTCCCGAAAAGCCAGATGCACTCAGCCAGGTGTGGTGACGCACAGTAACCGGCGTGGAAATCACTCTGCCCTGCGAGTCTGCAGTGTCCAAGCCACATCGGATGGCAAACTTTGCTGCATCTCTCCCTTCTGAAATGGCCTGGGAGAGTAGAATCCGCCCTCCTCCGAGACTCTGGGCTGCGCCTGTGCAACTGTGTCCCATATCGAATGGGAATAACAGCCCAAAAGGCATGCAGTGTTCACCGACCGCAATGCTAGACTGGCGGAAGAAAACTATTCTTTCTCAAAGCTTTCCAGTCTCTTGGATTCCCTGTCTGGGGGTGCGGAAGGGACGCGCCATGGGAAGTGGAAGCTTGAACCACCAAGCTTTGTGGGGTGGAGTGGGCGGTGAGGAAAGCTGGGTTGCTCGGTGCAGGGCAATGGCGGCGGGCAATCGTTCTATTCACAGGAGCCCCTGTGCTGGGCTTGGACCAGGTGCTCAAAAGAACGTCCATCAAGGCTTCACTGAAAGGCAGCAAGGGTTCCTAGCTGTAGACACCAGGCTGCAGGACCTCTGTCAAGACGTTAGTCTCGACTGCCATCGTAGGGAGCTGCAGGTCCAAGACCTCCGCAGCCCTATGCAGCACCATAGCGAATGACGCCCCCTCCTCTGTAGCCAGGTTAGGTGAAGACAGCATGCCAGAATCTGGGGAGGTGTCCAGGCCACTGGCATCACCCAGTTCCTCAAACCAGTCAATGTACTGGGGTTGCATAATTTCTAAGGGTCCTGCTCCCCCCTCCCAATCCATCGCTACCCCTTTAGAATAGGGCAGGTTAAACGGCATGGAGCTGTACGGCTCCTTCAGCACCGGTCTCTGGACGCCCGACCGGCTCCGTGTCGCCGGGAATGAGGATTAGGGAGGCGACGCCAAGGACCTCGGCTGCAGACGCGGCGCTGGGAAAGGTTGCTGTGGAGGTGCGACCGGCTCCGGTGCGGACCCAGGAACGGGTCCAGTAGGAGGCCGTGGCGCTAGGGTGGGAGCCAAAGGCACGGAACCCATGGGAACTCCATCATTCGAGCCTGCGGGGCCCGAAGTCGCGTCGGCAGGGTCAGGCTGCCCAAATATGGCGCACACGGCATCATAGAACTCCTTTAGTTGGGCGGGGGTCTCTCCATGCCACGGGAAGGGAGGGAAACGCAAGGCCGACCAAGGCAACCGCTTCGCAGAGTGGGGCCTCGAGTGCCGAGGTTCCTCCGTCTAATCACGAGACTGACGTGGCAAAGTCGAAGCACACATCGACTTCTTGTGACGCCTCTTACCTGACAATTTGGAAGAAGAGGACTTCGATCTTCCGGAGCGGTGCTCGGATCTTCCTCTCGAGTGGGATCAAGATCAACGGGGCGACCTCCGAAGCACGGGACGCCGGGCCACGATTAGCTTTATGGACCGCTCCCGCAAAGCTTTCGGCGCTGTGGCCCGGCAATTGGAGCACGACTGTGTCGTGGCCCAGGCACCAGAGACACACTATGTGGGGGTCTGTGACCGACATGGAGTGGTGATAGGCGCCACACGGCTTGAACCCCGAGGTCTTCTTGCTAGCCAAAAGGAGTCGACAAAAAGTCAAAAAAAGTCTGTCAAAAAATGACAGGGGGGTAAGCTCTCTTTGATGGATCTGCGCAGGCTGGTGCAGAAAGAAAAGAACTGCTGTGAGCGTGCCGGTTATATGGACGACGCGGACATCACGACAAACACGACGCAGACGATGTTACGCGGAGTGGAGCAACGCCACCAACTGGCGCGCAGAGGTACTGCTATGAAAAATCGTCTGGATCCAGCCTGATGCCTGGAAGTTGGAAGGTAAGGAATCTGCGGCTAGATGTCTCTATCAGATACTAGGTCCTCAAAATTCAGTTGATATGTGCTTGCTAGTAAGGTGTCCTTAGGTGTGGAGAGTTGTGGTGTCTTGTGTTGGAAAGCTACCAGACGGAGGTCTGACAACATGATTGTAGTAATCCTTAAGAAAGTGACTAATTCTGGATTAGCCAAGATGACATCTAGGATGTGTCTGGCGATTTGTGTGGGTTTGGGGAAGATCTGATGTAGTTTCAGTGTGTCTAGATCAGTGATGACAGTTCTGGGATGGGGCTTATTAGGTTTATCAAACCATACGTTTAGGTCACTATAGAAAAGTGGCCCTTTTTGCATTGTCACCCCCCACTTTTTGCCTGACATCTGATGCAACCCGACTTGATGTGCCCTGGGTCCCTGCCAATCAGGTTCCCAGAGCCTGTGTTCTTTCCCAAGACTGTACCTTTGTACCCACAATTCTCTGGCTACAGGTAAGCCCATTGTAAAACGTACCATGGTTACCAAGGGCACTGCGACCAGGGAAGGTCTCTAAGGGCTGTAGCACCTATTGTGCCACCCTTAGAGGCCCTGTAACTTAACACTCACACACTGCAAACACAAGGAGATGATGGATGGAGCGCTGAAACTTTTCAGACACTCACCCCCAGTCACAGATCTGGGTTGAATCCATCATCGTTCTTTAGCTCACTTCGCCACCCCAGTTCAGACACAGCTATATGCAAATCAGTCTTGACCCTGTGCCTCATGGGAACAGTCCAGTCCGAACTGCCAAGCCATGTCTTCCCTGGACCGGAAACAAGCATCCTGGGACCGGCTTCGGGCCAACAGCCCTCATCAGCCAGGCTAGCTTGAATCCAGTGGCAAAGTGAGCAAGGGACCCACGTCTGGGCATACCCTGCCAACTTAACACTAACACACTGCCATTGCAGGCTGCGTGTTTTGGTGTAGAGAAAAGTGAAGAGTCGAAATGGATCACATCTCTGCGCGGCATGCCTGCAACCCACTGCCTAAGACCAAGGTAAGTCACCCCTCAAGCAGGGTGCACTAACCCTAAGGTGAGGGTACCAAGGCATAAGCCCTGTACCCCTACAGTGTCTAGGTCCACTCTTAGACACTAAGTGTAGCAAAGCCATAAAGAGTATATGGTGTGGGAGTTGGTCATTACAAACTCCACAGCTCCATAATTGTTTTACTAAAAACTGGGAAGTTTGGGTAGCAAACTTCTCGGCACATTAAACCCACACTGATGCCAGTGTTGAATTTAATGTAAAATGCACTCAGAGGGCATCTTAGAGATGTCCCCTGAAAATCCACCGGCCCTGGTGTGGTTCCTGAAAGGCTACCCGCCATTTGCCACCACCAGACAGATCTCTGGACCCATGGGTAGAGAGCCTCCACCCTCTGGGTCCCGAAACAAAGCCCATCCTGGGCAGAGGGGTCATGCCTCCTCCCCCAGGATGGGCTAGGTCCACGAAAGGGGAAGCTTCAAAGGCCTTGCGCCTTTGGACGCTGTCGCCGACTTCTGCTGCCCCCAGCAACTGGCTCCCACCGGTTCTGGCCCCCACTTTGGGTGGGAGACTCGGCAGGGAATCCAAGCTAGGAGGAGAGGTGTGCCCACCTTTGCCAAACCCACCCTTCAGGTGGGGGAGGCGAGGTGAAGCACAACTCTCAGTCCCTGCCATCTTACAGATGGGGAGACCCAGCCAACCAGAGTGAGGCATATGCACCCCCCCCCCCACTGGAGGGTGGCATAATAGGGGGTGTACCCACTCCAAGGAAGGGACCCATTGGTCCCGACCTGAACACCCCTTCAAAGCCCCTAAATTTAGTATTTAGGGGCGACCCTGAACCTTGCCTCCTGAGATTCGAAATAGAAAGAAGAAGGACCGAAGAGCAGTGCTGACCCAGGAAGGAGAAGAGGACACCAATTGATTTGGCCCCAGTCCTACCGGACTGTCTTGTTTACGACCTGCCTACAGAAAGAACCCAGCTGAGTCCAGCAGCCAGCAACCCCCAGTACCCGGAGGACCTGTCTTGTGACCTTCCTACAGACTGTCTCCCATAAGCACCGGATAGCTCATAACAATGGCTCTACTCCAGAATCCGGATTCCGGTGACTCTGCGATTCTGCACCACTTGACGCACACCACCCGAGTACGAGTGGCCCAACACTACTAGGGGGTCTCCCCAGCGATCCTGACCTGGGATCTGGTGATCCCTGAACTCCCTCAAGCCTCAAGATGACGCCTGCAGCCTCAACCTGAAGGGTCCCCTCAACCGCGACCGGAGCTGGTAAGAAAACCCGACGCCAGAAGACACCCCTGCACCCGACACCCCCGGCCTTGGGTGGCTCAACCGACAGTGTCCAGGCACCCCCCCCCCCCCCAGATCCCAACTTACCTCTCCAGCCGGTGGTCGCCTCCAGAAAGCCTCCCTGCCCGAGCCTGCAGCATCTTTTCGAAACCGAAGGTCTCCATTGGAGAGTACAGGGTCCCCGACGTCCGTTTTTGCACCCTGCACATGGCCGCCAGAGTGACGCTGGTGGGGTAGCTCCTGTGCTGGTGGTTGGCCCCTGCAGTGCTGAGCTTAACCCCAGGAGCTTTGCTCCCACAAACAAGTGGCCAGCTCGTGAGCAGTCCCTAACGAAGGCCCCCTCAGCTAACATCGGGACCCTGCACTCTGCACCAGACCACCCCAGTGCCGCTGGTGGTGCAACTCGAGTACCCATCTAGACCTTGGGGAACCTTGGTCCTAACCCCTAAAACTCACCCTTGTAAGTCGTGTACTGTAGGAGGCTGGCTCTGTATATACTATAGCAAAGTGAGGTTTAGTGTGCACAGAGTCCAGTGGAACCCTAAGGTAGGCAGAGGTAAAAGTAGATAGCACCTTACTCTCTATTTGTGGTAGTGTGGGTGATTAGTAAGGCTTTATCAGAGGGTAGTGTTAAGCATTTGTTGTACACACTCAATCAGCAAATGATTGCCACACACTCAAAGACTGAACTCAGACCAAATGGTTTTGTATACAAATATTCTTTGTTTTTTTATTTCCTAAAACCAAGCAAGCCTGGCAAAGGTAAGTGATTTATACTTTGCAGTAATAATACAGTTTGAATTGTAGTAATGTGCAGTTTGAATTGAAGTTGTATGTATACTTTAGTTTGATTACAGTAGAACTACTAGTAATGCAATGCTTTGAAATATTGTACATATACTTTGTATTGGCTTTTCAATAGAATGTCAAGTAGATTACTGTACAGATTACTTTTCTTATACAGTGTAGTATACCTGGATACTGCACTGGTACATTTCCTGTAAACAGGTAAGTAAAAGCGTTTTTGTCATTTGGTTACAGTTTTAAAGACTTTTATAGATTTTCCAACTCCACACTTAGAAACTTTTCATAGAAAAACAGTCAATGTTATCCTATGGGAGGAAGGAAAATGCTACTTGCCCAGTAAGCATCTGTTCTTGGCATGTAGAGCTGTAGATTCACATGCTTTGCACACTCCTGCCATCTAGTGTTGGGTCCGGATGTTTACAAGTTGTTTTTCTTCGAAGAAGTCTTTCCAGTCACGAGGTAGGCGACTCCTCCTTTCGGTGATAGTGCGTCTGGGCATCGACTCCATTGTTAGATTGTTTTCCCGCAGAGGGTGAGAATGAAGTTAGTAAGAGTAGAATAGAGATGTCCATGCGTATGTAAGTAAGAGAATACTGCAACAGGTACAGGTACCCGGGGAGGTGGGTGGGCGCACGTGAATCTACAGCTCTACATGCCAAGAACAGATGCTTACTGGGTAAGTAGCATTTTCTGTTCGAGGCATGTGAGCTGTAGATCATATGCTTTGCATAGACTATACAGCAGTAATCTCCCAAAGCGGTGACTAACCTGTAGCTGTTGCAGTCGTTTGAAAATAAGTGTACGACGAACTGCCTTGTCTGGCTAACACATCTACACAATAGTGTTTTGTAAATGTGTGTGGTGTAGACCATGTTGCAGCTTTACAGATGTCAGCTATAGGGATGTTTCCTAAAAAAGCCATAGAAGCCCCTAGTTTGCGGGTGGAATGCGCTCTAGGAGGATCTGGAAAGTTATTTTTGCTTTTGCATAACATGTCTGAATACATTTAACTATCCACCGTGCAATACCCGATTTTGAAATGGGATTGCCTTTGTGTGGTGGAGCAAAAGCAACAAAGAGTTGATTAGTGTTACGAAAAGGTTTGGTCCTTTCTATGTAATATAACAGTGCTCGTTTTACGTCTAAAGTGTGTAGATCTCATTCTGCCACTGAATCTGGTTGAGGGAAGAACACAGGTAACTCAACAGATTGGTTGATCTGAAAGGCAGATACCACTTTGGGTAAGAATTTGGGGTTCATGTGAAGAACCACTTTGTTTTGGTGGACTTGGAAAAATGGTTCTTCTATGGTTAATGCCTGAAGCTCACCCACTCTCCTGAGTGAAGAAATAGCAATGAGGAAAGAAACTTTCCAAGTGAGAAATTGCAGTTCGCATTTATGCAATGGCTCAAAGGGTGGACTCATTAGTCTGGTAAGGACAATATTAAGGTTCCACGCTGGGGCAAGTGGAAGTCTTGGTGGAATAACTCTTTTGAGTCCCTCCATAAAAGCCTTGATAACAGGTACTCTGAAAAGGGACAGATGCTGTCTATATATTGCAGTGAGATGTAAGCGTATGGATGTATACGCTAGACCGGTTTGCTGTAAATTAAGCAAATAACAAATAATGTTCTGAACGGATGCATCTAAAGGGTTGATTTGGTTTTTGTTACAACATATAACAAACCGCTTCCATTTTGCTGCATAGCAAGCTCTTGTAGTAGGCCTTCTGGCTTCTTTTTTGATAAACAAATTTTTATTGTTTTACAGCGTATGAAACAAATCAGCAAGTACACGATGGACCCTGAATCATTGACATTTTGGCATTTAACGTATCCCACATTTCCGCACTCCATAAAACCTGCACAGACAAAAATAGCGAAACAAATCATTCCGAACCTTCTACCGTACCCAGCCACTTCCCCCACACCCTTTGATATTTCTTGGGGCACCCTCTTGCCACGTAAAGGGCCCTCTCCTGGGTCGCACACCAGTCCACCCCCCGTCGCCACCGCCCTATGTCCGGCGGTTCAGGATTTATCCATGCCGCCGCTATGTCCCGCTTTGCCACCATCATGGCTGTATTGTCATTCCGGGACCCATCCAGCCCATCCAGGATTCCCAGTATTGAGTGCCGTGGGTCATGAGGAACCTCCCAACCCAGGACCTCCGTTAGCTCCCCCTCAATTGCCCCCCAAAATCTCTCCAGCTGGGGGCAGGACCAAACCACATGGAAGAAGTCAGCCGGGGCATGGGTGCATCTCGCACAAGACGCATCGGGACGCAGGCCCGCTCGATGCAAGCGCAGGGGAGTAAGGTAAGCGGCGTGTAAGTAGTAAAGTTGGATCAGCTTAAGTTTAGCAGAAGTGGTGACTGTCTTGGGTGCCATGAGGGCGTCGCGCCAGTCCACCTCGTCGAGGGGGCCCACCCATTCCACCCATTGGTCCCTCAACTTATCCAGGGAGGTGGAAGTATTGTTGACACGGGTGCGGTATATGCGGGAAATGCCCCCTTTACCTAAATCTCCCAGCATTGTCTGCGCCTCTGTAGGGCTGTGTTCGGGGAGCCGCGTGTCATCCGCAATGTGCATCCGGAGTGCATGCCTCAGCTGCAAATACTTATAAAATTGAGAGGAGTGTAAGGAGTAACGGGTTTGGAGCTCCGGAAAGGAAAGCAGGTGGCCTGTAGCCCATACATCCCCCAGCTGTGTAATTCCAATGAGATCCCATGATTTAAACCCCTGCAACCCACTAACTTCCCGGAGCCAAGCCCCCTGCCAAAGGGGTGTACACCGAGTGAGCCTACGCGTCCACCCAGTGTGACGCAATGAGGCCCGCCAGGCCAGGAACACGGAGCGTGTGACTTCAGGTAGCTGGGATGGGATGGTCTTCCTGTACAGCATTGCTTGAATGGCGGGTAGTCCCAGCTCGCTCAGCTCGAGCCGGTAGGCCGGATCGGACCAGCCCCCGTTGAACCAATCGTGAACCACCAGGAGACGCGCAGCCAGGAAGTAAAGGTATAGGTGTGTCATCCCCATTCCCCCGTCGAAGGAGGGGATCCGACAAGTAGACAGAGCCAGGCGTGCCCTACCCCCAGTCCAAAGGAACTTGGTGGTAATACTGTCCAACTCCCGGAACCAAGACCTGGGGAAGCAGAAGGGAGTATTCTGTAGGACGTAAAGAAATCTGGGGAGGATCATCATTTTAAACAGGGCGACCCTTCCCAAAGGGTTAAGGGGAAGAGTCTTCCACTTATGGAGATCGTCCTTGGCCTTCTTGACAACTGGGGCAACATTGAGCGCCCAGCCCAGTTCGGGAAGGAGGGTGATCCACAGCCCCAAGTACTTAAAGGATTGTCGCCGTAGCGGTATGGTGGATTGCCACTCGTAACATTCCCTAGAGAGGTGCAGTGGAACCAGGACGGACTTCCCAGGGTTCAGTCTAAGCCCAGAGGCCTGCCCGAAGTATTCTAGGGTCTGGAGACACCGTGGCCCCGAGGAGGCCGGATCGGCCAGGAAAATCAGAACGTCATCCGCATAAAGTGCGATCTTGTCCGCCTCCGCACTCGGCCACTCCCATCCACGAATGCCGTCCTCAGCCCGCACCAGCGCGGCCAGGGGCTCCATAACCAGGGCGAATAGCAATGGAGAGAGAGGACATCCCTGTCTAGTGCCCCTGTGAATAGGGAAGGCTTCTGACAGTACACCGTTGACCAGTACACGCGCTCGCGGGTGGGCGTAAAGGACCTGAACCAAAGCTCTAAATCGAGGCCCAAAACCCAATTCGGTCAGCACATCCTGCAAATACGTCCAATTCACCGAATCAAATGCCTTTTCGAAATCGATGGACAGGAGAGCCAAGTACGGAGTTAGCAAGTGCCTGTGGGCTAGAGCCAGTTGCAGCCTCCGAAGGCAGTGACGGGTCCCGCGTTGAGGCATGAAGCCACACTGATCTGAGTGGACCAGGGAAGCCAAGTAGGGCTTCAAACGTTGAGCCAGAATGGCGGCGTACAGCTTAATCTCCGTATTGAGGAGCGAGATAGGACGATAGTCCGCACAGTGACGCGAAGGGGGCTGGGATTTCGGGAGGACCACGATGGTGGCAATATCAGTTTCTGGCGGAAAGGAGCCCCTCTCCACTGCCTCCCGAAACAAAGCGGGCAGACGGGGCACTAAAATTTCGCGGTACGCCGCGTAATATTCCTGGGGAAGGCCATCGGGGCCCTGCCCGAAGAGGCAGAGGAAATGGCCTCCTCGATTTCCTTCAAAGAAATGGGCCGTTCCAAATCCCTCTGGGCGGCCGCCTCCAGGTAGGGAAGACGTACCTTACCCCGTTCAAGGAGATCAGAAAGCGAGAGGGCAGGGACACGTGCTGCATATAAACATCGATAGTAGGTGGCAAAGGTGTTGGCCATCGCCGTAGGGGCGCAGTGCACCATTCCTGCCTCATCCGCCACTTCTGAGATAATGCGGCTCGCCCTGGGGTAGGTGGCTAGCCTGTGCAGGATCGTACCGTTCTTGTCCCCCAGCCATAGATTCGCGCTACCGACGACCTCCATAAGAGCTTGGCAGCGTCCAAAGAAAGTTGCTTAATTTCGTCCCGCAGATGAGCAAGTTGTCGGGCCTGGGCGGCATCATTAGACAGAGATACTAGTCGTTCCAAGCGAAGCGCCTGCGCTTCTCTTGAGGAAATTTCTTGCATTTGCACCTGCCTTTGGCTCTTGAGCTGTCCCTTCGCGACCCCCGGATAGTCGCCTTTCCGGCCTCCTACAAGATACCCGGCGAGGCCACGGATCCGTCGTTGGTGCGGAAGTAATGCTTAAGTTCCGTCCCCACCACCTGTTTAAATTCTTTGTCTTGGAGGAACCAAGCGTTCATTCTCCATGTTTGGCGGACTGAAGGAGGGGGAGTCCCTGTACTAAGAAGCACTGAAGAGTGGTCAGAGATACCTCGCGGTAGGATGCGGACATCTACAACCTCTGAGCATTCAGGTGCAGAGACAAAGACCGCATCTATGCGTGCCTGTGTTTGGTGGGCCGCGGAGGTGTGTGTAAATTGCAGGGTGTGGGGGTGCCATATACGCCATGTATCACAGAGTCCCATTGACTCGGACCAGTTCTGGAGTTGCTTCGCATGCGCTCTGCGGGAGTTAGAAGGAGGACCTGTGGTGTCAAGGGCCGGGGAGGAAACAGCGTTAAAATCGCCTCCCACAATCGTGATGCCCAGTGGCATATTGTTCATCAGAGCAGCGGTATGGGTGAGCGTAGGCGTGAGCATCGATGGGGGAGCGTAGACAGAAATCAGATTGATGGGGGAGCCAGCTAGGGAGCCGCAAACTGATACAAAAGACCCCTGCGGGTCGTGAGTCACCTGGGAAAGGACAAGGGGCAGATTGCGCCTCAGGAGAATTGCCACCCCGCGGGAGCCCCTAGAGAAGCCGGAGTGCATATTCTATCGTATCCATAGCGCGCCAGGAAGGGACACTGATTCCCAAGGAGGTGTGTTTCTTGAAGCATGAGGATGTCTATATGGAGGCGTTGTGCATAACGCAAGACCGCCGTGCGCTTATATCGATCAAGAAGACCATTAACGTTCCACGACAGCACGTGGCGAGATGCCCTAGGCGTAGTGTTAGCAGTCAGGTCGGGAGGTCACTACTGTGGAGTGCATAGTCTGACAGGGGTGCGTGAGCGTGTGTGGGAACCCGCAAATGTAAGGGCCGTCGCATGCAGTAAGGGCATGCCCGTTTCTTGTATAGGAAACATATGTCATTTCGTGGCTGCTGAAACAAAAGGGTAAACAAAATAGAAACATAACAGGAAAAACTTACCCAAACCTCCCCCTCTCCCCCCCCCCTACACTTCGAGAACGGAAGCATCTGTCGACCCCCCATATGAACAATACCAAACTACAACGTTCGTATTTGGGTGCGTGGAGGACCCCTCCAGAAGATCGGATAAGCAATGGATCGGCATTAGAACTGAACTGAATGTTCAACTTGTAAATCTACCAGTGGCAGAGAGCCTCAGTGTGGCAGCGACCCACCCCAGTAGTCAGTGGACGGCACACTAAGCCCACCCGGCCCTCAAAGAGTCGGAGTACGAGAAAGGTCCGAATCTGGTTTGGGTGAGCCCACCCGAGAAGGCGACGAGGGCGGTCCAGTCCGGTCCTCGGCAGAGCAGTGCCTGCCGCATGGCGGAGAGCCCGACCCGCTGGAGGAGTCCCGGGACCCCCGGGCCGCCATGCTCAAGGATCTAGGTATTGTCTGCGTTTGGCGCCCTTTACGAGATTGTGTTCGGCGCCGGCGTCCCGGCAACCCCGGCCCTGGGAGCCCCCAGGCCCCGGGGCGGGGGCATTCCCCTGTCGGAGAGGGCGTTCCTCCGTCAGCCATGTCCATGCCGCCTGAGGTGAATCAAAGAACTGAGTTTGGCCTTGGAAAATAACACGTAGGCGCGCAGGAAATTGGAGTTGATATTGTAGGCCGAGGGCCCGCAGCTTTTGTTTAACATTTGTGTAGGAGCGCCGGAGTTCTTGCACCTCCCTGGTGTAGTCCGGGAATACCATAATGGTATGATTTTGGAACTGGAGTGTCCCCCTCTCTCGTGCCGCCCGCAGGATAGCGTCCCGGTCTTTAAAGTTAAGAACTTTTAGAATGATGGGGCGCGGTGGAGCCCCTGGAGGAGGCCTGGGCGCCAGGGACCTGTGGGCTCTCTCCACCACGAACCAGGACGAGAGGGCGTCCTTAGGCATCCAGGATGTGAACCAATCTTCGACGAAGGTGGCCGCCAGTCCCTTCTCAGCCCCCTCGGGAAACCCCACCAGGCGGAGGTTATTACGCCGGGCACGATTTTCAGCGTCCTCGGCCCGCCGGTGGAGCTCCTTAGTGTGATTGCTGAGGTGGGCCACTTGTTCCTTCAGCTGTGAAATGTCGTCTTCCGCGGTGGATATACGGGATTCAGCCTCAGTCAGCCTCGCAGTAGCATTACGGAGGTCCTGCCGGAGGAGGGACACGTCCACCTTGACCTCCCCAATCTTCCCCTCAACGGACGCCTGTGAGGTACTGATGGCCTGAAGGATGGTGTCGAGATCCCTCTCCTTGGGAGGGGGGAGGCCCCCATCAGCCCCTCCAGGGGGAACCTGTTCCGAGGTAGTGAACCGGTCCATTTTGGTCTGCGTAGGAGCTGGCGCGGATTTGGAGGCCCTGTCTCTCCCCATGGCTGGCGGCAGTTCCAATCGCCGGTGGAGTAACAAGGTTTAGGTGTATGGAAGGAACCCACCACAGGCTCGGAAATCTTGCCAGGGGGCCGGGACCCCGCCGGCGCACGAGAGAACCAGGCAGTCACTCGGGGATCGGGCGGGCCCCAGAGTGCCACCCGAAGAGATGGCCGAATACGTTGGCCCAACCCCAAAGGCGCAGAGCACGACAGGCCCTGTCCCGTTAACCCTCCAGGCCGCGCTCCCGGCCCCGCAGACCCCACACCACACGTCCGAAGAAGGGACACACCAAGGGACCGGAGCAGTAGATGATAGTGGGGGGGGCCCTTATGTCATCCCCATTCGCCTCGCTGCCCGATACGACAGCCGGTCACCCACTCCACACACCAGAGGATGGAGATATCTTCAGGCCCAGTAGGAGGGCCTCACAAGAGCACAGGCCGCAGGCGTCCGGGGAGGAAGGGCCCAGCTCTGCCCGACCAGCAGGCCGCCCCGCAGTCCTTAGAGTCCTCTACACGGCCCTCCAGCGCCCCTCCTTCCAGCCTCACAGCCCTGAGAGCGGTATGATGTACGGAACTGCCCGGAGGGGGTGGGGGGGGGCATACACTGACACCCGCGCAGCTGCCCGGCCCGACAGCCGAAACCCGGACCCCACCTACCGGATGATTCTGCCGCCTCCACTAGCGCCGCTCAGCGGGTCCGGTCCCAGCCATGGCAGACAGGCCGGTCCAGGCCGCCAGCGCCAACACGGGGCAGGCCCCAGCCCACCACCTCACATCAGGACAGATGGGAGGGGGGGGGACATGATCCCAGCCCCCTCTCCTCGAAGGTCAGCAACAGGGCAGACTGGGCGCGGGGATTCGTCGGAGCCCCTCACCTCTGTCAGCACGTCGCGCCGCCAGCCGAGCCGCCGGCCGATCACCGGAGGACGCAGGGCGCAATTCTCAGGGCCGCCACCAGCAGCTCCCCGAGCGGCCGGGCCGCCGGACCTCAAGTGTAGGGGGCCGGATCTTGACCTCAGGGGCAGCCGGAGAAGCCGGGCCAGGCACTGCAAAGTCTACGTGTCAGAGGAGGGGAACTCAGCGCCGGCGGGCCCTCCAGGACAAAGGCGTCACTCTCGCTGATAGGCCGCAACGAAGGCCTCAGCCTCGCGGCCCCGGCGCACCAGAGAGACCGCCCCAGGTGGGGGATGGCGAAGCAGGCCTCCCACGCCTGCCCCTCCCCCCCCCCCCGATTGCAGGAGGCGGCCAGCAGGGTTGCGCCGGGGCGGCAGCGCAGACGAGAGCAGCGCAGGCCGGCGATGGGGGGGGGGGCTCGGAGCACCAATATCAGCCCCCCGCACCGCTACCCGACGAGGTAGCCGAGCCCCGGGTCGCTCCCACTCACCGGCACCACGCTACAGGCCGCAAAACGGTCCCCGCCGGAAGGATCAGCAGGACTGCCTCAGCTAGGGTGCTCCGGCTCCGGAAGGCGCGCCCTGCGCGCCGGTCTCCCACGGGTGTCGGGCAGGCGTCCGGATCTCCCCAGCCTCGCCCACAGATGTCGGCGCTGCCGGCGTAGAGGGCGCGGGGGCGAAGGCTCGACCTCAGAGCAACGCCAGTCGGGCAGGGCAACACACGGGAGCCAGGCCTGCCACCGCAGAGGATCGCAGGCAGAAAGTGGTGCCGCACCGGTGGCTTCACGAGGCAATGGCGCCGCAGTTACTGCTGGGCTTCGGCGGCGGCCGCCATCTTGCGGCCTCGGAGCCTCGAGAAGGGAAGGTCCAGAACTGGGCGCCGGGGGCCCAGAATCGCCAGCCAAACGGACCGGAGTGGCCCCCTCTGCATAGGAAACCACCACAGGCAGGTAGGAAGAGCGGATAGCTGCCGCTGACAAGAGGATGCGAGGCGGATGACGGAGGGGTCCGGAGCACTCTTAGAGTGCGACCGCCATCTTGACGCCTCAAGCCACGCCCCCGCCTTCTGGCTTCTTTAATGATATTCATACAGTCTGGTGGAAGATTCAGATAACCAAACTCTAGGATTTCAGATGCCAAGGTTGAGATGTCTGGGATCTGGATGTCTTATCTCTCCATGGCTCTGCATGAGGAGACTGGATGTGAGATGTAGTTTTTGATGAGGAACTACTGAGAGTTCCAACAGGGAGTTAACCAGGGTTGATGAGCCCATGGAGAAGCTACCAGGATTAGCCGGAGCGATGTTTGCCTGAGCTTCCGAACCACTAGTGGAATGAGTGGGAGAGGCAGAAAAGCGTAGGCAAATATCCCTGACCAGTTCATCCATAGTGCATTGCCTTTGGACAATGGGTGTGGATACCTGGAGGCGAAGCTTGGGCATTTTGCGTTTAGGTGCGTGGCAAACAGATCTATGTCTGGGAAGCCCCACATTTGAAAGAAAGGGAGGAGAACTTGAGGGTGAAGGTCCCACTCATGAATCTGTTGTCTTTGCCTGCTGAGCAGATCTGATTGTTTACCCCTGGGAGATGTTCCGCTAGGAGATAAATCTTGTGATGTATGGCCCATTTCCAAATAGCTTGTGCAAGGTGTGATAGATGGAGAGTGTGTGTTCCCCCCTGTTTCTGTATGTAATACATGGCTGTCATGTGCTTATCAGGACAGCTTTGCCTACAAGGTGAGTCTGGAAGGCTCTCAGCGCTAGAAATGCACAAGTTACTAACTTGTGTAACGATATATCTGTAAGAGACAGTAGTTAGTGACAGATTCCTTACCGTAGAATATCCCCAGGCGTCAGGCTGGATCCGGAAAGTTTTTGCGTAGCAGTACCCTTGCGCGTCGGTAGGCGGCGTCGTGCGGCTCCGCGTCCGTCGTCGGCGTCGTGATCGCCGGGATGACGTCGCGGGCAGTACTTAGACGCCGCCCCTGCGCGCTGACGTCAGTTCTGTACACTACTTTCCGCGCCAGGAACGCAGAGCCATGCAAGAAGCTGACATAGGTGTCTGAAAAATACTAGGGCCCTGAAAGGGATGTCCTTAACCCTAGAAATCAGTTCGCAGAACGGGGAGGATGGGTGGGGCGGTAAGGAATCTGTCACTAACTACTGTCTCTTACAGATATATCGTTACACAAGTTAGTAACTTGTGCATCTGAAAGAGACACGTTAGTGACAGATTCCTTACCTTAGAATAGATACCCCAGCAATACCAACCCCGGTGGTGGGTCTGCGAACAAAGATCAGACAAGGAAGTCCCGGAGGACAGAACGGCCAAAGAAGCCGTCCCTCCGGACCCGACTGTCAAGGCAGTAATGCTTTGTAAATGTGTGCAGCGAGGCCCACGTAGCTGCCTGACAGATAACCAGCAGCGGAACACCGCGGCCCAAAGCCGTGGTAGCAGCCGTTGCCCTGGTGGAATGGGCACGCAGCCCAACAGGAGGCTCCTTCTTAGCCAAAGAATAGCAGGCCTTGATGCACAAGGTAACCCAGCAGGAGATGGTTCGTTTGTGCACCGCCCGACCTTTTTTGGCGCCCACGTAGCCAACAAAGAGCTGGTCATCCACCCGGAAGTGTTTCGTGCGGTCGATATAGAAGGAGAGCGCACGTTTTGGGTCCAGACGGTGGAGCCTCTCTTCCTCTCTGGAAGGATGCGGAGGCGGAAAGAAGGTAGGCAAAGTGATGTCTGCCCAATGTGGAAGGCAGTAACCACCTTTGGCAAGAAGGACGGACGCGTCCTAAGAACAATCTTGTCTGGATGGACAGACAGAAAGGGAGGTTTGCAGGATAGAGCCTGGAGCTCACTCACCTGCCGAGCGGAGGTGATGGCCACCAGAAAGGCTGTCTTCAGAGTCAGAAGACGAAGAGGACAGTTATGTAGAGGCTCAAAGGGAGCGCACATTAAAAAGGTAAGAATCAAGTTCAAGTCCCACTGAGGCATCACAAACGGAACAGGAGGGAAGAGGTGTGTAATGCCTTTTAAGAACCTGTTAACAACAGGGGACTTGAAAAGGGAGGGCTGATCAGGGAGCCTGAGGAAGGCCGAGATAGCACAAAGATAACCCTTGATGGTACCCAGGGCAGAACCCTGTTGGGCCAGAGAAAGAAGGAACAGAAGGACCTCAGAAAGAGGGGCAGAAAGGGGATTCACAGCCTTTGCTGTGCACCATGCCACAAATTTGTTCCACCTGCAGGCGTATACCACCTTAGTGGAGGGACGCCTGGCTGCCAGAATCACATCACAAACTTCGGGAGGCAAGTCGAAAGGAATCAACTGCCGCCGCTCAATCTCCACGCAAGCAGGTGGAGACTGGACAGGTTCGGGTGGAGGACCGTCCCCTGCTGCTGCGACAGAAGATCCTCCCGAAGAGGCAGACGGATCGGGGGATCTACGCTCATACTGAGTAGCTCGGGATACCAAACTCTTCGAGCCCAGTCCAGAGCCACAAGGATGACTTGGGCCCGGTCGTGCCGAATCTTCTTCAACACTCTGGGTAGAAGTGGTATAGGCGGAAAGGCGTACAACAGACCGCAACTCCACTTGCGACGAAAAGCGTCGCCGAGCGAGTGCCGCCTTGGAAATTCCAACGCGCAGAACTGATGACATTGCGCGTTCTCTTCGGTGGCGAATAGATCTAACCAAGGCTCTCCCCATTGTAGAAAGAGTCCTTGCGCCACTTCCGAGTGAAGACGCCATTCGTGATCCATCATGCACCTGCGGCTGAGTTCGTCCGCCCTGGCGTTCAGGGAACCTGCCAGGTGTTGAACCATCAGGAACATGCCCTGATGTTCCAGCCATGTCCAGAGGCGCAGAGCCTCCTGACAGAGGGTCCACGACCCCACCCCGCCCTGTTTGTTGCAGTACCACATGGCGGTGGTGTTGTCTGTGAACACCTGCACTACCTTCCCTTTGACAGAGGGAAGGAATGCCTTGAGTGCAAGTCGGATCGCCCGGAGCTCCAGAAGGTTGATATGGAGCCAGGACTCCGCCTGAGACCAGAGGCCTCTGATCTCCGCCTCTCCCATGTGACCGCCCCATCCCAGAAGGGACGCGTCCGTCACAACTGTGTGCTCTGGCTGGGGAAGGGAGAGGGATCTGCCCATGACCCATTGCCGGTTCGAGAGCCACCACTGCAACTGTTTTGCAGTCCCCTCCGAGATCTGGACGTGATCGGACAGGTTGCCCTGGTGTTGCGCCCACTGGAACTTCAGGTCCCACTGCAGAGCCCGCATATGCCATCTGGCATGATTGACCAGCAGGATGCAGGAGGCCATGAGGCCCAGCAGCCTCAGGGTCATCCGTACCGAAACCCAGGATAAAGGCTGAAAGATCGGAATCATAGCCTGAATATCCCGGACTCGCCGTTCGGGAGGATAGGCCCGAAACTGCGTCGTGTCCAGAACTGCTCCGATGAAAAGGAGCTGTGGAGAAGGAATCAGATGCGACTTCGGCACATTGATGGAGAAGCCCAGCGAGTGCAGGAGTTCGGCCGTAGTCTGGAGGTGGGAGACGACTGCCTGGGACGAGCCCGCCTTCAGCAGCCAGTCGTCGAGGTAGGGGAAGACTGAAACCCCTGCCCAGCGCAGATGAGCTGCGACCACCGCCATCACTTTCGTGAACACCCGAGGGGCACTGGTAAGGCCAAAGGGGAGCACAGTGAACTGAAAATGCTCCAGGCCTACCGTGAACCGAAGGTAACGCCGGTGGGCCAGCAGGACGGGGATGTGGAAATAGGCGTCCTGCAAGTCCAACGCTACCAACCAGTCTCCAGGGTCGAGGGCAGTCAAGACCTGAGCTAGGGTGAGCATCTCGAACTTCTCCTTCCGGAGGAAGCGATTGACGTTCCGGAGGTCCAAGATAGGACGCATGTCCTCCTTGTCCTTTTGGGCACCAGAAAGTAGTGGGAGTAGCAACCACGCCCTACTTCTGGGGTCGGAACATGCTCGATGGCCCTCTTGGCCAAGAGGGCCGTGACTTCCTTCTGCAGAAGTACCAAGTGATCCCCTGACATGCGGTGGAATTGAGGTGGCATGGCTGGGGGGTTGGTCTCGAAGGGGAGGGAGTAGCCCCTTCGGACAATGTCCAAGACCCACCTGTCCGAGGTGATGGGACGCCAGTGGTGAAGGTGATGGCGGACCCTGCCCCCTACTGGCGTGCTGTGCACCTGAAAGGAGGGACTAGGAGGCCGCGGACGGGTTGGAGGTGGCGGCCTGACCCGCACGCTGGTTGCCCGAACCGCCACGGCGGTATCCACGTCCTCGGCCACGCGAAGACGCCTGCTGCGCGGGCCGGTGGCTGGGCTGCTGACGTGACTGGGCGCCCCTTCCGTGGCCACGATAGGGGCGAAAAGCAGAAGTTAGCGGAGGGCGGGTAGCAGAAAGGCCCAGGGACTTGGCAGTAGCCCGTGAGTCCTTAAAACGCTCCAACGCATGGTCTGCTTTGGAACCAAAAAGACCGACTCCATCAAAGGGCATGTCCATGAGTGTATTCTGGACATCACCCGAAAAACCAGTGGTTCTCAGCCAGGCGTGGCGACGTAGCGCCACCGTCGTTGCAATAGATCTGCCCAGCGAGTCGGCGGTATCAAGGCCACAACGTATGGTGTATTTGGCCGCATCCCTACCTTCCGCAATGGCGCAGGTAAGCAGTGTCTGGACCTCCTCAGAACACTGGGGCAAAACAGTCGCCACCGAATCCCACAGGGAGTGGGTATATCGGCCCAAAAGACAAGCGGTGTTGATGGACCGCAAGCCAGCACTGGAGGAAGAAAAACCCTTCTTCCCAAATTGATCCAGGCGTTTGGATTCCCTATCCGGAGGGGCGGTAGGGAAGGCGGTTTGGGAAGCCGAGGCTTGGACAACCAAGCTCTCAGGAGTGGGGTGGACAGAGAGAAACAAGGGGTCGCCCGGAGCTGGGCGATGGCGTCGGGACACGTTCCTATCCACAGGAGCCCCTGTGTTGGGCTTGGACCAGGCGCCCAAAAGAACGTCAGTGAGTGCATCGTTGAACGGCAGCACAGTCTCCAAGGAGGAGGCTGCCGGCTGAAGCACTTCTGTCAAGAGATTAGTCTTGACCGCCACAGTAGGGAGTCGGAGATGTAAGGCTCCAGCTGCCCTACGCAACACCGTTGCAAAATTGGCTCCCTCCTCCGTAGCCACGGGAGGAGACAGCATGCCAGTGTCAGGGGAAGTATCTAGACCACTGGCATCCCCTAGTTCCTCTGCCCAGTCCTCATCATACGGACACTGTTGTGCCAGAGGGTCCTCAGACCCCTCCCAGTCCTCCTGGTCCTCCTCCGGTTCAAAATAAGGAGGTGGAGGGACATTTGGGACCCAAGGTCTCATCGGCGCCGGAACCGGCGTCGAGCGACGTCGGTCCGGCTCCATGTCCGGAGCTGGAGAGTACAGGGGGACGACGCCGCCCGGAGCCCCGGGCGGCGTCAGGAACGGCACCGGAGACATCGGCGCCGGCGGAGGCGTGGTCAGGTCGACCGGCGTCGATGGGGGTTGCGGTACCACCGGAGCCGGGATCGAGGCCGAAGCCGGAGCCGGGATCGAGGCTGGAGGCACGAGCGACGCCGGGACCGGAGTCGTCGGCGACGCCGGGGCAACCCCATCAGGGCCCGCGGGGCCCGAAGGCGCACCGGAGGGACCTTGTGGCCCGAAGAGGCGGGCCATGGCCGACAGGAATTCCTGTATTTGGGCCGGATCCGCCCCCGAACCCGGAAAGGACGGGGGCGACTCCACAGGCATGTCCGGTGCCGCGGGGACGGTGCCGGGAGGGGCCTCAGCCGAGTCGCGAGACCGGCGAGGCGAAGTCCGAGAGCGATGATGCTTCTTGGACTTCTTGTGTTTAGACTTACCGGACGACGAAGACTTGGATCCCGACGACCGGCGAGGACTCCGCCACCGACCCCTCGACCTCTCACGCGACCGGGGCTTGGTGTGGCGCGGAGCCGACTGCCGGGCCTCGAGGAGCTTTCGAGACCGCTCTCGCAAAGCTTTCGGGTTTAGGGACCGGCAGTCGGAACACGACTTCGTGTCATGGTCTCGCCCGAGACAGAAGAGACACTCCAGATGCGGGTCTGTGATGGACATCATCCGAGCACAGGCGTCGCAACGTTTAAAGCCGGGCATCCCTAACGACACCTTGGAGTCGATACGAAAAGAAACAGTGAAAAAATTCACCCAAAAAGTTAGTCAAAAAATGACTAGGGCACTGCTCTTCCCGGATCTGCGCTTGCTGGCGCGGAAAAAGAAGAACTGACGTCAGCGCACAGGGGCGGCGTCTAAGTACTGCCCGCGACGTCATCCCGGCGATCACGACGCCGACGACGGACGCGGAGCCGCACGACGCCGCCTACCGACGCGCAAGGGTACTGCTACGCAAAAACTTTCCGGATCCAGCCGGACGCCTGGGGATATTCTACGGTAAGGAATCTGTCACTAACGTGTCTCTTTCAGATACTGCTAGCAGCTCTAGATGATATATGTGAAGTTGTTTTTGCTTTCGACTCCACAGGCCTTGAATTGTGTGAGTTTGGAGCTGAGCTCCCCAACCAGTGAGCGATGAGTCTGCTGTTAGTACGGTCTGTGGAACAGGGTTGATGAAGGGCCGCCCTTTGGATAGATATTGTGGATTCCACCACTGCAGAGAGCGATGAGTGCGGCCGTCCACCAACACTAGATCTGATCATTGACCCGGAGATTGGTTCCACTGACGTGCTAAACATTCCTGAAGGGGACGCAGTTCAAGTCTTGCATATGGAACTATCATGATTCAAGACGCCATCATTCCTAGTAGCTGCATAAATACTCGAGCTGGTAAAGAGTGGTTTGGCTGAAACTGTGAAATGAGAGCCTGACTATTGCGGATCTTGACTGGATTGGGACAGGCTAGAGCTTTCTAGGTATCGAGAGTGGCTCCCAAGTAAGTTTGCGTGTTGGAGGGTTGGAGATGGGACCCCCAGATCGTCCAGTAATTGTACTGTGCTCTGAGTGTGCTGTAAACACTTTGTGAGAGAGCTGGCTTTGATGAGCCAGTCGTCCAAATATGGGAAGACGTGAATATGTTGTCTTCGCAGGTGAGCAGCGACTACTGTTAGGCATTTGGTGAATACTCTGGGAGCAGTGGTGACTCCGAATGGAAGCACTTTGAACTGGTAATGTTGTTCCGTTACCACAAACCTGAGATACTTGCGGTGAGCGCGGTGTATTGGAATACGGAAGTATGCGTCCTTCAAGTTTAAAGTAGACAGAAAGTCGCTTTGTTGAAGGAGCGGGAGCACTTGTAGTGTCACCATGTGATAATGATCTGATTGATTATAGAAATTTAGGTCTGAGGTCTAGTATAGGCCTGAGAGAGCCATCCTTTTTGGGTATGAGAAAGTATAGGGAGTATACGCCGGACCCTCAATATTGTAATTGTACGGGCTCTATAGCTCCCTTTTGCAGTAGCGAGTGAACCTCTTGTTTGAGAAGGTGCAGATGCTCTGGTGACATTTTGTGTGATTGTGGAGGAATGTTTGGGGGATTGTCGGTAAGCTCCAGGTAGTAACCCGATTGGATAATTTCTAGGGCCCATCTGACTGAAGTTATTGTATTCCAGACGGGAAGAAATTAAGAGAGACGTCCTCCGACAGGTGTGGAATGATCGGGGGGAGGGGCAGGCAAGTCACTGTTTGTTTGCTGCAGGGGAAGTACGGGTTGTGTTACCTTTACCTCTCCCCTTGTCATTATTGCCTCGAAATCCTCCTCTAAAGTAACCTCTTGAAGAGGGTGATTGATTGTTGCCTCTATATGAAGTAGAGGTGTTATCTGTAGAGATATTCTTTGAGCCCCCCCTATAGAAAGAGCGGCAATAGGAACCCCGATTGGATGGGGTCTGCAAAGCTCCCATGGATTTTACGACATCTGTGTCCTTCTTCATTTTTTCCAGATAAGTGTCTACCACAGGCCCAAATAGGTGTTCTTTATCAAAGGGTAGGTTCAAAATAGAGGCCTGGACTTCGGGTTTGAACCCTGAAATTCTGAGCCAGGCATGCCTTCTTAACAGATCACTGGTGTTAACAGCGCGAGCAGCGGTGTCAGCTGCGTCTAAAGCGCACCTAATGGAAGTGTTAGAAATACGTTTTCCTTCCTGAATTAAGTCATGCGCCTTAGATTTGTGTTCATCTGGCAAGAACTGGAGCAATTGTGCCAATTCGTTGCAGTGAGCCCTGTCATATCGCGCTAAAAGAGCCTGAGTGTTGGCAATACGCCAATGATTGGGTGCCTGCGCAGCTACTCTTTTGCCTGAGGCATCTATGAGTTTTGATTCTTTGTCAGGAGGAGGGGCATCTCCTGTTTGTGAGTTTACCCTTTTGCGAGCGTTAGATACCACTAGGGAGTCTAAGGGAAGTTGACCCTTGATGAAGACTGGGTCTGTAAGTGCAGGTTTATATTTCTTATATACCCTTGGTGTTAAAATTCTTGCACGCAACGAGTCCTTAAAAATATTGTCTGCGTGTTTAAGCATACCCTTAAGCATGGGCAGTGTAGGAGTTTCTCTTTGAGAAGAACTTAAAGTCTCAAAGAGAAAATCCTCTTCAAGAGCCTCTTTGTGAAGCTGAACTCCATGATATTGAGCAGCCCTATTTATCAACTCTATGTACCCTATATTGTCGTCAGGTGGAGAGGGTTTTGAAGGGTATAGATCTGGGTCATTATCAGTGTTAGGATCTGAATTGTAATCAGTCCATGGATCATGAATAATGTCACCTGGGGCATCCCCATCATCCTGGTGGTCAGGAGACTGTGGTGGTGGTGAATTTGTAGGTGTAATTAGCAAATTGGGGTCAAGTGGGAAAGGAGCTGTAAGAGGAGGAGGAGAAGTATTAGTACCCACATTTTTCTTTAAGGGGAATGTGGTAAGCTTCCTCCATTTCTGGCTTGCGTTTAACTGGCAATTTTGTCCAGTTTTGGGATTAATAAGTTCTTTCTGTTTCGGGTCCGTGTTGGAAGGCTGGACGTCGAAATGAGGCTCCTTGGATGGAGGAAGAGCTGTTTTGTCTGTCGGTGCCAGAATTTTCAGTGCCGAAGGTTTTGGTGCCGAGATGTTCGGATCCGAAGATTTAGATTTCGGTGCTGGAGGGATAGTCATGAGGACGTGTTTGGATTTTCGGCGCCGAAGATTTTGGCTTGGTGCCCGAATGGGGCCGACTCGGAAGGCTTTGGTGTGCGTTTCGGTGCCGAGCCCGAAGGCGGGGCGTTTGAAACATGATCTCTGTGCCGACCTTGGCCCGAAGGCAGAGGCAGGACCGGAGCCTTTTTCTTGGACATAGTTTGGGGCAGGGTAGTATCATTACTCACGGGACGCTGACCCTGCAGAATCTCTTCTTCCATGTCGGAATCTGCTTCGGACACGGAGATGTGTTGTTCTTCCTTGGCTCCTTGTGCGTCGAAGACCTCTTGGTCGGAATCTTCTCCGAAGAGATCCGGAACGGAGCCGCTATGATGCTGGTGCATTTCGTGACGTCGAGCACGACGGTCACGGAGCGTCTTCTTGGATCGAAAAGATCGGCACGTGTCGCAGTCCTGTTCGTTGTCTTCCAGGGACAGACAGAAGTTGCACACTTCGTGCAAGTCGGTGCGCGGATACTTGGCGCGGCACCCGGGACATAATTTAAATGGAGTCCGTTCCATCAACTGCGAGCTGACCCTACGCGGCGAGGCCCAACGGCCTTCCACAAAGTTTCTGATCGAAGATTTCTGAGTCGGTACGATACACGGAGAATGGGAAACGTGATCGAACAATACCATCGAGGGTAGTGGATTGCGCACCCAGGGGAACCCGTGAAACGGCGTCGAACCGGAGCGCCGCAATTCACGTCCGAACCTGATGGCGGAAAAAAACAATCCAACAATGGAGTCGATGCCCATGTGCACTATCACCGAAAGGAGGAGTCACCTACCTCGTGACTGGAAAGACTTCTTCGAAGAAAAACAACTTGCAAACATCCGGACCCAACACTAGATGGCAGGAGTATGCAAAGCATGTGATCTACAGCTCACATGCCTCGAACATAGTGTTATTGGTTAACAGCTAAGTACTTTGTTGTGGGAGTTGGTATTCTGGGGTTAGACTCAGGGGTCCCCCAGGGTCAAAGATGCACTCTTGTTACACCCTCAGCGGCACTAGGGTGGCTGGGTGCAGAGTACTGAGGCCCAATGTTATCCAATGGGGGATAGGGGACCTCCGGTTGGTGGCTGCATACGAGCAGGCCGCAAGGTTGTGGGAGCAAAGCTCTTGGACGTAAGGTCAGGGCAAATGGGGGTTCAAGATAGCACCAAGGATACACCCTCAGCGGCACTAAGGCGGTCGGGTGCAGGGTGCTGGTTTGTCACCGGGTGCCCTGTTATTTTCAATGGGGAGTCTCCGGTTTGCAAACACACAGCAGGCTCGGGGACGAAGGTCTTCTGGGTGCAACCACCACTTGGAGAGTTAAGTTGGGATGCTAGGGGTTGGTTAAACACCGTTGGTTGGGCCACCCAAGGCCGTGGGGCGTCGGGTGCAGGGGTGTCTTTTAGGGTTGGATCTTCTTACCAGCTCCTGGTCGCTGATGGGGGGACCTTCCGGATTGAGGCTGCAGGCGTCGGCTGGAGGCAGGTTAGGGATCACCTGATCTCTGGTCAGGATCGCCGGGGAGACCTCCTCGTGGTGTTAGGCCACTCGAACTCGGGCCGTGTGTGTCGGGTGCAGACTCGCGGATTTCAACAGAACTGGAGTCTGTGGGTGAACAAATCCGGTGTTCACAGGAGACAAAGTCGTTGGTTTGGAAGGCAGGGCAGGTACTCGGGGTTCTTGAGGTTGCTGGCTGCAGGACACACCAGAGTTTCGCTTCTGCAGGTTCGCGGTGGGGACAGGCCGGTAGGGCTGGGGCCAAGTCAGTGGGCGTCCTCTTCTCAGCTTCGGCACGGCTGTTCGGTCCTTCTTTTCTTCTTGTGGATTCTTGTCTGCTTTCTTGGTTCAGGGCTGCCCCCTAAATACTGTATTTAGAGGGCGTTTTAGGGGTCTCGGGGTCAGTAGCCAATGGGCTACTGACCTTAGGGTGACTACACCCTTTGTGTGCTCACCCCACGTGGGGGAGTGAGCACAATCCCTAATCCTGATTGGGAGTGCCTGCCATCTGCAAGACGGCGGGCACTGAAGAGTGGGCTTCACCTCGCCTCCCCCACCTGAGGGGTGGGGTTGGCAGAGGTGGGCACACTTTCTGGGCTGGCTAATTTTTCCCGCCTGTCTTCCAGCCGAAAAGGAGGGGAGACAGGATAGCAGGAGAGGCTGGGGGTCGCATTACAAAGGCTGCAAGACCTTTGAAGCTCCCCTGCCACAGATGGCTCTTCCTGGCCTGGGGGAGGTGTGACCACCTCCTCCCAGGAAAGGCTTTGTTTCTGGGCTCGAGGAGCGAAGGCTCCCACCCCAGGGGTCCAGAAACAGGTCTCGTGGTGGCAGGCTGGGGTGTACCAGTCAGGGAACCCACCAGAGGCTGGTCGTTTTTCAGTGGGCATCTCTAAGATGCCCTCTGAGTGCATTTTTCATTAAATCCCACACTGGCATCAGTGTGGGTTTAATGTGCTGAGAAGTTTGATACCAAACTTCCCAGTTTTCAGTACAGCCATTATGGTACAGTGGAGTTCGTAATGACAAACTCCTAGCACCATATACTCTTAATGGCAGCACTGCACTTACAATGTCTAAGAATTGACCTAGACACTGTAGGGGTACAGGGCTCATGCACCTGTACTCACCACTGGTATAGTGCACCCAGTTAGAGGGGTGACTGATCTATGCCAGGGCAGTGGGTTGTAGGCATGGCACACAGGGATGTGTGCGCACTGTGCCTGAATCGAACCAACTTCTCTATATATTATGCCTAATAAAACACTTTTTACTCACATTTCCTCCACAAAAACCAATAATCAAATTTCTTCTATTGATGGATTGTTATTCATCATAAATCCATGTCACACAACATATAAGTGTATTTACAATACATATTACAATGGTGCAAGTAACAAATTAATGAATTTTCATGTGTTCATATTTTGATAACACAAACGAAATATATCCTAGAAATATTTTACAAAACATGGCATTTTCCATTTAACGCTGTTATAGATGCAAAGCCCAATGCATTTCGGGACTCCTTGGTCCCTTCTTCAGGGGAAAAATCTGTAAATGAAAAATAGCATTTACATTGATATAGACTGTTATAATGATAGTGATGAAGAGACCCGTTAGCCAACAGTGTAACCAGTGCCACATTATTATAGTGTTATTGCGAGTAAAAACTACTCGCAATAACACTATAATAATGTTAACAGCGTTAAATGGATTAGGCTAGGACAGAAAGAAATCAGGAAACACTTTGCTGGTTTTTTAGGTGGGGCATACATTTCATGGAGGCCATTACAAGAGGACACAAGAGGGTGCCAGATAATACATGGCCTTGTTGCCAAGAGAGGAGTGCCCCTACAAAATATAACATTTTGGCCAGCCCCTTCACAGGACTAACACTTGTTACCATCAAGTCCGATTCGATGGTAATATCATTTCCAAAATGCCCATTTTGCAATGAATAAATGCTATGTACATGCAGTTTGGAAATCGCAAATAGGAAATTCCTATTTGCAATTTCCTATTTTATGAATTGCAAGATGCGATTTCTACTGGGTAGAAATTGCATTTTGTGACGCCGCATATACCTTTCATACATACTGAAAGGCTGTTTTAGATTTTTTATCAGCCTGAAATAGCGATTCAGACCATTAAGAAATGCAAAATCGGTTCGTACATATGGGCCTCAGTGTGCAGGTGGTGTGGATAGTGGTTGAGAGTGCGGTGGTGGGCTGTGGAATTGTTTTTGTGGTGTAGTCTTGTTCTTGTGTAATAGACAAGGAGATGCAAAGTTGTGAACAGTGGTGTGTTATGTTGCTTGCATATTTTGATGGTGGAAAGACTGTGTGAGGGGTGGTGGAGATCATGGGTCATGTTTTAAGGCACTAAATTGTGCAATGGATGAAAGGCGAGTGGATGAGTTGTGTATTGGAGAAGTTTGTGTTTGGTGTGGTAAATGTTTGAAAATGTGTGTGCAAAGTTAGTTAAGGATGAGTATCATTTGTAAGGGTATGAGTGGGTGTTTGTATTTTGTGGGGGAGTGGGTGTTTGCATTTTATGATGGATTGTAGTAAGAATTTGTGTGTGTTGTGTTTATTTTTTGTGGAGTAGTCCTATATGATATTGGTGTAGCGATAGTGTGTAGGATACGGTTCCAAAGTAGGCAGTGTGACCGACTGACCCAGATGGAATGGGGTCACCACTTGAGGAAGGAAAAAGGCTCGACTTCGGGGCCGGCCTGGATCCGGAATCAGATCCATGAGACCCCACAGGTGCCTAGGCCAGAGCCAGTGGCACGGAACCTGATGGGGCCTCCTCCGACCCTGCGAGGCCCAAAGGTGCACCAGAAGGGTCGGCCCGCTCAAATACTCGGTGCATGGCCTTGTAAAATTCTCTCATTTGAGCGGCAGTCGATCCTGCTTCTGGAAACAGGGGGGAGGCGCAGTCTCGAACCTGGCTCCGGCTCCGCAGAACTGTGCTTGGAACGTTGTTGTTCCTCCCTAGTCAATCCTCGGCCGACCAGTTGAAGTCTGCTTGGACTTCTTCTTGTGCCTTTTCACCTAGTGTCCCAAAGACTTCTAGTGCGACGAAGAGAAGAAAACAAGTTACTTACCTGTAACTTTGGTTCTCCAGTATTGGAAACTTTCATAGATTCCCATGCTTGAATCATTCCCCGTCGTCGAGATGGGAGTCCCTGGTATACATAAAATAGCAATAGAAACCATTACAAAAGAAGAAACCAGGCCTAGGCCCATTCTAGTTTTGTAACATATCCACCTCTTTTTGTAAAAGAGACCAAATAAAATGAACAACCAATCAGATTAGCCTCACCCTGTAGAACCTTCCTGAGAGAACCTCAGAGCCTCAGATTTTCGTAGCCGTAGTGTAAAAGAATAACTTAAACTGCTTAAGTCCGAGCTTTCCCAGGGGAGGAGGGTGGGTCGCATGGGAATCTATGAAAGTTTCCAATACTGGAGAACCAAAGTTACAGGTAAGTAACTTGTTTTCTTATTCCAGTATTGGAACGTTCATAGATTCCCATGCTTGAATCGGAGTAGCTAGCAGTTATGAGCACATTTTTTGATCTGTGATTCCTTATTCCATCAATATAAGTATTAACATCAAAGTCAATGGAAAAAACCCACATTGATATGCATAAGGAAAACCAATGAGGAAACAAGTAAATATACTTCAAAAATGTGCAAAGAGAATAAGTAGAAAAAATGGAAGCAGGGTAGAAAGGGAAAGCTCACCACTCAATGAAAGAGGTTCCTCAGGACTGCCTGGCCCACTGCCGTGTCACTCTGCGTTGAAGAATCCAGGCAGTAATGTCTTGTAAACGTACGAGTACTGCTCCAGGTTGCTTCCCTGCAGATCTCCCGGATAGGAACTCTGGCAAAGAGGGCTGTCGAAGAAGAAATCGCCCTCGTAGAGTGAGCACGGACCCGACCCTTAAGGGGCTTGACCGCTGCTCTGTGACAATACTGGATAGCGCTGGGAATCAACGAGGAATCCCCTGCTTGGAAAGGGGAAAACCCTTACGGGGGGCGCTGAAAAATACAAATAGTTGAGGAGACTTCCTGAAGTCCTTAGTACGTTGAAGATAGAACTTTAAGCACCTCTGAATGTCCAGCGAGTGGAGTGCCTTTTCTGCCGGAGTAGAAGGCTGAGGGAAAAAAGTTTTGAGTATGACCGGCTCATTCAAATGAAAGTCTGAAGGCACTTTCGGTATGAACTTTGGGTTAGTACGGAGTATCACTGTCCCCTTTTTAAATTGGAGAAAAGGTTCCTGAATGGTGAGAGCCTACAATTCACCTACTCTCCTAGCCGAAGTCAAGGCCAGCAGAAGAGCCACCTTCCAGGAGAGGAATTTCAAGTCCGCCCAGTGAACAGGTTCAAAGGAATGCTTCATGAGCTGGGTGAGAACCAAGTTAAGGTGCCAAAAAGGAGGCGGAGGCTTGACTGGAGGGAAGACTCTGAAAAGGCCCTTGAGAAACTGCTTAATTATCCTTGCCGACCAGAGGGAAGGACCAGAAGACGTGCGTCTGAAGCGAGAGATGGCGGCAAGATGAACTTTGATGGATGAGTGAGCCAGCCCTGATTTTGCTAATGACAGAATGTAAGGAAGAACTTCATGCAGTTCAGAAGAAAGAGGATTGATACCCTCTTGTTGGCACCAAATGCAGAAACGCTTCCACTTTAACCGGTATGTCTTGTTGGTACTTGGGGCTTGTGCCTGAGAAAGTACATCCCTACATTATGCTGAAAGGGTCAAACCAAGAAACTCTCGGTGCTCAGGAGCCATGCCGACAACTGCAGGGATTGAGGATCCGGGTGCCAGACCTGGCCCTGGGACATTGTCAGCAGCGAAGGAATCGGCTGCAACGGAAGTGGAAGGTCCAGGGAGAGGAGATGCAGCTCTGTGAACCAAAACTGTCGAGGCCACGCAGGAGCTATCAAGATCATCTTGCAAGGTTCTGCCTTGAGCTTCCTAAGAAGCCTGGGAATCAGCGGAATGGGGGGAAAAGCGTAAACAAATGCGCCTGACCAGGCCATCGAAAGCGCATTCCCCAATGATCCCGGATGGTGAAGCCTGCTTGCGTAAAACCGGCATTTCTTGTTCTCCGGAGTGGCAAAGAGGTCTATGGAGGGCCTGCCCCATAGGCGAAAAACCTGTTCCAGAGTGGACTGGTCCAGTTCCCATTCGTGGCTGACTGATTTCAGTCTGCTCAGCGTGTCCGCCGTCTCGTTGAGAACGTCTGGAAGGTGCTCCGCTTTGAGTGATATCCCCTGCTGGATAGCCCATTCCCAAATCCTCTGGGCTTCTTGTGACAAAAGACGAGATCTGGTGCCGCCTTCCTTTTTTATGTAATGCATGGCCGTCGTATTGTCTGTACGTACTAGAACTGCAGACTGCTGTATTCGCGGAAGAAAAGTCTGCAATGCCAGACGAATCGCTCTGAGCTCCAGAAGATTGATATGTAGAAGACGATGCTGGGGTAGCCAACGGCCGCTTACATGAAGGTCTTGCAAGACCGCTCCCCAGCCCTCCAGCGAGGAGTCTGTAGTTATCTGAGGAGCTGGGGTGATCCTGAAGGATAGACCCTGAGAAATATTGTCCACGTTTGCCCACCATGATGCGGCATCCCTCATTGACGCAGTGATGAAGATCTTGTCTTCGAAGGATCCGTCAACTTGGCGCCACTGCAACTCCAGCTCCTCCTGGAGAGGGCGCATCCGCAACCTGCAGTGAGGGATTAGAGGAATGCAGGAGGAAATGGCCCCTAGGAAGGACTTGTAGAGGCGAACTGAAAGAGACTGTTTTTTTAACAGCAGACTGGCAATAGCCATCAGCTTTTCTTGCCTCTCTAGGGTCGGAAAGGCTTTGTTGAGGGACTTGTCCAGAATGGCTCCCAGGAATCGAGCTGTTCTGGATGGACAGAGATGATTTTTCTGTGTTGAGAGTCAGACCGAGACTGTCGAAAAGGCGTGTGCACGCCGCGACGGATTCCTCTGCCGCGTGCTTGGTAGGAACCTTTAGCAACCAGTCGTCCAGGTAAGAGAAAACCTGAAGCTGTTTTCGCAGAAAAGCTGCCACGGGAGCTAATACCTTTGTAAAGATCTGCGGAGCAGACCCGAGTCCAAAAGGCAGGACCTTGAACTGAAAGTGGCTCTTGGCTACTGTGAAGCGCAGAAACCTCCTGTGGGCTGGATGGATGGGTACATGAAAGTATGCAGCCTCTAGATCCAATATGGCCATAAAATCCCCTGAGTTGAGAAGACGAAGGATGTCCTGCAGAGAAACCATCCGAAACGATTGTTTGATGAGATAGGTGTTGAGCTCCCTCAGATCTAGAATAGGGCGCCACTTTTCTAAAGTCTTCCTGACCAGGAAGAACCGGGAGTAGAAACCCTCTCCCCGCTGAGAGAGAGGAACCGGCTCTATCGCTCCTTTGAGGAGCATTTGATTGACTTCCAACCGTAGAAGACGGAGATGTTTTGACATAGTGGCGCGAGGGGGCTTGGAAGGTGGTGCATGGACAAATTCCAGAGTATGGCCGCATTGAATGATCTTCAGCACCCAACGGTCCGATGTTATTTGTTGCCAGTTGTGGAGGTAATTTGAAATTCTGCCTCCCACTGATGTTACAGGAGGAGAAGGGACAGTAGTAAGAGCCAGCAAGCCGCTATTGACGCTTAGAGGAGTCCCTCCCCTGGCGTCCTCGTCTCCCTCTGTTGTTCGATCTAGAGAAAGAGGATGATTGATTTTGCCTCTGGTTATAATTAGGCCGGTAAGAATGCGAGTTTGATCCATATGAGGAATACCGTTGTTGCTGGTATCCTCCTCTGTACGTGGCATTACCTCTACCTCTGGCTCCACGTAAGGGGACCTTGCGGTACTACAGAGTCCCTAAGGATTTTGCGGTTTCCGTGTCTTTCTTAATATCCTGGAGCGCATCATCAATACGTTTCCCAAAGAGCGCCTCCCCATCAAAGGGAAGATCCAAGATCTTGTTTTGGACCTCAGGACGAAACCATGTAGCCCGCAGCCAGCCTTGACGACGGACAGCAGCGCCCACAAGGGAGGGGAACGCAGTCGTTGCAATGTCCATTGCACAGTCAATGACTTCAGCAGATGTTATCTCTCCCTCCTGAAGAATCTTCCTCGCTTCTGTTTTCGCATCTTCCGGCAACTGGTCCAGATAGGGGGAAAGGTCGCACCACATCTGGCGATCGTAGCGACCAAGTATCGCTAAGGCGTTCGCAGCCCTGACCAACAGGCTGGACATGGAGGAAAACCTCTTGCCCGCGTTATCGAGGCGTCTGCCCGCTTTATCTGGAGGTGTCGTGAGGGGAGCAGAAGGGTTTCTAGACTTTCTTTGGGCAGCCTGAGAGATGACAGAGTCCGGTTTAGGCTGGCTGACCAAGCAGGCCGGGCTATCGTCCGGGGCCTTATATTTCTTCCCAAGGCGAGGTAGTACCGGAACTACCGTGGCTGGACTCCGCATCACTTTCAACCCCTCATCCCAGACGTGACCAACAATAGGAATAGACCGAACAGATTTCTTGTAAGGCTCCTTGAAGTCATAAAGGAAGCATTCAGACTGCACTGTGGGCATGGGCAGTTCAAATCTCTTAGCGGCCCTCTCCATCAAATTATGGAAACCCCCTATGTCTGCGGGGGGAGAATCAACAGGTGCTCGTGAAGGAGAAGCCGGATCAGGAATGACAGTCATCCCACTCTGCGTCTGGATCTGGTATTGTGACGTTGCCCTGGTCCTCAGAGGTGTCATCCTGAATGAGAGGCACAATAGGTGGTGCATCCTGGGCCACAGGTATTGGCTGAGGCGGTGGCAACTGAGGGGTAGCAGACTGAGCAGGTGGAACAGCTGTAACTGGCACCACAACTGGAGCTGGAGGTTGTGTTGTGAATCTCCTCCTATAGTCCAAAAGCATAGACTGCAAGTCAGCAAGTAGGGAGGAAGGCATAGAGACCATCTCCTGTTGGTAGTCGTCCTGATAATCCAAGGAAGGATCATATTGCTGTTCCTCCACGTATTCCCCATCAGAGTCTGTGTCCTGACACTTGACATGTAATTGAGAAGGGCTATCCGCATAGCCAAACGGTCCATCATCCTCTTCAGATCCCTCTTCTTCGAGGAGAAGTGCAGGAGGTAGAGGAGTCACCCTCCGGGGGGAGGGGGAAGTCATCTCAGGTGTAATCTGGCGCTTTCTGACTCGTCGACGACGACGTGAGAGTCGATGAAGAAATGGACGTCGTTGACGCAGCCGTCGTCGAGACAGTCGTCACCACAGCCGTCATCGTTGTAGACGTGGTAGCAGTCGCCACCATCGATGACACCATCGACGACGACACAGCCACCACTGGTGTCGAAGTCGTCGACGCAGAACCCTGAAGCGTCAGCGCCGGAGACAGGGAAATCACCGTCGACGAGCCCGTCGACGTAGCCAAAGTTGAAGGAGAAGACTTAGACTGTACCTTTGATGATTTCGTCGACGGAGTCGTTGACAACGTCGTCGACGAGTGAACTTTCTTCACAGATTTGACCTCAGAAGAGAGAGTTGAGGGCTTTTTGAAAGTTTTTGGAGCCGCTGGAGGAGAAGATGGAGGAACCGAGCTGGATTTCCTCTCAGATATTACTCCTGCTGACAGTCCTTCCCTCTCCTTTACACCTCGGTGAGGAGATTCGCTAGGACTATGCCATTCAGACCTATGAGAGTTTTTTAAGGCCTTACCAGGACGTTCTTCAGAAGGCGAAGGAGAAGCTCTACCCCTTTTTACAGACCTTCTGGAAGATGTAGCAGAGGATGTCTCCTCACTGTCACTGGAGACTGGTTCCTTCCTTGACTTGAGCTTCTGGAGCCAGGTCAAGAGACGCCCCTCACGGTCTCGCAGAGTCTTTGTAGAAAAAGTGCGGCATATTTTACAGTCTGCTGCCTTATGGTCTGGGTACAGACAGTAAATACAATCCTTGTGCTTGTCCTCCACATATAACCTCTTCTTAGCACAAGTGGCACAAGCCTTGGAGAGGGCTTTCTTCTCCTTATCAGACATCTTGACTCGAAGTCCAAGCAGGTCTTGAAGAAAAACAGGTGAAAAAACTGTAGAAGTAAGGTTAACAGGAAAAAACTGAGCAGAGCTCAGTGAAGACTCCCTTGCACGTGCGGTAGAAAATCTGAGGGGCTCTCAGGAAGGTTCTACAGGGTGAGGCTAATCTGATTGGTTGTTCATTTTATTTGGTCTCTTTTACAAAAAGATGTGAATATGTTACAAAACTAGAATGGGCCTAGGCCTGGTTTCTTCTTTTGTAATGGTTTCTATTGCTATTTTATGTATACGGGGGACTCCCATCTCGACGACGGGGAATGATTCAAGCATGGGAATCTATGAAAGTTCCAATACTGGAGTAACTTGAAGCTCCTGGAGCGGTCCCGCAACCTTCTCTTCCTCGATGGGGACTGGGACCTCCGAGGAGTTGCGCTCGATGGCGTCCACTGCCAGGCCACAAGCAGCTTTAGGGACCGCTCCCTCAAAGTCTTCGGCACCATGGCCCGGTAGTCCGAGCATGACTTCAAGTCGTGGTTGCGCTCGAGACACCATAAACACACAAGGTGCGAGTCGGTAACTGACATGGCACAGTGACAGGTGCCACAGGGCTTAAATTCTACCTTCCTAGATGTCATTCCTTGACACAATGAAAAAATCTTTGACAAAATGTCAAAAAAAGTCTGTAAAAAAAAACTGGGTGGAATGGGGGAAGGGGTGAGGGCAGCTCTTCTCCAGATCAGCGCGGACGCAAAAAGAACCGACATCCGCGTGCCTGGGTGGCGCCAATATAGGTGACCACGACGTCACATCCAGTGCCAACGATGCCACGCAGAGCCGAACGGAGACACCCAACGGCTCACAGGGATAGTACTCATGCGAATGTTTCCGGATTCAGTCGGACGCCTGGGAAATTCAAATTAAGGAATCTGCAGCTAGAAGTCTCTATCAGATAGGTTCGGCTGGGATTCGCATACCACTATAGGCTGTGAATCCCCCTCCAGCGCCAGAGTTTAAGAAACTGGCAAAGAGTGTGTTGCCGGGATCAAAGTTAACAACTAAGCCAGTGCAGAACTCGAGATGGGATCAAGAGGCACAGATGGCGAACCTGCTGGAGGGAGTCCAACTAGAGGTCCCTGCAGATCCTTGGGGCCTGAAGGGCATGACAGAGGGAACCAGGAGTGTATCGAAAAATGTACAGCATGGCCTTCCGAAAGGCCTCGACTTACTGCAGCATTGGACCTGGAAAGTCAGGGTGGATCGGGACCAAACTCCAAATCTTCTCCTTAGGAGTTCTGGACTGAGACTGGGTAGGAGAGGTTGACACCTTCATACCTTTCTCTGGAGATCGAGTTTGGCAGGAATGGCCGATTCCTGCTTGGACTTCTTGTGTGACATTTATGACTTACCCAAAAGACGTCAATCAAGATCTGACGTGGGAAAGGGATCTTCCCATCGACTTCGACCAGTCACGATGAAGAATCATGTGTTATTGACGTAGATCTTTGTGACACAGAATAGCCTTTAGGCTCATTTTGGCGCAGTCATTGCAGGTCCTGGAGACATGTTCCAACTCCAAGCCACAGAGGTATGCCTTGGTGGGGATTTGTCACAGATGTTTGGTAGCGATACTCCTTTCAAGGCTTAAATCCAGTTTAAGGCGTGGGCATTTCCCTTGCACACTGGTAAGATTGAGTAAATTAGAGGAAAAAATCTTGTCTTGGATAAAAGGGGCAGAACTCTGGATCCGCGTCTGACGGCCAAGACAGAATGGAAATGACGTCAGCAAGTATTGGTGGGGCTTATATGGGGCTCTGGTCATTTCCTGAGTGGGACAGTCCGATCTGCACTGCGCCAACTACCAGTGCACAGGAGTACTGCTCTAGAGATTATCCGGCTCCAGTCTGAAGCCTGAGAAAAATTCACAAGGTGAGTAATCTGCAGTTAGAAGTAATCATATTATTAAAATGTTTTTCTTCACTAAGTTAGCCCAAATTATAGATTTAAGCAACTGGCTTTAATGAATAGTCTCAATTTTAGGAGTGGCTTAAATTTGCATAGGCACATGAGTTAGCTAGTTTACAGTTTTATGAATCTCCAAAGGGAAGCGTTTTTATTTTTTTTAAATTAAAAGTGATCTGGGATCTCTTGGAAGAGGCAGTGATATTCAATGCTTATGAAGATCTTATGACTCAGCAACAAAATACCACCCCGCAACAAAACAACACACTTAACCATGGACCCTAAGAAGTCAGTAGACCAACTTTCTTTTTTACCATACACTACCAACCCCTAGAACACACATGACCAGACTTAAGAAAGCAGCTTATTATCCACATGCAAGATACTGACTATTACCCTTGACAGACAGAAATTGCTTTCTAATTTGTGACTAATTCCTCAAGAATAAGGTGTGAATTTACTCAAACCGGCACAGCGGTATAAGGCCACAATGAAGACACAATGTGCTATATAAATCACCATAACTTACCATGTTGGGTCACAAGTTAGCTCAATGACTAGGTCATTTTCATATGGTCATGAGCAGTGCACAGAGTTTATGTGAGGGATGCATTGGTTTTCAGGTTTTGGATGGTAACCATAATGTCCTCCAATTTCCAGGAAGCAACTCGATGCCCACACAAAATCTGTATATAGTGGAAAAGGTGTCCACTGAAAAGATGATCCTGTAGAAGCTGATTCAAGATTAAGGCCTGCAGCGTCACTGTCAGCAACTAGATATCCTTGCAGAGATTATGTAGCGGAGAAAAGTGCCTGCATTGTCACAAGTAAGGGATGTCCTCAAACATTAAATGCAGCAGTAAGGCAGCTGTAAAACAAGATGCCTTGCAGAAATTATATTTAATAAAGGCTGATGAAATGATGCTCACAGGTAATAGGTGCACTTAAGTGCATTCAATATACTTTTGATGCTATGGACCACTTAACATTTATATGTCCTAGCAGATTAAGGACAGAGGAAAAAAAGGCTGTATTTTCATCATTTGTAAAACCAGAATAGAAAAATACAATTGCGCATGCATTCTGTGATGTTAAATATGATGATGTCATTTTGTGATGGTATCTTTGAGGCCACGAGCAACCCATTTGGTGGGCTTTATGGCTGCTTTGCTCATCGTATGTAGGTAATTTCAAGGGTCGATGGCTTTGGATATTAACTGCATTTGTCCTTTCAAGGTTTTGTAACAGATTTAAATCGGGACTTAGTATCTTAGTGGATAATTATAATAGGGTTCTTCTGTGATTATTTACATTTTAATGACATATTTTAACTGCCTTTTTCGCCAAAACCAGTGCCTACTAGGAATGGCTTAAGAAATGCTTAGAAGAGTACAAGGAAAAGCCATTTGCTACTTCCAATGCCTAGAACTGCAGCCAGTTTTCAAGCATCAATGATCTTCACAGTGTTCAACTGTATATCAAAAACATTACTTGCAAACTCACCTGACATGCATATGATGGAGTTACATAGCGAATATACGACTCATTACTACACCTCTTATCCATACAGAATTGGTTTCTATACTTACTTGTTGTGTAAGAAGTATGGGGACTTTGGAGAATGGCCAAGAATTGTGGCAGAGTTACTCCTGTGGCACGAAGTTATTTCCCTGGTTGGTGGAGAGTTTAGAATGACACTGTGTCTCAGTACCTCTGGCCTGATCCCAAACACTAAAGAAAACATATTCAAGAGAGACAAATCAATGGAATTCACTATAATGTTAAACAAAGATCTACCAGATTATAATGATCAGTCCATCTTCGATAACAAAAGTGCAGAACTGCTCGCTAAGAGGCAGCTGAAGCACCTTTTGCAACCTCAAAAATTAGAGTGCAGGCAAGCTATATTACTAGATCCTATATTGAGTTTCTAAACCTCAAAGCTTAAATATGCAGCATACTACTGTGTGTCAGAGTGCAGAAGTGTGTTCTTAACACAAAATATTGCAATAATGTTGTTCCAAAAGCAGTGAAGCTTAATCTAATTAGATTAAAGTAGTAGTTACACTCTACACGCATAGCAAATTGGAAATAAATCAAACTTTATGTTTTGGCTTGTAGCAGAACACTACAGTGATGAGGAATCAAAATAATATCAACACTGATCTATGAGCTAGGAAAAACAAGTCCCATAACTTCAGCAACAATCTTTTTGGTGCATACTCTTCCTACCTTTAGATTCCTAACCTCCTACAAGCACGTCAGAAAAGACACCATCCTCCTACAGTAAGCATGTGTTCCCTCAAAGTGATTTGGTGGAGGGCGATGAAGATTGCTGTACTTCGTGTCCTTTTGAGCTGCTATTCTCTATGTAGCTATAAAAACTGCTTTGGTTGTTGGATAGGCAGGAGTTGCAAATAATGCTGACCTCTGCAATAATCTATACATTTCTTGTACTGTTGGAAGAATCCACCAAACAAATCGTAACATGACCCATTTCGAATCACTCAAAGCCAAAGTTGTTTTTTCCACTTAACAAGTGAGACATCTAAAGACATATCCCATGAGGTTGGCCTGGACAAACCCAGAAAAACCCAGCTGAATGCCTCCAGGCATGCTGGCATATAGTCACCCAAGGGCCCATGGTCCTCAACAATGAATCTGCAGTGTCACGAACCACCAGTTGGGCAATCTCCAAAAGGACAAGGAATAGTGGGTCAGCAAGGATCTGGCTTTGGAGGAACAAAAAGCTAGAATTCCTAAGGAAAGACCTGTTTTTGTACATGCTCTCTATTTATTTTCATTCCCTGTCTGGAGGAGAAGAGGGAAGCAAGTCAGGATTAAGTTTCATAAACAGGAGATTTGAAGCACTAGTCGCATAGGCAAAGGGTAAATGGATAAGAGCTTAGGGTCACCTGGGGCCAGATGATCACAGCAGACAATCAGGTGGCTCATTGCAGAAGCTGAGATCAGCTTGTCTAGTGCAGCTAAAATGGGATCCCCACTGAAGGACAGCAAAGGTTCCGAGACAGAGGATGAAGGGTGAAGAATTTCTGTAAGTTTAGCCTTATTCTCCTCTATAGTCAAGAGCAACACCAAGACCTCAGCAGCCTTGCGTAGAACTGTCATAAATGCAGCAATGCATTTTGTAAGAGGGCCAAGCGAACTTCAGAAGTGCCCAGCCATTAGGATTCTATAAGGACAAATAAACACCTCCATCAATTTAAGGAGGAAGAGGTTGCTGCCTTCACTACTGTCGCAATCATCATGGCAGACAATATTAGGTATCTGAATAAAGTCAGAATCATATCTGAAAATTTTAACCAGGTTTGAAAAGCGATGAGGTCCAGGTGGAGGCTTGCCTGAGGACCATCACTGAAGCTAGTCTGAACTAAATGGAATAGGGTTTAAGAACTGTTGATTGTTTTCAGTCCGGATCTGAAGTCTGCAGTGCTGCAGGAAGAACCAGCAAAGCCTTTAGTGGTGATGGAGCAGGGTATGTCGGTGCGAGAGTGGCACCAGGGACAGGTGCGGGGTTGACCAGAACCAAGGAAGGATCCGCTATCGGAAGTATCGTCAAAGGTATCACAAGCACCTTAAAGCCTGAAGGCGTGCCAGAAGGAGCCGGACGAAGGTGTAACATCACCAACCAAGTCTCGGAGAAAACTGGCAGTTGGGCAAGATCAGCGCCAGGGCATAGAGACCCCAAAGGTGATTAGGCAACTCTGAGTGGAGCCAGTGAGGAATTATGTACCAGGTACGTAGCCTTCAAAAGGATAGGCTTGAAGACTACATTAAGGCCAGAGTTGTGTAATGGCTTCAACTAGAAGACCAGTCTCATGAATGGGAAGGATGTAGAGAGGAGAAGGAATCTCTTAAGGTGGTTCTTTGGCTTTTTTCAGGTGGGACTTCTTTTTCAAAGGCGTTAATCTAGAAGAATGTATTTGCCATTAAGTGGGACAGAGACCAGGAGTCAAGATGTCAGAGCCATAAAGAGCTTTGCTTCTTGTTTCCTGATGGCCTTGGCATGCGGCCACACTTCACACAGTTCTTGGAGTCGCGGTTATACCCCAGACATAAGGGACAGACATCATGGGGCTTAGAAACAGACATCTGCTAGTGACAAGAGTAACATCTTTAAAGTCTAACTTTTGGAGGTGACATGGTCCTTGACGCATTGCAAATAAAACAGGAAGAGGAGCCAACATTAGTGTGGCAGGTGGCACAATTTATGGCTCTCTGACAGCATGTCCAAGGAGGTGCAGTCACGTCGGAGCCATTGTGCCCCATCGATGCAGGAGAGCCATTGAGACTTTCTTGGATCCAGTATGGCACTTGGAGGAGACTCAAGAAGGGAGTAATCTGCTGGAAGAAGCATCTGCAGATGCATCTAAACCTCCTTGCACTGTCATCAGAATAAGAGGATATTAGCTATCCAGGTCAAGGAAGAGTAAATCTCGTCAATAGATGGGGCAGAAGAATATTACAATCGGACTTTAGCTAAAGATTAGGGTAGTGTGCCGGCCAAGTTAACCTGTTGGACTACAAATCAAGTTTCTGTTAAGTTAATCAATTTAACAAACTCCTTTAAGAGCAATCACTTCCACTGATTTCATTGAGGAATTTCCACTTGTTACTTTAGGTGAGCACTGATATATATATATGTTTTTCTCCATATTCCAGTATTTGTTTTGAGTGCACAGATTCTGATGAATGAAATGACCAACATAAAAAACAGTGTTTGACCTGGCCCTTTTTGCAGGGTTATTCCCAAACCTTTTGCCTTCTCCCTCCTATTTTTCTGACCTGTGTTTGCCAGTTTTAAAACTCTGGGCACTTTACCACTGCTGATCAGTGCTAAAGTGCAAGTGCTCCCTGTGTAAATTGTGATTGGTTATCCATGATTGGCATATCTGATTTACTGGTAAGACACTTTTAAAGAGCAGTGTGTGAGCCCAGAGCCGGTAATTCAAATGCTGCAAGTGGGCCTGCTGCACTGGTTGTTCCACCCACAGGAGGAGCCCTCAAAAATGTCACAGGCCTGCCACTGCAGTGTCTGCGAGTGCAGTTTTAAACTGCTGTGTCGATACCTTCCCTTTTATTACACGTTAGGCACCCCCAAGGTAGCCCCAAGGGCAGGGTGCAGTGTAGCTGAAAGGTAGGACATGTACTGGTGTGTTTTACATGTCTTGTTTTTCACTACTACAAGGACTATATCTCCTATCGGTTATCATTGGAGCTGCCTTGTAACCTCTTACAAGTGTAACTTCCAATTGGGAAGAGATGGAGATTTGGAGTTTGGGGTCCCTGAACTCACAATTTCAAAATACATCATTTAGTGAAGTTGGTTTTTAAATTGATTGTATGAAAATGCCACTTTTAGAAAGTGGGTCTTGCTTTACCATTCAGTGCCTCTGCCTGCCCGTGGAATCCACGTCTGGTTTAGACTGACAGTTGGGCTGTTTGTGCATTCACTCTAGACAGTCACACAAAGGGAGCTGAGGTGTGCCCTGCATATCCTGATGGCTTATCACCAGGCTGATGATTTTTCCTGAGCTAGATTGGTGGGAGGAGTGGTCACCAACACCTGAATAGAGTTGCGCTTGTCCGCACACAAAGCTATCTCCACCCCCATGTAGTGTGTCTGGAGCCAGGTCAGGGAAAGGCAGGGTGTTGTGCACTACAAAGACTTTCCTTTGAAGTTTGCCTATTTCAAAGGCAGAAATTGGTAGAAGTACTGGGGCTGTGGCACCATAACTTCAGAACTCTTCTGGACTAAGAGGAGATTCTGCCAAGAAGAATAGCTGGAGAAGCTGTAGGAGGGGCGACTGCCACTCTGCTTGTTGCTGTGTTGGGCTGGCCTGCTGCTTCTATCTTGGGCAGTGAAAGGACTGGCCTTTTGTCTGTATCCTGCTAGTCAAGGTTCTCAATGGGTTTGTGTGCGCTTGCCTCCTTCCTGTTAAGTCTTAGGGCCATCAACGACTTCACCTGCAGCCCCTGAACTCCTCTGCTGGGAGTTCTGATCTGCCAAGTGGTGCCAAATCCAGTTCTGGGCCCTTGGAGGTGGTTTTGCTACAAAGAAGCCTGAAAATCCACGCATTGACCTTCAGTGCCTGTTTTTCCAGCTGCAGTCTTTCCATGCGGTTGAGAAACCAACACATTGCCACGGTGCGGCTGAGTAATCGATGCAGCGCCTGCCGTGCAGCTGAAAAGATTGCCGCAGCTTGAGACCTGAGCACCGCGTCTTTGACATGCAAGGCACCTGGGCCCTGCTGTGCGGCTGAAGAAATCAACGCATCACCTGCTCGCGGCTGGAAAATCGACGCAGCGCCTGTTTCATCGCATCGACCCCAGCGCGTCTGGATTTTCAATGCATCGCATCTGTGCGACAAGTGTTACATCTACGTAGCCCAGCAGTAAGAAACCGCGACCGTGTGTCCGGAAACCAATGCACCACCTCCCCCGTCAGTAAGGAATCGACGCATCACCTCCCCGGTCAGTAAGGAATCGACGCATCACCTCCCCTGCCAGTAAGGAATCGACGCATCACTTGGTTGTACGGCGCTTCATCTCCCCTGCGCCTGTTTTCGTCTTTGATTTTTGACGCATCCCAGGTACTTTGTCTTAAAAGTGACGAATTCATAGTTTCCTATGGACTGAACTGTTTTGAACCTTTCAAAAGTGATATCTCTGCTTGTGTATGTTGGATTTTTGTTGTTTTAGTCTTGTTTTATTCAGATAAATATTGGTTATTTTCCTAAACTGGTGTGGTGTCCTTTTGCAGTGTTTTCATTGTGTTACTATGTGTTTATGTACAAATGCTTTACACATTGCCTCTAAGATAAGCCTGACTGCTCGTGCCAAGCTACCAAGGGAGTGAGCAGGGGTTATCTTGGGTGTATAACTCCTATACCCTAAGTAGAAGAAGGGTCCCTACATGGACAGCGTGCAAGTCACCAACTCCTGTACCCTACCTAGAATAAGGGTCCCTACTTGGACAGCGTGCAAGCCACTGCCAACTAGAGACCCCCATTTGTAACACAGAGGTACTGATGAATAAACTGACCAACAAAGAAAAAATTATGTTTTAATCATTTTGAATACTAATAATAAAAAAGGAGCCTTAATCTTCAATTCAGCCAACCTTGCTTTGGATTACAAAGGTTTAAACTGCTTCAAACATAATGCAAAGCAATTATGTAACATTATTTCTGATGCTGTCCTTAAGTTATTTACTCTTGAAGTAGATGCTATCATCAGAAAGAGTGTTACCAAATGTAAGTAACTTGATCTTTCAATGGAAACTTATCTGCAGCTTCCTAACCTCTTGAATGAGTACTAAAGCAGTATCTCCCAGGTGGTGGTCTGATGAGTCCTTCAATTCAGCTCTGGCAAAATTGGGCAAAATATAGACTTGAGTCAAGGCAATATTGCAGTGAAGGTATCGACTGAGGTCCATGCTGCAGCCTGGCAGATATACAAGAGTGACACCACTGGACAATGTTAAAAAAGTGGTCTTCTCTTTGTGGAATGGGATCTGTTGCCTTAAGGAGGCTCCTTTTTTTGGAAAGAACAGTAAATTGTAGTAGAGCCTGAACTCAAGATAATAGCTGCACAGCTTCCAGCAAAGGTGGAGCAGGGATAAAGGTGGGGGGATGAAAGCTGGGGATTTTGAGATGCATCCAGGGAAATCCAAATGTCTGTTAGGTACTTCCAGTGCTGGGCTTACTGAAAACAGGTAACAGTGGAATGAATGCATATGTCATGAGCGTGTGGCACTAGTAAGATGCAGGAGGCCAGCAGGCCCAAAAGGTGTAGTAGTCAGGCCTGTAGAAGGGCCCTCACCCGCAATATGGTATCGTAGTCTGAATATTCCAAACTCACTAGGGAAGATGAAAGGCCTTGAGAGAGTACGTGCATCTCCACCTCAATGATGAGGAGCTGTTGGGAGGGGAGAGCTGGAGATGGGACTTTGGGGGGTTGACTGAAAATTTCAAATCAAACAGCAGGGAGACCATAGCTTTCAGCAAGCCCACCTTCAGCAGCCAGTCACACCTTGTGAAGGTGTATCACAACCACCGACACCTTTGTGAAGACTCGAGGGACTGATTTTAGCCCAAAAGGGAAGAAAGCTAATTCATATTGGGTATAGCAAACAAAGAAACCTCTTGTATGACCCTACAACCTGAGGGAAAGCATCCAGTCTTGCAGCTCCATTGCCAAAAAGACATGCACAAGGGAAAGCATTCTGTTATGTTTCATATAGAGGCCCTAATATAGACGCGTCCATATATGCCATATATGGTCATATTCGCATATGCCCTATTATGGTCATAATCGTATATGCCCTATTTTGGTCATAATCGTCTATGCCCTATTATAGTCATGATCTCCTATGCCCTAATATAGGCATGATCTTTCACCTACATTAGTTCCCTACAGTACACAACGAGCTCTGAGGGTTGAACATCATCTAGTCTGTGGTTAGAACACTGCAGGGTTTTTCCCGAACACAGGCCTACAATGTACTCATAAATTATGCATGAGCATTCACCAGCTACATCTCCCGCATAATATGTATGTACAAAGTTCACCCGACGTCTTCCTCATGTCTAACAAAGACCAATACAAACCATACTGAGGGACGAGATACTTTAGGGTATAAATACATCACATCTTGTCACGTTAAGATAGAGGGAACCGAGACTTCCATGCTGACACACTGACCAGAGACGCTGAGGCTCCTGCATGCAGTTGCTCCAGCTGACAGCGGTCTAACACAGCCCTTGCGGGGTGTCCAACTCGAGACCAGGACGGGGTCCAACACTCTCTCTATTCAGGTAATGATGTTCGACTAAATCCTAGAAGGATTCTTGGCTCTTAGGCTTTTAGACCTAAACACATGCTAGGTACACTTAGGTACATCTCGTTCGGCATCGTAGGAGTACGAGCACTTTTATAATGCTTTTCATATTCATGTATGTAACCATGATTATTGCAATATGGTAGAACTGTACTATCCCTTCACTTTGATCGTACTGCTGATAATATATCTCTGCTATTGTCTGCTGCTGCTGGTTGTTGCAGCACATATATTTTACACTAGAACAACAACTGTTCAATAAATACTTATCTCTTTGGAAGAATGGTATTTAGAACATGGAGGTTCAGAAATGGAAGGAGGCAACAGCGCTCCCATGGAAAAGACTTCTCTCCCCAGGGACGCAATCCTCTTCGACTCCCTATATGTAGGTGCTGAAGAAAAACGAAATGGCTACTTACCAGTAGTAGTAGTTTTGCAGCTTGAAGAGTTTTCTGGATTCACATGCTGTGCATCATTCCGCCATCTAGTGGTTGGGTCCGGAATTATAATTTTTTTTTTTTTGGTCGCTGTCGACCACTATTTGGTGCCAGGTACGTCCCCCTGTGTGACGTCAGACGGTATCCTGGAGATCAACGTGCGTGGTGGCCATCTTTGGATTCTTTTTTCTGTTTTATGTTCTTTAATCCTTGTGATGGTCCTTTTTCTGAATTACTGATGTTGTCCTTTGCTTCCCCACCTGTTTGTGTTCCTTCTAGGGGAAGGCTGGGCGGGTCGCATGTGAATCCAGAAAACTCTTCAAGCTGCAAAACTACTCCTACTGGTAAGTAACCATTTAGTTTTGCAGCGTGAATCCTTTTCTGGATTCACATGCTGTGCATTAGATTATGTAGTGGTTTCTCCCGTGTTTAGGAGGCTGTGGTGGAAGGAAGACTTTGCAAACAGGTGTTTAAGCACCCTTTGTCCAATTTGAGCTTCCTTATTCATTTGTATATCCACACAATAATGCTTTGTAAAGGTGTATGGTGATGCCCATGTTGCTGCTGCGCAAATGGCATCGATGGGTACATTGGCCATAAAAGCTAGCGTTGCTCTTTTCTTCCTAGTGGAGTGAGCGGTTGGTTGTATTGTTCGTTCCTTTTTGGCATTGGTATAACTTAATTGGATAGATTGTACTATCCATCTTGCAATAGTTGCCTTCGTGACAGCTGATCCTGTGTTGGTATGTGAGTAGGCAACAAACGAACAAGTTACTTACCTCCGGTAACGATCTATCTGTAAGAAACATTAGTAGTGATAGATTCCTTACCTTAGAATAACCCCAGGCGTCAGACTGGATCCGGAAAGTTTTCGTCAGCAGTAACCCTGCGCATTGGTAGGGGCGTTGTGCGGCTCCGCATCCGTCGTTGGCGTCGTGGTCGCCGAGATGACGTCGCGGGCGCTACTTGGACGCCGCCCACGCGCGCTGACGTCAGTTCTGTACATGACTTTCCGCGCCAGGAACGCAGAGCCGTGCAAGATACTGACCACTGGTGCATTGAAACTAGGGCCCTGAAAGGGATGACCTTAAACCTAGAAATCAGTTCGCAGAACGGGGAGGATGGGTGGGGCGGTAAGGAATCCATCACTACTAATGTTTCTTACAGATATATCGTTACCGAAAGTAAGTAACTTGTTCATCTGAAAGAAACACATAGTGATAGATTCCTTACCTTAGAATAGATACCCCAGCAATACCAACCCCAGTGGTGGGTCTGCGAACTAAGATCACACCAGAAAGTCACGGAGAACAGAACGGCCAAAGAAGCCGTCTCTCCGGACTTGGCTGTCCAGGCAGTAGTGCTTGGTAAACGTGTGAAGCGAGGCCCACGTGGCTGCCTGACATATGTCTTGCAGGGGGACACCGCGTCCCAGTGCAGTAGTGGCTGCAGTAGCTCTGGTGGAATGAGCACGCAGCCCCACAGGAGGTTCTTTTTTAGCCAAAGAGTAACAGGCTTTGATACATAAGACAACCCAGCGGGAGATGGTTCTCTTATGGACCGCCCGACCTTTCTTGGTGCCAACGTAGCCAACAAAAAGCTGGTCATCCACCCGGAACTGCTGTGTGCGGTTGAGATAAAAAGAAAGCGCACGTTTTGGGTCCAGACGGTGGAGCCGCTCTTCCTCTCTGGAAGGATGCGGAGGCGGAAAAAAGGTGGGCAAGGTAATAGTCTGCCCAATGTGAAAGGCCGTAACCACTTTTGGCAAAAAGGAAGGACGGGGCCTGAGCACAACCTTGTCCGGATGGACTGAAAGGAAAGGAGGCTTACAGGAAAGAGCCTGGAGCTCACTCACTCGCCTGGCGGAAGTGATGGCTACCAGGAAAGCAGTTTTTAACGTCAAAAGACGAAGAGGACAGTTGTGAAGTGGCTCAAAGGGAGCGCACATCAAGTATGTCAGAACCAGATTCAAGTCCCACTGAGGTATCACGAAAGGAATAGGAGGAAAAAGGTGTATAATGCCTTTGAGAAATCTATTTACAACAGGGGACTTGAAAAGAGAGGGCTGATCAGGGAGCCTGAGAAAGGCCGAAACAGCAGAAAGATAGCCCTTAATAGTGCCCAGAGCAGAGCCCTGCTGGGCCAAAGAAAGAAGGAACAGTAGTACCTCAGAAAGAGGGGCAGAAAGGGGATCCACAGCCTTTGCTGTGCACCATGCCACAAACATGTTCCACCTGCGGGCGTATACCACTTTAGTAGAGGTACGCCTGGCTGCCAGAATAACGTCACAAACTTCAGGAGGCAAGTCGAAAGGAATCAACTGCCGCCGCTCAATCTCCACGCAAAGAGGTGGAGGCTGGACAGGTGCGGGTGGAGGACCGTCCCCTGCTGCTGCGACAGAAGATTCTCCTGAAGAGGCAGTCTGATCGGGGGATCGATGCTCATACTGAGTAGCTCGGGATACCATACTCTTCGAGCCCAGTCCGGAGCCACAAGAGTGACTTGGGCCCGGTCGCGCCTGATCTTCTTCAGCACTCTGGGCAGAAGTGGTATAGGCGGAAAGGCGTACAACAGACCGCAACTCCACTCGCGACGAAAAGCGTCGCCGAGTGAGTGCCGCCTTGGAAATTCCAAGGCGCAGAACTGATGACATTGCGCGTTCTCTTCGGTGGCGAATAGATCTAACCAAGGCTCTCCCCACTGATGAAAGAGACCTTGCACCACTTCCGAGTGAAGACGCCATTCGTGATCGAGCATGCACCGGCGGCTGAGTTCGTCCGCCCTGGCGTTCAGAGAACCTGCCAGGTGTTGAACCACCAGGGACATGCCCTGATGTTCCAGCCATGTCCAGAGGCGCAGAGCCTCCTGACAAAGGGTCCACGACCCCACCCTGCCTTGTTAGTTGCAGTACCACATGGCGGTGGTGTTGTCTGAACACCTGCACTACTCTCCCCTTGACAGACAGAAGGAATGCTTTCAGTGCAAGCCTGATCGCCCGCAGCTCCAGAAGGTTGATATGGAGCCGGGACTCCGCCGGAGACCAGAGGCCTCTGATCTCCGCCTCTCCCATGTAGCCGCCCCATCCCAGGAGGGACGCATCCATCACCACTGTGTGCTCTGGTTGGGGAAGGGAGAGGGATCTGCCCTCGACCCAATGCCGGTTCGTGAGCCACCACTGCAACTGCTGTGCAGTGCCCTCCGAGATCGGACAGGTTCCCCTGATGCTGCGCCCACTGGAACTTCAGGTCCCACTGCAGAACCCGCATATGCCATCCGGCATGATTGACCAGCAGGATGCAGGAGGCCATGAGGCCCAGCAGCCTCAGAGTCACTCTGACCGAAACCCGGGACAAGGGCTGAAAGATGGGAATCAGAGCCCGAATATCCCGGACTCGCTGTTTGGGAGGATAGACCCGAAACTGCGCCGTGTCCAGAACCGCTCCGATGAAAAGGAGCTTCTGAGAAGGAATCAGGTGCGACTTCGGCACATTGATGGAGAACCCCAGCAAGTGCAGGAGGTCGGCCGTAGTCTTGAGGTGGGAGACGACTGTCTGGGGCGAGCCCGCCTTCAACAACCAGTCGTCGAGATAGGGGAAGACAGACCCCTGATCTGCGCAGAGAAGCTGCGACCACCGCCATCACTTTGGTGAACACCCGAGGGGCGCTGGTAAGGCCAAAGGGGAGCACGGTGAACTGAAAGTGCTCGTGGCCTACCATGAACCGTAGGTAACGCCTGTGGGCTGGCAGGACGGAGATGTGGAAATAGGCGTCCTGCAAGTCCGGCGCCACCATCCAGTCTTGTGGGTCGAGAGCAGACAAGACCTGAGCAAGAGTGAGCATCTTGAACTTCTCTTTGCGGAGGAAGCGATTGACGTTCCGGAGGTCTAAGATAGGACGCAGGCCTTTGTCCTTCATGGGCACCACGAAGTAGTGGGAATAACAACCACGACCTACTTCGGGCGTCGGAACGCGCTCGATGGCCCCCTTGGCCAAGAGGGCCGCAACTTCCTGCTGAAGAAGCACCAAGTGATCCCCCGACATGCGGTGGTATTGAGGTGGCATGGCTGGGGAGGGGGTAGTCTCGAAGGGGAGGGAGTAGCCCCTCTAAAACCCACCTGTCCGAAGTGATGGTGCGCCAGTGGGGGAGGTGATGGCGGAGCCTGCCGCCCACTGACGTTTGATGGGCCTGAAAGTTCAGACTAGGAAGGTTTGGAGGCAGAGGTGGCTTGACCCGCCCGCTGGCCCCTTTGTCCGCCACGGCGGAAACCGCGTCCGCGCTGGGATGACTGTGGCGCCGGCCTGTGGCTCTGTTGCGAACGCTGCGGGTCGCCCCTTCCTGTGCCACGAAAGGAGCGAAAAACGGAAGGCGGAGGAGGGCGGACTGCCAAGAGTCCCAAGGACTTGGCCGTAGCCCGTGAGTCCTTAAACCGCTCCAACGCGCTGTCCGCCTTGTCGCCGAAGAGGCGACGGCCATCAAAGGGCAAGTCCATAAGGGTGTTTTGGACATCCCCTGAAAATCCAGTGGTTCTCAACCAGGCGTGGCGGCGAACCGCCACCGTCGTTGCAATGGATCTGCCCAGTGAGTCGGCGGTGTCTAGACCACAACGGATCATGAACTTGGCTGCGTCTCTCCCCTCTGCAACAGCCTGGGCGAGAGCAGGCCGGGCCTCCTCCGGACACTGAGACAGCACGTTCGCCACCGTATCCCACAGGCAGTGGGAATAACAGCCCAAGAGGCATGCGGTGTTCACGGACCGCAGAGCTGGTGGAAGAGAAAATCTTCTTCCCAAACTGATCCAGCTTCTTGGATTCCCTATCCGGTGGTGCGGAAGGGAAGGCGGTTGGGGAAGCAGAGGCTTGGACAACCAAGCTCTCGGGAGTGGGGTGTTGGGAGAGGAAAATGGGGTCACCCAGAGCTGGGCGATGGCGTCGGGCCACGTTCCTATCCACAGGAGCCCCTGTGGTGGGCCTGGACCAAGTGCCCAAAAGAACATCCGAAAAGGCTTCCTTAAAGGGCAGCAGCGGCTCCGCAGAAGTAGCTGCTGGCTGAAGCACCTCTGTCAGGAGGTTAGTCCTGACGGCCACAGTAGGGAGCTGGAGGTGTAGGGCCTCCGCCGCCCTACGCAACACCACTGCATAACTGGCTCCCTCCTCCGTAGCCACGGTAGGAGGAGATAGCATGCCAAGGTCTGATGAAGTATCCAGACCACTGGCGTCCCCCAAGTCCTCAGCCCAGTCCTGTTCAGACTCGCAGGCTGCAACGAGAGGGTCCTCAGACCCCTCCCAGTCCTCCCCTTGCTCCTCAGGCTGTTCAACAGGCCTAAAAGTACAAGGAGCAGGGACATGGGGATAGAAATCCCCAAACGGCGTCGAGAACGGCATCGACCGACGCCAGACCGACGCTGCGTCCACCTCGGGGCTGAAGCGGAGGTCGACGTCGTCCCGAGGAGCGGGCGGCGTCAGGATCGGTGTTGGTGGAGTCGACGTTGGTGGAGGCGTAACAAGGTCAACCGGCGTCGACCGGGATCCAGGCCTGGATCCGAGGGTGTCCTGCGGCGCCGACAGCGACGCCGGAGCCGCCGGCGAGGAAATGCGAGGACACCCATGCGGGACCGCGGGTCCCGAAGGCGCACCGGGCGGGACCAGACGGCCCAAAGAGGCGAGCCATGGCCAACAGGAAGTCCTGTATCTGGGCTGGAGTCGCCGACGGCCCCGGAAAGGGCGAGTAGTCTGGCGGCGACTCCATGGACTCCGCCGGAGCCGCGGGGGTGGAACCACCCGTACCCTCAACCGTGTCGCGCGACCGGCAAGGGGAAGTCGAAGAACGATGAGGTTTCTTCGACTTCTAGTGCTTCGTCTTACCTGACCCCGAGTGCAAAGACTTGGATCCCGACGATCGTCGATGATGATGACTCCGCGCAGGGTCCCTCGACCTCCCTCTGGACCGGGACCTCACGGCGCGGAGCAGACTGCCGGGTTCTAGCAGCTTTCGGGACCGCTCACGCAAAGACTTCGGCGCCATGGACCGGCAGTCGGGGCACGACTTTGGGTCGTGGTCACGCCCCAGGCAGAAGAGACACACGCGGTGCGGGTCCGTCACCGACATCATGCGGTGACAGTCCTCGCAGGATTTAAACCCGGGCTTCCCCAACTGCACCAGGAGTCGAATCGACTAGAAAAAGGGTGAGAAAAAGATCTAAAAAAAACTTAGTCAAAAAAGACTAGGGGTACCGCTCTCTCCGGATCTGCGCTTGCTGGCGCGGAAAAAGAAAGAACTGACGTCAGCGCGCGTGGGCGGCGTCCAAGTAGCGCCCGCGACGTCATCTCGGCAACCACGACGCCAACGACGGACGCGGAGCCGCACGACGCCCCTACCGACGCGCAGGGGTACTGCTGACGAAAACTTTCCGGATCCAGTCTGACGCCTGGGGATATTCTAAGGTAAGGAATCTATCACTATGTGTTTCTTTCAGATAACTGCTTTGTTTTCCTGATTTGTTCTGTCTTTTGCAGATAGTACAGAAGGGCTCTCCTTACATCCAGGGTATGGAGGCTTTTTTCTACTTTAGTTTTTGGATTTTTGAAGAAAACTGGTAAGATGATGTCTTGATTTAAGTGATATTTAGTTACCACCTTTGGTAAAAACTGCGGGTTAGTCTTTAACCGCTTTGCTGCAGCCGGAAATCCCCCGCTGTGCTGAGGAATTCCACGCGTACGCGGTTCGGACGGCCCCCGGCCGTCCTCCGCACACGCCCACCGTGACGTCAGACGGCCGGGGGCCGTCTGACGCATGCAAGGGATTAAGATTACCTTATCTTTGTGGATTTGCAAGTAGGGTTCTTGTATAGTTAATGCTTGTAGTTCACTTACTCTCCGTAGTGATGTTATAGCAATGAGAAAGGCTGTTTTGAGAGTAATATGTTTGAGGTCAGCTGTATGCATGGGCTCAAAGGTTTAGTCATTAGTTGAGTCAGCACTGTATTTAAACTCCATGTTGGTACAGGTGCAGTTCTTGGTGGAGATATTATTTTTGCTCCTTCTAAAAACCTTTTTATGACTGGTCTTGTAAAAAAGCTTTTGCATGTTTTTCCTCTTGTGTATGCCACTATGGCAGCGAAGTGCACTTTTAGGCTTGAAAAATTGATGTTGCTGTCTAAGAGGTAGGTAAGATATGCAACTACTGTTTCCTGTTTATTGAATTAATATTGTTGTTAGCGGTGCACCATGTGGTATATCGCTTCCATTTTGCTGTATAGCATTTTCTTGTTGACTGTTTTCTTGCCTCTTTTAGAATTTCCATGGTTCTGGACGGCAGATTGAGGTGTCCAAATTCTATGTATTCAGGCGCCAAGCTGCTAGTTGTAGCGTCGCTGGTTCTGGGTGAAAGATTTGGCCCTGTTGCATTGTCAGCAGGTCTTTTTCTGCTTTGATCCTGATCATTTCTCCCTTGGAGAGTTCTAGGAGAGTTGAGTACCAGGTTTGTCTTGGCCAACAAGGGGCAATGAGAATCATTTGTTCCTGGTTCTTTTGCTTTTTGTAGTACTCTTTGCATCAGGGGAACTGGTGGAAAGGCGTAGACAAATGTCTGAGACCAATTGAGTGAAAGTGCATTTCCCTTTGACAGGTGGTGTGGAAACCTGGATGCAAAGTTTCGGCATTTCTTGTTCTGCATTGTTGCAAAGAGGTCCAACACTGGCGTTCCCCAGATGTTGAATAGGTATTGTGCGGTTTGCTTTAGCTCCCATTCATGTGAGCAGCTGTTTTGTCTGCTTAGCTGGTCTGCTGTGATGTTGTCTACCCCTGAAAGATGTACTGTCTGCAGATTGATTTGTTGTGGTATTGCCCATTGCCAGATTTCCTGCGCAAGTTTGCTCAGGGGAAAGGACTTCGTTCCACCCGGTTTGTTCAGGTAGAACATTGTAGTGGTGTTGTCGGTTTGTATTAAAATGGTTTTCCCCTGAACCTGTTTCTGGAATGCTTTAAGTGCCAGTAAAACCGTTTATTTCTAAGAAATTGATGTGGTTTGTGGAGTCTTGTTCGCTCCATTGACCATGAACCTTTAGCTGGTTGAGATGTGCTCCCCAACCGTTGAGGGATGCATCCGTGGTGATTGTCACAGATGGAGTTGTGTTCCTGAAAGGTCTCCCCTGTGCTATGTTGTTGGATGCCCACCATTGTGTCTCTGCTTGCACCTTTTGTGTAACAACCACTAGATCTTCCCAACTCCCTGTGGCTTGTAACTAGCTGTTGGAGAGCCATTCTTGGAATGGGCGCATGTGTAGGCGAGCGTGAGGGATGAGTGGGATACACGATGCCATCACGCCCATTAGTTTCATTACCTTCCTCACTGTCAGAGACTGTCCCCTCTGGTAGAGGGCTGTTTCGTTGTGGATAGCTTGTATCCTGTTCTGCGTGGGATAAGCCTTTGCGTCTGTTGTATTCAGTCTTACAACCAGGAAGGTTTTTAGTTTTTCTGGGGTTGACGATTTTTTGTGGTTTATTGAGAAACCCAGGCTTTGTAGCGTTTGATTTGTTTTTTTAACATGATAGTGGCATATTTGTTATGTGCGTCCCCTTATTAGCCAATCGTCCAGGTAGGGGCATACGTGGATTTTTTCTTTTCTTAGGTGTGCCGCCACTGCGGCCAAACACTTTGTGAACACCCGTGGAGCTGATTTTATCCCGAACGGGAGTACCTTGAATTGGTAGTGTGTTCCGTTGTGTAGGAATCTTAGGTACTTTGTGTCTTTTGTTCATTGGGATGTGTAAATAGGCGTCCTTGAGGTCTATTGTTGCTAGAAAATCCCCTTTTGGATTTGTGGGATTATTTCTTGAAGGGTACACATTTTGAAGTGTTGTGTCAGTATAAACTTGTTTATGAATAGTAAGTCCATGATTGGCCTTAGGGTTAGATCTTGTTTTGGTACAAGGAAGTATGGTGAGTAGTTTCCTGTGTGCTATTCTTGTTTTGGTACTATTTCTATTTCCTGTTTTAGATACAGTTCTTTGATCTCTGCGTTTAGCACTGTTTGTTCTGATTTGGATAATTTTCTTGTTTTCAGTGGATTTGCAGGTGGCGTTTTGTTGGCTCTATGCAATATCCGTGTTGTACCAAATTTAATATCCATTTGTCCGTTGTGATCCTTTTCCATTGGCTATGGAGAAAGGATATTCTTCCCCCCACTGGTGTTTTGTGTGGGTCCTTTTTTGCGTTGAAGTCAGTTTGAGCCATTTCCTCTCCCTCTAGAGGATTGGCCTCTTCCTCTGCCATTCCCTCGCCCTTGAAAGGGCTGCTTTTGTTGCTGCCAGCCCTAGTAACTAGATTGTTGACCCATCTGTTGGTTTGGGTTCTGTCCCTGAGACTGTTGCAGCATCTGCTGGCTTTGGCTGAAGCTGCCTCTCCCTGTGGCTTTTCTGTTGGAGAAACCCCCTCTTTTGAAAGATCCTCTTTGTTGCAGGGCCCCCATTGCCCTTGCTGTTTCATTGTCCTTTTTAATTTGTTGAAGGGATTCATCCACTTCTTTGCCAAATAGAGCTTCCCGTTAAAAGGCCTGTTGATGATCGATGTCTGAACTTCTTGTTTAAATCCAGAAATCCTGAGCCAGGCATGTCTCCGGAGTATGGTTAACGTGCACATTTGCCTGCTTGCGGTATCTGCTGCATCTAGTGCGGATTTTAGGCAGGTGTTAGCCACATTTTGTTCCCTCTTGGATAACTGCTCTTGCTCTTTTCTTGTCCTCCTCTGGGAGATTGTTCATCAACTCCTCTATTTCATCCCACTGTTGGTGGCCGTATCTGTTTAGCAGGGCATTTGAGTTTGGCAATGCGCCACTGCGTTGCTGCTTCTTTCTCCATCTTTCTGCCCACCAAGTCCATCCTCTTATTCTCCTTTTCTGGTGGAGGTCCTGAGTTGGAGACTGCATTTGCTCTCCTCCTGGCTGTTGTTACGATGATTGAGTCAGGTATAGCATTTCCCTGTATGTATTTTGGGTCTTTTGAAGAGGGCTTATATTTTTTCTCCACTCTAGGAGTTACCCCTCTGTTAGAAGCTGGTTCTTTAAAGGCTTCTTTGCCTTGGTCCAGAATACTTGGCAACATGGGAAGATATTGTGTCCCCTTTGTTGCAGGTGCCAGGGTTTCCAGCAGGAAACATGTATCCCCCTTCTCTTCCTCTAGGGGCACTCCAAACTGATTTGCTGCCCTCTTAACAATTTCGTTGTAGAAAGCAATGTCATCTGGGGGGATGCTTTCGAAGGATAGTTGCAGATTTTCTCCTCTGGACTCTTGGTGTCGAGATCGTTCCATTCGTCCTCGAAGGTTTCTTCGTTTTCCTCTTCCTCCGGTACGTTTCCATATTCCTCGGGGTCTTCGCCTCGAAGTTCCGGCATCGGTGGGGATTCGAGGATACCTTCTTCCTCTCCCTCTGCGTCTTCAGCCTCTTCGGCGTCAACTTTTTCCGGTTCAGCCTCCGGTGTCTTAGGGATTCGAAAATCTTTTAATGGTTCGTCGAATTCCTTTTTTCTCTGTAAGAGCACAGCCATCTCGTCCTCGAGTCTTCTCTTTTTCTTTTTGACTTCGAAGGCCCTTTCGGCATCGGAGGCCGGGGACTTGCTTTTCTTTTCGGCATCGTGCCCTTTTTTGCGGGTTCGTCGTCGACCCTTGGCTTTGGAGCCTTGTGCGATTTTCCCTCTTTGGTAACCTTTGGATGGGTCCCGCTGGCTTCTTTTGATCACGGCTGACCTTCGATCGCCTTTTTGCTCGGCGTCGGGGCTGCGCCTTGGGTGTTTTTGGTTCGTGGCCCTTCGGTTCCGACGGATCTTTATGTCTTACCTTCTCAGTCTTCTTTCTCGACTCCTTTGCCTTCTTTTCGGCGCGGCTCTTTTCGGCGTCTTTTTCTAGAATTTCGACGTCCGATCCTTCGTGTGTCGATTCTGCTGGAGCTGCATGCTCCTCTCCGTCGATGGAGAAACCCATGTCCCTCATGGAAGGTTTCTTCGTCGACTGCGACATCGTGGTGTAGTGGGCATGTCTCTGGTTTCGCCGCGTCCCGTGAGTCTTCGGCAGGAACGCTGCACAGGCCTCACAGTCCTTGTCCTGGTGATCCTTGGGCAGGCAGAGGTTGTACACGTTGTGTGGATCTCGTTGTGCGTATTTGTGGTGGCACTTTGGGCAGAATTTGAAAGGGGTCTTCTCCATGGCCCCTACCTCGCCATTTCTGGCCTGGAGCAGTCCTCTGGTGTAGAAATGGCCGCTCTGCTTCTGTCTACGACTACGTCCTCGTTGCTCAATGTTTCTTCGTTGATATTTCGATGACTATCTTTTCTTGAAGTTTTTTCGGGAAAAACGCAAACTTTTTTCGGAGCTTCCCGTCTTGCTTCCAGACCCAATTGCGGAAAAAAGAATCTGAAGATGGCCACCACGCACGTCGACCTCCAGGATACCGTCTGACGTCACACAGGGGACGTACCTGGCACCAAATGGTGGTCGACAGCGACCAAAACAAGAAAAATAAATAAATAACAGACAATTCTGGACCCAACCACTAGATGGCGGAATGAAGCACAGCATGTGAATCCAGAAAAGGATTCACGCTGCAAAACATAAGGTTCTACTTGGAGGAAAAAGAATCATTGATCACAAAACTCTAGAGACGAGTGAGTTATCGATTTGAGTTCCCCAGGAGCAAGACTGTGTTGGCGGGTCACCTGGCAGTTCACCACAGGAGCAGATGCTGATATCACCAGGCCAAAATAGGGTACATCAATACCTTGTTGCAAGAACGCAATGGTTCAACTGTGGAAGATGCCAGCTGTACAAGTTCTGCAAGCAGGTTAGCCTTGTTCTCCTCAACAGGCACAGACATCAAGAACAACTGAAGCCTCAAAGAAATGCCTTAAATGAGGCAACTTCCTCGATGAGAGGCCCTCAATGATACTTAATATTCATTCTGCAGGGCTAAAAAGTCACCAGCCTATGTCCCGGTGGAGAGGAGAAGGATGCCTGCCTCACTGCTACCATATTTGTCATGATATATACGATATTCAGCATCTGAATGGGGTTCGAGTCAGGGCTAAACAGACCCTCCTCAATCAACTGTTGTGCTTTGTGTCAGGACCTGACCAAAATGGCCTCTGTCTATGGAAAATTTGCTATGCTTCATAATGGATCTTAAGTCGGGGTATATGCCACTGAGGACAGTATGAAGTAACCAGCAAGGCCTTTGCCAGAAGAGAGGGTGGGGAATCAAGTGGAACTGCATCATAATGAGGGCAAAAAGGGGTCAACAGTGCTGGGGAGATAGCTGTCAGCATAGGCCTGGTTTGAGCCCCGGGCAGCTATTCAGGGCACATAGGCATACTAGAGAGAGATATTTGGGGGTCGAGCAGAAGAGGATCCAAATCACCTGTGTGAAAGTCGCAACTTGTCAGAGTCAGCACCAGGGGCTGGACTCTAAGAAAGGAGCAGGAGGATCCAATTTTGGAGCCAAAGTAGGCAATGGGTCGATTTCCATCAAGATTGTCTTTGAACAGAACATCAAAAAGAGGTGTGAATGCTTGTTATGGCTACAGGACCTGTCCTTTTAAGTGGCTGACTTGTTAGTCAAAGTGGAGCTGTAGCACCTCCTGGGTATGAAATGGAGGATGGCACAATGTTCATCTTGAGCCCGCAACATGTAGAGTTTGACCTCCAACTCCTTGACTGCCTCGGTGTGCGTATGGCCATGCTTTGCACATCACTTGGATTTGCATTTGGCAACAGTTACACCTTTTCTCTCTGATATTCTAGCTTCGGAGAAGAAAACAACATATAAGAAAAAGTTAACTACCTGCGGTCACAAACTTTCTGGTGGATATTCCATCAACCTGTTGATTGCTCACCTGTACAATAATCCCAAGCGTCAGACTGGATCCGGAAACTTCAAAGCCCTCAGGATGCCAATAGGGGGCGCTGGCTTAGTTTCGATGCTGGAAGCTACATCTGATCAAGACACTAATCCATTCAGCGCTCACCTCTGCGTAACATGTGTTTCCATCTAGTTTTTCCAAGCCTTTGAGGCCATCAGATGGACTGGCATTGACATTGACTAGTGCAGTATCAAACTGGTAATTGGAACCATATAATCTTTCTCTAAAACACATCTATCAAATGGTGAAGCAGGTGGAATTAGTGCAGGTAGCCAGAGTATCCACCAGAAAGATAGTCGCCACAGGTAAGGAAATGTTTCTTCTGATCGATACTTCTACCTGCAGAATACACACTTGTAAAATAGATTCCCTAGCAGTACCCTTCGTAGGAAGAGGGTTGACGCACAAGTTACTAACTTGTGTAACGATATATCTGTAAGAGACAGTAGTTAGTGACAGATTCCTTACCTTAGAATATCCCCAGGCTGGATCCGGAAAGTTTTTGCGTAGCAGTACCCTTGCGCGTCGGTAGGCGGCGTCGTGCGGCTCCGCGTCCGTCGTCGGCATCGCCGGGATGACGTCGCGGGCAGTACTTAGACGCCGCCCCTGCGCGCTGTCAGTTCTGTACACGACTTTCCGCGCCAGGAACGCAGAGCCATGCAAGAAGCTGACATAGGTGCCTGAAAAATACTAGGGCCCTGAAAGGGATGTCCTTAACCCTAGAAATCAGTTCGCAGAACGGGGAGGATGGGTGGGGCGGTAAGGAATCTGTCACTAACTACTGTCTCTTACAGATATATCGTTACACAAGTTAGTAACTTGTGCATCTGAAAGAGACACGTTAGTGACAGATTCCTTACCTTAGAATAGATACCCCAGCAATACCAACCCCGGTGGTGGGTCTGCGAACAAAGATCAGACAAGGAAGTCCCGGCGGACAGAACGGCCAAAGAGGCTGTCCCTCCGGACCTGGCTGTCAAGGCAGTAATGCTTGGTAAACGGGTGCAGCCAGGCCCACGTAGCTGCCTGACAGATATCCTGCAGCGGAACACCGCGGCCTAAAGCCGTGGTAGCAGCCGTTGCCCTGGTGGAATGGGCACGCAGCCCAACAGGAGGCTCCTTCTTAGCCAAAAAATAGCAGGCTTTGATACACAAGGTTACCCAGCGGGAGATGGTTCTCTTGTGCACCGCCCGACCTTTTTGGCGCCCACGTAGCCAACAAAGAGCTGGTCATCCACCCGGAAGTGTTGTGTGCGGTTGATATAAAAGGAAAGCGCACGTTTTGGGTCCAGACGGTGGAGCCTCTCTTCCTCTCTGGAAGGATGCGGAGGCGGAAAGAAGGTGGGCAAAGTGATGGTCTGCCCAATGTGGAAGGCAGTAACCACCTTTGGCAAGAAGGACGGACGCGTCCTAAGAACAACCTTGTCTGGATGGACAGACAGAAAGGGAGGTTTGCATGATAGAGCCTGGAGCTTACTCACCCGCCGAGCGGAGGTGATGGCCACCAGAAAGGCTGTCTTCAGAGTCAGAAGACGAAGAGGACAGTTATGGAGAGGCTCAAAGGGAGCGCACATTAAAAAGGTAAGAACCAAGTTCAAGTCCCACTGAGGTATGACAAACGGAACAGGAGGGAAGAGGTGTGTGATGCCTTTTAGAAACCTGTTAACAGGGGACTTAAAAAGAGAGGGCTGATCAGGGAGCCTGAGGAAGGCCGAGATTGCACAAAGATAGCCCTTGATGGTACCCATGGCCAGAGAAAGAAGGAACAGAAGAACCTCAGAAAGAGGGGCAGAGAGGGGATTCACAGCCTTTGCTGTGCACCATGCCACAAACTTGTTCCACCTGCAGGCGTATACCACCTTAGTGGAGGGACGCCTGGCTGCCAGAATCACATCACAAACTTCGGGAGGCAGGTCGAAAGGAATCAACTGCCGCCGCTCAATCTCCACGCAAGCAGGTGGAGACTGGACAGGTTCGGGTGGAGGACTGTCCCCTGCTGCTGCGACAGAAGATCCTCCCGAAGAGGCAGACGGATCGGGGGATCGACGCTCATACTGAGTAGCTCGGGATACCAAACTCTTCGAGCCCAGTCCGGAGCCACAAGGATGACTTGGGCCCGGTCGCGCCGAATCTTCTTCAACACTCTGGGTAGAAGTGGTATAGGCGGAAAAGCGTACAACAGACCGCAACTCCACTCGCGACGAAAAGCGTCGCCGAGCGAGTGCCGCCTTGGAAATTCCAACGTGCAGAACTGATGACATTGCGCGTTCTCTTCGGTGGCGAATAGATCTAACCAAGGCTCTCCCCACTGTAGAAAGAGTCCTTGCGCCACTTCCGAGTGAAGACGCCATTCGTGATCCATCATGCACCTGCGGCTGAGTTCGTCCGCCCTGGCGTTCAGGGAACCTGCCAGGTGTTGAACCATCAGGAATATGCCCTGATGTTCCAGCCATGTCCAGAGGCGCAGAGCCTCCTGACATAGGGTCCACGACCCCACCCCGCCTTGTTTGTTGCAGTACCACATGGCGGTGGTGTTGTCTGTGAACACCTGCACTACCGTCCCTTTGACAGAGGGAAGGAATGCCTTGAGTGCAAGACTGATCGCCCGGAGCTCCAGAAGGTTGATATGGAGCCGGGACTCCGCCGGAGACCAGAGGCCTCTGATCTCCGCCTCTCCCATGTGACCGCCCCATCCCAGAAGGGACGCGCCCGTCACAACTGTGCGCTCTGGCTGGGGAAGGGAGAGGGATCTGCCCATGACCCATTGCCGGTTCGAAAGCCACCACTGCAACTGTTTTGCAGTCCCCTCCGAGATCTGGACGTGATCGGACAGGTTGCCCTGGTGCTGCGCCCACTGGAACTTCAGGTCCCACTGCAGAGCCCGCATATGCCATCTGGCATGATCAACCAGCAGGATGCAGGAGGCCATGAGGCCCAGCAGCCTCAGGGTCATCCGTACCGAAACCCAGGATAGAGGCTGAAAGATCGGAATCATAGCCTGAATATCCCGGACTCGCCGTTCGGGAGGATAGGCCCGAAACTGCGTCATGTCCAGAACTGCTCCGATGAAAAGGAGCTGTGGAGAAGGAATCAGATGTGACTTCGGCACATTGATGGAGAACCCCAGCGAGTGCAGGAGTTCGGCCGTAGTCTGGAGGTGGGAGACGACTGCCTGGGACGAGCCCGCCTTCAGCAGCCAGTCGTCGAGGTAGGGGAAGACTGGAACCCCTGCCCGGCGCAGATGAGCTGCGACCACCGCCATCACTTTCGTGAACACCCGAGGGGCACTGGTAAGGCCAAAGGGGAGCACGGTGAACTGAAAATGCTCGAGGCCTACCGTGAACCGCAGGTAACGCCGGTGGGCCGGCAGGTCGAGGATGTGGAAATAAGCGTCCTGTAAGTCCAACGCTACCAACCAGTCTCCAGGGTCGAGGGCAGTCAAGACCTGAGCTAGGGTGAGCATCTTGAACTTCTCCTTCCGGAGGAAGCGATTGACGTTCCGGAGGTCCAAGATAGGACGCATGTCCTCCTTGTCCTTCTTGGGCACCAGAAAGTAGTGGGAGTAGCAACCACGTCCTACTTCTGGGGTCGGAACATGATCGATGGCCCTCTTGGCCAAGAGGGCCGTGACTTCCTTCTGCAGAAGCACCAAGTGATCCCGACATGCGGTGGAATTGAGGCGGCATGGCTGGGGGGGTGGTCTCGAAGGGGAGGGAGTAGCCCCTTCGGACAATGTCCAAGACCCACCTGTCCGAGGTGATGGCACGCCAGTGGTGAAGGTGATGGCGGACCCTGCCACCTACTGGCGTGCTGTGCACCTGAAAGGAAGGACTAGGAGGGCTTGGAGGCCGCGGACAGGGCGGGGTTGGTGGCCTGACCCGCACGCTGGTTGCCTGACCCGCCACGGCGGGAGCCACGTCCTCGGCCACGCGAAGACGCTTGCTGCGCGGGCCGGTGGCTGGGCAGCGGACGTGACTGGGCGCCCCTTCCGTGGCCACGAAAGGGGCGAAAAGCAGAGGTTAGCAGAGGGCGCACAGCAGAAAGGCCCAGGCACTTGGCAGTAGCCCGTGAGTCCTTAAAACGCTCCAGCGCATGGTCTGCTTTGGTACCAAAAAGACCGACTCCATCAAAGGGCATGTCCATGAGTGTGTTTTGGACATCACCCGAGAAACCAGTTGTCCTCAGCCAGGCGTGGCGACGCAGCGCCACCGTCGTTGCAAGCGATCTGCCCAGCGAGTCGGCGGTATCAAGGCCACAACGGATGGTGTACTTTGTCGCATCCCTTTCTTCCGCAATGGCGCGGGAAAGCAGTGTCTGGACCTCCTCAGGACACTGGGGCAAAACGAGCGCCACCGAATCCCACAGAGAGTGGGAGTATCGGCCCAAAAGGCAAGCGGTGTTGACGGACCGCAAGCCAGCACTGGAGGAAGAAAAGGCCTTCTTCCCAAATTGATCCAGGAGTTTGGATTCCCTATCCGGAGGGGCGGTAGGGAAGGCGGTTTGGGAGGCAGAGGCTTGGACAACCAAGCTCTCGGGGGTGGGATGTTGAGAGAGAAACAAGGGGTCGCCCGGAGCAAGGCGATGGCGTCGGGCCACGTTCCTATCCACAGGAGCCCCTGTGGCGGGCTTGGACCAGTGCCCAAAAGAACGTCAGAAAGTGCATCATTAAACGGCAGCAATGGCTCCGAGGAGGTAGCTGCCGGCTGAAGCACTTCCGTCAGGAGGTTAGTCCTGACAGCCACTGTAGGCAATTGGAGGTGTAAGGCTCCAGCTGCTCTACGGGAGGAGACAGCATGCCAGTGTCAGGGGAAGTGTCCAGACCACTGGCATCCCCAAGTTCCTCTGCCCAGTCCTGATCATAGTCACACTGCTGTGTGAGAGGGTCATCCGACCCCTCCCAGCTCTCCTGGTCCTCCTCCGGTTCAAAATAAGGAGGAGGAGGGACGTCCGGGACCCAAGGTCTCATTGGCGCCGGAGCCGGCGTTGAACGACGTCGGTCCGACGCCGCGTCCGGATCCGGAGATAACCGGGGAACGACGCCGCCCGGAGGCCCGGGCGGCGTCAGGAACGGCACCGGGGACATCGGCGTCGGCGTGGTTAGGTCAACCGGCGTCGATGGGGGTTGCGGTACCGCCGGGGCCGGGAGCGAGGCTGGTGGGACAGGCGGCGCCGGGACCGGAGTCGGCGGCGGCGCCGGGGCAACCCCATCAGGGCCCGCGGGGCCCGAAGGCGCACCGGAGGGGGCCTTGAGGCCCGAAGAGGCGGGCCATGGCTGACAGGAATTCCTGTATCTCGGCCGGAGTCGCCCCCGAACCCGGGAAGGACGGGTAATGCGGGGGCGGCTGGACAGGCACTTCCGGAGCCGCGGGGACGGTGCAGACAGGGGCACCAGCCGAGTTGCGAGACCGGCGAGGCGAAGTCTTAGAGCGATGGTGCTTCTTAGACTTTTTGTGCTTCGACTTACCCAAGGAGTGCGAAGACTTGGACTCCGACGACCGGCGAGCACTCCGCGACCGGCCCCTCGACCTCTCGCGTGACCGGGGCTTGGTGCGGCGCGGAGCCGACTGCCGGACCTCGAGGAGCTTTCGAGACCGCTCTCGCAAAGCCTTCGGGTGCAAGGCCCGGCAGTCGGAACACGACTTCGTGTCGTGGTCGCGGCCGAGACAGTAGAGACACTAAGTGCGGGTCTGTGATCGACATCATTCGACGCAAAACCAAAGGGGATGATGGACGGAGTGTTGAACATTGCAAGCACTCACCCCCAGTCAACTGATCTGGGTTTAATCCATCATCATTCTTTAGCTCACTCCGCCACCCCAGTTCAGACATGGCCATATGCAAATCAGTCTGACCCTGTGCCTCATGGGAACAGTCCAGCCCGAACTGCCAAGCCATGTCTTCCCTGGACCGGAAACAAGCATCCTGGGACCGGTTTCTGGCTAATCAGCCGTCATCAGCCAGGCTAGCTTGAATCCAGTGGCAAAGTGAGCAATGGATCCACGTCTGGGCATACCCTGCCAACTTAGGGCAAACAAAGCAAAACCAAAGGGGATGATGGACGGAGTGTTGAACATTGCAAGCACTCACCCCCAGTCAACTGGAGGATGCTTGTTTCCGGTCCAGGTGATGTGAAGGGGTGGGGTTAAGGCAGAGGTGCTTTAAAGGAGGAGAGATCAGAGAACGCGATATTTGGACGGTGTAAATCACGTCGGAAAGGCGATGGCACCATAAGAGATCAAAGGTAAATGCTAGTTAGGATGATCGTAAATAGGTAGATTGCGAGAGGGGTTTACTTTAAGCATTTGGCAAGCGATTAATGGGGGATCCTTAAGAGGGAAACGGGGAGTAAAGAAGAGGAGGTTAATGAGCAGGTGAGAGGTTTGCCTGGGGATTTATTAAGTGGTTATATGTGGCCACGTATTTTAGCGGGAAACGTTGATTAAGAGGTGAACTTTTTGTATTACACAACATTGTAAATGTATTGGCTGTGTAAATACACAATCTAATATCGATGTTTTAAATTTGTAGAAAACCCCTGACGAAGGGCCAAGAACAGGCCCGAAATGCATTGGGTTAGAAAGAGCAACTATTATGGATAAGCAACGTACACTTCTAGCTTCAGATTAAGGCCTGGATCGGCATGTCTGTTGCTTTTAGAAACACAGTGAAAACGGAAATGTCTCTCATGTGATAAGAGAAGAAACGAAATTGTGAAAATGTTTGGATTACATGGATTAATAAATCTGGAGAAATATGGATAAATTTATGGTATCTTTGTGTATGTATCAAGGATTCAGCTGTGCGTCTGGGATTGGGGTGTTTGCACACTCCTACCTTCGAAGTGACACATCCCTGTGTGCCATGCCTGCAATCCACTGCCTGAGGCCTAGGAAAGTCACCCTTCTAGCAGGGTGCACTAGCTCTAAGATGAGGGTACAGAGGCATGAGCCCTGTACCCCTACAGTGTCTAAGTCCTTGGACATTGTAAGTGTAGTAAAGCCATAAAGAGATAGTATGCTCTGGGAGTTGGTCACTACGAACTCCACAACTCCATAATGGCTTTACTAAAAACTGGAAAGTTTGGTAGCAAACGTCTCAGCACATTAAACCCACACTGATGCCAGTGTGGGATTTAATGTAAAATGCACCCAGAGGTAATCTTAGAGATGCCCCCTGAAAATCGACCAGCCCTGGTGTGGTTCCTGAAAGGCTACCCGCCATTTGCCACCACCAGACAAGTTTCTGGACCCCTGGATAGAGAGGCCCCGCTCTCTGGGGCCAGCAACAAAGCCCTTCCTGGGCAGAGGTGTTATGCCTCCTCCTCCAGGATGCCCCCAGCAACTGGCTCCCACCGGTTCTGGCCCCACTTTGGGCGGGAGAATCAGCAGGAAATCCAAGCTACGAAGAGAGGTGTGCCCACCTTTGCCAACCCCACCCCTCAGGTGGGGAAGGGGAGGTGAAGCACACATCTCAGTCCACTCAATCTTGAAAATGAGGGGACTCAGCCAATTAGGGAGAAGCTCATGCCCCTCCCACTCGAGGGGGGCATAATAGGGGGTGTACCCACCTCAAGGAAGGGACCCATTGGTCCCGACCTGCACAACTCTTTAACGCCCCTAAATCTAGTATTTAGGGGCGACCCTGAACCTTGCCTCCTCAGATTCGAGAAAGAAAGTAGGACCGAAGAGCCGTGCTGACCCAGGAAGGAGAAGAGGACACCAACTGCCATAGCCCCAGCCCTACCGGCCCGTCCTGTCTACACCCTGCCTACAGCGAAAACCCCGGCGAGTCCAGCAGCCAGCAACCCCCAGAGCCCGGAGGACCTGCCCTGCGACATTCCAACAGACTCCGTCTCCCGTGAGCACCGGATTTGCTCAACCAAAGACTCGGCTCCAGAATCCAGATTCCGTCAACTCTGCGATTCGAGTGGCCCAACACCCCAAGGAGGTCTCCCTAGCGATCCTGATTTGGCGATCCCAGACCTCCCTCAAGACTCCAGATGACGCCTGCAGCCTGAACCTGAAGGGTCCCCTCTGGGGACTCCCTGGAGTCTGGGCACACTATACCTCATTTTGGTATGGTATTACAGAGCCAGCTTTCTACAAAAACATGTATGCAAGGACCTAGCAGACAAGATTTTTTGGATTAGTACTCGTGCACCTTCCAGAAAGCTGGATGTCAAGGATTCTCTGTGAAGGAAGGAAGGCATGAAGAAGAGTATTTTTCAGAACAGATCCTTTGAACGAGGTGCTGGGCGGGCTCCAGGTGAAATTTGGGTCTGTTGAATAAAAAGCTGAGGTCTAATAGTACCAAGACTGGAGACTGCAGAGGATGTCTCGCCATCTCTGGAGACCTGGCTTTGATCAGCCATTCGCCCAGGTATGGGAAGATGGGAATACCCAACAGTCTTAGATGGAACTCAACCAGGGCCATCAATTGTTTGACAACTTGAGGTGCTATCAAACCAAAACGAAGTACTGCATACTGGTAATATATAGAAACCGCAACAAAACACAAGTACTTCCGATGGGATCGCAGGACCGAGATGTGAAAATGAGCCCTCTGCAGATCGAGCTACACATCCAGACCCTGCTTCAAGTGCTAGCCAGACCAAGCTAGGATCAGACGTAGAGTGCTATCATTCTTGGGAACAAGGAAATAACTTGAGTAACATCCTTGCCAAATCTCCTGCTCTGGGAAGAACTTCCACAGATTCAGGAGATGTGTTGCCACTTCTTGCTGTAGAATAGAAAGGTGATCTGCCGTAAAGGAAGAGGGCGGGTGAGGGATTGGTGTGGAACCTGGAGTATGGAACACGCGACCCTTTCAATGATTTGAAGGAACCACTGGTCCAAAGTAATGGCCTTTCAGGCCAAGAGAGGACCTCTCCCTCCCCCTCAGGTTCCGTATGGGTTTGGAGAAGCAATCTAGACATGCTTTCATGGTGGTGCAGGGGGAGGAGGAAGAGACATACTGGATGGATCGACGGCCTTTACCTCTGGCTCTACCCCTATATAGTTTGACAAGAGGATTATGGGATTGTTGAAGTTGTGGCTGGAAGGACTGCTGCTGGAAAATCCTCTGGAGGATCCCCGAAAGCAACAGCAATGACAGTCTGGGAGGGGCTGAGGCTGCTGGAGACCCAAAGATCTGGCTGCAGACTTGTTTGCAATAAAACGATCAAAGGCAGCATCAGCTTTGCACACAAAAAGACGTGTTCCATCAAAGGGACGGATCCAGTGGGTTGGCTCACACACTGGATGAAAACTCCAAAGTCCAAAGCCAGGCATGGTGACGCAGAGAAATCGAAGTCCCCAGGGGGCATGTCACGGAACCTACCTAGTAAAGGCCAGATTTAACCCCTTGCATGCATCAGACGCGCGGGAGCCATCCAACACAAAAGTGCTCATGTGCCTCGGATGGCTCCAGCACGTCCAAATACATAGCACTAGATATCCCTCTGGCGCCTGCACCAGAGGGATTTCCTTTGTATCAAAATAGCCTTGGGAGCTGGGGGAAGAGCTTCCCCAGCTCCTGAGGCTGTTCTGATTGTTTCAGTGAAATGACAATCAGCGCTCAAGGCGAGCGGACGTCATTTCACTGAAACTGAAATGAGCCAATCGGCTTGTTTCAGTTTCACTGCCTATGTGCTTGTGGGGCTGTCGCAGCCCCCGGCAGATAGGCAGACGGGAGAGGTATCTTTGGAAAGGGGAGAATCTCCAATTGCCAATGGTACCCCTCCCTAGTGGATCCCTTCTTGGGGATTGCTGCAGGAGGGAGATACCCAAGCAGGGATCCACCCACTAGGCACCAGGGAGGGGGGGGGAACGGCCCCTTGAGCAAGGACTTTTGCTCTCCCCCTTCGTTGTGGCAATAATCAGTCTTTCTGCCCCCCATGGGGGGCAGATAGGGCAGAAAGAACACTAGGCACCATGGATTTATGTATATAGCGGTGAGGGAACCTTTTGGAATCGATCAGCATTTTGGCTAAAAGCGTGCACGTTTTGCATTGCTTTCTATTGCAACGCGTGCACGTTTGGCGTTTCCCTTGCGGGAGCGAGCAGAGGCGCCATCTGTTCGCAATTATCGTGCTCGCTCCCGCAAGGTAAACGCCATGCGCCACAGGAAAGCCTTTGTCCACACTGATCAGAAGGTGAGGCACTCTGGGGAGTGCCGTGTGTCTGTTGCTAGTTTTCCAACACTGGAAGTTGATTGCTGACCAGCGCGGGCAGTAAGCATTAATCTCCCTGCGGGCTTGGAGAAATGCGGGGCGCTGTTTGCATCTGCGAGGTGACGTGTGCTTACTTTTTAGGTGTTACGGTTGTTGGGAGATCGCACACGTTCACTTCAGTGTTGTATTCAAGCAAGGCAGGTGGGACACTCTTGCCTGGTTTTTATTATTAAGAATCAGTCCTGTCGTTGAAGTGACCAGAAAATAACTAAATAATACGAATGGGAATAGCAATAGTTGTACCAACCTGTTTTAGAGAGCGCTTCATACCGCACTTCCACTGCATCTAAGCGCTGTAAATAACGTGTCACTATTACCCAATTTGCTTGCATTCCTGAACTCGCACAGCTAGCCGGCTTGCGGTGAGCTGAACATACAAGCCCCAGCGGGCAGGACATGCTTGTTGTCTGAGGACAAGCTCTTTGAAGTAGAATCAGGAATTAAATTGGAAAAAGACGCGACGGCTGAGGCGACCCTGCGAAGGGTGGCCACGAGTGCCGGGGTCATCGCAGTTGATTTGAGCGCCACGAGGGCTGCAGATGGCTTTTATTGCCTGAGAGGAAGTTGCCACAGTAACCCAGGGGAATCAGTCTGCGTGTCAAGAGATCACGCCAACGTGATTTTCGAGAGGACTCCTGTTGTCATGTCCTGGTCTGAACCCAGGCGCTCCGAGGGAAGCGGAAACGAGAAATAGGCGCTTAAGTGGCCACGACAGCGAGACTCAAATGTGGAGAATTTCAAAGCGGATCAAACCGGCACCCTCAATTATTTTGAAACTTGACCTATGTACCAAGTGCACATGCATTGGTGTATCTGGACAGCTGCAATTTGCTCCTGCGCTGCTGGGGCATAAACCTACCGAGCACTTCATCTCATCATCATGAAACCTTTTGGTGAACGTTCGCTTTAGAAGTTCTTTGTAACATAACATAGCATGCTGACATGTTCAGGGTGCGTGGCTTGGGTCTGAGTCACAGGCCGACTAGGGTTCGCCCTATGCTGCTTGCCTGCCTTCAGGAGCTTGGGAGGAGTTTTGGGGTGTGAACCCCTGCTTATAATTTAGCCTTCCTTCAATATAGCAGGAGTCGGTGGCATCTGGGCCCTTTAAAGACTGTGTGGGCCCTGTTCCTGTCAGCAGCCTCCACTGCTATTCTATTTCCTTCCTCCTTTATGGGGTGTATTTATTCGGCAGTAGCCCTGCCTTTGCATAAATAAATATAAATTCAATTGGTGTATGGCTACTGCTTATGTCACCAATTTCGTTTTTGCCCTTGGTTGGAAAACTTTTACTCATTTAGGGAGAGGATGTGGCTTAACGGCTAGAGCAGCCAAGTTTGAACCTGGGGACCCAGGTTCGAGTCTGGCGGGAGGCTCAGACATCCTGTGATTCTGGGCAAATCACTTAATCTCCCCGTGCCTAAAAAAACATGAATGTGTCCACCTGTAATGCAGCTGGTGCTCATGTAAAGCGCTCTAATACTATCTGGTCGAGTTTGCGCTATATAAAACGGCAAAATAAAAAAATTTGCCAGCATCTCTGCCCGGCTTAGGTCCCGATGTGGATTACAGGGCCCTCTCTGATAACCTCCCTTTTCGGTGTTCAGGCACACACCATCCTTCTGTCCTTGTGGCAAAGCTGGTTAGTCCTTACTACAACTATAATTTGCACATACCTTTACCTGTCACTCCGCCATGTGCTGCGTCCCTTAAGGAAAACCGTACGTCAATGATCATTCATGCTCAACATGAAAACAATTCCCACATAGGTTATAAACAAAGACACCCTTCTAACAACACACTCTATACAGGGTAACTGGCTATCCATGTGGGTAAATGCTTCACTGCCCCAAATAGATGAAGCAAGCACTAAAAACAAGCATTGGCATAGCCAATAGGTCGCGCCTTTGGGACCTTGTAAGTATTTAGTTATGCAGCACAATATCCTTGGTGCAACAACATCAACTGTTGCATGGCTAAACACTTATAAGGTCCCAAAAGCGAGACCTATTGGCTATGCCAATGCTTGTTATACGTAGGGGCTGTCCAGAATGGATATGTCAATGTCCCCCTCCCTCCCCCCACGGGACAGTCTTTCCGGTCCCCCTGGGGGGCAGATGGGGTTATCTCATATCTGCTACCCGGGGGGCAGAAAGCCCACTAGACAATAGGGATTTTTTGGGGGGGATAAAAGACTGGTTGGGGCTGTCCACAATGGGCTTGGCCATTCCTCCACCCCACATAAATGGGGACTGAAGTTGTTCTGGGGGAGGGTGTCTAATGCAGAGTCAGCCTTAAAACGCATATAAAAATATATATATAGCGTTTAGAGCTCGCTGGACTATCCCCTCAATCCCTATGTTTTTGGCCCTTCCCAGTTGCAGGCCCTTGGCCCACCCACACAAGTGAGGTGTAATTTTACCTGGGAGACCAAGGGGAACGCTGGGTGGAAGGGAATTAGTGCCGGTGTAGTGAACCCAGACAGAAATGTGAGAAAAATTTAATTTTTTTAACTACCTTTGAGGTTTGCAGGGGATTCTGGGTAAGAAAACGTTGGGGGTTCCACGGAAGTCACATCTTCCTAGACTCCCCCGGTTGTCTAGTTTTCAGAAATGCCTGGGATTGGTAGGTTTCCCTAGATGGCCGCCGAGCCCGGGATCTAAAACACAGGTGACTCCCTCGCAAAACAAGGTCTTTTTGTAATCAATAATTTTGAAGTCTCCACAGTACGTTTTGGGCCATTTCCTGTCGCGGGCACTAGGCCTACCCACACAAGTGAGGTACCATTTTTATCGGGAGACTTAGGGGAATGCTGGGTGGGTGGAAGTTTGTGGCTCCCTGCAGATTCCAGAACTTTCCATCACAGAAATGTGAGGAAAATAGGCTGTTTTACAAAGTTTGAGGTTTGCAAGGGATTCTGGGTGACAGAACCTGGTGAGAGCCACACAAGTCACCCCATCTTGGATTTCCCAAGGTGTCTAGTTTTCAAAAATATACAGGTTTGCTAGGTTTCCCTAGGTGCCGGGTGAGCCAGGGTCCCAAATCCACAGCTAGGCACATTGCAAATAAAGGGTCAGTTTTCTGTGTAAAAATGTGATAGGCCCACGTTGCGTTTTGGGCTGTTTCCTGTCGTGGGCACTTGGCCTACCCACACAAGTGAGGCACCACTTTTATTGGGAGACTTGGGGGAATGCTGGGTGGGTGGAAGTTTGTGGTTCCCCTTAGATTACAGAACTTTCCATCACAGAAATGTGAGGAAAGGAAAATGCTACTTACCACAGTATGCATCTGTTCTTGGCATGTAGAGCTGTAGAATCTCATGCTATGCATAGATCGCCATCTAGTGTTGGGTCCGGATGTTTGCACTTTGTTTTTCTTCGAAGAAGTCTTTCCAGTCACGAGGTAGGTGACTTCTCCTTTTGGTGATAGTGCGCATGGGCATCGACTCCATCCTTAGATTGTTTTGCCGCAGAGGGTGATGATGGAGTTTGTTAAGAGTAGTAAAAGAGAGATGTCCATGTATATTGCATCTAAGTAAGATATTACTGCAACAGGTATAGGTTCCTGGGGAGGCGGGCAGGCGCATGAGATTCTATAGCTCTACATGCCAAGAACAGATGCACACTGTGGTAAGTAGCATTTTCCGTTCGAGGCATGTGAGCCATAAATCACATGCTAAGAATAGACTATATAGCAGTTATCTCCCAAAGCGGTGGCTAACCTGTAGCAGTGGTCTGAAATAATGTACGTAAAACTGCCTGGCCCACACTAGCTTGTTGTCTTGCTAACACATCTACACAATAGTGTTTTGTGAATGTGTGTGGTGTAGACCATGTTGCAGCTCTGCAGATGTCATCTATGGGTATTTTCCTAAAAATGCCATAGAAGCCCCCAGTTTGCGTGCAGAATGCGCTCTAGGGGGAACTGTTAATGTGCATTTAGCTTTGATGTAGCATATTTGAATGCACTTAACTATCCAGCGTGCAATACTTTATTTTGATATTGTATTGCCTTTATGTGGTGGAGCAAAAGCAACAAAAAGTTACTTGGTTTTCCTGAAAGGTTTTGTCCTTTCTATATAGTAAAGTAACGCTCTTTTGACATCTAAGGTGTGAAGAGCACGTTCTGCCACTGAATCTGGTTGAGGGAAGAACACAGGCAACTCAACAGATTGGTTGATATGAAAGGCAGAAATGACTTAAGGTTAAGATTTGGGGTTAGTCCTTAGAGCCACTCTGTTTTGGTGTATTTGTAAAAATGGCGCTTCTATGGTTAGTGCCTGAAGCTCACCCACTCTCCTTAGAGATGTGATGGCTATAAGGAAGGCTACCTTCCATGTGAGAAATTGTAGTTCACATTTGTGCAATGGCTCTAAAGGCGGACCCATGAGTCTTGTAAGAACAATGTTTAGATTCCACACTGGAGCAGGTGGAAGTCTGGGTGGAATGATTCTTTTAAGTCCTTCCATAAATGCTTTAATAGCAGGCACTCTAAAAAGAGACAAGTGTCTGTTTTGAAGATATGCAGCTATTGCAGCAAGATGTAAGCGTATAGATGTGTACGCTAAATTGGAACGCTGTAGATGTAGTAGGTAGCAAATTATGTTTTGAATTGAAGCATCTAGCGGATTGATTTTATTGTTGTTACAGTAAATGACAAACCTCTTCCACTTTGCTGCATAGCATGCTCTTGTGGTAGGACGTCTAGCCTCTTTGATAATATTCATGCAGTCTGGCGGAAGATTAAGATAACCAAACTCTAGGATTTCAGGTGCCAGATCACAAGGTTGAGATGACCGGGATCTGGATGCCTTATCTCTCCACGGTTCTGAGTGAGAAGATTGGGAGTCAGGTGTAGTTTTTGGTGAGGAACTACTATTAGCTCCAACAGGGTTGTGAACCAGGGTTGACGGGCCCGTGTGCGAGCAACTAGGATTAGTGTCGGGGACTGCTGTAGGAGCTTCCGAACCACTCATGGAATGAGTGGGAGAGGCAAAAAAGGTGGGTGGCGAACAGGTCTGTGTCTGGGAAGCCCCACATTTGGAAGAATGGGAGGAGAACTTTAGGGTGGAGTTCCTATTCGTGGATCTGCTGTCGTTGACGACTGAGCAGATCTGCAATCTGGCTGTTTACTCCTGGGAGGAGTTCTGCAAGGAGATATATTTTCTGAGGTATGGCCCATCTCCAGATGCTCTGGGCTAGCTGAGAGAGCTGGAGAGTGTGTCCCAACCTGTTTTTGTATGTAGTGCATTGCTGTCATGTTGTCTGTGCGAATCAGGACAACTTTGCCTACTAGATGAAGTTGAAAGGCTTTCAATGCTAGAAAAATTTCTAGAAGTTCTAGATGGTTTATGTGGAGTTATTTCTGTTGCCGAGTCCACATGCCCTGAATGGTATGTTTTTGAAGATGAGCTCCCCAACCAGTGAGCGATGTGTCTGCCGTTCGCACTATTTGTGGAACCGGGTTGACGAATGGCCGCCCCTTGGAAAGGTTTTGTATGTTCCACCACTGCAGAGAGAGATGGGTGCGGCCATCCACCAACACTAGATCCGATAACTGACCTTGAGCCTGGTTCCACTGACGTGCTAAGCATTCCTGTAGGGGACGCATTTGGAGTCTTGCGTAAGGAACGATCAAAATGCAAGATGCCATCATTCCTAGCAGTTGCATGAACACTCAAGCTGGTAATGAGTGTTGAGGCTGAAACTTTGATATTAGAGTCTGCATGTTGCAGATCCTGACTGGGTTGGGACATGCTAGAGCTTTCGGAGTGTCTATTGTGGCTCCTAGATACACTTGTGTGTTGGATGGTTGGAGATGAGACTTGGTGAGGTTTACAGTGAACCCGAGGTCGTGAAGCAGTTGGACTGTTTTTCGAGTGTGGCGTAGGCAGCTATGTTGCGAGCTGGCTTATATTAGCCAGTCGTCTAGATAGGGGAAGACGTGAATGTGCTGTCTTCTTAGATGAGCCGAGACTATTGCTAGACACTTTGTGAAAACCCTGGGTGCTGTAGTTACTCCGAATGGGAGGACTTTGAATTGATAATGTTGGTTGTTGACCATAAAAACCTGAGGTATTTGCGGTGAGCGGGGTGAATGCAAATATGTAAATAGGCGTACTTTAGATCCAGAGTGGACAGAAAGTCGCCTTGCTGAAGGAGCGGGAGAACCTGTTGAAGTGTGACCATGTGAAAGTGGTCTGATTGGATGTGGAGATTTAGTTGTCGGAGGTCTAATATAGGTCTTAAAGAGCCATCCTTCTTGGGAATTAAGAAGCACAGGGAGTATACCCCGGTCCTTTGGTATTGTAATGGGACTGGTTTATTCTAGGAGAGAGAGAACCTCTTGCTTTAAGAGTGAGAGATGTTCCGGTGACATTGCATGTGGTCTTGGAAGGATATTTGGGGGATTTGCTGTAAGTTCCAGGCAGTAACCATATTGGATAATTTGCAGTACCCATTTGTCTGAAGTGATGGAGTTCCAGACAGGGAGAAATTGGGAGAGACGTCCCCCGACAGGAGTGGAATGATCGGAGGGTACAGGATGGAAGTCACGGTTTGTTGTTGGATGGGGAAGAGCGTGTGGAGTTGCCTCGGTTTCTTCCCTTACCATTGTTCCCTCTAAAACCTCCTCTGAAATAACCTCTTGGTGAGGGGGATTGAGTATTCATTTGTAAGAGGAGGAGGTAGTCTCTGTGGATATGTTTTTAGAGCCACCTCTATAAAAGGAGCGGCGAAAGGAACCTCTATTGGTGGGTGACTGCAAAGCCCCCATGGACTTTGCGACCTCTATCTTTTTTCATTTTTTCCAGCGAGGTGTCAACTGCTGGTCCAAAGAGATGTTCCCTATCAAAGGGTTGGTTGAGGATGGAGGTTTGTACCTCAGGTTTGAAACCTGAAATTCTCAACCAAGCATGCCTTCGTAAGAGTACACTAGTGTTAATTGTACGGGCTGCTGTGTCTGCCGCATCTAGGGCACACCTGATATAGGTATTTGTAATGAGCTTACCCTCTTGAATAAGATCGTTAGCCTAAGTCTTGTGTTCGTCGGGTAAGAACTGCATGAGTTTCTCTAACTCATCATAGTGAGCCCTGTCATAACGAGCCAACAAAGCTTGAGTTAGCTGCTTGTGAAGCTACTCTTTTGCCTGAGGCGTCAATGAGCTTGGACTCCTTATCTGGAGGAGGAGCTTCACCTGACGTTTGGGAGTTGGCTCTCTTGCGAGCATTAGACTACAAGAGAGTCTAAAGATAATTGACCTTTGATGTATGTAGGGTCGGTGGGTGCAGGCTTATATTTTTTCTCCACCCTAGGAGTAATAAATCTTGCCCTGACAGTCTTTGAAAATGTCATCAGTGTATTTTAACATGCCTTTGAGCATGGGTAATGTATGAGTGACTCTGTGAGAGGAGCTAAGGGTCTCAAAGCGGAAATCCTGCTCTAATGGTTCTGAATGTAACTCCACCCCGTGATATTGAGCAGCCCTATTAAGGAGCTCAACATATCCAATGTTGTCATCTAGCGGGGAGGGTCTGGAGGGGTACAAATTTGGATCATTATCTTGATCTGGATCAGTGTGATAATCCTGCCAAGGATCAGTGTCCTGTGGGTGTGAGAAAGTGCCATCTTTCTTGCATGGTATGCCCCCACTTTTTGCTTAATTGCTGATGTGCTTTGACGGAGTGTGCCCTGGGCTCCTGCCAACCAGGTACCCAGGGCCTGTGTTCCTTCCCTAAAACTGCATTGATGCCTACACCCAATTGGCATCCCTGGCCACAGGTCAGCCCCTGGTAAATGGTACCATGGGTACCCAGGGCACTGTGACCAGGGAAGGCCCCAAAGGGCTGCAGCACTTGTTGTGCCACCCTTAGGGACCCTGCATCTTTACACACACACACTGCCTTTGCAGGCTGCGTGTCTTGGTGCAGAACAAAAGTGAAGAGTCGACATCTGTGTGCCATGCCTACAAGCCACTGCCCTGGCCTAGGTCAGCCACCCCTCTAGCTGGGTGCACTATGCCAGTGGTGAGGGCACAGAGGCATGAGCCCTGTGCCCCTACAGTGCCCAAGTCCATTCTTGGACATTGTAAGTGCAGTGCTGCCATTAAGAGTATATGGTGCTGGGAGTCTGTCATTACGAACTCCACAGCACCATAATGGCCCCACTGAAAACTAAGAAGTTTGGTATCAAACATCTCAGCACATTAAACCCACACTGATGCCAGTGTGGGATTTAATGTAAACGCACTCCAGAGGGCATCTTAGAGATGCCCCCTGAAACCAACCCGACCTCCAGTGTCCGGACTGAGTGGCTGCCCAGGCTGCCACCACCAGACATGTTTCTGGACCCCTGGGTCGAGAGCCTCTGCTCTCAGGGGCCTGAAACAATGCGCATCCTGGGGCGAGGTGCCAAAGCCTCCTCCCCCAGGATGGGCAGGGGAAGCTTCAAAGGCCTGCCGCCTTGAGCTTCCCCAGACCATTTGCTGCTCCCAGCAAACTGGTCCCCACTGGTTCCACCCCCACTTCTTGCGGGAGAACCGGCGGGAAAACCAGAGGCAGGAAATGGGTTGTGCCCACCTCTGCCAACTCCACCCCTAAGGTGGGGGAGGCGAGGTGAAGCACAAACTCGAGTCCCCGCCATCTTGAGGATGGGGGGACCCAGCCAACCAGGGACAGGCTCCTGCCCCCCTCCCACTGGAGAGTGGCAGAATAGGGGGTGTACCCACCCCAGGGAAGGGACCCATTGGTCCCTGCCCTTACCTGCCTGTAACCACCCCTAAATTCAGTATTTAGGGGCTCCCTGAACCTTCCTTCCTCAGTTCCAGATTCCAAAAACAAGAAAGAAGAACAAGAAACAAGAAGACCTGCCGTGCAGCCGCTCACAAGAGGAAGACACCAACTGATTTGGCCCCAGCCCTACCGGCCTGTCGACCCTGCTAAACCCCGGCGTCTCCAGTGGTCAGCACCCTCACAAACCCCGGAGGACCTGACTGCCTAGTGACTCCAACCCCCTGGGACTCCCAAGAGCAGTGGTACTGCTCAAAGCAAGCAACCAACCCCTGGTGCCAACCGGGAACCGCGAATCCTGCACCCTCTGCACCCGCCGAGCCCGGCCTGTGCCTGAGTGGGCAAATACCAAGAGGACGTCCCCCCGGCGACTGTGACCCAGAATCCAGCACCCAAGGGCCCTCCTCGACGCTCCTGACGACGCCTGCAGCCTCAGAACCAGGGACCCCTCCCACCGCGACCAGCCGAGGGTAAGATTTCCGACGCCTAAAGACACCCCTGGACCCGACGCCCCACGGCCTCCTGTGCCCAACTCCGGGGTGCCTACCCTTCCCCCAGCTTCCCAACTTACCTCTCGAAGTGGTGGTCGCACCTGAAGAATCACCGTCCCCGAGCTTGCAGTCTTTGTTCGTCACGCAGCTTTACCATTGAAAACCATTGGGCGCCCGATGGCCCAAAAGCTTTCTGCACCCGGCCGCCCCAGTGCCGCTGAGGGTGCACCAACTACCCTGTTCGACTTCCCCACTTGCCCTGAGCAAGTGACCAGGAGCTTTGCTCCCACAGCCAAGTGGCCTGCTAGCCAGCAGCCACCAACCAAAGGCCCCCTGCCGTCCATAGGATAACATTGGGCCTACTCACTCTGCACCCGGCCGCCCCTGTGCCGCTGAGGGTGTAACAACTGTACTTACCTGACCCTGGGGGACCCCTGAGTCTATGCCCAGAACCTTAACTCTGCCAGTCGAGTATTTACCCAAAAGCCGATTACTCACTTTTCTTCCATAGGGTAACATTGACTGGTTTCCATCGGAAATTCTTCTAAGTGTGGAGTTTCCCAACTTTAAAATATTCACCTAAAATCAACCGAGTAACGAAAACAGAAATACTCACCTGCTATTAGGAGAGACCTCAGCACTGCATCTTTTAGACCAGTACTGACCCTGGAAAGTAATTTTAACCGTACTTACCCGTAACTTGAAATTCCTTCCATAGGATATCATTGCCTGCTTTTTGTTGAAAAAGTTTCTAAGTGTCGATTTCTGAATCTTACAAATATTCTTTAAAAATCGTGCCAACGATACAAACGTAATTACTTGCCTGTTCTAGATAGATATCCCAGTGCTGAACCTGAGACTCCAGCACTGGATTACAAAAGTAACGTAAACATACTTTGCTTGCAACCTGCATTTCCTTCCATAGGATAACATTGGTAATTTTACCCAGAAAAGTTTCTAAGTGTCAACTTTTGAAATACCATAATATTGCTCAAAAATCACTACTATAACCAAAACGCTTTTACTTAACTGTTTACAGGAGATGTCCCGGGACTGAATCCAAGATCCAGTCCTGTGGTTAGAAAAGTAATCCACAAAGTAATTAATTGCATTTAACCAAGACTTCCCATTGAGCTCAATGTTGCATTGTGTTTGAAATTGTGTTGCCTCTTGCAACAACTGTCATCAAAAAGACTATTGCCTATTTGAAAAGTGTTTAAACAAAGCATTTCATTCTGAGAAAGTATATTTTGATTCCCATTGTTGGTTCTAGAATAAAACAAGCATATATTTTTATATACAAACCATTGGCCTAGAGTTCAGTTCTTGAGTGTGTGGCTTCATTTGCTGACTGAGTGTGTACAACAAATGCTTTACACTGTCCTCTGATACTGCGCCTTACTGCTCGACCAAGCTACCACTTTAGAGAGTAAGGTTATATCTAACTTTAGCCTCTGCCTTACCATTGGGGAACTGTGAGTACCTTACTTTGGTGCAGTATATATAGAGCCACTTTCCTACAGTGGGGGATCTTGATTGTCATCCCCATCCCCATCATCTTGTGGGTTAGGTGAAGTTGGTGGTGAATTTTCAGGTGAAATAAGTAAATTGGGATTAATAGGAGAAGCAGGTGGGATGTAAGGAGGAGAAGGGTTAGTACTCACACTTATCTTCTTTAGAGGAATGTGGTAGTCCTCTGGTAGGTCTAATTTTTCTCTTTTTTTGGTACAGTGGCCTGAATATGCCCTGTATCAGGGTGAATCACCAACTTTTTCTGCTTCGGATCCGAAATAGAGTGATCGGACCGAGGCTCTTTCGACGGAGTCTCTGTATCCTTGGTTGCCTGTTTCGGCGAAGATTTCGGTTCCGAGCCTTTCGGCGCCGGCATGGACTTGTGTTTCGGTGCCGACGGTGTCAAGTTGGCACCGAGATGGGGTCGGTTTGAGCTTTTCATAAAGGCTTTTCTTTATGTTTCGGAGGCGGGCCCGAGGGCGGGGCGTCAAACTTTTTGTCGGTGCCGACCTTGGCCCGAAGGCAGAGGAGGGACCGGTGCCTTTGTCTTAGGTTGTTGGGAGGGCAAGGGGTTGTCTTTACTCAAGGTACGCTGACCCAGAGTAACTTGCTCCTGTTCTTCGATGTCTGAGTCGGCTTTGGACACGGAGAAGTGTTCTTCTTCGGCTCATTGGGCATGATGTTAGGGGACGGAATCTTCTCCGAAGAGGTCCTGTGCGGAGCCGCTTTGCTGTTGCATCTCGTGACGTCGAACCCGACGATCACGAAGAGTTTTTTTCGATCAGAATGATCGGCACGCGTCGCAGTCTTTCTCATTGTGTTCCGGGGATAGACAGAGGTTGTACACTTTGTGAGAGTCGGTACGTGAAAATTTAGCACGACACCTGAAACATAACTTGAAGGGAGTGCGTTCCATCAACTGCTAGAGCGGTCGGCGCAGGTAGGCCCGACGGCCTTCCACGAGTTTTCCGATCGAAGATGTTAAGTTGAGACGATGCGCGACGAACGGGGAACAGCGATCGATAACAATACCGTCGAGGGTATGGATTGCACGTGAAGGGGTCCGAGAAACGGTGCCGAACCGGAGCGCAGCAATACACAACCGAACCAGATGGCGGAAAAAAACAATCTAAGGATCGAGTCGATGCCCATGCGCACTATGACCGAAAGGAGGAGTCACCTACCTCGTGACTGGAAAGACTTCTTCGAAGAAAAAAAGTGCAAACGTCTGGACCCAACACTAGATGGCGATCTATGCATAGCATGTGATCTACAGCTCACATTCCTCGAACATGTGTTTTTTTGACAAACTTTGAGGTTTGCAAGAGATTCTGGGTAAAAGAAGCTGGTGAGAGGCACACACGTCACCCCATCCTGAATTCCCCTAGGTGTCTAGTTTTAAAAAATGTACAGGTTTGATAGGTTTCCTTAGGTGCCGGCTGATCTAGGGTCCAAAATCCACAGCTAGGCACATTGCAAAAAAAGGGTCAGTTTTCTGTGTAAAAATATGATGTGCCCACGTTGCGTTTGGGCCGTTTCCTGTTGAAGGCACTAGGCCCACCCACAGAAGTGAGGTACCAATTTTATCGGGAGACTTGGGGAAAACACAGACTAGTAGAACAAGTGTTATTAACAATTGACTTTCTTTGCATTTCTGCCTTCTAAATGTAAGACAATGTGTAAAAAAAAAGTCATTTTGAAAAATGTCCTCTAATTTACATGCTTTTATGGGTACCCACAATTTGGGAGATGTGCAAATAAGAAAACAAGTTACTTACCTGTAACTTTGGTTCTCCAGTATTGGTAACTTTCATAGATTCCCATAGCTTGTATCATTCCCTGTCGTCGGAATGGGAGTCCCCGGTAAATAAAAAAATACCATAGCAGTAGGTACAAAAGAGGAAAAAAGGCCTAGGCCTCATCTCATTTTGTAGCATATCCACCTCTTTTTGTAAAAGAGACCAAAAACACTGAACAGCCAATCAGAACAGCCTCACCCCATAGAACCCTCCTGAGAGCGCCTCAGATTTTCGTAGCCGTTGTATAACAGTATAACAGAAGATGCTAGAGGCTGAGCTTTCCCAGGTGAGGAGGGTGGGCGCATGGGAATCTATGAAAGTTACCAATACTGGAGAACCAAAGTTACAGGTAAGTAACTTGTTTTCTTACTCCAGTATTGGAACTTTCATAGATTCCCATAGCTTGTATCAGAATAGCTAGCAGTTAGGAAAAAAATGCAAATTTTGTGAAATAGTACTTTGTATAACCTTGCAAGATGTATATCGTCACAGGGGCACAAGTTACTAACTTGTGTAACGATATATCTGTAAGAGACAGTAGTTAGTGACAGATTCCTTACCTTAGAATATCCCCAGGCGTCAGGCTGGATCCGGAAAGTTTTTGCGTAGCAGCACCCTTGCGCGTCGGTAGGCGGCGTCGTGCGGCTCCGCGTCCGTCGTCGGCGTCGTGATCGCCGGGATGACGTCGTGGGCAGTACTTAGACGCCGCCCCTGCGCGCTGACGTCAGTTCTGTACACGACTTTCCGCGCCAGGAACGCAGAGCCATGCAAGAAGCTGACATAGGTGTCTGAAAAATACTAGGGCCCTGAAAGGGATGTCCTTAACCCTAGAAATCAGTTCGCAGAACGGGGAGGATGGGTGGGGCGGTAGGAATCTGTCACTAACTACTGTCTCTTACAGATCTATCGTTACACAAGTTAGTAACTTGTGCATCTGAAAGAGACACGTTAGTGACAGATTCCTTACCTTAGAATAGATACCCCAGCAATACCAACCCCGGTGGTGGGTCTGCGAACAAAGATCAGACAAAGAAGTCCTGGTGGACAGAACGGCCAAAGAAGCCGTCCCTCCGGACCTGACTGTCAAGGCAGTAATGCTTTGTAAACGTGTGCAGCGAGGCCCACGTAGCTGCCTGACAGATAGCCGGCAGCGGAACACCGCGGCCCAAGGCCGTGGTAGCAGCCGTTGCCCTGGTGGAATGGGCACGCAGCCCAACAGGAGGCTCCTTCTTAGCCAAAGAATAGCAGGTATTGATGCACAAGGTAACCCAGCGGGAGATGGTTCTCTTGTGCACCGCCCGACCTTTTGGCGCCCACGTAGCCAACAAAGAGCTGGTCATCCACCCGGAAGTGTTTTGTGCGGTCGATATAGAAGGAGCGCGCACGTTTTGGGTCCAGACGGTGGAGCCTCTCTTCCTCTCTGGAAGGATGCGGAGGCGGAAAGAAGGTAGGCAAAGTGATGGTCTGCCCAATGTGGAAGGCAGTAACCACCTTTGGCAAGAAGGACGGACGCGTCCGAAGAACAACCTTGTCTGGATGAACAGACAGAAAGGGAGGTTTGCAAGATAGAGCCTGGAGCTCACTCACCCGCCGAGCGGAGGTGATGGCCACCAGAAAGGCTGTCTTCAGAGTCAGAAGACGAAGAGGACAGTTATGTAGAGGCTCAAAGGGAGCGCACATTAAAAGGTAAGAACCAAGTTCAAGTCCCACTGAGGCATCACAAACGGAACAGGAGGGAAGAGGTGTGTAATGCCTTTTAAGAATCTGTTAACAGGGGACTTGAAAAGGGAGGGCTGATCAGGGAGCCTGAGGAAGGCCGAGATAGCACAAAGATAACCCTTGATGGTACCCAGGGCAGAACCCTGTTGGGCCAGAGAAAGAAGGAACAGAAGGACCTCAGAAAGAGGGGCAGAAAGGGGATTCACAGCCTTTGCTGTGCACCATGCCACAAATTTGTTCCACCTGCAGGCGTATACCACCTTAGTGGAGGGACGCCTGGCTGCCAGAATCACATCACAAACTTCGGGAGGCAAGTCGAAAGGAATCAACTGCCGCCGCTCAATCTCCACGCAAGCAGGTGTAGACTGGACAGGTTCGGGTGGAGGACCGTCCCCTGCTGCTGCGACAGAAGAACCTCCCGAAGAGGCAGACGGATCGGGGGATCTACGCTCATACTGAGTAGCTCGGGATACCAAACTCTTCGAGCCCAGTCCGGAGCCACAAGAATGACTTGGGCCCGGTCGTGCCGAATCTTCTTCAACACTCTGGGTAGAAGTGGTATAGGTGGAAAGGCGTACAATAGACCGCAACTCCACTCGTGACGAAAAGCGTCTCCGAGCGAGTGCCGCCTTGGAAATTCCAACGCGCAGAACTGATGACATTGCGCGTTCTCTTCGGTGGCGAATAGATCTAACCAAGGCTCTCCCCACTGTAGAAAGAGTCCTTGCGCCACTTCCGAGTGAAGACGCCATTCGTGATCCATCATGCACCTGCGGCTGAGTTCGTCAGCCCTGGCGTTCAGGGAACCTGCCAGGTGTTGAACCATCAGGAACATGCCCTGATGTTCCAGCCATGTCCAGAGGCGCAGAGCCTCCTGACAGAGGGTCCACGACCCCACCCCGCCCTGTTTGTTGCAGTACCACATGGCGGTGGTGTTGTCGGTGAACACCTGCACTACCTGCCCTTTGACAGAGGGAAGGAATGCCTTGAGTGCAAGTCGGATCGCTCATAGCTCCAGAAGGTTGATATGGAGCCGGGACTCCGCCGGAGACCAGAGGCCTCTGATCTCCGCCTCTCCCATGTGACCGCCCCATCCCAGAAGGGACGCGTCCGTCACAACTGTGTGCTCTGGCTGGGGAAGGGAGAGGGATCTGCCCATGACCCATTGCCGGTTCGAGAGCCACCACTGCAACTGTTTTGCAGTCCCCTCCGAGATCTGGAAGTGATCGGACAGGTTGCCCTGGTGCTGCGCCCACTGGAACTTCAGGTCCCACTGCAGAGCCCGCATATGCCATCTGGCATGATTGACCAGCAGGATGCAGGAGGCCATGAGGCCCAGCAGCCTCAGGGTCATCCGTACCGAAACCCAGGATAAAGGCTGAAAGATCGGAATCATAGCCTGAATATCCCGGACTCGCCGTTCGGGAGGATAGGCCCGAAACTGCGTCGTGTCCAGAACTGCTCCGATGAAAAGGAGCTGTGGAGAAGGAATCAGATGTGACTTCGGCACATTGATGGAGAACCCCAGCGAGTGCAGGAGTTCGGCCGTAGTCTGGAGGTGGGAGACGACTGCCTGGGACGAGCCCGCCTTCAGCAGCCAGTCGTCGAGGTAGGGGAAGACTGAAACCCCTGCCCGGCGCAGATGAGCTGCGACCACCGCCATCACTTTCGTGAACACCCGAGGGGCACTGGTAAGGCCAAGGGGAGCACGGTGAACTGAAAATGCTCGAGGCCTACCGTGAACCGAAGGTAACGCCGGTGGGCCGGCAGGACGGGGATGTGGAAATAGGCGTCCTGCAAGTCCAACGCTACCAACCAGTCTCCATGGTCTAGGGCAGTCAAAACCTGAGCTAGGGTGAGCATCTTGAACTTCTCCTTCCGGAGGAAGCGATTGACGTTCCGGAGGTCCAAGATAGGACGCATGTCCTCCTTGTCCCTTTTGGGCACCAGAAAGTAGTGGGAGTAGCAACCACGCCCTACTTCTGGGGTCGGAACATGCTCGATGGCCCTCTCGGCCAAGAGGGCCGTGACTTCCTTCTGTAGAAGCACCAAGTGATCCCCTGACATGCGGCGGAATTGAGGTGGCATGGCTGGGGGGTGGTCTCGAAGGGGAGGAGTAGCCCCTTCGGACAATGTCCAAGACCCACCTGTCCGAGGTGATGGGACGCCAGTGGTGAAGGTGATGGCGGACCCTGCCCCCGACTGGCGTGCTGTGCACCTGAAAGGAGGGACTAGGAGGGCTTGGAGGCCGCGGACGGGTTGGAGGTGGTGGCCTGACCCGCACGCTGGTTGCCCGAACCGCCACGGCGGTATCCACGTCCTCGGCCACGCGAAGACGCCTGCTGCGCGGGCCGGTGGCTGGGCTCCTGACGTGACTGGGCGCCCCTTCCGTGGCCACGATAGGGGCGAAAAGCAGAAGGTAGCGGAGGGCGTGTAGCAGGAAGGCCCAGGGACTTGGCAGTAGCCCGTGAGTCCTTAAAGCGCTCCAACGCATGGTCTGCTTTGGAACCAAAAAGACCGACTCCATCAAAGGGCATGTCCATGAGAGTATTCTGGACATCCCCTGAAAAACCAGTGGTTCTCAGCCAGGCGTGGCGACGCAGCACCACCGTCGTTGCAATAGATCTGCCCAGCGAGTCGGCGGTATCAAGGCCACATCGTATGGTGTATTTGGCCGCATCCCTTCCTTCCGCAATGGCGCGGGAAAGCAGTGTCTGGACCTCCTCAGAACACTGGGGCAAAACAGTCGCCACCGAATCCCACAAGGAGTGGGTATATCGGCCCAAAAGACAAGCGGTGTTGATGGACCGCAAGCCAGCACTGGAGGAAGAAAAACCCTTCTTCCCAAATTGATCCAGGCGTTTGGATTCCCTATCCGGAGGGCGGTAGGGAAGGCGGTTTGGGAAGCGGAGGCTTGGACAACCAAGCTCTCAGGAGTGGGGTGGACAGAGAGAAACAAGGGGTCGCCCGGAGCTGGGCGATGGCGTCGGAACACGTTCCTATCCACAGGAGCCCCTTTGTTGGGCTTGGACCAGGCGCCCAAAAGAACGTCAGTAAGTGCATCGTTAAACGGCAGCACAGTCTCCAAGGAGGAGGCCGCCGGCTGAAGCACTTCTGTCAAGAGATTAGTCTTGACCGTCACCGTAGGGAGTCGGAGATGTAAGGCTCCAGCTGCCCTACGCAACACCGTTGCAAAATTGGCTCCCTCCTCCGTAGCCACGGGAGGAGACAGCATGCCAGTGTCAGGGGAAGTATCTAGACCACTGGCATCCCCTAGTTCCTCTGCCCAGTCCTCATCATACTGACACTGCTGTGCCAGAGGGTCCTCAGACCCCTCCCAGTCCTCCTCCGGTTCAAAATAAGGAGGAGGAGGGACATTTGGGACCCAAGGTCCCATCGGGCGCCGGAACCGGCGTCGAGCGAGCGTCGGTCCGGCTCCATGTCCGGAGCCGGAGAGTACATGGGGACGACGCCGCCCGGAGCCCCGGGCGGCGTCAGGAACGGCACCGGAGACATCGGCGGAGGCGTGGTCAGGTCGACCGGCGTTGATGGGGGTTGCGGTACCACCGGAGCCGGGATCGAGGCCGGGGCGAAGCCGGAATCGAGGCGGGAGGCACGAGCGGCGCCGGGACCGGAGTCGGCGGCGGCGCCGGAGCAACCCCATCAGGGCCCGCGGGGCCCGAAGGCGCACCGGAGGGACCTTGAGGCCCGAAGAGGCGGGCCATGGCCGACAGGAATTCCTGTATTTGGGCCGGATCTGCCCCCGAACCCGGGAAGGACGGGTATTGCGGGGGCGACTCCACAGGCATGTCCGGGGGCGAGGCGAAGTCCTAGAGCGATGATGCTTTTTGGACTTCTTGTGCTTAGACTTACCGGACGACGAAGACTTGGATCCCGACGACCGGTGAGGACTCCGCGACCGACCCCTCGACCTCTCACGCGACCGGGGCTTGGAATGGCGCGGAGCCGACTGCCGGGCCTCGAGGAGCTTTCGAGACCGCTCTCGCAAAGCTTTCGGGTTGAGGGCCCGGCAGTCGGAACACGACTTCGTGTCGTGGCCGAGGCAGAAGAGACACTCCAGATGCGGGTCTGTGATGGACATCATCCGAGCACAGGCGTCGCAACGTTTAAAGCCGGGCATCCCTACGACACCTTGGAGTCGATTCGAAGAAACAGTGAAAAAATTCACCAAAAAGTTAGTCAAAAAATGACTAGGGCACTGCTCTTCCCGGATCTGCGCTTGCTGGCGCGGAAAAAGAAGGAACTGACGTCAGCGCGCAGGGGCGGCGTCTAAGTACTGCCCGCGACGTCATCCCGGCGATCACGACGCCGACGACGGACGCGGAGCCGCACGACGCCGCCTACCGACGCGCAAGGGTACTGCTACGCAAAAACTTTCCGGATCCAGCCTGACGCCTGGGGATATTCTAAGGTAAGGAATCTGTCACTAACGTGTCTCTTTCAGATATAACAGTTACCAAACAGTAGTCAGAAAAAAACATCATTAGATACAAAATGTGCAAAAGCAGTAATAGGAAGGAGGGTTAGAGGGGAAAGCTCACCGCTCATTGGAAGAGATTCCTCAGGACCGCCTGTCCCACTGCAGCATCACTTCGTGTGGAAGCATCTAAGCAGTAATGCTTTGTGAAAGTATGGGCACTGCTCCATGTTGCTGCCCTGCAAATGTCTTTGATAGGCACTCTCGCGAAGAGAGCCACAGAAGAAGAGACGGATCTTGTAGAATGCGCCCGGACCCGCCCTTCTAGGGGCTTACCGGCCGCTTGGTGACAGTATTGGATCGCGCTGGCAATCCATCGTGCAACCCCTTGCTTCGAAAGAGGGAAACCTTTGCGAGGGGCACTTAAAGCAACGAAGAGCTGTGTAGATCTTCTGAAATCTTTGGTGCGCTGGAGATAGAATTTTAAACACCTTTGAACATCCAAAGAATGAAGAGCCCTTTCCGCTGGAGTAGAGGGTCTAGGAAAATAGGATTTGAGAATGACCGGCTCATTCAAATGAAAGTCAGAAGGGACTTTCGGTGTAGTTCACCTACCCTCCTGGCTGATGTTAAAGCGAGAAGGAGGGCCACTTTCCATGAGAGGAACTTAAGGTCCGCCCTATGAATTGGCTCAAAAGGCGGCCTTATGAGTTGAGTAAGGACTAAGTTGAGCTGCCACAGAGGTGGTGGAGGTCTAACTGGTGGGAAAACTCTAAAAAGTCCTTTTAAAAATTCTTTCACAATTCTTGCCGACCAGAGGGAAGGACCAGAAGAAGTTCGTCTGAATCTAGAGATAGCTGCCAGGTGCACTTTGATAGAGGAATGCGCGAGACCTGACTGAGCCAAAGTCAAAATGTATGGCAAAATTTGATGAGGAGCAGAGGAATAAGGATGAATGTTCTCTTGCCGGCACCACAGGCAGAAACGCTTGCACTTCAAGCGATAGGTCTTATTCGTACTTGGTGCGCGGGCTTGAGCTAACACCTCTCTGCATTCTTGAGAGATATTTACATTTTGAAACTCTCTGTGCTCAGGAGCCACGCTGTTAACTGAAGTGAGCTCGGATCCGGATGTACCACTTGGCCCTGGGACATCGTCAACAGAGAGGGAATTGGGCATAGATGAATTGGATGGTCCAAGGAGAGCAGGAGAAGCTCGGTAAACCAAAACTGGCGGGGCCACGTCGGGGCCACCAGAATCATCCTGCAGGATTCCGCTTTGAGCTTCTTGAGAAGTCTTGGAAGAAGAGGAATCGGAGGAAAAGCGTAAATAAAGGCGCCTGACCAGGCCATGGAAAGCGCATTCCCCAATGATCCCTGATGGTTTTCCCTGCTGGCGTAGAGTCGGCATTTCTTGTTCTCTGGGGTGGCAAATAGATCTATGGACGGAATGCCCCAGAGATTGAAACATTTTTCCAGAGTGCAATCATCTAGTTCCCACTCGTGGCTCACAGATTTGAGGCGACAGTGTATCCGCCGTCTTGTTGAGGGCACCCGGAAGATGCTCCGCCGAAAGAGAGATCTGATGTTGGATACTCCACTCCCAAAGCTCCTGAGCTTCCTTTGATAGCAGACGAGACCTTGTTCCTCCCTGTTTGTTCACATAATGCATGGCCGTCGTGTTGTCCGTACGGACCAGGACGGTGGATCTGCGGATCCGCGGAAGGAAAGCTTGTAAGGCCAGACGAATCGCTCTGAGCTCAAACAGATTGATGTGGAGAATGCGTTGCTGGGGTTGCCAGAGGCCGCTTACCTGAAGGTCTTGTAGGACCGCTCCCCAGCCTTCTAGAGAGGCGTCTGTTTTAAGTATTAGAGGAGCTGGGCTGACAGTGAAGGTGAGACCCTGAGAGATATTGTCTCTGATCGTCCACCAGTTGGCAGCCTGTATCATAGGCTGAGTTATCCTTATTTTGTCGTCGAAAGAGCCTTCCGCTTGGCGCCACTGCAATCCAGTTGTTCTTGGAGAGGGCGCATTCTTAGCCTGCAATGCGGAATTAAGGGAATGCAGGATAAGATTGATCCTAGAAGGGACTTGTATAGGCGAACTGAAAGTGACCTTTTTTGCAACTGACGGGCAGAGGCCATCAGTTTTGTCTGCCTTTCTTTTGATGGAAACACTTTGCAACAAGTTGTGTCCAGCACAGCACCTAGGAACTTGGCCGATTTGGACGGGCACAGGACTGACTTTTCCTTGTTGAGCTGAAGCCCCAGGTGACTGAGTCCGAAAGGCAGGACCTTGAATTGGAAGTGGCTCTTGGCTACTGTAAAGCGTAAAAACTTCCTGTGGGCCGGGTGGATGGGAACATGGAAGTATGCGTCCTCGAGATCTAGGCTGGCCATGTAATCTCCTGGATTGAGGAGCCGCAAGATGTCTTGTAGGGATACCATCTGAAAAGAGAGCTTTATGAGATAGGTGTTTAGCTCCCTCAGGTCTAAAATTGGGAGCCATTTTTCTACGGTCTTCTGAACGAGAAAGAACCGGGAATAGAATCCCTTGCCCCGCTGAGATAGAGGCACCGGCTCTATTGCTCCTTTGAGAAGTAGTTGGTGGGCTTCTATACGTAGACGGTGTAGATGTTTGGATTCGGTGGCGCGAGGGGCTCTGGATGCTGGTTGGTGTTGAAACTCCAGTGTATGGCCTGACAAGACTATATTGAGAACCCACCGGTCCGATGTTATAAGTTGCCAGTTGTGGAAGCATTGTGATATCCTGCCCCCCACTGGTGTAACAGGGGACGAAGGAACAGTAGGAAGAGCCGGGAAGCCGCTACTGGCGCTTAGAGGAATCCCTCCCCTGGCGCTCGTCGTCCTCTAGATGACGGTCGAGAGAAAGACGACGATTGGCCTGGACGCTGTGAATATTGTGGCCTGTAGGACTGAGAAGATTGCGAGTAGGAGGAATAGCGCTGCTGTTGGTATCCGCCTCTGTATGAAGAAAAACCTCTTCCTCGCGCTCCACAGAAAGGAATCTTGCGGTATTGCAGAGTCCTCAGGGACTTCGCAGTGTCCGTGTCCTTCTTTATATCTTGTAGCGCATCGTCAATGTGCTTTCCAAATAGCATTTCACCATCGAACGGAAGATCCAGAATTTTGTTTTGGACCTCCGGACGAAACCAAGTGGCCCGAAGCCAGCCTTGCCTTCGAAGGACTGCTGCTCCTGCGAGAGAGCGGAAAGCCGTAGTAGCAATGTCCATTGCACAATCAATTATTTCAGAGGATGAACGTTCCCCTCTTGCAAGATCTTTTTGGCTTCTACCTTTGCTTCCTCGGGTAGCTGGTCTAAATATGGGGATAGATCACACCACATCTGGCGATCATACCGTCCAAGAATAGCCAAGGCATTGGCCGCTCGGACCAGGAGGCTGGACATGGAAGAAAACCTCTTCCCAACATTATCTAGCCGTCTTCCCTCTTTATCAGGTGGCGTGGTAAGAGGTGCCGCCGGATTCTTCGATTTTCTTTGGGCCGCTTGTGAAATTACAGAGTCCGGCTTCAGCTGGCTGACCAGACAAGCAGGGCTATCCTCTGGAGCTTTGTATTTCTTCTCCAGACGAGGAAGCACAGGCACAACCATGCTGGAGATTTCATGACCTTTATCCCTTCATCCCAGACATGGCCCACTATAGGGATAGAGCGAACAGACTTCCTGTAAGGTTCTTTGAAGTCATAGGAAACATTCCGATGGTACCGATGGAATGGGCAGCTGGAAACGTTTAGAATCCCTTTCCATTAAATTGTGAAACCCTCCTATATCGGCTGGAGGAGAATCTACCGGATCAGGAGTTGGAGAGGCGGGATCCGGAATAATGTAGTCATCCCATTCCCTATCCGGGTCTGGGATTGTGATAGTGCCCTGGTCATCGTCCGATGAGACGTCCTGGACAGTGACCACATTCTGTCGCGGTTCTGACAGATTCTGTACCCGAGTTTGAGGGAGCTGGGGTGTAACCGGACAAGGAGGTTGCGTTGGATGTTGAGTTGGAGGCATTTGCCCGGACTCTTGGCCGGAGGACTGAGTCGGAAATCTCCTCCTGTAGTCCGACAGCATGAATTGTAGATCTGTAACAAGTGAGGATGGCATGCAGACCATGTCCTGCTGATACTGTTCCTGGGACCTAGACTGTGGCCCATATTGTTGTTGCTCCATATAATAGTCGTCAGAGTCCGAGTCCTGATACTTCACATGCAGTTGAGATGGGCTATCTGCATCACCATAAGGTCAGTCATCATCCTCAGAAAACTCCTCTTCCAAAAGGAGTGCAGGAGGCAGGGGTGTTACCTTCCTTGGGGAAGTCATTTCCGGAGTAATGCGTCGCCTCCTTATAGAAATTGCCACATTGTGTATCGTCGACGGAGCCGTCGACGAGGTCGCCGCCGAAGATTGAACCGTCGACGACGAAAGAGCCATCGTCAACAGGATCGTAGTCGAGACCGTCGTCAGTATTAAGCTGGAAGCTGTCGACGTCGTTATCGACGTGGTCGCCGTCGACACCATCATCGTCGACATCCTCGTCGACGTGGAAGTAGTCATCGTAGACGTCGATGACATACTAAAAGGTACCTCACTCCGTGGCGTCGTCGTCGACGAAGTCAATGGAGACGAAGAAACTCTCGTCGACGAGCCCGTCGACGGAGCCAAAGTTGATGTTGGTGGAATTTTCGAAGCCGTCGTCGACGGAACCGATGTTGTCGTCGAACGGATTTTCTTGTCAGCTTTCACATCAGGTGGGACAGAAGCTGGTTTTTTGAAAAGTTTTTGTTTCTCAGAGGGTGGAGAAGAAACAGAAGACCCATGGCTCGTCTTCTTACTTGATGCCACCTCAGAAACTAGTCCTTCCCTCTCCTTTACACCTCGGTGAGGAGATTTGATGGGACTATGCCTGTCAGACCTATCAGAGGTCTTTTGTAAGGCTTCGGCAGGGGGGTCTGAAGAAATTGAAGGTGAAGACCTACCCCTTTTCTGTGATCTCCTCGAAGATGTCGCAGAGGAGGCATCATCACTGTCACTTGAAACAGGATCTTTCCGTGACTTCAATTTTTGTAGCCAGGTGAGCAGACGTCCCTCACGGTCCCGCAAGGTTTTTGTAGAGAAGGTCCTACAAATCTTGCAATCAGAAGCCTTGTGGTCCGGATACAGACAACAAATACAGTCTTTATGTCTGTCCTCCACATAAAGTCTCTTTTTGGAGCAGGTGGCACAAGCCTTGAACAGAGCCTTCTTTTCCTTTTCAGACATTGTGTAGATTTGAAGAGTTGAGAAGTTGAAGAATGAAGAAAAACTGAGCAGAGCTCAGTGGAGACTCCCTTGCACAAAGTGCGGTAGAAAATCTGAGGCTCTCTCGAGGGTTCTATGGGGTGAGGCTGTTCTGATTGGCTGTTCAGTGTGTTTGGTCTCTTTTACAAAAAGAGGTGGATATGCTACAAAATGAGATGAGGCCTAGGCCTTTTTTCCTCTTTTGTACCTACTGCTATGGTATTTTTTTTATTTACCGGGGACTCCCATTCCGACGACGGGGAATGATACAAGCTATGGGAATCTATGAAAGTTCCAATACTGGAGTAACCACTGCTTCTAAACTTTATATTTTTCACTCTTTATATTTTACCAGATGAATTGCTATATACCCGGTACACAATGAAAACTCATTGAAAGACGCAGCTCAGTTATTGGCTCTGGGTACCTCAGGTTCTTGGTGAACCTACAAGTCCTATATATCCCCGCAACCAGAAGGGTCAAGCAGACGTAACGGCATATTGCTTTAAAAAATGCCATACTTAGAAGAAGTTACAGGTGAAAACGTTGGCACAAATGGCTGTTTTTTTTCAACTCAATTTCAATAATTGTTTTATTTCAACTGTTAGTTTCTATAGGAAAACCTTGAAGGATCTACACAATCAGAATGTTGTCTACTTTTCAGAAATGTATAGTTGTCTGGGATCCAATATTGCTTTCACATCCATTTCTACCACTAACTGGAAGGAGGCTGAAAGCACAAAAAATAGGAAAAATAGGCTATGTCCCAGTAAAATGACAAAACTGTGTAGTAAAGTTTGGTTATCTTGATAAAAGTCTGCCTTGTCCTGAAAGCTAGGAAGATGGTGATTTTAGCACCACAAACCGTTTGTTGATACCTTTTGCAGGGAAAAAAACAGACTTTCTTCTGCAGCACTTTTTTCCCATTTTTCAGAAGAAAAAACAAAAATTAGATGCATTTTGGCTAATTTCTCTGTCCACTCCAGAGGATGCCACAAACCCTGGGTACCTTTAGAATCCTCAAGATGTTGGAAGAAAAGGACGCAAATTAGGATACCTTATGTGGACAAAATTTACAGGGGCTTAAGCGCGAACTACCCTAAATAGCCCAACAATGGATTAGCCCGGGGAGGTTTGGGGGAGCAGAGCAGAGGAGGGGTTAATGAACAAGTTACTTACCTTCGGTAACAATGTATCTGGTAGAGACACAGTCTAGCCGCAGATTCCTTAACTTAGAATATCCTCGAGGCGCCAGTCTGGATCCGGAGATTTTTCAGCAGTAAGTCTGCGCGCCGGGGGACGGCGTCCCATGGCTCCGCCCTGACGTTGTCCACCGATATGACGTCAGTGGAGCCATACAAGTCGCTCCCGGCGCGCTGACGTCAGTTTTCTACTGTGAAACCTTTCCTAGCCAAAACGCGGAGCCAATACTAAAACTGAATGTGGGAACAGTGTGCCAAAAAAGGTTAAACATCTGTTGAGACAACGATGATAATAAAAGAAAAAGAAAATGATGAGAAACATCACAATGCATTGTAGAGAAGAACACTACAAGGAAGAGCCTGAAGGGCGAGAGCAGAGTACTGGCCCCGTAGAAACAGTCTCGCATAAGCGAAGAACGAGACCATCCAATGAGGCAAAACAGCAAATGAATGTTACTGTAAACGACAAGCAGTCTGTAACCACATGAATGCCATAGTAAAAGACAACTAGACCTTGACAACATGAAGGTAACGCAAGTGACAACATTTCTGCAACAACAGCGAATGTGCAACCACACCCCTTAAATATGATCAATTGACTGCAACAGAGTCAAATAGACCCCAAACTAATGGACAAAAGCATCAGGGGGGGAGGGGAGAAGGACGAGAGCAACCACCACACTGGAAAAGAACCAGGGTGCAAGAGCGTGCATGGACATATGAGCCCACTACCCATTTGCGAGAATGGGCAGAGAAGCCACAGGTAAAACAGAAGAAGACAACCTGACCAGGTGAAGGAGACTAACACGCAAAGACAGATCACTAGTAGAAAAAAACCAGAGAGTAAGAACCCAACCTGAAGAAGCCCTCGCAGAGCGGGGAGGATGGGTGGGCGTTAAGGAATCTGCAGCTAGACTGTGTCTCTACCAGATACATCGTTACCGAAGTGAAGTAACTTGTTCATCTGATAGAGACATCTAGCCGCAGATTCCCTAATTTAGAATAGATACCAAAGCTATACCCCATTGTAGGAATAGACAATAAAACTGAGTCTCGATATGACCTCCACTTATAGCACAACATCAACAAGCTCAGCTGGAAAACTGTATTTTAAAAGTTAAAGCATAAATTGAGACAAGAATTGTTTTATGTACTTTTAATGTCTTGATGGTTTTAAATTGTGAGTTTTAATTAACTGTACAATAAATTACTTACTTACCATTGGAGGAGGGTCTGCGACTCAACCCCACCAGGTTCTGTAAGGGAACCAGTCCATCAAGAAGATTGACTAAAACAGGTGGAGACTGCAAGTGTGGCTGTCACTAGACCATTAAGCTCCGGAAAAGGAGCATCAACAAGCAAAGGCAATGGCACTACAGTCCGTCAGAGGACAGTTCGAGACCTACACCTCCCAGGAAAGGACGAAAGAAAATCGTAGAGACTCGAATGACCAGTGCACAATGGAAGAAACCCATAAGCTTCTGCAATAAGATAAGAAGCAGAACTATGCACAGGATCCATGGATCTGCAAAAAATAATGTCCCAGAGAAAGGACAAAACAGTACGACAGAACCAGGCCATACAAAATAAGCTTCCACAACAGTGGATACCTAGACGGACATGTATAGAGACAGATGTCACCCATGCCGAGATATACAAAACCATAACAAGTAGATACAGGTATGTGGATAAGAGGGATACGCTTATGCAGACTGTGTGGACCGTGGAAACCCCACCACACACATGCAAAAGTCCAGTAAACGGAGCATCAACCGCACACGTGCGTCGGCAGAAATATACAGAATGTACCACCAGGTAGTCATACTGACCAACCATACACAGAAGTACAGCGGTGAAAGGATACCGGCAGAAGCCGGAGACACACAAGGCTCGCTGTCATAAGGAGAGAGAGAGAGAGACATAGAATGTGTATATCCCATTACGCACACACACGTCTATATATATATATATATATATATATATATATATATATACACACACACACACACACACACACACACACATATACATACAGATTTAAAAAAGTTTTTTTTTTTTTTAAAGTGAAAGGCAAGGGATACTAGAAGAGCATGCCCAAGACAAGTACAGCAGCCTGAACGATAGGTACCAACGGCACTGGCGTGAACCATAGTAGGGCATAACATCTGTCAAACAGAGAAAATGTGATACATAAATGTATAGAAACAGACATATATATATATATATATATATATATATATATGTCAGAGGTGTGGCAGAAAGAGCAAAATATCCCCATTTTTAGTATTTGTTTCCCATTTGACTATCCGGTTACAGCTTATTACGTTATTTAATTTAACCAATGGATACACATGTTTATTTAAGGTTTAATGTGAGTTATTGACATTAAAATACATTCACAAAGTGGGATATGTTTCCAATCACAGAATGTCCCAAATATCCTTAAAAGTGGAATCACAAGCCATTTGCCTCCGAGCCATGGAGTTTCTGTCATCAGCACTTCTCCCTTTTTCCACACGAGCAGTTCAAACATGAATGGCAAAATATCCTAGTTTGCAAATGTTTTCCACATAATTATGGCTCTGCCATATTTGCCACATAATACATCATCTGCTGCATAATCTGACGATTTTAACTAATAAATTGTTTATAGCTCAAACGGATCAAAAGGTACTAAAGAATGTGACTTGTGCTGCTGTGAAGTGGAGGGCCCTTTGCAAAGGTTGACTGGTCACCTTTCTCACTGCTGCAGTTGTATGTTCCACTGGTACTAATAAGGACAAATCTTTGCAGAGACTGTTAGCATGTGTAAAAATGTCAAAATAATAAAGTATCAGAAAATTTACAGCACCACTAATACCAGTGTAGGGTGTCAGAGCACTTTACATCACACACATTACACAGAGACAATTATACGTGTGTAAATCACTGTATAGGAAATGATACATAAGACAAAGGACTACAAGGTGTAGAAGTCATATGACAACCATACTAGTAGGCAGTATAGTTTAATAGTGATTGGTCTGGAGAAACACAAACTCAGAATTGAAAACATAATACCATGGTTGGAGGTTGTCTTTAATAATCAGAATGGATTTCTATCCAAATTAACACTTTTGGCAACATCAGGATAATCAAAGACTGGGGAAAAACCCTAATGCTCTCATTTATACCTTGCAGTTTGTATGCAGCTCTTTGATGGCAGTTAATAGCTCAATGTTCTATGTTAGGATTTTATTCCATTCCAACAAAGTTTATTTCGGTCAGTATAGACCATAAAAAGTAGATACTAAAAACAATTAAGATAAAAACACATAACATAAACCAATAAATTACAGATCAGGTAAAAACACAAGTAGCAAATTTAGCAGCATTAGGGTGTATCACAGTAGTCACAGGGTGGGAGGTTCGTGGGGTTCAAGCCTTTATCTCGTCCTCAACCAGCTACCAAGTCGAATACCCTGTGTAAAGCCACTACAACCATAAAAGAAAACACATACAATTTTACTACAGTAAGATTTCAGTTCATCACTAATCTTAATTGTTAAAATACGAAAGGTCTCGCCTTTGGGACCTTATAAGTGTTTAGCCAATCAACAGCTGATGTTGTTGCACTAAGGATATTGTGCTGGATAACTAAACACTTATAAGGTCCCAAAGGCGAGACCTATTGGCTATGCCAATGCTTGTTCACTTTTCAGCAGGAAGAAGCCGCGATCGGTTCGGGAAAAAACCTGATGGTAAGTTATGGTGAAAAGTATAGTGTTTGTTCATCCAGTATTTCGTGGTGCGGATTCGAGGAAGGCTGTGACAGGTTAGAAAGAGGAACCGGAAACGGCGTTTTGAACTTGGAGGCTTCGTTAAGCCTCTGTAAGACGGCGAGGTGAAAATGGCACTGGTGGAGAGACGGATCTATTTGGGAACGACTTGAACATCCTTTTTCTAATTTTACACAAACCGTTTCACCATTTTTTGCTTAAATAAAACAATCAGCACCATTCCTGAACAGTTAGTGCCGACATCAAGGTGCCTATGGAGGAAAAAGGCGCCTCCTGTATTTTGACGCCATGATGGGCGAGACGAGTGAGAAACAAGCCAGGGTGCCTGCCCCATGTAAATGTAAAAGTGCTGTCCTTTTGATAGAAACGTATATAAAAAAAGTTTGCACTAGGTCTGATTTTGCATCACGAAACAAAATTTGAAAATACTGGTTTTATTTTAAACACTAAATCTCTTTGCGCATTTTCTGTTTTCTACTGTTTGTGATACCATTTTAAAAGGAATACTTTGGATATTCACAGCTCTTTCAGTCTTGGACTTTATAGAACTGCGAATCAAAGTAATTATATTTTGCGCCAACCAGCATTCACTTCTGCAGCTGTGTGGTTGCGTACACAGACATCTGCGGGGATGGAATTAATTCAGAGAGCTTTCGTAAGGTAAACCAGTACATTCCCTCCGATTCCCATAAATTGCTTTAATTTTTCATGAGAAGCGTACGTTACAGATTTTGTACGTATTTACCTTATGAACGGTAAACAAAATATTGCACAATGTTTTTAGCCACGTCACTGGCCCCGCCTCATCGTTTCGTACTTTTGTTATGCACTTCAACCGATGGCTGGGTTATCACACGTCAGAACCCACGTAGCAGTTTCTAGGTGGTTAATACTAGAGCCACGCCCCCTCGAAATCCGCCTCCTCTGCAGAAGTCTCTAGTTTCCAAGGTCCGACCAGCTCAGTCTGTGTCTTTGCTTTCTGGCACTTGTAGTGCCCAAATGACACAAATAGAACAACCAAACCTAGAACGTAGATAAAAAAAAACCTGGACGGGATAGGTTACGCATGGACTTGTAAGAAGCTTGAAAGCTTAGTTTTTTGCAGGGGATTCTCTCAGTCTTTATTATCAAGCTTAAGGTGTACGTGCAACCATTACGGAGACGTAACTCCCTGACTTCCAACAAAAAAGCATTTCGGAACGATTGTCATCGCGACTCAGCGCTCTAACATTAGAGCTAATGCAGCACTTTAAATTGGAAGGGTACATCGCCAGAGACAGATGCTAAGGGAAGATCCTGCTACTGCTAACTAGCCCAGAAGTGGGGGGAGTGCGGCCGAGAGCAGGGACACACAGCGTTTCCCTTGCGGGAGCGAGCAGGGGCACCATCTGTTTGCAAGATAATTACAAACAGATGTCGCCAAAGCTCGCTCCCGCAAGGGAAACGCCAAACGTGCATGCATTGCAATACAAAGCAATGCAAAACGTGCACGTTTTTGCCCAAAGAGCTGATTGATTCCAAAAGGTCCCCTCCTATGCAGCGCATGCGCACTGCGTAGGCGAGACCTAAAAAGTACCAATTCATGCACTATGGGAGTTTTAAGTGCGGTGGCGAGTTTACCAGCACCGTACGACTACGCCACATTGAGTTTAAAAATCGGGATACGGCAAAAACAATGGGTGGGAGGGTATCATATTTCAAAATTCTAAATGCCTCCATACAGTGCATACACCCCAAATTCCTGCAAAGTGGGACGAGCCAGCGCTGTCTGGCTATTTTATAGCCAGGACAGAAGAAAAAAAACATGAAGCTCTGACTCGACAATTGCAAGCGGGGCACCCAAGGGGAGTGGATTTTAGCCATTTGTTGGTGAAAGCACGGAGCGGCAAGGTCCCTATTCTGAACTGGATATATAATTTCCTTGCCAGAGTGGGTTGGATATCATCCAGGAAGGACTCAATGAAATACTCGGCTTTAATACTTAAAAAATCAACTGTCAGGTGACCAAGTGCCGAGTTCCCCTGGATGTCTGCTAGTTTGAGCGACCTATAGGCTCTTACTAGTTCTGAGCGTGAGATTAACGGGCACGTTTCCTCAGGGTTGCTCCATAAGCTTGGAATACCCAGCCTACAGCATGCATCCTTTATTTATGCAAGCCATGGTATTTTACCCAAACCCGGGAGACCCAATAACTCCTTTAGCTCTGACTGATAGACTGCTAGTTCCGGAGTCACCCACAGTCTACGCCAGAAGGTTAGTGGCCTAAGGCACAAGTTACTAACTTGTGTAACGATATATCTGTAAGAGACAGTAGTTAGTGACAGATTCCTTACCTTAGAATATCCCCAGGCGTCAGGCTGGATCCGGAAAGTTTTGCGTAGCAGTACCCTTGCGCGTCGGTGGCGGCGTCGTGCGGCTCCGCGTCCGTCGTCGGCGTCGTGATGACGTCGCGGGCAGTACTAGGCGCCGCCCCTGCGCGCTGACGTCAGTTCTGTACCACGACTTTCCGCGCCAGGAACGCAGAGCCATGCAAGAAGCTGACATAGGTGTCTGAAAAATACTAGGGCCCTGAAAGGGATGTCCTTAACCCTAGAAATCAGTTCGCAGAACGGGGAGGATGGGTGGGGCGGTAAGGAATCTGTCACTAACTACTGTCTCTTACAGATATATCGTTACACAAGTTAGTAACTTGTGCATCTGAAAGAGACACGTTAGTGACAGATTCCTACCTTAGAATAGATACCCCAGCAATACCAACCCCGGTGGTGGGTCTGCGAACAAAGATCAGACAAGGAAGTCCTGGAGGACAGAACGGCCAAAGAAGCCGTCCCTCCGGACCTGACTGTCAAGGCAGTAATGCTTTGTAAACGTGTGCAGCGAGGCCCACGTAGCTGCCTGACAGATAACCGGCAGCGGAACACCGCGGCCCAAGGCCGTGGTAGCAGCCGTTGCCCTGGTGGAATGGGCACGCAGCCCAACAGGAGGCTCCTTCTTAGCCAAAGAATAGCAGGTCTTGATGCACAAGGTAACCCAGCGGGAGATGGTCCTCTTGTGCACCGCCCGACCTTTTTGGCGCCCACGTAGCCAACAAAGAGCTGGTCATCCACCCGGAAGTGTTTTGTGCGGTCAATATAGAAGGAGAGCGCACGTTTTGGGTCCAGACGGTGGAGCCTCTCTTCCTCTCTGGAAGGATGTGGAGGCGGAAAGAAGGTGGGCAAAGTGATGGTCTGCCCAATGTGGAAAGCAGTAACCACCTTTGGCAAGAAGGACGGACGCGTCCGAAGAACAACCTTGTCTGGATGAACAGACAGAAAGGGAGGTTTGCAAGATAGAGCCTGGAGCTCACTCACCCGCCGAGCGGAGGTGATGGCCACCAGAAAGGCTGCCTTCAGAGTCAGAAGACGAAGAGGACAGTTATGTAGAGGCTCAAAGGGAGCGCACATTAAAAGGTAAGAACCAAGTTCAAGTCCCACTGAGGCATCACAAACGGAACAGGAGGGAAGAGGTGAGTAATGCCTTTTAAGAACCTGTTAACAACAGGGGACTTGAAAAGGGAGGGCTGATCAGGGAGCCTGAGGAAGGCCGAGATAGCACAAAGATAACCCTTGATGGTACCCAGGGCAGAACCCTGTTGGGCCAGAGAGAGAAGGAACAGAAGGACCTCAGAAAGAGGGGCAGAAAGGGGATTCACAGCCTTTGCTGTGCACCATGCCACAAATTTGTTCCACCTGCAGGCGTATACCACCTTAGTGGAGGGACGCCTGGCTGCCAGAATCACATCACAAACTTCGGGAGGCAAGTCGAAAGGAATCAACTGCCGCCGCTCAATCTCCACGCAAGCAGGTGTAGACTGGACAGGTTCGGGTGGAGGACCGTCCCCTGCTGCTGCGACAGAAGATCCTCCCGAAGAGGCAGACGGATCGGGGGATCTACGCTCATATTGAGTAGCTCGGGATACCAAACTCTTCGAGCCCAGTCCGGAGCCACAAGAATGACTTGGGCCCGGTCGCGCCGAATCTTCTTCAACACTCTGGGTAGAAGTGGTATAGGCGGAAAGGCGTACAATAGACCGCAACTCCACTCGCGACGAAAAGCGTCGCCGAGCGAGTGCCGCCTTGGAAATTCCAACGCGCAGAACTGATGACATTGCGCGTTCTCTTCGGTGCTGAATAGATCTAACCAAGGCTCTCCCCACTGTAGAAAGAGTCCTTGCGCCACTTCCGAGTGAAGACGCCATTCGTGATCCATCATGCACCTGCGGCTGAGTTCGTCCGCCCTGGCGTTCAGGGAACCTGCCAGGTGTTGAACCATCAGGAACATGCCCTGATGTTCCAGCCATGTCCAGAGGCGCAGAGCCTCCTGACAAAGGTCCAAGACCCCACCCCGCCCTGTTTGTTGCAGTACCACATGGCGGTGGTGTTGTCTGTGAACACCTGCACTACCTTCCCTTTGACAGAGGGAAGGAATGCCTTGAGCGCAAGTCGGATCGCCCGGAGCTCCAGAAGGTTGATATGGAGCCGGGACTCCGCCGGAGACCAGAGGCCTCTGATCTCCGCCTCTCCCATGTGACCGCCCCATCCCAGAAGGGACGCGTCCGTCACAACTGTATGCTCTGGCTGGGGAAGGGAGAGGGATCTGCCCATGACCCATTGCCGGTTCGAGAGCCACCACTGCAACTGTTTTGCAGTTCCCTCCGAGATCTGGACGTGATCGGACAGGTTGCCCTGGTGCTGCGCCCACTGGAACTTCAGGTCCCACTGCAGAGCCCGCATATGCCATCTGGCATGATTGACCAGCAGGATGCAGGAGGCCATGAGGCCCAGCAGCCTCAGTCACCCTGACCGAAACCCAGGACAAGGGCTGAAAGATGGGAATCAGAGCCCGAATGTCCCGGACTCGCTGTTTGGGAGGATAGACATAGACCCGAAACTGCGCCGTGTCCAGAACCGCTCCGATAAAGAGGAGCTTCTGGGAGGGAATCAGGTGCGACTTCGGCACATTGATGGAGATCCCCAGCAAGTGCAGGAGGTCGGCCGTAGTCTGGAGGTGGGAGACGACTGTCTGGGGCGAGCCCGCCTTCAACAACCAGTCGTCGAGATAGGGAAAGACTGAGACCCCTGATCTGCGCAGATGAGCTGCGACCACCGCCATCACCTTGGTGAACACCCGAGGGGCGCTGGTAAGGCCAAAGGGGAGCACGGTAAACTGAAAGTGCTCGTGGCCTACCATGAACCGCAGGTAACGCCTGTGGGCTGGCAGGACGGGAATGTGGAAATAGGCATCCTGCAAGTCCAGCGCCACCATCCAGTCTTGTGGGTCGAGAGCAGACAAGACCTGAGCTAGAGTGAGCATCTTGAACTTCTCTTTGCGGAGGAAGCGATTGACGTTCCGGAGGTCCAAGATAGGACGCAGGCCTTTGTCCTTCTTGGGCACCACAAAGTAGTGGGAATAACAACCACGACCTACTTCATGCGTCGGAACGCGCTCGATGGCCCCCTTGGCCAAGAGGGCCGCAACTTCCTGCTGAAGAAGCACCAAGTGATCCCCCGACATGTGGTGGTATTGAGGTGGCATGGCTGGGGGGTAGTCTCGAAGGAGAGGGAGTAGCCCCTTCGGACTATCTCTAAAACCTGTCCGAAGTGATGGTGCGCCAGTGGGGGAGGTGATGGCGGAGCCTGCCGCCCACTGGCGTTTAATGGGCCTGAAAGTTCGGACTAGGAAGGTTTGGAGGCAGAGGTGGCGTGGGTGGTGGTCTGACCCGTCCGCTGGCCCCTTTGTCAGCCACGGCAGAAACCACGTCCGCGCTGGGATGACTGTTGCGCCGGCCTGTGGCTCTGTTGCGAACGCTGCGGGGCGCCCCTTCCTGTGCCGCGAAAAGCGGAAGGTGGAGGAGGGCGGACTGCCGAGAGTCCCAAGGACTTCGCCGTAGCCCGTGAGTCCTTAAACCGCTCCAACGCGCTGTCCGCTTTGTCGCCGAAGAGGCGACGGCCATCAAAGGGCATGTCCATAAGGGTGTTTTGGACATCCCCTGATAATCCAGTGGTTCTCAACCAGGCGTGGCGGCGAACCGCCACCGTCGTTGCAATGGATCTGCCCAGTGAGTCGGCGGTGTCTAGACCACAACGGATCATGAACTTGGCTGCATCTCTCCCCTCTGCAACAGCCTGGGCTAGAGCAGGCCGGGCCTCCTCCGGACACTGAGACAGCACGTTCGCCACCGTATCCCACAGACAGTGGGAATAACGGCCCAAGAGGCATGCAGTGTTCACGGACCGCAGCGCAGAGATGGTGGAAGAGAAAATCTTCTTCCCAAACTGATCCAGCTTCTTGGATTCCTTATCTAGTGGTGCGGAAGGGAAGGCGGTTGGGGAAGCAGAGGCTTGGACAACCAAGCTCTCGGGAGTGGGGTGTTGGGAGAGGAAAATGGGGTCACCCGGAGCCGGGCGATGGCGTCGGGCCACGTTCCTATCCACAGGAGCCCCTGTGGTGGGCCTGGACCAAGTGCCCAAAAGAACGTCCGAAAGGGCTTCATTAAAGGGCAGCAGCGGCTCCGCAGAAGTAGCTGCTGGCTGAAGCACCTCTGTCAGGAGGTTAGTCCTGACGGCCACAGTAGGGAGCTGGAGGTGTAGGGCCTCCGCCGCCCTTCGCAACACCACTGCATAACTGGCTCCCTCCTCCGTAGCCACGGTAGGAGGAGACAGCATGCCAAGGTCTGGTGAGGTATCCAGACCACTGGCGTCCCCCAATTCCTCAGCCCAGTACTGTTCAGACTCACAGGCTGCAGCGAGAGGGTCGTCCGACCCCTCCCAGTCCTCCCCTTGCTCCTCGGGCTGTTCAACAGGCCTAAAGCACAAGTTACTAACTTGTGTAACGATATATCTGTAAGAGACAGTAGTTAGTGACAGATTCCTTACCTTAGAATATCCCCAGGCGTCAGGCTGGATCCGGAAAGTTTTTGCGTAGCAGTACCCTTGCGCGTCGGTAGGCGGCGTCGTGCGGCTCCGCGTCCGTCGTCGGCGTCGTGATCGCCGGGATGACGTCGCGGGCAGTACTTAGACGCCGCCCCTGCGCGCTGACGTCAGTTCTGTACACGACTTTCCGCGCCAGGAACGCAGAGCCATGCAAGAAGCTGACATAGGTGTCTGAAAAATACTAGGGCCCTGAAAGGGATGTCCTTAACCCTAGAAATCAGTTCGCAGAACGGGGAGGATGGGTGGGGCGGTAGGAATCTGTCACCAACTACTGTCTCTTACAGATATATCGTTACACAAGTTAGTAACTTGTGCATCTGAAAGAGACACGTTAGTGACAGATTCCTTACCTTAGAATAGATACCCCAGCAATACCAACCCCGGTGGTGGGTCTGCGAACAAAGATCAGACAAGGAAGTCCTGGAGGACAGAACGGCCAAAGAAGCCGTCCTTCCGGACTTGGCTGTCAAGGCAGTAATGCTTTGTAAACGTGTGCAGCGAGGCCCACGTAGCTGCCTGACAGATAGCCGGCAGCGGAACACCGCGGCCCAAAGCCGTGGTAGCAGCCGTTGCCCTGGTGGAATGGGCCCGCAGCCCAACAGGAGGCTCCTTCTTAGCCAAAGAATAGCAGGTCTTGATGCACAAGGTAACCCAGCGGGAGATGGTCCTCTTGTGCACCGCCCGACCTTTTTTGGCGCCCACGTAGCCAACAAAGAGCTGGTCATCCACCCAGAAGTGTTTTGTGCGGTCAATATAGAAGGATAGCGCACGTTTTGGGTCCAGACGGTGGAGCCTCTCTTCCTCTCTGGAAGGATGCGGAGGCGGAAAGAAGGTGGGCAAAGTGATGGTCTGCCCAATATGGAAAGCAGTAACCACCTTTGGCAAGAAGGACGGACGCGTCCGAAGAACAACCTTGTCCGGATGAACAGACAGAAAGGGAGGTTTGCAAGATAGAGCCTGGAGCTCACTCACCCGCCGAGCGGAGGTGATGGCCACCAGAAAGGCTGTCTTCAGAGTCAGAAGACGAAGAGGACAGTTATGTAGAGGCTCAAAGGGAGCGCACATTAAAAAGGTAAGAACCAAGTTCAAGTCCCACTGAGGCATCACAAACGGAACAGGAGGGAAGAGGTGAGTAATGCCTTTTAAGAACCTGTTAACAACAGGGGACTTGAAAAGGAGGGCTGATCAGGAAGCCTGAGGAAGGCCGAGATAGCACAAAGATAACCCTTGATGGTACCCAGGGCAGAACCCTGTTGGGCCAGAGAAAGAAGGAACAGAAGGACCGCAGAAAGAGGGGCAGAGAGGGGATTCACAGCCTTTGCTGTGCACCATGCCACAAATTTGTTCCACCTGCAGGCGTATACCACCTTAGTGGAGGGAAGCCTGGCTGCCAGAATCACATCACAAACTTCGGGAGGCAAGTCGAAAGGAATCAACTGCCGCCGCTCAATCTCCACGCAAGCAGGTGTAGACTGGACAGGTTCAGGTGAAGGACCGTCCCCTGCTGCTGCGACAGAAGATCCTCCCGAAGAGGCAGACGGATCGGGGATCTACGCTCATATTGAGTAGCTCGGGATACCAAACTCTTCGAGCCCAGTCCGGAGCCACAAGAATGACTTGGGCCCGGTCGTGCCGAATCTTCTTCAACACTCTGGGTAGAAGTGGTATAGGCGGAAAGGCGTACAACAGACCGCAACTCCACTCGTGACGAAAAGCGTCGCCGAGCGAGTGCCGCCTTGGAAATTCCAACGCGCAGAACTGATGACATTGCGCGTTCTCTTCGGTGGCGAATAGATCTAACCAAGGCTCTCCCCACTGTAGAAAGAGTCCTTGCGCCACTTCCGAGTGAAGACGCCATTCGTGATCCATCATGCACCTGCGGCTGGAGTTCGTCCGCCCTGGCGTTCAGGGAACCTGCCAGGTGTTGAACCATCAGGAACATGCCCTGATGTTCCAGCCATGTCCAGAGGCGCAGAGCCTCCTGACAAAGGGTCCAAGACCCCACCCCGCCTTGTTTGTTGCAGTACCACATGGCGGTGGTGTTGTCTGTGAACACCTGCACTACCTTCCCTTTGACAGAGGAAGGAATGCCTTGAGTGCAAGTCGGATCGCCCGTAGCTCCAGAAGGTTGATATGGAGCCGGGACTCCGCCGGAGACCAGTGGCCTCTGATCTCCGCCTCTCCCATGTGACCGCCCCATCCCAGAAGGGACGCGTCCGTCACAACTGTGTGCTCTGGCTGGGGAAGGGAGAGGGATCTGCCCATGACCCATTGCCGGTTCGAGAGCCACCACTGCAACTGTCTTGCAGTCCCCTCCGAGATCTGGACGTGATCGGACAGGTTGCCCTGGTGCTGCAACACTGGAACTTCAGGTCCCACTGCAGAGCCCGCATATGCCATCTGGCATGATTGACCAGCAGGATGCAGGAGGCCATGAGGCCCAGCAGCCTCAGGGTCATCCGTACCGAAACCCAGGATAAAGGCTGAAAGATCGGAATCATAGCCTGAATATCCCGGACTCGCCGTTCAGGAGGATAGGCCCGAAACTGCGTCGTGTCCAGAACTGCTCCGATGAAAAGGAGCTGTGGAGAAGGAACCAGATGCGACTTCGGCACATTGATGGAGAACCCCAGCGAGTGCAGGAGTTCGGCCGTAGTCTGGAGGTGGGAGACGACTGCCTGGGGCGAGCCCGCCTTCAGCAGCCAGTCGTCGAGGTAGGGGAAGACTGAAACCCCTGCCCGGCGCAGATGAGCTGCGACCACCGCCATCACTTTCGTGAACACCCGAGGGGCACTGGTAAGGCCAAAGGGGAGCACGGTGAACTGAAAATGCTCGGGGCCTACCGTGAACCGAAGGTAACGCCGGTGGGCCGGCAGGACGGGGATGTGGAAATATGCGTCCTGCAAGTCCAACGCTACCAACCAGTCTCCAGGGTCGAGAGCAGTCAAGACCTGAGCTAGGGTGAGCATCTTGAACTTCTCCTTCCGGAGGAAGCGATTGACGTTCCGGAGGTCCAAGATAGGACGCATGTCCTCCTTGTCCTTTTTGGGCACCAGGAAGTAGTGGGAGTAGCAACCACGCCCTACTTCTGGGGTCGGAACATGCTCGATGGCCCTCTTGGCCAAGAGGGCCGTGACTTCCTTCTGCAGAAGTACCAAGTGATCCCCTGACATGCGGTGGAATTGAGGTGGCATGGCTGGGGGTGGACTCGAAGGGGAGGGAGTAGCCCCTTCGGACAATGTCCAAGACCCACCTGTCCGAGGTGATGGTACGCCAGTGGGGAAGGTGATGGCGGACCCTGCCCCCTACTGGCGTGCTGTGCACCTGAAAGGAGGGACTAGGAGGGCTTGGAGGCCGCGGACGGGTTGGAGGTGGTGGCCTGACCCGCACGCTGGTTGCCCGATCCGCCACGGCGGAATCCACGTCCTCGGCCGCGCGAAGACGCCTGCTGCGCGGGCCGGTGGCTGGGCTGCTGACGTGAAGGGGCGCCCCTACCTGGCCACGATAGGGGCGAAAAGCAGAAGTCAGCGGAGGGCGTGTAGCAGAAAGGCCCAGGGACTTGGCAGTAGCCCGTGAGTCCTTAAAGCGCTCCAACGCATGGTCTGCTTTGGACCCAAAAGACCGACTCCATCAAAGGGCATGTCCATGAGAGTATTCTGGACATCCCCTGAAAAACCAGTGGTTCTCAGCCAGGCGTGGCGTCTGAGCGCCACCGTCGTTGCAATAGACCTGCCCAGCGAGTCGGCGGTGTCAAGGCCACAACGTATTGTGTATTTAGCCGCATCCCTTCCTTCCGCAATGGCGCGGGAAAGCAGTGTCTGGACCTCCTCAGGACACTGGGGCAAAACATCCGCCACCGAATCCCACAGGGAGTGGGTATATCGGCCCAAAAGACAAGCGGTGTTAACGGACCGCAAGCCAGCACTGGAGGAAGAAAAACCTTTCTTCCCAAACTGATCCAGGCGTTTGGATTCCCTATCCGGAGGAGCGGTAGGGAAGGCGGTTTGGGAAGCGGAGGCTTGGACAACCAAGCTCTCAGGAGTGGGGTGGACAGAGAGAAACAGGGGGTCGCCCGGAGCTGTGCGATGGCGTCGTGACACGTTCCGATCCACAGGAGCCCCTGTGTTTGGCTTGGACCAGGCGCCCAAAAGAACGTCAGTGAGGGCGTCGTTAAACGGCAGCACAGTCTCCGCAGAGGAGGCTGCCGGCTGAAGCACCTCTGTCAAGATGTTAGGCTTGACCGTCAAAGTAGGGAGTTGGAGACGCAAGGCCCCAGCTGCCCTACGCAACACCGTACCAAAATTGGCTCCCTCCTCCGTAGCCACGGGAGGAGACAGCATGCCAGTGTCAGGGGAAGTATCCAGACCACTGGCCTCCCCTAGACTCTCTGTCCAGTCCTCATCGTACTGACAGTGTCGAGTCAGAGGGTCATCAGACCCCTCCCAGTCCAACTGGTCCTCCTCTGGTTCAAAATAAGGAGGAGGAGGGACAGTTGGGACCCAAGGTCCCATCGGCGCCGGAACCGGCATCGAGCGACGTCGGTCCGGATCCATGTCCGGAGCCGGAAGGAACTGGGGGACGACGCCGCCCGGAGCCCAGGGCGGCATCGAGAACGGCACCGGAGACATCGGCGCCGGCGGAGGTGTCGTTAGGTCGACCGGCGTCGATGGGGGTTGTGGAGCCGGGATTGAGGCCGGGGCCGAAGCCGGAATCGAGGCTGGAGGCACGGGCGACGCCGGAGCCGTCGGCGACGCCGGAGCAACCCCATCAGGGCCCGCGGGGCCCGAAGGCGCACCGGAGGGGCCTGAAGGCCCGAAGAGGCGGGCCATGGCCGACAGGAATTCCTGCACTTTGGCCGGATCCGCCCCCGAACCCGGGAAGGGCGGGTATAGCGGGGGCGACTCCACAGGCATGTCCGGGGCCGCGGGGGCGGGGACGGTGCCGGGAGGGGCCTCAGCCGAGTCGCGAGACCGGCGAGGCGAAGTCCTAGAGCGATGATGCTTTTGGACTTCTTGTGTTTGGACTTACCGGACGAAGAAGACTTCGACGCCGACGACCGGTGTGGACTCCGCGATCGACCCCTGGACCTCTCACGCGACCGGGGCTTCCGCGGAGCAGAATGCCGGGCCTCGAGGAGCTTTCGAGACCGCTCTTGCAAAGCTTTCGGGTTGAGGGCCTGGCAGTCGGTACAAGACTCCGTGTCGTGGCCTCGGCCGAGGCAGAAGAGACACTCCCAATGCGGGTCGGTGACGGACATCATCCGCGCACAGGCGCCGCATCGCTTGAAGCCGGGCATCCCTACGACACCTTGAAAGATGAAAAAACAGTGAAAAAATTCACCAAAAAGTATGGTCAAAAAATGACCAGGGCACTGCTCTTCCCGGATCTGCGCTTGCTGGCGCGGAAAAAGAAGAACTGACGTCAGCGCGCAGGGGCGGCGTCTAAGTACTGCCCGCGACGTCATCCCGGCGATCACGACGCCGACGACGGACGCGGAGCCGCACGACGCCGCCTACCGACGCGCAAGGGTACTGCTACGCAAAAACTTTCCGGATCCAGCCTGACGCCTGGGGATATTCTAAGGTAAGGAATCTGTCACTAACGTGTCTCTTTCAGATATAAGGAGTAGGGACAGGGGGATAGAAATCCCCAAACGGCGTCGAGAACGGCAGCGACCAACGCCGCGTCCACTTCGGGGCTGAATCGGAGGTCGACGTCGTCCCGAGGAGCGGGCGGCGTCAGTATCGGTGCCGGTGGAGTCGACGTCGGTGGAGGCGTAACGAGGTCAACCGGCGTCGACCGGGATCCAGGCCTGGATCCAAGGCTGTCCTGCGGCGCTGGGGCCTGAGCCGCCGGCGAGGAAACACGAGGACACCCAGGCGGGACCGCGGGGCCCGAAGGCGCACCGGCGGGACCAGACGGCCCAAAGAGGCGAGCCATGGCCGACAGGAAGTCCTGTATCTGGGCCGGAGTCGCCGACGACCCCAGGTAGGGCGGGTAGTCGGGCGGTGACTCCATGGACTCCACCGGAGCCGCGGGGGTGGCACCACCCGTACCCTCAGCTGCGTCGCGCGACCGGCGAGGGGAAGTCGGAGAACGATGTTGTTTCTTCGACTTCTTGTGCTTCGCCTTACCTGACCCCGAGTGCGAAGACTTCGATCCCGACGATCGCCGATGGGGACTCCGCGCACGGTCCCTCGACCTCCCTCTGGACCGGGACCGGTCACGGCGTGGAGCCGACTGCCGGGCTTCAAGCAGCTTTCGGGACCGCTCCCGCAAAGACTTCGGCGCCATGGACCGGCAGTCGGGGCACGACTTGGGGTCATGGTCGCGCCCCAGGCAGAAGACACACGCGATGCGGGTCCGTCACCGACATCATCCGATGACAGTCCTCGCAGGACTTAAACCCGGGCATCCCTAACTGCACCAGGAGTCGAATCGACTTGAAAAAGGTGAGAAAAATCTCAAAAAACGTGGTCAAAAAATACTAGGGGTACCGCTCTCTCCGGATGTGCGCTTGCTGGCGCGGAAAAAGAAAGAATTAACGTCAGCGCGCATGGGCGGCGTCCAAGTAGCGCCCGCGACGTCATCTCGGCGACCACGACGCCAACGACGGACGCGGAGCCGCACGACGCCCCTACCGACGCGCAGGGGTACTGCTGACGAAAACTTTCCGGATCCAGTCTGACGCCTGGGGATATTCTAAGGTAAGGAATCTATCACTATGTGTTTCTTTCAGATACTTCTGTTAGAGTGATCCCATGGGCCTCTTCAAAGACAGTCCCTGAGATTATTAAGGATGTTTCATCCTTTGGGTCCGAGACTTCCTCAGTGGTGTATAGAGCCTGGAAATGGCTCTTCCATACAGCCGCTGCAATGTTAGGCTCTAGGGCTGGCTTCCCTTCACTACTATCGGTACACACTATTGACCAGAACGCCTTCATGTCCCTGTTATAGATAGGGCGATTTTAAGGGCATCCCATCTATCCATCTCCCAGTTCTTCATTGCTTGTTGGATGCTATCTCGATAGAGCACTCTCATTTGTTTAATTAGATGCCTGTCCTTAAGTTTGATGGCGTCTAGCAGGACTCTCTTGGCCTTATGGCAGGTGTCATTAAACCAGGATTGTTTGGCCTCCTTTTTCGCCTTAGAAGGTATCCTAGGATAGAATATGTTGGTCAGACTGATCGTCAATTCTGCATGCAATGCCGCTATTCTGTCGATGTTTTGGGGAGAGTCCATTGTCGTGATAGCCTCCCCCAATTCTGATAAGGGCAAAATAGTTAGAGTATAATGTGGCTAACTTGTCGGGTGACTGCTTGATTGAACCCCATCTTATTCTTCTTCTATTGTTAGCGAGTGTTAAGCTATCTATGGGGGTGCCGCTGGCCGTGGGATTTTGAAGATTTGGGAACTTCGACTCCATGGTCAAGGCATTGTGGTCGCTGTCCTGCCGCGACAGGACAGCGAAATCAACAACCCTTTGCCATAGGCTTGTCTCTACCTGAATGTAGTCCAACAGGGAGGATTGGCCAATTCTGTTAAAAGTTAACTTCCCTGGTCTGTCTGATTTAGTGCGACCATTACACGCTCTCAGGGAGTGAGTCAGTGTTACTGCATTAATCTGGAGTGCCAACGGGGTCCAGGCCTTTATCCGTTGGATTTGAGGGTCAGGGATTAACCATTGCCGATGCTCCTCGCTGAAAAATGTATCAGTAGGAGCAGCAAGAGGCTCAAATTGGCAATTAAAATCACCCCTGATAACCAGCCTTATATTAGTGGGGACTGTAGCAATTAAGGTGTTCAGTTGATCGATGGTCAGGGATTCATGGCTGAGGCTTACAGGACGGGAATAAAGATTAATAAAGGCTATTTTCAAACTAGAAGAGAAGGTGAGTACAGTACACTGAATGTCGCTGGACAGGGGATTCAGCTGCTCCACTGTACAGCCCAGGTGCGTAGCGACCCAAGTACATAAGCCCACTGGGGTCTACCTCTCCCCCCCGAAATGGCAGGCACATTGAAAGATGCATACCCCATCCTTGCAATGTCATCCCTTGCCCACGTTTCCTGGAACATGCACACGTCATATTTCTCCACAAAAAGCCCCCATTCTGGGCAGTGCAGTTTGCTTTTTAGGCCGGCAATGTTCCAGGATAAAACCCTCAGCTTGTGGTCAGTGTTAGGGTTGTCAAAAGGAGCATTATGCATGTAGGAGTTGGGTATCCTCCATCTGGGCCAAGGGAAGTACTTCTGCTACTTCCGAGGGGAAACCTCCCCTAGATGTACTAGAGGTTGAGGGGGCGGGAGGTGCGGCAACTGGAATTCCAAACGATTCTGCCCAAGTCCCATATACACCATTGGCCATCTGTGGAATTTCGGTTTGCAGGTCCCGTAAGTCTACCCCAATCCTGTAGCGTGTGATCTGACTCAGCTGGCCGCTGTTGTATTCCCCTAGGTCCCTTCCAGACCCCCGGCACCTAGATCCAGGGACTGGGCCATCTTTCATTGCATGTCAATCCACCTCTTCTAGGGCCCCAAATCTGTTTGTTACTGGAATATTAAATAGGAGAGGTCTAGGGGGTGGGCCCGCCATTAGGTGTTCTAAAGACCATTTACCTACGACACTGGTGCTATGGGTCCTAGGTTGGCTATGACAGTGGGAATAGAAATAGTCCAATGTGTGAGCCCTAACCCCTGTAGGTGGTTCCTGGGGGCAGGAATTCTGGCCTGCTAGGGTGTGGACAGTCAGGGGACTACTAAAGTTAATAACTACGCAGTCCCCTTGCGTTGTCTTTTGTCTCATACCCACCCAGCCAACTCTACGAACCATTAGGATCTCCCCTGCCCTGTCATAAGGGAACTGCCTGTGCCTAGCCAGCCAGAAAAGGCATTTGTTCCTGAGGTCCAACTGCGTTTCCTTCTGGCTGTTGTTAATCTCAGGTACTCCTGTCAGTATAATGACATACAGGAGTGAGGCTGGGGGTAGATTTATAGTGGGGAGAGTCACTACTTCATGCCTTCTCTCTGCGCCCTCCACAAGGTCCACACCTTCTCTGCTTTCCCTGGGCCCTATTCCAGTGGAACTATTTTTATTCAAACCCCTCTTATAGGAAGCTGGATTGTTATTCCCTTTCTTGTTCATAAAGCTCCTGGGACCGGTGACAGTCCTGGGGTCTTGGGCCTGCTGGGTACCTGGCCTTTCTGAATGGGACAAAGTGGTTTCAGCTGGCTGGTTACTATGGTCCTCTGCCCTTCTGGAACCCGATGGCAAATTGGGGAGTACATCCCTCGGGGAACCGTGCTTGCCTGGGGAGGTTGGACCTGCACGATCTGTCTGGGAGCTACAGTCTTTCCCCTTCCCTAGAGCTTGGGTATTACTAACAGTAGTGTTGGTGTGTCTATTATGCCCCAATAAATGCCATTTGTCTATGCGGTGGAGTATCTGAGCAAGTTCTTCCTTCACAATAGCTCTCAATTGGCTCTGTAGGTCCGCTATCAGGTTCCGCACCCAAGATGGACAATCAGCATCTGTCTGAGGGTTGGTAAGGTGTCCTGCTGTTCCCTCAGTGCTAGCTAGCTCGTCAACACTAGGTGTTGGCTCGATATTTTTCTTTCTTTTAGCTCCTGGCCCGTTTCCTAGTTTACGCTTCCCATTCTTTGGTATACTGGTAACGGTTCCACCTTTGCGAGTTACTGGCTTTGGTGGAACTTCTTGGGGTGGGGATGGGAAGGACTGTTGCCCTGGATGTGGGCTCTATTGACCTAGATGTAGACACAGGGGTAACGGCTTGGGAGGTGGATGACTCAGACACCGGACAGAAGATGTCTGGAGTTAGTGACAAACGCCTCTCAGTCAACTCTATTTCAGTAGTTACCAACCCTATAGCCCTCTGAAGCATCCTATCAATTGAGGTTGGGGGCATTGGGGAGGGAATGGTCACTTGGGGACGAGGTGGGTGTTTGGCTATGCAAGCGCACTTACCCATTTTTAAAACTAGGCAGAAGTAAGGTGCAGCCTCCCCACTAGTCAACCAGATAGGACCTGGGTAAAGTTAAAGCAAATAGAAACTATAAAAACAAGGGCAAGATACGATCGGATGGCACAACTAACAAACAAATAAAAATAAAAAAAAGAGTTAAATGGCCAATAGTCAAAATGCAAAATGTCTCAAGTACTTCCCGGTCTGGTACAGTGCATAAGTGGTTTACACGATTGTTCAAATGAATCACAAGGGTACACTTTCCTAATTCCCCAACCAGCTCCTGCCAGTAAAATGCTGTAGTCCCAGCTGTGGATGGGATGGTTGATAACAAATGGTTCAATGCAGAAGGAAACTTTTGGAGGTTTACGAGTCAATTGATTGACCCAAAAGATCTTACCGGTGGGGCAATGTTGAAGGATCAGCGCCAAGGGGGGTGGCCCTGCCCCTTCCTGGCAATGACGGGCAAGGAGGACTCACCCTTGGCCCGAACTTTGCCCGGGCGCGGGCCCGCGTGCGTCCCGCGCCGCGGAGGGCGAGGCAGAGCTTTTATGCGCCTTGGTGTTAACGCCTCCCCCTCGTCGGCGGCTGCAGGAGTGTGTGGAATAGCACTCTGGGACTTGTAGTCCTCACCCAGGTGTGCGGCGGCGTAGAGTGATGCGGGCGGCAACAGGCAATGGAGGCGATGCACCCTGGGACAGCGGTCCCACCAGGGTGAAGCAACGGGATGGAAAGTGCCCCCAAGGCTGCCCAGCAGAGTCCCAGCAAAGGAAAACAAAGGTTGGCGTCCCGTGCCACGGAGGGTGAGGCAGCGCTTTTATGCGCGTTGGTGTTAACGCCTCCCCCTCGTCGGCGGCTGCAGGGGAGTGTGGAATAGCACTCTGGGACTTGTAGTCCTCATCCAGGAGTGCGGCGGTGTAGAGTGATGCGGGCGGCAACAGGCAATGGAGGCGATGCACCCTGGGACAGCGGTTCCACCAGGGTGAAGCAACGGGATGGAAAGTGCCCCAAGGCTGCCCAGCAGAGTCCCAGCAAAGGAAAACAAAGGTTGTAAGCTGCAAGTAACAAAAGGATCTCTCTGATAAAAGTAGTAACCCACTGACCTATTTACATTATGTGCACTTTGTGATCTGCATGGTACATGTTCTTAGCAGCAGGCACATTAACCCTCTGCGCTTCCTTTCCAGGAGTCCAAACGTCCACTAGACAAAACACCATCTCTCTCTACTAAGAACATTAATCACTGGAGTTATGACATTTTTATTATTGCCGAAAATTGTTGTAGGCCAGGAAGGAGGCAGCAAGTGCTTGCAAAAGCATATTATACTTGCAAACACGACGCCCCCACCTGAAGTCGGCGCCAGCCGCAGTCCGTGCAGGTAACAGCTGTGGGGCCGGGTAAGGGGGGATTTCGAGGGACGATGCAGAGGGAAAATTAATTATTTAATTTTCCCTCCGCATCGTCCCTCGAAATCCCCCCTTACCCGGCCCCTCTGGCCCACCGCTGTTACCTGCACAGATTGCGGCTGGTCAGCGCCTGGTGCGGTCGCACTGCCCTAGAGCCACCCTGCTCAAGGGTCCTGTGACCTCAGTGACATAGTCACTGTCACTCTATGGTGTGCTGCTTCATAGGCCTGCCTGCAAGACTGGAGGTGAACTTCGGAATGAATTGTGGTGGACAGACCTTCAAGGTTAACCCACACTTGCCACTGCTAGGGTCCACCTGCTGGTGCTAAGACACCAGGGCTTTTTTTTTTAATTTTTATAATCCTTTTTAGGTCTCGGCCTGCACCAGCGCTTGCGCTGGTCTGGCCGAGAGTTTTAGTAAGCGGGTTTTGGAAGTGCAAACCCACTGGCTTTCGGCTGGCGACCAGCTTGCGTTCACGATGGCGTGCACACGCGCAGCTGAGCTGCCATCTGGGTTTCCTATCTTCCTCATTTCCTCGTCATGGCTCATTAACTTTCTGGACTCTGATGTTTCAATCCCAGCAGCAGCTCACATTACCAACTGACGGCCCTGGACTACAGTCACATGAAAAACAACAGCGATTAGCATTGAAATGCAAGCTTCTTTTTGTCTAGTTAGAAATATTGCTTCGCTGGGTTGATTTCACCTTATATCGCTATTTGTTTTATATTGGGAGTCACAGCCTAATTACCAGTATTTTTGTGTCTCAGTTTTTTTTAAAAATATTTATTCGCGCAAAGCACAAAGCTATATTTAAGGTTACTTTTTCCGCGTCACTTCTTCACTCTATTTAAACTCCACACACCCCACTCTTATTGTCTCACTCCTTCTCTCTCTCTCCCCTCTCTAATTCTCCCTCTACTTAATTAACTCTCCCCTCGCTATCTTTTTTAGCCTTTCATTCTCTCACCCCTTTATCTGTTTCTCTTTCAAACTCCTTCATTCACTCTCTCTCCCCTTCTTTCTCTCTCTCTATCCCGCTCCACTCTTTATTCTATGTACACCCTTTCTCTCTCTTTCTCTCTCACCACCCTCTCTAATTGGGCATTATATCTTCACTCTATCTCGGCAACACCACAGCATCACTCAGTGTAACCACAGCATTACTCAGCAGCACAGCATCGCTCGGCGCCGCCACAGCATCGCTCGGCGCCGCCACAGCATCGCTCTGCGCCGCCACAGCATCGCTCTGCGCCGCCACAGCATCGCTCTGCGCCGCCACAGCATCGCTCTGCGCCGCCACAGCATCGCTCTGCGCCGCCACAGCATCACTCAGCGCCACCACAGCATCACTCAGCGCCACCACAGCATCGCTCAGCGCCGCAACAGCATCGCTCAGCGCCGCAACAGCATCGCTCAGCGCCGCCACAGCATCGCTCTGCGCCGCCACAGCATCGCTCTGCGCCGCCACAGCATCGCTCTGCGCCGCCACAGCATCGCTCTGCGCCGCCACAGCATCGCTCAGCGCCACCACAGCATCACTCAGCGCCACCACAGCATCACTCAGCGCCACCACAGCATCACTCAGCGCCACCACAGCATCACTCAGCGCCACCACAGCATCACTCAGCGCCACCACAGCATCACTCAGCGCCACCACAGCATCACTCAGCGCGACCACAGCATCACTCAGCGCGACCACAGCATCACTCAGCGCGACCACAGCATCACTCAGCGCCAAGACAATATCACTCAGCGCCAAGACAATATCACTCAGCGCCAAGACAATATCACTCAGCGCCAAGACAATATCACTCAGCACCACCACAGCATCATTCAGGGCCACCACAGCATCACTCAGGGCCACCACAGCATCACTCAGCGCCACCACAGCATCACTCAGCGCCACCACAGCATCACTCAGCGCCACCACAGCATCACTCAGCGCCACCACAGCATCACTCAGCGCCACCACAGCATCACTCAGCGCCACCACAGCATCACTCAGCGCCACCACAGCATCACTCAGCGCCACCACAGCATCACTCAGCGCCACCACAGCATCACTCAGCGCCACCACAGCATCACTCAGCGCCACCACAGCATCACTCAGCGCCACCACAGCATCACTCAGCGCCACCACAGCATCACTCAGCGCCACCACAGCATCACTCAGCGCCACCACAGCATCACTCAGCGCCACCACAGCATCACTCAGCGCCACCACAGCATCACTCAGCGCCACCACAGCATCACTCAGCGCCACCACAGCATCACTCAGCGCCACCACAGCATCACTCAGCGCCACCACAGCATCACTCAGCGCCAAGACAATATCACTCAGCGCCAAGACAATATCACTCAGCACCACCACAGCATCACTCAGCGCCAAGACAATATCACTCAGCACCACAGCAGTATCACTCAGCAAGACCCGAGTATCATTCAGCATCACCTCAGCATCATCTCCACAACAGTCACCACCACCACCACTACCACCTCAGCATCACTCAGCACCACCTCAGCCTGCTCTCGGAATCTGGCATCTGTTGATTCTCCCCTAGTGTCTGGCCGCTGCTAGTGTTATAATACAGGTACTAGTTCCCAACCTTCACCCTCCGATTGTTTATGCCCCCTCAAAAAAAAAGCTTTAACAACCATTGCAATAGGCAGAAACAAGTTGCCAGCATTGCAAGAACAAAAGAAAACTGAGGAATTTTTTTATTGTAAATACTTTTTTTAATATGGTCGTTCAGTTTTATATAAATATATACATATAAAGTAACAAAAATGCTTCTGATACTTTTTTATTATAACTTTTCAGCATGGTGCACAGCAACCACACTTCTCTACAGCACAGCTTGAAGACATTGGCAAAGTCAATAGCTCTGGCTAAACACATAAGGCCCCAAAGGCAAGACCTATTGACTATGCCAATGCTTGTTTTAACAGTAACATATGCGACATTACAGTTGGATATTGAAGATATTATGACGACAGAACTTTGACAGCATCATTAGACACCAGGGCTTTTAAGATCTTTCGGGCCTTCTAAGGTCTAGCATGGGAATGTGCTCCCTCAGGGGGAGTGGTCTGGTGGACTGGTCATGAAGGCTGAACCTGGTTCCCCAGTTCCAAATTCAGCAGCTCTGACCATAATGCCACTTCCTCTCCCCCACTGAACACCATACTGCCCCACTGAGAGAAAATACACTGCACTGACCCGCTATAAACACCTAGATGTTACTCAATTCAAATTAAGCACTAGACAAGAGCAATAATGCTGCCTAAAAAAAAATTAACATCCTAGAAAAAGCAAACACTCATAGGGAATGCAAGATTAAGTAAAAGCATGCGAAATGTAAGCAGGAACAACATGGTTAGCTTTTTCTTTTTACACTCATTATTCAGAAATTAGTGAGTGCTTTTGCCTGAAAAATTAAGGCCCTGACTACAGGGCCCAGAAGGGACCCGTTTCAATGTCCATTGCTTATATCCTTACAAAACGTAAGCAGTCTGGTTTCAAAAGACCACATTCGTGATCACAGGTATTTCAGTACCTCCAGGAATAGTGCACTTTCCCACCCAGGGAAAACAATGTTGTTCAAAGAGAGACGAGAAAACAAAAGTAGCGCTTCACTGGCAAACACTGTAAAGTGGCGCTAATGTGTTTAGGTATGAATAAATCAATCTGGCCACCTTGCAACCACTCTGTCTTGCTTTAGTCAGTTATTTTTCATATTTTGAATATTTTATTTCTCTCCACCCGAGGCTGCACTTAGAAATTGAAAAATGTCAGAAAAAGACGACGTTTCCAGCAAAAGTGTTTTTTCTTTTTTGGATCCATTTCACAGGGGAGCAAATAAACGAAAGGAGGAAAGAGAAGGTAATACCTGTTTCTTGAAGTCTCGGTTTTCACTAAATGAGGAGGAGCGAGACAGAAAGAGGGGGGAGTGGGGGAACAAAGAGAGCTGCAGGAGAACTGGACACTGTCCTTGTCTTCTCTGGGCACGAAGGAAAAGACTGAGTCCTTTTCCTTCTCTGCCCGTTCAGCCCTTCCCCAAAAGCCACTATCGGCCTTGGCGATTTCTGCCGTCCGGGAGGCATGTTTAAAATAAGCAAGTAGGGGAACGGGCTCTATGAAATTAAAGAAGTAGGGGCACGCCGTGCCGTGCCCTGCCGATCCCGCCCACTTCGACCACTGATATATACACATTTACATACATAACCTGAAACAGGTGTAGAAAAGACAGTGAGCATCTCTGAGAGAGAGACTTCTAAGGATAACATCTGGCAGAAGCTATGAGCAGAGCGACCTGAGGCCTTGTCTGGGAAGTGCGTATGAAAAATGAGGCACAAACAATGTGAACCACCCACGCGTCCGGCATAGAACCAACTGCTGACAAGGTAAAAACCAGACAGGGTCTGAGCCATGAGGGAAGACCAAGAACAGAAGCACCAGAGAATAAGGAACAGACAATGCCACAAGAATCAAACGCAGTTAACGCTGTGGCACAAGTTGGGCCAGCAAGCACCGCGTGCCTGTGAACGTACCCAGTGTGTTTTAACACACCGCGCTAGAACTGAAAACGGAAAAGAAACTGTTCCTGAAATGGAACAGACCAATATGCTGACAAGAGACACTGGTTGACGGCGAACACAGCCAACATAGGCAAAATGGTGGAAACACAGCGGAACGCTTGAATAGATAGCCAAGAGCAAGAAAAAGGGAGCATATGTGAACATGCCATGACGAGCCAGACGGGGCGTAAAGCCAACAATAGTCTGGAGAGGTCTGCATCCTCAGAGGCAGGAGAGAACTACTGACCAAAGGTAAAATGCAAACGTGGAAGCTCCAAAGAGAGCTACGCTACCCTTGTGGGCTTGTCCAAAGAAGTGCCACAACAGCAAGTGGAGCGTGAAGAAACCAGAATTTTTTTGTTTTGTTTTTGCTATACGTCTATAGCAGGAACTAGATAAAACTCCCCAGAGAGGAGATAGATAACATTCCTAAGAGGACCTCGTCGGATACTCAGTAAGGACCTGCACCACCCATGAAGAACCCTTCCTGGACCATTGTACTCACACCACCCAGGAAGACACTGCTCGTGGCAAGTTAGTATGGCTATACAAGAACCAACGAATACCCCACATAGGGTATGTCACGTCCCTATAAAAGGGACACCTCTTTAGACTAGCTCTTAGACAGAGGAATTGAAAATAATGGCAGACACAGCTGTGTAGCTGTACATTCCGTCTGGGAAATAACAGCTTGAACCCAGCGACTGACAGAGAAAAGCAGTGACAATACTGCAACCAATGCAAATTAAGACAATAAGGGACTAAAAACAATGAAAACCAGACATAAGACACTGAACCGTCGAGTCAGCAGGACTGTCAAAAAGTTGGGCCCCATCAAAGGGCAAGTCCCGAAGACGATCCTGAACTTTTTCAGGAAAACTGCCATCACGCAGCCAAGCATGACGACGCAAAGGAACCGACCTGGCCATAGCCCGACCTACGGAATCAGTGGTGTCCATGGCAGACCGAATTGAAAATTTTGCCAGCTCACAACCATCCTGGAGTATCCGAGTCAGGTCAGCCCGGGGGCCTTTCGAAAGGGAGGGAAGGAAGCGCTCAACCGAGTCCCAGAGGGAAAAAGTAGCCCGTGTAAACACGCAGAACGTGTTCAAGGACCGGAGGGCCAAGCTCGTGGACGCAAACATTTGCCGACCACATGTCTCCAACCATCGATACTCCCTAGTGGGTGGAAGTATTGGAGCAGAGGACAAAGGCAGCGAAGCTTAGGCTGTCTGGACGACTAGCCCTTGAGCCCTAGGGTGTAGGGACAAACAGACTGGGGCATCTGGAGCCGGGCGGTGACGATGTGCGATAACATGGTCCACCGAGTCCCCCGACGAGGGGCTAGTCCAGGTCCCTAGAAGAATGTCGCACGACTCACCAAAAGGCAGCAAGGGCTCGCCCTCCGCGTTGCCCTGGTGGAGCAAATCCAACAAGGGATCGGAGGGCAAAGAGACAGAAGGAGGCTGGAACTGTAAATTATCAGCAGCTTTGCAAACGACCGTTGCAAACGCTGCACTAGCCTCCGTCGCCATTCTAGGGGGCGACAGCAATTCATAGTTGGGGGACAGTTGCAGGCTAACATGTCCACTAAAAGCCAAAGGCCTTTCAGCCTGAGGTTGTCCAAGGGCCTGCAACTGCTCCACATCAACATGCTCCGAAGAATGCTCAATCAACGCTGGGGAAGGTGAACCCCCAGGGGCCTCGTCCTCCATTTGAAAAGGAGCAGCAAAAGACGTATCTGGCATCGAATACCGTCGAGACGGTGCCTCATCGACGCCGACGAACGTCGAAGGAGGCTCCATCGTTAGGCGCCGAGATGGCGTTGACTCAACATCCACCGCGATTGGGAGACTGCGGTGTGGGACGGCGTCGACTCGGAGACAAGTCCCCTGCTGCGGCCGCAGCAGACGTCATTCCAGGGGGCCCCACCGGACTGTCTCCTAACGCTGGAGGTGGACTGTCGCCTGACATCTGAATGGGAAGCCCCACTGGGCCGACTCCCGGAGTCGCCGCAACTCCGGAGCCGCAGTCAGTGTCCTCGATTTGCACCATTAGGACGAACCCGCCAGCGAGCTCCCAATCTCAGTCCCTACCACTTCTGTGGGGCCCGAAGGCGCGCCAGGGAGAGGGGTCGGCTCAAAGATGGCCTGCAAAGCCCGGTAATAGGCCACCATCTGGGTCATAGTCGCCCCAACACCAGGAAATGGTGGGTAGACCGGGGTCGGCTGCTGAGAGGCCTTGTCTGGGAAAGACCGGGAACAACAGGCACCGACGTCACAACCACGTGAGGCAGACTGATTCCGTGACTTCCTCTTGTGCTTACCTGAGGGAGATGAGTAACGTCCTCGGGAAGGATCCCGCGACCTGCCCCCAACCGGGGCCCCAGCTGGAGAAGGAGACAGACAACGATGGGACACCGCACGGGACATCCGGGCGGATAACATTTAAATTTTACGTTCCCGCAGGGACTTTGGCTTCAGCTTCCGACAGGCGTCGCACTCCTCGGAGTCGTGGTGCTCGCCCAAGCACCACATACAAATCACGTGCGGAACCCGACATCTGCCGCGTACAAGACTCTCACGATGTAAAGCCCGATGGCATCGACATACTGTTCCTGGATGCGAAAAGGCGTCAGTGAGGCCAAAACAACAAACAGGCCAGAGGAACCGCTTCTCCTGGACCCGCATTGCAGCGCGGAAAAGAAGAAAACTGACGTCAGCGCGCCGGGAGGGACTTATATGGCTCCACTGACGTCATATCCGTGGACGACATCAGGGCAGTGCGCAGAGGTACAGCTGGAAAATCTCCAGATCCAGACTGGCGCCTCGAGGATATTCTAAGTTAAGGAATCTGCGGCTAGATGTCTCTATCAGATAATATGATGTGAGGTGTTTTGTCCATCCTTGACAACCTCCTGGAAGTGCAACCTTATGTTCTCTGGGACATGAAAAGTGACCAGCTGGGGTGTCTCATAATGTGTACATGTAACTAACCAGAGGACAGGCAGCATACAATGATTTTAGAGCAATACTGCCCACAAGAACATTTTCTTTCTCCATGTCTTACTAAGATTATATTCCCTGCCTGAGGGAACTGAAGGAAAGGGACCTGCTACCTGCCCTAAGGAGCAGGAAGTTTGTATGATCAAACTTTCTGGAGACCGGTGCATAGAGAGAAAGTATCTCCTGGCGACGGGCGGTAGCACCTTGCCAACAATCGGTTCACTGCTGGCACTGAGGTAGGCATCTCCCAGGCTGCAATGACCAGATCCAGTAAGGCATCAGTGAAGGGAAGCAGGGGTTCAGAGGTGGGTTCTGGAGCAAGGGAGTAGCCAGAAAATTAAAATACCCCCCCACTTCAAACCAAAGCTCTTATGGCACTAAGCAAACAAAGCAAGTCATCACGACCCTCCTCAGATGAGAACTCGTCTCTTAAATCCAAGAATCAATCATTTCATCCTTCCATCCAACTGCTGATATTCACAATTTCACCTTTAAATTCTGTCATTCATTCATTCACCATTCGCCCATCCATATATCCATCCATCTCTAAACCTATCCATGCATCCACCTTTTCACTCATCCATCTCAACCACCGTCACTCATCCATCCATTCTTTGTCATTCATCCATCCATGCTTTCACTATCCATCAATCTATCCACCCTTCCACTCTACCACCCACTCATTCATTTACCCTTCCACTCATCTATTCATGCGTTCTCATCCATCCTCCATTCTCCCTCCCTTTTACTCATCCATTCTTTCACTCACCCATCAACCCTCCCTTTCACTCATCCATCCATTCACACTTTCATCTATCTATCCATCCACCTTCCCTTTCACTCATCCATTCTTTCACTCATCCATCCATCCTCCCTTTCACACAGCCATACACTCTTCCATCCTTGCATCATTCCTTTCACTCATTCATCTATCTACTCATCCATCCTTTCACTCACCCTTCCACTCACATCCATCATCCATCCCTTCACTCACTGATTCACCTTTGTCTACCAAGTTGAAGACACAAGAGGCCCATCAAGAATTCCACCTCCACCCCCGCTGTAGCAGCTAAAGTTGGGGGCTTTTCTGCCAAATGGAAGACTGAAGAGGCCCATCGAGAACGTCCCCCTGCTCTAGCTGCTAAAGCAGGGGGCTGACGAAGCCCTTGTTCTGTTAGAGCAGACCCTCCATAAGGACATTGATTTTGATGTCCACTGTGGGAAGCTGTAGAAAGAGCACCTTCTTGACAACAGAATGGAAGGACATGACTTCTGGTGTTGAGAATCCAGAGGGGAGTGCCATTTCCATTTCTGGTGAGATGTCCAGACCACTGACCGTGGAGAGGCCTGCCAGTTTAAGAAGCTGCTCTTCCTTTGCATCATTCCCATAAGCATACAGGCTGAGGGAATCTGAATCAGACTTAAAGAAATCATGGACCCTCTGCCAGAATTCCTCTTCCTTCAAAAGCCTCTGTGCCTCTCCTAGACTTCTTTTAAGGCAAGGGCATGGAGCATATGAGAAGTGGCATCAACGGCGTAGAGTCTGGTGCTGTGGGAAGTGGAGGGAGTTGAGGCGGTGGAGTCTGTGGTTTCTGCGGGAGGGCCAGCCACAACACTGATGACTGTGGAGCAGTACAACTCTTAAATGGGGTGAAGGAAACAGGAACAGGCACTGAGGGCGTGGCGCTGTAGGTGTGGGAGTCAGAGGCATGAACATAGGTAGGTCATATGGCGTTGAGGGGGCCATGGGCACGCCATATGAAGCCATGGCTCTGGCAAAAATATAGAACATGGCGTTGAGAAATGCTGGCAGGTCTGAACCCAGAGCTGGGAGTTCCAGATATGAGGGAGCCAGCGGTGGGAAGTTCAAGAACACAAAGGCAGGCAGTGAAGATTCCAGGAATGTGACAGGTGGCACCGGTGGAGGTCCAGGTGGTTTTGGGGCCGTGCTGGCTGAAGTAACTGCATGGGCTGCTCAGAGAGGATCAGTTTGCTCCACTACAACCCACTCCAGTTTTGAGGCTGTAGATCCTGGAGGAGACACAGGGCATCGAGCTGACTTAGCCTTACGATGCTTCTTGTGCTTAAATATCTTACCTGATAAATGGGAGGTAGGTGACCTGGAGGACGCACTTGAACTATGACATCTCCGCCTGTCATCTTGCGCCTGGGAGATGAATAGCTTGGTCTCGCACTCCTTGATCGCTTTGGATTGCATGCTAAGGTATGAGTCACAGGATATACAAACATGGTCTGACCCCAGGCACCAAAAGCAAATGGACTAGGGGTCAGTAATGGATATCTTTCCCTCAGGGCTTGAAGCTGGAGCATTTTGGAGGAGAAAGAGTACTACACTATTACAAAACTTTTTTTGAGGAAAACTCATGAGATTCTGGAGCGAAGGAGCTCCAGATCAGAATTGATGATTTGAAAATAAGGGAACTGACATTGTTACGCCAAGGTGGGCGCTACGTCACTTCAGACGTTCACACAAAGTCAGTGTCCCTTACCAGTGTCTTGAGAGCTTTGAAGTTTCCAGATGCAGTGTTTCGCCTGGATTATTCAACAGGTGAGGCACCTGCAGGTAGAAATATTAAACAGAAACTCAGTTACGTTGTTAAACACGTTGCACAGAAGGAAAAATATACATTCCTCAACCTTCTCCAGGTGCGCTTGGTCAAAGATGTTTGATTGTGTTTGATATGATCTAATTGTCTACTTGGCAAGCAAGATCTTCAGTTTGACAAACAAAGACATTTTCCAGAGTTGGCTAACTTCCTTCTTTTCAGTAAGGTGTTTAGTGGAAGATCTTCGATTCTGGTTAGTGCAATTACATTTCTATCTCTGTGGTTTGTCAATTTTGCCAAGTATACTTGTGCCAGGGAGGAAATGCCGAAGAGTTCAGATTGATAGGATCAATAGAAGCTTTCAAGAGTTTTTCTCGGTTTCAACAATTGTAAGTCAGGAAATTGTTTATTTACAATTGCATTCATCCTTTTTTCTGATGACAAACTTAAGTTCAAGTTGTTTGGAGTCTGGGATAGATTTAGCTTTGTCTTTATTTTCCATTTAATAGCATAATCGGACTTGCAATCCATCTCAAAGTGTTCTTTTTCGGCTCCGTCTACCAGATTTAAGCCTTGTGGTCTTAATCATTTTTAGCCCCTATTTTAATGGGGGCTAATTGGCACCTTTTATAATGGATGCAAATCAGAAGGCAGTCTCCAGTACGATTCAGGGAAAACCTGGCAGGAGCCCCAAAGTTGCCCTTCAGAAGTTTCTTTATTGGCATCTCATGACTCCCTGCTTTCACCTGTACCACTTTATCAATATATGTTGAATAGCGGTATACATGGAGATGTATCATTCTCTGGATCACGCTTAGGGTTGTGGTGGACTTCTCAATTGTAGACTTGATACGGGTGTTCTATTTAAAGGTTAGACAGTGACTTCTAGTTTAGCGCCATTTATTGAAATGTTGTTTAACTTTTTTTCTTTTTCTGAGTATCATTGTTTTGAGGTACTTATTTTCAAGTTATTTTCTTTAAATAAATATTTACAGATGACAGTTGTTCTTGTAAACCTTTTGGGTAGTCATTGGCATACAAGAGGGCTGAATCTTTTCTGGCTATTCGGATTTCTTCTGGTAGTGCAAACCATAGTAAATTATTCCGTTTTTGAATGTTTACAGGTTTCGTCAAACCCTCCTGTCTTCCAACAGTTAGAGGGGTTTTTCTTATTTTTGTGACTACTTCTGGATAGCAGGGGTAATAATAAATCCAGAAGGCTTTGATATTTATATTGCTTTACCCCTTCCGATTGCCGGTTTGCATTTTCAATTAGCTTAGACATGAGCTCTATAAATTCGGAGTCATTTTACCAATAGTTTATTTTGGGTTGCATTGAATCACTCCATCTTATGCTCACATTGCTGTTTTTTACCCCTCACGCACAGATGGTATCCTGATAGTTTCTTAGTTTGAGTATGTTGTTTTTAGCCTCCAAAGATGTGTGTTGTAGTCTGTTTCCTCAGGTTATGCTCAGGTTTTCAAATCTGCACCAGTCGAACAAGTTACTTACCTTCGGTAACAATATATCTGTAAGAAACATAGGTTAGTTATCGATTCCTTACCTTAGAATTACCCCCAGACGTCAGACTGGATCTGGAAAGTTTTTCGTCAGCAGTACCCCTGCGCGTCGGAAGGTGGCGTCGGTCGACTCGGCGTTCGTCGTCGTGGTTGACATCGCGGTAGCTACTTAGACGCCGCCCTCGCGCGCGGACGTCAGTTCTGTACACGACTTTCCACGCCAGAAGCGCAGAGCCATGCAAGACACTGACCACTGGTGCACAAAACTAGGGCCCTGAAAGGATGTCCTTAACCCTAGAAGACAGTTCGCAGAACGGGGAGGATGGGTGGGGCGGTAAGGAATCTATAACTAACCTATGTTTCTTACAGCTATATCGTTACCGAAGGTAAGTAACTTGTTCATCTGAAAGAAACAGTTAGTTATAGATTCCTTACCTTAGAATAGATACCCCAGCAATACCAACCCCGGAGGTGGGTCTGCGAACCAAGTTCACACCAGAAAGTCCTGGAGAACAGAACGGCCAAAGATGCGGTCTCTCCGGACTTGGCTGTCCAGGCAGTAGTGTTTCAGTAAACGTGTGCAGCGATGCCCACGTAGCTGCCTGACAGATATCATTTAGGGGGACTCCTCGTCCCAAAGCAGTAGTAGCTGCCGTCGCCCTGGTGGAATGGGCGCGCAGCCCCACTGGAGGCTCCTTCTTAGCCAAAGAATAGCAGGCTTTAATGCACAGAACGACCCACCTGGAGATGGTCCGTTTTGTGCACCGCCCGACCTTTCCTAGCGCCCACGTAACCAACAAAGAGTGGTCGTCCACCCGGAATTGTTTGGTGCGATCCAAGGAAAAAGAAAGCGCACGTTTTGGATGCAGACGGTGGAGCCTCTCTTCCTCTTTTGAAGGTTGCGGAGGCGTACAGAAGGTGGGCAAAGTGATGGTTTGGCCAATGAGGAAAGAAGTAACCACCTTGGGAAGAAAGGAAGGTCTAGTTCTTAGGACGACCTTGACCGGATGGACAGCCAGAAAGGGAGGCTTAGAAGACCGAGCTTGCAGCTCACTCACCCTGCGTGCAGAGGTGATGGCCACCAGAAAGGCAGTTTTCAAAGTGAGAAGTATGAGAGGACAGTTATGCAGTGGCTCAAAGGGAGCGCACATAAGGTATGTCAGAACCAAGTTCAAGTCCCACTGGGGCATTACGAAGGGAACAGGAGGAAAAAGATGAGTAATGCCCTTAAGAAATCTATTTACAACAGGGGACTTGAAAAGAGAAGGCTGATCAGGTTGCCTGAGAAAGGCTGAAATGGCCGAGAGGTAGCCCTTAAGAGTGCCCAGAGCAGAGCCCTGCTGGGCCAAAGAAAGGAGGAGCAGGAGAACCTCAGAAAGAGGGGCAGAAAGGGGATCCACAGCCTTTGCTGTGCACCATGCCACAAATGTATTCCATCTGCAGGCGTATTCCGTCTTAGTGGAGGGACGCCTGGCTGCCAAGATTACATCACAGACTTCGGGAGGCAGGTCAAACGACGTCAACTGCCGCCGCTCAATCTCCACGCAAGGAGGTGGAGGCTGGACAGGTTCGGGTGGAGGACCGTCCCCTGCTGCTGCGACAGAAGACCCTCCCGAAGAGGCAGTCTGATCGGAGGATTGATGGCCATGTTGAGCAGCTCGGGATACCAGACTCTTCGTGCCCAATCCGGAGCCACAAGAATGACTTGGGCCCGGTCGCGCTTGATCTCCTTTAGCACTCTGGGCAGAAGTGGTATAGGCGGAAAGGCGTATAGAAGACCGCAACTCCACTCGCGACGAAAAGCGTCGCCGAGCGAGTGCCGCCTTTGAAATTCCAACGCACAGAATTGTGGACATTGCACGTTCTCTTCGGTGGCAGATGGATCTTACAAAGGCTCTCCCCACTGCTGAAAGAGACCTTGCACCACCTCCGAGTGAAGACGCCATTCGTGATCCATCATGCACCTGCGGCTGAGTTTGTCCGCCCTGGCGTTCAGTGAACCTGCCAGGTGTTGAACCACCGGAGAAATGCCCTGGTGTTCCAGCCATGTCCAGAGGCGGAGGGCCTCCTGACATAGGGTCCACGACCCCACCCCACCATGTTTGTTGCAGCACCACATGGCAGTGGTGTTGTCCGTGAACACCTGCACTACTCTTCCCCGTACAGAGGGAAGGAATGCTTTCAGTGCAAGATGAATCGCCCGAAGCTCCAGAAGGTTGATGTGGAGCTCGGACTCAGCCGGAGACCAGAGGCCTCTGATTTCCGCCTCTCCCATGTGGCCGCCCCATCCCAGAAGGGATGCGTCTGTCACCACTGTGTATTCTGGTTGGGGAAGGGAGAAGGGTCTGCAGTTGACCCAATCTTGGTTTGTGAGCCACCACTGCAATTGTCGTGCAGTGCCCTCCAAGATCTGCATGCAATCGGACAGATTCCCCTGATGCTGCGCCCACTGGAACTTCAGGTCCCACTGCAGAGCCTGCATATGCCACCTGGCATAATCGACCAGCAGGATGCAGGAGGCCATGAGGCTCAGCAGCCTCAGGGTCATCCTGACCGAAACCCGGGATAGGGGCTGAAAGATCGAAATCAGAGCCCGAATATCCCGGACTCGCTGTTCGGGAGGATAAACCAGAAACTGCGTCGAGTCCAGAACCTCTCCGATGAAGAGGAGCATCTGAGAGGGGGGTCAGGTGTGAATTCGGCACGTTGATGGAGAACCACAGCGAATGCATGAGGTCGGCCGTAGTCTGGAGGGGGTAGACGACAGCCTGGGGCGAGCCCGCCTTCAACAGCGAGTCGTCGAGATAGGGGAAGACTGGAACCCCTGATCTGCGCAGATGAGCTGCGACCACCGCCATCACTTTTGTGAACACCCGAGGGGCACTGGTAAGGCCAAAGGGGAGCACGGTAAACTGAAAGTGCTCGTGGCCTACCGTGAACCGCAGGCAACGCCGGTGGGCCAGCAGGACGTGGATGTGAAAGTAAGCGTCCTGCAAGTCCAACGCTACCATCCAGTCTCCAGGGTCGAGGGCAGACAAGACCTGAGCGAGCGTCAACATTTTGAACTCCTCCTCCTCCGGAGGAAGCGGTTGACGTTCCGGAGATCCAAGATAGGACGCAGGCCTTTGTCCTTCTTGGGTACCAGAAAGTAGTGGGAATAGCAACCACGACCTACTTCTGGGGCAGGAACGCGCTCGATGGCACCCTTGGCCAAGAGTGCCGAAACTTCCTGTTGGAGAAGGGCCAGGTGATCCTCCGACAAGCGATGGTCTTGAGGTGGGATGGAGGGAGGAGTAGTCTTGAAGGGGAGGGAGTAGCCCCTTCGGACCATTTGCAAAACCCACCTGTCCGACGTGATGGTGCGCCAGTGGGGGAGGTGATGGCGGATCCTGCCGCCCACTGGCGTTTGGTGGCCCTGAAAGGTCAGACTAGGAGGGTTTGGAGGCTGCTGCAGAGGGGCTCTGGTGGACTGGGCCGCTCGCTGGCCCCCAGAACCACGGCGGTGGTTCCCACGTCCCCGGCCGCGCTGGGGCTGAACAGCCTGCACCGGCCTGTGGCTCTGGGCGGGACGTAGTGGGGCACCCCTTCTGTAGCCACGAAAGGGGTGAAAGGCAGACTGCGCAGGGCGAGTGGTGGAGAGGCCCAAGGACCTGGCCGTAGCCCGAGAGTCCTTAAAGCGCTCTAGCGCGTTGTCTGCCTTGTCGCCGAAAAGGCGACGGCCATCAAAGGGCATGTCCATAAGGGTGGATTGGACATCCCCGGAAAAACCAGTCGAACGCAACCAGGTGTAGCGTAGAAGGGCTACTGACGTGGCAATCGTTCTGCCAAGTGCGTCGGCGGTATCCAGCCCACAGCGGATGGCAAACTTCGTTGCGTCTCTCCCTTCAGCAACCGCTCGAGAGAGCACGGCCCGGGCCTCCTCTGGGCACTGAGGCAGCACTTGCGCAACCGTGTCCCACACGGAGTGGGTAGAACGGCCCAATAGACGTGCGGTGTTTACCGACCGCAGTCCCAAGCTGTAGGAAGAAAACATCTTCCTCCCAAGATGATCCAGCGTCTTGGATTCCCTCTCCGGGGGTGCGGTAGGGAATGCGCCCTTGGACGTAGAGGCTTGGACTACCCAAGCTCTCAGGGGTGGGTTGTTGGGAAAGGAAAGTGGGTTCGCCCAGGGCCGGGCGGTGGCGTCGGGCAATCATCTTGTCCACAGGAGCCCCTGTGTTGGGCCTGTACCAAGTGCCCAAAAGGATGTCCGTCAGGGCTTCATTAAACGGCAGCAGGGGCTCCGAAGAGCTTGCTGCCGGTTGAAGCGCCTCTGTAAGGAGGTTAGTCCTGACTGCCACCGTAGGTAGCTCGAGGTGGAGCGCCTCGGCCGCCCTACGCAACACCACTGCGTACGACGCTCCCTCCTCCGTAACAACGGTAGGAGGAGACAACATGCCACGGTCTGGTGAGGTATGCAAACCACTGGCATCCCCCAGTTCCTCTCTCCAGTCCTGCTCATAAGCCAACTGGTCTCCAGACCCCTCCCAGTCCTCCTCACCCTCTTCTGGCTGCCAATCTGGTCTCAAAGAGCCAGGGTAGAACAGAGGCACAAAAGTACCCATCGGCGCCGGATCAAACGTTGGTCGACGCCAGTCCGACTCAGTGTCTACCTTGAGGTGGAGGCCGGGGTCGACGTCGGCTGGGGACACAGCCGGTGGCGGAGGCATAACGAGGTCGACTGGCGCCGATCCAGATCCAGGCCTGGATCCAAGGGGCCCCCGAAGGCGCGCCGGCAGAGTCGGGCTGCCCAAAGATGGCATGCATCGCTTCGTAGAAACTCCGAAGCTGGGCAGGGGTCCCACCGGGTCCCGGGAAGGGAGGGAAACCCAGAGTCGACCCAGCGGGCTCCGCACGCGGAGCGGCGGGAGGGGCACCACCTGCATCCCTCGTCGCGTCGGCCGACGGACGGGGAGAAGTCGAAGAGCGACAATGCTTCTTCGAATTCTTTTTGTGCTTCGACTTCATTGACCCGAGTGCGAAGACTTCGACGAAGAGTGGTGTTGGCTCCGCGACCGGTCCCTCTACCTCTACCTCCTCCGCGACCGGGACCTCGAGCGGCGCGGAGCCGACTGCCGGGCCTCGAGGAGCTTTTGGGACCGCTCCCGCAAAGACTTCGGGGCCATGGTCCGGCAGTCGGAGCACGACTTGGGGTCGTGGTCGCGCTCCAGGCAGTAGAGTCACCCGCGGTGCGGATCCGTCACTGACATGGGTCGGGTACAGGAACCGCAAGCCTTAAAGCCGGGCATCCCTCGTGCACCAGGAGTCGAAGATCAGCTGACTAAAGCTGAACACTGACAAGACGGAGGTCCTCATCCTCGGCTCCAACCCTTCAGCCTGGGACGACTCCTGGTGGCCGACGACACTGGGGGCAGCACCGACACCAACCAACCACGCTCGCAACCTGGGAGTCATCCTCGACTCAACGCTCTCCATGACCAAGCAAGTCAACGCAGTCTCCTCCTCCTGCTTCAACACCCTCCGCAAGATCTACAGATGGATCCCGACAGATACAAGAAGAACAGTCACCCAGGCCCTCGTCAGTACCAGACTAGACTATGGAAACGCCCTCTACGCGGGAGCCCCGGCCAAACTCATCAAACGACTGCAACGCATTCAAAACGCCTCTGCACGCCTGATCCTCGACGCACCACGCCACAGCCACATCACCCCCCACCTGAGAAACCTGCACTGGCTCCCCGTCAACAAGAGGATCACCTTCAAACTCCTCATCCACGCACACAAGGCACTCCACAAGGCCGGCCGAGCCTACCTCAACAGACGACTCTCCTTCTACATCCCCAACCGACAGCTCCGCTCCACCGACCCCACCCTCGCCACCGTCCCTCGCATCCGAAGAACAAACACCGGCGGCAGATCTTTCTCCCACCTCGCCGCCAAGACCTGGAACACCCTCCCACTCAGCCTACGACAGACCCAAGACCTGCTGACCTTCAGGAGGCTACTCAAGACCTGGCTGTTCTACCAGTAGCGCCCCCCCCCCCTTTTTTTCCCCAGCGCCTTGAGACCCTCGCGGGTAAGTAGTGCGCTCTACAAATATTTTGATTGATTGATTGAAGGACTCTAACTACAATGAAGTCGACAAAAGTCGAGAAAAAAGTTGTCAAAAATTGACTGGGGGTATCGCTCTCTCCGGATCTGCGCTTGCTGGCGCGGAAAAATAAAGAACTGACGTCAGCGCGCGAGGGCGGTGTCTAAGTAGCTCCGCTACATCCTCCCAGCGACCACTACGCCGATGACTAACGCGGAGTCGACCGACGCCACCTTTCGACGCGCTGGAGTACTGCTGACGAAAAACTTTTCGGATCCAGTCTGACGCTTGGGGGCAATTCTAAGGTAAGGAATCTATAACTGTTTCTTTCAGATCTTCGGTTTTAATTGAATTTAGTCGATTACTGTCATATCGCCTCATGCGTTATGCGACCAAGTTGAAAGACCAGTGTTTTTATAATAATTTCATGCTGAAATTAGTCCTTCCTTTGTGTGGAATTTCATGAAGTGCTTTTTCTTTGCATCTATTTTTGGAAAATTATCTTGAACTGGCGGGATGCCTAGGGATGATTTTAACCCAGATACTTGGTCCGAATCGTTTCCTGAATCGCTCATTTTACAGTTTAAGTCACCATAGATTAAGAGTAATAGGACTGGAATCTGCAGGTGTATTCATGGCATCACTAAAGGCAGCCAACAGTTTTACAATTCCCTCTAGATTTTTTTTGTTGGACATACACATTTAGCATTCTTAAGGTGAAATAATCAAGTAAGGTTACATCGCACATTAATAAAGTGTCATGAAGATTTTCCCAAGCTTTAGCTTTAATGCAATTTTCGGTCTGCAGTCCGCCGCGGTTTTGTATGCCATTTTACTTGGAGGCTAATTTTGAGAGGCTTATATACTCAACTAACTCCCAATGGATAAAGTCCATGTTTCCAGCAGTTTTAAGATTCAGTGTTCATTGAAAACATTTATTAGGTCCAAGTCAATCATTGTGTGGATGTTTACAGCCACGTTCCACAAGAACAGTGTCAATTTCTTGCCCCAGAGTGCAAAGCATGCATGTATCTTAAGAGTTTTTAATGCCATGCTGCCTGCTCAGAAGATTTTCTTAGTGTAGTGCTCCATTTTCTTAAACTCCATATCGGAAGGGGTGGCTGATCCTCGAGTAAGTTTTGAGGAGCATGAGGCCAGAACCACCAAACTTTCAGGAGATTGGTGAGCAGAAAGGTAGGTAGGATCTCCTGGCGCTAGTTTGAACCTTTTAGAGACAGATCTAGAAACCGCTGGGGCAGTGGTTGGTTTCTCTCAAATCACCAAAACTGGCTCAGTGAGGGCTTCACTGAATGCAAAGCATGAGTGGAGGAATGGAGAACCTCCATCAGATGTTAGACTTAATTTCTGTAGATGGTAATATTAAGTTCAACATATCCGCAGCTTTTCTGACCACTGCATGGTAGGAGGCTAATTCCAAATGAGGAATGCCAGTAGGAGATAGGATTTCCCACTATTCTGAAGTGTCCAGGACCTTCAAATTGTGATCTAGATTTGGCTGGTCACCCTCATTGTCATTTTGATCGCCTTGAAGATCTGTCTCGCCCAGAAAAAAGACTTTCTTCTTCTAGAAGCCTCTGTGCCGCTCTTCGTGACCACCGGGAAATCATAAGAAAGTCCGTTGACTGAGGCCTTGATGGAGGCAGGGAAAAAGGCTGAGGTGGAAGGGATACAGGTTGTGTGCCTGCCGGCATAGTCAGTAGCGGAGGTGGTGCAGTGTCTTGATCGTCAACGAGGTGATTGGCTCCTGCGCCGAAGGAGTCAGCGCTAGGCACGGAAAAGGGAGTTGACATCATCCTTGGAACCGATCCCGCAGATGCTGGTGTATGGAGTGGATTCTCCCAAGAGACCTGTTACATTGGGTAAAAGGTAGTGAATGGCATTTGTTGAAACGGCGTCGGCATTCCTCCTAGAGTGTAGGTTAGAGGACCGATGGGGCCAACAGGCAGACGAGTAGGGATAAGGGTCAGATTAAACACAACGAACATCGTGTTCAGAAAGGCTGACTGATTTGTACCCTGAGCTGGGAAGTTGGGGTAATGTATTCCTGACTGGGGCCTTGGAGATTGAGCCACAGGAGGAACCGGTTTCAAGGCTGGCACTGCTTGATCACCTTCTTCCGGTAGACACTCAACATACGATTCTGGACATGGAGAAGTCGCAGGTCTTGGAGATGGTGACTTACTTCTCAAAACCTATGCCGCTTCCTCTTTTTGTGTTTCCCCCGGGATGACTTAGAAGATGGAGACCTTGAACTTGTTTGGGACTTCCACGACGTCGTCTTCAGTCAAAAATCCTGGTATGTCTTTTAGTGCTTTAGGATGCATCTTCTGGAGGGGACTGCATGCCTTGACATTGAGGTCTGAACATAGACACCAAAGACAGATTTCATGAGGGTCATTGACGGGTAAATGGCCCTCACAAGCTCTGCATGGCTTGAAACCAGAATGCTTTGGAAGAGATCACAACAAAAACTGCTCTTTTACAGGAATTAAAGTAAGAGAAATTGTCAAATCCCCTCTTTTTTCCTGATGAGAATTAACTCCGGAACGCAACAATGACTAGGGAAAAAGGGAACTGACATCAGCACAAAGATGGGGGCAGTTTATTGCTCCAGTGACATCATGCGGTGCCACCTGTGGAGCAGACACCCCCTACCAACATGAGATATATACAGCAAAAGTTTATGGAACCAGACTGAAGCCTAGGGTATTCAAAAGGTGAGAAATCCGCAGGTAGAAGTATCCATCAGAAGTGTAACTTTGTCAATATTTCCCAACTCACTTTCCTCGTTATTTAGATCCTGGACTGTATTTTAATTATTAGCAGACAGACTTTTACAGTGGTTGTTTTTCAACATCAGCTCCGACTTGTGTTAATGGCATCCAGCTGTATTTCCGTATTCTTGCTGATTTGTGTATTTTTCACACTTGTTACTTTTTCTTGATTTCACTCAGCCTTTGTATTTCCATATTTAGTCTTGATTATTTATTTGCTCTCAGAAAAGGCTGTGAGTGGTTGTGATTTCCTCCCATATTCAATCAGATTTGAACTCCCTGTGCCTACTAAGATATAGCCCCCAGTTTGTACTCTTCTCGGAGGTATCTGACAATTTGAAGTTCATTAATTTTCCCAGTACCTCGTCCTAGTGTGACGGTCAGTCACTGATAGATTTTATTTTGAAGCATAATTTCCGATTTTATGGGGACATTACAGATTGCAACATTTCTTGGGCTGTTTATTATTTTTTTCACTGTATTGTATGAAAGGGAGCTGGAGTGTCTATTATCAGGCTCAGGTCATCTATCGCTGTGTCTGCCCTTCCTTCCGGCCAGTGCGACAGGCCCAATATGTTCAATATACAGCCTCTTTGCTTCAAGAGCTTTTCGTTTTCAAGTGATTGTGATTATGCTGACCTTATTATTTTTCTCTTATTTTTAGCACTGTAGCTACTTATTTGTGCTTCAGTGTGTTTCGTCCTTAAGTTTACTGGAGGATGTTTTGTTTTACCTTTACTTGTCACAAAATCTGTCTTCAGATCTTTTGATTGTATTTCCCTATTGGTCCTTACATTGGGTTTCCTTGTGACAATTGAAGTGAATTTGGCAGTTGCAATGTGCAGATGTTTGATTGCAAGCTTAGAATTTCCAGTTCAAGCTTTTTTACCTCATGAAGTAATGAAAGGATTGACGCTGCCACCCTTTTACCTCAACCTTTTTATCTTTCCATAACCTCTAGGGTGATTTCCTGTTTTCTATTGCACTTAGACTTTCACTAGTTCCATTTTCATCTAATTGAAAAAAAGTTTAGTTTGTTCTTCCATTTACTTCATAATTTGACATAGCTAGTTCTTGGCCTGGATTTTGTTTTGCAGCTCGGGTTTCTTTATTGGTCATTTTGTTCACATTATTGCCTCTGGAGACTCTTTTCAGTTTCTATACTGACGCTTTTCAGATTGCCTGATCCCATCGTTGCTTCTGTTTTATAATATAATTTTTATCCATTTTTAATTTTCCTGTTTTAGAGGAAGTAAATATATTCTCTGGCTGGCCGAGTTTGAATCATTTTCTTCCTGCTCTTGCTGCTGCTACTACTTTGCTTAGATCGTTGGATTCAAAGCATAGCTTAAGTAGTAAGTCAGCCTGGCTTATAGGTTGTTGGAATTCTTTTATCCGCAGCAGTGACCAATTTAGATACTCTAGTCCCTCAAGTAGTATATTCTCTTGCAGGTTTTCACAAGGGGATACATGAACATCTGAAAGAGACACGTTAGTGACAGATTCCTTACCTTAGAATATCCCCAGGCGTCAGGCTGGATCCGGAAAGTTTTGCGTAGCAGTACCCTTGCGCGTCGGTAGGCGGCGTCGTGCGGCTCCGCGTCCGTCGTCGGGATCGCCGGGATGATGTCGCGGGCAGTACTTAGACGCCGCCCCTGCGCGCTCACGTCAGTTCTTTATTTTTCCGCGCCAGTAAGCGCAGATCCGGGAAGAGCAGTGCCCTAGTCATTTTTTGACTAAGTTTTTGTGATTTTTTATCACTGTTTTTTCTCGAGTCGTTCGACTCCGACGGTGTCAGTAGGGATGCCCGGCTTCAAGCCATGCGACGCCTGTGGTCGGATAATGTCGATCACGGACCCGCATCGAGACTGTCTCTACTGCCTCGGACGCGACCACGACTCCAAGTCGTGCCCCGACTGCCAGGCCTTGCATTCGAAGGCTTTGCGAGCGGTCTCGAAAGCTCCTCGAGGTCCGGCAGTCGGCTCCGCGCCAATCAAAGCCCCGGTCACGTGAGAGGTCGAGGGGCCGGTCGCGGAGTCCACATCGGTCGTCGGGGTCCAAGTCTTCGCACTCCTCCGGTAAGTCGAAGCACAAATAGTCGAAGAAGCGTCATCGCTCGACGACTTCCCCTTGCCGGTCTCGCGACTCGGCTGAGGGTCAATGTCGGCACCGTCCCTGCCCTTCGGCTCCAGGAGTGCCTGTGGAGCCGCCGCCGCATTACCCGCCCTATCCGTGTTCGGCGGCGACTCCGGCCAAAATACAGGAATTCCTGTCGGCCATGGCCCGCCTCTTCGGGACTCCAGGTCCCCCCGGTGCGCCTTCAGGCCCCGCGGGCCCTTCCGGGGTTTTTACGGCGCTGCCGGCGACTCCGGTCCCGGCGCCGCCAGCCTCTGTCCCAGCTCCTGCCTCGACTCCGGTGTTGCCGCAACCCCCATCGACGCCGGTTGACCTGACGACACCTCCACCGGCGCCGAAGTCACCGGTGCCGCTCCCGACGCCGCCCGGGGCTCCGGGCGGCGTCGTACCCAGGTTCTCTCTGGATCCGGACACGGCGCCGATGCGGCCTTGGGTTCCGCATGTCCCTCCTCCTTACTTTGAACCTGTTTTGGAGGACGAAGAGGACTGGGAGGGGTCTGAGGACCCTCTCACTGCCCAATGTGAGTTCGATCAGGACTGGGCTGAAGAACTTGGGTATGCCAGTGGCCTGGACACATCCCCCGACTCTGGCATGCTGCCACCTCCTTCCGTGGCAACGGAGGAGGGAGCAAACTTTGCAACGGTGTTGCGTAGGGCAGCTGAGGCTTTACACCTCCAGTTACCTACAGTGGCTGTCAGGACTAACATCCTGACGGAAGTGCTTCAGCCGGCGGCTACCTCCTCGGAGCCACTGCTGCCTTTCAACGAGGCACTTTGACGTTCTTTTGGGCACCTGGTCCAAGCCCACCACAGGGGCTCCTGTGGATAGGAACGTAGCCCGACGCCATCGCCCTGCTGCGGGCGACCCCCTGTTTCTCTCTCAACACCCCACCCCTGAGAGCTTGGTTGTCCAAGCCTCTGCTTCCCAGAGCGCCTTCCCTACCACTCCCCCGGATAGGGAATCCAAAAAACTGGATCAGTTTGGGAAGAAGGTGTTTTCTTCCTCCAGTGCTGGCTTGCGGTCTGTCAATACCACTTGCCTCTTGGGCCGATATTCCCACTCTTTGTGGGATTCGGTGGCGCAGGTTCTGCCCCAGTGTCCTGAGGAGGTCCAGGCACTGCTTTCCCGCACCATTGCGGAAGGAAGGGATGCAGCAAAGTACACAATCAGATGTGGCCTAGATACCGCCGACTCGCTAGGCAGATCGCTTGCAACGACAGTGGCGCTGCGTCGTCACGCCTGGCTGAGAACAACTGGTTTCTCGGGTGATGTCCAAAACACACTTATGGACATGCCCTTTGATGGTGTTGGCCTTTTCGGCAATAAGGCAGACCATGCGTTGGAGCGTTATAAGGACTCACGGGCTACAGCCAAGTCCCTGGGCCTTTCTGCTGTGCGCCCTCCGCAACAGTCTGCTTTTCGCCCCTTTCGTGGCCACGGAAGGGGCGCCCAGTCACGTCCACTGCCCAGCCACCGGCCCGCGCAGCAGGCTTCTACGCGTGGCCGAGGACGTGGCTCCCGCCGAGGCGGGTCGGGTAACCAGCGTGCGGGTCAGGCCACCACCTCCGCCCATCCCGCGGCCTCCAAGCCCTCCTAGTCCTTCCTTTCAGGTGCACAGTACGCCAGTAGGGGGCAGGGTCCACCATCACCTTCACCACTGGCATGCCATCACCTCGGACAAGTGGGTCTTGGACATTGTCCGAAGGGGCTACTCCCTCCCCTTCGTGACTACCCCCCCAGCCTTGCCACCTCAATACCACCGCATGTCGGGGGATCACTTGGTGCTTCTTCACAAGGAAGTTGCGGCCCTCTTGGCCAAGGGGGCCATCGAAAGCGTTTCGACCCCAGAAGTAGGGCGTGGTTGTTACTCCCACTACTTTCTGGTGCCCAAAAAGGACAAGGAGGACATGTGTCCTATCTTGGACCTCCGGAACGTCAATCGCTTCCTCCGGAAGGAGAAGTTCAAGATGCTCACCCTAGCTCAGGTCTTGACTGCTCTCGACCCTGGAGACTGGATGGTAGCGTTGGACTTGCAGGACGCATATTTCCACATCCCCGTCCTGCCTGCCCACCGGCGTTACCTGCGGTTCACGGTAGGCCACGAGCACTTTCAGTTCTCCGTGCTCCCCTTTGGCCTTACCAGCGCCCCTCGGGTGTTCACGAAAGTGATGGCGGTGGTCGCAGCTCAGCTGCGCCGGGCAGGGGTTCCAGTCTTCCCCTACCTCGACGACTGGCTGCTGAAGGCGGGCTCGTCCCAGGCAGTCGTCTCCCACCTCCAGACTACGGCCGAACTCCTGCACTCGCTGGGGTTCTCCATCAACGTGCCGAAGTCGCACCCGATTCCTTCTCCACAGCTCCTTTTCATCGGAGCAGTTCTGGACACGACGCCGTTTCGGGTCTATCCTCCCGAGCGGAGAGTCCGGGATATTCAGGCTATGATTCCGATCTTTCGGCCTCTATCCTGGGTTTCGGTACGGATGACCCTGAGGCTGCTGGGCCTCATGGCCTCCTGCATCCTGCTGGTCGATCATGCCAGATGGCATATGCGGGCTCTGCAGTGGGACCTGAAGTTCCAGTGGGCGCAGCATCAGGGCAACCTGTCCGATGACGTCCAGATCTCGGAGGGAACTGCAAGACAGTTGCAGTGGTGGCTCTCGAACCGGCAATGGGTCATGGGCAGATCCCTCTCCCTTCCCAAGCCAGAGCACACAGTTGTGACGGACGCGTCCCTTCTGGGATGGGGCGGTCACATGGGAGAGGCGGAGATCAGAGGCCTCTGGTCTCCGGCGGAGTCCCGGCTCCATATCAACCTTCTGGAGCTCCGGGCGATCCGACTTGCACTCAAGGCATTCCTTCCCTCTGTCAAAGGGAAGGTAGTGCAGGTGTTCACCGACAACACCACCGCCATGTGGTACTGCAACAAACAGGGCGGGGTGGGTTCGTGGACCCTGTGTCAGGAGGCTCTGCGCCTCTGGACATGGCTGGAACAGCAGGGCATATTCCTGATGGTTCAACACCTGGCAGGTTCCCTGAACGCCAGGGCGGACGAACTCAGCCGCAGGTGCATGATGGATCACGAATGGCGTCTTCACTCGGAAGTGGCGCAAGGACTCTTTCTGCAGTGGGGAGAGCCTTGGTTAGATCTATTCGCCACCGAAGAGAACGCGCAATGTCATCAGTTCTGCGCGTTGGAATTTCCAAGGCAGCACTCGCTCGGCGACGCTTTTCGTCGCGAGTGGAGTTGCGGTCTGTTGTACGCCTTTCCGCCTATACCACTTCTACCCAGAGTGTTGAAGAAGATTCGGCGCGACCAGGCCCAAGTCATTCTTGTGGCTCCGGACTGGGCTCGAAGAGTTTGGTATCCCGAGCTACTCAGTATGAGCGTCGATCCCCCGATCCGTCTGCCTCTTCGGGAGGATCTTCTGTCGCAGCAGCAGGGGACGGTCCTCCACCCGAACCTGTCCAGCCTCCACCTGCTTGCGTGGAGATTGAGCGGCGGCAGTTGATTCCTTTCGACTTGCTTCCCGAAGTTTGTGATGTGATTCTGGCAGCCAGGCATCCCTCCACTAAGCTGGTATACGCCTGCAGGTGGAACAAATTTGTGGCATGGTGCACAGCAAAGGCTGTGAATCCCCTTTCTGCCCCTCTTTCTGAGGTTCTTCTAATCCTTCTTTCTCTGGCCCAGCAGGGTTCTGCCCTGGGTACCATCAAGGGCTATCTTTGTGCAATCTCGGCCTTCCTCAGGCTTCCTGATCAGCCCTCCCTTTTCAAGTCCCCTGTTGTTAACAGATTCCTAAAAGGCATTACACACCTCTTCCCTCCTGTTCCGTTTGTTATGCCTCAGTGGGACTTGAACCTGGTTCTTACTTTTCTCATGTGCGCTCCCTTTGAGCCTCTGCATAACTGTCCTCTTCGTCTTCTGACTCTGAAGACAGCCTTTCTGGTGGCTATCACCTCCGCTCGGCGGGTGAGTGAGGTCCAGGTTCTTTCTTGCAAGCCTCCCTTTCTGTCTGTACATCCAGACAAGGTTGTTCTCCTGACGCGTCCGTCCTTCTTGCCAAAGGTGGTAACTGCTTTCCACATTGGGCAGACCATCACTTTGCCCACCTTCTTTCCGCCTCCGCATCCTTCTAGAGAGGAAGAGAGGCTCCACCGTCTGGACCCAAAACGTGCGATTTCTTTTTATCTAAATCGCACACAACAGTTCCGGGTGGACGACCAGCTCTTTGTTGGCTACGTGGGCGCCAAAAAAGGTCGGGCAGTACACAAGCGGACCATCTCCCGCTGGGTCGTCTTGTGTATCAAGGCCTGTTATTCTTTGGCTAAAAAGGAGCCCCCTGTTGGATTGCGTACCCATTCCACCAGGGCGACAGCCGCCACCACGGCTTTAGGACGTGGTGTCCCTTTAAAGGACATTTGTCAGGCAGCTACGTGGGCCTCGTTGCACACGTTTACCAAGCATTACTGCCTTGACAGCCAAGTCCCGGAGAGACGGCTTCTTTGGCCGTTCTGTCCTCCAGGACTTCCTTGTCTGATCTTTGTTCGCAGACCCACCACCGGGGTTGGTATTGCTGGGGTATCTATTCTAAGGTAAGGAATCTGTCACTAACGTGTCTCTTTCAGATGCACAAGTTACTAACTTGTGTAACGATATATCTGTAAGAGACAGTAGTTAGTGACAGATTCCCTACCGCCCACCCATCCTCCCCGTTCTGCAAACTGATTTCTAGGGTTAAGGACATCCCTTTCAGGGCCCTAGTATTTTTCAGACACCTATGTCAGCTTCTTGCATGGCTCTGCGTTCCTGACGCGGAAAGTCGGGTACAGAACTGACGTCAGCGCGCAGGGGCGGCGTCTAAGTACTGCCCGCGACGTCATCCCGGCGATCCCGACGCGGAGCCGCACGACGCCGCCTACCGACGCGCAAGGGTACTGCTACGCGAAACTTTCCGGATCCAGCCTGACGCCTGGGGATATTCTAAGGTAAGGAATCTGTCACTAACTACTGTCTCTTACAGATATATCGTTACACAAGTTAGTAACTTGTGCTTTTAGATCTTTGGTCTATATTTAGGATCAATATGGTTCTTCCTCTTTTATGCATCTTATCTGCTGGCTTCTAATGCAATCAGTACTGAAGGTGCTTTATACACCTCTGTTTCTATTTAAAAATGTTTTATGTACTCTGTTCCAGCGTGCGTCTTATAGTGCTTGGAAGGAGACTGTTGGTTTTGTTGGCATTCACCTTGGCTCTTATTTGTTTTGCCTTCATTTCCCTTAGATCAGTTTCTGTGTATAGGAAAGTGGGTTTCTATTGCAGTGAACCCCCACACCCCCCTCTGACTTTGTTCCAGGTTTCTGATGCACTTTGACTTGGTGTACCCAAGGGTGCCTGCCAATCAGGTTCCCAGGGCCTGTGTTCTTTCCCAAAACTGTACCTTTGTACCCACCATTGGCACAGCTCTGTCCATAGGTAAGCTCCTTGTAAAAGGTACCATGGGCATTGTGACCAGGGAAGGCCTCTAAGGGCTGCAGCACCTATTGTGCCACCCTTAGAGGCCCTGTACCTTAACACCCACACACTGCCATTGCAGGCTGCATGTTTTGGTGTAAAGAAAAGTTAAGAGTCGACATGGCACACATCCCTGTGTGCCATGCCTACAACCACTGCCTGAGGCCTAGCTAAGGTACCCCTCTAGCAGGGTGCACTAGCCCTCATGTGAGGGTACAGTGGCATGAGCCCTGTACAAACTTTCTTTTGAGTTTCATGCCTGTGCGTGTATACCTTTTGCTGTGATAGTGTATAGATTTTATGTTTGAACCTGAGTTTTTGATTTGCCCCCAAAACTTACTATTGTGACATGACTGGTTACTGATGGAGGCATTTACTCTAGAGGAGCCATGATGACAGTGCATAAAGCATTGAAACTGCAAGGATGCTCTCGCCTAAGTTGCACTTCCCCACTTTTCTCTGCTACTGTTTCTTACCTACTTTCCCAAAATAACTCACTACGCACTTTTATTGTGTTCACATGTCTGCAGCACTCAATACTCTTACTTGCATATGTTGCATGTGTTATGTACTAAATGATATTGCCACCCCTCACTCAGGCTCACACCACTGCAACTATTGAGTCAGATGAAGTCACAAATAAAGCTATTTGTACACATAGATCTACAAATGTCCTTTTCGATCTCCACCACCCTCACTCACTACTCCGAAAATGCTCACCTTCTGTTGTGGTCCAGCTCCCTGTGTGCTCCTTCACATGCAGAGCGGTGTGGACCCTTGGTCAAGTGGGGCTAGAGAGGGCAAGGATAGCAGAGAGGCACAGTACATGTTTGAGGAGGTTAGGGAGGGTGGATCCTAATCTGGTAGAGACTAATCTGGTAGAGACTAGATCTAGCCGCAGATTTTACCTTTTAAATTTCCCTAGGCAACAGAAGATTTTTCGTGAGCAGTACCCCTGCATGCCGGTAGGTGGAATTGATCGACTCTGTCCTTGGTGTCGTCCGCGCCGGAAGGGACGTTGTGGTACCTATATAGGTGCCACCCAGACGCGCTGACGTTAGTTACTTTTGACGACTTTCCATGCCAAAAGAGCGGAGCCAAGCAGAACACGGACCACTGGTGTGTCAAAACTAGAGCTCTGAAAGGACTGTTTGCAGAGCGGGGAGGATGGGTGGGTTGGTAAGGAATCTGCAGCTAGATCTAGTCTCTACCAGAGACCAAAGGTAAGTAACTTGCTCATCTGATAGAGACTCAAAGCCGCAGATTACTTATTTTTGAATAGATACCCAAGCAATACCATCCCCGGACGAGGGTCTGAACTAATTTCAAAAAAGAAAAATCTGCAGGACCGAACAGGCACAGTGTCCATCCCTGCGGACCCGACTGTCCAGATAGTAATGTTTAGTGAACATGTGCAGGGAAGACCACGTTGTTGCCTGGCAGATATCCAGGACTGGAATTATATGTGTACTAACGCAGTGGTGGCCGCTTTAGCTCTAGTGGAATGAGCCCGCAAACCTTCAGGAGGCTGCTTCTTGGCCAGTGCGTAGCAGATTTTGATGCAGCGCATGACCCATCTGGAGATGGTCCGCTTTTTCACTGCCCGACCTTTCTTTCCGCCAACATACACCACTAAGAGCTGGTCGTCCACCCGGAACTCTTGTGTGCGGTCAAGGTAGAACGACAACGCTCTTTTGGGGTCCAGATGGTGGACTCGCTCCTCTTCTTCAGAGGGATGTGGAGGAGCATAAAAGGTAGGCAAGGTGATAGACGGGTCTACATGAAAAGGGGTGACCACTTTTGGTAGAAAGGAGGCCGTTGGGCGAAGCACCACATTGTCAGGATAGACTGAGAAGTAAGCAGCTTAGAGGATCAGCCTGCAGTTCACTTACTCTGCAGGCAGATACAATTGCTACAAGGAAGGCTGTTTTCAAGGTGAGAAGCCTGAGGGGACAATTGTGTAGAGGTTCGAAAGGAGCATACATCAAAAATGTCAAAACCAAATTAAGGTCCCACTGAGGCATAATGAATGGCGAAGGAGGGAAGAGATGAGTAAGACCAAAAATTGAAAAAGGAGGGTTTATCAGGCAACCGCAAGAAGGCAGAAATAGCGGATAGTCTTTAATAGTGCCCAGAGCATAGCCCTGCTGGGCAAGATAAAGAACAAAAAGCAGAACTTCAGAAAGAGGGGCAGAAAGGGGATCAACAGATTTTTCTGCACACCAGGACACATTTCTTCCAACAGCAGGCGTACACCGTCTTGGTGGAGGGATATCTGGCTGCCCAGATGACATTATAGACTTCAGGAGGAAGGTCAAAAGAGGTCAACTGTCGCCGCTCAATCTCCACGCAAGAAGGGGAGAGTGGACCAGTTCGGGTGGAGAACCCTCCCCTGCTGCTGCGACAGACGATCTTTCCGTGTTTAATCTTCTAGAAAACTCTGGGCAGGAATGGTTTGGGCGGAAAGGCATACAGGAGGCCCAAACTCCACTCGAGACGAAAAGTGTCTCCCAGCGAGTGCTGCCTTGGAAACTCCAGCATGCATAACTGCTGACATTGAACGTTCTCGGCGAAGGTGAACAGATCTAGCCAAGGCTGTCCACACTGCTGAAAGAGACCTTGCGCCACCTCTGGCGGGAGACGCCATTCATGATCCGGTAGGCATCTTCGGCTGAGCTCGTCTGCCCTGGCGTTCAGAGAACCCGCTAGATGTTGAACTACCAGGGATATGCCCTGCTGTTCCAGCCATGTCCAGAGGCACAGGGTCTCTTGACACAGGGTCCACGACCCCACCCTGCCCTGTTTATTGCAGTACCACACGGCGGTGGTGTTGTCTGTGAACACCTGTACCAGCTGCACTCTTATGGAGGGCAGAAAGGCTTTCAATTGCAGTCGGATCGCACGGATCTCCAGCAGGTTGATGTCAATCAATCAATCAGGAATTTGTAGAGCGCACAACTCACCCGTGAGGGTCTCAAGGCGCTAGGGGGGGGGGGGAGGAAGGGGGAGGAGGGGTGCTGCTACTGCTCGAATAGCCAGGTCTTGAGTAGCCTCCTGAAGGTTAGTAGGTCTTGGGTCTGCCGTAGGAGGATGGGGAGGGTGTTCCAGGTCCTGGCGGCGAGGTAGGAGAACGATCTGCCACCGGAGGTCGTTCTTCGGATGCGGGGGATGGTAGCGAGGGCGCGGTCGGCGGAGCGGAGCTGGCGGTTCGGGGTGTAGAAGGTGAGTCGTCTGTTGAGGTATGCTGGTCCGGTGTCGTGGAGTGCCTTGTGTGCGTGGGTGAGGAGCTTGAAGGTGATCCTCTTGTTGACGGGCAGCCAGTGCAGGTCTCTCAGGTGGGGTGTGATGTGGCTGTGTCGAGGGATATCGAGGATCAGGCGGGCAGAGGCGTTCTGTATGCGTTGGTCGTTTCAGCAGTTTGGCCGGGGCTCCCGCATAGAGGGCGTTTCCGTAGTCCAGCCTGCTACTGACCAGGGCCTGGGTGACCGTTCTTCTTGTGTCAGTGGGGATCCACCTGTAGATCTTGCGGAGCATGCGGAGGGTGTTGAAGCAGGAGGATGAGACAGCGTTGACTTGCTTGGTCATTGAGAGCGTTGCGTCGAGGATGAACCCCAGGTTGCGTGCGTGGTCGGTGGGCGTTGGTGCTGCTCCCAGGGCGGTTGGCCACCAGGAGTCGTCCCAGGCTGAGGGGGTGGAGCCGAGGATGAGGACCTCCGTCTTGTCCGAGTTCAGCTTCAGACGGCTGTTCTTCATCCATTCTGCGACGGCTTTCATTCCTTCGTGGAGGTTGGTTTTGGCAGTGAGGGGGTCCTTGGTGAGGGGGAGGATCAGCTGTGTGTCGGCGTAGGAGATGATGTTGAGGTCGTGAAGTCTGGCGACGTGGGCGAGTGGGGCCATGTAGATGTTGAACAATGTCGGGCTGAGGGATGATCCTTGGGGTACGCCGCAGATGATCTTGGAGGCTTCGGAACGGAAAGGGGGGAGGCGGACGCTCTGGGTTCTGCCGGAGAGGAAGGAGGTGGTCCATTCCAGATCCTTGTCTCGGATCCCTGCGTTGTGGAGGCGTATGCGTAGGGTGCGGTGGCAGACCGTCTCGAAGGCGGCTGATAGGTCCAGGAGGATGAGGGCCGCGGTTTCTCCGTTGTCCAGCAGGGCCCTGATGTCATCGGTGGCAGCGATGAGGGCAGTTTCGGTGCTGTGGTTGCTGCGGAACCCGGACTGGGACGGGTCCAAGATGTTGTTCTCCTCGAGGTAGCGGGTTAGCTGTTTGTTGACTGTTTTCTCGATGACCTTCGCCGGGAACGGGAGCAGGGAGATGGGCCGGAAGTTCTTGAGGTCCCTCGGATCTGCCTTGGGTTTCTTGAGCAAGGCGTTGATCTCGGCGTGCTTCCAGCTCTCCGGGAAGGTCGCGGTCTCGAAGGAGATGTTGATGGCCTTGCGGAGATGGGGTGCGATGGTGGCGCTGGCTCTGTTGAAGATGTGGTGTGGGCACGGGTCTGACGGGGAGCCGGAGTGGATAGTGTTCATGATTTTGATGGTGTCGTCGTCGTTGATGTGAGTCCAGGTGAGCAGGGGGTCGTTGTGGGTGGTGGTCGTGGGGTCGGAGGTGTCGTTGGCTGTCGTGGTGGTCTGGTTGTTGAAGCTGTCGTGGATGTCTGTGATCTTGCGATGGAAGAAGGTGGCCAGGGAGTTGCACAGGTCTTGCGATGGTGGGATGTCGTTGGTGTTGGAGCTTGGAGTGCTGTGAAGTCCGGATTCCGCTCGAGACCAGACTACTCTGATCTTCACCTCTCCCAGATGGCCGTCCCATCCCAGGAGTGACGCATCCGTCACTACTGTGAGATCTGGTTGGGGAATGGAGAGGGGTCTGTCTCTGACCCAATCGCGGATCGTTAGCCACCACTGCAGATCGTTCACAGTTCCCTCCGAGATATTTAACAGGTTGGAGAGATTTCACTGATGCTGCGCCCACTGGAACTTCAGATCCCACTGCAGAGCCCGCATATGCCATCTGGCATGTGTTACTAGGAGGATGCAGGAGGCCATGAGGCCAAGTAGACAAAGTCATTCTCACCGAAACCCAGGATAGAGGCAGAAATATCGGCAGGCTGAAATATCGGCATTCTAGACTGAATATCCTGGACGTGCCTGCTCGGGAGGATAAGCCTGAAACTGCACTGTGACCAGAACAGCTCAGATTAAAGAGAGCGTCTGACCGGGAGTCAGGTGTGACTTTGGCACGTTGATAGTTTACCCCAGTGAGTGCAGAGGGTTCACCGTAGTCTGGAGGTGGAAGACGACAGCCTGGGGGAAGCTCGCCTTCAGAAGCCAGTCGTCTAGGTTGGGAAGGGCTGGCAACCCTGAGCTCCACAGATGAGCTGCAACCACTGCCATCCCTTTAGTGAACACCCAAGAAGTGCTGGAGAGCCAAAAGGAAGCACGGTGAACTGAAAGTGCTCGTAGCATACTGTAAACTGCAGATAGCGCCAGTAGGCAAGCAGGACAGGAATATCAAAATAAGCAACCTGCAAGTCCAACACTACCATCCAGTCTCCCTGGTCCAGGGCAGTCTAGACCTGAGCCAACGTGGGCATTTTGAATTTCTTTGAGGAAGAGATTGAGAGTTCTGAAATTGAGGATAGGACAAAGGCCCTTGTCCTTTTTGGAATAACAACCACAGCCTACTTCTGGCACCGGAACCCTATCCACAGATCCCTTTGCCAAGAGAGCTGTGACCTCCTCGCAGAGAACAGACAGAAGATCCTCCGTCAGCCAATCGCGAGATGGTGGCATGGGGGGAGGGGTAGTCTCGAATGGGAGGGAGTAGCCCCTTTGGACAATCTGCAAAACACACATGTCCGATGTTATGGGCTGCAGTGGGGCAGGTGATGGCGAATCTGGCAGACTGACCAGACCAGATCGTTGGCCCCCTGACCCACAAGGTCTGGAGGTACCATGCCCTTGGCCAAACCCAGGCTGGGGAGCCTATTCCGTGCGGTGTCTGGGCGGGAATTGACGCAGCTGGAAGCCCCTTCCATGCCACGAAAGGAGCGAAAGGCAGATTGAGGCCTAAGGACCTGGTCTTAGCACGAGAGCGCTGAATCTACCTCGTCTCCGAAGAGATGAGTGCCATCTCAGGGCATGTCCATAAGGGAAGCTTGGATATCCCCTGAAAAGCTAGTTGTCCTTAGCCAGGCGTGTCGCCCAAGGGCCACAGTCGTGGAAACCGCTCTGCCTAGCGAGTAGGTTGTGTCAAGTCTGCATCGAATATTGAACTCTGCCGCATCTCTCCAGCCGGTGACCGCTTGGGAGAGTACAGCCCAGGCCTCCTCCGGGACCTGTGGCAGCACCTGTGCAACCGTATGACAGAAAGTGTGGGAATAATGGCCGAAACGGCATGCAGTGTTCAAGGACCGCAATGCCAGGCTGGCGGAAGAAAACATCTTCTTCCCAGATGAGTCCAGTCTCTTGAAATCCCTATTCAGGGGAGCGGTAGGGAAAGCGCCTTGGAAGGTGGAGGCCTTGGACCACCAAACTCTCAGGGGTAGGGTGTTGCATTAGGAAGTTTGGCTTCCTAGGTACGGGGCAATGGCGGCGGGCAATCTTCCTATTCAAACGAGCCCCTGTGCTGGGTTTGGACCGGGTACCCAACAGGACGCCAGTGAGGGCATCACTGAATGGGAGAGTAAGGGTTCTGACATGGAGACTCCCAGTTGCAGCACCTCTGTCAAGAGATTAGTCTTGAATGCTACCGTGGGTAGCTGAAGGTCAAGTACCTCAGCTGCCATCCACACCACCATTGCATAAGAGGCTCCCTCCTTCATAGCCATGGTAGGGGGGAGAAAGCAGACCAGCATCTGGAGACGTATCCAGGCTGCTGGCCTCACCAAGGTCCTCATACCAGTCCACACTGAGTTCTTCCTTATAGGGCTAGTATTCTAAAGGGTCCAGTGACCCCTCCCAGTCTTCCCAGAAGCCTAGCCGATGAAAATAAGGCTCAGGCTCCGATCTAAGAGGCAAAGCTCCTGCTGGGGCCTGAGTTGTGCAATGCCCATTTGGCTCAGTGTTGGAGTCGGGGATGATAATGGAGATGGCGCCGGGACTGGTGCCGGGTAAGGTCCAGACGGCACGACCGGCGTCAGCCAGGATCCAGGAATGGATCTCTTGGGCCTTATTGGAGCTGCTGGCGCAGAAACCGATGGGGCCACTTCTGATCCTGCGGGGCCCAAAGTCAAATCGACAGGGTTGGGCCACCCAAATATGAAGTGCATGGCTTCAAAGATTTTTCAATTGGGGGAGGGAGGGGGCACTCCAGCCTTCAGAAATTCACGGAGGAGAGGAGTTGGCCCAGGTTCCGATGAATGAGGCCTAGAACACCGAGGCTCCCTTGTCTCATCAGCCAACAGACAGGGAGAAGACGAAGAGTGCTTCGACGGCTTGCTCTTCTTTTGTGCCTCCTACCAGTGTCCTGAGGACTTCGAATGGGACGAGGACGACTTCGGGCTCTGCAAATGATCTGGGGACCTTCCCATTGACCGGGATATCGGCTTCCACAGAATCAACAAAACGTCAAAAAAAGCCTGTCAAAAACGACAGAGGGGTAAGCTCTTCTCTGGATCAGTGCTGGCTGGCGTGGAAAGAAAAGAACTGACGTTAGGCGCCTGGATGGCCCCTATATAGGTACCGCCGACATCACTTCCGGTGCGGTAAAAGCAGACGACTGACGTGGAGCCGATCGACGACACCTACCGGTGTACAGGGGGTACTGCTCACAAAAAATCTTTCGGATCCAGTCTGACACCTGGGGAAATTCAAAAGGTAAGCAATCTGTGGCGAGAAGTCTCTATCAAAAAGAAACTGCAGTCAAAAAGCAAGGAAAGATCAGAAGCCAAAGTCGGTTGAACAACAAGCTGCATTGGCAGCTACGCCGACTGCCGCTGCTGACAATGTGACCAGACACATTAGAGCGCCTAGCATACTGATGAGCTTCCTCCTCCTAGACCTGCTAGCTCTCCAACCAGATAGCTGGGAGGGCAGTGAGAAATCTACAGTAAGAGTATCCATCAGGTAGATTCCTCACCTTTAGAAATGACACCAAAAGCAGTACCTCCCAAGGTGGCGTGTCTATGGAATGGCTCAGAATAAAAAGTCCTGAAGGGCCAATTAGGCAAAATGGGGTTTCTATCGGACATGGCTGCTGAGGGAGTAATGCTTTGTGAATGTGTGCACCGATGCCTACGTCATGGCCTGACAGCCATCCATAACAGGCACTAGGCATGCCAACGCAACGGTAGCAGCCTTGGCCCAGGTGGAATGGGCCCTCAGTCCTTTTGGAGGCTGCTACCTGTCAAATGTGTAACAGATTTTAATGCAGACGACTATCCACTTTAACAAAGTCCTTTTTGCCACTGTCTTCCCCATAGAACCCCACAAAAAGCGGATTGACCATCCAATGGTCTTTATTGTGAGAGATGTAAAAGCTCAAGGCTCTCCTGTGGTCCAGCCGATGAAGTCTCCACCTTTTTCGAGGGGTGAGGTGGAACAAAGAACTTTGGGAGGGTGAATGATTGCCCAACGTGAAAATCAGTAATGACCTGAGCCTCAACACCAGCCTTTTTGTTAAAAAAGTGGTTTAAGGCAACTGCACCAAGAGAGTTTGGAGCTCATGTACGCAACATGAGGTTACCACGACAAGGATGACAGCCTTCATAATCAGAAGACATAGTGGACAGCAATGCATCACCTCAAAGGGAGTGCACATGAGGACCAAATTTAGATCCCACTGACTTGACAAACAGTTTAGGAGGAAATTTATATCAAACCCTTTATAAACCTCATCACAACAGGCGATTTGAACAAGGATGGCTGGTTTGGCAAATGAAATCAGGCCAAAAGGTCTGCCAAACTTTAATGGTGCCCACTGCATGTCCTTGCTCGGCCAGAGGTTTAACCCCCCCCCGCCCCACCCTATCCCCCGAATCAACAGTTTGGCCTTTAACAGGTCTGTATTACGGATGCCACATCAGTCCACAAACTTGTGTCAATGGCTGGTGTCTCATTCCAAACCGGAGTCTGCCTTCTCTCCAAAGGGGTGGGACCCATCAAAGGGCATGTTCATTAGCAAAGCCTGCACATTGCTGGGGAGAAACCAGTGGACCTCATCCAGGCATGCCGATGAAGGACTGCGCTGGTACCAACCGCTCTGCCAAGGAAATTCCTGGCATCCAAACCTGCTGCAGATAACATATTTGACCATGTTTTGCCGATCATGTAATGACTGAGCCAAAGAGGTGTCAAGATCCTCCAAGACAGCCGGCAAGGTCTTGCTATATCCCAAAGTGCATCGGTGTATTGGCCTAACGCACAAGTTACTACTTGTGTAACGATATATCTGTAAGAGACATTAGTTAGTGATAGATTCCTTACCTTAGAATATCCCCAGGCGTCAGACTGGATCCGGAAAGTTTTTCGTTAGCAGTACCCCTGCACGTCAGTAGGTGGCGTCGTGCGGCTCCGCGTCCGTCGCTGGCGTCGTAAGCGCCGAGATGACGTCACAGAGACTACTTATGCGCCACCCATGCGCGCTGACGTCAGTTCTGTACACGACTTTCCGCGCCAGGAACGCAGAGCCATGCAAGAAACTGACCATTGGTGCCATGAAACTAGGGCCCTGAAAGGGATGACCTTAACCCTAGAAATCAGTTCGCAGAACGGGGAGGATGGGTGGGGCGGTAAGGAATCTATGCCTAACTAATGTCTCTTACAGATAAATCGTTACACAAGTAGTAACTTGTGCATCTGAAAGAGACACGTTAGTGATAGATTCCTTACCTTAGAATAGATACCCCAGCAATACCAACCCCGGTGGTGGGTCTGCGAATAGATTACACCAGAAAGTCACGGAGAACAGAACGGCCAAAGAAGCCGTCTCTCCGGACTGGACTGTCAAGGCAGTAATGCTTGGTAAATGTGTGCAGCGAGGCCCACGTAGCTGCCTGACAAATATCCTGCAAGGGGACGCCGCGTCCCAAGGCAGTAGTGGCTGCTGTCGCCCTGGTAGAATGGGCACGCAGCCCCACAGGAGGCTCCTTCTTAGCCAACGAGTAACAGGCTTTGATGCAGAGAACGACCCACCGAGAGATGGTCCGTTTGTGCACAGCCCGACCTTTTTTGGCGCCCGCGTAGCCAACAAAGAGCTAGTCATCCACCCGGAACTGTTGTGTGCGCTTCAGGTAGAATGAGAGCGCACGTTTTGGGTCCAGACGGTGGAGCCTCTCTTCCTCTTTTGAAGGATGCAGAGGCGGAAAGAAGGTGGGCAAAGAGATGGTCTGCCCGATGTGGAAGGGCGTGACAACCTTTGGCAAGAAATAAGGACAGGTCCTTAAAACCACCTTGTCCGGATGAACAGAAAAAGGAGGTTTGGAAGAAAGAGCCTGGAGCTCACTCACTCTTCTGGCAGAGGTGATAGCTACCAGGAAAGCCGTCTTGAGAGTGAGAAGACGCAAAGGACGGGTATGAAGGGGCTCGAAGGGAGCGCACATCAGATATGTCAAGACAAGATTTAAATCCCATTGAGGCATAATGAACGGCACGGGAGGAAACGTGTGCGTAATGCCTTTCAGGAAACGGTTAACAACCGGAGATTTAAACAAGGAAGGCTGATCTGGAAGCCTGAGAAAGGCGGAGATGGCCGAAAGATAACCTTTGATAGTGCCCAGAGCAGAGCCCTGCTGGGCCAAAGAAAGAAGGAACAGAAGGACTTCGGAAAGAGGGGCAGAAAGGGGATCCACAGCCTTAGCTGTGCACCATGCCACAAACTTGTTCCACCTGCAGGCGTATACCGATTTAGTGGAGGGACGCCTGGCTGCCAGAATGACATCACAGACTTCGGGAGGAAGATCGAAAGCCGTCAACTGTCACCGCTCAATCTCCACGCATGGAGGTGGAGGCTAGACAGGTTCGGGTGGAGGACCGTCCCCTGCTGCTGCGACAGAAGATCCTCCCGAAGAGGCAGACGGATCGGGGGATCGAGCGCCATGTCTAGTAGCTCGAGATACCAGTATCTCCGTGCCCAATACAGAGCCACAAGAATGACGTGGGCCCGGTCGCGCCGAATCTTCTTCAGCACTCTGGGCAGAAGCGGTATAGGCGGAAAGGCGTACAATAGACCGCAACTACACTCGCGACGAAAAGCGTCGCCGAGCGAGTGCCGCCTTGGCAATTCCAACGCGCAGAACTGATGACATTGCGCGTTCTCTTCGGTGGCGAATAGTTCTAACCAAGGCTCTCCCCACTGCAGAAAGAGACCTTGAGCCACGTCCGAGTTCAGACGCCATTCGTGATCCATCAAGCACCGGCGGCTGAGTTCGTCCGCCCTGGCGTTCAGAGAACCTGCCAGGTGTTGAACCACCAAGGTAATGCCTTGATGTTCCAGCCATGTCCAGAGGCGCAGAGCCTCCTGACAGAGGGTGCAGGAACCCACCCCGCCCTATTTGTTGCAATACCACATGGCGGTGGTGTTGTCCGTGAACACCTGCACTACACTTCCCCGGACAGAGGGAAGGAATGCCTTCAGTGCAAGCCGGATCGCCCGAAGCTCCAAAAGATTGATATGGAGCCGGGACTCCGCCGGAGACCAGAGGCCTCTGATCTCCGCCTCTCCCAAGTGGCCACCCCATCCCAGGAGGGACGCATCCGTCACCACTGTGTGCTCCGGTTGGGGAAGGGAGAGGGATCTGCCATTGACCCAATCGCGATTCGTGAGCCACCACTGCAATTGTCGTGCAGTGCCCTCCGAAATCTGGACATGATCGGACAGGTTGCCCTGATGCTTTGCCCACTGGAACTTCAGGTCCCACTGCACAGCCCGCATATGCCATCTGGCATGTTGCACCAGCAGGATGCCGGAGGCCATCAGGCCTAGGAGCCGGAGGGTCATCCTGTCTGAAACCCGGGACAGAGGCTGAAAGATCGGAATCATAGCCTGAATATCCCGGACTCGCTGCTCGGGAGGATAAACCCGAAACAGCGCCGAATCCAGAACCGCTCCGATGAAGGGGAGCTTCTGAGAGGGACTCGGGTGCGACTTCGGCACGTTGATGGAGAACCCCAGCAAATGCAGGAGGTCGGCCGTAGTCTGAAGGTGGGTGACGACTGCCTGGGGTGAGCCCGACTTCAACAACCAGTCGGCGAGGTAGGGGAAGACGGACACCCCTGACCTGCGCAGATGAGCTGCGACCACCGTCATCACCTTCGTGAACACCCGAGGGGCGCTGGTAAGGCCGAAGGGGAGCACGGCAAACTGAAAATGCTCCTGCCCTACCGTGAACCGCAGGTAACGCCAGTGGGCCGGCAGGACGGGGATGTGAAAATAGGCGTCCTGCAAGTCCAACGCTACCATCTAGTCTCCAGGGTCGAGGGCAGCCAAGACCTGAGACAGAGTCAACATCTTGAACTTCTCCTTCCGGAGGAAGCGATTGACGTTCCGGAGGTCCAAGATGGGGCGCAAGCCCCCCTTGTCCTTCTTGGGGAACAGAAAGTAGTGGGAATAACAACCACTCCCTACTTCTGGCCCAGGAACACACTCGATGGCCCCCTTGGCCAAGAGGGCCTTGACTTCCTGCAGGAGAAGTGCCAAGTGGTCCCCCGACATGCGGTGGAACTGAGGTGGCATGGCCGGAGGGGTGGACTGAAAGGGAAGGGCGTAACCCTTGCGGATGATCTGCAACACAGACTTGTCCGATGTGATAGCGCGCCAGTGGGGGAGATGATGGCGGACCCTGCCACCCACTGGCGTGGGGTGCCTCCCAAAGCTCGGATTAGGAAGGTTTGGAGGCAGAAGCAGCGGGGGAGGAGGTGGACTGACCCCCACACTGATTCCCAGACCCGCCCCTGCGAAAACCGTGTCCGCGTTGAGGCTGGTTCTGCACAGGCTTGCTGAAGGAACGTGCCTGGGAGCCCTTTCCGTGGCCACGAAAGGAACGAAAACCAGGAGTGGCTGGGCTTTTCGTGGAAAGACCTAAGGACTTGGCCGTGGCCCGCGAGTCCTTAAAACGCTCCAGCGCACTGTCGGCCTTATCGCCAAACAGGCGAGTGCCATCAAAGGGCATGTGCATGAGCGAGCTCTGGACATCTGGCGAGAACCCGGTAGATCTCAACCAGGCGTGGCGACGAAGCGCCACAGTCGTAGAAACCGCTCTACCTAGTGAGTCCGCGGTGTCCAAACCACACCGAATGGCGAACTTGGCCGCATCTTTACCCTCGGCAACAGCTTGGGACAGCACAGCTTGGGTTTCTTCAGGACACTGAGGCAACACCTGTGCAACTGTATCCCACACTGCGTGGGAATAGCGGCCCAATAGGCAAGCGGTGTTCACCGACCGCAGCCCCAAGCTGGCCGAAGAGAACAACCGCTTGCCGAACTGCTCCAGCTTCTTGGAGTCCTTATCCGGCGGAGCCGTGGGGAAGGCACTCTGACGTCGAAGCTTGGATGACCAGGCTCTCAGGCGTAGGTTGAGTGGTCAGAAAGGCAGGGTCACCGGGCGATGACGCCTGGCGACGTTCTTATCCACAGGGGCCCCTGTGGCTGGCCACGACCAAGTGCCCAGCAAGACGTCAGTGAGGGCGTCATTAAATGGCAGCAGGGGCTCCGACGAAGTGGACGCCGTCTGGAGCACCTCAGTAAGGAGGTTAGTTTTGAGGAGCACCTCAGTAAGGAGGTTAGTTTTGAGGGCCACCATAGGGAGATCAAGGTTGAGAACCTCAGCTGCCCGACGGAGCACCATCGTGTAGGAGGCGCCCTCCTCCATGGTAGGCGGGGGAGAGGCAAACCCCGGGTCAGAGGAGACGTTGAGGTCGCCGGCATCCTCCAAATCGTCTGCCCAGTCCTGCTCAGAGTCACACTGACGAGCATGAGGGTCCGAGGACCCCTCCCAGTCGTCCTCCACCTCCGCCGCATGTGGCACAGACCGCAGCGGCAGGGCAGGAGCCGAGAAGGAACAAACTGCGTCGAGAACGGCGCCGGCCGGGGCCGGACCGGCACCGTGTCCCAATGCGGATGCCAGGTAGGAGCAAAATGGTCCTGGAACCTGGGCAAGGGCGGGACAAATGGCACCCACTGCGGCGCCGGAGGCGAAGCCGAGAGTGGCGCTGGGGCCGGCAGCGATGGACCTTGTGGCGCCATGGCCGGAGCCGACGGCGCAGGATCCTGTGGCGCCGAAGCTGGATCCGCCGGCGGTCCAACAGGATACTGACACGGGACCGCGGGGCCCCGAGGGCGTGCCGGCAGGAGCCCGATGCCTAAAAAGGCGGTCCATGGTAGCAAGAAACTCTTGCACCTGTGCGGGAGTCGCCGACGGACCCGGGTAAGGTGGGTAGGCCGCGGGACTCTCGAGCTCCGAAGGAGCCGCAGGGGCAAAGCCCCGGTCCCCCTCGTCCGCATCCGGGGACCGACGGGGGGATGTCGGAGAGCGAACACGCTTTTTCGACTTCTTTTTGTGTTGTCTCTTACTTGAATCCGAGGGTGAAGACTTGGAGCCCGAGGAGCGATGATGGTGGCCCCGCGAGCGTTCCCTGAAACGGCCCCTGGACCGGGAACGGCGCTGGGACGAGTGCCGGACCTCCAGCAGCTTCCGGTGCCGCTCCCTCAAGGCCTTCGGGCCATGGCCCGACAGTCCAGACAGGACCGGGAGTCGTGGTCGGTCTCCAGGCAGTAGAGGCAGACATCGTGAGGGTCCGCCACCGACATATTGCGACGGCAGGCCCCACAAGACAAAGCCAGGCATCCCTACGTGCACCAAGGAAACCAATGACAGGAGACAAAAGTCTCAAAAAAGGGTAGTCAAAAAGTGACTAAGGTACGTGCTATAACCGGATCTGCGCTTACTGGCGCGGAAAAAGAAAGAACTGACATCAGCGCGCATTGGTGGCGCCTAAGTAGTCTCCGTGATGTCATCTCGGCACTTACGACGTCAGCGACGGACGCGGAGCCGCACGACGCCACCTACTGACGCGCAGGGGTACTGCTAACGAAAAACTTTCCGGATCCAGTCTGACGCCTGGGGATATTCTAAGGTAAGGAATCTAAGGTACGGAATCTATCACTAACGTGTCTCTTTCAGATAGACAAACTCGGTTTACAGGCCTCAACACAAGACTAGGTAAAGAAAGCATATGTTTGCCAAACAATAATCCTTTTAGATTCTCTACCAAGAGGAGCGGTGGAAATGAATCGTGATTCACTTTATTGGTCAAGGCCTGCACAATACAGCTCTCCGGGGTAGGGTGCTTGGTGAGAAAATCCAGATCGGGATCCAGTCAGATGCCAGGCCACAATCCTTGTTCACAGGCGGGAATGCACATCGTTTCGACCAGGTAGCCATCAGAGTATCTCTGAAGGCATCATTAAACAGAAGTTAGGCCTCGGATGCTGCTGGCACTGGTTGCAGAATTTCTGTCAAAACGTGTTTTAGTGTCAATAGGCAGCTGTAACTACCACCTCAGCTGCCCTCTGAACTACCACTGTAAATGAGACTCACTCTTCCATCGGTGGCCAATATGGAGACTAAATCTCTGTCCCAGGGTCGGTGTCAAACCCACTGGTGTTCTGTAAGGAAAGATAAAAGGCATCATCAGTCTAATGAAATTGAACAAGCCATTCCCCTCATCATCAACAACATTCTGGTGTGCACCATGCTCTGGCAAAGGGTCAGAGTCTGAAATTTTGGGCCCATGACTTGTAGTGGATAAATGGAAAGGTAGTAACATTTTGTGCTCGGTGAGCTACAGCTTCACTCCTGGTCTCAAATAGCCTTTCAGTGCATGAGGGCCCGCTCATGGCCAGACGTTGCAGGTACCACGCGCTACCCCCGGGTGAAGATGCCATTCATGAACCATGAGTTATCACAGACGGAGTTTGTCTGCCTTGCCATTTAAAGATCCTCCTACGTGGTTTACAACCAAGGAGAAGCCCGTCCATTAGGTGCATGACTCATGGCACAGGACCCTATTCCACCATGCTTACTGCAGTATTACATGAAGGTGATTTTGTCCATTTGCACCTGAATCAGTCTCCCTTTGAAGGATGGCAGGAAGGCCTTTAATGCCAAGCGAATAGCCCGCATCTCCAACAGAATGATGTGGAGGCAGATCTCTGCTGGTGACCAGAGTCCTCTGATGTCCACCTCTCCCAGACGACCTCCCCAACCCAACAGGGATGAACAAGTCATTGCAGTCAGCTCTGGGTGTGGTAGGGAGAGGGGTCTGCCACCGGTCCAACTGCCGACGACCAGCCATCACTGCAGGTCTTTTGCAGCTTCCATTGAAACCTGGATGGAATCCGAAAGGTTTCCTAGGTGCTGAGCCCCCTGAGACTTAAGATCTCACTGTACAGGCCGCATGTGCCATCTGGTGTAGTACACAAGCAGAGTGTAGGAAGCAAAGAGGTCTCAGAGCCACTGCCACCAAGACCCCGGGACCGAGAGGACAAGACATTGCAATCAAAACCCAAATGTCCTAGACTTGTTGATTTGGAAGGAAGGCTCGAAATTGCACCGTATCCAGAATGGCTCTGATGAATGCAAGCCTTAGTGAAGGAGTCAGGGAAACCTCAGCCCGTTTGATCAAAAACCCCAAAGATATTAGAAGGTTTGCTGTCGTCTGGAGGTGATCTGCGACTGACTGTTGTGAGCCTGCTTTCAACAGCCAGTCGTCGAGGTAGAGGAAGACTGGTATCCCAAGTCTCCAAATATATGCTTTTGTGAACACTTGAGGGGCACTTGTGAGGCCGAAGGGGAGCATAGAGAACTGAAAATGCTCCTGGCCTACCTTGAACCACAGAACACCAATGGGAGTGCAGGATGGGAATGTGAAAACAGGCATCTGGCAGGTTCAGTGCTACCATCCAGTCTCCTGGATTCAGAGCAGACAGAACTTGGGCCAAAGTGACACCTAGTATTTACTGAGCAGAGGGCGAGGCTAGCTGAGGAGAAACGTCTCTTTCCAAATTCCTTCATACATTTGAATTCAGTCTTGACTGTGACAGACGAAAGTTGGAGCAGCAGACCTTACTACCAAAGCAAATGAAGCAGATTCCTCTCTGGAGGGGCCAAGGGGAGAATGTCATGGGAAGTGTCTAACCCACTGGAGTCTCCATAAATAGTTTTTCCTTGTGGGATGCTTTATCCCCAGTCATCATAACTGCAGTTAGATTCAGAGGCAAAAGTAATGGAGTGTTCTGGGCAAAGGCAAAGTTACAAGTCATCAGAGTCAGAGTGAGGTTGAACCGGAGGTTGTCTTGGATTAGATTCTGTGTCCATTAAAACAGTGGTTTCTTCCACTGGCATCTGCAGCATCTATGTTGACTGTGGGGGACTGGCAAAGTGAGGCCCCAGCTTTGTAGCTGGGTGTGTCACAGAGTCGGGCAGACCCCACAGGGGGTTCAGAGGAACAGAGGGTGCCGAAGATGGATTCCACCAAAGGTAATCCTTGGGGCCTGGGGACGCGTGAGAGCGAGCAGGATAGGTGCCAAAGATGCATAACATGGCCTCCTTGAGGGCTTCAATTTGTTGTGACTTTGCCAACAAACCAGGGAATTCGGGTTGGATCGGTACAAGCTGTGGATAACTTCTGCTGTTGGAGAACAGGGCCCAAGATCGAAAGGCACCTTGATGACCATGCGACTTCTCCTGATGGGAGTGAGAGGGACAGTCACGCTTCCACTTAAGTTTTTGGATTTGGACTTATCTGATGACTTGGAATGGGAAGAGGACCTTTTGCAGGAACGGCCTTGAAGATGGTGCAGTTTGAGTTGTGCGAAGATCCTAGGCACCAGAGACATTCTTGGTGGGGGGCTGTCACGGACATCTGTTGATGACATTCTCTTTGCAAGGTTCAAACTGTGTTGTCTGCAGAGGAGACATGGTCCCTTGCACACTGTAGAGATTTTGTTTTATTTATAAAAACTCAACAAAATGACGAGAAAGTTGAGGGAACGAACTCCGGGTCCACGCCCAAAGAGACAGAAACAAAGGAAATGACGTCAACGTGCGAGAGTGGATCCTCTATGTGGCTCCGGTGTCACTTCCATGGTGAGACAAAGAAGCAAAGCTGCACAACGCCACATGCTAGGAGCAGTACAGTGAAAAAATCTCGGGATCCAGTCTGGCGTCTGGGAGTATTCACAAGGTGAGGAATCTGTAGTTAGAACCATCTACCAATAGAAGACAGCCTGCAGAGATCCTGTGAAACATTTACAGGTGGCCAGTCGCAGTTTAACTTAATACCAAACTATTGGTCACCTTCAATTTGACATGTTTTGAGACAACACAGCCAAGTCATGGGACACCTTTATTGATCTGGTTAAAAGCAGTCCAAAAAGTAGTGTGGCAATCATTTCTTGTGAACTGGTTACACCATCATTATAAGACTTGAAAACAAATTTATGGAGACTCCCAATGGTACCAACAGCCTGAGATCTACTGGCCCACATTACTAGAAACAGGGATATATTTGCTACATTTACAGAAAGCTATGTCTTTGAGGAAAAGAAAACAAAAGAGAACGTACTTCAGAAAAATACAAGACCGAGGGCCCAACTGCTGCATCCCATTACAAAAACGGGAAAAATAAGTTAGCAGGCATCAGAACTAGCATCTTTGAGCTGAAGAAATCAAAAGCACTGACAAGCAGGCATAGAATATGTTTCAGTTCAGAATCTGGCAAGGCTGCATGTCAAGTAATAAACAGTGAGTTAAAACCGATTACACCATTGTATTGGATCTAAATAAAGGTCTTTAGTGATCGGTTCAAAATGCTAGGACACAGAGCTAGAAGCAGCATGCTCTGCTAAAGACTACTTCAAAACATTTGAAAAAGTCTCTCTCCAGGATCCAGAAGTGGTTTAACTGGAACCTAGACGCTAGTAGTCTGGAAAAAATGACATGCAAGAAACAGTTACATGTGGACTACACACACACACGCACTACTAATTAAATAAACATCCTCACCTTGATGGGGTGTTGAGACTTGAGCCGGAGCCTCCACTGGACATCCCTTTTTGTGCACCTTTTGCCATTTTTTCACCAAAAACTTCAACCTGAAGGGCAGAAACAAACACTGAGACGCAAGCAGGAGTAGACAAGTTATCAATCAAAACAGCTGTACCCCAAAGAAAACAAAAGATAAGGTAAACTCCATATGTGGTACCAAAAAAAGCAATACTGATCAGATAAAGACTGAGGAGACTTGCAGTTTACGCAAATACAAATGAGACAGAAACATCCTTATTTTTCACACAACCCTTCTGTTTCACGGTCCTGATAAAGAAGATCACAAGAGATGGTAGTAATTATGCATTAGAACGCAAGACGTCAAGGAAAGCAGCATTCTTCTGCTTCACCCTACTCTCTCACCTGCCGTGACGGCAAGGCCTGCTAGGGGCCTGAGACTGTAATCCTAGAAACATAGCTATATGATAATATACTTCATTCTCCTTTACTGTTAGACACTGCAGATGACCAGAAATACAGATTTTTCCGGATTCTCCCCTACACCTCCTCCATTAAGTCAAGACCAGACATCTAAGAATGCAAATACTCAGAGAAACTATGATTCATATAATAAATTCAACACATTATCAATACGGATGCACCTAAAATCCATCCCCAGTGGTACACCGTCATTGCTGAGGCCTTTCAAAAAATTAAAGATGTCAGTACCACTGGAATAGGAGAAGATACTTTACTTGGCTTATAAATCAATTTTGCCTCCAATGTCATATAGGACTTTAGCTTTGAATACAGACCATGTCTTACCTGGATATGGCTATGACTGCTCGCACTGTAGATCTGAACTTTGTGAAGGCATGGGAGTGGGTGCTTACAACCTGAAGGTCCACAGATGAAGGGTACACACCCATACGTGCTATCATGGACAGGGTGGCCTGCTCACAGTCCTGAAATCCACCAAGGAGCAAAAGAAGGTATTTTTTCTGGTACACAAGGGCTTTTCTGAAACTTTCTGCGCGCAAGTACTTCCTGTACAGTCTCTGCAGCTACAAAGATAGAGCAATAAAATACTGATTATAAATTAAAGAGCAAGTATACAAAGGATAGTACATCATTTAGGAGTCCAAACATATATACCTAGAAGAGTACAACATGCAAGAGGTGCTATTAAGAAACTCGCAACTAAATCCTGAACTATCTCGCTTGCTACAAACCTACAAATCAGTTTTGTTTGACTTCCTTCCTTCATTTACCAACCTTTGGGCACGACGTGCCTCCCTTTCACTAGATCAGACATTGACAGAGCTCTTTGTAAGTACTGCGCGCTTCCCTGAACATTTTTTACCCCAAACAGCCAGTGCAGCAGTCAGTTTCTTAATTATCCCAGAACATGGGCTCAGAGGTCTAAAGAGCTTTACACATTTAGGTTTCCAAACTAGCAGGTTTCTTCTTCAGCAGTATCACTGAACAAGGTAAGCAGTACCAACCATAGAGGTGCCTTTACGGTTTGCTACTCTACTAATGGCTGCTAAGAGGGGAACTGGTGTCAGAGAAAATAAAGTTTATGAAGTGACAAATTAATGTGCAAAACCAATGACCACAGAACTTAAATAAACTTTTAGAAAAACTATTTCAATGGCAGAATTCCAGAGTTGTTGAAAACCTCCCTGCTGGGACAGGAATGTCCCATTTGAGGTAAACTGGCATGTACCCCTACACTGAAACTGATATCCTGACTTATTCTGGTCCTCGCTTCACTCTAATGTACCATGATAACAGAGGACACCACCAGTCTGTAACAATGCGAGAGGCAGGAACTGTCCACTCATTTGGAGGGGAGCACCAAGGGTGCTCTCATGATAGACTGTGCACTACTGTCTCTGTCCTGGGTTTAACAAAGAGGAGGTGGCAACATACAGAATTATAGAAGTTTAGTATGACCAGAACTTTTTGTCTGCATTAGTAACAGCGTGTTCTACAGACCCTCTCTTATAAAGTTCAGCTGTTCTTTGAGATCCAGAAACTTGCGCTGACATCCTATGTGCATGTACATTGAGTGCTCAATACATGAGTGGCAGCAGGACTCTGGATGCCCCTGGTTTAGCATGGCATAAGATGCAGGGTTAGGACAGCTTCAATGGACAGACAGGGCTACCTTTACAAATACCATGAGGGCTTTGTTAAGAAGAGACTGATGGCTAGTTCTTCCTGAGCACAGCCATCTGATTTACGCTAAAGGTGTAGTGGGAGGCTGCAGTTTCATTTTTCAAGATATGGAACTTCCTAAGCAGCGCCTATCCTTTTGTCTCCACTTACTGCTTCAGGAAGGCTGGTGACCATCAGGTCTAGAGAGCTCAAGTTTCATACGCCCATGTTTTGAGTACTCCTGGCTTGGAGCCAGCTACATTGCCAGCTGCTGTGAGAAGCACTACTTTAAATTAAGGCTGTGTCTGAAGAGAAGCATGGAGGGAAACCTTTAAAAGAGAACCAACCCAAAGTGGTTTTTAAGTCTCAAACATAAGATCCACATTCCCTATCTGGAAAATAAGTATAAAAGTGAGATTCAAACCACTTCACTTTGTTCCATTTCAAAGTTCTTAAAGACCAAGGACGTGAGTGCTCTGCAGCTGTACTTGAAGCACTGCTGTGTGACCAGAGCTGATCTGCCGAACAGCCAGTCTCCCAGAAGTGAGGGGATTGCTAGTACTTATTAGCTGGTCTCCTGAGCTAGGGAAGAAGTGTGCCAGGTCATGCAGGAGAAACTGTCCAGGAGGACACAGCCATCGTGTTCCCAGCGTGAGGACACCCAGAGAAAGCAGACTACACTAGAGAGGAAAGCCAGAATCGACCCAGGTTGTGAGTGGGTCTCTATACGGTTCTTGCTAAAAAACTGTCTGAAAAGACTTCACGTGAACAACTATCGTGTTCGGAGGGGCGTGGCTTCGCTGAGAAGCAAGATGGCTGCTCTTTGAAAGGGCTCTGCCAGCTGAGAAAAAATCCTGCAGTAAAGCTGCCTAAATCGTGGCAATCGGAGTGACCCTTCACGGAGCAACACATCAATAAGCCTTTGAGACATCCTATCTGTACGTGTGAGGTTCGGCGGCTATCCCGGCGCGGACTGTGGACGAGGCGCCGCTGTAAGGGCCGACACTCCCAGCGGGCCTAGAAGAATATGACAGGCTCCTGATCGGCTGAGTACAGTCCTGTGCCTCTAGACTCACCTGTGAAGCAGTTGCCTAGTGAGACGAACCTGGCTCGAGAGAGGGTGACTCCCTGCGGTTGGCAGGCCCTGCGGAGACGGGGGACCGATTACTCACTTGGTCGGGGGCCTGTCGCCAACACGTCATCGCTAAGCGAGACACCGGGCAGAGCAACGAAGATGAGCCTGACATTTTGCATCCCACTGGGACCCCTCCCGGATACTCAACCCGTACTCCGCAGTGTGTGGGAGGACTTGGCGGACACGTTCAAAGGGAAGATAAACTCAAACAAGGAGCTTCTTGGTTGAACACTATTTCTAAATCAATCATTTATTCGAACAGGCCTCCAGCCACTGTTTGGTCACTCAGGCCTGCACGTGCCCCTTGCATAGACATGAATGCGAGGTGAGGTGGGGCTCCAACACTTCTGATTCCGGCTACTCCCTGCACCATCTCGAAGTCCGGACCACATTCACACCATAATACAGTGAGTGAGGAGAGGCAGCGAGTCAATACCAAGCAACAACTTTGGGATAGCTGCAGCTGATCCACAATGGGGAAACAATGCAAAACAATCAAAATTATCATTTGAAAATAAACGACTAACGCGCTGGACAGATACCGGAGCAGAATCCGACCCTGATGTGGGTGCCCGGGAGGAGACGGAGCGACAAGACTACTACCTCCGTGCTATTCTTCTTGATGTAAAAAACAAGCCTCAAAACCATTGACACCAAGCTTGACCAGCTGACTTCTCGTTTAGATCAAGTTAAGCAACGAGTAGACATTCATGAGACTCGGCTTGACCAGCTTGAGAACAGGGCATCTGATGCTCATGACTACCACGTGGAATCTAAAGAGCATCTCCTTCAGATGGAAAAGGTCCTAAACGTCATCAAGGCCAAGAATGAAGACCTGGAGGCCCACTCTAGACAGAATAACCTCCGCATCACTAGCATTCCAGAGACCACGGCCATAACTAAAATGGAAGATTTTGTGGAAACACTGCTGCAGGACCGGTTTGGCTTAGACTTGTCGACTGTTTTTATAGTGGAGTGGGCTCATCGCACCCTCGGTCCCAAACCACCGGTGGGTGCTACACCACATCCTATAGTAGCAAGTCTGCTCAACTATCGGGACAAGACGCGATCCTGCACCTTGCACGAGAGCGTGGAGCCACCTATCAAGGTAATAACATTTCGTTTTACTCTGACTTCTTTCTATAGGAGGCTGGCTTAGTATATGGTGCACACTTATTTAAGTGAAGCACCCTGCACTAATCCATACAACCCTTGAGGTGATTTCAGTGGTATTAGACAACCAGAGAAAGCTCTCTAAGTGGCAGCTGTGGAAAGCAGCCTTCAGGCTTAGTACAGCAGGAGTGTTAAGCAGCTTGTTTCACCAGAACTAATCTTAGTGTAGGTTAAACGAAAAAGAACCACAAAGTGTAGTTATAAAAGTAGTTTTAGGGTCTAACAGCAGGCTAGTGCTGCTGCCTACCACAGACACGATTCTGCCCTCCTGCTGCTGCGCCAAGCTCAAGCAGGGGAAGGCAGAATAGGCATCCTGTCACAGGGAGGTGTAACCACCTCCCAGACAGGGTTTAGTGTATTGGGGCAGGGTGGGTGTGCTTGCCAGCGCCACTGAGACTGCTTGAACGGCACATTTGGTGCCCTCTTTGCATACTCCAGTTCAGGTAGCCGTTGCTTCCCGCTCTGGCGTTAAACTGGACAAAGGACATGGGAGTATCCTCACCACTGTCCAGCCCTTCCCCTGGGAGGGGCTCCTTTATTATTATTAGTTACATTTGTTAGGCGCACAAATCATCGCTACAGGGATCTTTAGGCGCCGTTGCAATGCGGGCGTAGAGAGAGATTTGCCTACTGAGAGAAAAGCCAGGTTTTCAGGAGTTTTTTTTAAATGTAATGAAGTACGTACATGCTCAAATAGAAAAAGGTAACCTATTCAAATGGTAGGGTGCCCGGAATGAGAAGGCGCTGCCTCCGTGCCTCAGTTATGATGCGTTTTGGGCATAGCAGCTGCCGCGCCGGGATATATGGTTGTAGTTTCTGCCTCAGATAGAGAGGGCCTTTCCCCTGCAGGGTCTTACATACCAGACAGAGGAGTTTGAAGAGGGCACGTTTTTTAATCGGGAGCCAGTGAAGGGAATATAGAGAGGGCTCAGAGGGGGAACGAGGAGGAAGATTTAGTATCAGTCTGGCTGCTGAGTTCTGCACCACCTGGAGCCTGGCCAAGAGGCCTTCACTACTCCCCACCATGAGGGCATTGCCGTAGTCCAGGCGGCTCATTATTAGTGCCTGTACATGTGTCTTCCTAGCTTGCAGAGGAGTCCATTGAAAGACCTTTTTAAGGGTTCTCAGAATGCCAAAACAGGTCCCAGATACTGTTTTGACATGCTCCTTCATGGAATAGACCCAACCCTTTCCTAAGGGGACTGAAGGGCTTACCTGTGGGTGGGTCCCTAGATAAGTCGTGGGACAAGATTCAGATCACATACCACTTCAACTGTCTGGACCCTTTGGGCTTCGCTGGACTTTGCTGTGGGAACCGAGACTGCACCGGGGAAGATTCCTGCTGCTCCTGGTCTCATCGTCCTGCTGGTCTTCTGCAACATCTGTGTCTGTGCTCCATACAGGTTCTTCACCAGGCCGGTGGACATCCAAGACACCTGAAGGAATCTCCCTTGGAGTGAAGGAGTCACTCCCCTGCATCTGCAGGCACCGCAACACAGCCAGACCGGTCTGCTGCTCCTGAGGTCCCACGGACTCCGGAAGGCTCAGCAACACAGGTGGTGGTTCTGCAACTCCCTCGAGGCCTGCACTGTTTTCATACAGAGTTTGAGGCTAGTATCCCTCGTCGGAACGGCTGGAACAGTACCCCTGTGCACCGCGTCAACTTGCCGTTGCCAAGGCTTGTTGGCTCTCTCCTCCAGAGATCTTCAGGCTCCAAGAAGCTCCAACCTCAAGCAACTCCTGCAGCCAAGATCTTTGCCCTGACTGCCTCCTCTGTACCGTGGGCCTTCTTCATTGGTGAGCTGCTCAAGGTCCTCTTGCGACTCCTGTGCCTTCGGCCCGTGGGTCCTCTTGAGGGTCTTCTTTGGCTTCAGTGGGTTCCCCTGCTTGCTCAGGCCTGCTCCAACTTACCTGCTTGTGGTGACTCACTTGGACCTTGCTGGTCCCGACACTGCAACCTTTACATCAACTACATTGTTTGCTGCTGCCAAGGCTTGCTGGTGCCCCTGACTGTCACTGACCTCCTGGCTCTCGACATCCGACATGGGACAGCTCGTAAACGGCTCCTGGTCTTCCACAGCGTCGCCTGGTCCGCACAGCTGCAACTTGAAGGGCACCGTCAACCTCTCCTGCATCCCTGACATCGGTGGGCATTAGTCTTCCGTGTCTCCTGGTCACTCCTGAGTGACAGACTCTGTCCCCTCTGCTTGCATGTACCTCTCATCTTGAATCCACCTTTGGATTCCACCGAAATCCTTCGTTGTCTTCTCCAGCAACACCTTTCCAGAATCCTCCATTGTGGTCTACGGCGGTTTCCAACGTCACTTGACACCTATGCATCCAGCTTCCCTGGTGTAGGTATCTTGGTTCCTGGGGTATCCTCGGGTGGGGTGACTCTCCAACCTTCCATCTTCCACGGGGTGTCTTCAGGGTCCGCTGGGAAGGATTTTCTTTCAAAAAGCAACCGCGACTTACCCATTGACTAAGATTGAGTATGCAGTCGTGTTCCCACTCTGCACACGTCCTCCGTGGGGTTCCTAGATACTCACCTTGGGTCCCCAGCTCTTCTACGTCTTCTGGGTCCACTCTTGTCTTGAGTCGTGGTTCGCATTCCACTATTTTAGTATATGGTTTGGTCTTCCCCTGGAGACCATTGTGTGTTTGTGCTACTTACCTGTTTTATTTGTAAAGTATTATGGGCATTGAGTTATATCTCGGGGTAGGTGATATTATGTGTTAGTGAGTGTCTTATAATAAATACATATTTTTATAAATACACTGTGGGGTTCTTTTTCACTTAACTTATACCAATAAGATTAAGTTCTGGTAAAACAAGCTGCTTTACACTCCTTCTGTGCTCTCCACAGCAACCACTTAGAGAGCTTTCTAAGGTTGTCTAAGACCACTAAAATCACCGTAAGGGTTGTCTGGATTAGTGCAGGGTGCTACACTTACAAAAGTGAGCAAAATATACTAAGCCAGCCTCTCACATGCACCTAAATTGCCTTGGTATGCAGGAGGCTGTACTAGTCACCCAACCTTGAATCATTCTTTGGTCCAGAGCACCACAGGCAGACCTCACGGGTCTGAAATAGACATCTGTCCATGACATGAGCAGTGGGGATTCTTTTTGAAGGGGGGTGCGAGTTGTCCTAGCACTGCACAAATATAACATTTTGTGTGAAACATTCACGGAGAGCAGTTTGGACTCTACATTGAAGGTTGTAGAAAAAGGGGACTGATGGGTGGGCATCTGGGTGGCACTATACGGTTTAAGAGATGCCACATCCATGTTGCAACAGACGTTTGGATAGAGCCAGCGCTAGCTACCAGTACAGGAGAACCATTGCAAAATTTCAGGATCTAGTCTGGTGCCTGGGGATATTTAAATGATGTAGAAAAAAGTGTCCATCAGAAAGCCTCTTAAAACTATCATTGTGCTTTGAATCCCTGTCAAGTGGGTGGTACATTAAAGTTCATCTTGCTGGTGGAGACCTGGTTCACCAAGATTTCGGGAGTCAGGTGATGAGTCAGCAACAGTTGGTCCCCACGAGCAAGGCCTATGAAGTCTTGCTAAAGTGCAACTCACCTGCAGTGATGAGCATGGGCTAGTCCAGGCGTCAGTCAATGTTTCAGCAAGAGCATAATTAAAGGGGAGCAGGGGCTCTGAAGATGCAGGCCCAGGTTGCCAGATCTCTATGGGCATGTTTGCCTTTATTCCAACAGTAGTAAACTGAAGATCAAGCACTTCTCCAGCTCTGTGGACTAACATTGCTAATGAGGCACTCTCCTCTAAAAGGGATCCTGACGGGGAGTCCCATTCTATCTCAGAGGAGGAATTGAGGTCACTAGCATTTTGTATATCAACATACAGGCAATGATCTGTACAATGAGGAAGTAAATCATCCGTCTTAAAGTCGTCATAATCACATAAAATGTTCTGAAGACTGTGGATAGCATCTGAATCGGAACCAAATAAGGTTTTACCTTTCGGTAGTACTGGTGTCGAGGTAGTGGCACTGACTGGCGTTCCTTCCAAATAAGAGGCTGCGTTTTTGTTATCTCGTAACAAGACATCTGTGGGGATCGGGCAGAAGACAGCTACAGAACTGAAGTCAGTGTTGTGTTTAGATCCAGAACTGGCAACTCTGGAGCAGAGACCAGCACCAAAGCAGTTGAACACCTGCGCCTTTGGCGCAGGTGTTCAAGTATTGGCAGGTGCCAGCTGGGTGCTGGGTGTGGGCTCAATGGGATCATTCGGTGCCAGTGTTGTGGCCCTGGTGAATCCATGTGACCTGAAGGCACACTAGAGGAACCTGATATTGTCCAAAACAGTTGCAGCATGGCCTCTTTGACAACCTCCAATTGCTGCTGGGTTGACAAAAGCCAGGTAAAATCAATGTACTTTGGAACTAGTTTAGGAAAGGAGTTGGACAAGGGGGGTGGGGGGTCTGGGTCGGGGAGAGTTCGGTCCTATGAGTGCTTCCCTGAGCAAGAGTAATGGTACGGAGACTAATCGGGTTTGTATTTCTTACATATATGGTGAGACCCGTCTTTTCACTTAGTCGGACAAGTTACTTACCTTCGGTAACGCCTTATCTGGTAGAGACAGTCTACATAGTCTAGCTGCAGATTCCTTACCTGTGAACTTCCAAGCATCAGGCTGGATCCGGAAGATTTTTGATAGCAGTACCCCAGCGCGACGTTGTCGGCGTTGTGCTGGTCAGGACGTCTGCGTCGTCATATAACAGCTACTCTGGCAGGCTGACGTCAGTACTTTTCGCGACTTTCCACGCCAGAAGCACGGACAAATGAAGTGATTGACCCTGGTGTATTAAAAAAAGACAACTAGGGCCCTGAAGGGTGACAGCTCTGACACTAAAGTCAATTTCGCAGTGCGGGAGGATAGGTGGGTCAGTAAGGAATATGCGGCTAGACTATGCCCCTACCAGATAAGGCATTACCGAAGGTAAGTAAAATGCCCATCTGATAGAGACATCTAGCCACAGATTCCTTACCTTTGAACAGATACCCAAGCAATACCTTCTCTGGAGGTGGGACTGCTGAAAAGCTTTAGACCAGAAAATCCTACAGGACAGAGCGGCCAAACAGGCCCTCCCTGTGAACCTGAGAATCCAGGCAATAGTGTCTGGGGAACGTGTGCAGAGGAGCCCACGTGGCCGCTTGGTAGATATCAGTAATTAGAACACCACGCTGGAGGGCTGTGGTGGCAGCCTTCCCCCTGGTGGAATGGGCTCCAAGGTCTTCAGGAGGCTGTTTCTTTGCTAAGGCGTAACATTTTAATACAGAAGATAACCCAGCGTAATATGGTCCTCTTCTGAACAGCACGCCCCTTATTTGCTCCCACGTACCCTATATAAAGAGTTAGTCATTCACCAGGAACTCTTTGGAGCGATCAAGGTAGAACGATAACGCTCCTCCTCCTTAGAAGGATGCGAGTGTGCACAGAAAGTGGGCAGAGTAACAGACTGCCACAGATGGAAGGGTGTTAACCCCTTAGGTGGAAAAGATGATCTAGTCTGGAGTACTACTTTGTCCAGAAAGACTGTCGGGTAAAGAGGCTGTGATGACAGTGCCTGCAGTTCACTCACCCTCCTGGCAGAGGTAATTGCCAATAAAAAGGCTGTTTTAATAGTGAGCAGCCACAGAGGATAGTTGTGCAACGGCTCAAACGCGGCTCAAAAGGTGCGCACATTAAAAATGTAAGGACCAAATTAAGGTCCCACAGTGAAGAACGAGTTACTTACCTTCGGTAACAATGTATCTGGTAGAGACACAGTCTAGCCGCAGATTCCTTAGCTTAGAATATCCCCAGGCGTCAGACTGGATCCAGAGAATTTTTTGCAGCAGCACCTCTGCGCGCCGGGGGGCGGCGTCGCATGGCTCCGCCCTGACGTCGTCCACGGACATGACGTCAGTGGAGCCATACAAGTCCCTCCCGGCGCGCTGACGTCCGTTTTCTTCGGAGAAACTTTTCCGCGTCACAACGCGGAGCCACCACCAAAAACTGTGAGAGTATGGGAACAGTGTGCGAAAAAAGATGAAATCAGTGAAACAAAAAGAATCGAATGGTGAGAAACATCACCATAATTAACAGTGACAAGCACTGTATACTGAAAGCAATTGAAGGGAAAAAACAGAGCACCGCTCTGAGAAACAGCCCCGCAAAAGCGAAGACTATGCCCTCCCCGAGGCAAAACGACATATGAACAGAATGTCAAGGCAGACAACAGGAAGCCTGCAATAGCAAGATCTACCCGCGAAGGGCAACAAGACCTGAACCACATAAGTAATGACGATCTACCAAAGGTCGGCAACACCAGGAATGCCGTACCCCCTGTAAGAGAACTATGGACTGAGGCACAGTCACATAGGCCCCAAACCCATGGACTGTAGTCGAGTGAAGAAACAAGAGACCCCAGAACAATGGATAAGGAGGGAGGGAAGAACATTAGTAGGCCCCACACTGTAAACACCAGGGTGTAGGGATGTAGAAGGATACATGAACCCGCCGCCCAATCACGAGAATGGGTGGAGAAGAACAAGTAAAACAGAATGAATCATCCTACCGAGGAGAGAGGTGAAAGACGCCACTCCGTAGGAAGATAAGAGCCACCTGGAAGGAGGCGAGTGCATAAAACCCAACCTGAAAAGGTCCTCGCAGAGCGGGGAGGATGGGCGGGCATTAAGGAACCTGCAGCTAGACTGTGACTCTACCAGATACATTGTTACCGAAGGTAAGTAACTCGTTCATCTGATAGACATCTAGCCGCAGATTCCTTAACTTAGAATAGATACCAAAGCCATACCCCATAGGAGGCGGGTCTGCGACTGAACCCCACCAAGGTCCAAAAGAACCCAGTCGTCAACAAGTTGACTAAACACAGTGGGGACAGCAATGCCAGCGTGGCCAACACCAGACCAGTAAGCTCTGTAAGGAGCGGAAAACAATGGGAGGCAAAGGCATCACAAGCCGTCCAGGGACGGCATGAAAGCCCTCTCGTTCATACAGGGTTGAAAGGGAGCACAGAACCAGAATGTCAGTCTGGAATGTGAGAGTCCATAACTTCCGCAAAAGAAGGTGAACTGATCATAGGAGCCGACGGATCCGCAAGAGACAAAGACCCAGAGAGAGGACAAGACGGTATGACCGAGTCAGAGCATACAGGTCGAGCGTGCACAACAGTGGAGAAGCACTGTTGTAAGCGTACCAGCTAGGAAACTTTGGACAGCAGTGGCAGGATGCTGACCATGTCCAGGAAGAGCATGTGTTACCAGAGACACAAGACCTGTCATTGCGCAATCGCCCCTTCACAAAATGCCATGAGAAGCGGACGTCAACAAGCAGAATGGCATATAACCATGACTACAAGAAGAGACGTGCATGCGGGGGACAGAAGTACACATGGGCAGACCACGTGTACCGCTAGAACCACACCACGTAAAAGAAATGCACAATGGAACGCAGCGAGAACAGCCCAGATGCAAGACATGCATCACCAGGTAGTGAACCGGCGAAAGGGATCCGGTAAGCTGGACATACACAGAAGGCTTGCTCCCATGAGAAGGCAGAGAGCAAGACCACAGACACCGCATTTAGGAAACCCTAGTATGCGTGACCCCTGGTTGCGTGTAGAGCGCAGGACAGGATATACATCAAGAAAGGGGACAGCCGTGAAGGATGCGTTTGATAAAAGAATACAAGAGCGCACCATAGGTACCAACAGCTATGTTGCGGCAGAACCGGACAGAGCAATGTCCAGACCCGTAAGCGACATCAGCCACCCGGTAGGGAGGAGCCACGGTCCCCCGCGAGACAGACTGGGAGACTGAGCAGTACTCGAAAGACTCAGTACTAAACGTACATAGAGTAACAGGAAATTGAAAAGAGATGTATATACAAGACCACACAAGACAATGAGTGTTCTGAAGAGAGCACTTCCACCCGAAGTAGAAGTGTGACAAACTTGTGCGCGGAAAGCAGCAGGGGAAGAGGAAACTTGCTTGGGAAGTGCCCATGAAAGTAGGGCACAAGGCACGTGGCGAGGATGCCACCGTCTATAGACAAAGTCCAGACAGGTCTGAACTACGAGAAAGTACTACCCATCCCAGAGAGAGGAGAGTAGAAGAAACGCGTAAGCCCCCCGTGACAGCGAACATACTAGGGAGCATCCACCTGACGCGCATAGAACACAATAGAACTGTGCCGCGTCAGCCCTGCCTGGGAGCCGCGCCACAAGGCTCCGCCTTGAGATCGCTCATGGCCAGGACGAACTGTGCCGGAATGGAATAGGACAAGGCGGTTCAAGGGACAGTGGCTGACGATAAGGGCAGCCAGCATAGACAAGAAAAGCGAAGCTGAAATGACACTCCTGGAAGAGGCAGGCGAGGCAGAAACCTCAAGAAAGTGAGCATCTACAGATGCAAGGGCGTGCTACGGACCAACCGTAGACCCCAACGGATAGGCAATAGAACGAGGCCAACCGGTGGACTGCAAGAAGGAAAAGGAGGGCATCCGCAGGACAACCCCTTTGAAGAAGACTCCACAGGAGCCTACCAAGCCTTCTGTGTAAGGAAGACAGCTAGACAATAGCCAACTAATAAGGCAGCTAGACAATAGCCAACGAATACCCCACATAGGGTAAGCCTCAACCCCAGCTAGGGGCACCTCTTGAGCACGAACTCAGACAGAGGAGGCAAAAGAAAGCAGAATCAGCTGACCAGCTGCACTAATAGAAGCAAAAACGGCGGGAAGCCGTACAGGCCGTCTGGGTATTACGTCATGAACCCAGGGCCCAGAACAAGCAGAGACAACACTGCACCCGAAAATAAAAGTCCACAAAAGGACCAGAAAACAGTCATGGGAGCCCAGACATGAGGCGGTTGACTGCTGAGTCCGCATGACTGTCAAAAAGGGTCACGCCATCAAATGGCAAATCCCGAAGACTCTCCCGAACATTGTCAGGAAACCGCCATCGCGCAGCCAGGCATGGCGGCGCAGAGCAACGGACCTGGCCATCGCCCGACCCACAGAGTCAGTGGTGTCCATAGCCGACCGAATGGTAAATTGTGCCATATCTCGGCCATCATGAAGGAGACGATCCAGGTCAGCACGGGGACCCTCTGGAAGAGAGGGAAGAAGACGCTCGACCGAGTCCCAAAGGGCAAAAGTAGCCCGTGCAAACACGCTAACGTGTTTAGAGCACGGATGCCCGAACTAGTGGACGCAAAAATATGACGGCCACATGTCTCCAACCAACGAGACTCCCTAATGGGAGGTAGCAACGGGAGAGGAGAGGAAGGCTGCGAGGCGAAAGCCGCCTGTACCACCCGGCCGTGAGCCCTAGGATGAAGGGACAAACAGACAGGGTCATCTGGAGCCGGGTGATGCCGACGTGCGATGGCACGATCCACAGGGTCTCCCGAGGAGGGCCGTGCCCACGTGCCAAAAAGGGTGTCAAATAACGACCCGCCAAAAGGCAGCAAGGGCTCCACCTCCACAGAATCTTGGTGGAGGAGATCCAATAATGGATCAGAAGGCAAGGAGATCGAGGGGGGTTGCAGGGGTAAAATAGCTGTAGCCCTGCGAACAGCCCGTGCAAATGCTGCGCTAGCCTCTGTAGCCATTCTAGGTGGCGATAACAAACCATCTGTAGGGGACGGTGTAGGCTAACACGTCCCCCAGAAAGGAGAGACGCCGCAGCCGGAGGCCGAGCAAAGGGCCACTGGCCAGGAAGCAGCAGAGAGCGTCAAAACAACCCTGGGTGCTCCGGGTCCTCATCCTCTTCAAACAGAGGAACAGGGACCGGCGCCGGCGTCGTATCGACGTCGACAATCATCAGGGGTGACTCGGCCTGGCATCGTACCGGCGCCGACTCGCCCTCCACTGAGGCCTGCGGGGAGGAAGGGCGTCGACAAGGAGTTGAGCTCCGTGCTGCAGCCGCATCCGACGGCGCAGGGAGCCCCAAAGGGCTATGCGGAGACTGGGCAGAAGGGCTCGACGTCTGACTGGGATGCCCCTCCAAGCCGTGTCCAGATGTCGCAGCGACGCCGGAACCGGAGTCGAGGCACTCGGCCGAGGGCGAACCCGCTGGCGAGGACCCGACCTGAGTCCCTACCCCCTCTGTGGGGCCCGAGGGCGCGCTAGGGAGAGGGGGTGACCCAAAGATGGAGTGAAGAGCCTTGGAATAGGCTTTCATCTGGGCACGAGTCGCCCCAACACCCGGAAAGGGTGGGTTTAAGCGGACCGACTCCGGGGCGCCCGCGCCCAGCAAGGACCAGGAGCAGCGGGCCCCATCGTGACGTTTATGTGAGGTCGACGACCTCCGTGACTTGTGCTTACCTGCGACAGGCGAACGATGTTCGCGGGAACGACTCCGTGACCGGACCCGAATAGGAGCCCCAGCTCGAGATGGAGATCGGCGGCGCGAAGGCTCTGAGCGGGACATCCGGGCGGTCAACAACTTCATCCGGCGCTCCCCCGCAGGGACTTCGGCTTCATCTGCCGGCAGGCGTCGCACTCCTTGGAGTCGTGGTGCTCTCTTAGGCACCAAATACAGATCTCGTGCGGATCCGTTGCTGACATCTGCCGCGTACAGGTCTCACACGCCTTGAAACCCGAAGGCATCGCACACCGTTCCCGGACGTCGAAGGCGTCTAGAAGGCCTGAAACAGGCCAGAGGAACCGCTTACTTCTGGATCCGCGTTGGGACGTGGAAAAGAAGGAAACGGACGTCAGCGCGCCGGGAGGGACTTATATGGCTCCACTGACGTCATGTCTGTGGATGACGTCAGGGCGGAGCCATGCGGCACCGCCCCCCCCGGCGCGCAGAGGTGCTGCTGCAAACAATTCTCCGGATCCAGTCTGACGCCTGGGGATATTCTAAGTTAAGGAATCTGCGGCTAGATGTCTCTATCAGATATATTAAATGGGGAAGAGGGAAACAAGTGGGTTAACCCCTTCAAAAAATCTCTGCACAAAAGGGGATTTGAAAAGTGAAGGCTGATCTGGCAGCCAAAGAAAATAAGATCGGGCCAAAAGGTAGCCCTTCAAAGTGTACAGAGCAGAGAGCAAAGGAAAGAATAAACAGGAGAACATCTGACAAGGAGGCAGATAAGGGGTCAATAGATCTTTTTGTACAATATTTACAAAATTTGTTTCATAGGCAGGTGTATACCGACTTTGTGGAGGGACGCCTGGCTGCCAGGATAACTTTGCAGACTTCGGCAGGAAGGTTAAAAGCTGTCAACTGTCGCGGTTCAATCTCCACGCAAAGAGGCGGAGAGTGGACAGGTTCGGGTGGAGAACCTTCCCTGCTGCTGCAACGGAAGATCCCCCCCGAACTGCCAGCCTAATCGGAGGATCGATGCTCATTGCCAGAAGCTCAGGATACCAGACTCGCCGTGCCCAGTCCGGAGCCACAAGAATGACTTGTGCCCCATCGCTCCTGATCTTCTTGAGCACGCTGGGCAGGAGTGCTATGGGCGGAAAGAAGTACAGGAGGCTTGAGCTCCACTTGCAACGTAAAGCGTCACCGAGCGTGAGCCGCCTTGGAAACTCCAATGCGCAAAACTGCTGACATTGTGCGTTCTCTTTGAAGGCGAACAGATCTAACCAAGGCTCTACCCACCGCTGAAGCAGTCCTTGCATCACCTCCGGATGGAGACGCCACTCGTGATCCCCAAGGCACAGTCGGCTGAGTTTATCCGGTCTGTCATTCAAAGAACCGGCCAGATGTTGAACCACCATGGAAATGCCCTGTTCCAGTCAAGTCCAGAGATGCAGGGCCTCTTGACAGAGGGTCCACGACCCCACACCGCCTTGTTTGTTGCAGGACAACATGGCGGTAGTGTTGTCCGTGAACACATGAACTAGCGCCTTCCCTTGAAGATTGGCAAAAAGGCTTTCAGTGCCAATCGGATCGCCCGAAGCTCCAAAAGGTTGATATGGAGCCTGGCTTCTGCCAGAGACCAGAGCCCTCTGATCTCCACCTCTCCCAGATGGCCGCCCCATCCCAGAAGAGACGCATCAGTCACTACTGTGATATCTGGGTGGGGAAGGGAGAGGGGTCTGCCTCTGCCCTCCGATATCTGAACCAGGTCGGCGAGATTTCCCAGATGCTGTGCCCATTGGAACTTCAGGTCCCAGGGCAGAACCCGCATTTGTGCCATCTGGCATGGTCCACAAGCAGGATGCAAGAGGCCATGAGACCCAACAGCCGCAGAGTCATTCTCACCGAAATTCAGGAAAGAGCGTGAATTATCGGTATCATAGCTTGAATATCCTGGACTCATCGCTCGGGAGGATAAGCCCGAAACTGCACTGTGTCCAGAATTGCTCCAATTAAAGGGAGCGTCAGAGGGAGTAGGTGTGACTTCGGCACGTTGATAGAGAACCCCTGCGAGTGCAGGAGGTTCGCCATAGTCTGGAGGGGAGGCGACTGCTTGGGATGAGCCAGCCTTCACCAACCAGTCATCGAGATAGGGGAAGACTGGAACCCCCTGATCTTCGCAGATGGGCTGTGACCACCGCCATCACTATGCGAACACCCGAGGGGCACTGGTGAGACCAAAGGGGGAGCACTGCAAATTGAAAGTGCTTGTGGCACACCGTAAGCCGCAGGTATCGACGATGGGCAGGCAGAACTGGAATATGGAAATAGGAGTCCTGAAACCAACGCTACCATTCAATCTCCCGGGTCCAGGGCAGACAGGACCAGAGCAAGGGTGAGCATCTTGAACTTCTTCTTTAGGAAGTAGTTGAGGGCTCCGAGGTTGAGGATAGGAAGAAGGTCTCCGTCCTTCTTTGGAACCAGAAAATAGTGGGAACAACAACCACAGCCTATCTCTGGCCCAAGAAACCTCTCTATAGCTCCCTTGGCGAAAAAAAAGTCTTGACTTCCTTGCGGAGCAGGATAAGAAGATCCTTCGTCAACCGGTTGTACTCTGGAGGCATAGATGGAGGGGTAGTCTCGTGGGACTATTTGCAACACCCACCTGTCCGAGGTGATGTCCCGCCAGTGGTGGAGGAGATGGTGTATCCTGAAACCAACTGGGCGTGTATGATCCGGGGGGATCGGACTAGGATGGTTTCGCGTTTGAGGAGCAGATTGTGGCTTGGCTTGACTTCTGGCCGCCCGAACCTCGAGGTCAGGGTGACCGCGTCCACGGCCCCGCAGAGGTTGCTGAACTTGTGGGGCTCTCTGGCTGGAGTAAGGTTGGAAGCCCCTGCCGTAGCTACGAAAGGAGCGAAAAGCAGACACAGGCCGGGATGTTGTGGTGAGGCCTAAGGACTTGGCCGTAGCCCAAGAGTCCTTAAAATGCTCAAGCGCTGCATCTGCTTCGTCTCCGAAGAGATGGGAGCCATCAAAGGGCATGTTCATAAGATTAGCCTGGACATCCCCTGAAAATCCAGACGTCCTCAGCTAGGCGTGGCATCGTATAGCCACTGTCAAGGAAATCGCTCTACCTAGTGAGTCTATCGTGTCCAAGCCACAGCAGATGGCAAACTAAGCTGCATCTCTCCCATCTGAAATTGCTTGGGAGAGCAGAACCCGGTCCTCCTCCGAGACTCTGGGCAGCACCTACGTAACCGTATCCCATTTCGAATGGGAATAACGGCCCAAAAGGCATGCAGTGTTCACCAACCGCAATGCTAGACTGGCAGAAGAAAATGAGTTACTTACCTGTAACTTCAGTTATCCAGTATTGGTATCTTTCATAGATTCACATGCTTGAACTATCCCCGCCGTCGAGGTGGGAGTCTCACGGTAAAAATAAAAATATATAATAGTAGCAATACACATCATAATATGCTATAATGGACTGCACAGTCACTGCAGTAACCCATCTAGAACACTCCACAGAGAGGCAAGTCCCTCAGATTTTCAAGCACAAGTGACAAGAGTAACATATCAGGGAAGCCTCTCCGGGGAGGAAGGTGGGTCGCATGTGAATCTATGAAAGATACCAATACTGGATAACTGAAGTTACAGTTAAGTAACTCGTTTTCTAATCCATTATTGGATTTTTCATAGCTTCACATGCTTGAATCAGAATAGCTAGCAATAAAACTATTTAATTTTAGAGGATGGTGGGTATCATATGAATGGCAAATAGATACATCATATATATATATATATATATATACACACACACACACACAAAAACACACACACACACACACACATACCTACTACATATGCAATACAATCTAAAAATAAACATTTACGCATAAAGAGAACATAAATCAGTAAATCACACGTGAAGCAAATACATTGATTTTAGCATTTAATAAATAATCACCTCCGAACCAGAGGCTTACCTTATTGGAAAATATTACGTAAAACTGCTTGTCCTACAGCTGCTTCTGCAGCCAAATCCAAGCAGTAATGCCGTGTAAATGTATGCACATTTTTCCATGTTGCGGCACGGCAGATTTTATCCAATGGCATTCCAGCAAAAAGCGCCGCTGAGGATGAGACTGCTCTTGTGGAATGAGCCTTAGGTTTGACAGAAAGCGGACGGTCTGCTTTATTGTGGCAAAAATGAATAGCCGCTGCAATCCACCTTTCAATCATTGCTTTAGTCAGCCGTACCTGGATTTTGCGCACCATAGGACACAAACAATTGATCAGATCTCCGGATGGACTTAGTATGAGAAAGATAAAAATTGAGGCATCTCTTAACATCCAATGTATGAAGTGCCTTCTCAGCCAAGGAATTAGGAAAAAATGTTCGTAGAATAACCGGCTAATTAAGATGGAAAGTTGATGGAACCTTCGGAATAAAAACAGGATTCGTTCTAAGGAGAACATAGTCATTAGAAAAGCGAAGGTAAGGCTCTTTAATTGTAAAGGCTTGAATTTCGCAGACTCTCCTGGCAGAAGTAAGAGCTAACAATAAGGCAACCTTCCAGGAAATGTATTTGAGTTCAGCTCTGTGAATCGGCTCAAAGGGATGTTTCATAAATTGCGCCAGAACCAGATTAAGTCTCCATTCCGGAGGAGGGGTTCTTACAGGAGGGTATACTGTGAAAATTCCTTTCATAAACTGTTTTACCAGTCAACTTGAACAAAGAGACAAACCTCCAAACGAACGCCTGTAAGTAGAGATGGCGGCCTGATGTAATTTAATAGATATGAACATAAGGCCGGATTTAGCCAGGGAGAGTAGATAAGGTAAAATTTTATCTGGATAAGACTCCAGTGGATGCACACTGTTACGAAGGCACCATGAACAGAAACGCTTCCATTTGAGAGTGTAAGTCTTAGTCGTGGATGGTGACCTTGCTTTAGCAAGTATGCCTCTACAGTCTTGTGGCAGATCTAACTCCCTGAACTCAGCGAGTTCAGTAACCACGCATGTAGCTACAGCGGGGCTGGATGTGAGTGGAGAATCTGGCCCCTGCTCAATGTTAACAGTGCTGGCGATAAGGTCTGCATTCTGAGAGTAGGAGAAGCTCTGTGAACCAGTGTTGACGTGGCAAACAGAGCAATGAAAATCATTCGGCATGGCTCTCTTTTCAACTTCATCAGAAGTCTCGGAATTAACGGAAAGGGGGGAAACGCGTAGGCGAAGATTCCTGTCCACCTCATCAGAAAGGTGTTTCCCCATGAACCCTTTTCTGGCTCCCAGCTGGCAAAGAATTGACATTTCTGATTCATCTCGGAAGCGAAGAGATCCAAGTTGGGCTTGCCCGACATCTGGAAAATGGACTCGACAACCTTCTGATCCAACTCCCATTCATGGCAAGATTTGGAAGTTCTGCTCAAGGTATCCGCCAGATTGTTCCTCACTCCTGGGAGATGTTCCACTTTGATAGAAATGTGGTGAGAGAGAAGCCACTTTGGACCACTTCCCCCTTATACGGAGGTCTTGAAGAGGAGCTCCCCATCCTTCTAGAGAAGCGTCCGTAGTGAGGACGAAATCGGGTGTCCGAGAAAGGAAAGTTATCCCTATTGAGAGATTGCTGGAGCCCTGCCACCAAATCAGAGCTGACTGCATGACTGGAGTTATTCGTACCAGGTCGTCGAAAGATGTGGTCACCTGAAGCCATCGATTGTCTAGTTCCTCTTGTATTGGTCTCATTCTGAGACGAGAGCAAGGTACCATCAAAATTGCCGAGGACATCATGCCCAATAGATATTTTATCAGTCTCACAGAAGCGAACTTTCTTCCTCTTAACTTTGTTGCCAGAGAAATGAGATGTGCTTGCCTTTCTGTGGACAAGTATGCCTTGTCTTGGATAGTGTCTAAGACTGCTCCTAGAAAAAGCATCTTTTGAGATGGATGCAGCACTGACTTCTTAAAATTGAGAGTTAGCCCCAGGGAACAAAACATTTGAAGGCAAATTGAAGTTGCTCTTGAGACTTGACGAAAAGACGGTGCTTTCACTAACCAGTCGTCTAGGTAAGGGAACAGCTGCAGTCCCTGCAGCCTGAGATGAGCAGCAACTGGAGCCAGACACATTGTAAATACTCTTGGTGCCGATCGCAGACCAAAAGGGAGAACTCTGTACTGAAAATGAGCACCTGCCACAGTGAAACGGAGAAACTTTCTATGTTCGGGAAGAATAGGGAAGTGGAAATATGCATCCTGCAGATCTGGTGTGGTCATGAAATCCGCATGATTGAGGAGCTGTAGTATCTCCTGGAGAGTGACCATGCGGAATGACTTTCTGCAGATATTTGTTTAATTTTCTTAGGTCTAGAATTGGACCCCACTCTCCCGACTTTTTTTTTTTTTTTAATCAGAAAGAAACGGGAATAAAACCTTTCCCCACCTGAGAGTTAGGCACTCTTTCTATAGCACCCTTCAAGAGCATAATCATGGCCTCTTTTCTGAGAAGGTTGAGATGAGGTGGGAGCTTCTTTAGAGGCGGATGAGGCGGTGGGATCTTTATGAATTGCAGGGAATGTCCATACTTTACTATGTCTAGGATCCATTTGTCCAAAGTGATTTTCTCCATTGGTCGAAATGTAGAAAAATATTTAAGGCATTGAGGTTGATGTGTGGCTGAAATATTGCACGTGCTGGGGAGGTGTCACTGCTTTCTAGCATTGTCTCTGGCCTGAGGGGGCTGCTTTCTTCTGTTTTGCTGTCTGGAGTAAGCGGCAGCAGGGGGGCTCTGTATGATTGTTGAGGTTGATATCCATATCTATATTGGTAAGTCTGTGGCTGGTATTTCTGGTAGCTCCCTCGAAAGAAGTGTGACCCTCTGCCACGGGCCCCTCGAAAAGATGTCTTTCTGTACTGGAGCGTTCCTAAAGCCTTAGCTGTGTCTGTTTCCTTCTTAATCTCTTGTAAGGCGTCGTCAATGTGTTTGCCAAGCAGTGCGTCCCCATCGAATGGCATGTCTAAGATTTTACTTTGCACCTCAGGACAAAAGGTGGTTGACTTGAGCCATCCTTGGCGACTGAGAACTGCTGCTCCAGCTAGTTGTCGAAAACCCAAGGAAGCCAAATCCATAGAGATGTCAATTTCAGATGCTGCCCTTTCAAGCAGAATCTTCCTTGCCTCTTATTTTTTGTCCTCCGGCAACAATTTGAGGTACAGAACATCCAACCACATTTGACGGTCGTATCTCCCTAAAATGGCTAAGGAGTTTGTTGCATGCACTGAAGCGCCTGCCATGGTGGTGAACCTTTTCCCAATGTTATTTAACCGCCTTCCAACTTTATCGGGTGGCGCAGCTTGGGAAATTACAGAATCCGGCTTAGGTTGCCCTGCATAGCATGCAGGTGCATCCTCCCCCATATTTTTTGTCGATTGTGGGAAGTATTGCCGGGACTGAGTAGGGGTTCTTCATGATTTTAACGCCTTCTTCCCAGATATGATCAATGATGGGAATTGCATTGACAGATTTTCTGTTCTGGTCCTTAAAATCATACAAGCAGCAGTCAGACTGCTTAACAGGCATGGGAAGGTGGAGTCGATTCGCCTCTCTCTCTCCATAATAGCATGAAAGCCTCCAATATCCTCAGGAGGAGAATCAACTGCTTGAGGAGCCGGCGGAAAAGGTGTCTGAATTAGTCATCCCACTCATCTATGGTAGTAGGTATCTTAGGAATTTCACCTTCCTCAGCGACAGTATCATCATCATCATCCTGCAGCCTATCTTGTGGCACAGGCAAAGGATCCTGAGTCTCCGTCGTGGGCACAAAAGGTGCGGCTGAATCTAAAGCAGGCGGAGAACTTTGTCTTTCAACAGAACCTGCTGCAGAGGGAAAACGAGTGTGGTAATCCTGCAGCATAGCTGTTAAGTCCTGTACTAAAGCCATAGGCATTTGAATCATGGGCTCTCGACGAGGCATCAACACTTGTGGCCTTTCCATAGGTTGATAGTGTGAGCCATAATAGTCATCCTCCTCATCCTCTTCTTGAAACTTCGCGTAGAGTTGAGAAGGGCTGCGGGCCGGGCTAAACAGCCCATCATCCTCAGATTCCTCCAAAAAATGACTAGGAGGCAAAGGAGAGATGTAAGAAGGGCCCTGGTAAAAACCTCTCGTCAACGGGATCGCCAACGATAATCTGGATGACAAGATTGGTGTAAATTGCAATGAGGAAGGCCTTTTTCCTTGCGGCGTCTAGGAGATGTTCGTAGACGGTGAAACCGATACCGTCGATGTTGGCATAACAGTTGTCAGCGACGGCGTAGTTGTCGTCGAGGCAGTCGACGGTAGAACCATTGTCGATGAAGTTGTCGTCGTCGACGAAGTGGTCGTCGTCGACAGAGGTGGTGTCCACGATGAAGGCACCGACGACGATGGGAGTGTCGCCGAGGGAACAGACTTCGACGGAGGCGAGGTTGTCGTCCTCGGAGGCCTCGTCGACAGTGAAGGCGCCGACTGCGAAGAGGTTATCGTCAACGAAGGGACAGTCTTCGACGATGGAACCGTCGACGATGCAGGCGCCGACAAGGTATGTTAAAGTGCCAACTCCAGAGGTAGTTTTATCGTCAACGAAGCCTTTTTAAAAAAAAAAATCTTTTTATTTAACACGACAGGTCAAAAAACCCATGTTCACAAAACATTAATTACATCACAGTTATTTATAAAAGTTCCATGTTCTCAGGCAAGAGTCCCATTTCCCTTAATTCCTAACCACCCTAGTATGTGTCTATATTCCCACCCTATTGCTATGGGGAATCTTCTATCTGGTCTCCTCCCCCAAGGAGTCCCACACCCGGAATTGCACACAGATTCCCACGATACATATTCCACATGCCCCAGACCTGTTCCCACTTTTTGAGGCATCCTCTCCCTGTATATACCGTTTTTTCAGCCACCATGCACCAATCTAGGCCTTTCTCCCACTCTCGCAAGCACAGGGTTACATGCCCCCCCAATTTTGAGCAATGTTACGCTTTGCAATTATGAGCCCCAACGTGACCCAGGTCCTCCCTCTTTCGCTGAGGTCTGTTGGCTTCCATATGTTGAGGAGACACCAGCCTGGGTCGGGGGTCAGGACCGTCCCCACTACTTCGGACATTTTCTGGATTATGGCAATCCAAAACTGTTGTATCTGGGGGCATTCCCACACCATGTGGTAGTATAACAAAGCCTTTTTTGACGACAAAGTTGGCAGGCTCTGTTTGAGTCTTAGGCTGTTTGAAGGTAGTCTTAGGGGCCCTTTTTGAGGCAGCTTTTTCCACAGATCTTTCCTCAGAAGGGAATAGTAGCTTCCCTTTTTTAGAGGCAGTATGTAAAGATTCATGGTGGGACTTTTTTTTGAAGATTTCTTGTGTCCCTAAGGGGATTCCTCAGACCGGTCCCTTTTCTTTGCCAGATGGACTGGCGTCTGGGAACTACCACTGCCCTCGTCATCAGACACCACAGAGGTCTTAGATTTCAGCCTTTCTAGCCAAATGAGTAATCCAACTTCCCTGACCTTCAAGGTCTTGGAAGAAAAAGTCCTGCAGATCCTACAGTCTTTAACTTTATGAGAAGGGTAAAGGCAATAAATACAAACCTTGTGGGGATCTTCAAAATGTAGCCTCCTCTTCCCACATTATCCACAAGGCCTGAATAATCCTTTTTTAGAAGTATCAAACATTCTGTACTCTCAAAATCAAACAGATGAAAGAAAACTGAGCAGAGCTCAGGGAGACTCCCTGTCACACGACATGCAATATAAAATCTGAGGGACTTGCCGCTCTATGGAGTGCTCTAGAGGGTGCTAGAGCCGGATTGGCTGTGTTCCAACTTTTTTTTTACAAAAGGACAAGGATGGGTTACTGCAGTGACTGTGCAGTCCATTATAGCATATTATGATGTGTATTACTACTATTATATATATATATATATATATATATATATATATATATATATATATATATATATATATATTCACTGAAAAAACCATAGGTTTCAGGCACGTGATAGTTAGAAATTAGCATTTAAAAAAACCTTAGAAATTCACTGAAAAAAACCATAGGTTTTAGGGAAAGTTATAGTTAGTTGGACATTGCACTCGTACAAAACCCGTGAAATTCCCCCGTTATAGTTAGTTCAGCTAACTATAACTCGCGCCCCCCGCAATGCACTGCTGATGACGTCACATATTACATCACTCATGACATGGTCAGTGACATCACTGATGACATCATCCATGTGATAATTTCATGCATCTTCTCACACCCTAACATAACTTTAGATACACCCACTCTAAATTACAGACTGCCATTCTCAAAACCATAGACACTCCAACACCAATAACTACATAACCACTCACTGATTCTTAGGTCTACACACACATCCACTCACTGAAGAGGAATTAATTCCCCAACTTAAAACGCGCCACAGGGTGTGTTTGCACACATGTCACCCCAGGCCCCGCCCCCTCCCTTCACCACTGTGCAAACGCGCCCCGTGGCGCGTTTTAAGTTGGGGGATTAAGTCCCCTTGAATCCTGAGGGTCCCTGGGGTCCAAGTAGCCCACCAGGTACCTCCAGTAAGCGCCACAGAGCTGCGTTGCAGAGAGGTGTAAAAAGGGGCGTGGCCTCTGAACACCTCTCTGCAACGCAGCTCCCTGGCGCATACTGGAGGTTCCTGGTATGCTAGTTGGCCCCCAGGGACCCCCAGTATTCAATGGTTATTAGTTCCCCATCTTACAACGCGCCAGGGGGCGCGTTTGCAGAGTGCTGCAGGGAGGGGGCGGGGTCTCCGGCGCGATGCCGGTCTTTTTTAAAAATTTATTTTTTTAAGAAGGGGGGACTGTGTGGCCCCCCTTCCTTTCCTATTTTATTGGCCCTGGGGACCCCATCCCCCAGGGCCTGCCCCTATTTATTTTTTTTAATTGGAAGGGGGCCGCGTTGCCCCCATCCCCCGGGGCATAGCCATGTTTTTTTTTTAAAATTTAAATTATTGGAGGGGGGCTGCGTGGCCCCCCTCCTCAGGCCATTTATGGCCCCAGGGACCAGATCCCCCCGGGGCCGGCCTTTCCATTTTTTTTTATAATGGTGGAGGGGGGCCGCGTGGCCCCCCTCCCGGGCCACTAATGACCCAGGGGACCCCATCCCCCGGGGCCAGGCCTCTCGTTGGGGACCGTGGGGGGGGGGGGTCCCCAATTCCCCCACGGTCCCGCCGGCTCCCCGCCTCCTGCGGGAGCCGGAATGCTTTTCCACACCGGGAGCTGCTAAGATGCAGCTCCCCGTGTGGAAAGCAATCTGCTTGCTTCATTGAAGCGAGAGCAGGTTTCCTGCTCTCGCTTCAATGAAGCAAAGCAAGTTTGCAATGACAGGGCGGGAGCCGCGAGGCTCCCGCCCCGTCATTGTAAACAGCAGTGTCCCGGGGGTGGGCACCCCGGGACACTGCAGGAGCCGGCCCTGGGGGGTGGCGGTCCCCCAGGGCCATCACTGGCTCCAGGAGGGGGGCCGCGCGGCTCCCCTCCCAACATTAGCAAAGCCCCGGGGGGTGGTGGTCCCCGGGGCTCCGTAACGGACCCCCAAATTTGCATTCTTAGTGCCCCGGGGAGGTGGCTGTCCCCGGGGCGTGTGGGGGGGCTCGAGCCCCCCCACACAGGTAGTTTATTTAAAAAAAAAAAAAACAACAATCCCCGGGGGTGGCGGTCCCCGGGGCTGCGGGGGTCCCCCTGGGCCCCCGCAAATATATTTTGCAAATGCCCCCGGGACTTGGCCCACCAGGGGGCTAATTAATAAAGAAGCGCGGGAGCCCGCGCTTAGTTCTTTTTTCTTCTTTCCCGGATCCTCCGCGCATCCCGTGATTTAAAAAAAGAAAATGCTTTTTTGAGCCATGGGGGTCCTTGTGGGACACCCTAAGCAGGCCTAGGGGGTCAGGGTGTTGTTACCCTGCCCCCTTTTCTTGTTTTTCGCTTTTTTTCCCCAGTTTTTTTGTGCCTCGATTCTACCGATGCACAAGATGGCTGCCAACACTTCCTGGTTTGGAGTGTTGACAGCCAATTAGCATGCAGCTCGTAATCGGGAGGGTGCGCGGATCCTCTGTGCCTCTAAATATCGAAACTTTTATTTTGGATTTTCTCAGCAACTACTGAATGGATTTACACCATTTTTAAAAAGGGTGCTTTCTGAACCAAGCACTACCTTTTTGCCAAATTTGGTGTAATTCCGTTCAGCAGTTTTGGCTGTAGCCTTGCATAAAGTTTCCTATGGGAAATTGATTTTTTGACTCTTACTTTTTGAATTTCTCCGCAACTACTGAACGGATTTACATCATTTAAAGCACAAGTTACTAACTTGTGTAACGATATATCTGTAAGAGACAGTAGTTAGTGACAGATTCCTTACCTTAGAATATCCCCAGGCTGGATCCGGAAAGTTTTTGCGTAGCAGTACCCTTGCGCGTCGGTAGGCGGCGTCGTGCGGCTCCGCGTCCGTCGTCGGCGTCGTGATCGCCGGGATGACGTCGCGGGCAGTACTCAGGCGCCGCCCCTGCGCGCTGACGTCAGTTCTGTACACGACTTTCCGCGCCAGGAACGCAGAGCCATGCAAGAAGCTGACATAGGTGTCTGAAAAATACTAGGGCCCTGAAAGGGATGTCCTTAACCCTAGAAATCAGTTTGCAGAACGGGGAGGATGGGTGGGGCGGTAAGGAATCTGTCACTAACTACTGTCTCTTACAGATGCACAAGTTACTAACTTGTGTAACGATATATCTGTAAGAGACAGTAGTTAGTGACAGATTCCTTACCTTAGAATATCCCCAGGCGTCAGGCTGGATCCGGAAAGTTTTTTGCGTAGCAGTACCCTTGCGCGTCGGTAGGCGGCGTCGTGCGGCTCCGCGTCGTGATCGCCGGGATGACGTCGCGGGCAGTACTTAGGCGCCGCCCCTGCGCGCTGACGTCAGTTCTGTACACGACTTTCCGAGCCAGGAATGCAGAGCCATGCAAGAAGCTGACATAGGTGTCTGAAAAATACTAGGGCCCTGAAAGGGATGTCCTTAACCCTAGAAATCAGTTCGCAGAACGGGGAGGATGGGTGGGCGGTAGGAATCTGTCACTAACTACTGTCTCTTACAGATATATCGTTACACAAGTTAGTAACTTGTGCATCTGAAAGAGACACGTTAGTGACAGATTCCTTACCTTAGAATAGATACCCCAGCAATACCAACCCCGGTGGTGGGTCTGCGAACAAAGATCAGACAAGGAAGTCCTGGAGGACAGAACGGCCAAAGAAGCCGTCCCTCCGGACCTGACTGTCAAGGCAGTAATGCTTTGTAAACGTGTGCAGCGAGGCCCACGTAGCTGCCTGACAGATAACCGGCAGCGGAACACCGCGGCCCAAAGCCGTGGTAGCAGCCGTTGCCCTGGTGGAATGGGCACGCAGCCCAACAGGAGGCTCCTTCTTAGCCAAAGAATAGCAGGTCTTGATGCACAAGGTAACCCAGCGGGAGATGGTCCTCTTGTGCACCGCCCGACCTTTTTGGCGCCCACGTAGCCAACAAAGAGCTGGTCATCCACCCGGAAGTGTTTTGTGCGGTCGATATAGAAGGAGAGCGCACGTTTTGGGTCCAGACGGTGGAGCCTCTCTTCCTCTCTGGAAGGATGCGGAGGCGGAAAGAAGGTGGGCAAAGTGATGGTCTGCCCAATGTGGAAAGCAGTAACCACCTTTGGCAAGAAGGACGGACGCGTCCGAAGAACAACCTTGTCTGGATGAACAGACAGAAAGGGAGGTTTGCAAGATAGAGCCTGGAGCTCACTCACCCGCCGAGCGGAGGTGATGGCCACCAGAAAGGCTGTCTTCAGAGTCAGAAGACGAAGAGGACAGTTATGTAGAGGCTCAAAGGGAGCGCACATTAAAAAGGTAAGAACCAAGTTCAAGTCCCACTGAGGCATCACAAACGGAACAGGAGGGAAGAGGTGAGTAATGCCTTTTAAGAACCTGTTAACAACAGGGGACTTGAAAAGGGAGGGCTGATCAGGGAGCCTGAGGAAGGCCGAGATAGCACAAAGATAACCCTTGATGGTACCCAGGGCAGAACCCTGTTGGGCCAGAGAAAGAAGGAACAGAAGGACCTCAGAAAGAGGGGCAGAAAGGGGATTCACAGCCTTTGCTGTGCACCATGCCACAAATTTGTTCCACCTGCAGGCGTATACCACCTTAGTGGAGGGACGCCTGGCTGCCAGAATCACATCACAAACTTCGGGAGGCAAGTCGAAAGGAATCAACTGCCGCCGCTCAATCTCCACGCAAGCAGGTGTAGACTGGACAGGTTCGGGTGGAGGACCGTCCCCTGCTGCTGCGACAGAAGATCCTCCCGAAGAGGCAGACGGATCGGGGATCTACGCTCATATTGAGTAGCTCGGGATACCAAACTCTTCGAGCCCAGTCCAGAGCCACAAGAATGACTTGGGCCCGGTCGTGCCGAATCTTCTTCAACACTCTGGGTAGAAGTGGTATAGGCGGAAAGGCGTACAATAGACCGCAACTCCACTCGTGACGAAAGCGTCGCCGAGCGAGTGCCGCCTTGGAAATTCCAACGCGCAGAACTGATGACATTGCGCGTTCTCTTCGGTGGCGAATAGATCTAACCAAGGCTCTCCCCACTGTAGAAAGAGTCCTTGCGCCACTTCCGAGTGAAGACGCCATTCGTGATCCATCATGCACCTGCGGTTGAGTTTGTCCGCTCTGGCGTTCAGGGAACCTGCCAGGTGTTGAACCATCAGGAACATGCCCTGATGTTCCAGCCATGTCCAGAGGCGCAGAGCCTCCTGACAAAGGGTCCACGACCCCACCCCGCCTTGTTTGTTGCAGTACCACATGGCGGTGGTGTTGTCTGTGAACACCTGCACTACCTTCCCTTTGACAGAGGGAAGGAATGCCTTGAGTGCAAGTCGGATCGCCCGGAGCTCCAGAAGGTTGATATGGAGCCGGGACTCCGCCGGAGACCAGAGGCCTCTGATCTCCGCCTCTCCCATGTGACCGCCCCATCCCAGAAGGGACGCGTCCGTCACAACTGTGTGCTCTGGCTGGGGAAGGGAGAGGGATCTGCCCATGACCCATTGCCGGTTCGAGAGCCACCACGGCAACTGTGTTGCAGTCCCCTCCGAGATCTGGACGTGATCGGACAGGTTGCCCTGGTGCTGCGCCCACTGGAACTTCAGGTCCCACTGCAGAGCCCGCATATGCCATCTGGCATGATTGACCAGCAGGATGCAGGAGGCCATGAGGCCCAGCAGCCTCAGGGTCATCCGTACCGAAACCCAGGATAAAGGCTGAAAGATCGGAATCATGGCCTGAATATCCCGGACTCGCCGTTCGGGAGGATAGGCCCGAAACTGCGTCGTGTCCAGAACTGCTCCGATGAAAAGGAGCTGTGGAGAAGGAATCAGATGAGACTTCGGCACATTGATGGAGAACCCCAGCGAGTGCAGGAGTTCGGCCGTAGTTTGGAGGTGGGAGACGACTGCCTGGGACGAGCCCGCCTTTAGCAGCCAGTCGTCGAGGTAGGGGAAGACTGAAACCCCTGCCCGGCGCAGATGAGCTGCGACCACCGCCATCACTTTCGTGAACACCCGAGGGGCACTGGTAAGGCCAAAGGGGAGCACGGTGAACTGAAAATGCTCGAGGCCTACCGTGAACCGAAGGTAACGCCGGTGGGCCGGCAGGACGGGGATGTGGAAATAGGCGTCCTGCAAGTCCAACGCTACTAACCAGTCTCCAGGGTCGAGGGCAGTCAAGACCTGAGCTAGGGTGAGCATCTTGAACTTCTCCTTCCGGAGGAAGCGATTGACGTTCCGGAGGTCCAAGATAGGACGCATGTCCTCCTTGTCCTTTTTGGGCACCAGAAAGTAGTGGGAGTAGCAACCACGCCCTACTTCTGGGGTCGGAACACGCTCGATGGCCCTCTTGGCCAAGAGGGCCGTGACTTCCTTCTGCAGAAGTACCAAGTGATCCCCTGACATGCGGTGGAATTGAGGTGGCATGGCTGGGGGGGTGGTCTCAAAGGGGAGGGAGTAGCCCCTTCGGACAATGTCCAAGACCCACCTGTCCGAGGTGATGGGACGCCAGTGGTGAAGGTGATGGCGGACCCTGCCCCCTACTGGCGTGCTGTACACCTGAAAGGAGGGACTAGGAGGGCTTGGAGGCCGCAGACGGGTTGGAGGTGGTGGCCTGACCCGCACGCTGGTTGCCCGAACCGCCATGGCGGTATCCACGTCCTCGGCCACGCGAAGACGCCTGCTGCGCGGGCCGGTGGCTGGGCTGCTGACGTGACGGGGCGCCCCTTCCGTGGCCACGATAGGGGCGAAAAGCAGAAGTCAGCGGAGGGCGTGTAGCAGAAAGGCCCAGGGACTTGGCAGTAGCCCGTGAGTCCTTAAAGCGCTCCAACGCATGGTCTGCTTTGGACCCAAAAAGACCGACTCCATCAAAGGGCATGTCCATGAGGGTATTCTGGACATCCCCTGAAAACCAGTGGTTCTCAGCCAGGCGTGGCGTCGCAGCGCCACCGTCGTTGCAATAGACCTGCCCAGCGAGTCGGCGGTATCAAGGCCACATCGTATTGTGTATTTGGCCGCATCCCTTCCTTCCGCAATGGCGCGGGAAAGCAGTGTCTGGACCTCCTCAGAACACTGGGGCAAAACAGTCGCCACCGAATCCCACAAGGAGTGGGTATATCGGCCCAAAAGACAAGCGGTGTTGATGGACCGCAAGCCAGCACTGGAGGAAGAAAACCCTTCTTCCCAAATTGATACAGGCGTTTGGATTCCCTATCCGGAGGGGCGGTAGGGAAGGCGGTTTGGGAAGCGGAGGCTTGGACAACCAAGCTCTCAGGAGTGGGGTGGACAGAGAGAAATAGGGGTCGCCCGGAGCTGGGCGATGGCGTCGGGACACGTTCCTATCCACAGGAGCCCCTGTGTTGGGCTTGGACCAGGCGCCCAAAAGAACGTCAGTGAGGGCATCGTTAAACGGCAGCACAGTCTCCGTAGAGGAGGCTGCCGGCTGAAGCACCTCTGTCAAGAGATTAGTCTTGACCGCCACAGTAGGGAGTTGGAGATGTAAGGCTCCAGCCGCCCTACGCAACACCGTTGCAAAATTGGCTGCCTCCTCCGTAGCCACGGGAGGAGACAGCATGCCAGTGTCAGGGGAAGTATCTAGACCACTGGCATCCCCTAGACCCTCTGTCCAGTCCTCATCGTACTGACACTGTTGTGCCAGAGGGTCATCAGACCCCTCCCAGTCCTCCTGGTCCTCCTCTGGTTCAAAATAAGGAGGAGGGACATTTGGGACCCAAGGTCTCATCGGCGCCGGAACCGGCGTCGAGCGACGTCGGTCCGGGTCCATGTCCGGAGCCGGAAGGAACTGGGGACGACGCCGCCCGGAGCCCCAGGCGGCGTCGAGAACGGCACCGGAGACATCGGCGTCGGCGGAGGCGTGGTTAGGGTCGACCGGCGTCGATGGGGGTTGCGGAGCCGGGATCGAGGCCGGGGCCGGAGCCAGGATCGAGGCTGGAGGCACGGGCGATGCCGGGGCCGGAGCCGTCGGCGACGCCGGGGCAACCCCATCAGGGCCCGCGGGGCCCGAAGGCGCACCGGAGGGACCTTGAGGCCCGAAGAGGCGGGCCATGGCCGACAGGAATTCCTGTATTTGGGCCGGAGTCGCACCCGAACCCGGGAAGGACGGGTATTGCGGGGGCGACTCCACAGGCATGTCCGGTGCCGCGGGGACGGTGCCGGGAGGGGCCTCAGCCGAGTCGCGAGACCGGCGAGGCGAAGTCCTAGAGCGACGATGCTTTTTGGACTTTTTGTGCTTGGACTTACCGGACGACGAAGACTTCGATGCAGACGACCGGTGAGGACTCCGCGACCGACCCCTCGACCTCTCACGCGACCGGGGCTTGGTGTGGCGCGGAGCCGAATGCCGGGCCTCGAGGAGCTTTCGAGACCGCTCTCGCAAAGCTTTCGGGTTGAGGGCCCGGCAGTCGGAACACGACTCCGTGTCGTGGCCTCGGCCGAGGCAGAAGATACACTCCCGATGCGGGTCTGTGATGGACATCATCCGAGCACAGGCGCCGCAACGTTTAAAGCCGGGCATCCCTACGACACCTTGAAGTCGATTCGAAGAAAACAGTGAAAAAATTCACCCAAAAAGTTAGTCAAAAAATGACTAGGGCACTGCTCTTCCCGGATCTGCGCTTGCTGGCGCGGAAAAAGAAGAACTGACGTCAGCGCACAGGGACGGCGCCTAAGTACTGCGCGCGACGTCATCCCGGCGATCACGACGCCGACGACGGACGTGGAGCCGCACGACGCCGCCTACCGACGCGCAAGGGTACTGCTACGCAAAAACTTTCCGGATCCAGCCTGACGCCTGGGGATATTCTAAGGTAAGGAATCTGTCACTAACGTGTCTCTTTCAGATAAAAAGGTCGCTTTCTGAACCAAGCGCTACCTTTTTGCCAAATTTGGTGTAATTCCGTTCAGCAGTTCGGGCTGTAGCCGTGTCTAAAATTTCCTATGGGAATTATCATGGAGAAAACACGTTTTGGGACCCCCCTTTCTCGGCCCCCGCTTGATGAATCACCCCAAAACTTTCAAGACAGGAGCGGACCGGAGCGCCCCACTAGTTTTGAAAATTTCCCGATGATTCGTCAAACGACGCCAAAGCTATTGGGAATAGAATGTTACGAATTTCCTATGGATAATAGGTCCTAACTGTAACTATCTACTGGCGACCCCCAGTAGATTATATATATATATTTATATATTTATTTTTACCGTGAGACTCCCACCTCGACGGCGGGGATGATTCAAGCATGTGAATCTATGAAAGATCCAATACTGGATAAGAGAAAATATTCTTCCCAAAGCTTTCCAGTCTTTTGGATTCCCTGTCCAGGCGTGCGGAAGGGAACACGCCACGGAAAGTGGAAGCTTGGACCACCAAGCTTTGTGGAGGTGTGCGATGAGGAAAGCTGGGTTGCCCAGTGCAGGGCGATGGCAGCAGGCAATCGTTCTGTTCACAGGAGCCACTGTGCTGGGCTTGGACTAGGTGCCCAGAAGAACGTCCATCAAGGCCTCGTTGAAAGGCAGCAAGGGTTCCGAGGTGGAGACACCAGTCTCGACTGCCACCATAGGAAGCTGCAGGTCCATGACCTCCGCAGCACTACGAACCACCATAACAAATGATGCCCCCTCCTCCTTAGCCAAGCTAGGGGGAGACAGCATGCCAGAATCTGGGGAGGTGTCCAGGCCACTGGCATCACCCAGTTCCTCATACCAGTCCATATCCAGAGGTTGCGTGATTTCTAAGGGAGCCTACTCCCCCTCCCAATCCTCCTCATCCATTCCTAACCTTTCAGAATAGGGCGGGTTGAACAGCATGGAGCCGCATGGCTCCATCGGCGCCGGTCTCTGCGTCGGTGGATGCCAGACAAGCTCTGCGTCGTCCGGAATGGCTATTGGGGAGGTGCCGCCAGTGGGCTCTGGCGAGGACCCCAGTGCCGGGGAAGGTCGCCGAGGGAAGACCGGCACCGGTCCGGACCCGGGTCCAGTAGGAGACCGGGCCGGAGCTGAAGGCGCGGAATCCACGGGAACTACATCTGAGCCTGTGTGACCGAGGGCGCGCCGGCAGGGCCAGGCCGCCAAATATGGTGCAGAAGGCGTCATAAAATTCCCCGAGTTGGGCGGGGGTCAGATCCTCATGAAAGGAGAGCCTGATCAGAAGGTCAGAAGCTCAGGCTCAGAAGCTCTGGATACCATACTCTCCTCACCCAATCCAGAGCCACCAGGATGAATTGGGCCGGGTCGGTTCAAAGCTTTTTTAAAAAGTGGGGGAGAAGAGATATTAGCAGAAAGGTACATCGGAGTCCCGTATTCCATCATAGTCAGGATGTGTCTCAGAGTGAGAGCCACTCTGGAAACTCCTACCATGGATTTCTGCTTTATTTAATTTCATAGGATGCATAACCCATATACGTCCAGATTGGCAATTTATTCCCTTGCTCCCTACTCTTTTACTAGCTTTTCTTACATATGTACGTGTCACTTATTTTGCATATCCCAAATCTGTAAACATCATGACAATTCTGATAGCCCCATCTGTACGTCTGTCGTCGTGTGGTTCTCTCTCCTGGGTACTGATTGGGATTGAACCATCTCCGACCCATTTTCTTCCTCTTATTCTGTTGCGGCCTGTCCCTAAAAAAGAGGGATTCCTTGGTCCTTATTGATTTTGGGCTGCGCTTGTTGAGGGATCAGTGTCGCTTGAGCTATCTGAGTAGGACGATGTATCAGATAAAGAAATGAATTTTCTTTTGCTTCTCCCCGGATATTGAAACAGGGCACATGTATTCTCTGGCTGCTTGTAAAAGTCTTCATTTAGATATGGATAAACCTTTTTTTCGTCTAAATTGGCAATGCCCCTCTGTAGTTTCGCTTTTTGGAGTTCTTCTATTGATTTTTTAAAATGTCAATTTTATTGAGCAATGCTCTTGCGTCCTCTATCGCTGTATTTCTCAAGATTGCTTCTTCCAGTTCTTTTATTGGTTCTAGTTCTTTCAGGCTTAACCTTTCTGCTGTTTCGATACATAGGAACTAAATGCTCCAGAGACTGGATGTTTCTTTCTATTGAAACAGCAGAAAGATTAAGCCTGAAAGAACTAGAATCAATAAAAGAACTGGAAGAAGCAATCTTGAAATACAGCGATAGAGGACGCAAGAGCATTGCTCAATAAAATTGAAAAAGAGAACGCTACATTTAATTAAAAAATTCCCGTAGTATCGGGTCTCCCTAATCTGTGTGGAAAAAATGTAATGTGAGTGCGTGTAACGGCCCAAGAGACATGCAGTGTTCACCGACCGCAGTCCTAAGCTGGCGGAAGAAAACATCTTCCCAAGATGGTCCAGCTTCTTGGACTCCCTATCTGGGGGAACAGGAGGGAATGTGCCTTTGGAGGTGGAGGCTTGGACCAACAAGCTCTCGGGGGTAGGGTGTTGGGAGAGGAAAAGTGGGTCGCCCGGGGCTAGGCGATGGCGTTCGGCAATCATCCCATCCACAGGAGCCCCTGTGCTGGGCTTGGACCAAGTGCCCAGAAGGATGTCAGTGAAGGGCCTCATTAAAAGATAGCAGGGGCTCCGAAGAGGACGCTGCCAGCTGAAGCATCTCAGTCAGGAGGTTAGTCCTGACTGCCACCGTAGGAAGCTTAAGGCCCAAGGCCTCAGCCGCCTACGCAACACCACAGCGTAGGAGGCTCCCTCCTCCGTGGCCATGGTAGGCGGAGAAAGCATACCAAGGTCTGGGGAGGTATCCAGACCACTGGCATCACCCAACTAATCTCGCCAGTCCGACTCCTTAAGTTGGTCTGCTAGAGGGTCACCAGACCCCTCCCAGTCCTCCTCTGGCTGCCACTCAGGGCAGTAGGGGATGCCAGGGTCCCGCGTCGCGTCGGCCGACGGAGAAGGCAAAGAGCGACAATACTTCTTCGCCTTCTTCTTGTGCTTTGACTTACCCGATGAGTGCAAAGACTTCGATGACTAATGGTGATGGCTCCGCGACCGGTTCAGCAACATTCCCCTCGACCGGGACCCCGAGCAGCGTGGAGTGGACTGCCAGGCCACCAAAAGCTTTCGGGACCACTCCCGCAAAGACTTTGGGTTCAGGGCCCAACAGTCGGAGCACGACTTCGGGTCGTGGTCGCGCTCCAGGCACCAAAGGCACACGAGGTGCGGATTGGTTACCGACATCAATTTGTGACAGGAGTCACAGGGCTTGAAACCGGGCCGACGGCCGGACATCGCTCTTGCACCAGGAGTCGTTAGACTCAAAACAGATGTCGACAAAAGTCGAAAAAGAGTTAGTCAAAAAGTGACTAAGGGGCACTATCTCACCGGATCTGCGCTGGCTGGCACGGAAAAGTTAGAACTGACATCAGTGCGCAGGGGCGGCGTCTAAGTAGACACCGCAACATCATTGCGGCGACCACGACGTGGAGTCGACCGACGCCACCTACCGACGCGCAGGGGTACTGCTACGAAAAAAATTCTCCGGATCCAGTCTGACACCTGGGGTAATTCTAAGGTAAGGAATCTATAAGGATAAGTTACTTACCTGTAATCCTAGTTCTCTTCCAGGGGTATACTCATCAAAGTCATAAGCATTGAATTATCTCCGCCCACGTGCGGGAACCCGGAGCATATACAAAAATACATATATAGAAGGACATGTACAGTAAGAGCATTCCGCAAAAAACCTTTTATTTTCATCAAAGAAAACAGTTAATGCCAGGCAATTAGCCTAAAGAAGGCTGCATAAATAAATAACATCCCTGTACAGAAAAGGAAACTGGCACCTCGCCTTTAAGGCCTCAGAGACCCTGAGCACTTTGCCTTTAAGGCCTCCAGGAGACCCCTGCTTCCATCATGCACCACAGGTGACAGTTAGGTCAGCTCTTTTGTACGGTATAAGAAACCTGTAGGAACCTGCATCAAAGATGCAAGAATACCGAGTAAGGATAAGTTACTTACCTGTAATCCTAGTTCTCTTCCAGGGGTATCCTCATCAAAGTCATAAGCACTGAATATTCCCGCCCACGTGCGGGGACCCCGGAAATATAAAAATTATATATGGAAATCACATATATACAGCTCTACATATATGCATATACATATATCATTTTTTTCTCATACCAATGCAGCTCTCAATAGGAGGCTAAACAATGTAATTACACACATAAAAAACTACTTTTGCCAATATATAAAAACACCAGAGGACAATTAGTACTTGAACTCGGTTTTTTAATGAGCAAAATACTCATAAATAGTAAAAACTGCAAAATAAGTAGACATTGTTAGCCTACAGGCTGCATTGTAAACCAATAGCATAGAAAATGAAAACATTTTCAACAAAAACTGGCACCGTGCCTTTAAGGCAGCCATGACCCCTAGCTTCCCATCATGCCTCAGGGGTGACAGTTAGGTCAGTTGTTCTTTGCATAACCCTGAAGGTCAGGGCACAAAGATATCCTTTAACACTTTAGAAATCTCTCATTTACCTGGGGAGGCGGGTGGGTTGCTTATGACTTTGATGAGGATACCCCTGGAAGAGAACTAGGATTACAGGTAAGTAACTTATCCTTCTCTTCCAGGGGATCCTCATCAATAGTCATAAGCACTGAATAGAATAGCAAGCCCATCAACCACCTGCAGGTAAATGAGAGTAAAGTGACCCAACACAAAGAAACATAACAGCCGAAATCAGCTGTTGAACAGATTCCTCAAGGAGGCCTGGCCTACTTGGGTGTCTGCTCTGGTGTCTGATTCCAGACAGTAGTGCCTCGTAAATGTATGGACGGACCTCCAAGTTGCCGCCTTACAGATTTCAGACATGGGCACATTTTGAAGAAAAGCAGTAGTAGCCGCTTTTCCTCTAGTAGAATGCGCTCTGGGAGTAAACCCCAGGAGCTTCTGCGCTAATTGATAAGCAAGCTTGATACATGAAACTATCCATCTGGAGATGGAGCGCTTTGAAGCTGCGAACCCAGATCTGATCGACCCATAGTTAACAAATAGTTGATCAGATTTTCTTATAGATTTGGACCGATCCAGATAGAATTTTAAAACCCTTTTGAGGTCCAGAGAATGCAAAGCCCTCTCAGCTGGAGTGGAGGGATTGGGAAAAAAGGTGGGTAGAGAGATGGTCTGATTCACATGAAAATCCGACACCACCTTTGGAAGGAAAGAGGGGTGCGTCCTCAACACAACCCTGTTAAGATGGAAGACTGTATAGGGTTCTTTGGAGCAGAGCGCCTGTATTTCACTCACTCTGCGAGCTGACGTGATCGCTACCAAGAAAGCCGCCTTCCAAGAAAGATGCTGTAAGGTTGCTTTGTGTATGGGTTCAAAAGGCGGACCCATCAATTTTGATAGCACCAGGTTAAGCTCCCAGGGTGGTGAAGGAGGTCGTACCGGAGGATAGACCTTCTTTAAACCCTGCAAAAATCCTTAACAGCCTGTAACTGGAAGAAGGAAGGTTGAGAAGCTGAACGCCTATATGCAGTTATAGCTGCTAAATGCACCTTAATGGAAGAAAACTTCAAACCTGCTTTCGCCAGATAAAGTAGGTAAGGAAGGATGACCTCTTCCTGACCTTTGATTGGGTTACAATTGTTCTGCATACACCACATGTAAAACCGTTTCCACTTGCATGCATACGAATGCCTCGTGGACGGTCTTCTTGCTTCCTTCAAGATGGACATGCAGTCCTGCGGCAGTCCTAAGTGGCCATACTGGAGGACCTCAGGAGCCATGCCGCCAAGTTCAGTGAGGGAAGGTTGGGATGATGAATCCTCCCGTTCATCTTGGACAGCAGGTCCGGTCTGCACGGCAGCCTCTTGTGAAGACACTCTGATAGGTGCAGAAGGTCCGGGTACCACCATTGTCTCGGCCAGTCCGGGGCAATTAGTATCATCCTCGTGCACGAATGGGACAGCTTGGTCACCACCTTCGGGATCAGCGGAAGGGGTGGAAAAGCGTACACAAATGCCCCTGACCAGTCTATCAAAAGGGCATTCCCTTTCGATCCTGGTCGGTAGAACCGTGAGGCGAAGTTTCGGCATTTGGCATTTTCGTCGTCCGCGAAGAGGTCGATGGTGGGACGACCCCATGTCTGGAAGATGTCTTCGACGACCTCGTCGTTGAGCACCCAGTCTTCTCTGTCTTCGAAGTGACGGCTGAGTGCATCCGCTCTCACGTTCTGTTCTCCTGGCAGGTGGACTGCTGTGACTGCCAGATTCCGAGCCAAGAGCCAATGCCAGAGTGCTTGAGCTTCCAGGGAAAGTGTGCGTGAGCGAGTTCCCCCTGTTTGTTCAGGTAGTACATGGTGGTGGTGTTGTCCGTCTGTACTAACACTGAGGTTGCCTGAATCGAGGGGAGGAAAGCTTTGAGGGCTAGGTGTACTGCTCTCAGCTCTAGCATGTTGATGTGATAGGATCGCTCCTTTGGAGACCACAGTCCTTGAGTCTGGAGAGAACCCATGTGGGCTCCCCAACCCTGCAGCGAGGCGTCCGTGATCAGTGTCTGAGCAGGCGGAGGTTGATGGAAAGGAACTCCGACTTGCAAATTTTGTTTTCTCATCCACCAAGGTATGGAAGCTCGAGCCGCGTTTGATGGACTTATTTTTCGTCCCAACGAGCGGTCTGCTGGTCCCACTTGTCCTCCAGATCCTGCTGAAGAGGACGCATTCGTAGTCTGGCATTGGGAACCAGGAAGATGCAGGATGCCATCGACCCTAGCAGGGAGGCAATCCGACGCACAGGTAGTTTTCTGTTGCGCAGAACCAGCTGGCATTTCTGTATGAGGGAACACTGTCTCTCCTCCGAAGGAAACACTTTTCCTACCGTGGAGTCTAGCAGAGCTCCTAAAAATGTATTTTCTGTGTTGGCTGTGAAGTTGATTTGACGAAATTCACATGCAGGCCCAGCCGGTGACACAGCTCGAGACAGCTCAAGAAATGAATCCTCACACTGTCTGGGGAAGGACCTTTCAACAGCCAGTCGTCCAAGTACGGGTATACGAAGACGCCCCTGCGGCGCAGTGCGGCTGCCACCACCGCCATGCACTTCGTGAACACTCTGGGGGCTGACTTCAACCCGAAGGGTAGAACCTTGAACTGGTAATGAGCGGATCCCACTAGGAATCGCAGGTACTGTCTGTGATACTGATTGATCGGAACGTGAAAATATGCATCTTGCAGATCCAGCGAGCACATCCAATCCCCCTGCCTGAGATGTGGATATATTTGATGGAGAGCCAACATGCGAAACTTTTCCTTTTTATGGATAGGTTGAGTGACCGCAAGTCCAGAATGGGTCTGTACTCTGCTTTTTGGCCTTTTTCTTCACCAAAAAATATCTTGAGTAAACCCCTTTTCCTCTTTGAGATACTGGCACCCTCTCGATGGCTGACTTTCTGAGAAGGGTGGCAACCTCTTTCTGCAAGAGTTTTAACTGGTGACACGACGGAGGAACTGGAGGGATTGATGGTGGGCGATGTTGAAAACGTAGAGAGTACCCATTCTGCAACGTGGCTAGTACCCACCGATCCTTTGTGATAGCTCGCCACTCTTCGAGATGATCTGCGATACTTCCCCCACTGGAGTGGTGAACGGCGACAGGGGAAGTGAGTGTTCATTGTTTCGACTGCGTCTTGGCGGAATTGTTGCCTTGTTGCTGGTTTCTTCCTCCTCTGGAGGAGCGTCTGCCCCGATACTGCGTTTTTTGCTGGCCTTGCTGATCCTGATTTTTCTGCCAATGAGGGGTTTGAACCCTCTGTTGGGAGGATCGTCTATTGTAAGGACGGAATCTCCTACGGAATTCCTTTCTTTTCTCCAGGCCCACCGCTTTAAGCGTGTCCAGTTCCGTTTTCATCCGCGTCATCTCTTCATCCGTGTGAGTCCCGAACAAAGAGGAACCAGAGAACGGAAGATTGAGGATGCGTGACTGCGCTTCTGGCCTGAGTGCTGTAAGACGTAGCCATGATGTTCTCCTTGCGCATACCCCATGAGCATAAGCATGTGCCGAAAGGGTAGCTCCATCCGCCGCAGCACTGATGACCTGGTTAGACACCTGACTGCCCTCTGTTAAGATTTCTTCAAAATCTTTACGGTCTTCCTGTGGCAACTTTTCAGTGAATCTCTGTAGTGAGTCCCACAGAGATCTGTCGTAGCGGCCCAGGAGTGCCGCTGCATTGGAGACCTTCAACATGGAGGCCGAAGTGCCACAAACCTTCCTTCCCCAGGAATCCTGCACCTTGCTCTCCTTGTCTGGTGGGACAGTAGAGGAGGATGCCACCGCATGAGTCTTCTTTGCCGCCGCAATTACGACTGAATCCGGAGGAGGGTCAGCCCTGAGGAAGAGCGGATCGTCCTCTGGTGAACGATACTTTTTAAGATCCTCGCTGGGGCGGTCTTAACACTCGCTGGCGTGAGAAAGATATCCATCACTGGCTCTATGATGCCTGGTACCAAGGGAAGCAGAGGTTTAGTTGCTGCTCTTTGGTGTAGAGTCTCAAAAATCACCGAGGACTTGCTTTGACGAGTTGGCATAGGGATACCCAGCTTTACAGCTCCTCTGCCAAGAATGTCCTGAAAAGTGTAGATGTCGTCCACCGGAGAGACCCTCGACGGTGGACTGTTCGTCAAAGTAGGCGAATAGTCTCTATGGGATGTATGAGTGGAAGAAGAGGACGGAGTAGGCGATCTGTGTGCTCTCCTCCTGCTTCTTGATCTAGACCTCCTCCTGTGTGAGTGCACCGGTGTGCGGCTGCGAGCTCTTGTTCTTGAAGGAGATCGCTCTTTATCCTGAGTTAAACGAGCCAACGGGGATCTGTTCTGATGGCTCGAGTAATTCCTGTCCGTAGCCCAGTGATGTAGAGGCCTGTGCCATCGTGGCGATAAATGGATGGAAGGCGATCTGTGGCTCTCTCTTTCCTTAGGAGACTGAGCAGGAGGCGTGAAGCTCAGCTCTTCATGCCTTGTTGGGGAATCTTGGTGACCCCCTGACACTGGGCTGTTGGACGTCGAGATAACCACCTCCGGGGATCTGGACGAACCTGAAGGTGACGAAGACAGGCTCACTGGAGGTGAGGTGTTTCCAGAAGGGCGCTTTGACGTTGACCTAGAGCGTCTAAGCATCGACTGCCCTCTCAACGGAGACGTATGTCTCGGCGTTGACTTTCTTCTCTTAGAAAGTGGACTTCTCGGCGACGAACGTCTCTCCAACACTGGTGCAGTGTCCTGCTTTGACACTCCCTGCACCCTTTCAGGAGATTGCTGTGTCGACGTCGACCGGCGTTGGACTGCCGGCGACGGAGGTCTTGGTCTCGACGTCGAAAATCCACTCGGCGGAGTCATCCGCCTCGACGGCGTGGAATGATGGATCGTCTGCCTCGACGCCGAAGGAGGTGTCCTGTGTCTCGACGCCGAAGATCGTTGCTTTGATCCCGGCGGAGATCTGTGTCTCGACGTCGATCGCCGATGAGGAGGCGACGACGGAGAGATGCGCCTCGGCGTCGATCGCCGCTGACGAGACGGGGAGATGTGCTTCGACGTCGATCGCCGTTGATGAGGCGACGACGGAGCGCTGTGCCTCGGCGTCGATCGCACCTGCGACGACGGAGCGCTGTGCCTCGACGTCGATCGCGCCTGCGACGACGGAGCGCTGTGCCTCGACGTCGTACGCCCACCCGGCGCCGACGGAGACCTGTCTCTCGGCGTTGAGCGCCGCCTGGTTGACGTCAACGGAGGACCTGTTACCTTTGTCGACGAAGATTTCGTAGTCGTAAGATGATGCGCCGGCATCACCGACGTCTTCAACGCCGATTTCTTCGTCGCCGATTTCTTCGACGTCGATACCGACGCCGACGGAGAACAGGTCGGGACTTTTCCTCTCGACGTCGACCGAGTTCTCCTCTTCTTCTGCCTCACAGGAGACCTACCTCTTTCAGAGAGGCCATAGAGACGGATCCTGTCCCTCTCCTTGATAGTCCTTCTTGATAACTTCTTACAATGCTGGCAGTTGTCAGAAGAGTGGGACTCAGGGAGGCAGAGAATACACACAGGATGTGTATCTGTTCTGGCCTTCTTCTTGCCACATGACGGGCAAGGATCGAATAAAGAAGGCATTTCCAAAAAATAAACCTTTTCTGAAACACAAAAAGGTGCTACTTGCACTCTAGGACCAAAAGACTTCGAGTGAAAGTAGAAAAAACTAGATCTTTATAGATATTTTTTGACAGAAAGTCAAAAAAGCAAGAGCTGAAAATCCAGGGTCCTGACTGAAGGAGCCGGAAAGAACAACTGACCTAACTGTCACCCCTGAGGCATGATGGGAAGCTAGGGGTCATGGCTGCCTTAAAGGCACGGTGCCAGTTTTTGTTGAAAATGTTTTCATTTTCTATGCTATTGGTTTACAATGCAGCCTGTAGGCTAACAATGTCTACTTATTTTGCAGTTTTTACTATTTATGAGTATTTTGCTCATTAAAAAACCGAGTTCAAGTACTAATTGTCCTCTGGTGTTTTTATATATTGGCAAAAGTAGTTTTTATGTGTGTAATTACATTGTTTAGCCTCCTATTGAGAGCTGCATTGGTATGAGAAAAAAATGATATATGTATATGCATATATGTAGAGCTGTATATATGTGATTTCCATATATAATTTTTATATTTCCGGGGTCCCCGCACGTGGGCGGGAATATTCAGTGCTTATGACTATTGATGAGGATCCCTGGAAGAGAAACTGTTAATGCTCGTCCGGGGAGGCGGGAGGGTTGCTTATGACTTTGATGAGTATACCCCTGGAAGAGAACTAGGATTACAGGTAAGTAACTTATCCTTCTCTTCCAGGGGATACTCATCAATAGTCATAAGCATTGAATAGAGTAGCAAGCCCATACCCACTTCCGCGCGGACGAGCAAAAAACAGCGAACTAAATTGACTTACACATATTAAACAGTTTTAGCAAACAAGTTTCTCAGCGAGGCTTGCCCAACCCTGGGCATCTGCCTGCGTGTCAGCATCTAAACAGTAGTGGCGAGTAAAGGTATGAACTGATCGCCATGAAGCTGCTTTACAAATCTCTGCCATGGGGACATTCCTCAGGAGAGCCGTGGTAGAAGCTTTCCCCCGGAAGGGATTTGTTGGCCAATTGGTATGACAGTAGAATACAAGAAACTATCCATCTAGAAATGGATCTCTTGGAAGCTGCAGAACCTGTGTTAACAGGACCATAGTAAATAAACAAACGTTCCGAGTTCCTCAGTGTCTTTGTTCTGTCCAAATAAAACTTCAGAACCCTCTTGAGATCTAGGGAGTGAAGAGATCTTTCCGGAGGATTCGAAGGATTCGGAAAAAAGGTAGGTAAAGTGATAGTCTGGTTAATATGAAAGTCCGAGACTACTTTAGGCAAAAAGCTAGGATGTGTTCTGAGAACTACTCTGTTAGCGTGAAACACAGTATAAGGTTCCTTACAGCAAAGAGCCTGGATCTCACTGACCCTGCGAGCAGATGTAATGGCCACCATGTTAAATGCTGTAAGGAAGCTTTATGAATAGGCTCGAAAGGAGACCCCATCAACTTTGTTAACACAATGTTAAGCTCCCATGGAGGAGAGGGAGACCTGACTGGTGGGTAAACCTTTTTCAAGCCCTCAAGAAAGTCCTTTACCACCGGAATTCTAAACAAAGAAGTCTGGTTGGGGGACTTCCTATAGGCTGTGATTGCTGCAAGGTGGACTTTGATAGAAGAGAACTGAAGACCAGATCTAGCCAAATGCAGCAAATAGGGTAAAATCACCTGTTCCTGACCCCAGATGGGATCATGTCCATTGTCCACACACCATAGGAAGAACCGCTTCCACTTGAAGGCATATGATTTCCTCGTGGAAGGTCTTTTCGCTTCTTTCAGAATAGCCATACAGTCTGGATTCAATTGTAGGTGTCCATATTGTATGACTTCAGGAGCCATGCTGTCAACCGGAGGGAGGACAGGTTGGGGTGGAATACTCTCCCTGCCTGTTTGGATAGGAGATCCGGGCGGCATGGCAACCTCTTATGTGGCACTTCCGATAGTTGAAGGAGGTCCGGAAACCACCACTGGCGAGGCCACTTTGGGGCTATTAGGATCATCCTTGAGTTGGTCCTGGACAGCTTGTTGATTACAACTGGTATCAACGGAATCAGTGGAAAAGCGTACAGTAAGCTCTGAGACCATTCGATCAAAAGGGCATTCCCTTGAGATCCTTGTTGGGGAAACCTGGATGCGAAGACGGGGCATTTTGCGTTTACAGCGTCTGCAAACAGGTCGATGTCTGGCGTTCCCCATTCTCGAAAGATGCTGTGAGCGACTTCGTTGTTGAGAACCCAATCGTGGGCTTCGACAAAGTCTCTGCTGAGGAAATCCACCTGGGAGTTGAGAGAGCCCGGTAGATGAATGGCTACTATTGACAGGTCTCTCGCTAGAAGCCAGTTCCATATGGTTTGAGACTATGGAGAGTGTTCTTGATCGGGTACATCCCTGTTTGTTCAAATAATACATAGTCGTTGTATTGTCCGTTTGGATTAGAATGGAGCGAGACTTGAACGATGGAAACAGGGACTTGAGAGCTAGATGTACAGCTCTCAGCTCTAGCAGGTTGATGTGGTATGATATGAGCACCCCAACCCTGGAGAGAAGCGTCCGTGACTAAAGTCTGGGTTGGAGGGTCCTGGTGGAAAGGGACTCCCTTCATCAGGTGCGATCGCTTCATCCACCACCGGATGGAGTCTTTGGCTGATTGATGGAGAATTACATGATCCTCCCAGCGCCCTGATACTTGCATCCACTGGTCCTCCAAACATTGTTGTAGTGGACGCATGTGTAATCGTGCGTTTGGTACTATAAAGATGCACGACGCCATCGATCCCAGTAGTGATGACACCTGTCGAACTGTGGGGAGATGCGTGTGAAGAAGGGTCATGCATTTTCCTTGGATTGATGACAACCTCTCCTCCGAAGGACACACGCTTGCTTTTTCGGTGTCCAGGAAGGAGCCTAGGTAATGGATCTTTTGCGTTGGATTTAGTATGGATTTCTTGAAATTGACGAGAAGGCCCAAGTTGTGGAGAAGCTGAAGGCAGCACGAGAGATGATCCTGCAGCAGAGTTGGAGATGAGCTCTTCAGGAGCCAGTCGTCCAGGTAAGGATATATGAATATTTTCTGCTTGCGGAGAAAAGCGGCCACCACAGCCATACATTTGGAGAATGTTCGGGGAGCTGATTTGAGCCCGAACGAGAGAACTGAGTACTGGTAATGTTGAAAAGACACTCGACAGCGTAGAAATTTGCGATGTTTCTTTGAGATTGGTACGTGGAAGTATGCGTCCTGTAAGTCGATGGAGCACATCCAATCCCCTTGATGAAGCTGTGGGAAAATTTGATGGAGTGCTAACATTCGAAATTTCTCTCTGCGAATGTATTTGTTCAACAGTCTCAAGTCCAGAATAGGTCTGTATTATGTGGTGGTGCCTCTTTTTTGCAAAAGGAAATAACGAGAGTAGACTCCTTGATTTCTTTGAGGAGCGGGGACTTTTTCTATAGCTCCTTTCTTCAATAAGGTGTTTACCTCCCTTTGCAACAATCGTTGGTCGCGGTGAGAAATGCCTCTCGGAGGTATAGATGGAGGAGGAGTTTTGAACTTGAGAAGATAGCCATTTTGAACAATGTTGATGACCCATTTGTCTTTTTGTTATACGTTTCCACTCCTCCAGATGTAATGAAACACTTCCTCCCACCGGAGTGGACAACAGCTTTGGAGGAAGACACCTCATTGTTTTTGTGGCTGCTTTGGTGCTGTTGACTGCTGTTTGTTTCCACCTCTGCCACGTCCCGGTCTACGTTGTTGGAACTGGGACCTTTGTTGCGTCTGACCTTGGTTCTGCGATGACCAGTTAGATGATTGACCTCGCTGTTGAAAAGAGCGTTTGTCATAGGGACGAAAGCGACGACGAAATTCCTTCTTTTCAAGGCCTACAGCCTTGAGAGTATCCAACTCAGTTTTCAATTTTGCCATTTCGTAGTCCGCATGTGAACCAAACAACGATGATCCATTAAAGGGCAGATTAACTATCTTTCTTTGAGCATCGGGCTTGAGACCCGTGAGTCGAAGCCACGCTGATCTTCGTGAACAAATGCCATGTGCGTATCCGTGAGCTGCCAAATCTGCAAAATCGGCCGCTGTACTAATGATCTGGTTAGCTACCAGGCCACCTTCCTGCACAATCTCTAGAAAATCCTTTTGATCTTCTTTGGGTAATTTCTCTGTGAATCTTGTTAGAGAGTCCCATAAAGACCGGTCATATCGTCCCAGTAGAGCGGCTGCATTAGCCACTCTCATAACAGATCCTGACGTATTGCACATTCTCCGTCCCAAAGAATCCATGTTTTTGCTGTCCTTCTCTGGAGGAGCAGATGACAGAGGTATTGGAATGTGCTTTCCTGGCAGCGGCGACTATAAGGGAATCCGGTGGCGGATCAGACCGCAGAAATAAAGGATCTTGGTCTGGGGCCTTATACTTTTTTGAAATTCTTGCGGGACCCGAGCCCACTGTGGCAGGTGTAAAAAAAAAAGTCTTCATCGTAGGCTCTAACAATTCTGGCACCAAAGGTAGAAGGGGTTTTGCCGAAGCTCGATGGTGCAAAGTTTCAAATATGATGGATGTAGTCACCTGAGGCACAGTCATGGTTATGTTCAACTTGCTGGCACCTCTACAGAGCACCTCGTTGAATGTCCCAATATCATCAACAGGGGAAACCCTGGATGGTGGAGTTGAAGAGATAGTAGGGGAATAGTCTCTATACGATGACCTTGTTGATGAGGTCGTTGTAGGAGATCTCTGTCTTCTCCTTGGCGTATGTGATCGGCTGGACCTTGAGCGCTCTTTTGAGCGTGAGCGCCGTCTTAATGGAGATCTGGAACGCCTCGGGGACCTACCAGCGGAAGGTCTTGCGGATTCCGTGGGAGGAGGTCTCTCAGTAGGTCTGGGTTGGATCTTCCAGTGCCTAATGTCCTCCATCCATCTGGGCGACATGTTGGTGGGAGGAGATTTGTTCCCACTCGCCGGAGAGCCCTCCGGTGTAACTTGTATGATAGTTCTACCAGGCGAGGAAGAAGCTTCCCTCGACGTCGAGCACCGTGATCTCGACGTCGGTCTTTCTACGCCTTCAGCAGGAATAACTTGCCTGTCCCTCGACGTCGAACGCCTCGACGTCGAACCAGAATGAGCCACCATCGACGACGACCGTGGAGGTGACACTCTTGACGGTGGAGATCTATGGGACGAAGCCCTCGACGTCGCTCTTTTCGACGTCGACCGCTGGTGTTCATGCGGTATCTTCGACGTCGACCCTGCCCTCGACGTAGACCGCTGACGGGTCCGAGAGGGTGATCTGGAATGTCTCGACGCCGACCTTCGAGAAGGGGGCGGAGATCTCGACGTCGGCCTCTGTATTGATGTCGACGGGCGTTTCGACGCCGACTGAGGTCTATCATGCTTCGAGCCCGAAGCATGTCTCGACGTCGACTTACTTCTCGACGGCGATCTTCTCCTTGACGTCGATCTCACTTGCGCTTTGTAGGTCTCGACGTCGACTTACTCCTCGACGGCGATCTGGTCACCGGCGTCGACCTCACTTGCGTTGACGTCGATCTCGCTTGCGTTGTAGGTCTCGACGTCGACTTACTTCTCGAAGGCGAACTTGTCTTCGACGTCGACCTTACTTGTTTAGTTGGTCTCGACGTTGACGACATGCTGTGATGTTTTTTCTTACTTCTAGCATCTGGTGATGTAGATCTTCGCAGTTTTCTCGGAGAGGAGGGCCCTCCAGATGAATGATGACTCTCTGGGCCACTTTTCTGATGTTTTCCTCTCACCATCAAGCCTAGAAGTCTGATCTTCTCTCGGTCTTTCAATGTTCTTCTTGAAAGTTGACGACAGTGATAGCATTCTCTGTGTCGTGAGAAGAAGGTAGACACGACGCAGACCAAATGAGGATCGGATTTGGCCATCTTCTTCCCACAGGAAGGACATTTATAAAATAAAGGTGGCATATCTGACTAAAAAGAGTGTCCAATTAGTCAGAAAAATACTGGTAAATACAACCAGTAACAAGAAATATCGAAAAAAGTAGTTAGAATATAAATTCTGACTGGAAAAAGTCAAAATCAGTTAAGCTCAAGCTCCAGGTTCCTCACAGAAGGAGCCGGAAAAAGAACTGGCCTGTCACCTGTGGTGCATGATGGGAGCAGGGGTCTCCTGGAGGCCTTAAAGGCAAAGTGCTCAGGGTCTCTGAGGCCTTAAAGGCGAGGTGCCAGTTTCCTTTTCTGTACAGGGATGTTATTTATTTATGCAGCCTTCTTTAGGCTAATTGCCTGGCATTAACTGTTTTCTTTGATGAAAATAAAAGTTTTTTTGCGGAATGCTCTTACTGTACATGTCCTTCTCTTACATTATATGTTATTTTCATACTAGAGAAATACATGTAATTCTGGCTTCTTAGCCTATTGGATATGTTTGGGGCTGCATATTTTTTATGTTATACATGTATATGTGTGTGTTTATTTCGTACTATGTACTCTTTTTCTACTACATACACATATATATGTATTTTTGTATATGCTCCGGGTTCCCGCACGTGGGCGGAGATAATTCAATGCTTATGACTTTGATGAGTATCCCCTGGAAGATAACTAATAGTCTCTTTCAGATATAGGATAGGATGAAATTTGTAAAGCGCACTTATACCCGACGATGTCAAGGCGCTAAGCAGACAAAAACATGAAGCAGAGACGAAAGCGCATCTACAGCCACTTAAGATGTAAATATTCTTTACTTGCAAACCTTGCGGTATGGTTCCTGCGCGTAGATGTTCCAGCAGTACTTCTCAATGTAAGACTGTCCTTGTCTGTTTTTTCTTGAGCCTGTTGAGTGCTTCAACTTCTGTTTGCTGGGCAAGATTGTGTGAGCTTCAAGGTGGATGGTCGTCTAAGCAGCTCTTCTATGTCCTCTTCTTTGAAATCCAGGGTTTTGGGCTCTGACATATTTAACTTTCCTAATACGTGTAGCAAGGGAAGGGAGAGGTAACACATGATTAGAAGTCCCGGCAGCGGCCGGTGTTTCAAGATGTAAGGTGTCTATTGCTAGACTGCTCCCTCGTGGATCTGCATCCACTCTACATGTTTTCTAACATTTAAGGGGATGATCCTGTTGAGGCAAGGAGAAGTGGGATCAAAACTATGCATACAACACTAATTCCCCTTCTACCATGGATTTCGGTTTTATTTCATTTCACTGGACACATAACCCAGCCACATCCAGATGGGCAATTTATTTCCTTACTATTTTAATTCTGTGTGTTACCTAACCTTGCTCCCTACTCTTTTACTAGCTTTTCTTACGTGTCACTTATTTTGCGTATCCCAAATCTGTAAACATGTGTGAGCATCACATCATGAAATTTTTTCCACACAGATTAGGGAGACCTGATACTACGGGAAGCACCACGTATGCCATACTCGCTAAACCACGGGTGCTCCAAGCCAAGTAATAAAGCACAACGTCCTGAAAATAAAATTTAAGTTCCCCCTGTTTTGCAGAGACAACTAAAACACCTCTGACAAAGGATTTTGGGACCTCATTCAAGTCTCCTCCCCCAACAAGATCGGTATGTCATTTTAAGTAAAATACAGAGTTCGCTCCCAGAGAATTATAGCTCTCTGTATCCTCTTTGAATAAAATTAAATATAGTTTGAGTTACCATACATGATAAAGAAAACTAATTTACATACATATGTTTTTACTTTATTTTACATGTAGTGCCCAAAAAAAGCACACTTCTTAGCCTGAGGAAGACCTTCACAAAAATAAAACAGGCCCACTGTGAATTGAGTTACCCTCCACGATGATCGCGCAAAGACATTCTGAATCATTTCCTCGACCACATAGGGCCACACAAGCACCAAAGGATTATAAAGTTGAAGGGACCATATAATAAATTATTTTTTAAATAATCGTTAGTCCTTTATTAATCCCTGTAGGAACGTTTTCAGTTGGACACTTGTAAGTGTAATGATTTTGTATGTTGTATATAGATGTAATATAGTGTTAAAAATGTTTTGTTTAATTTGTATGATGTCTTAATTGTACACAATACATGTTAAAATTTCTTTAAACAATAAGCATGAACAAAAAAAGCATAAAAAAATGATAGAGAAATCAATACGTGTTATATATATATATTTAAGTCATGTTGTGATGCTCACACGTTGTTTACAGATCTGGGATACGCAAAATAAGTGACACATACATACCATAAGAAAAGCTAGTAAAAGAGTAGGGAGCCAGGTTAGGTAACACACAGAATTAACATAATATGGGAATAAATTGCCCATCTGGACGTATATGGGTTATGTATCCAATGAAATGAAATAAAACAGAAATCCATGGTAGAAGGGGTGTTAGGGTAAACAGCGTTTACTTCGCATGCGATACTTCGCATGCCATTACATCGCGGTCGTTACAACGACCGCGTTGTTAGTTCGCATACCTTTAATACGCAAGTCGGAACAACGACTTGCGTTAGGGGGGATAAAGTGTTGGATTTAAAATCCAACACCTTCCCTAGTGTCTGCACAGACTGGAGTTGGAATAGTAAATTATACTATTCCAACATCCAGCGCCCCCTACTGCAATTCGTTGTTCCGAATTGCGTAGTAAAGGTATGCGAACTAACAACGCGGTCGTTCTAACGACCGCGTTGTAATGGCATGCGTACTAAACGCATGCTAAGTAACGAGTGCTCTTCGGGTATTAGTGTTGTCTGAATAGTTTTGATCCCACCCCTCCCTGCCTCAATAGAATCATCCTCTTAGACGTTAGAAAACTTTGGAAACTCCAGCACGCAGAAGTGCTTACATAGCACTTTCTCACCGGCGTGCAGAGATACTTCTCAAGATTATCCGGAACCAGTCTGATGACTGGGGAATATTCTAAAGTAAGTGTAGGAAGCTGGCTCTGTATATACTATACCAAAGTGAGGTATAGTGTGCACAGAGTCCAGTGGAACCCCAAAGGTAGGCCGAGGTAAAGTTAGATAGCACCTTACTCTATTTGTGGCAGTGTGGTCGAGCAGTAAGGCTTTATCAGAGGACAGTGTTACGCATTTGTTGTACACACTCAATCAGCAAATGATTTCACACACTTAAAGACTGAACTTCAGACCAATTGTTTTTGTATAAAACTATTTTTAGTTATTTTATTTTCTAGAACCAAGCAAGCCTGGCACAGGTAAGTGATAAATACTTTGCAGTAAATATACAGTTGTAACACAGTTTGGTTTGTAATTGTATATGCACTTTGTTTTGATTCACAGTACTGTTACTGAAAAATGCAATGCTTTGGAAATACAGTACATATACTTTGTATAGGCTTTGGAGTAAAATTACAGGTAAGTTACGCTTTAGATTACTTTTTTTACACAGTGCAGTATACCTGGATACTGCACTGGGACATTTCCTGAAAACAGGTAAGTAAAAGCATTTTTGTTATTCGGTACAATTTTAAAAGTATTTCTTAGGTTTTCCAACTCCACATTTAGAAACTTTTCATAGAAAAACAGTCAATGTTATCCTATGGAGGAAAATAGTGTTATCGGTTTAAAGGTAAGTACTTTGTTGTGGGAGTTGGTGTTCGGGGTTAGACTCAGAGGTCCCCCAGGGTCAATGATGCACTCTTGTTACACCCTCAGCTGTAGTACGGCGGCCGGGTGCAGAGTGCTGAGGCCCAATGTTATCCAATGGGGGATAAGGGGCCTCAGGTTGGTGGCTGCTGAAGAGCAGGCCACTGGGTTGTGGGAGCAAAGGTCAGGGCACATGGGGGTTTAGGCCAGCACAAAAGTTGCACCCTCAGGGGCACTGGGGCGGCCGGGTGCAGAGAGCTGTTTTGGCATCGGAAGCCCTGTAGCTTTCAATGGGGAGTCTCCGGTTTTCAAAAGCACTGCAGGCTCGGGGAAGAAGGTCTTCTGGGTGCGACCACCACTTGGAGAGGTAAGTTGGGATCTTGGGGGTTGGTTAGGCACCGTCCGTTGAGCCACACAAGGCCGTGGGGTGTAGGGGTGCCTTTTAGGGTCGGCTCTTCTTACCAGCTCCTGGTTGCGGTTGGGGGGACCTTCCGGTTTAAGGCTGCAGGCGTCGGCTGGAGGCATATCAGGGGTCACCGGATCTCGTGTCAGGATCGCCGGGGAGACCTCCTCTTGGTGTTGGGCCACTCGAACTCGGGCCGTGGGCATCGGGTGCAGAGGGGTGCAAACTCGCGGATCCTTGCGGAGCTGGAGTCTGGTGTTTGAACAAATCCGAGAGACAGTCTTTGGGATTAAAGGCAGGCAGGTCCTCCGGGTTTTTCGAGGTTGCTGGCTGCAGGACACACCGGGATTTCGCTGGAGCAGGTTCGAGGTGGGGACAGACCGGTAGGGCTGGGGCCAAGTCAGTGGGCGTCCTCCTCTCGTTAGCTTCGGCACGGCTGTTTGGTCCTTCTTTTTCTTTTCTTCTTGCAGGTTCTTGTCTGAGGAAGCAAGGTTCAGGGGTGCCCCTAAATACTAGATTTAGAGGCGTTACAGGTAGGTAAAAAGGTTGGGACCAATGGGTCCCTTCCCTGGGGTGGGTACACCCCCTATTGCACAAGTTACTAACTTGTGTAACGATATCTGTAAGAGACAGTAGTTAGTGACAGATTCCTTACCTTAGAATATCCCCAGGCGTCAGGCTGGAGCCGGAAAGTTTTTGCGTAGCAGTACCCTTGCGCGTCGGTAGGCGGCGTCGTGCGGCTCCGCGTCCGTCGTCGGCGTCGTGATCGCCGGGATGACGTCGCGGGCAGTACTTAGACGCCGCCCCTGCGCGCTGACGTCAGTTCTGTACACGGCTTTCCGCGCCAGGAACGCAGAGCCATGCAAGAAGCCGACATAGGTGTCTGAAAAAATACTAGGGCCCTGAAAGGGATGTCCTTAACCCTAGAAATCAGTTCGCAGAACGGGGAGGATGGGTGGGCGGTAGGAATCTGTCACTAACTACTGTCTCTTACAGATCTATCGTTACACAAGTTAGTAACTTGTGCATCTGAAAGAGACACGTTAGTGACAGATTCCTTACCTTAGAATAGATACCCCAGCAATACCAACCCCGGTGGTGGGTCTGCGAACAAAGATCAGACAAGGAAGTCCCGGAGGACAGAACAGCCAAAGAAGCCGTCCCTCCGGACCTGGCTGTCAAGGCAGTAATGCTTTGTAAACGTGTGCAGCGAGGCCCACGTAGCTGCCTGACAGATATCCTGCAGCGGAACACCGCGGCCCAAAGCCGTGGTAGCAGCCGTTGCCCTGGTGGAATGGGCACGCAGCCCAACAGGAGGCTCCTTCTTAGCCAAAGAATAGCAGGCTTTGATACACAAGGTTACCCAGCGGGAGATGGTTCTCTTGTGCACCGCCCGACCTTTTTGGCGCCCACGTAGCCAACAAAGAGCTGGTCATCCACCCGGAAGTGTTGTGTGCGGTTGATATAAAAGAAAGCGCACGTTTTGGGTCCAGACGGTGGAGCCTCTCTTCCTCTCTGGAAGGATGCGGAGGCGGAAAGAAGGTGGGCAAAGTGATGGTCTGCCTAATGTGGAAGGCAGTAAACACCTTTGGCAAGAAGGACGGACGCGTCCTAAGAACAACCTTGTCTGGATGGACAGACAGAAAGGGAGGTTTGCATGAAAGAGCCTGGAGCTCACTCACCCGCCGAGCGGAGGTGATGGCCACCAGAAAGGCTGTCTTCAGAGTCAGAAGACGAAGAGGACAGTTATGTAGAGGCTCAAAGGGAGCGCACATAAGAAAGGTAAGAACCAAGTTCAAGTCCCACTGAGGCATCACAAACGGAACAGGAGGGAAGAGGTGTGTAATGCCTTTTAGAAACCTGTTAACAACAGGGGACTTGAAACGGGAGGGCTGATCAGGAAGCCTGAGGAAGGCCGAGATAGCACAAAGATAGCCCTTGATGGTACCCAGGGCAGAACCCTGTTGGCCAGGGAAAGAAGGAACAGAAGAACCTCAGAAAGAGGGGCAGAAAGGGGATTCACAGCCTTTGCTGTGCACCAAGCCACAAACTTGTTCCACCTGCAGCCGTATACCACCTTAGTGGAGGGACGCCTGGCTGCCAGAATTACATCACAAACTTCGGGAGGCAAGTCGAAAGGAATCAACTGCCGCCGCTCAATCTCCACGCAAGCAGGTGGAGGCTGGACAGGTTCGGGTGGAGGACCGTCCCCTGCTGCTGCGACAGAAGATCCTCCCGAAGAGGCAGACGGATCGGGGGATCTACGCTCATACTGAGTAGCTCGGGATACCAAACTCTTCGAGCCCAGTCCGGAGCCACAAGAATGACTTGGGCCCGGTCGTGCCGAATCTTCTTCAACACTCTGGGTAGAAGTGGTATAGGCGGAAAGGCGTACAACAGACCGCAACTCCACTCGCGACGAAAGCGTCGCCGAGCGAGTGCCGCCTTGGAAATTCCAACGCGCAGAACTGATGACATTGCGCGTTCTCTTCGGTGGCGAATAGATCTAACCAAGGCTCTCCCCACTGTAGAAAGAGTCCTTGCGCCACTTCCGAGTGAAGACGCCATTCGTGATCCATCATGCACCTGCGGCTGAGTTAGTCCGCCCTGGCGTTCAGGGAACCTGCCAGGTGTTGAACCATCAGGAACATGCCCTGATGTTCCAGCCATGTCCAGAGGCGCAGAGCCTCCTGACAAAGGGTCCACGACCCCACCCCGCCTTGTTTGTTGCAATACCACATGGCGGTGGTGTTGTCTGTGAGCACCTGCACTACCTTCCCTTTGACAGAGGGAAGGAATGCCTTCAGTGCAAGTCGGATCGCCCAGAGCTCCAGAAGGTTGATATGGAGCCGGGACTCCGCCGGAGACCAGAGGCCTCTGATCTCCGCCTCTCCCATGTGACCGCCCCATCCCAGAAGGGACACGTCAGTCACAACTGTGTGCTCTGGCTGGGGAAGGGAGAGGGATCTGCCCATGACCCATTGCCGGTTCGAGAGCCACCACTGCAACTGTTTTGCAGTCCCCTCCGAGATCTGGACGTGATCGGACAGGTTGCCCTGGTGCTGCGCCCACTGAAACTTCAGGTCCCACTGCAGAGCCCGCATATGCCATCTGGCATGAGTGACCAGCAGGATGCAGGAGGCCATGAGGCCCAGCAGCCTCAGGGTCATCCGTACCGAAACCCAGGATAAAGGCTGAAAGATTGGAATCATAGCCTGAATATCCCGGACTCGCCGTTCGGGAGGATAGGCCCGAAACTGCGTCGTGTCCAGAACTTCTCCGATGAAAAGGAGCTGTGGAGAAGGAATCAGATGCGACTTCGGCACATTGATGGAGAACCCCAGCGAGTGCAGGAGTTCGGCCGTAGTCTGGAGGTGGGAGACGACTGCCTGGGGCGAGCCCGCCTTCAGCAGCCAGTCGTCGAGGTAGGGGAAGACTGGAACCCCTGCCCAGCGCAGATGAGCTGCGACCACCGCCATCACTTTGGTGAACACCCGAGGGGCACTTGTAAGGCCAAAGGGGAGCACGGTGAACTGAAAATGCTCGAGGCCTACCGTGAACCGCAGGTAACGCCGGTGGGCCGGCAGGACGGGGATGTGAAAATAAGCGTCCTGCAAGTCCAACGCTACCAACCAGTCTCCAGGGTCGAGGGCAGTCAAGACCTGAGCTAGGGTGAGCATCTTGAACTTCTCCTTCCGGAGGAAGCGATTGACGTTCCGGAGGTCCAAGATAGGACGCATGTCCTCCTTGTCCTTTTTGGGCACCAGGAAGTAGTGGGAGTAGCAACCTCGTCCTACTTCTGGGGTCGGAACATGCTCGATGGCCCTCTTGGCCAAGAGGGCCGTGACTTCCTTCTGCAGAAGCACCAAGTGATCCCCTGACATGCGGTGGAATTGAGGTGGCATGGCTGGGGGGGTGGTCTCGAAGGGAAGGGAGTAGTCCCTTCGGACAATGTCCAAGACCCACCTGTCCGAGGTGATGGGACGCCAGTGGTGAAGGTGATGGCGGACCCTGCCCCCTACTGGCGTGCTGTGCACCGGAAAGGAGGGACTAGGAGGGCTTGGAGGCCGCGGACGGGTTGGAGGTGGTGGCCTGACCCACACGCTGGTTGCCCGAACCGCCACGGTGGTATCCACGTCCTCGGCCATGCGAAGACGCTTGCTGCGCGGGCCGGTGGCTGGGCAGCTGACGTGACTGGGCGCCCCTTCCGTGGCCACGAAAGGGGCGAAAAGCAGAGGTGAGCGGAGGGCGTACAACAGAAAGGCCCAGGGACTTGGCAGTAGCCCGTGAGTCCTTAAACCGCTCCAGCGCATGGTCTGCCTTTGAACCAAAAAGACCGACTCCATCAAAGGGCATGTCCATGAGTGTATTCTGGACATCACCCGAGAAACCAGTTGTTCTCAGCCAGGCGTGGCGACGTAGCGCCACCGTCGTCGCAAGCGATCTGCCCAGCGAGTCGGCGGTATCAAGGCCACAACGTATGGTGTATTTAGCCGCATCTCGCCCTTCCGCAATGGCGCGGGTAAGCAGTGTCTGGACCTCCTCAGAACACTGTGGCAAAACAGCCGCCACCGAATCCCACAGGGAGTGGGTATATCGGCCCAAAGGCAAGCGGTGTTGACGGACCGCAAGCCAGCACTGGAGGAAGAAAAGCCTTCTTCCCAAATTGGTCCAGGCGTTTGGATTCCCTATCCGGAGGGGCGGTAGGGAAGGCGGTTTGGGAGGCAGAGGCTTGGACAACCAAGCTCTCGGGGGTGGGATGTTGGGAGAGAAACAATGGGTCACCCGGGGCAGGGCGATGGGTCACCCGGGGCAGGGCGATGGCGTCGGGCCACGTTCCTATCCACAGGAGCCCCTGTGGTGGGTTTGGACCAGGCACCCAAAAGAACGTCAGTAAGTGCATCATTAAACGGCAGCACAGTCTCCGAGGAGGAAGCCGCCGGCTGAGGCACTTCTGTCAGGAGGTTAGTCCTGACGGCCACAGTAGGCAACTGGAGATGTAAGGCACCAGCTGCTCTACGCAACACCGTTGCAAAATTAGCTCCCTCCTCCGTAGCCATGGGAGGAGACAGCATGCCAGTGTCAGGGGAGGTGTCTAGACCACTGGCATCCCCAAGTTCCTCAGCCCAGTCCGGATCATACTCACACTGTTGTGTGAGAGGGTCCTCAGACCCCTCCCAGCTCTCCTGGTCCTCCTCTTGTTCAAAATATGGAGGAGGAGGGACATTTGGGACCCAAGGTCTCATCGGCGCCGGAGCCGGCGTCGAGCGACGTCGGTCCGGCTCCATGTCCGAAGCCAGAGAGAGCCGGGGACCGACGCCGTCCGGAGCCCCGGACGGCGTCAGAAACGGCACCGGGGACATCGGCGTCGGCGTGGTTAGGTCAACCGGCGTCGATGGGGGTTGCGGCACCACCGGAGCCGGGATCGAGGCCGGGGCCGAGGCCGGGATGAAGGCTGGTGGGACAGGCGGCACCGGGACCGGAGTCGACGGCGGCGCCGGGGCAACCCCATCAGGGCCCGCGGGACCCGAAGGCGCACCGGAGGGGCCTGAAGGCCCGAAGAGGCGGGCCATGGCCGACAGGAATTCCTGTATTTCGGCCGGAGTCGGAAAGGACGGGTAATGCGGGGGCGGCTCTACAGGCATGTCCGGGGCCGCGGGGACGGTGCCGACTGGAGCCTCAGCCGAGTCGCGAGACCGGCGAGGCGAAGTCTTAGAGCGATGACGTTTCTTAGACTTCTTGTGCTTCGACTTACCCGAGGAGCGCGAAGACTTGGACTCCGACGACCGGCGGGGACTCCGCGACCGGCCCCTCGACCTCTCCCGGGACCGGGGCTTGGTGCGGCGCGGAGCCGACTGCCGGACCTCGAGTAGCTTTCGAGACCGCTCTCGCAAAGCCTTCGGATTAAGTTTCCGGCAGTCAGGGCATGACTTCGTGTCGTGGTCTCGGCCGAGACAGAAGAGACACTCGAGATGCGGGTCCGTGATCGACATCATGCGACCACAGGCTCCGCATGGCTTGAAGCCGGGCATCCCTACGACACCTAGGAGTCGTGAAGACTCGATGAAGAAACAGTGAAAAAATTCACAAAAAAGGTTAGTCAAAAAGTGACTAGGGCACTGCTCTTCCCGGATCTGCGCTTACTGGCGCGGAAAAAGAAGAACTGACGTCAGCGCGCAGGGGCGGCGTCTAAGTACTGCCCGCGACGTCATCCGGGCGATCACGACGCCGGCGATCACGACGCCGACGACGGACGCGGAGCCGCACGACGCCGCCTACCGACGCGCAAGGGTACTGCTACGCAAAAACTTTCCGGATCCAGCCTGACGCCTGGGGATATTCTAAGGTAAGGAATCTGTCACTAACGTGTCTCTTTCAGATATGCCGACCTCCAATGGGAGGGGGGCACAAGCCTTTCCCTGGTTGGCTGGGTCCCCCCCCCCATCTGCAAGATGGCGGGGACAGAGTTGTGCTTCACCTCGCCTCCCCCACCTGAGGGGTGGAGTTGGCAGAGGTGGGTACACCTCTCTTCCTCACTTGTTTTTCCCGCCGGTCCTCCCACCTAAAGTGGGGGTCAGAACCAATGGGGACCAGTTGCTGAAAGCAGCAAGTGGCCTGGGGAAGCTCAAAGGCGGCAAGCCTTTGAAGCTTCCCCTTCGTGAACCCTGTCCATCCTGGGGGAGAAGGCTTGGCACCTCATCCCAGGATGTGCATTGTTTTAAGCCCCCGAGAGCAGCAGGCTCTCGACCCAGGGGTCCAGAAACATGTCTGGTGGTGGCAGCTGAAAGCAGCCACTCAGTCTGGACATTAGTGGTAGGTCGTTTTTCAGGGAGCATCTCTAAGATGCCCTCTGTGTGCATTTTTCATTAAATCCCACACTGGCATCAGTGTGGGTTTAATGTGCTGAGAAGTTTGATACCAAACTTCTCATATCAGCCATTATGGTGCTGTGGAGTTCGTAATGACAAACTCTAAGTACCATATACTCTTAATGGCAGCACTGCACTTACAACATCTAAGAATGGACTTAGACACTGTAGGGGTACAGGGCTCATGCACCTGTACCCTCACCACTGGTATAGTGCACCCTGCAAGAGGGGTGACTGATCTATGCCAGGGCAGTGGGTTGTAGGCATGACACAGGGATGTGTGCCATGTCGACTCTTAACTTTGTTCTGCACCAAAACACGCAGCCTGCAAAGGCAGTGTGTGAGTGTAATGGGTACAGGGCCTCTAGGGTAGCACAACAAGTGCTGCAGCCCTTAGAGGTCTTCCCTGGTCACAGTGCCCTGGGTATTCAGGGGCTGACCTGTGGCCAGAGATGCCAATTGGGTTTTGTTTTTAATGCAGGTTTAGGGAAAGCACATAGGCCCTGGGCGCCTGATTGGCAGGAGCCCAGCGCACACTCAGTCAAAGCACATCAGCAGGTCAGCAAAAAGTGAGGGCTACCATGCAGAAAGAGGGCACTTTCTCACAGTAAGGAATCTGTGCTAGAAGTCTCTATCAGATAGGCTTAAACAACCCCAGTCTGTAAAATACTTAGACAACTGGTTCTCCTACTGACATGAAGGAGAAAGGAGACTGCTAACGCAAGGCCTCAGAGAAAATATTCTGTCAATGAGACGACATTAACAGAAACAGCATGGCAGAATTCCACAGAGGTGGAGACCAAGAAGTCAGTGAAAGCTGGGTGCTGGGAAATGGGGCAAATAAGATGGGAAAGGAGGAGAGTGGAGGAGAAGTGAACCAACCAAGTGAAGTCAGAGGCTTCGATCAGGTATTTAGTAATTTTCTCATTAGAACATTTGTCTCATAATGCTCACAACAGGAGTTAAAAACAGTTGGTTATCTTGGTTTTTTTTAATTATGAAAGGGCCACACTGTTCACAGAGGGACCAGTTTCACATTCCTTCTCTAAAGAAAGGACCAGCCCTGTAAAGTTCAAGGACTGGAAGAGTGACATAAATAAGACAATAGGAAAACAAGTAGTTTGAGGTTATTGCAAGAAATGCCTACATGCCCAGAAGGCAGCAGAATTAAAAATCAAATAAAGCGTTCAAGATAAAGCCAGGGAAATGCTTGTAGAGGTTGCACAAAGCATGCAAAATGCCCCTTATAAACAGAGCAGTTGCCAAAAAATATTGTAAGAGCAACAGTTCGTCTAGGGACACTCTGTATGAGTGAATAGGCAATAGACTATGGCTTTTGGGTGCATAGCTTCATCAAAGCCAACATTTACTGGAAACTAAGTGATCAAATGATGAGGACGGACTCTCTTAATTTTATTTCACAACTGGTTTGCAAATGGAATACCAAATATGCCCAAGCCTGATGAGGAACATTCTGTGCAAAAAATCCAATGAGAGACAGCCTGTATTAGCTAGATCAGAGGTCCCAAAATGTGGGGCGGTTCTCCTGGCAGGTAAGGGATGACCTGAGAGGTATGAGGTCGTGGCAGGTAGGTAGATCAGGCTGCGTCAGCCACTTTACAAATGGACCTGAATATCCAGTGTTTCACAAATGTCCTTGTCAAAATACATTTGTAAAGATAAAACTTGACACATTTGAATTGAATGAAACACTATGTTATTACAAAAACCCACTGAAATTCAACATTTTGTAGATATTAACGCAATCTTTTGAATTTCATGTTTTGGATTTATTGTGATGAACAAACACAGAATAGGACTTTTAAGAAATTCAACACTTTACAAAACCACCTTGAATTGTCTTATTAGGCTTTCAATATTTCACATTATGAACGTTTATGGTGAAAACATAATATGCACTAATGTACATCAGATACCCGCTGAAGGAATTCTTATTACACTAGCATAGTTGGGAAATTTCAGCCGTCCCAAAGTTGACTAAAATCTCCAGACTTCAATTGATTTGCAACTAGACACTAAAAACTCCTGGCTTGATTCCTGCAGATTTTTCTTACTCCAGGACATCATGTAGGTGGAACACACTGAAGCAGGAGATCATATGAGTGCAGCACTTCCCCAGTCACAAATTAGGGTGGGCCGATGAGGGCAGGATCTAGTCAGCTGTAAGACACACCTAGGCCTTGAACAGCAAACAACCAAAAATTACTTTTACGGTGGTAGGGGCTGGTCTTGCACTTTTCTGCGGGAGAGGTACCAGAGTGGCCCTAAGCATCCCACAGTCCTTTGCAACATTGGGAATGGTGGCTCCATTATTTAATAGCACAAGTTGAAAAACAAATAGAGGATTTGAGCCTGAAGGCCAAAACAATTTGCATAACCCCCACTATATATTTGACTACAATATTATTAAATCTTCCAAAACTCAACTCCAATGTTTCAACTCACTCGTGTTTAATATTTTAGGTCAGAATTTGAGAACCTACTTAGAAGACAATTTTGGGGAAAGAGGGGCGGTCCCACTAAATTCCTTTACTGAAGGGACACTCGGCATGAAGTTTATACGAAACCACTGATGTTGGTCTATCCTTCTTAGTACGGTGACACGTTTTCGTACATTTAAGACAGTTCAACTTTATAATAGTCATTTAATAAGTTCACATGAGATCCAGTTCATCTTTAATAATCTCTCTGGCACAGTGATTCTGTGGGTATCTGACAAGTTATTTCATAGTTATTCTCCCTGGCCCAGTTAAGTGCAGCATTGCCTAGGGTCAGTCATAACCTATTGCCACATTTGTTACCTAGATAATTGCTTACGTCAGTACAGTTGTAACTTGCCTTTGAATTAGAGGTCTCGGCTACTGGACGGTTTTCAATTCCTGCAGTCACTCTTGCAAGCTCAGCCTCAGACTGTTTCAAGGCATTCTGTAAAATAATTTTTTCTCGCTGCCAATTAATCTTCTCTGCATCAGGAGCAGTATCAGAAGGATCCAGTGACCAGACCTATCCGGAACGATCAAACAAGTTTCAAATAATAAAAAAACAATATGTGACATTGCGCATCACTTGTCCACAGCATTATTTGGGTAAATCTAGAGAACATACAAGTTTCTCTTTGTAATGACTCATGACCTCAGACCTTCAAGCTTTATTCCTTTGAACACAAAAGATGTCTGTTCCTCATAAGTGGAGGGACTGGAAAGGCCACAACAGCCTATATAAGCGCATCATTCAGTTCTTTTTTTGACAACTACCAAATAGATCATTACATTTGACCACAATCTCATAAAGAAGGGAGGGTACTAGAGGGGAAGGTTGATGTACAAGATCATATAACGACATGCACAAGAGTCACAAAGGTGAGTAGAATTGAACAAGTTGCTTACCTTTCTTAATGTGCTTTCTTTACGTAACTGCAGATTCATCACATACTAGACTGGATCCGGACACTCAAAAGTAGTATTCCGGTGTGCCGGAAGGTGGTGTAGTGTGCTCCGCACCGATGTCGTTACGCTCTGGAAGTGACAAGCAAGGGTACACATAAGCACTACCCTGGCGTGCTGACAGTTGCTTTCGAAGGCTTGTCCTCGCTCTCAGATGCACATCCAATAAGCAAATTGGCTTAACCAGTGCACAAATCTCTAGTTTGGGAACTTACTAGATGGAAAGAGAGTCCATTGCAAATAACGGGGAGGTGGGAGGGTCAGTGAAGAATCTGTGGTTAGAGTATCCACAAGAAAGAGAGTTACTGAAGGTAAGTAACTTATTCTTCTGATGGATATTTCTAACTGCAAATTCCTTATCTTGTGAACAGATACAGCAGCCAGACAGATATCCAGGACTGGCACTTCGCATGATAGCGCAGGAGGGGGGAAAAGCACGCTTAATCCTTCGGGTGGCTGCTTCATAGCTTGTTGCTCTTCAGATTTTTATGCAGAGGACTACCCACCTAGAGATGGGTTTTTTCTGCACTGCCATGCGTTTTTATGCTCCACAGAAACCAACAAAGAGTTGATTGTCCACCCGATGGTACTTGGCTCGATAAATGTAGGAAGAGAGGGGTCTCTTGGAGTCCAAACAATGGAGTCTCTCCTCCTCTTGAGAGGGGAGGTAGGGCAAAGAAAATTGGAAGGGTGACACGCTACATTCCTGCCAAAGGTAGTAAGACCTTTCCATGTCAGGCAGGCAGAGTTCTCAACACCAGTTTGTCTGGTAAGAATGTTGTGTAAGGTGGCTGGACCTAGAGGACCTGCAGCTCACTCACACAATGCGCTGACGTGCTAGCGAACAGAAAGGCCTTTTTTCAGGGGCAAGCGGAGTGTCTGCAACTCCAACAAACTGATGTGGAGCTGATTTCTGGCAGGTCAGAGTCCTTCGACATCCACCTCTCCCAGAAGTACTCCCTATCTCACCTTCTGATGCAGAATCAACAGATGGTCCTACCAAACTCTGCTCCAACACAGGTGGCAGGTGAAAAAGGAATGGGAGGGTGTAGCCCCGCTTAATGGTTTGAATGACCTACCTGTCAGATGTGATGCTCTGCCACCCATGGAGGAAGTGGCGAACCCTGCCTACTACAGGGTGGTTTTGTGCCTATAAGGAGCACTAAAGAGGTTTTGAGCTTGTTGCCAGAGGGTGCGGGACGGGAATGTATCCTGATGGTCTGGACATTGTCTGCTGGGGACACGGACCAGATCTCTAAAGAGCTGAGAGGCCAGTTGTGTAGTCAGAGGTGCCTGGTGCTGCCAATATACTAAGCCCCTGGCATATCCCTGAAAAGGGCAAAACATTTGGGAAGGTGGCCAAATTGGTGCCAAAAGACCCTAGAAGCGCACCGTGGGCTGTCTGCTTTCTTTAAAAAGCACTAGGGCAGTGTTCGTTTTTTTGCTGAATAGATGAGATCCATCAAACGGCATGTACATTAGGGATGCCTGGACATCCCTGAGAGAAGCCTGTGGATCTCATCCATGCATGGCGCCGAAGTATCACACTTGTCCCAATAGCCCATTCTAGACAATAAGTAGAGACTAGGCCCGTAACAGTTCTGGGACTGCTGGTAACATCTACTAACCATATCCCAGAGTATATGGGTGTAACATCCCAGAAAATAGATAGTGCTGGTTGAAGTCAGGGCAAGCATGGCCAATGAAAAAATTCTCTTTCCAAACTTCTTCACACGTTTGGACTCTGTCTGGAGGAATAGTTAGAAAGGTGTTATGCTTCAGTATGCCAGTGGACACTTGCACCAACAAACTGCCAATGGTTGGACGCAGAGTTTAATCCGGGTCATCACTAGTTCTCCTAATGACTGTGGCAAACAATGCACTTTACTCAGTTGCTGGTTCAGGGGCGAAACCAACCTAGTATCAGGTGAGATATCCAGCCTACTCATCTTGCAGGTCCAGAAACTAGTTTTTCTCATCATAGGGTGGGGCAAACTCATCCTTATTACCTCCATTATCGTCTCCATATGGATGACTGGTCCGAGTCTGAGCCAAAAAGTTGGTGCAGTTGTGTTCAGCTATGGTATTGTGAGAGTTAGGGCAGTTGAGTATAGCTGTGCTACGTGGGGATCGGAGTGCGGCCTCTGTCGAGACAAATTCAGGTCTGTGTTGGACTCCACAACAGGTTGTAGATTCTCCTCTGGTGTGAGACCCAAGGGGGCCCAGACGGCGCAGAGGAGGAATAATCTGACGGTAGCTTAACTGGAGGCCCCCGAGATCTTTGGGCTCTGAAGGCATGACAGAGGGAGGTGGAAGCATGTTGAAGATCCACAGCATGGCTTAAAGTCTTTAATCTGCTGCATCGTCGCGGATGGACCCGGAAATTAGGGGTGCATCTGGACGAAGGTTGGAATTGTCTTCAGTGGAGCAGGAGCGAGATCTGGAGGCACAGTGACACCCTAGTGTCTTCTGTGGAGATTTAGTGGCGGGAAGGGCTAAGCCCCGCTTGGACATCTATGCTTCTTTTTGGACTTGCGCAAAGACTTTGACCGCGATGAAGATCCGTTGTGGGAACGACTTAAGGAGTGAAAACGTCAACCAGGAGCGGGACCGGTGTGGAGTCTTACAGGGCTTTCTATGCAGAGCTTCACTTTGCATTCTCAGAGGGCTTTCTGATTCATCTGGGTGCGGTCGTCACAGGTCTTTAGTTATGCGCCAAACACCAGGGGCACACCTTGTGGGGGATCTTTGACAGACTTCTGTTTGCAACACTCCCTACAAGGTTTAAACTTTTAGACAACATGTTCCCTTGCACACTGGTAAAATTAAGAAAAAAACTGTTGAGAAGAAAAATCTCTTCAAGTATGAAGAGAAGGAGCGGAGCTCCACACCTGCGCATGAAGGCATGGAAAGAAAGGACAAAAGTCAATGTGCATGGCTGGAACTAGTATTCAGCACTGCTCTTCACATCCGGAGTGGAATGAATTAGGTGCACAGCTGCACAATATCACCTACCGGTGCGCAGGAGTGTTGCTGTTTGAGTTTTTGGATCCAGTCTGACACCTGGGGATATTTACTAGGTGAGGAATCTGCAGTTAGAAGTATTCAACAGAACTAATAAACATGTGCTTCACAAGAAAAAAGGTTGCTGAAAATGTATATTATTTCCTGAACCCTACAGTCGAATCTATGGACATCTCTCATGAATGACCTTTCCCTTGCCCAGACTACAATTTTTGTTCACTAAGGCACCTGTCTATTCAGTATACTGTACCTGGTGACCCCCTGTTCCCCTGTGCAAATGGTGCTTAAGGTCTTTCTCAATGGTCGAGATTTCTCTTCTCAGTCTCAGTTTCTCCTCCGTTAGTCCGATCACAGACTTTGTAAGTTCGTCGTTTTCCACCATTAACACATCTGTCAGATTAGTGGAGCCTTGCACAGGGTTCTAAAGATGCAAGAAATGTACAGAGCTTTATTACATTAGGACTGAACAAATGAACGGAAAAGAAAACCTTAATATCTACAGTTTATTTTGCATTTTAGTATCTCCAGTCATACCATAAGAGAAAATGTGTTAGGTGGGGAGTTTGAAAGAAAGGCAAGCTTTTCCTCGAAGCCCTCCACTTCCTTCATTCACACAAGTCCCACACAGTCACTGAGGCTCCCACACAATACATTTTGGGCAAAAGAGTCACATACCCAATTCCCTCTGCATCAAACTTGCTTGTCTGAGGGCATCCAATCTGGGTATCTATGCAAAGGGCAAGCGCTGTGGTGACCCTTCAGAATGAGCTTATTGGGGGTCGAAAAAGGACCTTCAGCTAAATATTCAGCACCTACACACTAAGGTAAGCCATTACTTGCCTTACCGCTGCTGTCCTGGTCTTATTACATTCCCAACTTCATTACTTACATAACAGATACTCCAGCTTCAACAGCAAGCTCCCCCAAATAGCCAGAATTTTATTAGGCTTTATGTTTGACTCAAATTCCAACATTAACTCAATTTTAAAGGCGTACGCAGAAAAATGCTGCCACCATACCCCACCCACAAGGCAGCCACCATGCCCCACCCACAAGGCAACCACCATGCCCCACCCACAAGGCTGCCACTATGCCCCACCCACAAAGCCACCACCATGCTCACACTCACAAAGCTGCCACCATGCCCAACCCACACACAGCCATCACTGCTATGCACTGTCATTCCAGCAACTTAGCCACACCATCATTCAACTCAACACACACAAATACTGTCAGCCAATCAAACAATTCCTTTCCAACCTTCTCAAGAGATAATGGGATAGGAATTGAGAGAGTATGGTGGGTAAAATGAAGGAGGCACCTAAAGTTTGGAATTTCGTGTGTATTTAGCCACTGTAGTGAATCTAAACTCCCTTTACAAGTTTGGTTTTCCAGGTTAGAGAGAGACACAGACACAATTTTCAATTTCTATACAGTGCTCAATTTCACTCTGAGGTTAGGTCAGTTCTTAATATATGCAGCATAACCACCTTGATGTTGGGCAAAAAAAGCCTGTGAGGTGAAAAGGCCTAACCTCCTTTTTGCTGGAGGAGATATTTGGTTTGCATGCATGTATAACAATCTACTCTGGGAGGAGGAAGGGTTATGTGCCACTCTGAAAGATCAGACCGGGCTAGAGAAGTATGGAATGTCTGCCAAATAGCTTTCTTTCAAATGTCCAGGTGGTCTGGTATGGTAATGAACCATGTCAAATAGGTTCCATTCTGCCATAAACTACACATAGAGAGTAACCACTTCTCATCTTCAATGAATGTCTGTGTCAATCTTGATTGTTTTACTCTGTAAAAATGTTTGCTGAACATGAACTGCCAGTCAATGATAGTACCAACCTTAAGTCTATACTGCAGCTCTACAAATGGTACTTCAATGCTAGTTGTCTCCTGAGAACTGCTCCAACTGCAGCCATTTGCACTGTTTTATCAATGATGTTGCCAATTCAAACCATGCAATAAGGTTAAAGATCTGTTTTATTGCAAGCATGTTACACAACGTTACAGTCAACATTACCATGGCCATTCCCATTTTCCTCAACGCTTTGAGGCATCTACCCTCCTGTCTAGAGGCCATTAGCATTGAGCCAATGAGGTTGTTTTACTGAGCATCTCAAAGAAGTGACTGTGATGAAGAGAAAGTCTACTTTGAGTTGGCCAACGAGGCTCTTAAGTGAGGGTTCTGGATCTTTATACTATATCAATGCAACAAATGGAACAGCATATAGTGGGGACGCCTTTTGCATAGGTGGGCAAGTACTGGGTTATCCTTTAATATTTTATTTGCTTTTCTAAAAGTAATACAAGCAGCATTGCTGCATCTTAGACCCCATTGACATATGAACAGTTGTTAATGCTCTTCAATAAGGGAAAGAAACCTATTAATATTATTCAGCAGGGATATCTACAAGAATATCACCTGAATTATATAGTCATTTGATTAACCTTTTTCCTGTTCACAAACCCAAACAACTACCATTACCCCCATCCATAGCTACAATCTGTCCACAGGGTGGTGTAGATGTCAAAGGCAATGGTATCAGTGATAAGGGGAATGTCAAGAGAGTAAGTCAGTCATCAGAAACAGACTCATTAGTAGGAAACTTGAGGAGCAAAGTAACTCCTTCCCACCAAGAAGATGCCAGAATACCAACAGCTGGAAAAGGAAGAAGGTAAAGGTGTGGGAGTTAAGTGTAGGCTATTCTGTCTAGGAAACCTAGTCTGACACATGACTACGAGTCCAACCATTAAAGCGCTTCAATATATATCACAAAAAGGAAAAGGAGCTAGGAGGTTCTAAGACCAATGAAGGTCGAGGCTGTTGACTATAGAAAGTATGTCCAATCGTTTACTTCTATGTAGTAATCATCTTCCACATCTTGGTTTTGCTCACATATAAAAAGAAAAGTAATCTCTGGCGCGGGAGTCTCCCATGGTTCTCTGTTCCTCTTCATCTTCCTTAACAATCAAATTAGGAATCTCATAAGAAATATGGTCGGGAATATCATGAGAAATAAGGATGGCAGAACCAGCCATGCCTTAGAGGGGGTAATGTACTGAATGTAGATGAAACAGATGTCACGGTTGACTCGGAAAATTCTATCAGGAGTGTATGATAGCCAAAGGTGCAGTCAACAATGTGGAGGACAAAGAAAGCTGACATGGAAGCAGACATCTACAGCTGCTTTGAGGTTTGCAGAAATTATTATAAAACACAACTTTTAGCACATCACAAATGTTGTTGATGGTACAGACAAGCCTTGTCAAAGAGAGGGAAGCATGGGATAATGACAAAACAGAGGCCAGGATATCACCTGTCAACCCTTTTTATCTCCTGAGAGATGAGGTTTGCCTTTAATTTAGCCCGGATGCTTCAAGCATCCTTCCATCACTTTGTTTTATGATGCAATATGATTAGATGTGGGTCCCATGCTCACTGTGCAATAGAACTCAAACTGCACCGCACTAACGAGGCTTGGAAATATGGGGTGCTCCTAATGTATTCTACCCGAAAGTAAGCAAAGGTCTTCTCATGTTAGAAAAAGCCCAGCCTTTGCCTAGCTTTCAGAGTTATTAGAAAAAACGGCAAACCTGGCTGAGGCCATAATTATTCCAGCAACTGCCCAAAAGAGAGCAGACCTAAGTGAGTCACATGCGCTGTAACTAAAATGAGGTAAGCACAAGGAGAAAGATGCCCTAAAAGTATTTTAACTGCTGGTAGAGAGATTGCAGCCGACTCCTGCACGAGATTTTCCTGACAATTTTCTTATAAGTACTCTATATTGTATAGATCAATAAAACGACATGCTAACATACAAAGTGCACAACAAAAATCATCTGAGGATGGCCCTCAGGGGTGAATACTAGGCCTTTTTCAGCTCATTGGGTGAATTGTACACACACAACGAGAAGTATAAGTTAGACAGAATATATACTTGATGTATATCCTTATTACAAAGTAAATATTGTTATGCCGGGCAATTCAATAATGATGGTGAATATTTCAAAAGCATGTGAAACTATGATTAAATGCTAGTAAAATAAAGATCCAAGAATCGATGTGAAAGCAGGTTAGCATTTTTTACCACAAAAACATGAAGTTGGTCAATGATTAGAAGTTTGCTTGCACCTCTCTAAAAACCATTTAATTTTTGGAACCTAATCTATAAATGACAATGGAACCAGGTCTAGATTGTAAAGACCCCTTTTTACTTCCTCACAGGAAAATGGTTTGTCACGTTTGTTGGTGACCTTGAGAGTAATAAATACAGATGTTTGCTTACCGAAGCAAAAGAGGATAATCTCTGCAATTCCACCTTGAGATCCGTTAGCATTTTCAATAAAGACGTTAAAGCTTCTTCATCTGAATATTCAGTAAAGGACCTAGATTTAAAGACAGAAATATACTAATTTGTACGATCAATTAAAGTCTTGTATTGAATACTAACAAATATTAATGTGCATGGCCTTTACAGTGGATATTAAACTAAATAAGACAAATAACAGTTTCTGTAATGCCTCACCTGTCTGTAAAATTTTTCCCAAACTCCTTTAGATGGATTGCAGCAGAAAGTAGCTGCTGTCTCATCTTCTCCATCTTCTGCAGCTGCTGGAGAGAGAGAGTGCCAAGTTTGGGAGAAGCAGCCAGGCTGGGATTAGCAGGATCTTTCAGAGGGCTTGTAGGATCAGCTGTTTGCCGTTTCCGTCTCACCAGCTGTCGCTCCTCCTCCTCAAGCTCTGCTAGAGTCTGCTGCAGTTCCTTGATTCTTATTTCATCTCTCTGGTGCTGAAGCTGTAATTCATGCTGTCAAAAATAGTCCAATTATGAATAAGGCTGCAATACTGATTAGTAAAAAATACTTCTATGTACAATTCCCGCTTAACATGATGCCATTTGTTAGAACGCAAATAGCTAGCAGACTTGGACCTATTAAAACATTAAAAACTTCAGTAAAACTCCTAATTTTGGGTTGTCTCTCAAAGCCAATTAGTGAAACGACCTGTGGCTCTGCTCTTATAGGTTTTAATGAATTCCTGTAGCATGGAGAGCATAGTTTCTTGTGATCTTTGTTTTGTATATCACAGGGAAGGTAAATGAGTTGCATGTGAATCTATGGGCGAGGAAACAAAAGACAATTGATGGACGGAATGCATAACAAATCAAAAAATTCACCCCCCGTCAAGAGATCTGGGTTAAATCCATCATTCTTTTGCTCACCATGCCACCCCAGTTTAGACCTGGCCATATGCAAATCCGTCTTGACCCTGTGCCTCATGGGAACAGTCCACCCGAACTGCCAAGCCAGGTCCTCCCTGGACCGGAAACAGGCATCCTAGGACCGGTTTCGGGGTCTCACCCCATATCAGCCAGGATAGCTTGAATCCAGTGGCACAGTGAGCCCGGGACCCACGTCTGGGCATACCCGGCGCACTTAGGGCGAGGAAGCAAAAGACACACAATTGATGGACGGAATGCAGAACAAATCAAAACATTCACCCCCAGTCAAGAGATCCGGGTTAAATCCATCAATCTTTTGCTCACCATGCCACCCCAGTTTAGACCTGGCCATATGCAAATCCGTCTTGACCCTGTGCCTCATGGGAACAGTCCAGCCCGAACTACCAAGCCAGGGCCACTGGATTCAAGCTAGCCTGGCTGATGAAGGGTGTTACCCAGAAACCGGTACCAGGATGCTTGTTTCCGGTTCAGGGAAGACCTGGCTTAGCAGTTCGGGCTGGACGGTTCCCATGAGGCACAGGGTCAAGACTGATTTGCATATAGCTGGGTCTGAACTGAGGTGGCGAAGTGAGCTAAAGAATGATGATGGATTCAAACCAGATCTGTGACTGGGGGTGAGTGTCTGAAAAGTTTCAGCACTCCGTCCATCATCTCCTTGCGTTTGCTTTGTTCGCCCTAAGTTGGCAGGGTATGCCCAGACGTGGGTCCCTTGCTCACTTTGCCACTGGATTCAAGCTAGCCTGGCTGATGAAAGGTGTTACCCAGAAACTGGTCCCAGGATGCTTGTTTCCGGTTCAGGGAAGACCTGGCTTAGCAGTTCGGGCTGGACTGTTCCCATGAGGTACAGGGTCAAGACTGATTTGCATATAGCTGGGTCTGAACTGCGGTGGCGAAGTGAGCTAAAGAATGATGATGGATTCAACCCAGATCTGTGACTGGGGGTGAGTGTCTGAAAAGTTGCAGCACTCCGTCCATCATCTCCTTGTGTTTGCATGTGAATTATGACAGTAACAAATGTGAAGAACAACAACTACAGAGAGCTAACCGCATGCTTCTCCAGCACTTGATCAGCCAGATTCACATACTTTGAGCAGAGTACAACGCAGTGACTGCTGAAGAAGGTGGGGTAGTGAGGTTTGGATGAAAGATCATCAAATACATCTAGCATACTTTTGTCTCTGCTTTAATGTCTGTAGGAAGGAGTAACCCTTCACAAATGTGTGGTGTCTTCCATGTTGCTGCTTCAGAAATCCCTTGTAGTTGCTGTTCTGCTGCTGGTTGAATGAGCAGTGACTTATCACACCGAAGGTCTGTGGCTTTCTGATGGCAGAGTTTAACGCAGAAAACAATCTCTGGAATGCCTCACATTAATTAAAATCTTTACAAGTATATATATAATGCAAGTCAAAATTAGATAACCACTAACGTTCCCTTGAGCGATTTAAAAAGACAAGCATGTGCGATGTTAATGAGCGTACTATTAAAAGATGTAGCAATTTAGACTAATTGCAATGAGCCTATTGACAAGAACCTATCTAGCAGTGCTTTAACAGCGATATAAAGTGCCCCGTGCTAGTGCGATTAAAGTGCTCCGTGGTGGTGCAATTATGAGTAAGCCTGCTTGGCAGTCGAAAGGCTAGGTACCCAGTTATCTGATCTTGTCCAAGGGACACTAGGCATTATGACAAGCACTTACAGCTTTGCTTTGGATCTAGAACTTTGCTAAACCTAACGATCAAACACGTACTAGAAAAGCCTCTAGACATTGTGGCAAGCACTTCCCTCTTTGCTGGACCTAAACAAATGAATTCTCATTTTAAGCAGGTAGTATAAGCCAATAGGCATTTCTGGCATGTTCTAGGTACGAAAGATCAGATTCGAGGACTGTTCTATAAAGTGCCACCGGGCCGATTGGTGTACAAAGTGCCCTGTTAACTGAATCCAGGCCTACTGCGTCAGAACAGTGCAATAAAGTGCCACATGCTAATGCAATAAAGAGAAAACATGTTGGGCAATCAGCCAGCAAAGTGGCCTGTTGTCTAATCTTAGTGAAAATATTCTGGTTAATGCTGTCCCCAGTTCAGGCTCCATGTTCTTATGGGACAGTTGCGTTGGGTTGTCTTGCATCTGTAGTAGCCTTCCAGCTACCGAGAAGAATTTGCCAAATTGGGCTAGGTCATTTGGTACTGCTGTAGCGTATACGTAGGTCAACGCTTCTGTGCATGTTCTAATCCCATTTTGCAAAAAAAAAAAAAAAATGGCTACAGATAAATTTGGCTTTGAGGTTGCACACTCAAGCAACAGTATACAATGTGTGCTGCAGAATCAGAATGACAGTAGCACAAACTGCACGGCCCATGCCCTAGAGCAGGATTCTTCCAGTGGGACCTATATTCCCATAAAGGCGTTAAGAGACTGGTCAGCACTATATTTTATTAGCACTTATCTCCCAAAGGCAGCCTTCAAATATGGTTGGCAGGAGTTGGCTTCTTGAGACGTAGTGAGACCCGCTGCTCCTGGAATGTTTCGGATTTGTTTTATATCGCAGTCTCTTGAAACTCGCATGCCTTGCTCTTTTAAAGTTCTCTTGATGTGATCAATTGTTATACTTGAATCTATTAAGTCAGTCGGGCCAGGTTTAATGGGTCTAGTGCTGCCGAGAAACTTTGACCAACTACTTTTTTTGTCTAGAAATATGGTGTTCAGAGCGCCTCGCAAGGAATCCGGATCTGCCCTGGTCAACCGATGATGGAACTTAATGATACCCTTTTTCGATTCAATGTCCATATTCACCAGGTCAAACTCTAGGTGAATCAATGTGAGCAGGGAGTTTTGGGGAATGTTAAATATGTTCTTATATGCTGCTGTGTGACAATGCTCTAATGGCTCGGTGAGCCTTCCGGGGAATTCAAGGTGCCGATAACTTATTGCAGTTAGCAGTTTCACCTGTATGGCTCTTCGGATGGCATCAGCCGAGTGGCTTTGTAAGTTGCGATTTAATTTGGATAAAGCATAGGTGATTTTAAATGCTTTTTATGTCGCTGCTGCGGACTGCCACGAGGGTATGCCCATATCGGACTGCCAGACGCCAAGATAGTTATATTTGCTGGTTGTGCATATTTTTAAAGGGCCCAGTTGCCAATCCAATGGATGCTTCTTATATCGTTGGCCAAAAATCAGACCTTTTGTTTTGACAACGTACAGTGTGTTCAAAGCCCTCTTCATCCCCACATCGGTTTGGTCCAGTATCATAAAATAGTCTGCGTACTGTATGATGGGAAGTTTCATCTAACCTAGTACCAGTGGGAATACATTCCCTTTCAGCAGTTCCCCACCAAGGTCTGTGGTATATAAATTAAACAAAGAGGGGGCGATGACGCAGCCCTGCTTAAGCCCTCTGTTGGTATACATTTTTTCAGTTGCATGAGTCTGCGTTATTTTGATTCGAACCAAGGTGTGAGAGTAAAACGATGTGATAGCCTGCAAAAGTTGCCCGGGTATGCCCCACTCCCCCATTGTTTTTCCAGGATATCTATATTGATTCAGGTGAACGCTGCACTATAATCTATGAAGCAGGCATATAATGGGAAGGGGGAGTGGTGGTAGCTTCCATGGCCTTTGTGCTCAGACAGGAGAGAGAGATCACCTCTCCATTATAGAAGAGTTTGGCTGAAAGCCCGTCTGATATTTTAGTATGATTTTATTTTCATTGACCCAATCTTCCAGCTCGGGTAAAGGCAGCTTGGCAAAGGCCTTGCCATCAACATCCAATAGAGTTACTAGCCTGTAATGTTCGTGTCGAGTGTGGTTCCCCCTTTTTGTGTATTGGGTGAAGGATGGAGCCTTTCCATGAGTCAGGAGTGGATGCCATTAGAATGCATTAATTGAACAGGCTAATCATGTGGGTTACCCAAAAAACCCGATCTTCCCTTAAGACACTCCCCAAGAGGCCATTTGGCCCAGGGGCCCAGTCTTTACGAATGCTCTTCAGGATGCAGAACATCTCCTTTTCAGAAACTAGCATGGTGCAATCTTCTAGACCTTCTAGAGCTTCAGTGAGGAGTTGACTATTAGTTTCCCTTGTTTGGTCAGGGTCTGTGTATAGTTTTTGTATGTGGGCCTCCCGTTGCTCCGCTGAAACGGCATTCTCCTTACTGCAGTTCTATTCACCAGAACGTTGACGTACCGCAAAAATTCTCTGGACTTATTTGGTGGCAACAAGGCATATATGCGTTTCCATTCCTTGTGTATTTGTTTTTGTTTTATGTTCTAGCTTATAATTTTGTGAAGCCTTCTGGCCTCTTTCATCTTGCTTTCAGGGTGCATATTTTTCACTCTTATGTAGCCGTTCTGGACGACTGCACGTCCGTTTACTCTCTGTGAACTCTGTTCTCTTGCGGAAGGTGGAGCAACCTCCTGCTTGTAGGCATAGTTTGCTGATTGGTCAGCTTTTGTGTTAGCACTTCGTGAAGATTATTTATCATTTGCTCCCAATTATTCTTCGCTTGATGTATTTTGTCCGTCATAATCGGGAAGAGGTAGGCTAATTTTCAACATGAGTACTTGGCCAAGCAGAGATAAAATTTCCTGTGAATCTATGTATTCAATAAAAGTCCAGTCCTGTAGTTGTCCACAGTATGCAATTTTCTTTCTTTTATTTAGTTCCAAAACAATGTTCCTCAATTATGGTAATGGTTATTATGGTAATGGTTATTATGGTAATAAACCTGTATGTGAAGAGCTTCCATCTCGTACTAGGCCGTTTATACTCACCGCCTGCACGTCCCAGGAGGAGTTATTCAATACTTTTACCTGCAAGTCTAGTTTCACATATATTGAAAGTCCCCCCCATGGGTCTGCCAAATAGATTTTGTTGGTGGGCAGCAGTGTGAATGGTTTGGACGCTGGAATGGAGACGGGCTTGGTCGACCACGTTTCATAGTATGTACCCTGTATGTAAGAACTCCAGAACGCTTGTATTTGCCATTAGGGAAGTCAAACATGCCACGTTCCAGCTTATAATCTTCATAGGGGTTCTTGAAGGCATTGTGTTTCTGCTGAGAGGGCTGCTGGAAGCCACGTCCAATCGGACATTACCGCTCCTCTGTGCAATGGGTGTTAGAGTCGTATCTTCCCAGAAGGTCTTAAGAGGCCAGACCCTGCCCAGGAGTAGTTGGGGGGGAAGGTGGGGGGAGAGGGATGTCCTCCAGACCGCAGGGGTGGGGGCATGACCTTGCAAGACTGCAGGGGGGGGGGGGGCAGGACCTCTCCAGACCGTAGGGGGGCCATGACCTCTCCAGAATGCAGCGGGGGCCAATGACCTCTCCAGACCGCAGGGGGGGGCCAATGACCTCTCCAGACCGCAGGGGGCCCATGACCTCTCCAGACTGCAGGTGGGGCCATGACCTCTCCAGACCGCGGGGGTGGGGCCATGACCCCCAGACCGCGGGGGTGGAGGAGGGGGGGGCATGACCTCTCCAGAGCACGGGGGCATGACTTGTCCAGAAAGGGGGGCATTACCTCTCCAGACCGCAGGGGAGCCATGACCTCTCCAGACCGCAGGAGGGGGCCATGACCTCTCCAGACCACAGGGGGGCCATGACCTCTCCAGACCGCAGGGGGCCATGACCTCTCCAGACCGCAGGGGGGCCATGACCTCTCCAGACCGCAGGGGGGGCCATGACCTCTCCAGACCGCAGGGGGGCCATGACCTCTCCAGACCGCGGGGGGGCCATGACCTCTCCAGACCGCAGGGGGGGCCATGACCTCTCCAGACCACAGGGGGGCCATGACCTCACCGCAGGGGGAGCCATGATCCCCTGACCACAGATGACCTGACAACAGGTGGCAATGACCTCTCCTGACCACGGCTGGCAATGACCTCTCCTGACCACATGACCTCTCCTGACCACATGACCTCTCCTGACCACATGACCTCTCCTGACCACATGACCTCTCCTGACCACAGGTGACAATGACCTCCTGACAAAAGGTGATAATGACCTCCTGACCACAGGTGACAATGCCCCTTGCTTCCCGATGCACAAGTTACTAACTTGTGTAACGATATATCTGTAAAAGACAGTAGTTAGTGACAGATTCCTTACCTTAGAATATCCCCAGGCGTCAGGCTGGATCCGGAAGAGTTTTTGCGTAGCAGTACCCTTGCGCGTCGGTAGGCGGCGTCGTGCGGCTCCGCGTCCGTCGTCGGCGTCGTGATCGCCGGGATGACGTCGCGGGCAGTACTTAGGCGCCGCCCCTGCGCGCTGACGTCAGTTCTGTACACGACTTTCCGCGCCAGGAACGCAGAGCCATGCAAGAAGCTGACATAGGTGTCTGAAAAATACTAGGGCCCTGAAAGGATGTCCTTAACCCTAGAAATCAGTTCGCAGAACGGGGAGGATGGGTGGGGCGGTAAGAATCTGTCACTAACTACTGTCTCTTACAGATATATCGTTACACAAGTTAGTAACTTGTGCATCTGAAGAGACACGTTAGTGACAGATTCCTTACCTTAGAATAGATACCCCAGCAATACCAACCCCGGTGGTGGGTCTGCGAACAAAGATCAGACAAGGAAGTCCTGGAGGACAGAACGGCCAAAGAAGCCGTCCCTCCGGACCTGGAGTGTCAAGGCAGTAATGCTTTGTAAACGTGTGCAGCGAGGCCCACGTAGCTGCCTGACAGATAACCGGCAGCGGAACACCGCGGCCCAAGGCCGTGGTAGCAGCCGTTGCCCTGGTGGAATGGGCACGCAGCCCAACAGGAGGCTCCTTCTTAGCCAAAGAATAGCAGGTCTTGATGCACAAGGTAACCCAGCAGGAGATGGTCCTCTTGTGCACCGCCCGACCTTTTGGCACCCACGTAGCCAACAAAGAGCTGGTCATCCACCCGGAAGTGTTTTGTGCGGTCAATATAGAAGGAGAGCGCACGTTTTGGGTCCAGACGGGGGAGCCTCTCTTCCTCTCTGGAAGGATGCGGAGGCGGAAAGAAGGTGGGCAAAGTGATGGTCTGCCCAATGTGGAAAGCAGTAACCACCTTTGGCAAGAAGGACGGACGCGTCCGAAGAACAACCTTGTCTGGATGAACAGACAGAAAGGGAGGTTTGCAAGACAGAGCCTGGAGCTCACTCACCCGCCGAGCGGAGGTGATGGCCACTAGAAAGGCTGTCTTCAGAGTCAGAAGATGAAGAGGACAGTTATGTAGAGGCTCAAAGGGAGCGCACATTAAAAAGGTAAGAACCAAGTTCAAGTCCCACTGAGGCATCACAAACGGAACAGGAGGGAAGAGGTGAGTAATGCCTTTTAAGAACCTGTTAACAGGGGACTTGAAAAGGGGAGGGCTGATCAGGGAGCCTGAGGAAGGCCGAGATAGCACAAAGATAACCCTTGATGGTACCCAGGGCAGAACCCTGTTGGGCCAGAGAGAGAAGGAACAGAAGGACCTCAGAAAGAGGGGCAGAAAGGGATTCACAGCCTTTGCTGTGCACCATGCCACAAATTTGTTCCACCTGCAGGCGTATACCACCTTAGTGGAGGGACGCCTGGCTGCCAGAATCACATCACAAACTTCGGGAGGCAAGTCGAAAGGAATCAACTGCCGCCGCTCAATCTCCACGCAAGCAGGTGTAGACTGGACAGGTTCGGGTGGAGGACCGTCCCCTGCTGCTGCGACAGAAGATCCTCCCGAAGAGGCAGACGGATCGGGGATCTACGCTCATATTGAGTAGCTCGGGATACCAAACTCTTCGAGCCCAGTCCGGAGCCACAAGAATGACTTGGGCCCGGTCGTGCCGAATCTTCTTTAACACTCTGGGTAGAAGTGGTATAGGCGGAAGGCGTACAATAGACCGCAACTCCACTCGTGGCAGCGTCGCCGAGCGAGTGCCGCCTTGGAAATTCCAACGCGCAGAACTGATGACATTGCGCGTTCTCTTCGGTGGCGAATAGATCTAACCAAGGCTCTCCCCACTGTAGAAAGAGTCCTTGCGCCACTTCCGAGTGACGACGCCATTCGTGATCCATCATGCACCTGCGGCTGAGGTTCGTCCGCCCTGGCGTTCAGCGAACCTGCCAGGTGTTGAACCATCAGGAACATGCCCTGATGTTCCAGCCATGTCCAGAGGCGCAGAGCCTCCTGACAAAGGTCCACGACCCCACCCCGCCTTGTTTGTTGCAGTACCACATGGCGGTGGTGTTGTCTGTGAACACCTGCACTACCTTCCCTTTGACAGAGGGAAGGAATGCCTTGAGTGCAAGTCGGATCGCCCGGAGCTCCAGAAGGTTGATATGGAGCCGGGACTCCGCCGGAGACAAGAGGCCTCTGATCTCCGCTCTCTCCCATGTGACCGCCCCATCCCAGAAGGGACGCGTCCGTCACAACTGTGTGCTCTGGCTGGGGAAGGGAGAGGGATCTGCCCATGACCCATTGCCGGTTCGAGAGCCACCACTGCAACTGTTTTGCAGTCCCCTCCGAGATCTGGACGTGATCGGACAGGTTGCCCTGGTGCTGCGCCCACTGGAACTTCAGGTCCCACTGCAGAGCCCGCATATGCCATCTGGCATGATTGACCAGCAGGATGCAGGAGGCCATGAGGCCCAGCAGCCTCAGGGTCATCCGTACCGAAACCTAGGATAAAGGCTGAAAGATCGGAATCATAGCCTGAATATCCCGGACTCGCCGTTCGGGAGGATAGGCCCGAAACTGCGTCGTGTCCAGAACTGCTCCGATGAAAAGGAGCTGTGGAGAAGGAATCAGATGCGACTTCGGCACATTGATGGAGAACCCCAGCGAGTGCAGGAGTTCGGCCGTAGTCTGGAGGTGGGAGACGACTGCCTGGGACGAGCCCGCCTTCAGCAGCCAGTCGTCGAGGTAGGGGAAGACTGAAACCCCTGCCCGGCGCAGATGAGCTGCGACCACCGCCATCACTTTACGTGAACACCCGAGGGGCACTGGTAAGGCCAAAGGGAGCACGGTGAACTGAAAATGCTCGGGGCCTACCGTGAACCGAAGGTAACGCCGGTGGGCCGGCAGGACGGGGATGTGGAAATACGCGTCCTGCAAGTCCAACGCTACCAACCAGTCTCCAGGGTCGAGGGCAGTCAAGACCTGAGCTAGGGTGAGCATCTTGAACTTCTCCTTCCGGAGGAAGCGATTGACGTTCCGGAGGTCCAAGATAGGACGCATGTCCTCCTTGTCCTTTTGGGCACCAGAAAGTAGTGGGAGTAGCAACCACGCCCTACTTCTGGGGTCGGAACATGGCTCGATGGCCCTCTTGGTCAAGAGGGCCGTGACTTCCTTCTGTAGAAGCACCAAGTGATCCCCTGACATGCGGTGGAATTGAGGTGGCATGGCTGGGGGGGTGGACTCGAAGGGGAGGGAGTAGCCCCTTCGGACAATGTCCAAGACCCACCTGTCCGAGGTGATGGTACGCCAGTGGGGAAGGTGATGGCGGACCCTGCCCCCTACTGGCGTGCTGTGCACCTGAAAGGAGGGACTAGGAGGGTTTGGAGGCCGCGGACGGGTTGGAGGTGGTGGCCTGACCCGCATGCTGGTTGCCCGATCCGCCACGGCGAAATCCACGTCCTCGGCCACGCGAAGACGCCTGCTGCGCGGGCCGGTGGCTGGGCTGCTGACGTGAAGGGGCGCCCCTACCGTGGCCACGATAGGGGCGAAAAGCAGAAGTCAGCGGAGGGCGTGTAGCAGAAAGGCCCAGGTACTTTGCAGTAGCCCGTGAGTCCTTAAAGCGCTCCAACGCATGGTCTGCTTTGGACCCAAAAGACCGACTCCATCAAAGGGCATGTCCATGAGAGTATTCTGGACATCCCTGAAAAACCAGTGGCTCTCAGCCAGGCGTGGCGTCGTAGCGCCACCGTCGTTGCAATAGACCTGCCCAGCGAGTCGGCGGTATCAAGGCCACATCGGATTGTGTATTTGGCCGCATCCCTTCCTTCCGCAATGGCGCGGGAAAGCAGTGTGTGGACCTCCTCAGAACACTGGGGCAAAACATTCGCCACCGAATCCCACAAGGAGTGGGTATATCGGCCCAAAAGGCAAGCGGTGTTGATGGACCGCAAGCCAGCACTGGAGGAAGAAAACCCTTCTTCCCAAATTGATCCAGGCGTTTGGATTCCCTATCCGGCGGGGCGGTAGGGAAGGCGGTTTGGGAAGCGGAGGCTTGGACAACCAAGCTCTCAGGGGTGGGGTGAACAGAGAGAAACAGGGGGTCGCCCGGAGCTGGGCGATGGCGTCGGGACACGTTCCTATCCACAGGAGCCCCTGTGTTGGGCTTGGACCAGGCGCCCAAAAGAACGTCAGTGAGGGCGTCGTTAAACGGCAGCACAGTCTCCGTAGAGGAGGCTGCCGGCTGAAGCACCTCTGTCAAGAGATTAACCTTGACCGCCACAGCAGGGAGTTGGAGATGTAAGGCTCCAGCCGCCCTACGCAACACCGTTGCAAAATTGGCTCCCTCCTCCGTAGCCACGGGAGGAGACAGCATGCCAGTGTCAGGGGAAGTATCTAGACCACTGGCATCCCCTAGACCCTCTGTCCAGTCCTCATTGTACTGACACTGTTGTGTCAGAGGGTCATCAGACCCCTCCCAGTCCTCCTGGTCCTCCTCAGGTTCAAAATAAGGGGGAGGAGGGACATTTGGGACCCAAGGTCTCATCGGCGCGGAACCGGCGTCGAGCGGCGGCTCGGTCCCGGGTCCATGTCCGGAGCCGGAAGGAACTGGGGAACGACGCCGCCCGGAGCCCCAGGCGGCGTCGAGAACGGCACCGGAGACATCGGCGCCGGCAGAGGTGTTGTTAGGTCGACCGGCGTAGATGGGGGTTGCGGAGCCGGGATCGAGGCCGGGGCCGAAGCCGGAGCCGGGATCGAGGCTGGAGGCACGGGCGGCGCGTGGGCCGGAGCCGTCGGCGACGCCTGGAGCAACCCCATCAGGGCCCGCGGGGCCCGAAGGCGCACCGGAGGGACCTGGAGGCCCGAAGAGGCAGGCCATGGCCGACAGGAATTCCTGCACTTTGGCCGGATCCGCCCCCGAACCCGGGAAGGGCGGGTATTGCGGGGGCGTCTCCACAGGCATGTCCGGGGCCGCGGGGGTGGGGACGATGACGGGAGGGGCCTCAGCCGAGTCGCGAGACCGGCGAGGCGAAGTCCTAGAGCGATGATGCTTTTGGACTTTTTATGTTTCGACTTACCGGACGAAGAAGACTTCGATGCCGACGACCGGTGTGGACTCCGCGATCGACCCCTGGACCTCTCACGCGACCGGGGCTTCCGCGGAGCCGAGATGCCGGGCCTCGAGGAGCTTTCGAGACCGCTCTCGCAAAGCTTTCGGGTTGAGGGCCTGGCAGTCGGTACAAGACTCCGTGTCGTGGCCTCGGCCGAGGCAGAAGAGACACTCCCAATGCGGGTCGGTGACGGACATCATCCGAGCACAGGCGCCGCAACGTTTGAAACCGGGCATCCCTACGACACCTTGAAAAGAAAAACTGTGAAAAAATTCACCAAAAAGTATGGTCAAAAAATGACCAGGGCACTGCTCTTCCCGGATCTGCGCTTGCTGGCGCGGAAAAAGAAGAACTGACGTCAGCGCGCAGGGCGGCGCCTAAGTACTGCCCGCGACGTCATCCCGGCGATCACGACGCCGACGACGGACGCGGAGCCGCACGACGCCGCCTACCGACGCGCAAAGGGTACTGCTACGCAAAAAACTTTCCGGATCCAGCCTGACTCCTGGGGATATTCTAAGGTAAGGAATCTGTCACTAACGTGTCTCTTTCAGATATTGCTGGACGTCTCAGCTGCATTGGACAGTCGACAGTCCCACTCTCATTCACCCTGGAGCCTTAAATGCGATTCACCTGCAATGTCCTTCACTGGTTCTCATCCTACCTTTCCAACTGACACCAGTTTATTGACATGCGCACCTCCAGGTCCCAAAGATTCCTATCACCTGCAGAGTCCCCAAGGATTCCTTACTGTCATCTTTAACCTCTACATGGAGCTGCTTGATGCTTTACTCGCAGATAAAAGTATCAAGATTCATCAATATGCGGATAATACACAACTCTACATTAATGTCTTCTTTGCTTTAGACATACAATACCTTAAACCCTGCCTGCAATTAATCAAGACCTGGATGCCCATTGCCTACTTGAAGCTCAACCCAACCAGACAATTACTTTAATTTGCCAAAAGCAACAAAAAAGAAACAATAAAAACCAGGATCAATGACGTAAACCTTGATGGTTTCACACCCCACTCTAACCAATGCCAAGTCACTTGGATTTTCCCTGGACACCAGCCTCATCCTTAAGGAACACATTGCCAAAAACACCCTGGTACAAGCTCTCTCTAAGTGAAACTGTTTCTCCAGAAGAATGGCTATTAAAGCCATTGTATCTGAATGGTAATGCCCTGCTGCACGGCCTCCACATTGGCACTTCTTAAGGAAATCCTACATGCCACAGCAATTCTAATCCAGGGCCATAAGAAATCTAATCACATCACTCCCATCTTGATGAATCTCTATTGCCAGCCTGCACCATCTTCAAAACCAGCTGCACTGATTACAGAGCCATTATGACTAGCACACCTACTTATCTTGCAGACAACCTCACCATCTCTGGTGGTTCTCAGAACACAAGCAGCCAGGACACCATCAGACTGCAGACTAAGAAGTGTAAAAAACGAAAAATAACAAGGCAGTAGCCACTTATGTATTCAGGATCTGGAACAACATACCCATATCCATCTGCACTGCCCCAACACTGCTTCACTTTAGGTAAGAGTTGAAGATGTACCTCTTTAAAGGACAATACATCACAACGTATTAGCCATCCAAAAGAAAGCTCCTCCTCCAGTGACGTAAGGATCTGTACGTGTCTTTTACCCCGCACAGTGCTCTACTGCCTTTTGGCTATGCTCACGCTAAATAAATACCACATACATACATTGTCTTAACATGCCCATACATTTTTCTCCAATTGATGAACTAACCATATTCTCGAATGTCTAGTGCCAGGCTGACAAATTATAATTGGTCCAGAACAACATGTTTAGGTTAGTCGAAGCACCTGTTAATATGATCATATTTCCCAAAACTGAAGGTCATTACATAAGGTTAATTAAAGTGGAGGCTCAGATTAAATGCTGCGCTTCGTATACAAAACCATCCATAGGAAAGGACTATAATACAGAATCTGCAAAAGTTGTGCTTTGAGGCTAACTAGAATGGATTAACAAAGGGTCTTTCTCAACACTTCACACCTTGCACTGCTAAAGCTGCCTCCCTTAAAACATTCCTGTAGTGGCTGAACTTTGTTGCATTGTATTGACATGCTGAAATCTGATAGTTTGCAAAAAAAGGTAAATCGCTAGCCTTTACTGCAATTAGAGGAATTTTATCCAGTTGACAACAATCCAGCATCCATTTGTGTGAAATCTTGAAGCATGCACCGAACACTGTCAAAGAATGTTGTCTTCACTTGATAGCCATTTTCCATAACCTTCACTGCCCTAGACAAATCCAGTACAACCTTCCTTTTTTCAATAAATAAACAAGATCTACCATGGCTGGGACTATTTTTCTCTCAATTGCCAGCACGAAGGATTTATAAGCTAAACGAAAAAGTTACTTACCTGCGGTAATAATCTTTCTGGTGGATACTCTATATACTTGCAGATTTCTCACCTGTAGAATAATCCAGTGTGTCAGAGTGGATCCGGAACCTTCAAACCCAACTTTGCCGGTAAGGGGTCCTATCTTCGAATAAACAATAGAAGTGGCATCAGATGACGTCACCAAAGCCATATATCACCCACCCCGGCGCGATGTTTTCAGTTTCCATCCATTTTTTTTCAAGCCTTCGAGGAAAAAGGAGGGACTGACATCAACAGAGTAGTACAGTGCAAAAATATACACATATTTGGGATCTTATAAACTTTCCCTATATCTTATCCATCAAACCTGTAGGAGGGTCGATGAGGAATCTGCAGGTAAATAAAGCGTCCACCAGAAAGATAGTTACCGTTCTTCTGATGGATACTTCTACTTGCAGATTCCTCACCAGCAGAATAGATTCCATAGCCATACCCACCTAAGTGGAAGATTGAAGTATGGTTATACCAAGAAATCCTGCAAGACAGATCTGGCACAAAGATCATCCCTGCACACCTTAGAATCCAGGCAGTAATGCTTGGCCAAAGTGTGCAGAGATGCCCACGGGCTGCTATGCATATCTCATCAATTGGAACACCTTGTGTTAGACCAGAAGTGGCAACCTTTGCCTTAGTACAATGGGCCTAGATTTCTTCTGAAGTTTTTTTCTTGGCCAGCACATTGCTCCTAATACAGAGGACGATTCCTCTTCAAAGAGTTATTTTCTGCACCGATTTGCTTTTCTTGGCACCACAGCACCCTACGAAGAGCTGGTCATTCAGTCGAATGTTCTTGGTGAGGTCCAGGTAGTAGTTGACCACCCGCCTAGAATACAATCTATGCAACCGTGCCTTCTCCTTCGTACGATGGGGCGGGGCATAGAAGGCCAGAAGGGTGATCGACTGACTTGGGTGAAATGGAGTCACCACTATAGGCAGGAAAGCGGCCCTGGTTCTCAACACAAACTTGTCAGGGCAAAAAGGATGTTAAGGGTGTTCGGAAACTGAGAGCTTGCAACTCACTCACCCATCTGGCCAATGTTATTGCACCTAGAAAAATTGTTTTCAAGGTCAACAACCTTAAGGGGCAACTGTGCATGGCTCAGAGTCCCAGTAGAAAAGTTAACACTAAACTAACCCACTGGGGAACAACATAAGGGGTTGGAGGATACAGGTTTATCAACTCCTTCTAAAGACGCATCACAACGGGGGTTGAGAAGGGGCGGCTGGTGAGTTACCTCATCCGTGCTTCCTGTGCTGCTGCTTCTTTGCTCCAGAAGAGTGAAAGGATGGAGATCAGAACCTTGCCCTCGACCGACTACTTTGCTTGTCCTCATGGGCCTGAGCAATAAAGAGTTTGGCTGCCTCCTCCCTTAGGGTGCATGCTTCGGCAGGAGTCGCAGGAACAGGAATAATGGTCTGAGCCTAGACACCGCAAGCAGATGGCATGGGAGTCTGTGATGGATATCTGACCTTTGCAGTCCTCTACAGGGCTTGAAGCACAAGCTCTTGTGGGACATAGCACTGCACCAAATGAATTTGTATGAGGAGAAAATTCACAACTCCGAGTGAGTTCCAGATCTGCGAAGGCACTTAAAAGGAACTTGACATTTCTCTGGGGTGGGATCTACATGGCTTCAGTGAGGTAATCAGTCGCTACTTCCGGTGTCTAGAAGGCCCGCGCCCCCTACCTGTGACGCGAGAGCTTTGAAGTTTCCAGATCCAGTCATCTAGTCTAACGCTTGCGATTATTCTACAGGTGAGGAATTTGCAGGTAGAATTATTAATCAGGATAACATTCTACACTCCAGTACACTGATCTTTAACCTCAACTGGGCAGTAGAAGAACTCAGGGTCTCAGCTGAATATATTTTGATGCCCTGAGGCAGCTCCTCTTTAGTGAGATGATAGTGCAATTCGGCAGATAAAGCTCTTCATCTAGAAATAGTTCCGTCACTGTAGCACAAGTTACTAACTTGTGTAACGATATATCTGTAAGAGACAGTAGTTAGTGACAGATTCCTCACCTTAGAATATCCCCAGGCGTCAGGCTGGATCCGGAAAGTTTTTGCGTAGCAGTACCCGTGCGCGTCGGTAGGCGGCGTCGTGCGGCTCCGCGTCCGTCGTCGGGACCGCCGGGATGACGTCGCGGCAGTACTTAGACGCCGCCCCTGCGCGCTGACGTCAGTTCTGTACACGACTTTCCGCGCCAGGAACGCAGAGCCATGCAAGAAGCTGACATAGGTGTCTGAAAAATACTAGGGCCCTGAAAGGGATGTCCTTAACCCTAGAAATCAGTTCGCAGAACGGGGAGGATGGGTGGGCGGTAGGAATCTGTCACTAACTACTGTCTCTTACAGATATATCGTTACACAAGTTAGTAACTTGTGCATCTGAAAGAGACACGTTAGTGACAGATTCCTTACCTTAGAATAGATACCCCAGCAATACCAACCCCGGTGGTGGGTCTGCGAACAAAGATCAGACAAGGAAGTCCTGGAGGACAGAACGGCCAAAGAAGCCGTCCCTCCGGACCGGACTGTCAAGGCAGTAATGCTTGGTAAACGTGTGCGAGGCCCACGTAGCTGCCTGACAGATATCCTGCAGCGGAACACCGCGGCCTAAGGCCGTGGTAGCAGCCGTTGCCCTAATGGAATGGGCACGCAGCCCAACAGGAGGCTCCTTCTTAGCCAAAGAATAGCAGGCTTTGATACACAAGGTTACCCAGCGGGAAATGGTTCTCTTGTGCACCGCCCGACCATTTTTGGCGCCCACGTAGCCAACAAAGAGCTGGTCATCCACCCGGAAGTGTTGAGTGCGGTTGATATAAAAGGAAAGCGCACGTTTTGGGTCCAGACGGTGGAGCCTCTCTTCCTCTCTGGAAGGATGCGGAGGCGGAAAGAAGGTGGGCAAAGTGATGGTCTGCCCAATGTGGAAGGCAGTAACCACCTTTGGCAAGAAGGACGGACGCGTCCGAAGAACAACCTTGTCTGGATGGACAGACAGAAAGGGAGGTTTGCATGATAGACCCTGGAGCTCACTCACCCGCCGAGCGGAGGTGATGGCCACCAGAAAGGCTGTCTTCAGAGTCAGAAGACGAAGAGGACAGTTATGTAGAGAGCTCAAAGGGAGCGCACATGAGAAAGGTAAGAACCAAGTTCAAGTCCCACTGAGGCATCACAAACGGAACAGGAGGGAAGAGGTGTGTAATGCCTTTTAGGAATCTGTTAACAACAGGGGACTTGAAAAGGGAGGGCTGATCAGGAAGCCTGAGGAAGGCCGAGATAGCACAAAGATAGCCCTTGATGGTACCCAGGGCAGAACCCTGTTGGGCCAGAGAAACAAGGAACAGAAGAACCTCAGAAAGAGGGGCAGAGAGGGGATTCACAGCCTTTGCTGTGCACCATGCCACAAACTTGTTCCACCTGCAGGCGTATACCACCTTAGTGGAGGGACGCCTGGCTGCCAGAATCACATCACAAACTTCGGGAGGCAAGTCGAAAGGAATCAACTGCCGCCGCTCAATCTCCACGCAAGCAGGTGGAGACTGGACAGGTTCGGGTGGAGGACCGTCCCCTGCTGCTGCGACAGAAGATCCTCCCGAAGAGGGAGACGGATCGGGGATCGACGCTCATACTGAGTAGCTCGGGATACCAAACTCTTCGAGCCCAGTCCGGAGCCACAAGGATGACTTGGGCCCGGTCGCGCCGAATCTTCTTCAACACTCTGGGTAGAAGTGGTATAGGGCGGAAAGGCGTACAACAGACCGCAACTCCACTCACGACGAAAGCCGTCGCCGAGCGAGTGCCGCCTTGGAAATTCCAACGCGCAGAACTGCTGACATTGCGCGTTCTCTTCGGTGGCGAACAGATCTAACCAAGGCTCTCCCCACTGCTGAAAGAGACCTTGCGCCACCTCCGAGTGAAGACGCCATTCGTGATCCATCATGCACCTGCGGCTGAGGTTCGTCCGCCCTGGCGTTTAGGGAACCTGCCAGGTGTTGAACCATCAGGAACATGCCCTGATGTTCCAGCCATGTCCAGAGGCGCAGAGCCTCCTGACAGAGGGTGCACGACCCCACCCCGCCTTGTTTGTTGCAGTACCACATGGCGGTGGTGTTGTCTGTGAACACCTGCACTACCTTCCCTTTGACAGAGGGAAGGAATGCCTTGAGTGCAAGTCGGATCGCCCGGAGCTCCAGAACGTTGATATGGAGCCGGGACTCCGCCGGAGACCAGAGGCCTCTGATCTCCGCCTCTCCCATGTGACCGCCCCATCCCAGAAGGGACGCGTCCGTCACAACTGTGTGCTCTGGTTGGGGAAGGGAGAGGGATCTGCCCATGACCCATTGCCGGTTCGAGAGCCACCACTGCAACTGTTTTGCAGTCCCCTCGAGATCTGGACGTGATCGGACAGGTTGCCCTGGTGCTGCGCCCACTGGAACTTCAGGTCCCACTGCAGAGCCCGCATATGTCATCTGGCATGATTGACCAGCAGGATGCAGGAGGCCATGAGGCCATGAGGCCCAGCAGCCTCAGGGTCATCCGTACCGAAACCCAGGATAAAGGCTGAAAGATTGGAATCATAGCCTGAATATCCCGGACTCGCCGTTCGGGAGGATAGGCCCGAAACTGCGTAGTGTCCAGAACTGCTCCGATGAAAAGGCGCTGTGGAGAAGGAATCAGATGCGACTTTGGCACATTGATGGAGAACCCCAGCGAGTGCAGGAGTTCGGCCGTAGTCTGGAGGTGGGAGGCGACTGCCTGGGGCGAGCCCGCCTTCAGCAGCCAGTCGAGGTAGGGGAAGACTGGAACCCCTGCCCGGCGCAGATGAGCTGCGACCACCGCCATCCCTTTTCGTGAACACCCGAGGGGCACTGGTAAGGACAAAGGGGAGCACGGTGAACTGAAAATGCTCGAGGCCTACCGTGAACCGCAGAGTAACGCCGATGGGCCGGCAGGACGGGGATGTGGAAATAAAGCGTCCTGTAAGTCCAACGCTACCAACCAGTCTCCGGGGTCGAGGGCAGTCAAGACCTGAGCTAGGGTGAGCATCTTGAACTTCTCCTTCCGGGAGGAAGCGATTGACGTTCCGGAGGTCCAAGATAGGACGCATGTCCTCCTTGTCCTTTTGGGCACCAGAAAGTAGTGGGAGTAGCAACCACGTCCTACTTCTGGGGTCGGAACATGCTCGATGGCCCTCTTGGCCAAGAGGGCCTTGACTTCCTTCTGCAGAAGCACCAAGTGATCCCCTGACATGCGGTGGAATTGAGGTGGCATGGCTGGGGGGTGGTCTCGAAGGGGAGGGAGTAGCCCCTTCGGACAATGTCCAAGACCCACCTGTCCGAGGTGATGGCACGCCAGTGGTGAAGGTGATGGCGGACCCTGCCCCTACTGGCGTGCTGTGCACCTGAAAGGAAGGACTAGGAGGGCTTGGAGGCCGCGGACGGGGCGGGGTTGGTGGCCTGACCCGCACGCTGGTTGCCTGACCCGCCACGGCGGGAGCCACGTCCTCGGCCACGCGAAGACGCTTGCTGCGCGGGCCGGTGGCTGGGCAGCGGACGTGACTGGGCGCCCCTTCCGTGGCCACGAAAGGGGCGAAAAGCAGAGGTTAGCGGAGCGCACAGCAGAAAGGCCCAGGGACTTGGCAGTAGCCCGTGAGTACTTAAACGCTCCAGCGCATGGTCTGCTTTGGTACCAAAGACCGACTCCATCAAAGGGCATGTCCATGAGTGTGTTTTGGACATCACCCGAGAAACCAGTCGTCCTCAGCCAGGCGTGGCGACGCAGCGCCACTGTTGTTGCAAGCGATCTGCCCAGCGAGTCGGCGGTATCAAGGCCACAACGGATGGTGTACTTTACCGCATCCCTTCCTTCCGCAATGGCGCGTGAAAGCAGTGTCTGGACCGCCTCAGGACACTGTGGGATTCGGTGGCGCTCGTTTTACCCCAGAGAGTGGGAGTATCGGCCCAAAAGGCAAGCAGTGTTCACGGACCGCAAGCCAGCACTGGAGGAAGAAAAGGCCTTCTTCCCAAATTGATCCAGGCGTTTGGATTCCCTATCCGGAGGGGCGGTAGGGAAGGCGGTTTGGGAGGCAGAGGCTTGGACAACCAAGCTCTCGGGGGTGGGATGTTGAGAGAGAAACATGGGGTCGCCCGGAGCAGGGCAATGGCGTCGGGCCACGTTCCTATCCACAGGAGCCCCTGTGGCGGGCTTGGACCAGGTGCCCAAAAGAACGTCAGAAAGTGCATCATTAAACTGCAGCAATGGCTCCGAGGAGGTAGCTGCCGGCTGAAGCACTTCCGTCAGGAGAGTTAGTCCTGACAGCCACTGTAGGCAATTGGAGGTGTAAGGCTCCAGCTGCTCTACGCAACACCGTTGCGAAATTTGCTCCCTCCTCCGTAGCCACGGAAGGAGGAGACAGCATGCCAGTGTCAGGGGAAGTGTCCAGACCACTGGCATCCCCAAGTTCCTCTGCCCAGTCCTGATCATAGTCGCACTGCTGTGTGAGAGGGTCATCCGACCCCTCCCACCTCTCCTGGTCCTCCTCAGGTTGAAAATGAGGAGGAGGGACGTCCGGGACCCAAGGTCTCATCGGCGCCGGCGTCGGGCGACGTCGCGTCCGGAGATAACTGGGGAACGACGCCGCGGCGTCAGGAACGGCACCGGCGACATCGGCGTGGTTAGGTCAACCGGCGTCGATGGGGGTTGCGGTACCACCGGAGCCGGGATCGAGGCCGAAGCCGGGGTCGGGAGCGAGGCTGGTGGGACAGGCAGCGCCGGGACCGGAGTCGTCGGCGGCGTTGGGGCAATCCCATTAGGGCCCGCGGGGCCCAAAGGCGCACCGGAGGGGCCTTGAGGCCCGAAGAGGCGGGCCATGGCCGACAGGAATTCCTGTGTCTCGGCCGGAGTCGCCCCCAAACCCGGGAAGGACGGGTAATGCGGGGGCGGCGCCACAGGCACATCCGGAGCCGGTGGGGCGGGGACGGTGCCGACAAGGGCCTCAGCCGAGTCGCGAGACCGGCGAGGCGAAGTCTTAGTGCGATGGTGCTTCTTAGACTTTTTGTGCTTCGACTTACCCGAGGAGTGCGAAGACTTGGACTCCGATGACGGGCGAGGACTCCGCGACCGGCCCCTCGACCTCTCCCGTGACCGGGGCTTGGTGCGGCGCGGAGCCGACTGCTGGACCTCGAGGAGCTTTCGAGACCACTCTCGCAAAGCCTTCGGGTGCAAGGCTCGGCAGTCGGAACACGACTTCGTGTCGTGGTCGCGGCCGAGACAGTAGAGACACTCTAAGTGCGGGTCTGTGATCGACATCATTCGACCACAGGCATCGCATGAAGCCGGGCATCCCTACCAACACCGTGAGCCGAGATGACTCGAAGTAAACAGTGAAAAATCACCAAAAAGTTAGTCAAAAAATGACTAGGGCACTGCTCTTCCCGGATCTGCGCTTACTGGCGCGGAAAAAAGAACTGACGTCAGCGCGCAGGGGCGGTGTCTAAGTACTGCCCGATACGTCATCCCGGCGCCGGACGCGGAGCCGCACGACGCCGCCTACCGACGCGCAAGGGTACTGCTACGCAAAAACTTTCCGGATCCAGCCTGACGCCTGGGGATATTCTAAGGTGAGGAATCTGTCACTAACGTGTCTCTTTCAGATATGTGTTTTTATGCATACTGCTAACCAAAACATTCTGGTTTTACTGTAAGTTATGCATACAAAATATATTTACCTATACAGGCCCAGTCAGTCTTTTTCATCCATTACTTTAGGTCAGTCAGATTTTTCTTCTTCTGCCCACTACAGCATGGGGCAATGGGTCAGCTTACTTCAGCCATTGGTTAACATGACTGAGTGACTGCATTTTGCTCTTTCACAACTAGTACATTCACACACAAAGTAGTTCCCTACAGTGCCAGGGACTCTGGCAATGTGCGCCTTTTCAGACTAAAAGAACTTACTTATCTTCAGTAACTATCTTTCTGTAAGATACGCTATCTAACCGCAGATCCCTCACCTTGTGAACATTCCTCAGGTGTAGACTTCATCCGGAAACTTTAAGGCAGTACTCCTGCGCACCAGTAGGTGCGTGCAGCTCCAAGCGGATGTAGTTCCACTTCGGAAGTGACTAGCAGAGCCACGTGTAAGCACCACTCGTGCGCACAGACGTCAATTGCTTTCTTTGGCATGTCCACACCAGCAGACGCAGAGCCCATCGGCAGATTAGCACGACCAGCTTGCATATTTCTAGATCGGGACGTTTTTAGATGGAAGAGGGTCTAGTTCACAGAATGGAGAGGCAGGAGGGTCGTTGAGGAATCTGTGATTAGATACACTATCCAACACAAAGATCATTACCGAAGGCAAGTCATTTGTTCTTCTAATGGATACTTGAAACCACAGATTACACAGTACCCTTCCAGATGGTGGGTCTGTGAACTAGCTCAGACCAAAAAGTCTTGCAGGACCGAGCACACAAAATGCGCTTATTGAAGGATTGGACTATCAAGGCAGCATTGCTTCGTGAAAGTTTGTACTGATGACCATGTAGCTGCAGGACAAATGTCTAAGACCCTGTGCTAGAGCAGTGGTAGCAGCCTCAGCACTAGAAGAATGAGCCCGTAAACCTTCTAGGAGACTGCTTCTTTGCCAGCACGTAGCAGATTTTTATGCAGGAAACAATCCATTGGTAGACTGCCCATATTTGCACTGCCTTGCCCCAAAGAAATCCAGAAAGAGCTGATGGTCTACCCAATGGTTTTTGGTGTCGTTCGTATAAAAGCTTAGTACCCTCTTAAGGGCAAACAATGAAGTCTCTCTTCCTCAGAGGGATGAGGTGGGACAAAGAATGTCAGAAGACCGTAACTTCACCTCTCCAGATGTCCTCCGCAGCCCAGAAGTAATGCATCCGTAACCACTGTCAAATCTGGGTTGGGTAAGGAGAGGGGGTCTGCCACTGAACCATTAACCGCCCAGAAGCCACTACTGTCTGCTCTGGCAAGGCAAAAAGTCTGCCGCTAGCAATTCTGGGTCGAGCAGCCACCATTGGAGACTGTTTGCCGTCTTCTCCGAAATCTAGATAAAATCTGACAAATTCCCCTGATGCCATGCCCATTGGAACTTTAGGTTCCACAGCAGAACCTGCATAAGCCATCTGGCATGTTTCACAGAGGCCAACAATACAGCAACCTCAGAGTCATCCACACTTAGATCCAGGACAGAGGCTAAAACATTGGGATCCTAACCATAAAGCCTGGACTCTCCCGCTCTGGGGAAAGGCAAAGAACCGCACCTTATTCAGAATTAAAGGGAGCATCTATAAAGGAGTCCGCTGTGACTTCGGCATGTTGATAGTGTTGATAGTCGCCTGCGGATCCTTGAAGCCCGAAGGCCTGCCAGAGGGAGCAGGTAAAGTACTGAAAATGTGGAGCATGGCCTCGGATTCATATGGGTGCAGTCATCGCAGGCCCTGGAATCATGCATTGGCTCCAAGCACCATAGCCATACTTTGTGAGGGTCTGTCACAGACATCTGTTTGCGACTGTCCCCATACGGCTTGAACTCTGTTGTCCAAGGATGTGACATTTTCTCTTGCATATTACACTGGTAAAACGGTCTTGAAAAGACCAAGAAGCAGCTCCGAATTCTAGTCTGCATGCAAAGAAAGAACGGAAACAATGTCAGCATGCATGGGAGGAGCTTATATGCAGCACGTCTCGAAATTTCCAGGGCGGAAGGACATCAGCACGGAACCATACAATGCTGCCAACAGGCGCACAGGAGTACGGCTTTCATTTTTCACAGTTCAGTCTGACTCCTGGGGAATATTCACAAGGTGAGGAATCTACAGTTAGAAGCACCCATCAAAAAAACTTAGCTTTTAGCCTGTGTTTTTTTATATTGGCAAGGGCCTAGCAGCTCTCCCAACAATAAGGTTTTACAAAAAACATTTTAAAGCAAAAATGCTGGCAGCCAACACCAGACCTATAAGCTTTGCCACTGCTTTTATTTTATTTTTTAAATTACCTCATAAAATGACAAACTGTCACTTAGTGAAGGTTGTGGAGCACAGAAGCTGAGAACCTTTTAGGGTTCAAATTGTGTAACATTTTTTCTCAAAGATGTGGTGGAGGAGTATTATGCAATTTCAAAATTAACATGAGGCACAATCAAGTATTTTATTATATGTATCAGTTTGCCCTGTAAAACAGTGAGACAAGGCGGGGAGCTACTCAGTCGGCAGCTTCTACAGTTCTCACTCATTTGAAAGCCATCAAAATTTGACTACAAATGAAGCATTAGTTAAGACAGTTATTACTGGACACTCCACCATAAATATTAACTTAAAGCTTGAACTAAACAAACTACATTGTAGAGAAACAAATAGCAATCCTTTCAAAAACAAAGGAGGAAGGGCACCTTAGATAACAGCTTTAATCAGAATAAACCAAAGGCCGAATCAAGAGTACAGATGCCATATGACGCTGTTGTAGGGCAACGAAAATACTTGGAGTACCCCTAGAAAATGAAGACACCTTTATCTGCACTCAGTGAATAAACACACAGAAAGAGAAACTCCAAAAGGGCAATAAGTGAGCTGAATATTCTACCACACGCACTGCATGCATTCCTCCACTGGAAAAGCACAACTCCTCGTGATGGACAAGGTGGCTCATCTGCATGTGAACTTAAGAGGACACTGGTGTCAATAAGCCAAATTCAGTTAAAACCACAAAGCGTGCTTGCATACATGGCTTTACCTCAACTCAAGTGTTGGCCTGTGCCACTGAATTTCCTAATGGACGGAAACACTTGAACTTCTTTTCTTTGTAGTGGACCGGATGAACTATGCGAGCTGGTGTGAGTGAGGGCCCAGTGTCCTTTAATAAAACTAGTCTTGCTACACAAGACTCATGCAGTAGTTTCCTCATTTGTCAGTTGTGACTAGTTTTGTTGCACTCACCTTTTTGGCCTTGCCGCCACCTTCACAAAGATCTTGGTAAAGACTCTTGGAAGTGAGTGAGTCCACAGGACAGCAAACAGACATGCTCCCCATCTACAAGAGAGAAACGCCATGTAGCAATTCCTGATGGGGATGTGGAAGTGTGCCTCCTGCGGAGCAAAAGTGACAAGTTCCCCATATCCAAGGCACGTGGGATCATAGCTAAAAGAATTTCGCACTATTCCTCTTAAAGATGTTTTCAGGCAGTACTAATCCAAAATCCTTGCCCTCCCAGAAAATATCTGGCACAGCATTCCCTTGTTGCACTTTTTGTGGGAAAACATTAATGGCTTACTTCAAAAAGCAAAAAAATAAGTTTCTCTTCAAAGAGAAGAAAAAGAGTTACTTACCTGTAACTTCAGTTATCCAGTATTGGTATCTTTCATAGATTCACATGCTTAGAATCATCCCCGCCGACGAGGTGGGAGTCTCACTGAGTACAATAAAATATATACATAATAGTCATAAAAAACATTACACAATAGGCTACTATGGACAGTAAAGTCACTACATTAGCCTATCTTAGTCCTTTTGCAAAAAGAACCAAACTTGGAACACAGCCAATCAGGCTGCAGCACCCTCTTAGAACACTCCACAGAGAGGCAAACCCTCAGATTTTCGTAGCACAAGTGACAGTAAGCATGTAATAGTAATAAGGTAAGCCTCTCCGGGAGGAGGGTGGATCGCATGTGAATCTATGAAAGATACCAATACTGGATAACTGAAGTTACAGGTAAGTAACTCGTTTTCTTATCCAGTATTGGGGTATCTTTCATAGATTCACATGCTTAGAATCAGAATAGTTAGCAGTAAAAAATCCTTAGTTATATAGTGGATGGTTGGTACCATAAGAAACACAATAGATACCTCGTAATACCAACATAGCAATGCAATATAACATTCTAACACTAACAAGGGAAGCATTATATACACAATATAATATATGAAAAACACAGTATCAAAACAGAAAAGAAACAATACACCTTGTATATGTTAACATGTAATGACATAATCACCTCCTTACAGAGGCTTACCTTATTTAAAAAGGTTTCGCAACACTGCTTGACCCACAGCCGATTCAGCGTCTGTCGCCAGATCGAGACAGTAATGCCGTGTAAAAGTGTGCACATTTTTCCAGGTCGCAGCACGGCAAATCTTCTCCAAAGGTACTCCGGCAAAAAGAGCAGTAGATGAGGACACCGCCCTTGTGGAGTGAGCCTTGGGTTTCACAGATAAAGGATGCCCAGCTTTAGTATGGCAGAATTGGATAGTAGATGCAATCCACCATGCAATAGTGGATTTTGTAACAGCTGATCCTGGCTTTTGACCACCATGAGAAATAAACAATTCATCAGATTTTCTGATGGACACAGTACGTGAAATATAGAATTTCAGACATCTTTTAACATCCAAGGTATGCAAAGTCCTTTCAGCAGAGGAAGACGGATTGGGAAAGAAAGAACGCAGTACAACAGGTTCATTAAGATGGAATGCAGAAGGAACTTTCGGAATAAACGTTGGATTAGTTCTGAGGAGAACATAATCATTGGTGAATTTCAAATAAGGTTGTTTGATAGTGAAAGCCTGAATTTCACTGACTCTCCGAGCAGAGGTGAGTGCCACTAAAAGAGCTGTTTTCCACGAGAGGTACTTGAGGTCAGCCTTGTGAACAGGCTCGAATGGATGCTTCATGAGCTGTTGTAACACCAGATTAAGCTTCCATTCTGGAGGAGGAGCTCTGATGGGTGGAAAGGTTCTGAAAAGCCCCTTTAAAAATTGTTTGATCAAGCGATTAGAGCAAAGGGATGCAGCTCCTACAGATCGTCTGTAGGTCGAGATGGCCGCTAAAATTTAGCTTAACAGATGCAATCAGAAGACCAGACTTAGATAATGAAAGAAGATAAGGAAGAACTTTATCTGGAGAACATCGTAAAGGATGTATATCTTTGTCACTGCACCAAGAACAGAATCGTTTCCATTTCAAAGCATAAGTCTTTAAAGTAGAAGGAGCTCTTGCCCTTGCAAGAATATCTCTACAATCCTGAGGTAAATCTATGTCCTTGAATTCTGTGAATCCAGAAACCATGCATGAAGATGTAATTGGACTGGACGAGGATGAAGAATCTGGCATTTGCTCATTGATAACAGGGTCGGAACTGCAGGAAGACGGTATGGTCTGCGTTTGGACAATAGGAGAAGCTCTGTAAACCAATGCTGACGCGGCTATCGCGGAGCAATGAGAATCATGCAGCATATGGTTCCATTTTTAGCTTGCGCAGAAGTCTTGGTAGCAACGGAAAGGGGGGAAATGCGTAAGCAAAGATCCCTGTCCATCTCATCATGAAGGCGTTCCCCCACGAGCCCTTCTCCGGTTCCCAACTGGCAAAGAACGGGCACTTCCGATTGATTTTGGAGGCAAAAAGATCTAGATTTGGTCTGCCCCACATCTGAAATATGTGATCCACCACTGATTGATCCAACTCCCATTCGTGACAGGACTTCGAAGTCCTGCTCAGAGTGTCTGCCAAAGTGTTGTGAATTCCCGGCAAATGTTCCACCTTGATCGTGATGTTGTGAGAAAGCAGCCATCCCCAAATGCTTTGAGCTTCTTGAGGCAATGTGTGAACGGGTACCTCCTTGCTTGTTTAAGTAATGCATGCAAGTGGTGTTGTCGGTTCTGATGAGAACTGTTGACCCTTGGGAGAAAAGACTGCATCGCCAGGAAAATGGCTCGAAGCTCTAGGAAATGGATATGCATTTTTGCCATCGCAGAGGACCACTTTCATCTTATGCAAAGATCTTGAAGGTGTGCGTCCCACCCCTCTAGGGAGGCATCTGTAGTCAGGATGAACTCCGGCACAGAAGGAAGGAAAGTTAGCCCGATTGAGACATCTTTGGAGCGCATCCACCAAAGCAGTGCTTCCCGCATAATTGGAGTTATTTTCACTAGGTCGTCGAACGACCCAGAGATCTGCAGCCATTGACTGTCTAGTTCCTCCTGGATCAGCCTCATCCTTAGACGGGTGTGAGGTACCAACAATATTGCTGAGGATAGTATTCCCAGGAATGATTTGATGATTCTCACGGACGCGAACCGTCTTCTTTGGAGGTCTGATGCCAGAGAAATCAGACGTGACTGCCTTTCTTTGGACAAGAATGCCTTGTCCTGGAAGGTATCCAGAACTGCCCCTAGAAATTGAATCCTTTGAGAAGGATAAAGAACCGATTTTTCGGTGTTGAGTGACAGCCCCAGGGATTGAAATAGTTGAAGACGTGGACGTTGCTCGAGAAGCCTTCTGAAAAGAAGGAGCCTTTATTAGCCAGTCGTCCAGATAAGGGAAAAGTTGTATGCCTTGAAGTCTGAGATGAGCTGCCACCGGGGCCAGGAATTTTGTAAAGACCCTCGGGCTGAACATAGACCGAAGGGAAGGACTTTGAATTGGAAATGAGCACCTGCCACAGTGAAACGAAGGAATTTCCGATGTTTGGGGTGAATGGGGATGTGGAAGTATGCATCCTGGAGATCCAATGTTGTCATGAAATCTGCATGGTCCAGAAGCTGAAGGATCTCTTGAAGCGTGACCATGCGAAAGGATTTCTTTTGAAGATACTTGTTCAGCTTTCTTAAATCCAGGATAGGTCTCCATTCCCCTGACTTTTTCTTTACTAGAAAAAAGCGGGAATAAAACCCTTTCCCCACCTGAGAGCGAGGCACTCTTTCTATCGCTCCTTTCAAGAGCATGGTTTTGCTTCCTTCCTGAGAACAGCAAGATGCGGAGGATGTTTCTTTAAAGGTGGATGAGGAGGAGGGATGCTGACAAATTCCAGGGTATGCCCAAATTTTATAATATCCACGACCCACTTGTCTGTGGTCAATCTTTTCCAATTGTTGAGATAAGATACATTTGGAATCCTGAAAATAAGGTGTGGCAGAGCTGCTGCAGGTGCTAGGAAGTCGTCACTGTTTTCTAGCAGAATCCCTGCCTTGTTGAGGCTGTCGTCTTCTATTCTGCTGTCTATAAGCGGCAGCTGGAGGGTTTCTGTAGGACTGCTGCTGTTGCTAGTTATATCTTCCCTGATAGCTTTGGGACTGGTATCTTTGATAGCTACCACGAAAGGAATAAGATCCTCTGCCCCTGGATCCTCGAAAAGGAGTTTTCCTATATTGTAAGGTGCCAAGTGCTCTGGCAGTGTCAGTATCTTTTTTGATGTTTAGCAGAGCCTCATCTATATGTTTGCCAAAAAGCATATCACCATCGAATGGCATGTCCAAAATCTTTGTTTGGACCTCAGGTCAAAAAGTGGTAGATTTCAACCACCCCTGACGTCCGAGGACTGCCGCTCCAGCTAGTTGACGAAAGCCTAAGGAGGCTAAGTCCATAGATATATCAATTACTTCGGATGCAGCCCTTTCTCCTTCAAGGAGAATTTTTCTTGCCTCCTGCTTCTTGTCATCAGGTAAGTAATCGAGATATGGAGCAATGTCCGACCATAGTTGGCGGTCATATCTCCCTAGAATCGCCAGGGAGTTTGTGGCACGAACTGAAGCACCCGCCATGGTGGTGAATCGCTTACCGATGTTATCAAGGCGCCTCCCATCCTTATCCGGCGGTGCTGTAACAGGAATGGATGAATTCCGAGACTTACGTTGAGCAGCCTGCGAAATAACAGAGTCCGGTCTAGGATGACCGGATAGGCAAGCAGGAGCATTATCTGGTGCTTTGTATTTTTTATCGATTCTAGGTAGAATCGCAGACACTGAAAATTGATTTTTCATTATTTTAGTACCTTCTTCCCAGATATGATCTATAATCGGGATAGAACGGACGGACTTCCTACTCTGGTCTTTAAAATATTAAAGGAAACAATCTGTTTGTTTCACAGATACAGGAAGATGAAACCGGGTTGCTGCCCTCTCCATAATTGCGTGAAAACCTCCAATATCTTCAGGAGGGGAATCTACTGCCTGAGGAACTGGCGAAGATGGCGTAGGAATCAAGTATTCATCCCATTCATCCACAGTCGTGGGCAAATTTGGTAGTTCCCCATCCTCTGCGACAGTATCGTCATCATCATCCTGGACTAAATGCTGCGCAGGTAAAACATCCTGAGGTTCATCAACAGGGACAGACGGACCTGCCATTTGCAAAACAGGAGGCGTAGTAGATTGTGTTGGAACAGGCGCTGCTGGTGGAAAACGTGCATGATAGTCCCTTAACATAGCAGTCAGGTCTTGCACCAAGGCAATAGGCATTTGCACCACAGGTTCCTGCTGGAAAGAAGTCTCTTGAGGACCTCGTAGTGACTCACAAGGCTCATAATATTCTTCCTCATCTTCTTCATCCTGATATTTGATCCTGAGTTGGGAAGGATTGCGTGATGGGCTAAAGCACAAGTTACTAACTTGTGTAACGATATATCTGTAAGAGACAGTAGTTAGTGACCGATTCCTTACCTTAGAATATCCCCAGGCGTCAGGCTGGAACCGGAAAGTTTTTGCGTAGCAGTACCCTTGCGCGTCGGTAGGCGGCGTCGTGCGGCTCCGCGTCAGTCGTCGGCAGTACTTAGACGCCGCCCCTGCGCTCTGACGTCAGTTCTGTACACGACTTTCCGCGCCAGGAACGCAGAGCCATGCAAGAAGCTGACATAGGTGTCTGAAAAATACTAGGGCCCTCAAAGGGATGTCCTTAACCCTAGAAATCAGTTCGCAGAACGGGGGATGGAGTGGGGCGGTAGGAATCTGTCACTAACTACTGTCTCTTACAGATATATCGTTACACAAGTTAGTAACTTGTGCATCTGAAAGAGACACGTTAGTGACAGATTACTTACCTTAGAATAGATACCCCAGCAATACCAACCCCGGTGGTGGGTCTGCGAACAGATTCAGACAAGGAAGTCCCGGAGGACAGAACGGCCAAAGAAGCCGTCCCTCCGTACCTGGCTGTCAAGGCAGTAATGTTTGGTAAACGTGTGCAGCGAGGCCCACGTAGCTGCCTGACATATATCCTGTAACGGAACACCGCGGCCTAAAGCCATGGTAGCAGCCGTTGCCCTGGTGGAATGGGCACGCAGCCCAACAGGAGGCTCCTTCTTAGCCAAAGAATAGCAGGCCTTGATACACAAGATGACCCAGCGGGAGATGGTCCTCTTGTGTACCGCCCGACCTTTTTTGGCGCCCACGTAGCCAACAAAGAGCTGGTCATCCACCCGGAACTGTTGTGTGCGGTTGATGTAAAAGGAAAGCGCATGTTTTGGGTCCAGACGGTGGAGCCTCTCTTCCTCTCTGGAAGGAGGCGGAAAGAAGTTGGGCAAAGTGATGGTCTGCCCAATGTGGAAGGCAGTAACCACCTTTGGCAAGAAGGACGGACGGGTCCTAAGAACAACCTTGTCTAGATGGACAGACAGAAAGGGAGGTTTGCATGATAGAGCCTGGAGCTCACTCACCCGCCGAGCGGAGGTGATGGCCACCAGAAAGGCAGTCTTCAGAGTAAGAAGACGAAGAGGACAGTTATGCAGAAAGTAAGAACCAAATTTAAGTCCCGCTGAGGCCTTATAAACGGAACAGGAGGAAAGAGGTGTGTAATGCCTTTAAGAAATGTGTTAACAACAGGGGACTTAAAAAGAGAGGGCTGATCAGGAAGCCTGAGGAAGGCCGAGATTGCACAAAGATAGCCCTTGATGGTACCCAGGGCAGAACCCTGTTGGGCCAGCGAAAGAAGGAACAGAAGAACCTCAGAAAGAGGGGTAGAAAGGGGATTCACAGCCTTTGCTGTGCACCATGCCACAAACTTGTTCCACCTGCAGGCGTATACCACCTTAGTGGAGGGACGCCTGGCTGCCAGAATCACATCACAAACTTCGGGAGGCAAGTCGAAAGGAATCAACTGCCGCCGCTCAATCTCCACGCAAGCAGGTGGAGACTGGACAGGTTCGGGTGGAGGACCGTCCCCTGCTGCTGCGACAGAAGATCCTCCCGAAGAGGCAGACCGATCGGGGGATCGACGCTCATACTGAGTAGCTCGGGATACCAAACTCTTCGAGCCCAGTACGGAGCCACAAGGATGACTTGGGCCCGGTCGCGCCGAATCTTCTTCAACACTCTGGGTAGAAGTGGTATAGGCGGAAAGGCGTACAACAGACCGCAACTCCACTCGCGACGAAAAGTGTCGCCGAGCGAGTGCCGCCTTGGAAATTCCAACGCACAGAACTGCTGACATTGCGCGTTCTCTTCGGTGGCGAACAGATCTAACCAAGGCTCTCCCCACTGCTGAAAGAGACCTTGCGCCACCTCGAAGTGAAGACGCCATTCGTGATCCATCATGCACCTGCGGCTGAGTTCGTCCGCCCTGGCGTTCAGGCAACCTGCCAGGTGTTGAACCATCAGGAACATGCCCTGATGTTCCAGCCATGTCCAGACGCGCAGAGCCTCCTGACAGAGGGTCCACGACCCCACCCCGCCTTGTTTGTTGCAGTACCACATGGCGGTGGTGTTGTCTGTGAACACCTGCACTACCTTCCCTTTGACAGAGGGAAGGAATGCCTTGAGTGCAAGTCGGATCGCCCGGAGCTCCAGAAGATTGATATGGAGCCGGGACTCCGCCGGAGACCAGAGGCCTCGGATCTCCGCCTCTCCCATGTGACCGCCCCATCCCAGAAGGGACGCGTCCGTCACAACTGTGTGCTCTGGCTGGGGAAGGGAGAGGGATCTGCCCATGACCCATTGCCGGTTCGAGAGCCACCACTGCAACTGTTTTGCAGTCCCCTCCGAGATCTGGACGTGATCGGACAGGTTGCCCTGGTGCTGCGCCCACTGGAACTTCAGGTCCCACTGCAGAGCCCGCATATGCCATCTGGCATGATTGACCAGCAGGATGCAGGAGGCCATGAGGCCCAGCAGCCTCAGGGTCATCCGTACCGAAACCCAGGATAAAGGCTGAAAGATCGGAATCATAGCCTGAATATCCCGGACTCGCCGTTCGGGAGGATAGGCCCGAAACTGCATCGTGTCCAGAACTGCTCCGATGAAAAGGAGCTGTGGAGAAGGAATCAGGTGCGACTTCGGCACGTTGATGGAGAACCCCAGTGAGTGCAGGAGCTCGGCCGTAGTCTGGAGGTGGGAGACGACTGCCTGGGACGAGCCCACCTTTAGCAGCCAGTCGTCGAGGTAGGGGAAGACTGGAACCCCTGCCCGGCGCAGATGAGCTGCGACCACCGCCATCACTTTCGTGAACACCCGAGGGGCGCTGGTAAGGCCAAAGGGGAGCACGGTGAACTGAAAATGCTCGAGGCCTACCGTGAACCGCAGGTAATGCCGATGGGCCGGCAGGACGGGGATGTGGAAATAAGCGTCCTGTAAGTCCAACGCTACCAACCAGTCTCCGTGGTCGAGGGCAGTCAAGACCTGAGCTAGGGTGAGCATCTTGAACTTCTCCTTCCGGAGGAAGCGATTGACGTTCCGGAGGTCCAAGATAGGACGCATGTCCTTGTCCTTCTTGGGCACCAGAAAGTAGTGGGAGTAGCAACCACGTCCTACTTCTGGGGTCGGAACATGCTCGATGGCCCTCTTGGCCAAGAGGGCCTTGACTTCCTTCTGCAGAAGCACCAAGTGATCCCCTGACATGCGGTGGAATTGAGGTGGCATGGCTGGGGGGGGGGGGGGGGGGGGGGTCTCGAAGGGGAGGGAGTAGCCCCTTCGGACAATGTCCAAGACCCACCTGTCCGAGGTGATGGCACGCCAGTGGTGAAGGTGATGGCGGACCCTGCCACCTACTGGCGTGCTGTGCACCTGAAAGGAAGGAATAGGAGGGCTTGGAGGCCGCGGACGGGTTTGGTGGCCTGACCCGCACGCTGGTTGCCTGACCCGCCACGGCCGGAGCCACGTCCTCGGCCACGCGAAGACGCTTGCTGCGCGTGCCGGTGGCTGGGCAGCGGACGTGACTGGGCGCCAAAGGGGCGAAAAGCAGAGGTTAGCGGAGGGCACACAGCAGAAAGGCCCAGGGACTTGGCAGTAGCCTGTGAGTCCTTAAAACGCTCCAGCGCATGGTCTGCTTTGGTACCAAAAAGACCGACTCCATCAAAGGGCATGTCCATGAGTGTGTTTTGGACATCTCCCGAGAAATCAGTTGTCCTCAGCCAGGCGTGGCGACGCAGCGCCACTGTCGTTGCAAGCGATCTGCCCAGCGAGTCGGCGATATCAAGGCCACAACGGATGGTGTACTTTGCCGCATCCCTTCCTTCCGCAATGGCACGGGAAAGCAGTGTCTGGACCTCCTCAGGACACTGGGGCAAAACGAGCGCCACCGAATCCCCCAGAGAGTGGGAGTATCGGCCCAAAAGGCAAGCGGTGTTGACGGACCGCAAGCCAGCACTGTAGGAAGAAAAGGCCTTCTTCCCAAATTGATCCAGGCGTTTGGATTCCCTATCCGGAGGGGCGGTAGGGAAGGCGGTTTGGGAGGCAGAGGCTTAGACAACCAAGCTCTCGAGGGTGGGATGTTGATGGCGTCGGGCCACGTTCCTATCCACAGGAGCCCCTGTGGCGGGCTTGGACCAGGTGCCCAAAAGAACGTCAGAAAGTGCATCATTAAACGGCAGCAATGGCTCCGAGGAGGTAGCTGCCGGCTGAAGCACTTCCGTCAGGAGGTTAGTCCTGACAGCCACTGTAGGCAATTGGAGGTGTAAGGCTCCAGCTGCTCTCACGCAACACCGTTGCGAGATTTGCTCCCTCCTCCGTAGCCACGGAAGGAGGAGACAGCATGCCAGTGTCAGGGAAGTGTCCAGACCACTGGCATCCCCAAGTTCCTCTGCCCAGTCCTGATCATAGTCACACTGCTGTGTGAGAGGGTCATCCGACCCCTCCCAGCTCTCCTGGTCCTCCTCAGGTTGAAAATAAGGAGGAGGAGGGACGTCCGGGACCCAAGGCCTCATCGGCGCCGGAACCGGCGTCGGGCGGCGTCGGTCCGACGCCGTGTCCGGATCCGGAGATAACTGGGAACGACGCCGCCCGGAGCCCCGGGCGGCGTCAGGAACGGCACCGGGGACATCGGCGGAGGCGTGGTTAGGTCAACCGGCGTCGAGGGGGGTTGCGGTACCACCGGAGCCGGGATCGAGGCCGGGGCCGAAGCCGGGAGCGAGGCTGGTGGGACAGGCGGCGCCGGGACCGGAGTCGTCGGTGGCGCCGGGGCAAACCCATTAGGGCCCGCGGGGCCCGAAGGCGCACCGGAGGGGCCTTGACCGACAGGAATTCCTGTATCTCGGCCGGAGTCGCCCCCAAACCCGGGAAGTACGGGTAATGCGGGGGCGGCGCCACAGGCACATCCGGAGCCGCGGGGACGGTGCCGACAGGGGCCTCAGCCGAGTCGCGAGACTGGCGAGGCGAAGTCTTAGAGCGATAGTGCTTTTTAGACTTTTTGTGCTTCGACTTACCCGAGGAGTGCGAAGACTTGGACTCCGATGACGGGCGAGGACTCCGCGACCGGCCCCTCGACCTCTCCCGTGACCGGGGCTTGGTGCGGCGCGGAGCCGACTGCCGGACCTCGAGGAGCTTTCGAGACCGCTCTCGCAAAGCCTTCGGGTGCAAGGCCCGGCAGTCGGAACACGACTTTGTGTTGTGGTCTCGGCCGAGACAGAAGAGACACTCCAGGTGCGGGTCTGTGATCGACATCATTCGACCACAGGCGTCGCATGGCTTGAAGCCGGGCATCCCTACCGACACCGTGGAGCCGAGATGACTCGAAGAAAACAGTGAAAAATCACAAAAAAGTTAGTAAAAAAAAAAAAATGACTAGGGCACTGCTCTTCCCGGATCTGCGCTTACTGGCGCGGAAAAAGAAGAACTGACGTCAGCGCGCAGGGGCGGCGTCTAAGTACTGCCCGCGACGTCATCCCGGCGGTCCCGACGCTGACGACGGACGCGGAGCCGCACGACGCCGCCTACCGACGCGCAAGGGTACTGCTACGGAAAAACTTTCCGGATCCAGCCTGACGCCTGGGGATATTCTAAGGTAAGGAATCTGTCACTAACTACTGTCTCTTTCAGATGTAGTTTTCAACCTTTCCAGCCAAACCAGCAATCTTCCTTCTCTGTCCTTCAAAGTCTTGGCAGGAAAGGTTCTGCAAATCCTGCAGTCTTTAACCTTGTGAGCTGGGTAAAGACAATAAATACATTGCTTGTGGGGATCCTCAAAATGTAGTCTCTTCTTCCCACATGAAGAACAAGGCAAAAACAAGCTTTTCTTTGAAGAATCAGACATAGCTACTCACAAAGTTCAACCAAAGGTGAAGGAAAAACTGAGCAGAGCTCAGGGAGACTCCCTGTCACATGACGTGCGGTAGAAAATCTGAGGGTTTGCCTCTCTGTGGAGTGTTCTAAGAGGGTGCTGCAGCTTGATTGGCTGTATTCCAAGTTTGGTTCTTTTTGCAAAAGGACTAAGATAGGCTAATGTAGTGACTTTACTGTCCATAGTAGCCTATTGTGTAATGTTTTTTATGACTATTGTATATATTTTATTGTACCGTGAGACTCCCACCTCGTCGGCGGGGATGATTCTAAGCATGTGAATCTATGAAAGATACCCCAATACTGGATAAGGCCGGATGTATTGTTAAAAAACTTTTTTTTTTTTTAAATTGAGAAGTTCAAGTAAATCACTGCCACAAACACAGGCTTGTGCTGTCCTCCAAATCAATTCCCACATCAGCCATGGTACCACTGGCTGTTTCTTAAGATCCATTACTAGTACTGGGCATTCGACCTCACCCCCTCAATTGCAACAGTATATCTGCTTCAAAGCAGGGACAGGCAGCTTAAATAAGTTACCTACCTTAGGTAATATTTTACAGGTGAATAGTCCATCTAACTGCAATGCCACATGCAAGACTGCAGCCTGATGTTCAACAGAAATTGCTCTTGCACACCCGCAGGTGGTGCAGTTGGCCTCCACGATAGCCTTGAACTGCCTCAGAAGTGATCGCGCAGCATCTGCAGATATGTGCCACCGCTGCACACTGTTTTGTTTTACACTGCTCCGTGCACTGAGATGCAGATAAATCTTGGCAAATTGGAGGTGAAAATGTCCTGTAACTAACTTGAGACCTTATCAACAGGTAAAGTAGACCACTCCACAGTACGGAGGAGAATGTATGGCAGTGAGGAATCTGCGGTTAGGTAGAGTAGCCACCAGAAAGAGCATTACCGAAGATTAGTAGTCTTCTTCAGATAGTTAATTCTAATCACGGATTACTCAATTTAGAATAGCGGCTCAATTGTTCCAGATCAACCTCCTGGAGCTTCTTGCCATCCAACTGGCTCTGATAACTGTTCTCTCATCCATCAAGGGAAGGTCTTTGCAGAACCACAACAGCCCCAAGGTACTGCAACAAGGATTATTGCGTGGGGTCTTGGATCCTGTGGTAGGACCCATTTCATCTTAAGAGATGGCTGGATTGTCATGGGATCTCCCTGGAAGCTCAGAACCCAGGCTGTGTTCTGTCTAAGGTTTTATATCCCTTCCACATGGGTCAGTCCTCTCTGCCTTTTTCTCTCCACCACATCCATCAAAAGTGAGAGCGACTCCACTAGCTTGACCGGGAGAGAGCCCTCAGTTTTTATAGTGTGCACAAAGTAATATCGAGTAGACCAGCTCTTCGTGTTTTGCTCATACCAAGAAAGAGAATGCAGTATGGAAAAGGAGACTGTACAGATGGATCGCCCCATGCACAAAGACATGCTATGCCTCGCCTTTGGAATAATCCCAGAAGGATCCCCTCTAAGCATAAGGGTTCACTCCACTTAAGCCAAAGCTGCCATGACTGCTTGGTGAGGTGCGTTCCCATCCTACACTTTTACCAGGCTGTGACAAAAGCATCCACTCAACAAGCACTACTGCTTCAACAGTAAAATCTGCAGTGAAGGCCATAATGCCTGCTCAGTTCTACATGCCTTTTTGGTAGGAGTTCACACCTCAGACCCTTCACTTTGAGGGAAGTACTGCTTGGGCATCTATTCTAATGGTGAGTAATATGCTATTAAAAGTATCCCTCAGAAGAACAAGTTAATGCTCTTTATGGTGTATACTTTAACTGCAGATTCCTACCACGCTCCCTCCCCTTCACGCGAAGCAGACTCCAGTTTCTGTTACAAAGATCCCAAGTTATTTTGGCACACAAACATCCAATTTGTCCTGATGGATCCGCATCTGAGGGTATTCTAAAGGACTGCCTGGGCAGTAGTGCATGGTGAATATATGCTGGGAATGCCATGTAATAGGCTTGCAGATGTCTAGGACAGGAACGCACGTAATCAACGCCGTTGAGGCAGCTTTGGCTCAAGTGAATAAGCTTGTAGGCCCGCATGGGGTAGCTTCTTGGCTACTGCAGGACTTTATGCACAGGACAATCCACCTGGACAGTGCCTGTTTCTGCACTGCCTTCCCTTTCATAACACCAGTAAAGCCAATTAACAGCTGATTGTCTACACGGTATTTCCATGTGCACTACATGTAAAAACTTATGGCTCTCCTTGGATGAATTCAATGGAGCCCTTCTTCCTCTTTTGAGGGGTTTGGCGGAGAATAAACAAAGCATGGAGGCTGACCTACGTGAAAGGGCAATACAAAGTTTATCAGAAAGGAAGCCTGGGTTCTCAGCACCAATTTGTCAGTAAAGAAAAAGTCTTGATGGAACGGATCCGTAGAGTAACTGTGCATGGGCTCGAACAGTGTGCACATCAGAAACGCAAGGACCAAGTTAAGGTCCAAACAGAAGCATAATGAAGTGCCTTGGCAGAAACGTGCTCAAACCTTTTTACAACTTCATAACAGGTGGCTTGAATAAAAAAGGTTGGTCAAACAAACATACAAAGGGCAAGAGGGTTAAAAATAAAACAGAACAGCTGATAAATTGGCCTTCAGAGGATCAAACTGATGGTCCCTACACCAGGCCAGATATTTCTCCAAATGCCCTGAAAAGATGAATGTAATTGAGGGGCACCAAGTCGAAAGAAACAACAACTTCAGCAGGTAAAGCGAAACTGCTGAGTTTTTGTCACTAAATTTCCAAGCATGGAGGTGTTGATTGTGGGGATTTGGGTGCAGGACCCTACCTTGTTGCTGAAACAGTGAGATTAAAAAACAAGGCACAGAGAGGTAGAATGACTGGAGGGCCAAGGCTCAGGTTGTGGAACCATACTCTCATGCCCCAATCCGACTTCTATCAGAACTTGAGGCAGTAGAGGCAACAGTGGAAATGCAAACAGAAGTCCTGTGCTCCACTGAAGGTGGATTGTGCCCTTCAGGAGCCCTGCTGTTGAGAACTTCAGCGTCCATAAATTTCGACATGACAAGGGGACGCCCCACTGGTCAAAACCACTCGTTGGCAATAGGTTATACTCCGCCAGTAGCCTCTACATTTTTTGTATTGTTGGAGAAACTAGTGGGCTAGGAAAAGCAAGCCTTGGGAAGGGGCTATAAAGCTGCTGTCTTAAAAACATTCTCGCATTGAGTCGGCCTTTTCTCCAAAGTGTTTAGATCAATCAAAGTAGCATGTCCATTAAAGATGCCTGAATGTCACTTGAAAACCCATTAGCTCTTATCCATGCCTGATCACGACACTGAAGCCCATGGCACACCCCACACTGTCCACTGTGTCAAGGCCAGTCCTCAACACATTCCACAGCATGCGGTCTGTCCTAAACTATTTGGCCAAAGGCTGTCCTGAATTTAGCAGAGACCGCTGGAGAAATCTCGCAGGCCATGTACCAAATAGTGCATATGATGGCCCAGTAGACAGTCCTCACTTAGTTTTTTAGCACTGGGACACTCTTGAGAATAAATCATGCCATTCATTCATTCATTCATTCAACGAAGGGTCAAACTGGAGAAGAAAAATATTCTTTTGACAAAAGCATCAAAAGATTGCCTATCTAGCAGCACAGAAAGGGAACATATTAGGGTTGACCTTGCTTGTGGATGCCTGGACAACTAAGCTTTTTGAGGTCTAAGTTTGGGTGAGAAAGGCCATGTCAACAGGAGTTGGCTGATGTAGTCTAGCCATTGATCTGAGGGAGCAAAGCACAGCTTTGTCCAAGCAGCCATTAAAGTATTTGCTAGGGCCTCACTTAAAAGCAGCAATGGCTCGGAGGCTCTGATGTGGAAGGCCCAAGCTATAAGGTTTCCGTCAACAAGTCTACTTTTGTTTCGACCACTGCATAGGAGGCACTTTCCACTGTGGGTGGATCTAGTAGAGGTTCTAGTTCAGTCCACCAGCAAGGAACTGGGAAAAGGTCCAGCACCGTCATTGGCGCCAGAGAAAGACATGCAAGCTGAAATGCGACTGGTGGCCACTGTGGCTCTGTGAGGTCTGATGACACTCTAGAGTAAGCCGGCATTGACTTGAAGATCGGCAGAACAGCCTCTTTAAAGTCCTCCATCTGCAGTGGGGTTAATGTTGGCCTGGGGAACCAGCGCCGAGCTGGGACCAGCCTCAGACTGAGTTCAGAGTCGGAAGACACCTGCGGAGTCAGGCTTTTGGAATGCCCACTGTGAGGCCTCTACTCTGTTCTGGAGTGGAGAGAGGCATGCGAATCTCGTTTAGCCTTCTTACTCATATGGAGTGACTTGGACCTACTGGAACAATTGGACCAAGAACAGGACTTCAGTGGGACTTCTTGGTCGGTGAATTGTGTAGGGTAATGGCGCTCCTGGGAAATACGCAGTGAGTATATACTAGTGTACAATTATGATTGCGGTGCATAAGAGTGGGGAGAGACACCCTACTCCCCAAAGTATGGATAACCACTGATAAACCAAAACAGTCCCTTGCACACGCCGACAGTATATATTATGTATCATTGACAATAATGAAAAAAACCACTCTTGTTCCTCCGTTGAAACAGTCACTTCAGTATAATCTTGAGATCCTTAGCCAACACGTGTTTAGTCGCGCTTAATTGTTGTGCGCAGCGACTTCTTCAGGGCTCTAATCTCTTGTATTTCAGACCCGGAATGGGTTCTAGTACTCCAGTGATATTTGCACAGTATAGGGCAACAGTGATTACTGTGTCCAAGATTTAGTGTATTCCAGAATTCTTTTCTTAAGTGTGGATCTTGTGTGTATAAGTCATAAATCCATCATGAAGAATGACGACGTGGTATAGTAGACCCACTCTTTGGGGGCTAAGTGAGTCCCTCTTGGCAGCGACCAAGTCTTTGCTGGCGTAAACGCAAACCCTCTGTTCAGTAGCAGGGCTGCCTCCGGCGTGTCCAAGAACAGGACTTGGCGCAGGAAAGAACCCATGATTTGGAGCAGGAATGGACGTCTGTCAGGCGCGACCTATTCCTATGTTCCGTAAAGTGTTTAGCTTCCCACTCACTGATCGCTTTTGGTTGCATCAGGGCATTCTTGTTGCACAACTTTAAATCGTGACTGGAACATAGGCACCACAAACTAGCATCATGCAGACCTATGACAGAATGGTGCTGAGGGGCGAGACATTTTTCCTGGCACACCATCAGTTGTTGAAATTGGCACGGTTACAACTGAGGAAGTTAAGAGTGGAGCTCTGAATCCAAATTGAAGTGAGCAGAAAGAAAGGAACTCCTGTCAGCACGCAGTAGTGGTACCTATATCAACTCTATGCTGCCACTTCAGAGGCAGGGGGAGGCCTTCGTAGAGACAATCTGCACCACCTGCCAGCATGCAGGAGGAATTGCTGTTAAAAATCCGAAACCAGCCTCTGGCTTGGGATTACTCTATAGGTTAGGAATCTTCCATTAGAAGTATTCATCAGAAATGATTGTTATGTTAGTCCAGGCTTGGCCTATGCCTCTTTCATGAATCCTCTTTTACCTCGTGCTTCAACCATGGAGATTAGTGTGATAGGCTTCCTGAGCTGATAGGAGAAAATACAGACCAGTGAATCCTAGAGAGCAATAACTTGGGGTACTTGCTCCCCTTCTTCAGATCTCTCCGATTCTCCCTCAAGCATAGCTCACTCGCTAACTGTGGTAAAAGTGCTTCTCATCAATAGATGAGTCAAGTATTGCTACTTGAATATGCTGGGAGAACTGTGAGCTATGCGTCCCACGAGACAATTCGAGGTGCAACTGCATCATATGTCCAGTCTGTGAGCAAGAAATGTTTGCAACCCCCCAAAATGTCTGTAAAGAGGGTCTGTTGAATGTTAAGGGGCATTTGCATCCATGCGTCCCAAAAATTGTGGCTGCATTGTACCATACAGCAGGTATTGTTCAAAGCTATAATGAAATGAAAGATCAAAGACATTGCAACATAAAGGTACACCCCTGAACATCACGGGACACCAAAATTCTCCCAGATAAGCAAATAAATAAAGCTATATTTGTCCAACCGCACACAAAGGCGTGTAGGTATAAGCCCTGGAGAATATCTCCTACTCTTTGGCACAGCAATGCAATAAGATAAAAGTACTAATCTAGTAATCACACACTTTACTCACAATTTACACAAATATGTTTCAAATAGTAAACGCATGTAGCTATCAAATTGCTGTGTATTAACGCATACAACAAGCTAACAAATTTTAATGATTGAATTATATCTTGTTTTATTGTACTGGATGTAAGTTACAACACCACATAGAACAGGCAACAAAAGCATTGTCCGGGGTGAAAAGAATTCTCACAATTATTAACCTCTTGGCGATCACCCCTGCTGCAGCACAAGAATTCATGATCTTACTCGTTGAACCCTCTAAGATTGACATAGGCATGGCACTAGTCAAAGACCTGAAGACTTTAGAATCCACGCTAGAAACTGTACTGGAAAGGATGCAAGACATATCGCATGTAAAAACTTGCACCTTTTGATGCTCCACATCTTGTATGCATCTTTTATTGACAACCTACCAAATAGAGGAGCCATTTGCAGTGGGGGTGTACAGCCGGGGTTGAAAAGGATTCTCAACCTAACTACCCTCTGAGGGGTTGTCACTGCCACTGTACAAGAATTTATGACATCCCTTGTCACAGAAAACATCTAACGCGAAGGTTGTCACATCACTAGTCAAAGATGTGAAGACTGTGAATCCAGACTCATGCTGGAAACTGTACTGATAGAATATCTACAGGAGTGCAGGGTGCTTTTGCTGGTTTGGAGAATGAGACTTTCTCTATCAAAGATGGCAGAGGTGTACAATGTCTAGGCCCAGCACGATAGACAGAATATAAATAGCTGAAACCAGATTCTTGTTGCCTGGCAACTGTGCGTCTTGTTTGGCTTCTTTGCTGCACAGGCTCACACCTGGCTTACCCCTGTGTGCATGTTGGTTGTTTTTTGGACACTCTTCTGTTATGTCACATCTTACCTCCCGGCCTCTTCAGCCGGTTTACAATTACTGTACTTTATAACATTCTGTTGCTTCATTTTGCTGCTCCTTCCTGGGTCCACTATGGGTCATACTCACAATGTGGACAAAGAATCTCCTCTTGCCTACAGTGGTGAGTGCATATATTAACATGTTCACGTACTGTTGCTTAATATACAAACCTATATTAAACTTAAGTGTTTTACAATAGGTGGTGGACTTGCCTCAGAGGGAATTTTGGAACATTCTGGAACACAGTCCGTTACTGTGTGTCTGTCCTGGGATCTTACACAGAGGACTTGTTATTATACTGCATGCTTGTATTCAGGCTCAAGGGTGACCACAGGCTCGGCATTGGCATCCACCATATGCAATCCTGATACCCATACTCTTGTTACCAAGTACAATTTATGAAGTAACATGCTACCCATCCACCAAAATGTACATCATGGCCTAGCCATAGAGTTGAAGCACAAGTTACTAACTTGTGTAACGATATATCTGTAAGACAGTAGTTAGTGATAGATTCCTTACCTTAGAATATCCCCAGGCGTCAGGCTGGATCCGGAAAGTTTTGCGTAGCAGTACCCTTGCGCGTCGGTAGGCGGCGTCGTGCGGCTCCGCGTCAGTCGTCGGCGTCGTGATCGCCGGGATGACGTCGCGGGCAGTACTTAGACGCCGCCCCTGCGCGCTGACGTCAGTTCTGTACACGACTTTCCGCGCCAGGAACGCAGAGCCATGCAAGAAGCTGACACAGGTGTCTGAAAAATACTAGGGCCCTGAAAGGGATGTCCTTAACCCTAGAAATCAGTTCGCAGAACGGGGAGGATGGGTGGGGCGGTAGGAATCTATCACTAACTACTGTCTCTTACAGATATATCGTTACACAAGTTAGTAACTTGTGCATCTGAAAGAGACACGTTAGTGATAGATTCCTTACCTTAGAATAGATACCCCAGCAATACCAACCCCGGTGGTGGGTCTGCGAACAAAGATCAGACAAGGAAGTCCTGGAGGACAGAACGGCCAAAGAAGCCGTCCCTCCGGACCTGACTGTCAAGGCAGTAATGCTTAGTAAACGTGTGCAGCGAGGCCCACGTAGCTGCCTGACAGATAACCGGCAGCGGAACACCGCGGCCCAAGGCCGTGGTAGCAGCCGTTGCCCTGGTGGAATGGGCACGCAGCCCAACAGGAGGCTCCTTCTTAGCCAAAGAATAGCAGGTCTTGATGCACAAGGTAACCCAGCGGGAGATGGTCCTCTTGTGCACCGCCCGACCTTTTTGGGCGCCCACGTAGCCAACAAAGAGCTGGTCATCCACCCGGAAGTGTTTTGTGCGGTCGATATAGAAGGAGAGCGCACGTTTTGGGTCCAGACGGTGGAGCCTCTCTTCCTCTCTGGAAGGATGCGGAGGCGGAAAGAAGGTGGGCAAAGTGATGGTCTGCCCAATGTGGAAAGCAGTAACCACCTTTGGCAAGAAGGACGGACGCGTCCGAAGAACAACCTTGTCTGGATGAACAGACAGAAAGGGAGGTTTGCAAGAAAGAGCCTGGAGCTCACTCACCCGCCGAGCGGAGGTGATGGCCACCAGAAAGGCTGCCTTTAGAGTCAGAAGACGAAGAGGACAGTTATGCAGAGGCTCAAAGGGAGCGCACATTAAAAGGTAAGAACCAAGTTCAAGTCCCACTGAGGCATTACAAACGGAACAGGAGGGAAGAGGTGAGTAATGCCTTTTAAGAACCTGTTAACAACAGGGGACTTGAAAAGGAGGGCTGATCAGGGAGCCTGAGGAAGGCCGAGATAGCACAAAGATAACCCTTGATGGTACCCAGGGCAGAACCCTGTTGGGCCAGAGAGAGAAGGAACAGAAGGACCTCAGAAAGAGGGGCAGAAAGGGGATCCACAGCCTTTGCTGTGCACCATGCCACAAATTTGTTCCACCTGCAGGCGTATACCACCTTAGTGGAGGGACGCCTGGCTGCCAGAATCACATCACAAACTTCGGGAGGCAAGTCGAAAGGAATCAACTGCCGCCGCTCAATCTCCACGCAAGCAGGTGTAGACTGGACAGGTTCGGGTGGAGGACCGTCCCCTGCTGCTGCGACAGAAGATCCTCCCGAAGAGGCAGACGGATCGGGGGATCTATGCTCATATTGAGTAGCTCGGGATACCAAACTCTTCGAGCCCAGTCCGGAGCCACAAGAATGACTTGGGCCCGGTCGTGCCGAATCTTCTTCAACACTCTGGGTAGAAGTGGTATAGGCGGAAAGGCGTACAACAGACCGCAACTCCACTCGCGACGAAAAGCGTCGCCGAGCGAGTGCCGCCTTGGAAATTCCAACGCGCAGAACTGATGACATTGCGCGTTCTCTTCGGTGGCGAATAGATCTAACCAAGGCTCTCCCCACTGTAGAAAGAGTCCTTGCGCCACTTCCGAGTGAAGACGCCATTCGTGATCCATCATGCACCTGCGGCTGGAGTTCGTCCGCCCTGGCGTTCAGAGAACCTGCCAGGTGTTGAACCATCAGGAACATGCCCTGATGTTCCAGCCATGTCCAGAGGCGCAGAGCCTCCTGACAAAGGGTCCAAGACCCCACCCCGCCCTGTTTGTTGCAGTACCACATGGCGGTGGTGTTGTCTGTGAACACCTGCACTACCTTCCCTTTGACAGAGGGAAGGAATGCCTTGAGTGCAAGCCGGATCGCCCGGAGCTCCAGAAGGTTGATATGGAGCCGGGACTCCGCCGGAGACCAGAGGCCTCTGATCTCCGCCTCTCCCAAGTGACCGCCCCATCCCAGAAGGGACGCGTCCGTCACAACTGTATGCTCTGGCTGGGGAAGGGAGAGGGATCTGCCCATGACCCATTGCCGGTTCGAGAGCCACCACTGCAACTGTTTTGCAGTCCCCTCCGAGATCTGGACGTGATCGGACAGGTTGCCCTGGTGCTGCGCCCACTGGAACTTCAGGTCCCACTGCAGAGCCCGCATATGCCATCTGGCATGATTGACCAGCAGGATGCAGGAGGCCATGAGGCCCAGCAGCCTCAGGGTCATCCTTACCGAAACCCAGGATAAAGGCCGAAAGATCGGAATCATAGCCTGAATATCCCGGACTCGCCGTTCGGGAGGATAGGCCCGAAACTGCGTCGTGTCCAGAACTGCTCCGATGAAAAGGAGCTGTGGAGAAGGAATCAGATGCGACTTCGGCACATTGATGGAGAACCCCAGCGAGTGCAGGAGTTCGGCCGTAGTCTGGAGGTGGGAGAGGACTGCCTGGGACGAGCCCGCCTTCAGCAGCCAGTCGTCGAGGTAGGGGAAGACTGAAACCCCTGCCCGGCGCAGATGAGCCGCGACCACCGCCATCACTTTCGTGAACACCCGAGGGGGCACTTGTAAGGCCAAAGGGGAGCACGGTGAACTGAAAATGCTCGTGGCCTACCGTGAACCGAAGGTAACGCCGGTGGGCCGGCAGGACGGGGATGTGGAAATATGCGTCCTGCAAGTCCAACGCTACCAACCAGTCTCCAGGGTCGAGGGCAGTCAAGACCTGAGCTAGGGTGAGCATCTTGAACTTCTCCTTCCGGAGGAAGCGATTGACGTTCCGGAGGTCCAAGATAGGACGCATGTCCTCCTTGTCCTTTTTGGGCACCAGAAAGTAGTGGGAGTAGCAACCACGCCCTACTTCTGGGGTCGGAACATGCTCGATGGCCCTCTTGGTCAAGAGGGCCGTGACTTCCTTCTGTAGAAGCACCAAGTGATCCCCTGACATGCGGTGGAGTTGAGGTGGCATGGCTGGGGGGTGGTCTCGAAGGGGAGGGAGTAGCCCCTTCGGACAATGTCCACGACCCACCTGTCCGAGGTGATGGTGCGCCAGTGGGGAAGGTGATGGCGGACCCTGCCCCCTACTGGCGTGCCGTGCACCTGAAAGGAGGGACTAGGAGGGCTTGGAGGCCGCGGACGGAGTTGGAGGTGGTGGCCTGACCCGCACGCTGGTTGCCCGATCCGCCACGGCAAAATCCACGTCCTCGGCCACGCGAAGACGCCTGCTGCGCGGGCCGGTGGCTGGGCTGCTGACGTGAAGGGGCGCCCCTACCGTGGCCACGATAGGGGCGAAAAGCAGAAGGCAGCGGAGGGCGTGTAGCAGAAAGGCCCAGGGACTTGGCAGTAGCCCGTGAGTCCTTAAAGCGCTCCAACGCATGGTCTGCTTTGGACCCAAAAGACCGACTCCATCAAAGGGCATGTCCATGAGAGTATTCTGGACATCCCCTGAAAAACCAGTGGTTCTCAGCCAGGCGTGGCGGCGGAGCGCCACCGTCGTTGCAATCGACCTGCCCAGCGAGTCGGCGGTGTCAAGGCCACAACGGATAGTGTATTTGGCCGCATCCCTTCCTTCCGCAATGGCGCGGGAAAGCAGTGCCTGGACCTCCTCAGGGCACTGGGGCAAAACATCCGCCACCGAATCCCACAGAGAGTGGGTATAGCGGCCCAAAAGACAAGCGGTGTTAACGGACCGCAAGCCAGCACTGGAGGAAGAAAAACCTTTCTTCCCAAACTGATCCAGGCGTTTGGATTCCCTATCCGGAGGAGCGGTAGGGAAGGCGGTTTGGGAAGCGGAGGCTTGGACAACCAAGCTCTCAGGAGTGGGGTGGACAGAAAGAAACAGGGGGTCGCCCGGAGCTGGGCGATGGCGTCGTGACACGTTCCGATCCACAGGAGCCCCTGTGTTGGGCTTGGACCAGGCGCCCAAAGAACGTCTGTGAGGGCGTCGTTAAGCGGCAGCACAGTCTCCGTAGAGGAGGCTGCCGGCTGAAGCACCTCTGTCAAGATGTTAGGCTTGACCGTCAAAGTAGGGAGCTGGAGACGTAAGGCCCCAGCAGCCCTACGCAACACCGTACCAAAATTGGCCCCCTCCTCCGTAGCCACGGGAGGAGACAGCATGCCAGTGTCAGGAGAAGTATCCAGACCACTGGCCTCCCCTAGACTCTCTGTCCAGTCCTCATCATACTGACAGTTGCGAGTCAGAGGGTCATCAGACCCCTCCCAGTCCTCCTGGTCCTCCTCTGGTTCAAAATAAGGAGGAGGAGGGACATTTGGGACCCAAGGGCCCATCGGCGCCGGAGCCGGCGTCGGCGGCGTCGCTCCGGGTCCATGTCCGGAGCCGGAAGGAACTGGGGGACGACGCCGCCCGGAGCCCAGGGCGGCGTCGAGAACGGCACCGGAGACATCGGCGCCGGCGGAGGTGTCGTGAGGTCGACCGGCGTCGATGGGGGTTGTGGAGCCGGGATCGAGGCCGGGGCCGAAGCCGGAGCCGGGATCGAGGCTGGAGTCCCGGGCGACGCCGGGGCCGGAGCCGCCGGCGGCGCCGGAGCAGCCCCATCAGGGCCCGCGGGGCCCGAAGGCGCACCGGAGGGGCCTGAAGGCCCGAAGAGGCGGGCCATGGCCGACAGGAACTCCTGTACCTTGGCCGGATCCGCCCCCGAACCCGGGAAGGGCGGGTAGGACGGGGGCGACTCCACAGGCAAGTCCGGGGCCGCGGGGGCGGGGACGGTGCCGGGAGGGGCCTCAGCCGAGTCGCGAGACCGGCGGGCGAAGTCCGAGAGCGACGATGCTTCTTGGACTTCTTGTGCTTAGACTTACCGGACGAAGAAGACTTCGACGCCGACGACCGGTGTGCACTCCGCGAGCGACCCCTGGACCTCTCACGCGACCGGGGCCTCCGTGGAGCCGAATGCCGGGCCTCGAGGAGCTTTCGAGACCGCTCTCGCAAAGCTTTCGGGTTGAGGGCCTGGCATTCGGGACAAGACTCGGTGTCGTGGCCTCGGCCGAGGCAGAAGAGACACTCCCAATGCGGGTCGGTGACGGACATCATCCGCGCACAGGCGCCGCATCGCTTGAAGCCGGGCATCCCTACGACACCTTAAAGATGGAAAAAACAGTGAAAAAATCACCAAAAAGTATGGTCAAAAATTGACCAGGGCACTGCTCTTCCCGGATCTGCGCTTGCTGGCGCGGAAAAGAAGAACTGACGTCAGCGCGCAGGGGCGGCGTCTAAGTACTGCCCGCGACGTCATCCCGGCGATCACGACGCCCGGCGACGGACGCGGAGCCGCACGACGCCGCCTACCGACGCGCAAGGGTACTGCTACGCAAAACTTTCCGGATCCAGCCTGACGCCTGGGGATATTCTAAGGTAAGGAATCTATCACTAACGTGTCTCTTTCAGATCCATTCAATCAGTGTAAATGTATTGCAATACAATATGGTGTTCGCTTAGGACACCGGTGCGTAACCTGTGATCCGTGGATCCCTGGGGGTCCAAAACAGTTTAGAAGATTAATTGGCATAAGTAGATTAATAAGGAACAGTTTCTTACCTGTAACTCCAGTTCTCTCGTAGGGGTATTTCCATGATAAGTCATAAGCACTTGAATAGTCCCGGCCACGTGCAGGGACCCCGGAGCACTTCTTTAGATATAATCTTCTTAAGTGGGATTTTTTCGCCTTTCTTCAGGAAGGTCTGCAAAGACACTTAAGAGATAGAGAGACAATAATGGAGTCTAAATAAATAGGCTACACTGGCCGTATCTTCATCTTGAAGGGAAAAAAGGGAGCCAGTATACTAGATTTTGTATAATTTTTGAAGTGTTTTACACAGAAGAATCCCTCTCACAAAACTCCTTTTTTTCATGATGGAGATGAAAGGAGAGGACAAAATAGCCCCACAGGCTGCCATTATAGGTCTTAAAAATAGAAGCTGTGCCTTTAAGAATCCAGAGACCACCAGTATCCCATCATGCACAGCTAGTGGCAGTTACTTCAGTTCTTTTTGAGGGCGATGAGAAGTGAAAGCATGTTCTGTGTTATGGATCCCTCGGTCTATTCCACCGGGGAGGGTTTATGACTTATCATGGAAATACCACTACGAGAGAACTGGAGTTACAGGTAAGAAACTGTTTCTTCTCTCGTAGGGGATTTCCATGTATAGTCATTAGCACTTGAATAGACTAGCAAGCCCATCCCTATAGAACGCGGTGGAAGAGACAAAGAAAAAATGATATTTAGATTTAAGCAAATAGGTTCCGAAGGGAAGCCTGCCCTACTTGAGCATCTGCCTTGGCATCCGAGTCCAGGCAGTAGTGTTTAGTGAATGTATGAACTGATTTCCAGGTAGCAGCCTTGCATATCTCTGCAATGGGTATATTACGAAGCAAAGCCGCAGTAGCTGCCTTCCCTCTGGTTGAGTGAGCTTTAGGCTTACTGGCCAGAGATTTATTAGCTTTTTGGTAACAGAATAAGATGCAGGAAACAATCCATCTGGAGATGGACTGCTTGGAAGTCGCTAGACCTGTACAGAGGGAGCCATAGTTTACAAATAACTGGTCAGATCTCCGTAGATCCTTAGTTTTATCCAGATAGAATTTTAAAACCCTTCTAACATCCAGGGAATGAAGAGATTTCTCCGCTGGAGTAGATGGATGCTGGAAAAAGGTAGGTAAAGAAATAGTCTGGTTTATATGAAAATCTGAAACTACCTTAGAGAAGAATTTCAGATGAGTCCTCATGACTACTTTAGATGCATGAAAAACTGTGTATGGCTCTTGACTGCAAAGTGCCTGGATTTCACTAACCCTGCTGGCTGAAGTAATAGCCACAAGGAAAGCCGTCTTCCAAGGCAGATGCTGAAAAAACGCCTTATGTATGGGTTCAAAAGGTTCCTGCATAAGACGAGAGAGGATCACATTAAGCTCCCAAGGAGGAGAAAGACTTCTAATGGGAGGAAAAACCTTCTTCAAACCCTCCAGAAAATCTCTGATTACAGGAATTCTGAAAAAGGAAGTTTGTGAAGGGCATTTCCTGTAGGCAGTTAGGGCTGCTAAGTGAACCCTAATAGAAGAAGATTGAAGGCCGGATTGTGCCAGATGGAGCAAATATGGAAGGATGACCTCTTCCTGGCAAGAGCTAGGATCCTCATTCTTCGATGAGCACCAAACAGAATCTCTTCCATTTATGAGCATAAGTGGAACGTGTGGACGGCCGCTTTGCTTCCTTGAGGATGTACATGCAGCTCTGAGGTAAATTCAAGTGTCCAAACTGTACTAGCTCAGGAGCCATGCTGCCAAATTCAAAGAGGAGAGGTTAGGGTGCACCATCTGGCCTCTGAACCTCGTTCGTAGGTCTGATCTCCATGTAAGCCTAAAATGTGGACGGATAGACCGGTGAAGGAGGTCCGTGAACCACCACTGACGTGGCCACTCCGGGGCTAAGAGTATCATTTTGGCCCGTTACTGCGATAGCTTGATAAGGACTGCCGGGTTTACGGGAACTGGAGGAAAGGTATAGAGAAATCTGCCTGACCAGTTGATCCATAGGGCATTCCCCAGGGTTCCCGGTTGGTAGTAACTCGACGCGAAGCTTTGGCATTTGCTGTTTTCTGCAGTGGCGAACAAGTCGACCTCCGGAGTACCCCATCTTCCGAAGATATCGTGGACCACGTCGTTGTTTAAGACCCACTCGTGGTTTTCCTGGAGGAGCCTGCTGAGAGAGTCGGCCTGAGCATTCTCAACACCTGGGAGGTGAATTGCTGTTATGGTCAAGTTTCTGGCCAGAAGCCACTTTCAGATCGTCTGTGCTTCCCGAGATAATGGTCCGGACCTCGAGCCTCCCTGCTTGTTGAGGTAGTACATTGCTGTTGTATTGTCCGTCTGGACAAGCAGGGAGTTGGAGCAGAGTGATGGCCGACAGGCTTTCAGCGCCATATGAACTGATACGGTAAGTGGATTCTGTGTGTGACCATTTGCCCTGAATTTGAGGTTGACCTGTGTGGGCTCCCCATCCCTGGAGAGAGGCATCCGTGACTATGTTCTGAACAGGTATCTCCTTCTGGAAAGGGATCCCTCATAGGCGGGATAGGAGATTGGCGGGATAGGCGGGATAGCACCACCATTTGATGGACCGGAGGGCATTCTGAGACAATTGAATCTGGTCTTCCCAATCTCCTGTTCGCTGGTCCCATTGGTCTACGAGGCATTCCTGCAGGGGTCTCATGTGGAGACGTGCATTCGGTGTGAGGAATATGCAGGATGCCATCGAGCCCAGGAGCGAGGAGACCTTCATCACGGTTGGGTGAGACATTGCCATGAGAGCCTGAGCATTTCGAAGGATCGATAAGCGTCCCTCCTCCAAAAGACACACGTTTGCCGTGTGAGTATCGATGGATGCTCCCAGATATTGCAGGCACTGCACACGAATAGAGGTTGACTTTGCCTGGTTGACATGAAGACCTAACCAAAGGAGAAGATCGGAGACCCAATTAATGTGTAGCTTAGCCCCCTGAAACGTGGATGCCTTGATTAGCCAATCGTTTAGATAGGGATAGAAGAACACTGTTTTTCCTCAGTTGGGCCGCTACCACTGCCATGCATTTGAGTGTGGACTTCAGGCCACATGGAAAAACACAGTATTGATAGTGATATTTCCCCACTGCAAACCTCTAGAACTTGCGATGCTTCCTTATGATGGGAATGTGGAACCATGCGTCTTGAAGGTCGACTGCGCATAACCAATCCCCTCGATGTAGCCGAGGGTAAATTTGGTGCAATGCTAGCATCCGGAATCTTTCGCTCCGAATCCACTTGTTGGCCGTCCTTAGGTTGAGAATGGGTCTGAACTCATTCTTGTCTTTCTGTTTGACAAGAAAGAATCTGGAGTATAGCCCCGTGCCTCGTTATAAATGAGGAACGGGTTCCACAGCCTGTTTCTGTAAGAGAATGTTTGCTTCCAGTTGTAATTGGTGCAGTTGGAATCTGGATTGTTTCGGAGGTATTGACGGTGGAGGGCTGATGAATCTGAGAGAACATCCATTGCGAACAATATTCAGAACCCAATTGTCTTGCATGATTTTTTGCCACTCTGTTAGGTAATGTTGGATGCTTCCCCCCTACCAGAGCGGGTAACGGAAGAGGAGGAAGACAGGATTCAGGGGTTTGACCCAGCTGGCATCTTGCCTCCTTCAGCAGGTTGCTGGCCTGATCTTCCTCTTGCCTTTCTTTTCTGATAAAGCTGGTAGGAGCGTTGGTACTGTTGTTGCGTACCTGACTGGCGGCCCTGATACCACCGAGGGGTTTGAACCCTCTGTGTAGAATAGCGGCGTTGAAAAGGTCTGAAAGATTTATGCTGCTACTTAGGTCTTTCCAGGCCAACAGCTTTTAGCGTATCCATTTCTGCCTTCATCCTGGCCATATCCTCGTCTGCATGAGTGCCGAAAAGTCGTACCAGAAAACGGGAGATTCAGGATGCGCTGCTGTGATTCAGGCTTAAGTGACATAAGACGTAGCCATGAGTGCCGCCGTAGAGCCACGCTGTGGCAATACCCATGAGCAGCAAGAAGGGATGTGTCCGCTGATGCGCTTATAACTTGATTAGATACCATAAGACCTTTTTTTTGTCTCTAGGGAGGTAGTCTGCAAACTGTTGGAGCGATTCACACAGTGCTCGGTCATATCTGCCCAATAAGGCTGTGGCACTAGCAGCTTTCATGGTAGTCGCTGCTGTGTTGCAAACCTTCCTCCCCACTGAGTCAATTTTTCGTCTCTCTTTATCTGGTGGTACTGTCGAGGTTGGAGCCGTGGCATCTTGCTTTTTAGCCACCACCACAATAACAGAATCTGGCGTTGCGTCTGTCCGTAGGAAAGTAGGGTCCTGCTCCGGAGGCTGGTATTTCTTCTGCAGCCTGGATGGAGCTGACTTAACTGAAGAGGGTGTCAAAAATAGTTCCATCACCGGTTCTAAGAGGCCCGGCATCAGAGGAAACTTGACGTCGATCGACGCAGGTGTCTCGATGTCGAGCGACTGTGGCGGTGGGCTTCCTGACGCCGACCGAGGTGTTCTCGTCGTCGTAATGGAAATAGAAGATCTTCTCGATGTGGAACGACAACGCTGTTTAGACCCAGAGCCCTGGGTCGACGGCGAACTTGTCGGCACTGTGCTTCCTCTCGACGTCATCGTCCTCGATGTCGACCGGGACAGGCGCCGTTTTTCAGCCCTTCGTCTGCTGGGGAGCCCCGCAGAGGCTGAAGACCGAACCCTGGTAGAGGACTGAGCCTCTCCTCGCTCTAAAGTCCCGCCTGAAGACTGGGCCTGCTGTTTTCGTCGCTCTTCTGCTCCTTGAAGCCGAATCTTCTCTCTGTCACGCAGAGTACGCTTAGAGAAGGTTTTACAGATGGAACAGGAGTCAGGAACATGAGTAGCAGGTAGACATAGTATACACACTCTGTGAGGATCAGTCTTGGCCTTCTTCCTACCACAGTCTGGACACTTATCAAAAAGAGATGGCATTTTTGAGTGAAAACTGCAAAATTTCCTGTCAGAAAAAGACGGAAAAACTTAGAAAAAGACCAAAGACGTCGAGTGAAGTAGCTAAATGTTAAATTGAGAAGTGAATTTTGAAGAAAAAAAACAATTTAGTAGAGTTCAATGCTCCAGGGTCCTGATAGCAGGAGCCGGAAAAAAGAACTGAAGTAACTGCCATTAGCTGTGCATGATGGGATACTGGTGGTCTCTGGATTCTTAAAGGCACAGCTCTATTTTTAAGACATATAATGGCAGCCTGTGGGGCTATTCTGTCCTCTCCTTTCATCTCTATCATGAAAAAAGTTTTGCGAAGGGGATTCTTCTGTGTAAAACACTTCAAAAATGATACAAAATACAGTATATTGGCTCCCCTTTTTCACTTCAAGATGAAGATACGGCCAGTGTAGCCTATTTATTTAGGCTGCATTATTGTCTCTATCTCTTCAGTGTCTTTGCAGACTTTCCTGAAGAAAGGCAAAAAAATCCCACTTAAAAAGATATATCTAAAGTAGTGCTCCGGGGTCCCCGCATGTGGGCGGGACTATTCAAGTGCTTATGGCCATTCATGGAAATCCCCTACGAGAGAAAGTATATTTACACATACAAAAGAAAAAAAAAATCAAAATGGAACATTTTAAAACGCCCTTTAATTTGTGAAGGAATGGGGGCGTGGCCAAGATGGCGGACAGTTGAGACACATTTCCCTGCCTCTACGTCTGCGGCTCTGGGCCCACATGCCCAAAAGCTTTCAAAGCTGGAAAAGAGGGTCTGATTTGTGTGGCGGTAGCCCCGACGTCCTACTGGGCGAGACTCTGGGGATGATAGCCCGAGACGATTTGCTGGCTGCGTTGCACCGAGGCCGGGCCTCGCACAAAGACGGAGCGGCCGGCCGGCCTGTGAACCCAGTTCCCTGGCCTATGCTGGCCTGCTTTCTGGAAGAAGCAGAAACCGCGTCGGATCCTTACCGGCACCTAGCAGTGGCTGAATGCCCATGTCATGCTGCCCACCCCATCGCAGAGTGAAGAGTGACGAGCGACCCGGCACCCCTGTCCTGTGAGATGCCTGCAGAGGTGGGCAGCGGCTGGCATCGGGCCGCGGCGAGAGTCGGAGTACACCCAGCTACGGTCGGAAGATCCCAGGTCCCCACTGCCAGATCTTAATTACAAAGGTGGTGTCCCCAGAGGTGCATCGGCTCCTGGCATCCGCCCTGTCCCCTGTTGAAAGAACATCCTCCAAATGGCCAGAGAAACACCCGCTACAGTTCCAGGGCCATAAACCAACTCTTTACCAGGACCTGGCCGCATCTACTCTCCAGAAGCGCAGAGCCTTTCGCCCGGTCACTTCTCATCTCAGGTCCACTGGTGTGTCCTACTCCTAGGGACACCTGTTTCAGTTGATTTTCCGATTCAATGGGGAACTTCATCAACAAATCAATGGAGGACACTTGCTAACTTCTGGACATTAAGGCTGTTTCCCCAGATTGGTCACAGTCAGCCAGGTGGGATCGCGGACACCAAAGTGCCCACAATCTAAGAACCATCAAGGCTTTGCCCCGACCCGGAGACAATGGTGAAGGAGCAGCAGGCTGTCTTAGCATCGCTCACTGAAAACCCTGCAGTCCTGCCATCGACATGAAGCTGGCCACGATCACGTTTCCCAGCTTTTCTTCTCTTCCTCTTTCCTCTCTTGCATACTGGGCAGTAGGCCCGGGGAGGGAGGAGCGCTGGCCACTATACCCCTTTCTCCCTCTCTTCTACTCGTAGGGCACTACGCCCTGGACATTAACAATATTCATAATGTTTTCTAATCTGTTTGTTTGTTCTTTGGTGGGTTGTTTGTTTCCTTTTTACTCCAGGGACCCCCTTACATTTGATCTCTCACAGGCAACTCACCTTGGAAGTGACCACCCCCGTGGCAGAATATGCATCCATAGCTCTGTGCTCTACATGTAGGCACCTAGACTGCTCTTCCTTTTCCTTATTCAGATGACAACGGATCTTAAGATTCTCACCCTTAATGTGAAGGAACTGAATAACCCAATCAAGAGACGCGCCATCATTTCATATTTGGAATACTCCGGGGCACATATATGTCTCATACAAGAAACACCTTCTCATAGGTGGCACCCACAGGCTTCGCTCAAGGGCATTCCCCCAACAATACTTTTCATCCCTTTCTACTAAAACCGCAGGGGGAGCTATTCTCATCTCTAAAACCTTTAATGGTAAAATTAGTCTTAAGCCGGCTGAAATTAAAGGGAGGCTGCTGGCATACTCTGTTACGGTGGGATCTCAAAGTCTGACCCTGGGTATGGTTTAATGACCCTAATGACTGGCAAGAACCCTTTAGCCGTAGCGCGGTGACAGAACTGAACAAGTCGCTGGACCGCTGCCTGTTGATGGGGGGGGGGTGAGGGGGAGGGGGGAAAGAGACCTTATTCTGGCCTTCAACAATGAACTGGACCGCTCAGCCCAACGCCATGGACAATCTGGGGCCATCTCCCGTAATGGGGCACTATGGTTACAAGACATGGGTCTTGCAGACATCTGGCAGACCCTTCATCCCCACACTAGAGACTATACTTTTTATTCACAGGGGATCGCTTCCATGACCACAGTCACAGAGACAGCTTTACTCGCTGTCGGACCATGCGTGGTGACTCTCACATTGGCCCCCTAAAAACTGGTGCTTGTGCAAAACTATTTTGCAACGCCCTGACATTGTAAAGCAAATCACCAAAACATTTGAGGATTTCCTGGTCTTCAATGACACCCCAGACATCTCTATCACCACTCTTTGGGAAACCCTAAAGGCTGTTAGGGGTGCATACACTGATTTCCTCGGCAGACAATAGGATTCGCAAGGACAAACGGGATCAACTTTCCCGCCAGGTCCTCGAACTGGAGCGAATACATAAACGAACTGGAGCTCCCCGGTTTTGGAGACAACTCGAAGCTGCACACTGGCAGTTGGCGGGCACTGAATTGGACAGGGCGGAGTATGCTGAGCTGTATCAGACATACTATGTTGGGGGCGACAGATGACAATAGACTGCGTGTACAGCGTCAGGTGGTGGGGGTCCAGATGGTGCTGGACTCGAGTGGAGCAGAGTGCAGAGACGACTCCCATATAGTAGAGGCGTTTCACAACTTTTATAAGGACCTCTACACAGCTCAACAGCTGTCCATCGAGGCACCATCCCAATATCACCAAGGCGCTTCCACTTCCAAATTAACATCAGATCAGGCTGCTGACTTAGACGGCCCTAAACGCATTCAGGAAGTCGTCTCTGCCATTACCAGCCAAACATTACCTAAATCTCCAGGTCCGGACTGGTTCCCCACACTTTTTTATAAAACGTTCTGCCAGATCATAGACCCCATTCTTACTAGATTGTTCAACACAATCGGCGACCTCTCCGCAGTTCCCCCTTAGATGTGATTAGCCTCCATTGTGGTCCTTCCAAAGCTGGGTAAAGATGAAAGGCACTGGGTGTCATACAGACAAATATTCCTTTAGAATGTCTACCTTAAACTTTTCAACGGGATTCTTGTGGCTCAGCTGAGTCCAATGTTACCAGGGCTCATAGATCCTGACCAAGCGGGCTTTGTACCGATTCACCAATGCAGTGACAACACGAAAAGGCTGCTCCATCTGATCGATTAAGCCCAATATTCCGACATGGAACGCATGTTATTGCCGATCAACCCTGAAAAAAGTGTTCAATAGAGTCCACTGACCATACTTAGCGGCCACCCTCCAGCATTTTGGTTTTGGAGACCGCTTCTGTTAATGGATCTTTAGCAGCTACGCACAGCCAGCTGCTGTGGTCCTCAGCTCCATTCTCAATCTGCAGGGGCAAGAGACAGGGGTGCCCACTCTCTCCCCTATTGTTCGCTCTATATGTGGAGCATATGGCACAAAAAGTTTGGGATAATACCCTTATAACCGGTATTCATTTCGGCGGAGAGGGACATGACATAAGCCCCTATGCAAATGACATCATAGCCACCTTAGAGGAACTCAATTTCACCGCCAGCCTTTTTAACTGAGCTGGAGGAGTTTGCCCAGGCAGCGGGCTTCAAAGTGAATGTACATAAATCTCGAGCCCTTAATATATCGCTACGGGCCACCACTCAGGACACTTTGCAATGCTCCTACCCAGTACAATGGGCATCAGCGTAGATTCCCTATTTAGGGCTCCAGCTCACTGCTAAGACCCAGAAAACGGTCTCTCTTAATTATAATGCACAAGTTACTAACTTGTGTAACGATATATCTGTAAGAGACAATAGTTAGTGACAGATTCCTTACCTTAGAATATCCCCAGGCGTCAGGCTGGATCCGGAAAGTTTTTGCGTAGCAGTACCCTTGAGCGTCGGTAGGCGGCGTCGTGCGGCTCCGCGTCCGTCGTCGGCGTCGTGATCGCCGGGATGACGTCGCGGGCAGTACTTAGACGCCGCCCCTGCGCGCGCTGACGTCAGTTCTGTACACGACTTTCCGCGCCAGGAACGCAGAGCCATGCAAGAAGCTGACATAGGTGTCTGAAAAATACTAGGGCCCTGAAAGGGATGTCCTTAACCCTAGAAATCAGTTCGCAGAACGGGAGGATGGGTGGGCGGTAGGAATCTGTCACTAACTACTGTCTCTTACAGATATATCGTTACACAAGTTAGTAACTTGTGCATCTGAAAGAGACACGTTAGTGACAGATTCCTTACCTTAGAATAGATACCCCAGCAATACCAACCCCGGTGGTGGGTCTGCGAACAAAGATCAGACAAGGAAGTCCCGGAGGACAGAACGGCCAAGAAGCCGTCCCTCCGGACCCGACTGTCAAGGCAGTAATGCTTTGTAAACGTGTGCAGCGAGGCCCACGTAGCTGCCTGACAGATAACCTGCAGCGGAACACCGCGGCCCAAAGCCGTGGTAGCAGCCGTTGCCCTGGTGGAATGGGCACGTAGTCCAACAGGAGGCTCCTTCTTAGCCAAAGAATAGCAGGCCTTGATGCATAAGGTAACCCAGCGGGAGATGGTTCGTTTGTGCACCGCCCGACCTTTTTTGGCGCCCACGTAGCCAACAAAGAGCTGGTCATCCACCCGGAAGTGTTTTGTGCGGTCGATATAGAAGGAGAGCGCACGCTTTGGGTCCAGACGGTGGAGCCTCTCTTCCTCTCTGGAAGGATGCGGAGGCGGAAAGAAGGTAGGCAAAGTGATGGTCTGCCCAATGTGGAAGGCAGTAACCACCTTTGGCAAGAAGGACGGACGCGTCCTAAGAACAACCTTGTCTGGATGGACAGACAGAAAGGGAGGTTTGCATGATAGAGCCTGGAGCTCACTCACCCGCCGAGCGGAGGTGATGGCCACCAGAAAGGCTGTCTTCAGAGTGAGAAGACGAAGAGGACAGTTATGTAGAGGCTCAAAGGGAGCGCACATTAAAAGGTAAGAACCAAGTTCAAGTCCCAATGAGGCATCACAAACGGAACAGGAGGGAAGAGGTGTGTAATGCCTTTTAAGAACCTGTTAACAACAGGGGACTTGAAAAGGGAGGGCTGATCAGGGAGCCTGAGGAAGGCCGAGATAGCACAGAGATAACCCTTGATGGTACCCAGGGCAGAACCCTGTTGGGCCAGAGAAAGAAGGAACAGAAGGACCTCAGAAAGAGGGGCATAAAGGGGGTTCACAGCCTTTGCTGTGCACCATGCCACAAATTTGTTCCACCTGCAGGCGTATACCACCTTAGTGGAGGGACGCCTGGCTGCCAGAATCACATCACAAACTTCGGGAGGCAAGTCGAAAGGAATCAACTGCCGCCGCTCAATCTCCACGCAAGCAGGTGGAGGCTGGACAGGATCGGGTGGAGGACCGTCCCCTGCTGCTGCAACAGAAGATCCTCCCGAAGAGGCAGATGGATCGGGGGATCTACGCTCATACTGAGTAGCTCGGGATACCAAACTCTTCGAGCCCAGTCCGGAGCCACAAGGATGACTTGGGCCCGGTCGTGCCGAATCTTCTTCAACACTCTGGGCAGAAGTGGTATAGGCGTACAACAGACCACAACTCCACTCGCGATGAAAAGCGTCGCCGAGCGAGTGCCGCCTTGGAAATTCCAACGCGCAGAACTGATGACAGTGCGCGTTCTCTTCGGTGGCGAATAGATCCAACCAAGGCTCTCCCCATTGTAGAAAGAGTCCTTGCGCCACTTCCGAGTGAAGACGCCATTCGTGATCCATCATGCACCTGCGGCTGAGTTCGTCCGCCCTGGTGTTCAGGGAACCTGCCAGGTGTTGAACCATCAGGAACATGCCCTGATGTTCCAGCCATGTCCAGAGGCGCAGAGCCTCCTGACAGAGGATCCACGACCCCACCCCGCCCTGTTTGTTGCAGTACCACATGGCGGTGCTGTTGTCTGTGAACACCTGCACAACCTTCCCTTTGACAGAGGGAAGGAATGCCTTGAGTGCAAGTCGGATCGCCCGGAGCTCCAGAAGGTTGATATGGAGCCGGGACTCCGCCGGAGACCAGAGGCCTCTGATCTCCGCTCTCTCCCATGTGACCGCCCCATCCCAGAAGGGACGCGCCCGTCACAACTGTGTGCTCTGGCTGGGGAAGGGAGAGGGATCTGCCCATGACCCATTGCCGGTCCGTGAGCCACCACTGCAACTGTTTTGCAGCCCCCTCCGAGATCTGGACGTGATCGGACAGGTTGCCCCGGTGCTGCGCCCACTGGAACTTCAGGTCCCACTGCAGAGCCCGCATATGCCATCTGGCATGATTGACCAGCAGGATGCAGGAGGCCATGAGGCCCAGCAGCCTCAGGGTCATCCGTACCGAAACCCAGGATAAAGGCTGAAAGATCGGAATCATAGCCTGAATATCCCAGACTCGCCGTTCGGGAGGATAGGCCCAAAACTGCGTCGTGTCCAGAACTGCTCCGATGAAAAGGAGCTGTGGAGAAGGAATCAGATGCGACTTCGGCACATTGATGGAGAACCCCAGCGAGTGCAGGAGTTCGGCCGTAGTCTGGAGGTGGGAGACGACTGCCTGGGACGAGCCCGCCTTCAGCAGCCAGTCGTCGAGGTAGGGGAAAGACTGAAACCCCAGCTCGGCGCAGATGAGCTGCGACCACCGCCATCACTTTTGTGAATACCCGAGGGGCACTGGTAAGGCCAAAGGGGAGCACGGTGAACTGAAAATGCTCGAGGCCTACCGTGAACCGTAGGTAACGCCGGTGGGCCGGAAGGACGGGGATGTGGAAATAAGCGTCCTGCAAGTCCAACGCTACCAGTCTCCAGGGTCGAGGGCAGTCAAGACCTGAGCTAGGGTGAGGATCTTGAACTTCTCCTTCCGGAGGAAGCGATTGACGTTCCGGAGGTCCAAGATAGGACGCATGTCCTCCTTGTCGGGCACCAGAAAGTAGTGGGAGTAGCAACCACGTCATAATTCTGGGGTCGGAACATGCTCGATGGCCCTCTTGGCCAAGCGGGCCGTGACTTCCTTCTGCAGAAGCACCAAGTGATCCCCTGACATGCGGTGGAATTGAGGTGGCATGGCTGGGGGGGCGGTCTCGAAGGGGAGGGACTAGCCCCTTCGGACAATGTCCAAGACCCACCTGTCCGAGGTGATGGGACGCCAGTGGTGAAGGTGATGGCGGACCCTGCCCCCTACTGGCGTGCTGTGCACCTGGAAAGAAGGACTAGGAGGGCTTGGAGGCCGCGGACGGGTTGGAGGTGGTGGCCTGACCCGCACGCTGGTTGCCCGAACCGCCACGGCGGTATCCACGTCCTCGGCCACGCGAAGGCGCTTGCTGCGCGGGCCGTTGGCCTGACTGCTGACTTGACTGGGCGCCCCTTCCGTGGCCACGAAAGGGGCGAAAAGCAGATGTGAGCGGAGGGCGCACAACAGCAAGGCCCAGGGACTTGGCAGTAGCCCTCGAGTCCTTGAAACGCTCCAGCGCATGGTCTGCTTTTGAACCAAAAAGACCGACTCCATCAAAGGGCATGTCCATGAGTGTATTCTGGACATCACCCGAAAAACCAGTGGTCCTCAGCCAGGCGTGGCGACGCAGCGCCACCGTCGTTGCAAGCGATCTGCCCAGCGAGTCGGCGGTATCAAGGCCACAACGTATGGTGTATTTAGCCGCAACTCGCCCTTCCGCAATGGCGCGGGTAAGCAGTGTCTGGACCTCCTCAGAACACTGCGGCAAAACAGTCGCCACCGAATCCCACAGGGAGTGGGTATATCGGCCCAAGAGGCAAGCGGTGTTGACGGACCGCAAGCCAGCACTGGAGGAAGAGAAAGCCTTCTTCCCAAAGTGGTCCAGGCGCTTGGATTCCCTATCCGGAGGGGCGGTAGGGAAGGCGGTTTGGGAGGCAGAGGCTTGGACAACCAAGCTCTCAGGGGTGGGGTGTTGGGAGAGAAACAGGGGTCGCCCGGAGCAGGGCGATGGCGTCGGGCCACGTTCCTATCCACAGGAGCCCCTGTGGTGGGCTTGGACCAGGCACCCAAAAGAACGTCAGTGAGTGCATCATTGAACGGCAGCACAGTCTCCGAAGAGGAGGCCGCCGGCTGAAGCACTTCTGTCAGGAGGTTAGTCCTGACGGCCACAGTAGGCAACTGGAGATTCAAGGCTCCAGCAGCTCTACGCAACACCGTTGCAAAATTAGCCCCTCCTCCGTAGCCACGGGAGGAGACAGCATGCAAGAGTCAGGGGAGGTGTCTAGACCACTGGCATCCCCAAGTTCCTCAACCCAGTCCGAGTCAAACTCGCACTGTTGTGTGAGAGGGTCCTCAGACCCCTCCCAGCTCTCCTGGTCCTCCTCAGGTTCATAATATGGAGGAGGAGGGACATTAGGGACCCAAGGTCTCATCGGCGTCGGGCGACGTCGGTCCGGCTCCATGTCCGGAGCCGGAGAGAGCCGGGGAACGACGCCATCCGGAGCCCCGGACGGCGTCAGGAACGGCACCGGGGACGTCGGCGTCGTTAGGTCAACCGGCGTCGATGGGGGTTGCGGCACCACCGGAGCCGGGATCGAGGCCGGGGCCGAGGCCGGGATGAAGGCTGGTGGGACAGGCGACGCCGGGACCGGAGTCGACGGCGACGCCGGAGCAACCCCATCAGGGCCCGAAGGCGCACCGGAGGGACCTTGAGGCCCGAAGAGGCGGGCCATGGCCGACAGGAACTCCTGTACTTGGGCCGGAGTCGCCCCCGAACCCGGGAAGGACGGGTAATGCGGGGGTGACTCGACAGGCACGTCCGGGGCCGCGGGGACGGTGCCGACAGGGGCCTCAGCCGAGTCGCGAGACCGGCGAGGCGAAGTCTTAGAGCGATGACGCCGCTTAGACTTCTTGTGCTTCGACTTACCGGAGGAGCGCGAAGACTTGGATTTCGACGAACGATGGGGGCTCCGCGACCGCCCCCTCGACCTCTCCCGTGACCGGGGCTTGGTGCGGTGCGGAGCCGACTTCCGGACCTCGAGCAGCTTTCGAGACCGCTCTCGCAAAGCCTTCGGATGAAGTTTCCGGCAGTCAGGGCACGACTTCGTGTCGTGGTCTCGGCCGAGACAGAAGAGACACTTGAGATGCGGGTCCGTGATGGACATCATGCGGGCACAGACCTCGCAGGGCTTAAAGCCGGGCATCCCTACGACACCTTAGGAGTCATGAAGACTCTTAGAAGAAAACAGTGAAAAAATTCACAAAAAAGTAGTCAAAAAGTGACTAGGGCACTGCTCTTCCCGGATCTGTGCTTACTGGCGCAGAAAAGGAAGAACTGACGTCAGCGCGCAGGGGCGGCGTCTAAGTACTGCCCGCGACGTCATCCCGGCGATCACGACGCCGACGACGGACGCGGAGCCGCACGACGCCGCCTACCGACGCGCAAGGGTACTGCTACGCAAAAACTTTCCGGATCCAGCCTGATGCCTGGGGATATTCTAAGGTAAGGAATCTGTCACTAACGTGTCTCTTTCAGATATACACCATCAGATCCTTTCGGACTTGCATCGCAGGAGGCCGTATAGTTTCTCCTGGGTCGGCCATTTTGTGGCTCTGAAAATGACAATATTGCTGGAAATATTTTATCTTTCAGGTGCTTCCGGTAGGGCCTCCCCCTGGGGTACTTCGTACTCTCCAACAAGATATCAACCGCTTTGTGTGGGCGGATAAGCGACCCAGAATGAGCAGAGACCAAAGTTACAGACCCCTTGGAGAGGGAGGTCTAGGCATATCGAACTTGCTCCACTACTATCAGGCCACACAGCTTAGGGCCCTTCTGGAATGGTCCTGCACTGAATCCGAAAAGCATTGGCTTTTCATGGACTGAGCGGTGGCGGGCAATCTCTGTGGAAGATCCCCTCCATTCATAAATCCATGCGCCCCAAAAGCTTGTACCTATCTCCTATCACAAGATCCTTACTGACAGCGTGGGACTCCGTGGCGGAACAGAGCGGACTCACTTTCTTCCCCTCACCTCTAACACCTATTGTAGGCAATCTTGACTTTGCCCCAGGAATAGACTCCTTGGCCTTTCGACACCGGAACCAGGAAGGTCGCAGGTCCATAGGTCATCTATTCAATGGGGGAAGGACCTCTGCTTTTTGAGAGACTTTGTTCTGAACATGCCATGCCTGAAACTGAATGCTTCCGTTATTGTCAAGTTCAGCACTGGGTGATGCACCCTTTGATACGCCCCAAATCACAACGGTATCTCACCCCTCATGAAAAGTGGCTGCTTTCTAAAACATCAAACGCTCGTCTCATTACAGAGCTCTATGGCTTCCTTCGCCCTGCCACTCCCCAACATAAATCTACTGGTCAGAGACGCTGGTAATTGGAAATAAGCTGTACATTAATGCAGAGGGAATGGGGGGGATATTTACCACCGCAGGAGACAAAAGGCCTGCAATGTCGCTGCCATCGAAACGGCGACCAAAATACTCACCTACTGGTATCTCACACCTCCCCATTTGCACAAAGGGAACCCAGCTCATAAGCTGGAATGTTGGTGCGACTGTGGCTCCTTGGGCACTTTATCTCATTTGCTATGGGAATGCCCTAGACTTACACTTAACTGGACACAGGTGCTCTATGATATCGACAATCATTTTAATACGCAATTACCCCACTTCCCCCCCTATGTTATTCTGGGTCTACCCAACACACTCACTTTCGTACTCAAGTCTTGCAGAGGCATGCAAATTGGTTCTTCCACTGGGCGCAGCTTTGTAAGACATATTGTCACATTGGGGCAAGGGGCATGCTCCCACTTACCAGGTATGGCTACACAGACTATGGTATGTTCTGTACATGGAGCGCATATCACTTTCCTTATTGAACCAGGGGACATCCTTCCCAGACCTCTGGCATCCATTTCTCTCACTCCTGACTTCGGAGTATAGTGAAATACTTGCGTTTCCTACGACTCAAGAGACTTCTCATGGCTCTACTGGGGGGGAATACAGTAATTTGCTATACATTCCTAAGACATCGGTCACTCTCTTGATTAATCCGGGCGGTCCCGTGGTTGTGAGGTGGTGTTTGGACTGTTTGACAGTTTACAAGAGGTCATAGCTAATGGGCCACTGACTGCTTTGTTTTTGTAAAAAACTAATGAAGAGATTTAAACCATAAATGTGAAGGAATGCGAAATTGGATGCTAAAACTAAGTTGGTATCCTTAACTTGATTGGTGGAAGCAGAGCAAGTAGAGCAAACAATCTAGTATGGACCATTGGGAGCCTCAATTGAATCACTAGTATGGGCACACAAATAGAAAGTGGCATTAGGAGTAAAAAAGACAAAGTGATATAGTAGGGCCTAGCATACTGCTTTGTCTTTTAGAAATCAATCCAAATTTTGAACAGCTACAACCCTTTCCATTAAAATTTTGGTTTTTGAACTTGTTTTGCTTGTGAATTAAATGAAATTTCATAAATTGTATATTTGTTTGATCTACAATTGCTTCTGTATTCTTGTGCACTGTTTTGAGGTTCAAATCGTAGAAATTGCTTAGGCCGGAGTCCCCAGCTTTGAGTACTGATTCAGAGGGGATCTACAGAAGTTGAAAGGTTAAGAGCTACTGGCCTAGGGTATTGACTAGGCAGCTCCAAAACAGAAAAATAGAATGTTAGAGTGCTGTGCAAGATTCTAACAGAATGAAAGAAGTCGGTTAGGGTGTTATCAAGCAGTACGACAAACAAAATATACATTAGTAGGATATGCTAACACTATTACAAACATGTATGAACCTTAATACTACATAATTACAAGTACCAGTGGAATTAACGTAACACGTACACCTAATTCCTCTCACAAATTAATAGGTCAAAGGGAGTAGGAAATGAAGTTAAAGAGAGTTAAAGGGAGACTTCTAGGTATGCATAACTAAAGTTGCAGTTTTTACAAATCTTGGGTAAAGACTAGTATTTTAACCATCTGGAACATTTCTTGTACGTTTCAAATCAGATGCATAAATAAATAGTCCCAAATGGCAACAATGCAGCTCCTACATTCAACGCCAACACCTAGAGTCAAAACTATAATGGCGGGAGAGCCTCCACAGATCTAACACTATTAGCACCACACACAAATTAATATCTGTGTGCCGTCTCCGAAGTGGGAGAACAGAGTACTGCAGCCAACAGTTCAGGTAAATTAAAGTGGGATAGCAGTTACAGTTTTATAAAGAGAAGATTGTAGTGTGGGAGATACATAAGCACTGAATGCATGGGCTTGAGTTCTTAAAAGACATGCTACAGTTCAGAATGCTATCAACTACAGAAGCAACAATGGGCAGCTGTTTGAGGTGCACAGCTCAATAGGATAGGACGAAATTTATAAAGCGCACTTATACCAGAGGGTGTTGAGGTGCTAAGCAGACAAAAACATGAAGCAGAGACGAAAGCGCATCTACAGCCACTTAAGATGTAAAGAGCCAGGTTTTCAGATGTTTTTTTAAAACTAGGTAAGAGTCCGCATTGGAAATGAAGGAGGGCAGAGAGTTCCAAGGCTTGGCGGCCGCTCCTGAGAATAAGCGACCACCCCATCTAGTCCTGTGAAATCTGGGAGTCACAAGTTTTTTCTGTAAGGAAGATCTCAGGAGCCTCCCAGGGTTGTACCATTGGAAAAGAGTTTTCAGGTGTGGCGTACCCTTACTATGCATGGCCTCGAATACCATGCTCAAAGCCTTATAGCATATACGTTTCCTGATGAGAGCAACAATCAGAATTTATGGTGTTAAAAGTATTCATGATCTTACCAGTTGCTCTCTGTCCAGTTTCCATCGTTTCTCTTTATCCACATCTGCTTGCTGGTCTCGCAGTTTCTCCTTATCCCGTTCTTCCTGCTTACTCCTCTCCTGCTCCCTCATGCTACGGAGGCGTGCCTCTATCTGATCACGCTCAGACTGTAAAGCAGTCTCTCGGTCTCGCTGAGCTTCAAGACGTGTCAGGACTTCCTGCTTTTGAGTCTTCATAGATTCCAGCGTGGCTCGCAGTTTGGTGCTTACCTCCTGTTCCTTCAGATATTCCTGCTGATAAAGGTGCACTTCATCTTCCAGTTTTCTCTTGGACTGAATGGCCTGATCCTCTGTTTTCTCCAACATAGCAGCCAAGTTGACAGCACGCTGCCGTTCATTCTCCAAATCATTCTTCAGATCCTGCACCAAGCTGTGCTCCAGCAGTGACTCCCTCTGTCGCCACTGGAGCTCTTCCTCACTTTGTTTCTTGCTGATTTGCTCCAGCAAAGCCCGTTCGTGCTGCAACGTGCTAGATAGCTCTGCTGAACGGGTTTTTTCCAGTTCCAAACTGTGCTGCATCTCCAAGAGTTTTCCACGCTCCTGGGACAGCAAAGCGTCACAGCGGGATTGCTCAATCTGAAGCTCTTTCCGCAGGTTGCTGGCAGAAGCCTTTTCATGATCCAGAGATACAGAAAGCTGCTTCTTTTGAGAGTCGAGCTCTTCCAAATCATTTTCCAACTCCTGTAGAAACGAGAAAGTAACAATATGAAGGTTAGCAATATTCCATTTCCAAGGTCAACAGACACGCTCAGAGTGTAGAAACTAACTGTTGTGGATAATATAGTTACACCGCATAGCAAAGGAGTGCTCATTCTTGTTTATTTAATCAGCCCACAAGCACCCAAGAAAAGAAAGACCCACAAGCAGGTGAAATAAGCAAGGATCTGGTGAACTTTCATACTCCAATTGCCCGCTCACATCCAGATTCCTCAGACATTATCAAATGGATCCATGTAACCAAAACACATTGCTGCAATCATGAAGTAGCAAATAAAGATCCCCAGATAGGACAGGAAAACAAAGGCCAAGGGACTGAGGAAAAAAAGGATGCTGATATAGTAGTTCTCAGTAGGCAAAAGTGAGAGAAGGAGGTAAAGTAGAAGGGCTCACACCTTTAACATAAAAACTATTCTCTTGGATTTGGACATCCAAACCAAAACATTACTTTCAAAATCTTAAAAAATACTTTAATGGGACGGGATAGCAAGAAAGCTTTGATCAGAATCACAGAAATGTTTGGTAGAGGACGACAAACAGGGATCCTTCCGTTCAATCTCCTACATTGGAATACCTTTTCCAATCTTAATGACCTTGTTGATTAAGTTCTAATCCAAATGGAGAAGTTGTGTCCACTCATATATGTATAAAGATCTGAAAAGATGGCAGGTAGATTTAACACCTCGTTAAAATGCAACTTTTAGCCCCACAACCAGGCATGACATAATAGGAACCACGTCCATAGCCCCATTACCTACTTACTATGGCTAAAGTAGGAGCCCGACTACAAGTCCTGTTGCACACTGATGTGCTAACATCACAAGAATTGCTTATACCAGGATTGTGGTTTTTAATGTGTGGTAATACCGCACCATTCACAGAGCCACTCCTCATAATGTTGGATAATGCTGTAATACTGCTTATTTTTGCCCACACCAAGATAAAAAAATTTAATGTGCAGTATTTTCCTTGCATTTATTCTGCCAGGTTTTATCTGGCAAAATCCGCGCATGGGAGAAAGTGTGGTGTTACAGCCCTAATTTCAATTCTGGAACAAATTGCTTTTCTTAGGAAGTTTGCAGGTCCACTTAAGCACTCTAGATTTTCAATTACGCTGCCCACTGGCTGCTACTTCCTTTCTTTAGCATACCTGGTTTGTTATTCTTTTCTGGTACAATTCTCAGTTATCCCCTAATTTTTTCAAATTTATTTGTGCACTATGAGGGTTGGGTCACTTTTTGTGTGATAAGAGTGACATTCTTTCTTTTTGCTTTGTTTATTTTATGCTTCGACTGGAAGAGGAGCAAAAGCGCTTGACTGAGCAGCTGAGTGAAGAGCTCTGCTCAGAGCCATTAGAAAACATAAGAGAAAGCTCTGTGAAGCTAAACTTAAACAAACTTAGGATAAATGAGAGGTTCACTGGCTTTGTGAAAAAATCACGAGGTAACAATTCTACACCTGTATTGACGTTCTTTTCATAAAATCAACCAAAGGCAAAGCATGGATTCTACTTCGAGTCAAACGCAGAGAAAAAACTAAATAAAGTCTTAGTACACTAGAGGGTGATGTACAGAAAGAAATGTTATTTACTTGTATTCAGGGTTCAGCATTGTAGGAATCTTCACTGAAGTAAAATATTAGAATGTTTTCCTGCTGCCTTTGTGGACCCCGGAATATTCAAACTCTATACTGCCCACAGAATTACATACTTACGGTTCCACTGTCCATATGAGATAAAGCACAGCTTTTCCCAGCAATAAGCCTAAGACTGCACTTTTTCCATAATGATAGATCGATTAATATTTTTTTTGTTTCATTTCAAAGGCTGCAATGTAGTTTTAAATGAATTCCTTTGAGCATATATCAGCTTACATGTGAAAAATCTTGCCATGGATTGGCTTCAGAAGGGTGCTGAAGTTCATATGAACAGAGGCATGATTCTATGGACACACATTGAATTTGAAGTATTCCGGAGTACAGGCATGCAGCAGCAGGGAATTACTCCAACATTTATGATCAATGAAAATCTTAAGATGCAGAACAAAAAGAGTCACATGCTCATTAAAAAACAACAAATTACCTCCAATCGGATTGTCAAACAATGACCCAAACGGTCTTTTGAAAATAGGACTGCACTATATCCCTGAAACGATGAACGCTCTAAACATCCTTAATCAAATGTAAATTCATAAATGTTAACACTACCCACAGAATTTAAGGCACCTTCCAACACGGACCTTCTGGGTAATTTTGTTTTATTGGTCAGCCACCAAGATACCAATGTACCGCTTTCAAACTATTGTGCCCTTTGTAGTTTAATGTTTCACGCAAGCAAACAACAACTACTGGAATCTGGATGAGGGTGTCTGCCCTTTCAAACAAGAGTAAGTTGAGGTAAACAATGAATACATTATCAAGTACAGTTCAAAATAAACACAGACACCTGAAAAACCATTGGAGGGGAAGACATGGAGGCAATCAAAGCATCAGTATTAAAGCAGTGAGATGTCAGACATGGGCTACCAAGTTTATAATAGTATAATGTGTTTTAGGATGTTTACAGATATCTTAAGAAGATAAGAAGGGAAGGAGTAACTGATCTGCCCTCCCTGCCACTTTACAGTTCTGTGTTTGCCCTCTACAACACCAGCTGCTTAATGCAGGGGTGAAATGACCATGGAACCTACATAGAGAGGAAGCAAGTCTAAAGCAAAACCAAGGCCCAGGTTAAAGCATTATGCCCAAAAATTAAGCACAATGCAATACATACTAGGACTAAAACACACTCAAAACACATCAATACCCTAAAGTGTTGTGAAACGGTCATCAATTAAGAAACACTGGATTCATTAAGACAGTTGGTCTTTTTCTGGAGTGTAAAATTGTTCTACCTTCAACTGCTATGGGGGGAAGAACTTAAAGAACAAGTTACTTTTTTTTTTTTTTTTTTTTTTTTAAAAGGACACCACAATACATCCATAATAACCAAAAAATTACGATACACAAAAGTACATCAGATGCATAAACAATCATACATTTCCCTCTTTATCATCAACGAAACCAAATCACATCAAATTATAAAGACAAGACAACTAAAAGCCCTCATTCTCCCTCAATGATCATCTTGATTCGTATCAGAGCCACCGAGCGGCTTCTCGCCTACGCATTCGTATCACCCATGCTGACCGCACCCTGCCCACCCAAAACCACCCAGTGCGAAACAGGCTACTCAGCCTCAGCTGCTTTAGACAATAGATAGAGCCTCAGGGGTTCCCAAACATCCTTAGGTCTTGAGATCGTAGGCAGACCCTCCGCGTATGTCTCTAGGTTGTCTTTGCAATAGACCAAGTCCTTTATCCATTGGTCCACTTTCGGCGCTCGTCGCCCTCCCCATGTAATTGCCACCCGCCGTGCGGCCATGAGCAGGGCCAGTCTCACGAATCTACCAGTCACGCCCCGGACATGGGGTACACAGCACAGCAGACAAACCAACGGAGTGCACTGTAATTCAACCGCAGCCATATTCTTTACATCGCTCACCACAGCCTCCCAGAATTCAGCCACCCTCCCACATCCCCAAGCGAGATGTAAGAAGTCCGCGTTTCCCTGACCACATCACGCACATGTATCGGACTCCCGCAAGCCAAATCGCAGCAGGCGGGCAGGTGTATGGTACACTTGATGCAAATATTTGAAATGTATAATGCGTAAGTTTCCATTCATGACAAGGGTACCAGTCAAGTCGCACACATACTTCCAATCTTTCTCAGATATGGGCTCAGGCAGACAGGTATTCCATCGCTCCCAACTTCTGTCAGGCAGACCTGGGCATTCATCCCGGACCATCTTATATAAGCGGGATAGCAGTTTTTTATTGGTGGGAGTGGTGAGCACGAACTGCAGGGACAGCAGCGTGGGATGCTCCAGGGGGTAGGTATCATAGTAAGCCCTGACCGCATGCCTAAGTCTGTGCATAGCAAATCTGAACAACAGTGTTTGATTACTAATATATTGCAAGGCGCCTGGTGTGATAAAGGACCCCTCAGGGTAGAGATCCTGCATCCGCTGGAAGCCCGCCTCCTCAATCAGCCGCATCGATGGGGCTTCGTGGGTAACCGACAGCGCAGCATGATATGTTATACGCAGGGCTGGAGCATACAGCGGCAGCTTGAGCGCAAGTCTTCCCACCTCCTGCCAAGCAGCAACAGTCGTGTTCACTGTATTTATCTCCGGCCTCGGAGTCCCACGCACCCCATGTGTGAACACGCTATGCAACGGTATTGGAGATACATCCCCTTCTTCCACCGCGACATGTGGTGTGTAGGCGTGCGGTCTCACCCAATAAAATGCATATTGGGCTTGTGCACAGAGATAATAAACATAGAAATCCGGCGCCCCAAAGCCGCCTTTACCATAATCACTGGTGAGCACCGACCATCGAACACGAGCACTTTTGCCCCCCCAGACCAGCCGGAGCAGTGTACCACGAAGTGTATTAAAAAACCCCTTCGAAAATAGAATAGGGATGTTAGTAAATAAGTACAAAAGAACAAGTTACTTACCTTAGGTAATGGTCTTTCTGTTGGGTACTCTAGCTCCTGCAGATTCCTCACCTTGTGATAATCTCTCAGGCGTGACCTTGGACCCTAAAACTCAAAAGCAGTACTCCTACGCATAAAAAGGTGGTGTTGTGCAGCTTTGTGTCGACCCATTCTGGAAGTGACAAGCGGGCCACATTTAAGCGCCACTCAGGCGTGCGGACGTCAGTTGCATTCTAAGGCTTGTAAGTGCCCTGCGACACAAAGCCATTAGCAAATTGGCGTGACCAGTGTGCAGATGTCTAGGCTGGGACCTATATATAGGAAAGAGTCCATTCCACAGAATGGGGGGGATGGAGGGTCAGGGAAGAATCTCCGGTTAAAAAGAATATCCACCAGATAGAGCGTTACTGAAGGTACCCAAGCTATACTGCTAATGGATACTTAGAACAATAGATTCCTCGCCTTGTGAATAGATGCCAAAAACTCCCTTTGTGGTGGGTCTGTGGAATGGCTCGGATCAAAAAGTCCAGCAGGAACGAACGGGCAACATTACCCTCCTGTCGGACCGGGCTACCTGGGCAATAGTGCATTGTGTAACGGCAAACGATGGACGGAATGCTGAATGATTCAAACGTTCTCCCCCAGTCAAGAGATCTGGGTTAAATCCATAGTTATTTTGCCTACTACGCCACCCCAGTTTGGACCCAGCCATAGTGCATTGTGAACATGTGCACCGATGCCCACCTTTAGTGGAGGGGTCGTCTGAAAATTGAAATGACCTATGAATGAAAACTCAATCAACAAAAAAACAAGAGGACTCAGGTCCTCACCAAATGTTGACCTAAGAAAGAATACCTCCTGAATGTGTACTGTACCTTGATTTTTCTAAATACAGCCACACAATTCTTCAAATAAATGGAAGACTGAAGTTTAATAGTAATATATGATATTGCCTGCTCACAAACAATGAAAATTGTGTTTCCATCAAAATGTATTGTTATCTATGTGTTAGTGTGTATGTGTGTCAATATATATTAGCAATGTTAAATATGAGCACTAAAAGTACCAGTGCAGTTACTTGTCTTGGCTAATATTAATGAACAAGTTACTTACCTTCGGTAACGATATATCTGTAAGAAACATTAGTAGTGATAGATTCCTTACCTTAGAATATCCCCAGGAGTCAGACTGGATCTGGAAAGTTTTCGTCAGCAGTACCCCTGCGTGTCGGTAGGGGCGTCGTGCGGCTCCGTGTCCGTCGTTGGCGTCGTGGTCACCGAGATGACGTCGCGGGCGCTACTTGGACGCCGCCCACACGCGCTGTCAGTTCTGTACACTACTTTCCGTGCCAGGAACGCAGAGCCATGCAAGATACTGACCACTGGTGCATTGAAACTAGGGCCCTGAAAGGGATGACCTTAACCCTAGAAATCAGTTCGCAGAACGGGGAGGATGGGTGGGGCGGTAAGGAATCGATCACTACTAATGTTTCCTACAGATATATCGTTACCGAAGGTAAGTAACTTGTTCATCTGAAAGAAACACAGTGATAGATTCCTTACCTTATAATAGATACCCCAGCAATACCAACCCCGGTGGTGGGTCTGCGAACTAAGATCACACCAGAATGTCACGGAGAACAGAACGGCCAAAGAAGCCGTCTCTCCGGACTTGGCTGTCCAGGCAGTAATGTTTGGTAAACGTGTGCAGCGAGGCCCACGTGGCTGCCTGACATATGTCTTGCAGGGGGACACCACGTGCCAATGCAGTAGTGACTGCAGTAGCTCTGGTGGAATGAGCACGCAGCCCCACCGGAGGTTCTTTTTTAGCCAGAGTAACAGGCTTTGATACACAAGACAACCCAGCGGGAGATGGTTCTCTTATGGACCGCCCGACCTTTCTTGGTGCCAACGTAGCCAACAAAAAGCTGGTCATCCACCCGGATCTGCTGTGTGCGGTTGAGATAAAAAGAAAGCACACGTTTTGGGTCCAGACGGTGGAGCCTCTCTTCCTCTCTGGAAGGATGCGGAGGCGGAAAAAAGGTGGGCAAGGTAATAGTCTGCCCAATGTGAAAGGCCGTAACCACTTTTGGCAAAAAGGAAGGACGGGGCCTGAGCACAACCTTGTCCGGATGGACTGAAAGGAAAGGAGGCTTACAGGAAAGACTGAGACAAAAGGGCCCCCTGTAATTACTAGACGCTCCTAGGACAGGGAAATAATTCATAAGAAAATAACATTCCTAGGCAACAATGGACTAAGTAAATATCAAGTCCTAAACATGACACATTGTTAATCAAATAGACAGTGTACTAACAAAAAATTAAAATATTGATCATTTTATTCATATAAGTTAAAAATTTGGATATACAAATCCATACCTACATATAACAAACACCACATACAAATATCATATAAACATAAATTCTAAAGTTGAGGACAAACCAAAATACACAAAACAGATAACCTAAATAACATGATGTGCAACGACATTCAAAGTGGCTTAGAATTTTTTTTATAATTTTTTTGTAGACAGATGGTAACTTTACTTATATGAATAAAATGATCAATATTTTAATTTTTTGTTAGTACACTGAGTCTATTTGATTAACAATGTGTCATGTTTAGGACTTGATATTTACTTAGTCCATTGTTGCCTAGGAATGTTATTTTCTTATGGCTTACAGGAAAGAGCCTGGAGCTCACTCACTCGCCTGGCGGAAGTGATAGCCACCAGGAAGGCAGTCTTTAACGTTAAAAGACGAAGAGGACAGTTGTGAAGGGGCTCAAAGGGAGAGCACATCAAGTATGTCAGAACCAGATTCAAGTCCCACTGAGGCATCACGAAAGGAATAGGAGGAAAAAGGTGAATAATGCCTTTAAGAAACCTATTTACAACAGGGGACTTGAAAAGAGAGGGCTGATCAGGGAGCCTGAGAAAGGCCGAAATAGCAGAAAGGTAGCCCTTGATAGTGCCCAGAGCAGAGCCCTGCTGGGCCAAAGAAAGAAGGAACAGTAGAACCTCAGAAAGAGGGACAGAAAGGGGATCCACAGCCTTTGCTGTGCACCATGCCACAAATTTGTTCCACCTGCAGGCGTATACCACTTTAGTAGAGGGACGCCTGGCTGCCAGAATAACGTCACAAACTTCAGGAGGCAAGTCGAAGGGAATCAACTGCCGCCGCTCAATCTCCACGCAAAGAGGTGGAGGCTGGACAGGTTCGGGTGGAGGACCGTCCCCTGCTGCTGCGACAGAAGATCCTCCCGAAGAGGCAGCCGGATCGGGGGATCGATACTTATACTGAGTAGCTCGGGATACCATACTCTTCGAGCCCAGTCCGGAGCCACAAGAATGACTTGGGCCCGGTCGCGCCTGATCTTCTTCAGCACTCTGGGCAGAAGTGGTATAGGCGGAAAGGCGTACAACAGACCGCAACTCCACTCGCGACGAAAAGCGTCGCCGAGCGAGTGCCGCCTTGGAAATTCCAATGCGCAGAACTGACGACATTGCGCGTTCTCTTCGGTGGCGAATAGATCTAACCAAGGCTCTCCCCACTGCTGAAAGAGACCTTGCGCCACCTCCAAGTGAAGACGCCATTCGTGATCGAGCATGCACCTGCGGCTGAGTTCGTCCGCCCTGGCGTTCAGAGAACCTGCCAGGTGTTGAACCACCAGGGACATGCCCTGATGTTCCAGCCATGTCCAGAGACGCAGAGCCTCCTGACAGAGGGTCCACGACCCCACCCCGCCTTGTTTGTTGCAGTACCACATGGCGGTGGTGTTGTCTGTGAACACCTGTACTACTCTCCCCTTGACAGAGGGAAGGAATGCCTTCAGTGCAAGCCTGATTGCCCGCAGCTCCAAAAGGTTGATATGGAGCCGGGACTCCGCCGGAGACCAGAGGCCTCTGATCTCCGCCTCTCCCATGTGGCCGCCCCATCCCAGGAGGGACGCATCCGTCACTACTGTGAACTCCGGTTGGGCAAGGGAGAGGGATCTGCCGTCGACCCAATGCCGGTTCGTAAGCCACCACTGCAATTGTCGTGCAGTGCCCTCCGAGATGTGGACGTGATCGGACAGGTTTCCCTGATGCTGTGCCCACTTGAACTTCAGGTCCCACTGTAGAGCCCGCATATGCCATCTGGATTGATTGACCAGCAGGATGCAGGAGGCCATGAGGCCCAGCAGCCTCAGAGTCACTCTGACCGAAACCCGGGACAAGGGCTGAAAGATGGGAATCAGAGCCCGAATGTCCCGGACTCGCTGTTCGGGAGGATAGACCCGAAACTGCGCCGTGTCCAGAACCGCTCCGATAAAGAGGAGCTTCTGGGAGGGAATCAGGTGCGACTTCGGCACATTGATGGAGAACCGCAGCAAGTGCAGGAGGTCGGCCGTAGTCTGGAGGTGGGAGACGACTGTCTGGGGCGAGCCCGCCTTCAACAACCAGTCGTCGAGATAGGGGAAGACAGACCCCTGATCTGCGCAGATGAGCTGCGACCACGGCCATCACCTTGGTGAACACCCAAGGGGCGCTGGTAAGGCCAAAGGGGAGCACGGTAAACTGAAAGTGCTCGAGGCCTACCATGAACCGAAGGTAACGCCTGTGGGCTGGCAGGACGGGGATGTGGAAATAGGCGTCCTGCAAGTCCAGCACCACCATCCAGTCTTGTGGGTCGAGAGCAGACAAGACCTGAGCTAGAGTGAGCATCTTGAACTTCTCTTTGCGGAGGAAGCGATTGACGTTCCGGAGGTCCAAGATAGGACGCAGGCCTTTGTCCTTCTTGGGCACCACAAAGTAGTGGGAATAACAACCACGACCTACTTCATGCGTTGGAACGCGCTCGATGGCCCCCTTGGCCAAGAGGGCCGCAACTTCCTGCTGAAGAAGCACCAAGTGATCTCCCGACATGCGGTGGTATTGAGGTGGCATGGCTGGGGGGTTAGTCTCGAAGGGGAGGGAGTAGCCCCTCCGGACTATCTCTAAAACCCACCTGTCCGAAGTGATGGTGCGCCAGTGGGGGCGGTGATGGCGGAGCCTGCCGCACACTGGCGTTTGATGGGCCTGAAAGTTCGGACTAGGAAGGTTTGGAGGCAGTGGTGGCCGGGGTGGTGGTGGACTGACCCGCCCGCTGGCCCCTTTGTGCGCCGCGGCGGAACCCGCGTCCGCGCTGGGATGATTGCTGCGCCGGCCTGTGGCTCTGTTGCGAACGCTGCGGGGCGCCCCTTCCTGTGCCACGAAAGGAGCGAAAAGCGGAAGGCGGAGGAGGGCGGACTGCCGAGAGTCCCAAGGACTTGGCCGTAGCCCGTGAGTCCTTAAACCGCTCCAACGCGCTGTCCGCTTGGTCGCCGAAGAACCCCGGCCATCAAAGGGCATGTCCATAAGGGTGTTTTGGACATCCCCTGAAAATCCAGTGGTTCTCAACGAGGCGTGACGGCGAACCGCCACCGTCGTTGCAATGGATCTGCCCAGTGAGTGTCTAGACCACAACGGATCATGAACTTTGCTGCGTCTCTCCCCTCTGCAACAGCCTGGGCGAGTGCAGGCCGGGCCTCCTCCGGACACTGGGGCAGCACATTCGCCACCGTATCCCACAGACAGTGGGAATAACGGCCCAAGAGGCATGCGGTGTTCACGGACCGCAGCGCAGAGCTGGTGGAAGAGAAAATCTTCTTCCCAAACTGATCCAGCTTCTTGGATTCCCTATCCGGCGGGGCGGAAGGGAAGGCGGTTGGGGAAGCAGAGGCTTGGACAACCAAGCTCTCGGGGTGGGGTGTTGGGAAAGGGAAATGGGGTCACCCGGAGCCGGGCGATGGCGTCGGGCCACGTTCCTGTCCACAGGAGCCCCTGTGGTGGGCCTGGACCAAGTGCCCAAAAGAACGTCCGAAAGGGCTTCATTAAAGGGCAGCAGCGGCTCCGCAGAAGTAGCTGCTGGCTGAAGCACCTCTGTCAGGAGGTTAGTCCTGACGGCCACAGTAGGGAGCTGGAGGTGTAGGGCCTCCGCCGCCCTACGCAACCCCACTGCATAACTGGCTCCCTCCTCCGTAGCCACGGTAGGAGGAGACAGCATGCCAAGGTCTGGTGAGGTATCCAGACCACTGGCGTCCCCTAATTCCTCAGCCCAGTCCTGTTCAGACTCGCAGGCAGCAGCGAGAGGGGTCGTCTGACCCCTCCCAGTCCTCCCCTTGCTCCTCAGGCTGTTCAACAGGCCTAAAATAAGGAGTAGGGACATGGGGATAGAAATCCCCAAATGGCGTCGAGAACGGCATCGACCAACGCCGTGTCCACTTCGGGGCTGAAGCTGGGGCGACGTCGTCCCGAGGAGCGGGCGGCGTCAGGATCGGTGCCGGTGGAGTCGACGTCGGTGGAGGCGTAACAAGGTCAACCGGCGTCGACCAGGATCCAGGCCTGGATCCAAGGGTGTCCTGCGGCGCCGGAGCCGACAGACGCCGGGGCCAGAGCCGCCGGCGAGAAAACGAGAGGACACCCATGCGGGACCGCGGGGTCCGAAGGCGCACCGGCGGACTCGACGGCCCAAAGAGGCGAGCCATGGCCGACAGTAAGTCCTGTATCTGGGCCGGAGTCGCCGACGACCCCGGGTAGGGCGGGTAGTCGGGCGGCGACTCCATGGACTCCACCGGAGCCGCGAGGGTGGCACCACCCGTACCCTCAGCCGCGTCGCGCGACCGGCGAGGGGAAGTCGGAGAACGATGACGTTTCTTCGACCTCTTGTGCTTCGCCTTACCTGACCCAGAAGCGAAGACTTTGATCCCGAAAATCGCCGATGGTGACTCCGCGCACGGTCCCTCGACCTCCCTCTGGACAGGGACCTCTCACGGCGCGGAGCCGACTGCCGGGCTTCAAGCAGCTTTCGGGACCGCTCCCGCAAAGACTTCGGCGCCATGGACCGGCAGCCGGGGCACGACTTTGGGTCGTGGTCCGGCCCAGGCAGAAGAGACACACGCGGTGCAGGTCCGTCACCGACATCATCCGATGACGGTCCTCGCAGGACTTAAACCCGGGCATCCCTAACTGCACCAGGAGTAGAATCGACTCGAAAAAGGTGAGAAAAAGATCTCAAAAAACGTAGTAAAAAAAGACTAGGGGTACCGCTCTCTCCGGATCTGCGCTTGCTGGCGTGGAAAAAGAAAGAACTGACGTTAGCGCGCGTGGGCGGCGTCCAAGTAGCGCCCGCGACGTCATCTCGGCGACCACGACGCCAACGACGGACGCGGAGCCGCATGACGCCCCTACCGACGCGCAGGGGTAATGCTGACAAAAACTTTCTGGATCGAGTCGGACGCCTGGGGATATTCTAAGGTAAGGAATCTATCACTATGTGTTTCTTTCAGATACATTCATTTAGTAACAGATTTACTTCTGACCAGTAATTATTGGTTTCATCATTGGATAGAATTGAGGAACGAATATCTGTCCCTAGTATATACCATATATATATATATATATCCCTTTTCACATCACTTTCACAAATCCCTCCCATGCACCTATCACCCCACCCTTTGTGCACCTGTCTTTCAAAAAATGTTTAAATGTGAAATACATTGTGCCTTATGATTTGATTTATTCCAATATTGTGATGTAATAAAATCACAACCATTGGTGGAATGATTTAATGGTGGTGTCCGACTTTGATTAGATAACAGACCATTTCTTGCCTTTTTTTTTTTTATGTATTGGGACTGTTCTCCAATGTAACTAACTTTTGTACCACAATTTACCCGGGTCCAGTGGCCTATCGGGTTGCCCCATTGCTACATAACTTTTTACAAATATCCAGGACAGGCACTCCATGTGCTAGCACAGTAGGAATAGGCTTGACTTGAGTTAATAAACCCTCAATCCTAAAAGAAGCTGTTTCCTAACTAACGCATAGCAGATTTCGATGCAGAGGTTCATCTACCTTGAGATGGTTCTTTTCTGCACTGTCTTGAACTTTTTAGCTCACTAGAAGCCCACAAAGAGTTGACTGCCCACCTGATAGTCCATAGGACGACCACTGTAGAAACTGAGGGCTGTCTTGGGATCCAAACAATGTAGTCTTTACTCCTCTTTCGAAGGTTGAGGTGGGGCAAAAATAGTCAGAATACTGATAGCCAGCCCAACATGGAAAGGTGATACTACCGTGTGCAGGAATGCAACCTGAGTTCTCAGCACAAGTTATCTGGGAAAAATACTGTATAAGGCAGCCAGACAGAAAGAGCCTGCAACTCATTCATGCAACAAGCGGACGTTGATCATGACCAGAAAAACCGTTTTCAGTGTTCAGAAACAGAGTACAGCTGTGTATTGGCTTAAATGGAGTGCGCATTACAAAAGTGAGACCCAATTCAAGTCCCACTATGGCATCACAAATCACTTTGGTGAAAATGTGCTGTACACCTTTAAGACATCTCATCACAACAGGTGATTTGAACAAAGAAAGCTACTCTGACAACCTCAAAAAAGCAGAAAGAGTGACAAATAACCTTCGACAGTGCCAACGCAAGAACTTGGTGGGCCTACAACAAAACAAATACCACATCTGACAACTCGGGTAGTAGTGTGTCAATCTGACAGTTGTTGCACCAAGTCTCAAACTGGACTCAGCACCAGGCATACACTGATTTTGTAGAAGGACACCTTGTTGCCAGATCCACGTCCTTATCTTCAGGAAGACTACTGTAGGAGACTAGCTGTCGCTGCTCAATCTACATGCATGGAGGAGCAGAGTGAGGAGGCCCACTGCAGAACCCTGTCCAGTAGCTGAGACAATCAAGCCCCCCTCACTTCCAAAGTAGCAGCTTGATTGGAGAACAGATGTAGACGCCCAAAAGTTCTGGATATCACACCCTCCTGGCCGAGCCCAGAGCCACTAGAACAGGCTTCTCCAACAAATGGCTCACAACCTACCGGTAGCTGCTCAGCTACCTATAAGTAGCTTGTCTGCTGCAGTCACAATTAAAACACTAATAATATTACTAGCTTCTGATGATTGTCAATGAACACGAGTAGCTTTTATTGCAGAAAAGGTTGGAGACTCCTTCATTAGAATGACTTGGGTCTGGTCGGTCTTGACCTTCAGCCCTCGAAACAAGATGGGTAGAGGAGGAAAAGCATGCAGGAACCTGCGCTAGTCTCTAGGCCGAATGCGTCCCAGAAAGAAAGCCTGCTAAGGAACTCTAGCATGCAAAAGTGCAGACACTGCGTTATTGCCAGTGGCGGAAAGATCAATCCAAGTTTCTCCCCATTACAGGAAATGCTATCCGCCACCTGTGCGGGTAGCTCCTATTCATGATCCGCTAGACATCAGTGACTGAGTTCTTCTGCCCTGGCTTTTAGAAATACCACCAGGTAGATCACAACCAGAGAAATGCCCTGGCAAGTTAGCCACTTCCAGAGGTGCAAAGCCTCATGGCACAGGACCCAAGACCCCAGTATGCCATGCCTGTTGTACTATCGAACGAGTTACTTACCTTCGGTAACGATGTATCTGGTAGAGACACCGTCTAGCCGCAGATTCCTTAACTTAGAATATCCCCAGGCGTCAGACTGGATCTGGAGAATTTTTTGCAGCAGCACCTCTGCGCGCCGGGGGGCGGCGCCGCATGGCTCCGCCCTGACGTCCACGGACCTGACGTCAGCGGAGCCATATAAGTCCCGCCCGGCGCGCTGACGTCAGTTTTCTTCGGAGAAACTTTTCCGCGCCACAACGCGGAACCACCACCAAAAACTGAGAGAGTATGGGAACAGTGTGCGAAAAAAGATGAAAAATCAGTGAAACAAAAACAAAAAGAATCGACTGGTGAGAAACATCACCATAAATGACAGTGACAAGCACTGTATACTGAAAGCAATTGAAGGGAAAGAGCAGAGCACCGCTCTGAGAAGCAGCCCCGCAAAAGCGAAGGCTATGCCCTCCCCCGAGGAAAAACTACATGTGAAAAGAATGTCATGGCAGACGACAGGAAGCCTGCAACCACAAGATCTAGCTGTGAAGGGCAACAAAGACCGGAACCACAAGTAATGACAATCTACCACAGGTCGGCAACACCAGGAATGCCGTATCCCCTGTAAGAGATCTATGGACTGAGGCACAGTCAAACAGACCCCAAACCAATTGACTATAGTAGAGTCAAGAGACCCCAAAGCAATGGAGAACATGGGAGGGAGGGAAGGAGAACATGGGAGGGAGGGAAGGAGAACATAGTAGACCCCACACTGGAAGAACCAGGGTGTAGGGATGTAGAAGGATACATAAACCCACCGCCCAATCACGAGAATGGGTGGAGTAGAACAAGTAAAACAGAATGAATCATCCTACCGAGGAGGGAGGTGAAAGATGCCACCCCGCAGGAAGAATAAAGCCACCCGGAAGGAGGCGAGTGTATAAAACCCAACCTGAAAAGGTCCTCGCAGAGCGGGGATGATGGGCGGGCGTTAAGGAATCTGCGGCTAGACTGTCTCTACCAGATACATGGTTACCAAAGGTAAGTAACTCGTACATCTGATAGAGACATCTAGCCGCAGATTCCTTAACTTAGAATAGATACCAAAGCCATACCCCATAGGAGGCCGGTCTGCGACTGAACCCCACCAAGTTCCAAAGAGAACCCAGTCGTCAACAAGTTGACTAAACACAGTGGGGGCAGCAATGCCAGCATGGCCAACACCAGACCAGTAGGCTCTGTAAGGAGCGGAAAACAATGGGAGGCAAAGGCACCACAAGCCGTCAAGGGACGGCATGAAAGCCCTCTCGTTTATACAGGGTTAAAAGGGAGCACAGAACCAGAATGTTAGTGCGGAATGTGAGAGTCCATAAACTTCCGCAAAAGAAGGTGAACTGATCATAGGAGCCGATGGATCCGCAGGTTCCGATGGATCTGCAAGAGACAAAGACCCAGAGAGAGGACAAGACTGTATGACCGAGTCAGAGCATACAGGTCGAGCATGCACAACAGTGGAAGAAGCACTGTTGAAATCGTACCAGCTAGGAAACTTAAGACAGCAGTGGTAGGATGCTGACCCATGTCTAGGAAGAGCCTGTGTTACCAGAGACACAAGACCTGCCATTGCGCAATCGGTCCTTCACAAAAATGACATGTGAGAGGGCGGACGTCAACAAGCAGAATTACATATAACCATGACTACAAGAAGAGACATGCATGTGGGGGACAGAAGTACACATGAGCAGACCGTGTGTACTGCTAGAACCACACCACGTATAAGGAAATGCACAACGGAATGCAACGAGAACAGCCCAGATGAGAGAGATGCCTCACCAGGTAGTCAACTGGCGAAAGGGACCCTGCAAGCTGGACACACAGAAGGCTTGCTCCCATGAGAAGGCCGAGACCAAGACCACGGACACTGCAGCAAGGAAACCCTTGTATGCATGACCCATGGTTGTGTGTAGAGTGCAGGACACAATATACATTAAGGACACAGCCATGAAGGATGTGTTTCATAAAAGAATACAAGAGCGCACCATCGGTACCAACAGTTATGTTGCAGCAGAACCGGACAGAGCAATGTCCAGATCCGTAAGTGACATCAGCCACCCGTCAGGGAAGAGCCACGGTCCCCCGCGAGACTGACTGGGAGACTGAGCAGTACACGAAAGTGGAAAGAGTCCGTACTAAACGTACATAGAGTAACAGGAAATTGTATAGAGATGTACATACAAGACAACACAAGACAGTGAGTGCCCTGAAGAGAACACTTCCACAGAGAGCAGCAGCAGGAGCCCGAAGTAGAAGTGTGAAAAACTCCTGCGCGGAAAGCAGCAGGGGAATAGGAAACGCCTGCTTGGGAAGTGCCCAGGAAAGTAGGGCACAAGGCAATGTACAGCATTGACGTACGTGGCGAGGACGCCACCCTCTATAGACAAAGTCCAGACAGGTCTGAACTACGAGAAAGCAGCCATTGCAGAAACGTAAAGGAAAGCGTAAGCACCCCGTGACAGCGAACATACTAGGGTGCACCCACCTGACGCACATAGAACACGGAAGAATCGTGCCGCGTCAGCCCTGCATGCCTGGGGGCAGCGCCACATGGCTCCGCCCGGACGTCGTCCATGGGCAGGACGTCCGCAGCGGAAGAACTGTGCCAGAACGGAACAGAACAAGGTGGCCCAAGGGACAGTGGCTGACTATAAGGGCAGCCAAAATAGACAAAGAGGGCAAAGCTGAAATGACACTCCTGGAAGAAGCAGGCGAGGCAGAAAGCTCGAGGAAGTGATCATCTACAGATGCAGGGGAGTGCTAAGGACCAACCGCAGACTCCAACGGATAGGCAATAGAGCGATGCCAACCTGAGGGTCGCAAGAAGGAAAAAAAAGGGGGGGAGGGGGAGGTGAAGGGTCCACAACAGCAGAAAGAGACCAGTGTCTCATCCGCAGGACAACCCCTTTGAAGAAGACTCCACAAGAGCCTACCAAGTCTTCTGTGTAAGGAAGGCAGCTATACAATAGCCAACGAATACCCCACATAGGGTAAGTCTCAACCCCAGCTAGGGGTACCTCTTGAGACGAACTCATAGACCGAGGACTCAAAAGAAAGCAGAACCAGCTGCACTAAATAGAAGCAAAAACGGCGGGATAGCCGCAGAGACCGTGTGGGTATTACATCATGAACCCAGGGCCCAGAACAAGCAGAGACAACACTGCACATGAAAATAAAAGTCCGCAAAAGGACTAGAAAACACAAAGTCATGGGAGCCCAGACATGAGGCGGTTGACTGCTGAGTCAGCATGACTGTCAAAAAGGGTCACGCCATCAAATGGCAAATCCCGAAGACTCTCCCAAACATTGTCAGGGAAACTGCCATCGCGCAGCCAGGCATGGCGACGCAGAGCAACGGACCTGGCCATCGCCCGACCCACAGAGTCAGTGGTGTCCATGGCCGACCGAATGGTAAATTGTGCCATTTCTCGGCCATCATGAAGGAGACGATCTAGGTCAGCAAGGGGACCCTCAGGAAGAGAGGGAAGAAGACGCTCGACCGAGTCCCAAAGGGCAAAAGTAGCCCGTGCAAACACGCAAGACGTGTTCAGAGCACGGATGCCCGAACTAGTAGACGCAAAAATATGGAGGCCACATGTCTCCAACCAACGAGACTCCCTAGTGGGAGGTAGCAACGGTAGAGGAAGGCTCGAGGCGAAAGCCGCCTGGACTACCCGTCCCTGAGCCCTAGGATGAAGGGATAAACAGACAGGGTCATCTGGAGCCGGGCGATGCCGACGCGCGATGGCCCAATCCACAGGGTTTCCAGAGGAGGGCCGTGCCCACGTGCCAAGAAGGGTGACAAATAACAACCCGCCAAAAGGCAGCAAGGGCTCCACCTCCACAGCATCCTGGTGGAGGAGATCCAATAGTGGATCAGAAGGCAAGGAGACTGAGGGGGGGGTGCAAGTGTAAAATAGCTGTAGTCCTGCGAACAGCTCTCGCAAATGCCGCGCTAGCCTCTGTAGCCATTCTAGGTGGCGATAACAAACCATCTGTAGGGGACTGTTGAAGGCTAACGCATCCACCAGAAAGGAGAGGCGCCGTAGCCTGAGGCCGAGCAAAGGACCACTGTCCAAGGGGCAGCGGAGCCGCAGAGCACCGAAACTACCCTGGGTGCTCCGGGTCCTCATCCTCTTCGAACAGAGGAACAACAGGGACCGGCGCCGAGACGGCGTCGTATCGACGTCGATAACCACCAGAGGGGACTCGGCCTGGCATCGGACTGGTGTCGACTCGACCTCCACTGAGACCTGTGGGGAGGAAGGATGTCGACAAGGAGTCGAGCTCCGTGCTGCAGCAGTATCCACGCAGGGAGCCCCAAAGGGCTATGTGGAGACGGGACGGAAGGGCTCGACGTCTGACTGGGATGCCCCTCCGGGCCATGTCCCGACGTCGCAGCGACTCCGGAACCGGAGTCGAGGAACTCGGCCGAGGGCGAACCCGCCGGCGAAGACCCGACCTGAGTCCCTACCCCCTCTGTGGGGCCCGAAGGCGCACCAGGGAGAGGAGGTGACCCAAAGATGGATTGAAGAGCCTTGGAATAGGCTTCCATCTGGGCCCGAGTCGCCCCAACACCCGGAAAGGGTGGGTATAAGGGGGCCGACTCCTGGGCGCCCGTGCCCGGTAAAGACCGGGAGCAGTGGGCCCCGCAGTCATGTTTATGTGAGGCCGACGACCTCCGTGACTTGTGCTTACCTGCGTCAGGCGAACGACGTCCGCGGGAACGACTCCGTGACCGGACCCGAACAGAAGCCCCAGCTCGAGATAGAGATCGGCGGCGTGAAGACGCAGAGCGGGACATCCTGGCGGTCAACAGCTTCATCCGTCGCTCCCGCAGGGACTTCGGCTTCATCTGCCGGCAGGCGTCGCACTCCTCGGAGTCGTGGTGCTCTCCTAGGCACCACATACAGTTCGCGGGCGGATCCGTCGCTGACATCTGCCGCGTACAGGTCTCACACGCCTTGAAACCCGAAGGCATCGCACACTGTTCCCGGACGCCGAAGGCGTCGAGAAGGCCTGAAACAGGCCAGAGGAACCGCTTACTCCTGGATCTGCGTTGGGACGCGGAAAAGAAGGAAACTGACGTCAGCGCGCCGGGAGGGACTTATATGGCTCCACTGACGTCAGGTCCGTGGACGACGTCAGGGCGGAGCCATGCGGCGCCGCCCCCCAGCGCGCAGAGGTGCTGCTGCAAAAAAGAAGGCAGACTATTTCCTCAGGCCCTCGTAGATAAACTTGAGATGGCAACAAATATTCTAAAATAGCTGTGGTTCACTAACACCTGACTCCTTCTCAGACAATACCCTTCATTGGAGCTATCCTGGATATGGTGTAGTTTCATGCTTTGACCCCGGAGAGGAGTGTCTAAGACATTTCAGCTATGATCCCAATGTTTCAGCCTCTGCTTTGGATCTCAGTGAGGGTGGCATTGGGTTTACTGGGCCTCCTGTATCCTACTAATCCAATCCACCAGATGGCCATGCAGGCTGTACTATGGGGTCTAAAGTCCCATTGGGCACAGCTCCAGGGGAACCTACCGGAATACATTTAGGTTTTGGAGGAGACTTTGAAAGATCTGCAGTGGTGCCTGCAGGACCACCATTGTGACAGTGCAGACCCCCTCGCCTTAAACCACCCACAGCAGACTGACCACTGCATCATTACTGGGCTATAGAGACCATGTGGGAGAGATGGATATCCGAGGACTCTTGTCTCTGGTGGCAACCACCTCCGCATCAATCTGTTGGAGTTCCAGATTATCCACTTGCGGTTTAAGGCCTTCCTTCCATCCATCAAAGGGAGACTAGCACTGGTACTCGCAGACAATGCCTACACTAATAGCCATGTATCTGATAGAGACATCTAGCCGCAGATTCCTTAACTTAGAATTTTCCCCAGGTGTCAGACTAGATCCAGGAATATTTGGTGAGCAACACCCCTACGCACCAGTAGGTGGCGTATTTTGGCTCTGCGTGGCATCATCCGCGCTGGAAGTGACATGTGCGGTGCCTATATAGGTGCCAACACAGCGCGCTGACGTCAGTTTCTTTTTGAGACTTTCCACACCAGATGCGCAGTCTCACAAAGAACACTGACCACTGGTGCGTTAAAATAGGGCTCTTAAATGGGAAACAGTCCTTAAGTCTGAAATCTGTTCGCAGAGCGGGGAGAATGAGTGAGTCAGTAAGGAATATGCAGCCAGATAGAGTCTCTACCAGATAAGACATTACTGAAGGCAAGTAATTTGTCCATCTGATAGAGAGTTCTAGCTACAGATTTTTTACCTAAGAATAGATACCCAAGCAATACCTCCCCAGAGGTGGGGCTGCAATCCGGATTAGACTAAAGACTCCTGTAGTATTGAAGGGGCACAGTGACCGTCACGTTGGACCGGACTGTCCAGGCAGTAGTGCTTCGTAAACGTGTGCAGGGAAGCCCACATTGCTGCCTGACAGATATCCAGAACAGGAACTCCGCAAGTTAACGCAGTGGTTGCAGCCTTGCCTCTAGAGGAATGAGTTTGCAAACCATCAGGTGGTTGCTATGTGGCCAATGTGTAGCCAAATGCACATATGCAGAGCGCTATCCATCGTGAGATAATCTGTTTTTGCACCTCCTTTCCTTTCTTTGTTTTGATGTACCCGATGAAGATTTGATCGTCCACCCGGAACTTTCTTGTGTAGTCAAGGTGGAACGACAATGCTATTTTTGGGTACAGCCGATGGAGTCTCTCCTCTTCCTTAGAGGGGTGAGGAGGAGCGTAAAAGGTAGCCTATCTGAAAGGGAGTTACCACCTTCGGTATAAAGGATGCTTTTGTCCGAAAGACCAGTTTGTCCGAGTAGATGTGAGGTACAGAGGATGTGCTTACAGAACCTGCAACTCTCTGACCCTCCGGGCAGATGTTATCACCACTAGGAAGGGCGTTTAAGCCCGAGTGTGCAGTTATGTAGTGGTTCGTAGGGAGCACAAATAAAAAAATGTGAGAACTGGTTTGAGGTTCCACTGTGGAATAATGAAAGGTGTTGGTGGGAACATATATTGGAGGCCTTTCAGAAACCTATGTACAATGGGGGATATGAAAAGGGATGGCTGATCTAATAACTGCAGACAGATCACCTTCTAATGTGCCCAAAGCAGAGCCCTGCTTGTGTAAGGTAAGAATAAACAAAAGAACCCTGGAAAGGGGTGGAAACAAAGGGTCAACATGTTTTTCTGTACACCAAGCCACAAACTTGCTCCAACTGCAGAAGTATATCATCTTGGTGGAGGAACACCTGACTCAAGATAACATTGCAGACTTTGGGAAGAAGGACGAAAGCGGTCAACTATCGCTGCTCAATCTCCACGCATTAAGTCGATGCGTTTTTAGGTTCAGGTGTAGACCTCTGCAGTTTTGCTGCGACAGAAGATCCTCCTGGAGAGGCAGCCTGATCAGAGGACCCGTGCTCATGCTCAACAGCACGGGATACCAGACTCTGTGCACAATCTGGAGCCACAAGAATGACTTGGGCCCAGTCCTTCCTGATCCTCTTGCGAACTCTCGGCATGAGTGGTATGGGTGTTAAGGAGTACAGGAGGCCGGAGCTCCACTTGAGACAAAAAGGGTCTCCAATAGGGATGGGCAGTAAACTCCGCTCGGCTGGCGGAGCTTGCAAAGTTTTTTTTTTACTCCACGCTCCACTTGGAAAGCGGAGTTCGGGGGAAAAACTCCTCCACTGTAGCAGAGTTTACCGGTGCCAGCGGGCCCACCCCTACACTTGATACACTCCAGACTCACAAAATGAAGTGCAATTTGCCGTTTGTATCGGAAATGTTATACCAAAAAATGCCTAATCAACGAGTCCTAAGCAGGAGCCCGAAAACTAGAATGTTCGCAGTCCCTAACCTCCAAAACCTGCAACTAATGCAGACTTCATTCAGGTCCACTAATCCTAACAGAGCTGCCAGACATCTGCACAGATTAAGTGGGTCAAGGAATGTGAGGTCATCGGTTAGCCTGGACACAAAAAAGGGTGGAAAGGCATCCAATATGCCTTTAATTTAGTTGTTTAAATAAGACTATTATTTTCGAAATAATGGTGCATGCGCTACAGTTTAAGATGGCCTTGATGTCCTCACCTTATTTTTCTTAGATCTTATAAAAGGCTTGAAGCTTTGATTTTAGCAATCAATATACAGCACAATAACGAGCGAACCACTATTAACATATGAAAAGAATATAGCGAGCATTATTTTTTACACATTTTATTCAACTATGTAAACGAACTATTTCCAAATATAAATGCAGGCAATTTGGTGACCAAATCTTTAGGCTTTACGTTCCAAAGTCTGACAACGAAACTACAGAGCGGATGCAAATGTCAGACGCCCAGAGGATTCTATGGCAACTTGGTCGCCAAAGAGACAATTGGTGGAATGTGGCAAAAGGAGGCGGGGTCTCCGGGTCTTGGTCCATCCCAAGATCTCTCACCGCTCTACTGGGGTGCTGGAGGCGCCAGCATGAACCTCGCTCCAGAGGCCAGGACCAGTTGAGCAGTGTTTGGAAGGGGTGGCGTCGTAGCATATTTGCGGTCATTTGAGTGTTTCATAAGGGGAATGCAGGTGGTATCCCAGTGAGAGCTGGACCCAATGAATTTACGCTGGTGCTTATTTTGTCTTTGAGCAAAAGTGGAGGATCGTGAGCGAAAAATACGATACAGTGCAGCCATTTAGTGGTGTAGTTAATCGCATACACCTTCCTTATTATTTTGTAGCTCCCTTTGTTTTCTTGGTACTTGTGTTAGCTTTTAAATGTGCTGGTCGCAGAACATTTGTTGCATGCAGTGTGTGCTGCTGTGGTGATCCTAACAAGTGATGGAATAACATGAGAACGATTTTTATGCTGATTTACATAGCATGCACACATACCAGAAGATGTTAGAGCGTTTTTCAGTAGATGAAACCTATTACATAGGAATGGGAAATTCCTTCAGCATTTTACCAATTCGCAAGTCCCGCCTCCCATTTCTACATCAGAAGTAGGGCAGAGTTGCACCACGCAGAATTCCACAGAGTTTATATGCAACTCTGCGGAATTCTGCGTAGTGCAACTCCGCAAGCTCCACCAAGCCCTAATCTCCAAACGAGAGCAACCCTGGAAACTCCAGCACGCTAGACTGGTGACATTACGCATTCTTGGCAGAAGCGAACAGATCTAACTCTCCCACTCTTGGAAGAGACATTGCGGCACCTCCGAATGGAGACGCAGCTCGCGATCGCTATGCGTCGATGGCTGAGTTTGTCCACTCTGGCGTTCAGAGAGCCGGCCAGATGTTGAACCACTAGGGATATGCCCTGATGTTCCAGCCAAGTCCAGAGGGGCAAGGCCTTTTGATAAAGGGCTCCCAACCCCACACTGCCCTGTTTGTTGCAATACCACATAGCGATGGTGATGTCTGTGAAGAATAAGTTTCTTACCTTCGGTAACGCCTTATCTGGTAAAGACAGGATCTAGCCACAGATTCCTTTCTTTTGAATTATCCCCAGGCGCCAGACTGGATTCTGAAAATTTTCTATAGCAATACCTATGCGCGTCTGAAGAGGGCGTCTAGGACTCGACATCGTCCACCAGATGTGACGTCGACAGAGTCCATATAAGACGTCCCCCGACGCACTGACGTCAGTTCCTTCTGTGACTATTTTACGCGCCAAAAACCAGAGCCACTTATAGAAACTGCTTTGGAAACAGTGAGCACAAAAAGAACCTTTTTGTAAAACTTTTTTTTAATAAAAACCCAATGAAAGGCACAAGGGTGCTCAGAAAGGGATCTGGTAGACAAAAGGATAAACCAGTTTGCGGAGAGGATGGGTCGTCAAGAAATCTGTAGCTAGATCCTGTTTCCAACAGATAGGCGTTAACGAAGGTAAGTAACTTATTCATCTGATAGAGACATCTAGTCGCAGATTCCTTACCTTTGAATAGGACCCAAGCAATACCATCCCCGGAAGAGGGTCTGCGAACTGATCGCACATAAGATCCCTGAATAGTACTAGCTGGGGAGGGGAGAGGGTAGCGAGAGGGGAGAGGGTAGCGAGAGGGAGAGAGAGAGAGAGGGGGGGGGAGGCGGAGGGGGAGGGGGAGGGAGAGGGAGAGAGAGACTGTCAGGAATATGTCCCATGAAAAATATTGTGGAAAACCCGTACGGAACAGAAGTAACAATGGAAAAACATGGGAAGACACCCATGGCAGAGGAAAAGAAAAAGTGCTGGAAAGAACACGTCAATAACCATAATACGACATAGCTCCTACAAAGGTAGTCGGACCATTAATGGACGGGGCCGAAGGCCAAGGACAACAGCTAATACCACTGAACCAAAGCTCCTTGCTATAGAAACAAGCGATGTAGAGAGCACCAATCAATGCTTTCAAAAAGTAGTGGGAACAATAACACGTGCATAGACCAGGGAAAAACACAGCAACATAAACAAAAACACGCTCTTTCCTAAGAAAGCCAACATAACAGGACTCTTTAAACAGAAACCTATATAAACGGATGACTAAAATATAGATAAAGGTACATATAAATGCTTAAACATCGATCATGGATTGAAGAGTGACAACTGAAAGCTGCCAAACAGCCACATAGTACTGTATAAAAGAATAGAGGGAGTGTAAGATATCACACACTTCAGAAAAATAAAAGCAATCAGACTTAAAGCACAAGTTACTAACTTGTGTAACGATATATCTGTAAGAGAGTAGTTAGTGACAGATTCCTTACCTTAGAATATCCCCAGGCGTCAGGCTGGATCCGGAAAGTTTTGCGTAGCAGTACCCTTGCAGGCGTCGGTAGGCGGCGTCGTGCGGCTCCGCGTCCGTCGTCGGCGTCGTGATCGCCGGGATGACGTCGCGGGCAGTACTTAGACGCCGCCCCTGCGCGCTGACGTCAGTTCTGTACACTACTTTCCGCGCCAGGAACGCAGAGCCATGCAAGAAGCTGACATAGGTGTCTGAAAAATACTAGGGCCCTGAAAGGGATGTCCTTAACCCTAGAAATCAGTTCGCAGAACGGGGAGGATGGGTGGGGCGGTAGGAATCTGTCACTAACTACTGTCTCTTACAGATATATCGTTACACAAGTTAGTAACTTGTGCATCTGAAAGAGACACGTTAGTGACAGATTCCTTACCTTAGAATAGATACCCCAGCAATACCAACCCCGGTGGTGGGTCTGCGAACAAAGATCAGACAAGGAAGTCCTGGAGGACAGAACGGCCAAAGAAGCCGTCCCTCCGGACCTGACTGTCAAGGCAGTAATGCTTTGTAAACGTGTGCAGCGAGGCCCACGTAGCTGCCTGACAGATAACCGGCAGCGGAACACCGCGGCCCAAAGCCGTGGTAGCAGCCGTTGCCCTGGTGGAATGGGCCCGCAGCCCAACAGGAGGCTCCTTCTTAGCCAAAGAATAGCAGGTCTTGATGCACAAGGTAACCCAGCGGGAGATGGTCCTCTTGTGCACCGCCCGACCTTTTTGGCGCCCACGTAGCCAACAAAGAGCTGGTCATCCACCCGGAAGTGTTTTGTGCGGTCAATATAGAAGGAGAGCGCACGTTTTGGGTCCAGACGGTGGAGCCTCTCTTCCTCTCTGGAAGGATGCGGAGGCGGAAAGAAGGTGGGCAAAGTGATGGTCTGCCCAATATGGAAAGCAGTAACCACCTTTGGCAAGAAGGACGGACGCGTCCGAAGAACAACCTTGTCCGGATGAACAGACAGAAAGGGAGGTTTGCAAGATAGAGCCTGGAGCTCACTCACCCGCCGAGCGGAGGTGATGGCCACCAGAAAGGCTGTCTTTAGAGTCAGAAGACGAAGAGGACAGGTATGTAGAGGCTCAAAGGGAGCGCACATTAAAAGGTAAGAACCAAGTTCAAGTCCCACTGAGGCATCACAAACGGAACAGGAGGGAAGAGGTGAGTAATGCCTTTTAAGAACCTGTTAACAACAGGGGACTTGAAAAGGGAGGGCTGATCAGGAAGCCTGAGGAAGGCCGAGATAGCACAAAGATAACCCTTGATGGTACCCAGGGCAGAACCCTGTTGGGCCAGAGAAAGAAGGAACAGAAGGACCTCAGAAAGAGGGGCAGAGAGGGGATCCACAGCCTTTGCTGTGCACCATGCCACAAATTTGTTCCACCTGCAGGCGTATACCACCTTAGTGGAGGGACGCCTGGCTGCCAGAATCACATCACAAACTTCGGGAGGCAAGTCGAAAGGAATCAACTGCCGCTGCTCAATCTCCACGCAAGCAGGTGTAGACTGGACAGGTTCGGGTGAAGGACCGTCCCCTGCTGCTGCGACAGGAGATCCTCCCGAAGAGGCAGACGGATCGGGGGATCTACGCTCATATTGAGTAGCTCGGGATACCAAACTCTTCGAGCCCAGTCCGGAGCCACAAGAATGACTTGGGCCCGGTCGTGCCGAATCTTCTTCAACACTCTGGGTAGAAGTGGTATAGGCGGAAAGGCGTACAACAGACCGCAACTCCACTCGTGACGAAAAGCGTCGCCGAGCGGAGTGCCGCCTTGGAAATTCCAACGCGCAGAACTGATGACATTGCGCGTTCTCTTCGGTGGCGAATAGATCTAACCAAGGCTCTCCCCATTGTAGAAAGAGTCCTTGCGCCACTTCCGAGTGAAGACGCCATTCGTGATCCATCATGCATCTGCGGCTGAGTTAGTCCGCCCTGGCGTTCAGGGAACCTGCCAGGTGTTGAACCATCAGGAACATGCCCTGATGTTCCAGCCATGTCCAGAGGCGCAGAGCCTCCTGACAAAGGGTCCAAGACCCCACCCCGCCTTGTTTGTTGCAGTACCACATGGCGGTGGTGTTGTCTGTGAACACCTGCACTACCTTCCCTTTGACAGAGGGAAGGAATGCCTTGAGTGCAAGTCGGATCGCCCGTAGCTCCAGAAGGTTGATATGGAGCCGGGACTCCGCCGGAGACCAGAGGCCTCTGATCTCCGCCTCTCCCATGTGACCGCCCCATCCCAGAAGGGACGCGTCCGTCACAACTGTGTGCTCTGGCTGGGGAAGGGAGAGGGATCTGCCCAGGATAAAGGCTGAAAGATCGGAATCATAGCCTGAATATCCCGGACTCGCCGTTCGGGAGGATAAGCCCGAAACTGCGTCGTGTCCAGAACTGCTCCGATGAAAAGGAGCTGTGGAGAAGGAACCAGATGCGACTTCGGCACATTGATGGAGAACCCCAGCGAGTGCAGGAGTTCGGCCGTAGTCTGGAGGTGGGAGACGACTGCCTGGGACGAGCCCGCCTTCAGCAGCCAGTCGTCGAGGTAGGGGAAGACTGAAACCCTGCCCGGCGCAGATGAGCTGCGACCACCGCCATCACTTTCGTGAACACCCGAGGGGCACTGGTAAGGCCAAAGGGGAGCACGGTGAACTGAAAATGCTCGGGGCCTACCGTGAACCGAAGGTAACGTCGGTGGGCCGGCAGGACGGGGATGTGGAAATATGCGTCCTGCAAGTCCAACGCTACCAACCAGTCTCCAGGGTCGAGGGCAGTCAAGACCTGAGCTAGGGTGAGCATCTTGAACTTCTCCTTCCGGAGGAAGCGATTGACGTTCCGGAGGTCCAAGATAGGACGCATGTCCTCCTTGTCCTTTTTGGGCACCAGGAAGTAGTGGGAGTAGCAACCACGCCCTACTTCTGGGGTCGGAACATGCTCGATGGCCCTCTTGGCCAAGAGGGCCGTGACTTCCTTCTGCAGAAGTACCAAGTGATCCCCTGACATGCGGTGGAATTGAGGTGGCATGGCTGGGGGTGGACTCGAAGGGGAGGGAGTAGCCCCTTCGGACAATGTCCAAGACCCACCTGTCCGAGGTGATGGTACGCCAGTGGGGAAGGTGATGGCGGACCCTGCCCCTACTGGCGTGCTGTGCACCTGAAAGGAGGGACTAGGAGGGCTTGGAGGCCGCGGACGGGTTGGAGGTGGTGGCCTGACCCGCACGCTGGTTGCCCGATCCGCCACGGCGGAATCCACGTCCTCGGCCGCGCGAAGACGCCTGCTGCGCGGGCCGGTGGCTGGGCTGCTGACGTGAAGGGGCGCCCCTACCGTGGCCACGATAGGGGCGAAAAGCAGAAGTCAGCGGAGGGCGTGTAGCAGAAAGGCCCAGGGACTTGGCAGTAGCCCGCGAGTCCTTAAAGCGCTCCAACGCATGGTCTGCTTTGGACCCAAAAAGACCGACTCCATCAAAGGGCATGTCCATGAGAGTATTCTGGACATCCCCTGAAAAACCAGTGGTTCTCAGCCAGGCGTGGCGTCTGAGCGCCACCGTCGTTGCAATAGACCTGCCCAGCGAGTCGGCGGTGTCAAGGCCACAACGTATTGTGTATTTAGCCGCATCCCTTCCTTCCGCAATGGCGCGGGAAAGCAGTGTCTGGACCTCCTCAGGACACTGGGGCAAAACATCCGCCACCGAATCCCACAGGGAGTGGGTATATCGGCCCAAAAGACAAGCGGTGTTAACGGACCGCAAGCCAGCACTGGAGGAAGAAAACCTTTCTTCCCAAACTGATCCAGGCGTTTGGATTCCCTATCCGGAGGAGCGGTAGGGAAGGCGGTTTGGGAAGCGGAGGCTTGGACAACCAAGCTCTCAGGAGTGGGGTGGACAGAGAGAAACAGGGGGTCGCCCGGAGCAGGGCGATGGCGTCGTGACACGTTCCGATCCACAGGAGCCCCTGTGTTGGGCTTGGACCAGGCGCCCAAAAGAACGTCAGTGAGGGCGTCGTTAAACGGCAGCACAGTCTCCGCAGAGGAGGCTGCCGGCTGAAGCACCTCTGTCAAGATGTTAGGCTTGACCGTCAAAGTAGGGAGTTGGAGACGTAAGGCCCCAGCTGCCCTACGCAACACCGTACTAAAATTGGCTCCCTCCTCCGTAGCCACGGGAGGAGACAGCATGCCAGTGTCAGGGGAAGTATCCAGACCACTGGCCTCCCCTAGACTCTCTGTCCAGTCCTCATCGTACTGACAGTGTCGTGTCAGAGGGTCATCAGACCCCTCCCAGTCCAACTGGTCCTCCTCTGGTTCAAAATAAGGAGGAGGAGGGACAGTTGGGACCCAAGGTCCCATCGGCGCCGGAGCCGGCGTCGAGCGACGTCGGTCCGGATCCATGTCCAGAGCCGGAAGGAACTGGGGGACGACGCCGCCCGGAGCCCAGGGCGGCGTCGAGAACGGCACCGGAGACATCGGTGCCGGCGGAGGTGTCGTTAGGTCGACCGGCGTCGATGGGGGTTGCGGAGCCGGGATCGAGGCCGGGGCCGAAGCCAAGATCGAGGCTGGAGGCACGGGCGACGCCGGGGCCGGAGCCGTCGGCGACGCCGGAGCAACCCCATCAGGGCCCGCGGGGCCCAAAGGCGCACGGGAGGGGCCTGAAGGCCCGAAGAGGCGGGCCATGGCCGACAGGAATTCCTGCACTTTGGCCGGATCCGCCCCCGAACCCGGGAAGGGCGGGTATGGCGGGGGCGACTCCACAGGCATGTCCGGGGCCGCGGGGGCGGGGACGGTGCCGGGAGGGGCCTCAGCCGAGTCGCGAGACCGGCGAGGCGAAGTCCTAGAGCGATGATGCTTTTTGGACTTTTTTGTGTTTGGACTTACCGGACGAAGAAGACTTCGACGCCGACGACCGGTGTGGACTCCGCGATCGACCCCTGGACCTCTCACGCGACCGGGGCTTCCGCGGAGCTGAATGCCGGGCCTCGAGGAGCTTTCGAGACCGCTCTCGCAAAGCTTTCGGGTTGAGGGCCTGGCAGTCGGTACAAGACTCCGTGTCGTGGCCTCGGCCGAGGCAGAAGAGACACTCCCAATGCGGGTCGGTGACGGACATCATCCGCGCACAGGCGCCGCATCGCTTGAAGCCGGGCATCCCTACGACACCTTGAAAGATGAAAAACAGTGAAAAAATTCACCAAATGTATGGTCAAAAAATGACCAGGGCACTGCTCTTCCCGGATCTGCGCTTGCTGGCGCGGAAAAAGAAGAACTGACATCAGCGCGCAGGGGCGGCGTCTAAGTACTGCCCGCGACGTCATCCCGGCGATCACGACGCCGACGACGGACGCGGAGCCGCACGACGCCGCCTACCGGCGCACGCAAGGGTACTGCTACGCAAAAACTTTCCGGATCCAGCCTGACGCCTGGGGATATTCTAAGGTAAGGAATCTGTCACTAACGTGTCTCTTTCAGATAGGGATGTCCTTAACCCTAGAAATCAGTTCGCAGAACGGGGAGGATGGGTGGGCGGTGAGGAATCTGTCACTAACTACTGTCTCTTACAGATCTATCGTTACACAAGTTAGTAACTTGTGCATCTGAAAGAGACACGTTAGTGACAGATTCCTTACCTTAGAATAGATACCACAGCAATACCAACCCCGGTGGTGGGTCTGCGAACAAAGATCAGACAAGGAAGTCCTGGAGGAAAGAACGGCCAAAGAAGCCGTCCCTCCGGACCTGACTGTCAAGGCAGTAATGCTTTGTAAACGTGTGCAGCGAGGCCCACGTAGCTGCCTGACAGATAACCGGCAGCGGAACACCGCGGCCCAAGGCCGTGGTAGCAGCCGTTGCCCTGGTGGAATGGGCACGCAGCCCAACAGGAGGCTCCTTCTTAGCCAAAGAATAACAGGTCTTGATGCACAAGGTAACCCAGCGGGAGATGGTTCTCTTGTGCACCGCCCGACCTTTTGGCGCCCACGTAGCCAACAAAGAGCTGGTCATCCACCCGGAAGTGTTTTGTGCGGTCGATATAGAAGGAGAGTGCACGTTTTGGGTCCAGACGGTGGAGCCGCTCTTCCTCTCTGGAAGGATGCGGAGGCGGAAAGAAGGTGGGCAAAGTGATGGTCTGCCCAATGTGGAAAGCAGTAACCACCTTTGGCAAGAAGGACGGACGCGTCCGAAGAACAACCTTGTCTGGATGAACAGACAGAAAGGGAGGTTTGCAAGATAGAGCCTGGAGCTCACTCACCCGCCGAGCGGAGGTGATGGCCACCAGAAAGGCTGTCTTCAGAGTCAGAAGACGAAGAGGACAGTTATGTAGAGGCTCAAAGGAGCGCACATTAAAAGGTAAGAACCAAGTTCAAGTCCCACTGAGGCATCACAAACGGAACAGGAGGGAAGAGGTGAGTAATGCCTTTTAAGAACCTGTTAACAACAGGGGACTTGAAAAGGGAGGGCTGATCAGGGAGCCTGAGGAAGGCCGAGATAGCACAAAGATAACCCTTGATGGTACCCAGGGCAGAACCGTGTTGGGCCAGAGAAAGAAGGAACAGGAGAACCTCAGAGAGAGGGGCAGAAAGGGGATTCACAGCCTTTGCTGTGCACCATGCCACAAATTTGTTCCACCTGCAGGCGTATACCACCTTAGTGGAGGGACGCCTGGCTGCCAGAATCACATCACAAACTTCGGGAGGCAAGTCGAAATGAATCAACTGCCGCCGATCAATCTCCACGCAAGCAGGTGTAGACTGGACAGGTTCGGGTGGAGGACCGTCCCCTGCTGCTGCGACAGAAGATCCTCCCGAAGAGGCAGACGGATCGGGGGATCTATGCTCATATTGAGTAGCTCGGGATACCAAACTCTTCGAGCCCAGTCCGGAGCCACAAGAATGACTTGGGCCCGGTCGTGCCGAATCTTCTTCAACACTCTGGGTAGAAGTGGTATAGGCGGAAAGGCGTACAATAGACCGCAACTCCACTCGTGACGAAAGCGTCGCCGGCGAGTGCCGCCTTGGAAATTCCAACGCGCAGAACTGATGACATTGCGCGTTCTCTTCGAGTGGCGAATAGATCTAACCAAGGCTCTCCCCACTGTAGAAAGAGTCCTTGCGCCACTTCCGAGTGAAGACGCCATTCGTGATCCATCATGCACCTGCGGCTGAGTTCGTCCGCCCTGGCGTTCAGGGAACCTGCCAGGTGTTGAACCATCAGGAACATGCCCTGATGTTCCAGCCATGTCCAGAGGCGCAGAGCCTCCTGACAAAGGGTCCACGACCCCACCCCGCCTTGTTTGTTGCAGTACCACATGGCGGTGGTGTTGTCTGTGAACACCTGCACTACCTTCCCTTTGACAGAGGGAAGGAATGCCTGGAGTGCAAATCGGATCGCCCGGAGCTCCAGAAGGTTGATATGGAGCCGGGACTCCGCCGGAGACCAGAGGCCTCTGATCTCCGCCTCTCCCATGTGACCGCCCCATCCCAGAAGGGACGCGTCCGTCACAACTGTGTGCTCTGGCTGGGGAAGGGAGAGGGATCTGCCCATGACCCATTGCCGGTTCGAGAGCCACCACTGCAACTGTTTTGCAGTCCCCTCCGAGAGCTGGACGTGATCGGACAGGTTGCCCTGGTGCTGCGCCCACTGGAACTTCAGGTCCCACTGCAGAGCCCGCATATGCCATCTGGCATGATTGACCAGCAGGATGCAGGAGGCCATGAGGCCCAGCAGCCTCAGGGTCATCCGTACCGAAACCCAGGATAAAGGCTGAAAGATCGGAATCATAGCCTGAATATCCCGGACTCGCCGTTCGGGAGGATAGGCCTGAAACTGCGTCGTGTCCAGAACTGCTCCGATGAAAAGGAGCTGTGGAGAAGGAATCAGATGCGACTTCGGCACATTGATGGAGAACCTCAGCGAGTGCAGGAGTTCGGCCGTAGTCTGGAGGTGGGAGACGACTGCCTGGGACGAGCCCGCCTTCAGCAGCCAGTCGTCGAGGTAGGGGAAGACTGAAACCCCTGCCCGGCGCAGATGAGCTGCGACCACCGCCATCACTTTCGTGAACACCCGAGGGGCACTGGTAAGGCCAAAGGGGAGCACGGTGAACTGAAAATGCTCGAGGCCTACCGTGAACCGAAGGTAACGCCGGTGGGCCGGCAGGACGGGGATGTGGAAATAGGCGTCCTGCAAGTCCAACGCTACCAACCAGTCTCCAGGGTCGAGGGCAGTCAAGACCTGAGCTAGGGTGAGCATCTTGAACTTCTCCTTCCGGAGGAAGCGATGGACGTTCCGGAGGTCCAAGATAGGACGCATGTCCTCCTTGTCCTTTTTGGGCACCAGGAAGTAGTGGGAGTAGCAACCACGCCCTACTTCTGGGGTCGGAACGCGCTCGATGGCCCTCTTGGCCAAGAGGGCCGTGACTTCCTTCTGCAGAAGTACCAAGTGATCCCCTGACATGCGGTGGAATTGAGGTGGCATGGCTGGGGGGTGGTCTCGAAGGGAGGGAGTAGCCCCTTCGGACAATGTCCAAGACCCACCTGTCCGAGGTGATGGGACGCCAGTGGTGAAGGCGGACCCTGCCCCCTACTGGCGTGCTGTGCACCTGAAAGGAGGGACTAGGAGGGTTTGGAGGCCGCGGACGGGTTGGAGGTGGTGGCCTGATCCGCACGCTGGTTGCCCGAACCGCCACGGCGGAATCCACGTCCTCGGCCACGCGAAGACGCCTGCTGCGCGGGCTGGTGGCTGGGCTGCTGACGTGACGGGGCGCCCCTTCCGTGGCCACGATAGGGGCGAAAAGCAGAAGTCAGCGGAGGGCGTGTAGCAGAAAGGCCCAGGGACTTGGCAGTAGCCCGTGAGTCCTTAAAGCGCTCCAACGCATGGTCTGCTTTGGACCCAAAAAGACCGACTCCATCAAAGGGCATGTCCATGAGAGTATTCTGGACATCCCCTGAAAAACCAGTGGTTCTCAGCCAGGCGTGGCGTCGCAGCGCCACCGTCGTTGCAATAGACCTGCCCAGCGAGTCGGCGGTATCAAGGCCACATCGTATTGTGTATTTGGCCGCATCCCTTCCTTCCGCAATGGCGCGGGAAAGCAGTGTCTGGACCTCCTCAGAACACTGGGGCAAAACAGTTGCCACCGAATCCCACAAGGAGTGGGTATATCGGCCCAAAAGACAAGCGGTGTTGATGGACCGCAAGCCAGCACTGGAGGAAGAAAAACCCTTCTTCCCAAATTGATCCAGGCGTTTGGATTCCCTATCCGGAGGGGCGGTAGGGAAGGCGGTTTGGGAAGCGGAGGCTTGGACAACCAAGCTCTCAGGAGTGGGGTGGACAGAGAGAAACAGGGGTCGCCCGGAGCTGGGCGATGGCGTCGGGACACGTTCCTATCCACAGGAGCCCCTGTGTTGGGCTTGGACCAGGCGCCCAAAGAACGTCAGTGAGGGCATCGTTAAACGGCAGCACAGTCTCCGTAGAGGAGGCTGCCGGCTGAAGCACCTCTGTCAAGAGATTAGTCTTGACCGCCACAGTAGGGAGTTGGAGATGTAAGGCTCCAGCCGCCCTACGCAACACCGTAGCAAAATTGGCTCCCTCCTCCGTAGCCACGGGAGGAGACAGCATGCCAGTGTCAGGGGAAGTATCTAGACCACTGGCATTCCCTAGACCCTCTGTCCAGTCCTCATCGTACTGACACTGTTGTGCCAGAGGGTCATCAGACCCCTCCCAGTCCTCCTGGTCCTCCTCTGGTTCAAAATAAGGAGGAGGAGGGACATTTGGGACCCAAGGTCTCATCGGCGCCGGAACCGGCGTCGAGCGACGTCGGTCCGGGTCCATGTCCGGAGCCGGAAGGAACTGGGGGACGACGCCGCCCGGAGCCCCAGGCGGCGTCGAAAACGGCACTGGAGACATCGGTGTCGGCGGAGGCGTGGTTAGGTCGACCGGCGTCGATGGGGGTTGCGGAGCCGGGATCGAGGCCGGAGCCGGGATCGAGGCTGGAGGCACGGGCGACGCCGGGGCCGGAGCCGTTGGCGACGCCGGAGCAACCCCATCAGGGCCCGCGGGGCCCGAAGGCGCACCGGAGGGACCTTGAGGCCCGAAGAGGCGGGCCATGGCCGACAGGAATTCCTGTATTTGGGCCGGATCCGCCCCCGAACCCGGGAAGGACGGGTATTGCGGAGGCAACTCCACAGGCATGTCCGGGGCCGCGGGGGCGAGGACGGTGCCGGGAGGGGCCTCAGCCGAGTCGCGAGACCGGCGAGGCGAAGTCCTAGAGCGACGATGCTTTTTGGACTTTTTGTGCTTGGACTTACCGGACGAAGACTTCGATGCCGACGACCGGTGAGGACTCCGCGACCGACCCTTTGACCTCTCACGCGACCGGGGCTTGGCGTGGCGCGGAGCCGAATGCCGGGCCTCGAGGAGCTTTCGAGACCGCTCTCGCAAAGCTTTCGGGTTGAGGGCCCGGCAGTCGGAACACGACTCCGTGTCGTGGCCTCGGCCGAGGCAGAAGAGACACTCCCAATGCGGGTCTGTGATGGACATCATCCGAGCACAGGCGCCGCAACGTTTAAAACCGGGCATCCCTACGACACCTTGAAGTCGATTCGATGGAAACAGTGAAAAATTCACCAAAAAAGTTAGTCAAAAAATGACTAGGGCACTGCTCTTCCCGGATCTGCGCTTGCTGGCGCGGAAAAGAAGAACTGACGTCAGCGCGCAGGGGCGGCGCCTAAGTACTGCCCGCGACGTCATCCCGGCGATCACGACGCCCGACGACGGACGCGGAGCCGCACGACGCCGCCTACCGACGCGCAAGGGTACTGCTACGCAAAAACTTTCCGGATCCAGCCTGACGCCTGGGGATATTCTAAGGTAAGGAATCTGTCACTAACTACTGTCTCTTACAGATATATCGTTACACAAGTTAGTAACTTGTGCATCTGAAAGAGACACGTTAGTGACAGATTCCTACCTTAGAATAGATACCCCAGCAATACCAACCCCGGTGGTGGGTCTGCGAACAGATTCAGACAAGGAAGTCCCGGAGGACAGAACAGCCAAAGAAGCCGTCCCTCCGGACCTGGCTGTCAAGGCAGTAATGTTTGGTAAACGTGTGCAGCGAGGCCCACGTAGCTGCCTGACATATATCCTGTAACGGAACACCGCGGCCTAAAGCCGTGGTAGCAGCCGTTGCCCTGGTGGAATGGGCACGCAGCCCAACAGGAGGCTCCTTCTTAGCCAAAGAATAGCAGGCCTTGATACACAAGATGACCCAGCGGGAGATGGTCCTCTTGTGTACCGCCCGACCTTTTTTGGCGCCCACGTAGCCAACAAAGAGCTGGTCATCCACCCGGAAGTGTTTTGTGCGGTCGATATAGAAGGAGAGCGCACGTTTTGGGTCCAGACGGTGGAGCCTCTCTTCCTCTCTGGAAGGATGCGGAGGCGGAAAGAAGGTGGGCAAAGTGATGGTCTGCCCAATGTGGAAGGCAGTAACCACCTTTGGCAAGAAGGACGGACGCGTCCTAAGAACAACCTTGTCTGGATGAACAGACAGAAAGGGGGTTTGCATGAAAGAGCCTGGAGCTCACTCATCCGCCGAGCGGAGGTGATGGCCACCAGAAAGGCTGTCTTCAGAGTAAGAAGACGAAGAGGACAGTTATGCAGAGGCTCAAAGGGAGCGCACATTAAGAAAGTAAGAACCAAATTTAAGTCCCACTGAGGCATTATAAACGGAACAGGAGGAAAGAGGTGTGTAATGCCTTTAAGAAACCCGTTAACAACAGGGGACTTGAAAAGGGAGGGCTGATCAGGAAGCCTGAGGAAGGCCGAGATTGCACAAAGATAGCCCTTGATGGTACCCAGGGCAGAACCCTGTTGGGCCAGAGAAAGAAGGAACAGAAGAACCTCAGAAAGAGGGGCAGAAAGGGGATTCACAGCCTTTGCTGTGCACCATGCCACAAACTTGTTCCAGCTGCAGGCGTATACCACCTTAGTGGAGGGACGCCTGGCTGCCAGAATCACATCACAAACTTCGGGAGGCAAGTCGAAAGGAATCAACTGCCGCCGCTCAATCTCCACGCAAGCAAGTGTAGACTGGACAGGTTCGGGTGGAGGACCGTTCCCTGCTGCTGCGACAGAAGATCCTCCCTAAGAGGCAGACGGATCGGGGGATCGACGCTCACACTGAGTAGCTCGGGATACCAAACTCTTCGAGCCCAGTCCGGAGCCACAAGAATGACTTGGGCCCGGTCGCGCCGAATCTTCTTCAACACTCTGGGTAGAAGTGGTATAGGCGGAAAGGCGTACAACAGACCGCAACTCCACTCGCGACGAAAAGCGACACCGAGCGAGTGCCGCCTTGGAAATTCTAACGCGCAGAACTGCTGACATTGCGCGTTCTCTTCGGTGGCGAACAGATCTAACCAAGGCTCTCCCCACTGCTGAAAGAGACCTTGCGCCACCTCCGAGTGAAGACGCCATTCGTGATCCATCATGCACCTGCGGCTGAGTTCGTCCGCCCTGGCGTTCAGGGAACCTGCCAGGTGTTGAACCATCAGGAACATGCCCTGATGTTCCAGCCATGTCCAGAGGCGCAGAGCCTCCTGACATAGGGTCCATGACCCCACCCCGCCCTGTTTGTTGCAGTACCACATGGCGGTGGTGTTGTCTGTGAACACCTGCACTACCTTCCCTTTGACAGAGGGAAGAAATGCCTTGAGTGCAAGTCGGATCGCCCGGAGCTCTAGAATGTTGATATGGAGCCGGGACTCTGCCGGAGACCAGAGGCCTCTGATCTCCGCCTCTCCCATGTGACCGCCCCATCCCAGAAGGGGCGCATCCGTCACAACTGTGTGCTCTGGCTGGGGAAGGGAGAGGGATCTGCCCATGACCCATTGCCGGTTCGAGAGCCACCATTGCAACTGTTTTGCAGTCCCCTCCGAAATCTGGACGTGATCGGACAGGTTGCCCTGGTGCTGCGCCCACTGGAACTTCAGGTCCCACTGCAGAGCCCGCATATGCCATCTGGCACGATCGACCAGCAGGATGCAGGAGGCCATGAGGCCCAGCAGCCTCAGGGTCATCTGTACCGAAACCCAGGATAGAGGCCGGAAGATCGGAATCATAGCCTGAATATCCTGGACTCGCCGTTCGGGAGGATAGACCCGAAACTGCGTCGTGTCCAGAACTGCTCCGATGAAAAGGAGCTGTGGAGAAGGAATCAGGTGCGACTTCGGCACGTTGATGGAGAACCCCAGCGAGTGCAGGAGTTCGGCCGTAGTCTGGAGGTGGGAGACGACTGCCTGGGACGAGCCCGCCTTCAGCCAGTAGTCGAGGTAGGGGAAGACTGGAACCCCTGCGCGGCGCAGATGAGCTGCGACCACCGCCATCACTTTCGTGAACACCCGAGGGGCGCTGGTAAGGCCAAAAGGGAGCACGGTGAACTGAAAATGCTCGAGGCCTACCGTGAACCGCAGGTAACGCCGATGGGCCGGCAGGACGGGGATGTGGAAATATGCGTCCTGCAAGTCCAACGCTACCATCCAGTCTCCAGGGTTGAGGGCAGTCAAGACCTGAGCTAGGGTGAGCATCTCGAACTTCTCCTTCCGGAGGAAGCGATTGACGTTCCGGAGGTCCAAGATAGGACGCATGTCCTCCTTGTCCTTTTCGGCACCAGAAAGTAGTGGGAGTAGCAACCACGTCCTACTTCTGGGGTCGGAGCAGCTCGATGGCCCTCTTGGCCAAGAGGGCCGCAACTTCCTTCTGAAGAAGCACCAAGTGATCCCCTGACATGCGGTGGAATTGAGGTGGCATGGCTGGGGGATGGTCTCAAAGGGAGGGAGTAGCCCCTTCGGACAATGTCCAAGACCCACCTGTCCGAGGTGATGGCACGCCAGTGGTGAAGGCGGACCCTGTCCCCTACTGGCGTGCTGTGCATCTGAAAAGAAGGACTAGGAGGGTTTGGAGGCCGCGGACGGGGCGGGGTTGGTGGCCTGACCCGCACGCTGGTTGCCTGACCCGCCACGGCGGGAGCCACGTCCTCTGCCACGCGAAAACGTTTGCTGTGCGGGCCGGTGGCTGGGCAGCGGACGTGACTGGGCGCCCCTTCCGTGGCCACGAAAGGGGCGAAAAGCAGACGGCTGCGGAGGGCGTACAGCAGAAAGGCCCAGGGAGTTGGCCGTAGCCCGCGAGTCCTTAAAGCGCTCCAGACCGATCCCATCAAAGGGCATGTCCATAAGAGTGTTTTGGACATCACCCGAGAAAATAGTGGTTCTCAGCCAGGCGTGACAGCGCAGCGCCACTGTCGTCGCAAGCGATCTGCCTAGCGAGTCGGCGGTATCAAGGCCACATCTGATGGTGTACTTTGCCGCATCTCTTCCCTCCGCAATGGTGCGGGAAAGCAGTGTCTGGACCTCCTCAGAACATTGGGGCAGAACTTGCGCCACCGAGTCCCATAGGGAGTGGGAATATCGGCCCAAGTGGTGTTGACGGACCGCAAGCCAGCACTGGAGGAAGAAAAGACCTTCTTCCCAAATTGATCCAGGCGTTTGGATTCCCTATCCGGGGGAGCGGTAGGGAAGGCGCTTTGGGAAGCAGAGGCTTGGACCACCAAGCTCTCAGGGGTGGGGTGTTGGGAGAGGAACAGGGGGTCGCCCGGAGCAGGGCGATGGCATCAGGCCACGTTCCTATCCACAGGAGCCCCTGTGGTGGGCTTGGACCAGGTGCCCAAAAGAACGTCTGAAAGCGCCTCGTTAAACGGCAGCAGTGGCTCCGAGGAGGTAGCCGCCGGCTGAAGCACTTCCGTCAGGATGTTAGTCCTGACAGCCACTGTAGGCAACTGGAGGTGTAAGGCCCCAGCTGCTCTACGCAACACCGTTGCAAAGTTTGCTCCCTCCTCTGTTGCCACGGAAGGAGGAGAAAGCATGCCAGAGTCAGGGGAGGTGTCCAGACCACTGGCATTCCCAAGCTCCTCAGCCGAGTCCTGATCAAACTCACAATGCTGTGTGAGAGGGTCATCAGACCCCTCCCAGTTCTCTTCGTCCTCCAAGTCTGGTTCAAAATAAGGAGGAGGGACATGTGGGACCCAAGGTCTCATCGGCGTCGAGTGACGCCGGTCCGGCGCCGTGTCCGGATCCGGAGAGAACCGGGGAACGACGCCGCCGCGCCGGTGGAGGTGTCGTCAGGTCAACCGGTGTCGATCGGGGTTGTGGCAGCACCGGAGCCGGGACCGAGGCTGGTGTGACAGGCGGCGCCGGGACCGGAGTCGCCGGCGCCGCCGGAGAAACCCCATCAGGGCCCGCGGGGCCCGAAGGCGCACCGGGGGGACTTTGAGGCCTGAAGAGGCGGGCCATGGCCGACAGGAACTCCTGTATCTCGGCCGGAGTCGCCCCCGAACCCGGGAAGGACGGGTAATGCGGTGGCGGCTCCACAGGCACTCCCGGAACCGCGGGGACGGTGCAGACAGGACCCTCAGCCGAGTTGCGAGACCGGCGAGGGGAAGTCATCGAGCGATGACGCTTCTTCGACTTCTTATGCTTCTTATGCTTCGACTTACCGGAGGAGTGCGAAGACTCGGACCCAGACGACCGATGAGGACTCCGCGACCGGCCCCTCGACCTCTCGCGTGACCGGGGCTTGGTGTGGCGCGGAGCCGACTGCCGGACCTCGAGGAGCTTTCGAGACTGCTCTCGCAAAGCCTTCGGTTGCAAGGCCCGGCAGTCGGGGCACGACTTGGTGTCGTGGTCGCGGTCGAGGCAGTAGAGACATTCCTGATGCGGGTCTGTGATCGACATCATTTGACCACAGGCGTCGCATGGCTTGAAGCCGGGCATCCCTACCGACACCTTCGGAGTCGAGAGACTTCGAGAAAACAGTGAAAAATCACCAAAAAACGTAGTCAAAAAATGACCAGGGCACTGCTCTTCCCGGATCTGCGCTTACTGGCGCGGAAAAAGAAGAACTGACGTCAGCGCGCAGGGGCGGCGCCTAAGTACTGCCCGCGACGTCATCCCGGCGATCACGACGCCGACGACGGACGCGGAGCCGCACGACGCCGCCTACCGACGCGCAAGGGTACTGCTACGCAAAAACTTTCCGGATCCAGCCTGACGCCTGGGGATATTCTAAGGTAAGGAATCTGTCACTAACGTGTCTCTTTCAGATCTTCTCACCACATTAAACACTCACTGAAGCCAGTGTGGGATTTAATTAAATATGCACACAGAGGGCATCTTAGAGATGCCCCCTGAAAAACGACCTAACACTAGTGTCCAGGCTGAGTCGCTGCTCCCCAGCTGCCACCACCAGACATGTTACTGGACCCCTGGGTTGAGAGCCAGCTGCTCTCGGGGGTCTGAAACAATGCACATCCTGGGATGAGGTACCAAGCCTCCTCCCCCAGGATGGGCAGGGTCCACGAAGGGGAAGCTTCAAAGGCTTGCTGCCTTTGTGAGCTTCCCCAGGCCTTTTGCGGTTTCCAGCAACTGGTCCCCAACGGTTCAACCCTCCCCCCCCCCCCACACTTTGGGCGGGAGAATCAGCGGTAAAACCAAATGAGGAAGGGAGGTGTGCCCAGCTTTGTCAACCTCAGGTGGAGGAGGCAAGGTGAAGCACAACATTCAGGCCCCGCCATCTTGCAGATGGGGGACCCAGCCAACGAGAGTGAGGCATATGCCCCCCTCCCACTGGAGGGTGGCATAATAGGGGGTGTACCCACCCCAAGGAAGGGACCCATTGGTCCCAACCTTTTACTTACCTGTAACGCCCCTAAATATAGTATTTAGGGGCACCCCCGAACCTTGCGCCTCCTCAGACAAGCAACGACCAAGAAACAAAGAAGAAGGACCGAACAGCCGTGCCGAAGCTAAGAGGAGGACGCCCACTGACTTGGCCCCAGCCCTAACGGCCTGTTCCCCACCTTGAACCTGCAGAAGCGACACTCCGGTGTGTCCTGCAGCCAGCAACCTCAAGAACCCTGAGGACCTGCCATGCCTTCCAAAGAAAAGACACTGTCTCCCGTGAACACCGTATTTGTTCACCCACATACTACAGCTCCGGCAAAATCTGCAAGTCTGCACCACTCTGCACCCGTCGCCCACGGCCCGAGGTCGAGTGGCCCAACACCACGAGGTGCTCTCCCCGGCCATCCTGACCAGAGATCTGGTGATCTCTGACCTGCCTCGAATCTCCCAGCGAAGCCTGCAGCCTCTTTCTAGAGACTCCCCCCGACCGGAGCTGGTAAGAGAAACCAGACGCCTACAGACCCCCTGCACCCGAAGCCCCACGGCCTTGGGTGGCCCAACAGACTGTGTCCCAGCATCCCAACTTAGCTCTCCAACCGGTGGTCACCTCCAGAAGATCTTCGTCCCCGAGCTTGCAGTCTTTGTTGAAACCGGAGAATCCCCATTGCAATCAACAGGGCACCAGATGCCAAACCAGCACCCTGCACCCAGCCGCCGCTGCGGGTGCGCTTTTTCTGCTAAACAGGATCCCCCTTTGCCCTGATCCTAACACCAGGAGCTTTGCTCCCACAACCTAGTGGCCTGCTCGTAAGCAGCCACCAACCGGAGGCCCTCTATCCCCCATTGGATAACATTGGGCCTCAGCACTCTGCACCCGGCCGCCCTAGTGCCGCTGAGGGTGTAACCCTGGGGGAACCCTTGTTCTTACCCCACAAACACAACCCCAAAGACAGAGTACTTACCTGGTAACCGTTAACTTCATTTCTCTCCATAGGAACCTATTGACTGTTTTCTTCTGAAGTGTGGAATTGATTTGTATGGAAACCTGAAACAGTACAATTGTGCAAAACTGTTTTTACTTGCCTTTTCTCTAGGAAATGTCCCAGTGTGATATCTAGGCATATCACACTGAGTAAAAAAAGTAATCTAAAAAGTAATCTGTACAGTATTTCAATACCTTGCCTTACCTGTATTACAAACAACTCCATTTTGAACTTGCATTCACTTGTAAACACTGCATAATATTTTGCAAAGCATTTATTTCACTTACCTGTGCCAGGCTTGGCTTGGTTCTAGCAATAAAATAACTTAATACTATTTTTGATACAAACAAAATTGGTCTGAGTTCAGTCTTTGAGTGTGTAACATCATTTGCTGATTGAGTGTGTACAACAAATGCTTAGCACTACCCTCTGATACAGCCTTTCTGCTCGTCCACACTACTACAAATCGAAAGTAAGGTGCTATCTACTTTTACCTCTGCCTACCTTTGGGGTTGCACTGGACTCTGTGCACACTATACCTCATTTTGCTATAGTATATACAGAGCCAGCCTCCAGCTGTAGATTCACATTCTTTGCATAAGTCCGCCATCTAGTGTTGGACTCGGATGATTACAAGTTGATTTTGTTCCAATAAGTTTTCTTCAAGTCACAAGGCTGTGTGACACCTCCTCTTGCTAATACTACGTTATGGTCATCGATGCCATCTTCAGATTGTTTTTTCGTGGGTATGTGAGAATGTAAGCATGATATATATATAATGTCTATGCAGTAGTATGATATAAGTATATAAAGTGTATGAACTGCAACCTACACAACGTTTTTGGGGAGGAGGGTTGGTGCATATAAATCTACAGCACTGCATGCCAAGAACAGATGCTTACAGGGTAAGTAACAATCCGTTAAAGGCATGTGTGCTGTAGATACACATGCTTTGCATAGATTGTAAAGCAGTCCCTCTCACTAGGCAGTGGTTAACCTGTGGAGGTTGCAGTTGTTTGTTCTTAGTACTGCTTGACCAACATTGGCTTGTTGGAGTACAAAGACATCCACACAATAATGTTTTGGGAAAGTGTGTGAAGTGGACCATGTTGCTGCTTTGCAAATATCAAAAGTCACACAATTGGGTGTCTTTTGCTTCCTCGCCCTAAGTGCGCAGGGTTATGCCCAGACGTGGGTCCCGGGCTCACTGTGCCACTGGATTCAAGCTATCCTGGCTGATGAGGGGTGAAACTCCGAAACCGGTCCTAGGATGCTTACTTCCAGTCCAGGGAGGACCTGGCTTGGCAGTTCGAGCTGGACTGTTCCCATGAGGTACAGGGTAAAGACGGATTTGCATATGGCCAGGTCTAAACTGGGGTGGCATGGTGAGCAAAAGAATGATGGATTTAACCCAGATCTCTTGACTGCGGGTGAATGTTTTGATTTGTTCTGCATTCTGTCCATCAATTGTGTGTCTTTTGCTTTGCAAATATCAGTAATAGGAATATTCCCTAAAAAAGCCATAGAAGCTCCTATTTTCCTAGTGGAATGAGCTTTAGGAGGACAGGTAAAAGCCTTTTAGCTTTTCCATAACATGTTTGGATGCATTTAACTATCCATCTTGAAATGCCAGATTTAGAAATTGCCTTTCCGATACGAGGAGGTGCGAAAGCAATAAACAATTACTTTGTTTTCCTGAAAGATTTAGTTCTGTCAATATATAAAACATTAGTGCCCTTTTGACATCTAAAGTGCGTAATGCCCTTTCAGCAACAGAAGCTTGATGCGGGAAAGAAGTGAATGGATCGATTAATGTGAAAATTAGAAACTACCTTTGGCAGGAATTTAGGATTTGTTCTAAGTACTACTTTGACTCTGTGTAGTAGAAAGAAAGGTTCCTCCATGGTTAATGCCTGATTTTCACTGACTCTTGTAAGTGAAGTAATAGCAATTAAAAATACAAGTTTCCTTGATAAGCATTGCAATTAACAAGAAAGAAGTGGTTCAAAAGGAGGACCCATGAGTCTTGTTAACAATGTTAGAGTTTCATGCAGGTGGAAGTCTAGGAGGAATGACTTAAGTCCCGCCATAAAGGCTATAATAACAGATTTTAAATAATAAGTGCTGTATATTTTGCAAACAGACTGCAATAGCAGCAAGGTGTAATCTTATTGAAGTATATGCAAACCCTGTAGTTGTAAATGCAATAAGTAAATATTGTTTGTACTTTTGCATGAAGAGGGTTTATGTTTTGTTTGTGACAGAATACAACTTTTCCATTTAGCCGCATAACATTGCCTTGAAGTAGGTTTGCGAGCTTCTCTAAGAATGTCCATGCATTCTTGAGGTAAATTTAAGTATCCAAATTCTAAGATTTCAGGAACCAAATTGCAAGATTCATTTCCTTGGGATTGGGATGTCTTAGTGTTCCTTGGTTTCGTGTGAGAAGGTCCAGGCTGAGGTGAAGCTTCTCGTGTGGAATTAGAGATAGCTCCATCAGTGTTGAAAACCATGGTTGGTGAGCCCAAGTTGGAGCTATTAGCATCATGGTAAGAGAAGTTTGCCTGCCGGACCACTAATGGATGACCAGTTCATCCATAGAGCATTGCCCGTGGACTGTTGGTGTGAATACCTGATTGTGAAGTTTGGGCATTTTGCGTTTTCTTTTGTTGCAAACAGATCTATTTGTGGGAACCCCCATTTTTGAAAGTACGGTAGAAGAACCATGGGGTGAAGTTCCCATTCGTGGACTCCTTCCTTCCTGCTAAGAAAGCCTGCAATTTGATTGCTTGTACAAGGGACATGTTCTGCTAGAATGTGAATGTTGTGATGTATTGCTTATCTCCATATTTTTTGTGCTGAGAATTGGAGAGTGCGCGTCCTCCCGTTTTTGTATACAATACATAGTTGTCATTGTATGCTCGAATCAGGACAACTGACAAGTGAGGTAGGAAGGCTTTCACTGCTAGGTGAACAGCTTGCAGCTATAGGTGACTAATATGGATCCTTGGGTTTGGAATCCCCTAACCACTGAATTGTGAGGTTTTCTGAGATGTGCACCCAACCTATTAGGGAAGCATCTGCTGTCAGAATTATTTGTGGAACTGGATCTTGAAACGGCTGCCCTTTGGATAGATTTTGTGGATACCACCATTGCAGAGAGTGATGTGTGCGGCTGTCTATCAACACTAGATTGTGAAGTTGACCCAGTGACTGAGTCCATTGATGAAAGAGACATTCTTGTAGAGGTCTCGTGTGTAGTCTGGCATGTGAAACTAAGGAAATACAAGATGCCATCGCAGAAATGTTTTGGCTGGGATTTGACTCCCTGTTTGAAACTATTGAATTAATGTTACTATGCTGTGTATTCTGTCTGCATTTGGGTATGCCAATGCTGAATGCCTGTTGAGCATGGCCCCTAGGTATGACTGTATGGTGGCTGGTTGTAGATGCAACTTTTGTAGGTTGATAGTAAACCCTAGTTGGTGTAGTAAAGTTAGGGTTTGTAGAGTATTGTGTTTGCAAAGGCTGAGACTTTTTGCTTTTATTAGCCAGTTGACCAAGTATGGAAAAACATGAATGTTTTGTCTGCGTAGATGTGCTGCTACCACTGCTAGATATTTTGTGAAAACTCTTGGAGCAGTGGTAATCCCGAAAGGAAGAACTTTGAATTGATAATGGTTTCCCTGAAATTGAAACCTATGGTATTTTCTGTGTGTGGGATGAATAGGTATCTGGACATAGCCGTCCTTTAGATCCAAGGCAGCCATGAAGTCTCCCTTCTGTAATAAAGGAATGATCTCATGAAGGTTGACCATATAGAAGTGTTCTGATATCATGTAATGGAGACGTGATCGAGAATGGGTCGTAGCGACCCATCTTTTTTGGGAATAAGGAAGTAAAGTGAATAAACTGTTCCCTGAAACCGTTTTTCAACTGGTTCTATTGCTCCTTTTGAAGTCGAGCCTGGGCAGCGCGGGTTCTGCTCTGCGAGGCATGCTGTATTCAGGTAGAGACTTGAAGCTCCGCCCACTCTCCACCCATATTTTTCATTGGCTTGTGTCATTGTCCACTGTAAACTGTGGCTGTTCATTGGTCACTAGGCTTAGTAGTCCCCTCCTTCGTACTGGCTTGCCTCATTTTGTAACCTCCCATGGCGACAGCCCGTTACTTGTGTTGTTACTCGGTAGGCTTTAATTACAGCCTCCGAGCACTATTTTCTCAAACCGCTTTCTCCAAACGTTTTTTTTTTTGATAGCATGGGCACCGAATGCATTTGCAACGCAATAGGTCTCGCATTGGCGAGAGTTTAAGCTATTGGCATTGTAAATGACTATGCTTTTTATTTATCTGTTTTACTAACACCACATAAATAAAAGGCACCGTCATTTATAATGCCTATAGCTCAAACTCTCGCATTGCAAATGCTTGTTGTAATAGAGTTATTATTTCTTGTTGCAGGAGTTTGATGTTGAATGGACAGTTTGTGTTTGCGAGGTGGAATATTTGGAGGAGTTGTAATGAGTTTCAAACTGTAACCATGTTGGATAATATCCATTGATCTGTTGTGATTGATCAAGTGTTGAGAAATTGTTGAAGACGACCCCCGACAGGTGTTAAGTGGTCTGGGGGAATGGTAAGTTGTCATTGTTTGTTATTGGTGTTGGAGGAACGGGTATTGTTCCCTCTGCCTCTTCCTTTAAAATTGTTCCCTCTATAAGAACCTCTGTAAAAGGTTTTTTGAGAAGAGGTTTGTCCTTAGGTTTTGTATGTTGACCCAGTGGTGTCTGAGGTGGTAGATCTTGCACCTTGCTTGTAATTTGGCCTACGAAAGGAACCACGATATGTGCTAGTCTGTAGAGCCCCCATTGATTTTGCGACCCCGTGTCCTTTTTCATTTTCTGTAGGGCTGTATCCACTTGAGGTCCGAACTGATGTTCTTTACCAAAAGGCAGATTCAGAATAGCCTGTTGTACCTCAGTCTTAAATCCTGAGACCTGTAGCCATGCATGCCTACATAAGAGGATACCAGTGTTTGTACCTCTGGCAGTGGTGTCATCTGCATCTAATGCACATTTTATGGAATTATTTTTAATGAGTTTTCCCCCCCATCAACAATTTCCTGTTCCCTTTTTCTGCGCTCTTCTGGGAGGTGTTGGAGGAGCCCCTCCATTCCATCCCCGTGGGCTGTCATATCTTGCTAATAGAGCTTGGCTGTACGCCAACGATTAGCTGCTTGTGCAGCAACATGTTTTCCAGAAGCATCTATTAGTTCAGATTCTTTCTCTGGAGGCGGTGCGTTTCCTGATGTTTGGGTGTTAGCCCTTCCCTTGCATTTGAGACTACTAAATAGTCTGGGGTTAACTGACCTTTGATAAAGGTAGGATCGGATGGTGCTACCTTATATTTTTTGTCAATGCGTGGTGTTATGATTCACGCTTTGACAGAGTCTTTAAAAATGTCGTCTGCATGATGTGTCATGCCTTTAAGTCTCAAAAAGAAAATCCTCCTCTATTGTATCTTTATATAATGGGACCTGGTGGAAAGTTGCTGCCTGTGCTATTAAATCCTGATATGCAGAAGCATAATCAGGTGGTGATGGTATTGTGGGATATAGATCAAGGTCTGTATCCCCTTGTGGTTCAATGTCGTAGTCATGCCAAGCATTCCCTGGGTGTATGTTTTGTGGAATGTCCTTCTACTTTTGGTGAGTGAGGAGACATATCACCTGCCTCAGATAATTGTGGTGAGTGAGGTGGTGTTTGTGGGGTTGGTGAAGGTGGAATAGGAATGTGCAATGGGCTTGTGGCAGCATCCTTCCTCTTCATCTTTAGTGGTTGAATAAGAACATCCAAAGCCTCTTCAAAAGACAACTGCTTCTTAGAAGAGTGAGATTTTGCTGGTTGGAGCACTATTCTTTTAGTTTCAGGCTGAATCTGGAGCCTTTTGTGTTTCGGCTCGAGCCGTTCTTGAAATGTTTCGAGGATCGGCTCCGGTGGCGATTTCGGTCAGAAAAAGCATTATTTCGGTGGCAGAAGCTTCGGTTTAGTTGGAGCTGTGGTCGGATCCGAATTGACTGTTTCGGTGCCAAGACCGAAGATCGTGGGGCTGCAGACCTGGATGTTGATGAAGTGGAGGCCCCTGCTGCAGGCCAAATTCGGAGCCGAGCCAGAGGGCAGGGCTTCCGAATCAGTTTTTCAGTGCATGCCATGGCTCTTTTGCAGTGGCGGACCGTGAGCAGTCTTTTTGGTCTGAGCCAATGCTCTGGGCTTAGGATCAGGTGTATAAGTACTCACTGTCCAATGTTTCTGTGCTGGCTGAAGAGTGGTTGAGTCGTCATTGGATTGGGGCTCAATTGAAATCATGGATCGATAGTGATTCCCCTTGTGCTGCTAAAGCACAAGTTACTAACTTGTGTAACGATATATCTGTAAGAGACAGTAGTTAGTGACAGATTCCTTACCTTAGAATATCCCCAGGCGTCAGGCTGGATCCGGAAAGTTTTGCGTAGCAGTACCCTTGCGCGTCGGTAGGCGGCGTCGTGCGGCTCCGCGTCCGTCGTCGGCGTTGTGATCGCCGGGATGACGTCGCGGGCAGTACTTAGGCGCCGCCCCTGCGCGCTGACGTCAGTTCTGTACACGACTTTCCGCGCCAGGAACGCAGAGCCATGCAAGAAGCTGACACAGGTGTCTGAAAAATACTAGGGCCCTGAAAGGGATGTCCTTAACCCTAGAAATCAGTTCGCAGAACGGGGAGGATGGGTGGGGCGGTAGGAATCTGTCACTAACTACTGTCTCTTACAGATATATCGTTACACAAGTTAGTAACTTGTGCATCTGAAAGACACGTTAGTGACAGATTCCTTACCTTAGAATAGATACCCCAGCAATACCAACCCCGGTGGTGGGTCTGCGAACAAAGATCAGACAAGGAAGTCCTGGAGGACAGAACGGCCAAAGAAGCCGTCCCTCCGGACCTGACTGTCAAGGCAGTAATGCTTTGTAAACGTGTGCAGCGAGGCCCACGTAGCTGCCTGACAGATAACCGGCAGCGGAACACCGCGGCCCAAGGCCGTGGTAGCAGCCGTTGCCCTGGTGGAATGGGCACGCAGCCCAACAGGAGGCTCCTTCTTGGCCAAAGAATAGCAGGTCTTGATGCACAAGGTAACCCAGCGGGAGATGGTCCTCTTGTGCACCGCCCGACCTTTTTGGCGCCCACGTAGCCAACAAAGAGCTGGTCATCCACCCGGAAGTGTTTTGTGCGGTCGATATAGAAGGAGAGCGCACGTTTTGGGTCCAGACGGTGGAGCCTCTCTTCCTCTCTGGAAGGATGCGGAGGCGGAAAGAAGGTGGGCAAAGTGATGGTCTGCCCAATGTGGAAAGCAGTAACCACCTTTGGCAAGAAGGACGGACGCGTCCGAAGAACAACCTTGTCTGGATGAACAGACAGAAAGGGAGGTTTGCAAGATAGAGCCTGGAGCTCACTCACCCGCCGAGCGGAGGTGATGGCCACCAGAAAGGCTGTCTTCAGAGTCAGAAGACGAAGAGGACAGTTATGCAGAGGCTCAAAGGGAGCGCACATTAAAAAGGTAAGAACCAAGTTCAAGTCCCACTGAGGCATTACAAACGGAACAGGAGGGAAGAGGTGAGTAATGCCTTTTAAGAACCTGTTAACAACAGGGGACTTGAAAAGGGAGGGCTGATCAGGGAGCCTGAGGAAGGCCGAGATAGCACAAAGATAACCCTTGATGGTACCCAGGGCAGAACCCTGTTGGGCCAGAGAGAGAAGGAACAGAAGGACCTCAGAAAGAGGGGCAGAAAGGGGATCCACAGTCTTTGCTGTGCACCATGCCACAAATTTGTTCCACCTGCAGGCGTATACCACCTTAGTGGAGGGACGCCTGGCTGCCAGAATCACATCACAAACTTCGGGAGGCAAGTCGAAAGGAATCAACTGCCGCCGCTCAATCTCCACGCAAGCAGGTGTAGACTGGACAGGTTCGGGTGGAGGACCGTCCCCTGCTGCTGCGACAGAAGATCCTCCCGAAGAGGCAGACGGATCGGGGGATCTATGCTCATATTGAGTAGCTCGGGATACCAAACTCTTCGAGCCCAGTCCGGAGGCACAAGAATGACTTGGGCCCGGTCGTGCCGAATCTTCTTCAACACTCTGGGTAGAAGTGGTATAGGCGGAAAGGCGTACAACAGACCGCAACTCCACTCGCGACGAAAAGCGTCGCCGAGCGAGTGCCGCCTTGGAAATTCCAATGCGCAGAACTGATGACATTGCGCGTTCTCTTCGGTGGCGAATAGATCTAACCAAGGCTCTCCCCACTGTAGAAAGAGTCCTTGCGCCACTTCCGAGTGAAGACGCCATTCGTGATCCATCATGCACCTGCGGCTGAGTTCGTCCGCCCTGGCGTTCAGGGAACCTGCCAGGTGTTGAACCATCAGGAACATGCCCTGATGTTCCAGCCATGTCCAGAGGCGCAGAGCCTCCTGACAAAGGGTCCAAGACCCCACCCCGCCCTGTTTGTTGCAGTACCACATGGCGGTGGTGTTGTCTGTGAACACCTGCACTACCTTCCCTTTGACAGAGGGAAGGAATGCCTTGAGTGCAAGCCGGATCGCCCGGAGCTCCAGAAGGTTGATATGGAGCCGGGACTCCGCCGGAGACCAGAGGCCTCTGATCTCCGCCTCTCCCATGTGACCGCCCCATCCCAGAAGGGACGCGTCCGTCACAACTGTATGCTTTGGCTGGGGAAGGGAGAGGGATCTGCCCATGACCCATTGCCGGATCGAGAGCCACCACTGCAACTGTTTTGCAGTCCCCTCCGAGATCTGGACGTGATCGGACAGGTTGCCCTGGTGCTGCGCCCACTGGAACTTCAGGTCCCACTGCAGAGCCCGCATATGCCATCTGGCATGATTGACCAGCAGGATGCAGGAGGCCATGAGGCCCAGCAGCCTCAGGGTCATCCGTACCGAAACCCAGGATAAAGGCCGAAAGATCGGAATCATAGCCTGAATATCCCGGACTCGCCGTTCGGGAGGATAGGCCCGAAACTGCGTCGTGTCCAGAACTGCTCCGATGAAAAGGAGCTGTGGAGAAGGAATCAGATGCGACTTCGGCACATTGATGGAGAACCCCAGCGAGTGCAGGAGTTCGGCCGTAGTCTGGAGGTGGGAGACGACTGCCTGGGACGAGCCCGCCTTCAGCAGCCAGTCGTCGAGGTAGGGGAAGACTGAAACCCCTGCCCGGCGCAGATGAGCTGCGACCACCGCCATCACTTTCGTGAACACCCGAGGGGCACTGGTAAGGCCAAAGGGGAGCACGGTGAACTGAAAATGCTCGGGGCCTACCGTGAACCGAAGGTAACGCCGGTGGGCCGGCAGGACGGGGATGTGGAAATACGCGTCCTGCAAGTCCAACGCTACCAACCAGTCTCCAGGGTCGAGGGCAGTCAAGACCTGAGCTAGGGTGAGCATCTTGAACTTCTCCTTCCGGAGGAAGCGATTGACGTTCCGGAGGTCCAAGATAGGACGCATGTCCTCCTTGTCCTTTTGGGCACCAGAAAGTAGTGGGAGTAGCAACCACGCCCTACTTCTGGGGTCGGAACATGCTCGATGGCCCTCTTGGTCAAGAGGGCCGTGACTTCCTTCTGTAGAAGCACCAAGTGATCCCCTGACATGCGGTGGAATTGAGGTGGCATGGCTGGGGGGTGGTCTCGAAGGGGAGGGAGTAGCCCCTTCGGACAATGTCCAAGACCCACCTGTCCGAGGTGATGGTGCGCCAGTGGGGAAGGTGATGGCGGACCCTGCCCCTACTGGCGTGCCGTGCACCTGAAAGGAGGGACTAGGAGGGCTTGGAGGCCGCGGACGGGTTGGAGGTGGTGGCCTGACCCGCACGCTGGTTGCCCGATCCGCCACGGCGGAATCCACGTCCTCGGCCACGCGAAGACGCCTGCTGCGCGGGCCGGTGGCTGGGCTGCTGACGTGAAGGGGCGCCCCTACCGTGGCCACGATAGGGGCGAAAAGCAGAAGTCAGCGGAGGGCGTGTAGCAGAAAGGCCCAGGGACTTGGCAGTAGCCCGTGAGTCCTTAAAGCGCTCCAACGCATGGTCTGCTTTGGACCCAAAAAGACCGACTCCATCAAAGGGCATGTCCATGAGAGTATTCTGGACATCCCCTGAAAAACCAGTGGTTCTCAGCCAGGCGTGGCGTCGGAGCGCCACCGTCGTTGCAATAGACCTGCCCAGCGAGTCGGCGGTGTCAAGGCCACAACGGATAGTGTATTTGGCCGCATCCCTTCCTTCCGCAATGGCGCGGGAAAGCAGTGCCTGGACCTCCTCAGGGCACTGGGGCAAAACATCCGCCACCGAATCCCACAAGGAGTGGGTATATCGGCCCAAAAGGCAAGCGGTGTTGACGGACCGCAAGCCAGCACTGGAGGAAGAAAAACCTTTCTTCCCAAACTGATCCAGGCGTTTGGATTCCCTATCCGGAGGAGCGGTAGGGAAGGCGGTTTGGGAAGCGGAGGCTTGGACAACCAAGCTCTCAGGAGTGGGGTGGACAGAAAGAAACAGGGGGTCGCCCGGAGCTGGGCGATGGCGTCGTGACACGTTCCGATCCACAGGAGCCCCTGTGTTGGGCTTGGACCAGGCGCCCAAAAGAACGTCAGTGAGGGCGTCGTTAAACGGCAGCACAGTCTCCGCAGAGGAGGCTGCCGGCTGAAGCACCTCTGTCAAGATGTTAGGCTTGACCGTCAAAGTAGGGAGCTGGAGACGTAAGGCCCCAGCTGCCCTACGCAACACCGTACCAAAATTGGCCCCCTCCTCCGTAGCCACGGGAGGAGACAGCATGCCAGTGTCAGGGGAAGTATCCAGACCACTGGCCTCCCCTAGACTCTCTGTCCAGTCCTCATCATACTGACAGTGTCGCGTCAGAGGGTCATCAGACCCCTCCCAGTCCAACTGGTCCTCCTCAGGTTCAAAATAAGGAGGAGGAGGGACAGTTGGGACCCAAGGTCCCATCGGCGCCGGCGTCGAGCGACGTCGCTCCGGGTCCATGTCCGGAGCCGGAAGGAACTGGGGGACGACGCCGCCCGGAGCCCAGGGCGGCGTCGAGAACGGCACCGGAGACATCGGCGCCGGCGGAGGTGTCATGAGGTCGACCGGCGTCGATGGGGGTTGTGGAGCCGGGATCGAGGCCGGGGCCGAAGCCGGAATCGAGGCTGGAGGCACGGGCGACGCCGGGGCCGGAGCCGTTGGCGACGCCGGAGCAACCCCATCAGGGCCCGCGGGGCCCGAAGGCGCACCGGAGGGGCCTGAGGGCCCGAAGAGGCGGGCCATGGCCGACAGGAATTCCTGTACCTTGGCCGGATCCGCCCCGAACCCGGGAAGGGCGGGTATGGCGGGGGCGACTCCACAGGCAAGTCCGGGGCCGCGGGGGCGGTGCCGGGAGGGGCCTCAGCCGAGTCGCGAGACCGGCGAGGCGAAGTCCGAGAGCGACGATGCTTCTTGGACTTCTTGTGCTTAGACTTACCGGACGAAGAAGACTTCGACGCCGACGACCGGTGTGCACTCCGCGAGCGACCCCTGGACCTCTCACGCGACCGGGGCCTCCGTGGAGCCGAATGCCGGGCCTCGAGGAGCTTTCGAGACCGCTCTCGCAAAGCTTTCGGGTTGAGGGCCTGGCATTCGGGACAAGACTCCGTGTCGTGGCCTCGGCCGAGGCAGAAGAGACACTCCCAATGCGGGTCGGTGACGGACATCATCCGCGCACAGGCGCCGCATCGCTTGAAGCCGGGCATCCCTACGACACCTTTAAGTATGTGGAAAAAAACAGTGAAAAAATTCACCAAAAAGTATGGTCAAAAAAATGACCAGGGCACTGCTCTTCCCGGATCTGCGCTTGCTGGCGCGGAAAAAGAAGAACTGACGTCAGCGCGCAGGGGCGGTGCCTAAGTACTGCCCGCGACGTCATCCCGGCGATCACGACGCCGACGACGGACGCGGAGCCGCACGACGCCGCCTACCGACGCGCAAGGGTACTGCTACGCAAAACTTTCCGGATCCAGCCTGACGCCTGGGGATATTCTAAGGTAAGGAATCTGTCACTAACGTGTCTCTTTCAGATGCTTCTTCGTCCTCCTGTTGTCGACCGACAATGTCTGGTACATCGTTTACTTGCTTGCGCTGCATTTCTTCGCATTGAGCACGTCGGTCTCGAAGAGTCTTTTTAGATCTAAAAGACTTGCAGGCCTCACTGCTTTCCTCTTGATGATCAGACGAGAGTCATAGGTTGCAAACGGAGTGTTGGTCGATATGAGGATACTTGGAGTGACAATTCGGACAGAAACGGAACAGAGTGCGTTCCATTAGCAGGACATTCTCCGAAGGATGTTGGAAGTGTCGAAAGGATGCCCGGCCGGGCGTGGCCAGAGGGAGCGAGTCGAAGATCTACTACGCAGAAGGGTGATCACTCAGATGCAATAAACTAACTGATCAAGACAATACCATCGAGTGGAGATACTAAAGAACAAAAGGGAGCACAAAGGAGTCTTGAACCGGAGCGTGAGATATTCCATCCGAACCAGTCGTGGAAAAAAAAGAATATACAAACGAATGGGTCATCTACCTCCTGGAAACATTATCCCTTTGAGTAAAATCACTGTCCCTACCAAACCCCTGCTTAGCTTGTGATTTTAATATTAAAAGAAAATGTTGCTTATACATAGGCATTGTATATTGTTTCAGAGGTTTATTTCCCTATGCAGAAGAACTGTTCTAGGGTCCCACAGGTGCGCAGAGGCCGTCTTTTTATTAATATTAATGAAAACTCAATGATGAACAGCTGTTAGCTTGTGGTAATCTCATAATTTGCAGAACCTTCGGCCTGTCCACTTTCAGCAATGCATGCAATAAAGGCTTCCATCCGAATCAGAGTATCAAGCTGGCCCAGTCACAAGTCCTTGATGATCATCGATTGGTCTAAGAAGCCAGCAGTGTCTGAGCCCTGATCCTTTTGAAATAGGGAATCTCAGACAGCAGGAATAACATCATACTATAGAACTGGATCCAAGCTACAGGGGTTGGGGAACAGTTTTCTGGAGTGGATAAAGTAAAACATTTTTGTAATTGATTGCAGCCAGATGGTGTTTATACAACCTCATACATCTACATCTAGGTGTCTGACCTGCAGATTACCTCAGAGTTGCTTGCCTTTGTAAAATGTCCTTCATATCTATGTTGAGGCGCTAAAATGACAAATCCAATTACGTGACTAATATTTTTACATGCTCATTGATGCCGCTCCAATGTAGCAAAAAGTTCTAGAAATGTGTTCTGGTGTCCTGAAATAGAATGGACAGTCACTGGCTCAGCAACTATGATTCAGGTGTGATGAAAGTTGGTGAGATGAGAGACTGACTACTTTCTGGCCAAACGAGCGGGGAGTACATAATTCATTAGTATTGTTGAAAACATAGGTCAATCTCTTGTTGGGCCCAGAGGTCTCATCCATCTCCTATGGCTGCTTTTTCCATTATTTCTGTAATAATGCTTGGTAGGATCTGGACTTCATTTGTAGCTTCCAGGGGAATCTTTCAGAGAATTCAGGAGTAAGCTGCTCTGCCTATAACCAGTGCACCTGTTTCCTTTACAGAGTGCAATGTTCAAGAGCTAGCAATAGAGAAGTCATGGCTTTTGAGCTTAGGCACCATCTGTCTGGAAAAACCTTGCAACTCTGATGCATCAGACTAATCCCATATATGCTTTAAATAGCTGAAGACACAACTTTATTCCAACTGTTATTCATTTTCAAAATCTTCACAATGACTTCACAGAATAGCAGTATTAAAGTCATAATAATGAATGGCCAGAAAGTCCATCTTTTCTCCTAGTTAACTAAGTATGAAGGCACAGGGAAGAAAACTCATCTTGTCAGATGTTTCTACAGCACATTTTAAAGTCAATCTATTTTGACTTCCTAATAAAAGATGGGTAATAGAATAACTGAAGATTGCCTCATGGCTGTAAGGCCAACTCACCTTTCCAGCAGGCAGCCCTTTTGAAAAAATACAAGGTTGACAGGTTTAATAGACTAGTTTGTATCGAATATAGGGCTCCAATACTGCAATGTTAATAGCGGGGCGTACCAACTGGCTGACAGAGACAAATTCAAATGTATGAAAATTTACAAAATATCAAAAATGCAGGAAAAATCCAGTAGTCCTAACTTAAGGGCAGAATCTCGTGCTTCAGCAATGCCGCATGAATGTGTGCTCACCAAGAGGATAATGAAAAAGCACTAAAGTCTCAAGATGGAGTGTGGGAATAGTTTACAAAAAGGAAACATCTGCAGAGGATACATTTATGGTGTTGACAAATTCTACATAGTTTGATAATTTCCTCAGATGTAAAAGCTGCAATATGCCAAGTGAGATTTAGGCTAAAGGGTGTTACCTGAATTGTCTTAGACATCTGATCCTCATGCAGTCGAGCTTGTACTCGTTCCTGCTCCCACAGAGCTCGCTGCTGCTGCTCTTTCTCGCACTCTTTGTGAAAACTCTGCTGGACTGCTGACAAATCCTTCTCTTTATCTTTCAACGTGGAACTGCAATTGAATACAAACAAACGTTTGAATTCAAGTGGGACATGAAAAGAGATCATGTAAATCTAAATCTCCAAGTATCTTGAAACCCGCTCAAATTTCAAGGTGAGCCACCAGTAAAAGACAAAGGTTTCTCTAGCAGATTGTACAATAATATCCGGTGCACATTGAATACTCAATGTTAAACATTTTATTTAGTTTCAAACTATAATAAACAGCCATTGGAAGGGTGTCAAGCGAAAACAAACCTCTAAATATATGCAATGCCTCCTTCAGATCGGCACCATAAAGGATAATGAAAATAACAAGTGGCAAAAGTGAATTCTCCTCCTAGACATCTAAAAGATGCAGACAATTGCTTTCCAAAACATTGCAGTTATCAAATAATTCCTAGCCGTACACCAGGACTGCTGCCATTCCGGAGACCCTGGATGCTGCAACAGTCTCCCATTCTCTGTCTAAGCAATGATGTCAAAACTCAGTTGGAGCTAAAAGATGTTGCCATGAATGGCGCAAGCAGTGGTCCACCTATCGATTGACTCCGATGTTAGAGGCCTGATTTCGAGCCCAGAACTCCTGTGACCAGGAACAAACCAATCATTTCCCTTTGGTGAGAATGAAGACTCAGGATACAGCAGTAGGGTCTGTCGACAGCTGGAGTGGGCCCTTCTCCAGGGCCTCACACAAGAGGAGATGGATAAGCTAATTCAGAGAACCCCCAGTGCAATCAGCACTGGAGGGATTTGTTCACCAGATATGCTAGACAGTGAGAACATAAGAGTGAGAGAACCACACAGGACAGAGTAGGGACGCAGCAGCAATTGGAGAAAGACAAGTTACTTACCGTTATTAGTGCTCTTTCTGGTGGATACTCTAACAGCAGATCCCACACCATAATATACTCCCAATCACCGGACTGTATCAGGAAACATTTCTTCAGCTGTGCTCCCTTGTGCCTTTAGGTGTTGCTAAGTGGCTGTTTGCCGAGTACTGCCCGGAAGTGAAGGAGCAGAGTCACATATAATCACCACCCCTGTGTGACAGTTTTATTTTTCGCTTCCTGCGCCCTCAAATGCAGAGCGTGAACAAACGGTGGTAGCAGTGTGCTAATTACTAATCTGGAAAGGGAAGGCAAGAGGGCAGTGAGGCGTGTGCTGTTAGAATATCCACCACAGAGAACATCACTGAAGATAAGTAACTTGTTCTTCTGATGGGTATTTTTAACTGCAGATTACTCACATTAGAATAAATACGAAAGCAGTACCTACGGAGGTGGAGGGTCTGGGGACTGGACTCAGACCAAATAGTCCTACAGGACTGAGTGTGCAAAGTGCTCTTCCAGCCAGACTGGCTGTCAACTCAGTAGTGCTTTGTGAACCTATGCAGTGACACACATGGCAGCCTGGCATTTCTCAAGGACAAACACACCACAAACCAACAAAGAGGGAGCAGCCTTAGCCCTGGTAGAAGAACGAGTTACTTACCTTCGGTAACGATGTATCTGGTAGAGACACAGTCTCGCCGCAGATTCCTTAACTTAGAATATCCCCAGGCGTCAGACTGGATCCGGAAAAAATCTTCACCAGTACCCCTGCGCGCCGGGAGACGGCGTCGCATGGCTCCGTCCTGACGTCGTCCACGGATATGACGTCAATGGAGCCATATAAGTCCCTCCCGGCGCGCTGACGTCAGTTTTTGTACTGTGAAACTTTTCCACGCCACAACACGGAGCCACTTTTAAAACTGTGAGAGTGCGGGAACAGTGTGTCAAAAAAGATTTAAAAAATCATTGAAACAATGACAATAAACAACAGAAATGGTGAAAAACAACACCATGCATGACAGTGAAAGAGCACTTCACACTGTAAGGAATTGAAGGGAGAGAGCAGAGTATCCGCTCTTAGAAACAGTCTTGCAGAAGGGGAGAACCATGCCCTCCCCATGAGGCATTGGAAATTAATATCATGGTAAACGATAGGCAGTCTGCAATCACAGGATGTAACTGTAAGGGGCAACAAGACTAGAACAACATGACCAATGGTAATAGACCACATTTCTGCAACAGAATGTGCAACCATACACCGTAAAAAGGACCTATTGACCGTAGCCTAGGCAAATAGACCCCCATCAATTGACTGCAGCACAGTCAGTCAAAACCACTTCATTCGGTTAATAAAAACCATAAAAGTACAACACATATGACAAATTAAGCTACACAATAAAAACATCTAAAATACAAATCATCAATAAATATGGGCGACCTAAAAAACGTGAGATAAGAGGTTACAAAGCCAGAATACATTAACACACATAAAAACCCAAGCTGCCATTAGTACATATATGTTAACAGATCACCTCGATAACAGTTCAGATTTAATATGCCAGCATAAGAACAGTAATCATTTAAACATAACGGGTACTCTTAAAACACTTGTCATAGGATACCGTTTTCTCCTAAGTCTAACAGCTGTGACTAAGAAACTCGCAAAGTTAAATATCTCCCATGGGTCTTTCAGCATCTGAAGATAGAGTAAGGCGGGTCTGACCTGTATAAAACATTTTCCTCTTAAAATTGGAAATAAAAACCTCCTACGAATAACACTGTAATGATCACAGAACATTACAAAATGCATAGTGTCCTGGGTTGAGAAATTGTCACATGGGCAAGAGCCTAAGTCACACACCCTGCTTCAGCCTTGCAAGTCGCCTTGCAGCACAGTCAAAGAGATGCCAAGTAATGGATAAAAAATAGATGAGGGAGGAAGGGAGGGAAAAAGAACATGATTAATCCCCACACTGGAAGAACCAGGGTGTAGGAGCGTGAAAGGACATAGGAACACACCACCCAATACGAGAATGGGTGGAGAAGCAACAGATAAAATACAGAAGAACAAGTTACTTGCCTTCGGTAACGCTTTTTCTGGTGGATACAGTATCTGCCTGTGGATTCCTCACCTTTTGAATATCCCCTGCGCCAGCATTCCACGAAAACTTTTTCCTAGCTCTCCATGCCGACTAGGTCGTCACAAAGCCGTGGCTCCGCTCGCGACTCCGCATGACGTCACCGGAGCCATAAGAGAGCCTCGTCGGCGTGATGACGTCAGTTCCACCCATTTTTTCCGTGACTCCGAGACGAACAGGTGGACCGACGAACAAGTTACTTACCTTCGGTAACGATATATCTGGAAGAAACATTAGTAGTGATAGATTCCTTACCTTAGAATATCCCCAGGCGTCAGACTGGATCCGGAAAGTTTTAGTCAGCAGTACCCCTGCGCGTCGGTAGGGGCGTCGTGCGGCTCCGCATCAGTCGTTAGCGTCGTGGTTGCCGAGATGACGTCGCGGGCGCTACTTGGACGCCTCCCACGCGCGCTGACGTCAGTTCTGTACACGACTTTCCGTGCCAGGAACGCAGAGCCATGCAAGATACTGACCACTGGTGCATTGAAACTAGGGCCCTGAAAGAGATGACCTTAACCCTAGAAATCAGTTCGCAGAACGGGGAGGATGGGTGGGGCGGTAAGGAATCTAGCACTACTAATGTTGCTTACAGATATATCGTTACCGAAGGTAAGTAACTTGTTCATCTGAAAGAAACACATAGTGATAGATTCCTTACCTTAGAATAGATACCCCAGCAATACCAACCCCGGTGGTGGGTCTGCGAACAAAGATCACACCAGGAAGTCACGGAGAACAGAACAGCCAAAGAAGCCATCTCTCCGGACTTGGCTGTCCAGGCAGTAATGTTTGGTAAACGTGTGCAGCGAGGCCCACGTGGCTGCCTGACATATGTCTTGCAGGGGGACACCACGTCCCAATGCAGTAGTGGCTGCAGTAGCTCTGGTGGAATGGGCACGCAGCCCCACCGGAGGTTCCTTTTTAGCCAAAGAGTAACAGGCTTTGATACATAAGACAACCCAGCGGGAGATGGTTCTCTTATGGACCGCCCGACCTTTCTTGGTGCCAACATAGCCAACAAAAAGCTGGTCATCCACCCGGAACTGCTGTGTGCGGTTAAGATAAAAAGAAAGCGCACGTTTTGGGTCCAGACGGTGGAGCCGCTCTTCCTCTCTGGAAGGATGTGGAAAAAAGGTGGGCAAAGTAATAGTCTGCCCGATGTGAAAGGCCGTAACCACTTTTGGCAAAAAGGAAGGCCGTGGCCTGAGCAAACCTTGTCCGGATGGACTGAAAGGAAAGGAGGCTTACAGGAAAGAGCCTGTAGCTCACTCACCCGCCTGGCGGAAGTGATGGCCACCAGGAAGGCAGTCTTAAACGTGTAAAGACGAAGAGGACAGTTGTGAAGTGGCTCAAAGGGAGCGCACATCAAGTACGTCAGAACCAGATTTAAGTCCCACTGAGGCATCACGAAAGGAATAGGAGGAAAAAGGTGAGTAATGCCTTTAAGAAACCGATTTACAACAGGGGACTTGAAAGAGAGGGCTGATCAGGGAGCCTGAGAAAGGCCGAAATAGCAGAAAGGTAGCCCTTGATAGTGCCCAGAGCAGAGCCCTGCTGGGCCAAAGAAAGAAGGAACAGTAGAACCTCAAAGAGGGGCAGAAAGGGGATCCACAGCCTTTGCTGTGCACCACGCCACAAATTTGTTCCACCTGCAGGCGTATACCACTTTAGTAGAGGGACGCCTGGCTGCCAGAATAACGTCACAAACTTCAGGAGGCAAGTCGAAGGGAATCAACTGCCGCCGCTCAATCTCCACGCAAAGAGGTGGAGGCTGGACAGGTTCGGGTGGAGGACCGTCCCCTGCTGCTGCGACAGAAGATCCTCCCGAAGAGGCAGTCGGATCGGGGGATCGATGCTCATACTGAGTAGCTCGGGATACCATACTCTTCGAGCCCAGTCCGGAGCCACAAGAATGACTTGGGCCCGGTCGCACCTGATCTTCTTCAGCACTCTGGGCAGAAGTGGTATAGGCGGAAAGGCGTACAACAGACCGCAACTCCACTCGCGACGAAAAGCATCGCAGAGCGAGTGCCGCCTTGGAAATTCCAACGCGTAGAACTGATGACATTGCGCGTTCTCTTCGGTGGCGAATAGATCTAACCAAGGCTCTCCCCACTGATGAAAGAGACCTTGCGCCACCTTCGAGTGAAGACGCCATTCGTGATCGAGCATGCACCTGCGGCTGAGTTCGTCCGCCCTGGTGTTCAGAGAACCTGCCAGGTGTTGAACCACCAGAGACATGCCCTGATGTTCCAGCCATGTCCAGAGACGCAGAGCCTCTTGACAGAGGGTCCACGACCCCACCCCGCCTTGTTTGTTGCAGTACCACATGGCGGTGGTGTTGTCCGTGAACACCTGCACTACTCTCCCCTTGACAGAGGGAAGGAATGCTTTCAGTGCAAGCCTGATCGCCCGTAGCTCCAAAAGGTTGATATGGAGCCGGGACTCCGCTGGAGACCAGAGGCCTCTGATCTCTGCCTCTCCCATGTGGCCGCCCCATCCCAGGAGGGACGCATCCGTCACCACTGTGTGCTCCGGTTGGGGAAGGGAGAGGGATCTGCCATCGACCCAATGCCGGTTCGTGAGCCACCACTGCAACTGTCGTGCAGTGCCCTCCGAGATCTGGACGTGATCGGACAGGTTCCCCTGATGCTGCGCCCACTGGAACTTCAGGTCCCACTGCAGAGCCCGCATAAGCCATCTGGCATGATTGACCAGCAGGATGCAGGAGGCCATGAGGCCCAGCAGCCTCAGAGTCACTCTGACCGAAACCCGGGATAAGGACTGAAAGATGGGAATCAGGGCCCGAATATCCCGGACTCGCTGTTCGGGAGGATAGACCCGAAACTGCGCCGTGTCCAGAACCGCTCCGATGAAGAGGAGCTTCTGAGAAGGAATCGGGTGCGACTTCGGCACATTGATGGAGAACCCAAGCAAGTGCAGGAGGTCGGCCGTAGTCTGGAGGTGGGAGACTACTGTCAGGGGCGAGCCCGCCTTCAACAACCAGTCGTCGAGATAGGGGAAGACTGAGACCCCTGATCTGCGCAGATGAGCTGCGACCGCTGCCATCACTTTGGTGAACACCCGAAAGGCGCTGGTAAGGCCAAAGGGGAGCACGGTGAACTGAAAGTGCTCATGGCCTACCATGAACCGTAGGTAACGCCTGTGGGCTGGCAGGACGGGGATGTGGAAATAGGCGTCCTGCAAGTCCAGCGCCACCATCCAGTCTTGTGGGTCGAGAGCAGACAAGACCTGAGCTAGAGTGAGCATCTTGAACTTCTCCTTGCGGAGGAAGCGATTGACGTTCCGGAGGTCTAAGATAGGACGCAAGCCCTTGTCCTTCTTGGGCACCACGAAGTAGTGGGAATAACAACCACGACCTACTTCGGGCGTCGGAACGCGCTCGATGGCCCCCAATTGAGGAATGGAACTTGATACTATAATTGGTTGTGTCCCTAACATTTTGTATATAAATGTCTGTATACAGCTAACCTACTGTCAGCTGTTTTTAATTCATTCCCTTGTTATTTTTGTTATGTTTCCTTTATAATTTTTATATCTTCTATTGTCCTTTACACTTAATTTTCAGTCCTCCTGCTCCTTATCTGCCTCATTCAACATGGCCTCCAACCCCGGACGTTCTTAATTGAACCCGGACACGTCATCACGCATGCACGCTCTTTTCCCCCCTTTTAAATTCGCTCTTCCGGTGTTTTCAACTACACGTTGAGTGATTCATTCTCCCAGACGCCGGCACCATTCATTGTAGCTGCCCTGGAAGTAGCAGGATCCTGTCCCTCTTCCTTCAATTTCAATTCTAAGTAAGTTCTAATTCCCCGCTTACTGTAGCCGAGTCCTGCTTCCGCGTAGCGACCCACCCCGGCTGTGCCTTGGTTTAACTTCCCCCGCTTCTCTCCACAGCTGGCCCGATTGATTCCTGGTGGTTGATTCCTCCCTGGTTCACGGCCAGCACGTACCCCGCTGAGTGGCAAGACCTCTTACTAAACATTACTACGTAAGCTTTCCACACATTAGTTGCCACTACATTGCTTTCACACTATTGTAGTATCTTGCACATCTTACCGGTTACCTCTCCCTTGCAGATTCGGTTGAACCCGACTATTGTTACCCGCTGACTATTCTTAATTATATCGTTCCGCTACAAGGTACCTCTTTCCTTGCTTCTCCTTGAATTGCCTTCTCACTATCTATTTTACTCACTGACCGTGCAGTCCCTTCCATGCGGTAATTGGCCACTTTACGCCATGGCATGTCGGCATTACTCGCGTTATGTGCCTTTTTCTCTCATCGCTCTTGCCCACTTACATGGTCCTTCTCATAACTGCTAGTTGTCCCACCATGTATGTTCTTCACCCTGCACATCCTCTCCTTGTGCATGCACTATGTAGCTACAGCTTTTTCCTTACCAGTAGCTCCTTCTGTCTCTTGTAATTGATTAATTATTAAGAAATTCTTGTAAGTAACTGTATATCAATGTCTATGATCCTACCTTCAGTGTAACTAATCGTCCATTAAGGAATTGGTTGTTTTTAGTTTTTTTAGTATGTTGATTTATGTCCCCTGGACCAATGGTTTCTTTTGTTATCTAGATCCTATCTGCTCACACGCTTTCTCGTCCTGATGATGATCTCAACCTAAGGAGATCGAAACGCCGTCGACTTTCACAACCGAAACTCTTTAAATATATTTTATTAATTATGGAGTTTTGTATAGTGTTGTCAATGCGATGTAAATTTTAAGTCACTAGCACTTATCACTTCACGCACTTTTCACCTTTGTGTGAGCACCAGGACTAGTTCCTAATGTGATTGATACTCATTTATGATGTTAATAAATGTGGTATCATTCAAACAACCTTGTGTCCCTGCATACTCTGTTCTCCAAATTTTGTTGGCGCTTTGTGTTCACTAATAATACTTAGATTAAGACTACCTTTGTATTAATAATAGCTCCGGCTATCCGAGGACCTATCTGGCCTCCAACTCTGACCGTTGTTCTTTGCAAATATATATTACCCCTGGTCACACTATTGGGGTCCCCTTGTTCTTTATATATACCCTTGGCCAAGAGGGCCGCAACTTCCTGCTGAAAAAGCACCAAGTGATCCCCCGATATGCGGTGGTATTGAGGAGGCATGGCTGGGGGGGTAGTCTCGAAGGGGAGGGAGTAGCCCCTCCGGGCTATCTCTAAAACCCACCTGTCCGAAGTGATGGTGCGCCAGTGGGGGAGGTGATGGCGGAGCCTGCCGCCCACTGGTGTTTGATGGGCCTGAAAGTTCGGACTAGGAAGGTTTGGAGGCAGAGGTGGCGGGGGTGGTGGTGGTGGACTGACCCGCCCGCTGGCCCCTTTGTCCGCCACGGAGGAAACCGCGTCCGCGCTGGGATGACTGTTGCGCCGGCCTGTGGCTCTGTTGCAAACGCTGTGGGGCGCCCCTTCCTGTGCCACGAAAGGAGCGAAAAGCGGAAGGCTGAGTAGGGCGGACTGCCGAGAGTCCCAAGGACTTGGCCGTAGCCCGTGAGTCCTTGAACCGCTCCAGCGCGCTGTCCGCCTTGTTGCCAAAGAGGCGACGGCCATCAAAGGGCATGTCCATAAGGGTGTTTTGGACATCCCCTGAAAATCCAGTGGTCCTCAACCAGGCGTGGCGGCGAACCGCCACCGTCGTTGCAATGGATCTGCCCAGTGAGTCGGCGGTGTCTAGACCACAACGGATCATGAACTTGGCTGCGTCTCTCCCATCGGCAACAGCCTGGGCGAGAGCAGGCCGGGCCTCCTCCGGACACTGAGACAGCACGTTCGCCACCGTATCCCACAGGCAGTGGGAATAATGGCCGAAGAGGCATGCGGTGTTCACGGACCGCAGAGCTGGTGGAAGAGAAAATCTTCTTCCCAAACTGATCCAGCTTCTTGGATTCCCAATCCGGTGGTGCGGAAGGGAAGGCGGTTGGGGAAGCAGAGGCTTGGACAACCAAGCTCTCGGGAGTGGGGTGTTGGGAGAGGAAAATGGGATCACCCGGAGACGGGCGATGGCGTCGGGCCACGTTCCTATCCACAGGAGCCCCTGTGGGGCCTGGACCAAGTGCCCAAAAGAACGTCCGAAAGGGCTTCATTAAAGGGCAGCAGCGGCTCTGCAGAAGTAGCTGCTGGCTGAAGCACCTCGGTCAGTAGGTTAGTCCTGACAGCCACAGTAGGGAGCTGGAGGTGTAGGGCCCCCTACGCAACACCACTGCGTAACTGGCTCCCTCCTCCGTAGCCACGGTAGGAGGAGACAGCATGCCAAGGTCTGGTGAGGTATCCAGACCACTGGCGTCCCCCAATTCCTCAGCCCAGTCCTGTTCAGACTCGCAGGCTGCAGCGAGAGGGTCGTCCGACCCCTCCCAGTCCTGCCCTTGCTCCTCAGGCTGTTCAACAGGCCGAAAATAAGGAGCAGGGACATGGGGATAGAAATCCCCAAACGGCGTCGAGAACGGCATCGACCGACGCCGCGTCCACTTCGGGGCTGAATCTGAGGTCGACGTCGTCCCGAGGAGCGGGCGGCGTCAGGATCGGTGCCGGTGGGGTCGACGTCGGTGGAGGCGTAACGAGGTCAACCGGCGTCAACTGGGATCCAGGCCTGGATCCAAGGGTGTCCTGCGGCGCCAGAGCCGACAGCGACGCCGGGGCCGGAGCTGCCGGCAATGAAATGCGAGGACACCCATGCGGGACCGCGGGGCCCGAAGGCGCACCGGCGGTACCCGACGGCCCAAAGAGGCGAGCCATGGCCGACAGGAAGTCCTGTATCTGGGCCGGAGTCGCCGACGACCCCGGGAAGGGCGGGTAGTCGGGCGGGGACTCCATGGACTCCGCCGGAGCCGCGGGGGTGGCACCACCCGTACCCTCAGCCGCGTCGCGCGAGGGGAAGTCTGAGAGCGATGACGCTTCTTCGACTTCTTGTGCTTCGTCTTACCTGACCCCGAGTGCGAAGACTTCGATCCTGACGATCGCCGATGGTGACTCCGCGCATGGTCCCTCGACCTCCCTCTGGACCGGGACCTGTCACGGCACGGAGCCGACTGCCGGGCTTCAAGCAGCTTTCGGGACCGCTCCCGCAAAGACTTCGGAGCAATGGACCGGCAGTCGGGGCATGACTTGGGGTCGTGGTCGCGCCCCAGGCAGAAGAGACACACGCGTTGCGGGTCCGTCACCGACATCATCCGATGACAGTCCTCGCAGGATTTAAAGCCGGGCATCCCTAACTGCACCAGGAGTCGATATGGACTCGAAAAAGGGTGAGAAAAAGATCTAAAAAAACGTAGTCAAAAAGGACTAGGGGTACCGCTGTCTCCGGATCTGCGCTTGCTGGCGCGGAAAAAGAAAGAACTGACGTCAGCGCGCGTGGGAGGCGTCCAAGTAGCGCCCGCGACGTCATCTCGGCGACCACGATGCCAACGACGGACGCGGAGCCGCACGACGCCCCTACCGACGCGCAGGGTTACTGCTGACGAAAACTTTCCGGATCCAGTCTGACGCCTGGGGATATTCCAAGGTAAGGAATCTATCACTATGTGTTTCTTTCAGATAACAGATTCAAAGTATACACAGTACACAATATTCATACAAATACACAGTGTAAAATTAAACAGGAAAGCCAAAGAATAAAAGCATTTCCTATAAACTACATAAAGGTAAATAGAAGAGACAATGCAAAACAAACATGTTAAACAAAGCCACTTTTAAGGTATACAAGGGTGGACAACGGGGAGGAGGGTGGGTCAGTGAGGAATCCACAGGCAGATACTGTATCCACCAGAAAAAGCTTTACCGAAGGTAAGTAACTTGTTCTTCTGATGGGTACATCTGCCTGTGGATTCCTCACCTTTTGAATAGAATCCCACAGCAGTCCCACTCCCGGAGGAGGGTGTCCACCCTTCTATACCAAAAAGTCCTGCAGGACAGAGCGCGCAAGTGGCCCTCCCTCCTCACTTCGGAATCCAAGCAATAATGCTTTGCGAAAGTGTGGAGGGAGGCCCAAGTCGCAGCCTTACAAATGTCCACTACAGGAACACCTCTGGCCAAAGCAGAAGTGGATGACTTGGCTCTGGTGGAATGAGCTCTAATACCTTCAGGCGGTTCCTTACCAGCCAGGGCGTAGCAAATCTTGATGCACAAGATGATCCATCTGGAAAGAGTGCGCTTGTGCACAGCCTTGCCCTTCATGCGTCCAGCGTAGCCCACAAAGAGCTGATAGTCCAATCGCAAACCTTTAGTCCTATCCAAATAAAAGCTAACCGCTCTTTTAGGATCCAGGCGGTGAAGTCTCTCCTCCTCCTTGGAAGGGTGAGGGGGGAGTATAGAACACAGGAAGAGTAATGGACTGCCCTAGATGGAAGGGAGTAACCACCTAAGGCAGAAAAGCAGCCCTGGTCCTGAGGACCATCCTTTCAGCATGAATGATCAAAAACTGGGGTTTTGAACTGAGAGCCTGAAGCTCACTTACCCTCCTGGCTGAGGTAATAGCCACAAGAAAGACCGTTTTAAAAGACAGAAGTCTCAAAGGACAACTATGTAAGGGTTCAAACGGGGAACCCATCAAGAAAGTCAAAACAAGATTTAAATCCCATTGAGGCATAACAAAGTGAGTAGGCGGAAACCTATTGGTAAGGCCCTTAATAAATCTCAAAACAATGGGAGATTTAAACAGACGGCAGATCCGGCAAACAAAGAAACGCCGATAAAGCCGACAAATAGCCCTTAACAGTGGCCACAGCACAGCCCTGCTGGGCCAAGAACAGCGAAAACTGAAGAATATCTGACAATTTGGCCTTTAAAGGATCAATGGACTGCTCTCCACACCATTTGGCAAATCTAGACCACCTGGAGGAGTAAATAGACTTAGCGGAGTGTCGCCTGGACGATAAAATAACATCCACCACGTCCGGCGGGAGAGAGAAGGAACTCCGGTTGCCCCGTTCAATCTCCAGGCATGAAGGTGCAGGCTCTGGAGGTGGGGGTGTAGAACCTGCCCCCGCGACTGCGAGAGAAGGTCTGCCCTGAGAGGGAGACGGAGCGGAGGGTGAGAAGAGAGGTGAAGTAGATCTGTGTACCACACCCTTCTTGGCCAATCCGGAGCGATCAATATAACTTGGGCCCGGTCTTGGCGAATCTTCCTCAGAACCCGAGGAATCAAGGGTATGGGAGGAAAATCGTAAAGGAGTTGCGAACTCCAATCCAATTGAAACGCTTCCCCCAGAGCCCCCTGCATCGGATACTGGAGACTGCAGAACAACGAGCAGTGCGCGTTCTCGTGAGTGGCAAACAGGTCCAACCGAGGAGACCCCCACATCTCGAAGATGTGATGGACCACCTCCGGATGAAGCCGCCACTCGTGATCGACCAAGTAATGCCGACTGAGACTGTCTGCACGAACATTCAGCACACCGGCTAGATGATTTGCAAACACACAAATCTGATGGTCCTGAGCCCAGGACCAGAGTCGCAGAGCCTCTAGACAGAGACGAAACGACCCTACACCTCCCTGCTTGTTGATGCACCACATCGCGGTAGTGTTGTCCGTCAGGACCTGAACCGACTGACCGCGAAGGGAAGGAAGGAAAGCAAGCTTTTAGTGCCAAACGTATCGCCCGCAATTCCAGAAGGTTGATGTGAAGCAACCTTTCCTCTGGAGACCAAAGACCTTTGACCTCCAGATCCCCCAGATGAGCACCCCATCCTAGAGTGGAGGCATCCGTGATCACTGTGGCCACCGGTGGAGGAAGCTGAAAGGGCTTTCCTTGAGACAGGCTGCCCTTCACACTCCACCAAGACAGCTCCGCTGCAGTGTCTCTGGAGATCCTGACCGACTCCCTGAGATCCCCGTTGTGTTGAAACCACTGCCTGCGGAGGCACCACTGGAGTGCCCTCATGTGCCAGCGTGCATGGTTGACCAACAGAATGCAGGAGGCGAACAGACCGAGCAGGCGAAGGACCTTCAAGACTGGAACAACCGCTCCATTGTGAAACAAAGGGATCATTTCCTGAATGTCGAGAATCCTTTGTGGAGGCGGAAAAGCTTGACGCACAGTAGTATCCAGTACTGCCCCTATGAACAGGTTGCGCTGAGAGGGCACAAGGTGAGATTTGGGTACATTTATCGAAAAACCCAAGTTGAACAACAGGTGAGCTGTTACCCGCAGATGATGAAGCACCATCTCTGGCGACTCCGCTTTGAGCAACCAGTCGTCCAGATAGGGGAAAACTGGAATCCCCTGAGATGAGCTGCCACCACTGCCATCACCTTTGTGAAGACTCGAGGTGCAGTAGTAAGACCAAACGGGAGGACCGCAAACGGATAGTGCTGCGACCCTACCGTGAAACGGAGATACTTCCTGTGCGACTTCAGGATGGGGTGTGAAAATACGCATCCTGCAAATCGATCAACACCATCCAGTCCTCTTGCTGCAGCACCTGAAGAACATGAGTAAGGGTCAGCATCTTGAATTTCTCCTGTTTGAGGTAAAAATTCAAGACCCTGAGGTCCAGGATCGGACGTAACCCGCCATCCTTTTTGGGAATCAGGAAATACTGGGAGTAGCAACCCTGACCCCTTTCCTGCTCCGGGACTGCCTCTATCGCACCTTTTTGCAATAAGGCAAGGACCTCCTTTTGAAGAAGTAAATGATCTTCCGAACAGAAACCTTGACAAGGAGGGTAAGGAGGAGGGAATTCCCGGAAGGGAAGGGCGTACCCATTCTCTACAAGATTCAAAACCCAAAGGTCTGAAGTGACCGATTTCCAATCCTGTAGAAAGTGGGACAGCCAACCCCCAACAGGACCCGCATTCTCCAGGATGGGGGATCTAGGGCTGCTTTCCTGCATTACCAGGGGGAGTAAGGGAGGAAGAGGAAGAGGAGAATTGACGGGTAGACCCTCGCGGGCGACCCCTGTTTTTCCCTTCTGTAAGATTTGTAAAGAGGGTTTTGTTGCTGTTGTTGCTGAGGCTGTCGCAGACTACGAAAGGAAGATCTTCCAAATCCTCGATACTTTCTATAACCAAACCCCCTTGACTGAGTTTGCAAACCCAAGGACTTTGCCGTGGCCTTGCTGTCCTTGAATCTTTGAAGCGCAGAATCAGCCTTCTCTCCGAACAGTTTTGATCCATCAAATGGAAGGTCAAGGAGGGTAGCCTGTACATCTGGGGAAAACCCAGAGGATCTGAGCCAAGCCTGTCTCCTGGTAACCACGGAGGAGCTCATAACCCTGGCCACCGAATCAGCCGTGTCAAGACCAGACTGTATAACTTGACGAGCTGCAGCCTGTGCATCCGTTAGAACCTCCATAAAATTACCACGTTCCTCCTCAGGTAGCTTGGGTGCTAATTGTTTAGCAGAATCCATCAGGGCGTGTATAGATCTCCCCAGCAAACAGGTAGCATTGGTTGACTTTAACGCCATGCTTGAAGAAGAAAAGACTTTCTTGGCCGATTGCTCCAATTTTTTAGAGTCCCTGTCGGCAGGAGCTTGAGGAAATGCGCCTGTAGACTGGCAGAACAGGACGCCTGTACCACTAAGCTTTCAGGGGACGGATGAGATGAAAGAAAGGCAGGGTCCCCTGGGGCAGACCTGTATCTCCTTGCCACCGATTTCGAAACAGCAGGAGCAGAAAGAGGTTTACGCCACACTTCAAGGATAGGCTCAGTTAAAGCCTCATTAAACGGCAACAGTGGTTCAATTATAGAAGATGGAGAATGTAAAACCTCTGAGCAAATTTGGTTTGTACTCTGCTGTAGGCAATTGCAAGTCCAAAAGCTCCGCAGCCTTTCTAATGACTGTATGATAGGGAGCCACCTCTTGAGTTGGCGAGGCTCTTGAAGAAGAAAGCTCCCACTCTGGGGAGGTGTCCAGGCCACTAGCCTCCTGAAGTCCCTCGAAATCGTCGACAGACTCCTCAATTTCGCCTTCTTCAACCTCTTCTCTTCGAAACTGTTCTTCCTCCAACAGTCTCTGTGCCTCTCTCCTCGAACGCAACTTCGGTTGCGGCGTCGGCGGCGCCACACGCTGATCCGATAGCTCCGGAGCCGGCGTCGATGGAGGGTCCGATGCAGGAATCGGCGCCGTACGAAGTCGAGAGGAAGGGCCATCAGATGGCACCGGGGACTGTGTATACGGCGTCGAAAACCTCGGTGCCGGAAACTGCCAAGATGGCGCTGTCGGCATAAAAGGCACGAAGGGTGCCTGGGCATATTGTTGAGGCACGCCCAAATAGAAGGCAAGCGGACCCACGGGACCCGAAGGTGCTCCGGAGGGGAAGGCTGCCTTGGCAAATAAGCCATACATCGCATTTAGAAAATGCGTGGGATCTGAACCCGGTCCAGGAAATGGAGGATACGGAGCCGAGTCAGAATCCACACGAGGAACATCCGGCGCCGGAACAGCCGGATCCACAGGCACAGTCTCGTGCACAGGAGAAGGTTCGACCTGAGCCGGTAAGCCCTCTGAAGCCGGAGAGCCCCTCGGCGTCGGCGCACACCTTTAGGCGAAGAAGAATGAACCGGAGTCACCCGAGGAGATGGCGAAGGCGATGGAGACACAAAGTCCTTTTGTCGACGTCGAGGCGCCGGAGAAGGTGACCTCGAAGCCTTTCCCTTCGGCGAACGACGCCGAGAACCATGCCTCCTCTTCTTTTTGTGCTTCCTCGACTTCGAAACATGCGAGGTCGATGACTTCGACTTGGACCTTTTCCGACCCCTCTTCTCCTTCCTTGCTTTTGCCATGAAGAGCTAGGCCTCACGCTCCTTCAAGGCTTTCGGGTTCATCTTGCGACAGCCCTCTACGTCGTGGTCTGATGACAAACACCACAAACAGTCCTCATGGGGGTCAGTGATGGACATATGACCCCCACACTCTCTACAGGGCTTGAATTCAGACTTTCTTAAAGTCGCCACCGTAAAGTTACAGTTATAACCTGGAGAAATAACAAAGTAACTCGAAAACAGTATGGAGAGTCCCAGAAAACCGTTACGTGCCGGAAAAAAGGGAACTGACGTCATCACGCCGACGAGGCTCTCTTATGGCTCCGGTGACGTCATGCGGAGTCGCGAGCGGAGCGATGGCTTTGTGACGACCTCGTCGGCGTGGAGAGCTACGAAAAAGTTTCCGCGGAATGGAGGCGCAGGGGATATTCAAAAGGTGAGGAATCCACAGGCAGATGTATCCATCAGAATGAGCCATTCTGACCAGGAGGGAGGTGAAGTAGACCACCCCACAGGAAGACAAAGGCCACCTATAAGGAGGCAAGTGGGTAAAACCCAACCTGAAAAGATCCTCGCAGAACGGGGAGGATGGGTGGGCGTTAAGGAATCTGCGGCTAGACTGTGTCTCTACCAGATACATCATTACCGAAGGTAAGTAACTCGTTCATCTGATAGAGACATCTAGCCGCAGATTCCTTAACTTAGAATAGATACCAAAGCCATACCCCACTGGAGGAGGGTCTGCGACTGAAAACCCACCAAGTTCCAAGGAGAACTAAGCAGTCAATAACATGGACTAAAACACAGTGGGGACAGAAAATGCCAGCGCGGCTGACACCAGACCTATGAAGCTCTGTAAGGGAGCTATAAGAAGGGGAGGCAAAGGCACCACAACCCGCCAGAGGACGGACGAGACCTCCCTCGTCCAGGCAGGAATGAAAGGAAGACACGGAACCAACAAGGTCAGTGCATAATGGAAGAAAGTGTATAAACTTCTGCAAAAAGAAGTTCAACTGAGCACCACATCCCATGGATCCGCAAGAGACACAGTCCCAGAGAAAGAACAAGACAGTATGACAGCGTCAGAGCATACAAACTAAGCATACATCACAGTGGGTGCCAAAAAAGAAAGGTGAGGGGACAACGTCACCATGCCGAGATATACAGAACCATGACTACCAGGAGATACATGTATGTGGATGACAGGATACACACAAGGAGACAGTGTGTACCACGAGAACTACACCACACCTATGCAAAAGCCCAAAGAATTGAAGCATCAGCAGCACACATGCAGCGGCAAAGAAAGATGGGTGCAGCATCAGGTAGTCAAGCAGCCAACCGTACCCAGAGGTACAAACGGCGAAGGAAAAAACAGCAAGACCAGGGAGACACAGAGGGCTCGAGAGAGACAGAGAGAGAGAGAGAGAGAGACAGAGAGAGAGAGAGACAGAGAGAGAGAGAGAGACAGAGAGAGAGACAGAGAGAGAGACAGAGAGAGAGACAGAGACAGAGAGAGAGACAGAGAGAGACAGAGAGAGACAGAGAGAGAGAGAGAGAGAGAGAGAGAGAGAGAGAGAGAGAGAGATGGGGTAAAAAACCAAACAATACTAGGGCAAGAAAAAAACCTAGTAAGCGTGCTCTCTCACTGTGGGTAAGCTCAAGATATGTGTGTGTGTGTGTATGTATATATATATATTATATATATATATATATAGATATATAGATATATATATATATATATATATATATACACACAAATTGTGAAAAAATGAAAAGCAAGGGGAAGAACTCGAAGAGCATGCTCCAGGTAAAAAGAGACTCCACAAGTGGTACCAACAGCAGCGGTGTGAAGCAGCGCAGGACACAACAATGACAAGACACCTGAAAGAGACAGCATCCCCTCAACGGGGAAGGAACCCTGACCTCCCGTGAGACAGGCGGGGACACTGACCACTACACTCACGAGGAATGAGTGAGACATACACAGACATAAGTCTGACAGAAAAGGAAAGCAATATCGCCTTTAGTGTTGACTGAGAACCCACAACCAGTGAAACACCTGGAGTGGAACACATAACCTTTGGAGTTCGAGTCAGAGACCTCAACCACTAGGCGACAGTGGGTCAGAAAACAGTAGCAGAGACCAGGAGCAGAAGCACCTAAAGCACAAGTTACTACTTGTGTAACGATATATCTGTAAGAGACATTAGTTAGTGATCGATTCCTTACCTTAGAATATCCCCAGGCGTCAGACTGGATCCGGAAAGTTTTTTGTCAGCAGTACCCCTGCGCGTCGGTAGGTGGCGTCGTGCGGCTCCGCGTCCGTCGCTGGCGTCGTAAGCTCCGAGATGACGTCACAGAGAGTACTTAGGCGCCACCCATGTGCGCGGACGTCAGTTCTGCACACGACTTTCCGCGCCAGGAACGCAGAGCCATGCCAGAAACTGACCACTGGTGCCATGAAACTAGGGCCCTGAAAGGGATGACCTTAACCCTAGAATCAGTTCGCAGAACGGGGAGGATGGGTGGGGCGGTAAGGAATCGATCACTAATGTCTCTTACAGATATATCGTTACACAAGTAGTAACTTGTGCATCTGAAAGACACGTTAGTGATAGATTCCTTACCTTAGAATAGATACCCCAGCAATACCAACCCCAGTGGTGGGTCTGCGAATAGATTACACCAGAAAGTCACGGAGAACAGAACGGCCAAAGAAGCAGTCTCTCCGGACTTGGCTGTCAAGGCAGTAATGCTTGGAAAACGTGTGCAGCGAGGCCCACGTAGCTGCCTGACAAATATCCTGCAAGGGAACGCCGCGTCCCAAGGCAGTAGTGGCTGCCGTCGCCCTGGTAGAATGGGCACGCAGCCCCACAGGAGGCTCCTTCTTAGCCAACGAGTAACACGTTTTGATGCACAGAACGACCCACCGAGAGATGGTCCGTTTGTGCACGGCCCGCCCTTTTTTGGCGCCCATGTAGCCAACAAAGAGCTGGTCATCCACCCGGAACTGTTGTGTGCGATTCAGATAGAACGAGAGCGCACGTTTTGGGTCCAGACAGTGGAGCCTCTCTTCCTCTTTTGAAGGATGCGGAGGCGGAAAGAAGGTGGGCACAGTGATGGTCTGCCCGATGTGGAAGGGCGTGACAACCTTTGGCAAGAAAGAAGGACGGGTCCTTAAAACCAACTTGTCCGGATGAACAGAAAGGAAAGGAGGTTTAGAAGAAAGAGCCTGGAGCTCACTCACTCTTCTGGCAGAGGTGATAGCTACCAGGAAAGCCGTCTTTAGTGTAAGAAGACGTAAAGGACAGTTATGAAGGGGCTCAAAAGGAGCGCACATCAGATAGGTCAAGACAAGATTTAAGTCCCATTGAGGCATTATGAAAGGCACGGGAGGAAACGTGTGTGTAATGCCTTTCAGAAAACGGTTAACAACCGGGGACTTAAAGAGAGAAGGCTGATCTGGAAGCCTGAGAAAGGCGGAGATGGCCGAAAGATAACCTTTCATAGTACCCAGAGCAGAGCCCTGCTGGGCGAAGGATAGTAGGAACAGAAGGACCTCAGAAAGAGGGGCAGAAAGGGGATCCACAGACTTTGCTGTGCACCATGCCACAAACTTGTTCCACCTGCAGGCGTATACCGTTTTAGTGGAGGGACGCCTGGCTGCCAGAATGACATCACAGACTTCGGGAGGAAGATTGAAAGCGGTCAACTGTCGCCGCTCAATCTCCACGCATGGAGGTGGAGGCTGGACAGGTTCGGGTGGAAGACCGTCCCCTGCTGCTGCGACAGAAGATCCTCCCGAAGAGGCAGTCGGATCGGGGGATCGATCGCCATGTTGAGTAGCTCGGGATACCAGTATCTTCGTGCCCAATCCGGAGCCACAAGGATGACTTGGGCCCGGTCGCGCCGAATCTTCTTCAGCACTCTGGGCAGAAGTGGTATAGGCGGAAAGGCGTACAACAGACCGCAGCTCCACTCGCGACGAAAAGCGTCGCCTAGCGAGTGCCGCCTTGGAAATTCCAACGCGCAGAACTGATGACATTGCGCGTTCTCTTCTGTGGCGAATAGATCTAACCAAGGCTCTCCCCACTGCAGAAAGAGACCTTGCGCCACGTCCGAGTTCAGACGCCATTCGTGATCCATCAAGCACCGGCGGCTGAGTTCGTCCTCCCTGGCGTTTAGAGAACCTGCCAGGTGTTGAACCACCAAGGTGATGCCTTGATGTTCCAGCCATGTCCAGAGGCGCAGAGCCTCCTGACATAGGGTCCACGACCCCACCCCGCCCTGTTTGTTGCAATACCACATGGCGGTGGTGTCCGTGAACACCTGTACTACACTTCCCCGGACAGAGGGAAGGAATGCCTTCAGTGCAAGTCGGATCGCCCGAAGCTCCAAAAGATTGATATGGAGCCGGGACTCCGCCGGAGACCAGAGGCCTCTGATCTTCGCCTCTCCCAAGTGGCCGCCCTATCCCAGGAGGGACGCGTCAGCCACCAGTGTGCTCCGGTTGGGGAAGGGAGAGGGATCTGCCATTGACCCAATCGCGATTCGTGAGCCACCACTGCAATTGACGTGCAGTGCCCTCCGAGATCTGGACATGATCGGACAGGTTGCCCTGATGCTGTGCCCACTGGAACTTCAGGTCCCACTGCAGAGCCTACATATGCCACCTGGCATGTTGCACTAGCAGAATGCAGGAGGCCATCAGGCCCAGGAGCCGGAGGGTCATCCTGACAAACCCGGGATAGAGGTTGAAAGATCGGAATCATAGCCTGAATATCCCGGACTCGCTGCGCGGGAGGATAAACCCGAAACTGCGTCGAATCCAGAACCGCTCCGATGAAGGGGAGCTTCTGAGAAGGACTCCGGTGCGACTTCGGCACGTTGATGGAGAACCCCAGCAAATGCAGGAGGTCGGCCGTAGTCTGAAGGTGGGTGACGACTGCCTGGGGCGAGCCCGCCGTCAACAACCAGTCGTCGAGGTAGGGGAAGACTGACATCCCTGACCTGCGCAGATGAGCTGCGACCACCGCCATCACTTTCGTGAACACCCGAGGGGAGCTGGTAAGGCCGAAGGGGAGCATGCCAAACTGAAAATGCTCCTGGCCTACCGTGAACCGCAGGTAACGCCGGCAGGACGGGAATGTGAAAATATGCGTCCTGCAAGTCCAACGCTACCATCCAGTCTCCAGGGTCGAGGGCAGCCAAGACCTGAGCCAGAGTCAACATCTTGAACTTCTCCTTCCGGAGGAAGCGATTGACGTTCCTGAGGTCCAAGATGGGGCGCAGGTCCCTTTTCTCCTCCTTGGGGACCAGAAAGTAGTGGGAATAACAACCATGTCCTACTTCTGGCCCAGGAACGCGCTCGATGGCCCCCTTGGCCAAGAGGGCCGTGACTTCCCGTCGGAGAAGCGCCAAGTGATCCCCCGACATGCGGTGGAACTGAGGTGGCATGGCCGGGGGGGGCAGACTCGAAGGGGAGGGAGTAGCCCCTTCGGACAATTTGCAGCACCCACCTGTCCGAAGTGACAGAGCGCCAGTGGGGGAGGTGATGTTGAATCCTGCCGCCCATCGGCGTGGGGTGCACCCCAAAGCTCGGACTAGGAAGGCTTTGAGGCAGATGCTGCGGGAGCGGAGGTGGACTGACCCGCACGCTGGCCTGTGCCGCCACGGCGGCCACCGCGCCGAGGTTTGTTCTCCGCAGGCCTCTGGCTGAACGGACGTGTAGGGGCGCCCCTTCCGTGGCCACGAAAGGAACGAAAGGTAGACGTGGCCGGGCGTGTGGTGGAGAGACCCAAGGACTTGGCTGTAACCCGAGAGTCCTTAAAACGCTCCAGCGCACTGTCTGCCTTATCGCCAAACAGGCGAGTACCATCAAAAGGCATGTCCATGAGGGAACTCTGGACATCCCCCGAAAACCCTGTGGACCGCAGCCAGGCGAGTCGACGCAAGGCCATCGTCGTGGAGATGGCTCTCCCCAAAGAGTCCACGGTGTCCAACCCACACCGAATGGCGAACTTCGCGGCATCCTTCCCCTCCGCAACAGCTTGGGAAAGTACAGCCCGAACCTCCTCCGGGCACTGGGGCAGAGTTTGCGCCACCGTGTCCCACACAGCGTGAGAATAGCGGCCCAAGAGGCATGCGGTGTTGACTGACCGCAGCCCCAGGCTGGCAGAGGAAAACAACTTCTTGCCAAACCGCTCCAGCTTTTTCGATTCCTTATCCGGCGGAGCGGTAGGGAATGCAGTTTGGGAAGTGGAGCCCTGAATGACCAGGCTCTCCGGTGTCGGATGAGTTATCAAAAAGGCAGGGTCACCCGGTGCCGGGCGGTGACGCCTGGCCACGTTTTTATCCACAGGAACCCCTGTGGCTGGCCTAGACCAGGTGCCCATCAAAACATCCGTCAAGGCCTCATTGAACAGAAGCAGAGGTTCCATGGAACTTGCTGCCGGCTGAAGCACTTCAGTAAGGAGGTTAGTCTGGAGGGTAACAGTAGGCAGGTCAAGGGCCTCAGCTGCTCTACGGAGCACCACAGTGTATGTGGCGCCTTCCTCCATGACAGTGGGAGGAGACACAAACCGAGGCTCAGAGGAGAGGTCAAGGCCACCTACATCCTCTGAGTCCTCTGCCCACTCCTGTTCGGACTTGCACTGCTGTGCAAGAGGGTCCTCCGACCCCTCCCAGTCATCCCCCTCCAGTACGGCCCGTAGCACAGGCTGCAGCGGCGGGAGAGGCACAGGGAAAAACAAATGCTCCAACGGCGCCGGGAACGGCTCCATGTCCCAATTAGGGTCCCAAGCCGGAGCAAAATTGCCCGGAAACTCGGGCAAGGGCGGAGGTGGGACGAACGGAACCCAGGGCTGCGCCTGGAAGGGGGCCGCAGGGGGCGCCGGAGCCACCGGCGGAGGACTTTGCGGCGCCGGAGCCGCCGGCGGCAGAGCCGGTGGCAAGCAAGGGCCCTCAATAGGGACCGCGGTGCCCGAAGGCGCGCCGGCGGGAGCCCTAGGCCTGAAAAGGCGGTCCATGGCGGCAAGAAAGTCTTGCACCTGGGCCGGAGTCGCCGACGGACCCGGGTATGGCGGGTAGGCCGCGGGACTGACAGGCTCCAACGGAGCCGCGGGGGAAGGACCCCGGGCCCCCTCGTCCGGAGACCGACGGGGGGAGGTCGGAGAGCGTACGCGCTTCTTCGACTTTTTCTTGTGACGTCTCTTACCCGATTCCGAGGGTGAAGACTTGGACCCCGAGGAGTGATGATGATGACTCCGCGGTCGGTCCCTCGAGCGACCCCTGGACTTCGAACGGCGCAGAGACAACTGTCGGGCCTCCAGCAGCTTTCGGGACCGCTCCCGCAAAACCTTCGGAGCCAACGCCAGACAGTCGGAACATGACCGGGAGTCATGGTCGCGCTCCAGACAGTAGAGAGACGCCATGGGGGTCGGCCACTGACATCGTACGGCAGCAGGCCCCACAGGATTTAAACCCAGGCATCCCTACGTGGCACCAGGAGTCAAAGACTCAAAGAAGTAGAGACAAAAGTCCCCCAAAAAATAGTCAAAAAGTGACTAGGGTACGTGCTCTAACCGGATCTGCGCTTGCTGGCGCGGAAAAAGAAAGAACTGACGTTAACGCGCATGGCTAAGTAGTCTCCGTGACGTCATCTCGGCACTTACGACGCCAGCGACGGACGCGGAGCCGCACGACGCCACCTACCGACGAGCAGGGATACTGCCGACGAAAAACTTTCCGGATCCAGTCTGACGCCTGGGGATATTCTAAGGTAAGGAATCTATCACTAACGTGTCTCTTTCAGATCCTCTGCGTGGCAATTATCAAAGGGACCGGAGTCCCTGCCAGGGAAGTGCAGATGGAAATAGAAAACATGGCAACGCACGGCAGTGACGTAGCTGGCGGACATTCCACCGCCTATAGGCAAAAATCCCACAGGGCCCGAGCCATGAGAGAAAACGTAAGAACTTCCTCACACCGGAATGGACCAGAATAGAACGCAGCCAAGACAGGGGCGAAAGGAACACCGCCGGCACCCTCTGACAGCGAACGTATCCCATGTGTACACACACATGTCGAATCCACACAGAACACGGAAGAAACTGTTCCGGAACGGAACAGAACAACATGCCCCCATGGGGCACATGCCGACAGGGAGAAAGAGCACAGCGAAGCCGAAAGAACACGCCGTGGAGAGGCAGGCGTGGCAGAAACCCAAACAACACTTCGGGGAAGTGTGCCTCCACAGAGGCAGGAGAGAGCTACGGACCAACAGTAGACTACAACCCAGAAGCCCCAGGAGAGAGCCACACCAAACCCATGGGTCTCACCAGAGGAAACGTCCTACCACCGTAGGAAGAGCGGGACGAATCAGGAGACCTGCAGTCTAGACAGAAAATAAGGATTCCGAAGTTGACTCCGCGGGAGCCTTCGAAACTTCCAGTGCAAGGAAGAGCAGCTATACAATAGCCAACAAGTACCCCACATAGGGTATGGCACATCCCTATAAAAGCAAGGGACACCTCTTGAGACGAGCTCTTAGGCAGAGGGCTCAAAAAGAAATGCAGAAACAGCTGGCCAGCTGTAGCAAAAGAAGGACAAGACGGCGAAAAGCCGCACAGTCAGTCTGGGCAATAACGTCTTGAACCCAGAGACTGAGCACCAGAAAAAACAGTGACAATACTGCAACTAAAAGCCAAAGTCCACAACAAGGACTATAAACCATGGAACTCATGGAAACTCAGACATAAGACGTTGAACCGCTGAGTCGGCATGTCTGTCGAACAAGGTGACCCCATCAAAGGGCAAATCCCTAAGACGCTCCTTGACATTCGCAGGGAAACAGCCATCGCGCAGCCAGGCATGGTGATGCAGAGCAACTGACCAGGCCATAGATCGACCCACCGAATCAGTGGTGTCCATGGCCCGACCGAATGGAAAATTGCGCCATTTCCCGGCCATCATGAATCAACCGATCCAGGTCAGTCCGAGGACACTCCGGAAGAGAGGGAAGGAGGCGCTCGACCGAGTCCCAAAGGGCAGAAGTAGCCCATGCAAACACGCAAGACGTGTTCAGGGATCTAAGGCCTGCACTGGTGGATACAAATACATGGTGGCCAGACGACTCCAACCATCGAGACTCCCAAGTGGGAGGGAGTAACGGAGTAGGGGCAGAAGGACTGCAGCCGCCTGAATTACCAGCCCTTGAGACATAGGATGGAGGGACAAACAGACAGGGTCATCTGGAGCAGGGTGATGTCGATGTGCAATAGCACGATCTACTGGGTCCACCGAAGAGGGCCTCGCCCAAGTCCCCAGAAGAGTGTCATAAAACGACTCGCCAAAAGGCAACAAGGGCTCCACTTCCACGGTGCCTTGGTGGAGCAAATCCAGCAAGGGATCAGAGGGAAGAGAGACTGAGGGTGGCTGCACTTGTAAAATGTCCGTAGCCCTGCGAACCGCCCTTGCAAAAGCCGCACTAGCCACCGTGGCCATCCGAGGTGGCGACAACAAGTCATCCTTAGGGACGGCATGAGGCTAATCCGGCCACCAAAACGTGGGGGCTCTACAGCTCGAGGACATCCAAGGCCCTGCCAGTGCAAGGGTTCCTGCCCAGAGGGACAGCGAAACAACCCTGGGGGTGGCGAACTCACAGGGGCCTCCTCAGTTTCGGCCTCCACATCCTCCACCAACCGATGAACGGCCGGGGATGGCACAGGCGTCAAGACGGCGTCGTCTCACCGTCAATGATCCCCGAAGGAGCCTCGTCTGTCCGGTGTCGGACCGGCGTCGACGTGACCTCCACCGAGATGGGAACCTGCGGAGAGGAACGGAGTCGACTCGGAGTCGCGAACAGCGCTGCAGCCGCAGCCGGCATTGGCGCAGGGAGCCTCACAGGGCTGTGCGGAGACGACATGGAAGGCTTGGACGTGCGAGTAGGACGCCCCTCCGGGCCGTGTCCCGAATTTGCAGCGACTCCGGAATCGAAGTCAGGGTGCTCGACTAGCGCCGAGGGCGAACCCGCTGGCGAAATCTCGATCTGAGCCCCTACCCCCTTCTGTGGGGCCCGAAGGCTGGAGAGGGGGTGACCCAAAGATGGCTAGTAAGGCCAGAGAATAGGTCTCCATCTGGGCCATAGTCGCCCCAGCCCCAGGAAATGGCGGGTAAGTGGGGGTCGACTCCTAAGGGCCCGTGTCCGGTAGAGACCGGGAGCAGCGGGCCCAGCCGTCGCGTGAGTTCGGCGACCTCCGTGACTTTTTTCTTGTGCTTACCTGCGGCAGGAGAGTGACGTCCGCGGGAACGACTCCGCGACCTGTCCCGAACCGACCCCCCAGCACGAGAAGGAGACTGGCGGCGTGAGGACTCCGAACGGGACATCCGGGCGGACAGCAACTTCATGCGACGTTCCCGCAGGGACTTCGGCTTCAGCCCTCGGCAGGCGTCGCCCTCGGCAGGCGTCGTGATGCTCTCCCAAGCACCACATACAGATCGCGTGTGGATCCGTCGCCGACATCTGCCGCATACAGGATTCACATGACTTGAAGCCCGAAAGCATCTCACACTGTTCCCAGACGCCAAAAGCGTCGAGAAGGCCATAAAGACAAAAACAGGCCAGAGGTAACCGCTTCTCCGGATCCGCGGAAAAGGAAACGGACGTCAGCGTGCCGGGAGGGACTTGTATGGCTCCATTGACGTCATATCCGAGGACGACATCAGGACGGAGCCATATGAAGATTTTTTCCGGATCCACTCTGACGCCTGGGGATATTCTAAGTTAAGGAATCTGTGGCTAGATGTCTCTCTCAGATAGACAAAAACAGGCCAGAGGTAACCGCTTCTCCGGATCCGCGTTGGGACGCGGAAAAGAAGGAAACTGACGTCAGCGCGCCGGGAGGGACTTGTATGGCTCCATTGACGTCATCCGTGGACGACGTCAGGACGGAGCCATGCGACATCGTCTCCCGGCGCGCAGGGGTACTGCTGAAGATCTTTTCCCGATCCAGTCGGACGCCTGGGGATATTCTAAGTTAAGGAATCTGCGGCTAGATGTCTATCAGATTGGACTCTCAGACCTTCCAGCTTCTAGACCAGTGAGTAGCAGCTCTTTGATGCAGAGTACTATACACCTCAGCGGGGTCCTCTTCTGCCTCAGCCTTCCCTTTCTTTGCCCCAAAGATTCCCACAAAAAGCTGATCATCCACAAGGAGTTCTTCAGTATGATAAAAGTAAACGCTTTAAGACTAACGGGGCTGCGGTGGCCGGGGCGATGGTAGGAGACCCCGGGGGCACCAACGAGGACACACACCTGGCGATCGGACGGAACGAGCGGAATCCGGAAGCAGATAAGGTGAACAGGGAGGCGGAACAGAGGTGTGCGTTCACCACCGAGGACGGGAGCAGAGGAGCAGCGGACACCGAGGACGGGAGCAGAGGAGCAGCGGACACCGAGGACGGGAGCAGAGGAGCAGCGGACACCGAGGACGGGAGCAGAGGAGCAGCGGACACAGAGGATGGGAGCAGAGCAGCAGCGGACACCCACGACCAGAAGGGAGCAGCCCAAAGACCAAAAGGAGAAAGCCGGGAAGAACCCCTGCGGGAAGGCGCTACGGACCAGGCAGCCGTGACCCCGTTGCCGGGTCACGGTATCAGGCAAGTGACAGCAGGGAGAAAGGGGGGGTGGTACAGCTGGATATCCTACCGTGTGGCATTCCTGGGGTACTGAGGTGAAGGCAAAAGGAGAGAGCCATATAGACGGGGCTGCGGAGCGCGATAGAAGGCGTAGGCATCTCTGAGTAGGAGACATAAGAAAAGGGCAGCACTACGGGCACATAAGTCACGAGTGAGAATAGAACTCGTGGTTCTCTTACCTTCCCTCACGGGCGGGCTCCCCTCACTCCCACCCCTTTAACAGGCTAAAGGAGATAAGACTGAACACCCCTGTGCACAACGAGGGCGGGAACGAGAGGAACAGGGGTTCGACGGGTGTCAATAACTGTCTCTCCGTTTTCCCGAGGGGGACGACCCACAAGAAGGCGAAGCAAAGACCCCAAGAAGAATCCCGTGGCGAATCCCTAGAAGACAAAGGACCGGAAAAGGACAGAACCCTTACCGGCCATATAACAATAAAATTCGTGGCCCCAACCTTATCCAAGCCTTGTGTCATCCTTGGTGTGTGACAGGTGGTGTCAGAAGTGGGATCCCCTTCCCACAACGTCGCACACCAAGGAAATGACCCAACCACTAGGCCTCGAGGATATGCTGAAGCAGCTGGCCGAAGGCCAACGCCACCTCCAGCTGGTCGTGGAATGTCAGGCCACCGAGGCCAAAACAGACAGAGAACACTTGCAGGAGGCCCTCCAGGCCCAGGCGGGCCTAATAGCCCAGAACCAGACGGTGCAAGACTCAGCCATACAGAGGCTCACTGACACTATAGCCAGCAGCAAAGTCCACCCCAATGTGCCCAGTTCGGTCCTACAGAAATACCAACCCGGCGAGGACCCCCGACTTCTTTTTCACGAACTTTGAGCGCGTCGCCGGTACCGCCCAATGGCCAGCCGAGCGCTGGGGCCAGTACATCGCCCCTTTACTGTCCGGGGAGTTGCAGACCGCTTATCAGGCCGCCAACCCGGCCGGCACAACCCCGTACGACATCATCAAGAAGGCCATCCTGGAACGGCTCGGTTGTGACCAGGAACACTACCGGTTGAAATTCAGAAAAGAAAAATGGCTTCCCCAAGACAACCCCAGGGCGCTGTTCTATCGGGTGCAAGATCTAGGCAACCGGTGGTTGCAGCCCCATAGCTCTAGCATGGAACAGGTGATGGACAAGGTCCTCCTGGAACAATATCTGGAGGCCCTCCCCAGCGCCACCCGCGCTTGGGTGAAACAACACCCCAACGTATCTATCACTGGCGCTATGGAACTAGCGTGTGCCCATCAAAGAGCCCCAGAAGTGAGAACCCCTTTTGGTAGACCACCCATGATTAATACCCCACGGTGGAGAACCCCTACTCCGGGTCCTAGCCCAGCCCAGATCAGGCCCCTTATTGACCCCTCTTTTCTCCCTCGCCCCACCCCGAAGGAAGGAACAGTAGGGCCCCAGTGTTTCTGTTGTGCCGAGTGGGGGCATATAGCGCGCCTCTGCCCCCAAAGACAGAACACGGCTGAACCAATGGAGGTGGGATACACCAGAGGGAGAGTACTATTAGCAGGGAGGCCGAACAAAGCCTACCATCTGGGTCTTATTCTAAATGGCGCTCCCATCAACGCCCTTATCGATTCCGGGTGCCACCACTCGGTGCTCACCCTGAACCGTGTCCTGACTCAGCAGTGGAAAGAGGGGGAAAAAGTGGCCATCACGTGCGTCCATGGTGATCAAAAAACCTACCCTGTAGCCGAAGTAGTCCTCAACGAAGAAGGGGAGGGAAAACACCTAAGGGTGGGGGTTATACCAGAGTTAGTCGAGGAGTGCATCATAGGGACTGACTGTGCCGACTTCCCTGAGTATTTGGCTAGAGCCATCAAGGAGGAGAAGGAACGCCAATGGCTGAAAGACACCCCTTTTTATTCAGAGGACATAGAAGGAGGTAGGTGCCGGGACAAGGAAACGCGCAGGACCAAGAGAAAACATAACCGTGAAGCGGTACTCAATGGGCTGTCTAACCCCTCTCTGCCTCCTCCTCTGTTCCAGACGGTGTGACAGGACGGCCGTGCAGTTTCAGAGCAGCACAAGCAGAAGATCCCACCCTAGGGAACGCCTGGGCCCAGATAGTACCAGAAGACGACGACCAGGTAGGCCCCTGCTTCTATAGGACAAACGGGTTACTGTATAGGCGGGTAAGGAAGGATACTGAGACAATCAGACAGCTGCTAGTACCTACTCCCTTCCGTCAACAAGTTCTCTACCTCGCACATAACCAGGCCGGGGGTGGGCATTATGGGAGAGAAAAGACCGAGGAATATCTCCTACGGCGCTTCTACTGGCCAGGGGTGTTTTCCGACATCAGACGGCACTGTGCTGCATGTCCCTTGTGTCAACGAATCAACCCCCCCCACGTTCCTAGGGCACCCCTACTACCCCTTCCGATCATAGACACACCATTCTCCCGTGTCGGTATGGATCTTGTTGGACCCCTGGTCGCCTCCGCACGGGGTCACCAGTACCTATTGGTACTGGTAGACTATGCAACAAGATATCCGGAAGCCATTCCCCTCTCCAGCATGACAACCAGCAATGTGGCCCAAGCGATGCTGGGGTTTTTCAGTCGAGTGGGCTTTCCAGACGAACTACTAACGGACCAGGGAACCCCGTTTATGTCAAGACTCATGGCCCAGATCTGTAAGCTGTTGGGCATAAAACAGATACGGACATCCGTCTACCACCCCCAGACGGACGGACTGGTTGAACGCTATAACCACACTATCAAAAACATCCTAAGGAAGGCCGTTTCCACATCAGGAAAGGACTGGGATCGACACCTACCCCTAACCCTGTTCGCCATTCGTACCCACATACAGTCCTCAACCGGGTACAGCCCCTTTGAGCTGGTATTTGGGCGAAAACCCCGCACCCTACTAGACATGGCAGCGGAAAGATGGGAGGAGGAAGAAGACGAGGGACAGGGGCTCCTGGACTACGCCACCAGTCTCCGGGACAGGCTAACCACGTTATGGGGGGACGTAAAGGAAAACCTAGAGGCCGCCCAGACAAGACAGAAAAAAGCGTATGACCGACAGGCAAGACTAAGAACCTTCCAGGTGGGGGATAAGGTCCTTCTCCTCCGACCCTCATCCGATAACAAACTCCTAGCCCGATGGAGGTCCCTTCAGCATCACACACCAAGTAACCCCCGTCACCTATAGGGTAGCGGTACCCCATGCAGGAAGGACGGGGCAGATCTATCATGTAAACCTACTGAAGAAGTGGGTGGAGGGCACACACCCAGAGTCCGTTTCATCCAGAACCCTATTGGTGACCGATCACCAACCCCTGGCCATCTCTTTCCCACCCCAGGACAGAGACCCCATTCCCGTTAAAATCCCGCTGGGGTCCCTGCTAAGCCCAGATCAAAAAGAGAGCCTTCTTACCCTGGTTATAGAGCACAAGGACGTCTTCTCCAAACTCCCGGGTAGAACACCCCTGGTCCAGCACCATATTAGGACTGAAGGGGCTAGGCCCATAAGATTACGTCCCTACCGAATCCCGGAAGCCAGGAGGAGGGTGGTTGAACAGGAGGTAGAGGACATGTTACGTGACGGGATCATTGAGGAATCCACCAGCCCTTGGTGCTCGCCGATTGTCCTAGTACCAAAGCCCGATGGGTCAGTGAGGTTCTGTGTGGACTATAGGCAGCTGAACTCCCTCTCCCGCTTTGATTCATATCCCATGCCCCGGGTAGACGAAATGATTGAAAGGCTAGGCACCGCCAACTACCTCACCACTCTTGACCTCACGAAAGGGTACTGGCAGATAGCCTTAGCCCCGGAGGCCAAGGAAAAACCGCGTTCGCAACCCCGTCAGGTCTTTATCAATTCAGGGTCTTGCCTTTTGGCCTCCATGGAGCACCAGCCACGTTCCAAAGACTGATGGACGTAGTACTACGAACCCACCAAGAGTACGCAGCCGCATACCTTGACGATATCGTCGTTTTCAGCCCCACGTGGGAACGTCATATCAGCCAGTTGAAAGCGGTCCTGAGTAGTCTGCGGCAGGCCGGTCTCACCGCAAACCCGGCCAAGTGTATGCTTGCTGCCGGTTCTGTACGGTTCCTGGGATACCACATACAGGGGGGACACATCAGATCTCAGGTAGACAAAGTAGACGCCATTAGGGCCCTGACCCTGCCCACAACCAAGAAAGGGATAAGGGCCTTCCTAGGCCTTGTGGGGTACTACCGCAGGTTCATACCCCGGTTTTCGGAGGTCGCAGCCCCATTAACAGACATGCTAACGAAGGCCTACTCCAACACCATCCGGGATTGGACATTAGAACAACAAAGCATGGCCAGGTTGAAAGAAGCGTTGTGTCACGAACCCGTGCTACGGTGCCCCGACTTCGCTAACCAATTCACCCTCCAAACCGACGCCTCGGACAGGGGCCTTGGGGCAGTTCTGTCCCAGCCAGACAGCATGGGCAATATGCACCCCATCGTCTACCTGAGCCGGAAGCTACTTCCCCGGGAAGCCTGCTATTCCACGATCGAAAAAGAATGTCTGGCCATCAAGTGGGCTATCCAGTCCCTCCAATACTACCTCTTGGGTCGCCCCTTTCTTCTGATCACGGACCATGCCCCTCTGGTTTGGCTGGCCAGGAACAAAGACACCAACGTACGTGTTCTGCGCTGGTTTTTGGCCTTACAACCTTTTTCATTCCAGGTATCCCATCGCCCGGGCATCCTTCAGACCAACGTGGACTATCTCTCCAGGCCAGACGCTGCTTCATGGCCCGAGCGGCCATGCCTGGATGGGATGCCCTGTAACGGGGCTGCGGTGGCCGGGGCGATGGTAGGAGACCCCGGGGGCACCAACGAGGACACACCTGGCGATCGGACGGAACGAGCGGAATCCGGAAGCAGATAAGGTGAACAGGGAGGCGGAACAGAGGTGTGCGTTCACCACCGAGGACGGGAGCAGAGGAGCAGCGGACACCGAGGACGGGAGCAGAGGAGCAGCGGACACGGAGGACGGGAGCAGAGGAGCAGCGGACACGGAGGACGGGAGCAGAGGAGCAGCGGACACCGAGGACGGGAGCAGAGGAGCAGCGGACACCGAGGACGGGAGCAGAGGAGCAGCGGACACCCACGACCAGAAGGGAGCAGCCCAAAGACCAAAAGGAGAAAGCCGGGAAGAACCCCTGCGGGAAGGCGCTACGGACCAGGCAGCCGTGACCCCGTTGCCGGGTCACGATATCAGGCAAGTGACAGCAGGGAGAAAGGGGGGGGTGGTACAGCTGGATATCCTACCGTGTGGCATTCCTGGGGTACTGAGGTGAAGGCAAAAGGAGAGAGCCATATAGACGGGGCTGCGGAGCGCGATAGAAGGCGTAGGCATCTCTGAGTAGGAGACATAAGAAAAGGGCAGCACTACGGGCACATGAGAGTCACGAGTGAGAATAGAACTCGTGGTTCTCTTACCTTCCCTCACGGGCGGGCTCCCCTCACTCCCACCCCTTTAACAGGCTAAAGGAGATAAGACTGAACACCCCTGTGCACAACGAGGGCGGGAACGAGAGGAACAGGGGTTCGACGGGTGTCAATAACTGTCTCTCCGTTTTCCCGAGGGGGATGACCCACAAGAAGGCGAAGCAAAGACCCCAAGAAGAATCCCGTGGCGAATCCCTAGAAGACACAGGACCGGAAAAGGACAGAACCCTTACCGGCCATATAACAATAAAATTTGTGGCCCCAACCTTATCCAAGCCTTGTGTCATCCTTGGTGTGTGACAAAGACCTTTTGGGGTTCCATTGATGGAGTTTCTCCTTCTCTTTCGAGGGCTGAGGGGGAGCAAAGAACATTGGCAGAGTGATCAACTGCCCATCCTGAAAGGGAGTCAACTATAAGCAAGACAGCTGCTGAGGTCTCAGCGCCAACTTATCCAGGAAAAAGGTGGTGTATGGTGGTTGGACGGAAAGGGACTGGAGTTCACTCGCGCAATGAGCCAACATTATTGCAATAAGGAAGATAGTCTTCAAAGTCATGAGGCGCAGATATGCATCGTTTTGAGGGGTGTACAGATAAGAAATGGTAAGACCACATTAATGTCCCAATGTGGCATCACAACCGGTTTGGGCGGCAACGTGTGTCAAACTTAATAAAACTCATCACAACAGGTCATTTAAAAAAAGATGGTTGTTCCAGCAAATGTAAAAAGGCAGGGAAGGCTGACAAATAACCTCTAATAGTGCCCTTTGCAAGGCCTTGCTGAGCCAAAGATAAACTAGCAAAAGGACGTCTGAAAACTTTGCTTGTAAGGGATCAGACTTACGAATGCCCCACCTGTCAACAAATCTGTCCCAGCACCCAGTTTAAATGGATTTCATGGAAGGGCATCTGGTGGCAAGTAGGAGATCCACCACCTCAGGTGGCACACCAAAAGCAGCCAATTGCTGCAGTTTAATCTTCACGCATGTAGGTGTAAGATTGTGCAGATTCGGGTTAACAACCCTGCCCTGTTGCTGCAACAGAAGATTCGCCAGAAGTGCTAGCCTGATCAGAGGACAGATGCTTATGCCCAGAAAATTCAGGTACAACACTCCCCTTACCCATTCCTTAGCCACTAGGGTGAATTGATCTTTTTCAGAACTCTGGGCTTGAGAAGCAGGAACGGGAAGGAGTAAGGTGTCCAGTGGTCCATTCCAGCCGAAATGAATCTCCTAACTATTGTTCTTGCGGAAACACAAATGAGCAAAACTGTCCACATTGCATATTTGACAGTCTCCAACTAGGCTTCTCCCAACCACCGGAAGATGCCCTGTGCCACCTCAGGATGTAGACACCACTTGTAATCTGCCAGACACCCTCTACTCCTAAGCCGCTCTGGCATTGAGGGACCCTGCTGAATAGTTTGCGATCAGGGAAACGCCCTTGAGCAGAGCCTCCTGGCACAGGACCCAGGGCCCCACTCTACTCAGCTTGTTGCAATACCATCAGGAAGTGGTGGTGTTAATGAGAACATGTACCAGCCTTCCCTTTGACAGACTATAAGAAGGCCTTCAAAGCCAGACAAATGGAAAGCAACAGACTGATGTGGAGCTTTCCGACAGAGATAAGAGTCCTCTGATCGCCACCTCACCTGAATGACCTCCCCAGCCCATCAACACCATCAGCACTGGGTAGGGAAAAGACCACTTTAGGTCGAACCACCACCACTGCAGATCATGGGTCATCTTCTCCGAGATCTGGATGGCATTGGTGTACTTACCTTGATGTTGGGCCCACAGTAACTCAAGATGTTTTGCAGAACCGGCATATGCCACCTAGTGTAGCTTACAAGGAGAATGCAGGAGGCTAAGCCTCCTCAGAACGTTTCTCACCATGATCCAGGACTGAAGGCTAATCATGAGGGTCGAGGCCCAAGTGATCTGGACCTGTTCCGGTCGTGGAAAGGCCCAGAACTGCATTGCGTCCAAGACAACTCCAACTAAAGTAAGCCTTTGTGAAGGAGTCTGGTGCAACTTTAGCTCGCTGCTAGTTAACCCCAATGCTGTCAGGAGGTTTGGAGTCGCCTGGAGGTGACATACGAATGATTATAGCGAGCTCACCCTCAACAGCCAGTCGTCAAGGTAGGGCAAGACCGGTATCCCCTGAACTCTGAGTGACCACCGCCATCACTTTTGTAAACACCTGAGATGCCTGTAAAGCTCAAGGGGAGCACAACAAACAGAAAACGCTCCTGGCCTATAGTGAACCGCAGATAACATCTGTGGAACTGCAGGATGGGTCTACCAATGCTAGGACGGAAAAGTCCTTGCGTGGCAAAATATGTGCACCCCCCTGCCAGGAGTGCCACAACTGTATGGATGTCTGGATCCCTAATGGTGATTTTTTTTTGTCAAAAGCAAACATGGATTATGCTTGTGCAACATGACATAGGCCTGTCTCACGGACAGTGGTCTTGTAGGACCAGGAGGGGCGTGCAGAAAAGCTACCCTCAGTGGTGAAAAGCTACTGCCTTGACCAGGAGTTAAGCAGCATGAGTGGCAGCATGCCTTGTAGTAATCATGATCAGTAGGAGTGAACAGGTGCTGGTCATCCTGTGCAGTGGAGTGAGGCCTACAGGCTCACTCATTCAAAGTTCCACTGCTGTCTGCTTAACTCAGCCCACATTGGTTTGGTGTGTGAAGTAGATGCCTTGGATGTATGTGTACCTGTGAACAGTACAATACATGGGTAATGCAGTACTATGCACTGCATGCATGTTAAATGCATGTGCGGGGTATATGTGTGCCTGTGAGTGATGCAACACATGAAGGGTGTGGTGTAGTACATGTATGTTGAATACATGTGCTGAGTGTATGGGTGCCAGTGAATGGTGTAGTACATGAAGGACAGTGCTGTGCAGTGTGTGTGTAGGTTGAATACAGGTGCTGGGAGTATGTGTGCTTGCAAAGGGTACATACAATACATGGAGGACTCTGGGCCCCATTTTGGGAGACCTAGTGCTGCATGGTGAAACGTGAGGAGAGGAGGTAGAGGAATTCCACCAGACAAATTTGTGTATTGCTAGATTCCTGCAAGCTAAGTACTTGAAACATGAACACTTCATTATGCTTTTCTTCCCGCCTATGTCGTTTAATCAAGAAATTTGCAGTGTTCCACCGAGTAATAGTCATGAGTCGTTACCACAATAATTGTGAGAAGTATCTTTCACCAAATGTTTATTTATTTATTTTTATAATGAAAGTGTTATCTAATCTCTGAACACGTGTATAACAGTTTGTACAGCTAGAAAAAGCCCTAGACATGCATATTGATGAAGGGAAAAACATGTTGGCTGCAGATTTCCAAAGCGCACAACAATTAAAAGAATACAACAAGCAACACTGTTGCAGCAATTTATTAATTGATTTTCATTTTTGAATTTTTCTTCTCTTTGCGTACATGATGTAACAATGTAAATTATACAGAGCAAGCATCTCTAATCCAATCTTTATATTACAATAATCTGTGGGGAAGGGGCCATACCCACACTACAGGGATGCATGGGCACACGACACTAGAAACTCCCTATTGAAATAAGGCCTTACGGTAGAACAACTGAGTCCGGAGGTCGCAATCAATCCTGCTAATAGACCTGGGTTTAAAGCCTGGTTAAAATGTGGATAGATGCTGATGTCGCGGCCAATTATATGTCCAGTAAAGGAACACCCCTGGTGTAAAGCCATAGTGACGACTGTTGTTCTGGTGGAATGAGTCCGAAGTCCTCAGGTTGTTTCTTCCTGGACATGGTAGAGAACATCTTTATGGAAAGGATCATCCATCTGATGATTAGTTTCTGAACTATTCTTCTCATCTTTGCACTAGTTAATCCAGCGAGTTTGTTGTCCACTCAATGCTCCTTAGCCCTAACTATTTAGAAACCAAGGGCCCTCCTATGGCCAATGAAACCTCTCCTCCTCAGAGTGATATGGCAGAGAAAAGAAAAACGGGGAGCGTGATGGACTGGCCCATATGGAAAGACAAAACCACATTTGCAGAAAGGATGCCAGAGTGCGAAGTCCCAACTTGTCTGGAAAGAATGTGGTATACTGTGGTTGTACATACAGAGCCTGCTGTTTCCCAACAGTGCCTGTAGGTCCCCTGACCCTTTAGAGTGAGTCTTCAAGGTCAGCAAACTCAAAGAACAGCGCATAGGCTTAAAGGTAATGCAAATCAAGTAGGCAAGAACCAAATTAGGTCTCACTGCAGCAATATATAGGTTGCAGGAGGACACATATTAGCCCTTTAAAAAACAGGGATCACAATAGGTGACTTAAACAAGGAGGGATAATCAGGCAAACGCAGAATCGCTGAAAGGGCTGACAAGTAACATTCAACGGTGCACACTGTAAAGACTTGCTGGACCGAAGACAGAACAAACATAAGTACATGAGAAAGTCCAGTAGGGGTACTATTACAATGAGTTGAACTAAATCTTTTCGGACCTTTTTCAAACTCGGGGACGCAGCAGTGGAAATGCATACAGGTGATCATAATCCACCTGGAGGTGGAACAAGTCGTCCAGGAACCTTGGGGCGGGAACTCAAGGGCATCCAATTCACCACAGTGATTTCTGTGGTGGAAAAAAAACAAGTTACTTACCTGTACCCTGTGGTTCTCCAGTATTGATATCTTTCATAGATTCACATGCTTGTATCTTCCCCGTCGTCATGGTGGGAGTCTCGCGGTAGTTAGAAAAGAAGTACCATAGAAGTACATAGAAACCATCCAGAAGGAGAGACAAACTTTGTCAGTCGTCAGCCTCCTTATGTAGGTCCAAACTTCGACCAATCACAGACCAGCCCTAGACCTCAGCTCCCCAGTCAGAGCCACCAGACCTCAGATTTCGCGCACAAGTGTGCTAAGATAAGAAGTACTATGAGATCAGAAGTGGCAAGCCTAGACGGGGAGGAGGGAGGGCCGCATGTGAATCTATGAAAGATATCAATACTGGAGAACCACAGTGTACAGGTAAGTAACTTGTTTTTTCTCCAGTATTGAATCTTTCATAGATTCACATGCTTGTATCAGAGTAGTTAGCAGTGTAGTTCCATTAGCTTGCGGCTAGGCGAAGACTTTCCTATGCCATAAAAGAGACATTTTGACACATACTAATACATATGAATCATAAAACCGATTAAAATCGTAAAATATTCAATAAACAGAGAAAACCAGATACACAAAGCAATAGAATTAAAAGATGTGAAAGACTGTACCTTAAGCAAACAGATGTCTCAGGACTGCTTGACCCACAGCAGCGTCCTCTTTCCATGCCGAGTCTAAGCTGTAATGCTTAGTAAATGTATGCAGGTTGGACCATGTTGCCGCTCTACATATGTCCGGAAGCGAAACACCGGCAAACAATGCTGTAGGGGCTGCCATCTTCCTCGTGGAGTGCACAAACACTTTCGCAGATAAAGGCTTACCCGCCTTGGAGTGGCAGAAAACAATTGCAGAGGAAATCCAACGTGCGATACTGTTTCTTGAAAGGGCTTGACCCTTTCTTGGTGATGTAAAGGACACAAATAACTGATCTGATTTTCTGAAAGTCCTTGTCCTGTGCATGTAGAACTTAATGCATCTCTTCACATCTAAAGAGTGCAATGCTCTTTCCGCGTTGGTTGAAGGATTTGCAAAGTACGTAGAAAGTACAACTGGTTCGTTCAAGTGAAATGAAGTTGGAACTTTAGGAATTAATTGGGGATTAGTCCTCAAGAAAAGTTTATCCTGTCTGATTTGAAGGAAAGGCTCAGCAATCGTGAATGCTTGAATCTCACTGATTCTTCTAGCCGACGTGAGGGCTACGAGAAGAGCCATTTTCCAAGAAACATATTTCAAATCAGCCTTATGTATGGGCTCGAACGGCGATTTCATCAACTGAGCTAAAACTGTATTCAACTCCCACGGGACTGCAGGGCGCTTTAAGGGTGGAAAAACCCTGAAGAGTCCTTTCATGAACTCCTTAACGATTCTTGTTGACCACAAAGAGAGATCACCTGGTTTCCTGCGAAACCTGGAAATTGCCGGCAGGTGTACCTTGATTGATGAGTGAGCTAATTTTGAATTAGCCAAATGAAGTAAATAAGGCAGGATCTGTTCCGGAGTTGATAGGAAAGGATGTAATTCCTTACTCTTACACCAATGACAGAACCTCTTCCATTTTGCAACATAAGACCTAGTAGTGGATGGAGCTCTGGCCCGCTGGAGAATGGACCTGCAATCCGGAGAGATGTTTAAATTTACGAATTCATAGTCGTGAGGTTCCAAGCTGACAAACTGAGAGACCTTATCTGCGGATGAACAATTTGACCGTTGTCCATCGAGAGTAGGTTCGGCAACGGAGGAAAGAGAATGTGAGGAGATATCAAACACAGGAGAACCTCCGTGTACCAAAACTGCCTCGGCCATGCCGGAGCTACGAGAATGATATGGCATGGCTCTCTCCTCATCTTGTTCAACACTCTTGGGATGAGGGGAAACGGCGGGAACGCATAGGCGAATGTTCCCGTCCATTGCATCTGTTGAGCATTCCCCCAAGAATTCCTTTGAGGAAACCTGCTGGCGAGCTTCTCGCACTTCCTGCTGTCTTCTGTCGCAAACAGATCCAGTTTTGGAGTGCCCCACAATTCGAAGATCCGCTTCAGCTGGACCTCGTTCAATTCCCATTCGTGACTTTGTGAATTGGTTCTGCTTAGAGAATCTGCCCAATCGTTGTCCACGCCCGGAACATGCTCTATCTGCAATGTTATGTGGCGATGAATGAGCCACTTCCAAATTTCCTGGGCCTGTTCTGACAGTGTGAGAGACCTGGTGCCCCCTTGTTTGGCAAGGTAAAACATGGTTGTGGTATTGTCTGTTCTTACTAGAACGGAGGATCCCTGGATCCTGGGAAGAAAGGCCTGCAGCCCCAGAAACACTGCCTTTAGTTCTAAAAGGTTGCTGTGTGAACGTGTTTCTTGATGGGACCATTTCCCATGTATTTGCAGCTCCTGAAGATGCGCCCCCCAACCGTACATGGAGGCGTCCGTCGTCATAATGTAATGAGGTTGAGCTGGTTGGAACGAGAGGCCTGGAGAGATATTGATTTCCTTTTCACACCATGACAGAATGTTTCATAGCCTGGGAGAGAGAGATGATGTCCTTGAATCAGCTGTGCATCTGCACCCACTGCATGTCCAACTGCTCTTGAAGAGGCCTCATGTGCAGCCGACAATTTGGAATCAACGGGATGCATGATGACAGCATCCCCAGTAAGGACTTGTATAGTCTCACAGAAGTGTACTCTTGCACGTAGAAGGGATGCTAAGCGCATTATCTTGAGCTTCCGGTCTGAAGTGGGATACGCCTTCATTGATCTTGTGTTTAGAAGCGCTCCTAGAAAAACACGCTTCTGGTTTGGAACCATATGTGACTTCTCCACGTTGACTTGCAACCCCAGAGACTTGAAGAGCTGCCGACAGGCATGCGTAGATGTTCTGGCAGAGTGAAATGTAGCCCCTTTCACCAGCCAATCGTCCAGGTAGGGGTACACCTGGTGTCCCTGCCTTCTCAAAAAGGCCGCTACCGGAGCCAAACATTTCGTGAAGACTCTGGGAGCTGAGCGAAGGCCGAATGGCAAAACATTGAACTGGTAGTGAGCTCCAGCCACCTCAAACCTCAGGAATTGGCGATGTCTTGCATGAATGGGGATATGAAACTAAGCGTCTAGTAGATCGAGGGATGCTAGATAATCTCCCTCGTTTATTAATAAAAATCTCTTGAAGGGACAGCATTCTGAACGTCTGCCTTTTGATCTATTTGTTCAACTGCCTTAGGTCCATTACTTGCCTCCATTTCCCGCATTTTTTCTTTATTAAAAAGAACTTGGAATAAAAGCCTTTCCCTCGCTGTTCGAAAGGCACTTTTTCTATCGCCCCTTTCTTTAGTAGAGTTGGAATTTCTTGCCTTAACAAGGACAAGTGATGATGATGTGTTTTCCTTGGGGGCGGAGTTGGAGGGGGTTTGTGGACAAACTCTAAGGTGTGACCGTGTTGGATGATGTCCAGCACCCATTTGTCCCTTGTGATGGATTGCCATTGGTTCAGAAATGGAGAGAGGTGATGAGACCGAAAATGCTGAGAGCGAAATGAGGTGACCGGAGGAGGAGAAACGTCACTGACGTCTTGAGGAAACTTGTAGTTTTCCTCGTCCTGCAGGCTTGCTGATTGTATGAAATGTTAGAGGCACGAAACTGCTGCTGTTGTTGTCCTCCATATTGTGATCTGTATCCTTGCTGACCATATGGCTGATATCTGTAAGACTGGTAAGATGGTCTTTGTTGGAATTGGCCTTTACCTCTACCTCCTCGAAAGGACTGGAATCGCCTTTGTTGCAGCGTGCCCAATGAACGTGCAGTCTCTATCTTTTTTAATGCCTTGTAGTTCTTTCTCTACGTGCTTTCCGAAAAGATTTTCCCCATCGAAGGGCATGTCCAGCACCTTAGATTGTATCTCAGGGCGGAAAGACGTCGCCCACAACCAGCCCTGCCTGCGAAGGACTGCGGCACCTGCCATTTGCCTGAAGGCAATGGATGACAAATCCATTGCGGAGTCATTCACCTTCGAAGACGCTCTAGCACCCTCATGCAGGAAGTCCTTTGCTTCTTTCTTTTTATCCTCAGGGAGGAATTCGAGAAGAGGAGCCAGATCTGACCATAACTGGCGGTCATACCTTCCTAAAATTGCTAAGGCATTAGAGGCCTTGATAGCAGCAGCCGCCATAGTCGCAAAACGTTTGCCTATACTGTCCAGGCACTGCACAAGGAGACTGGGGATTCATAGAACGCCTCTGGGCAGCCTGCATAATAACGGAATCCGGACGAGGATGTCCAATTAAACATTCTGGAGCAGAGTCAGGTGCCTTGTATTTCTTCTCTATCCTTGGTAACACAGCCGGGACAGAGGCTGGATTCTTGATTATCTTTAAACCCTCACTCCAAATAAAATCGACAATCGGGATGGATCGAACCGATCTCTTTGATGCATCCTTAAAATCGTAAAGGAAACATTCGGTTTGCACCACAGGTATTGGCAAGTCAAATCTCTTGGCGGCGCTCTCAAGCACTTCATGGAAGCCCCCGATGTCTCCTGGGGGAGAAATCGCCAGAGAAGGAGAAGGCGACGGAGAAGATGGAGCCACATAATCATCCCATTCTTGGCCAATAGGGTCCGTATCCTGCGTGAGCTCCCCTTCCTAAGGTTGATCGTCTGCTTCACTTTCGATGTAATAATCTTGGATCGTAATACATCGAGGAGCCTGTTTCTCGACCTGTGCAACAGGAGGCAGAGTAACTGCAGGAGGAGGTGGAGCCACCTGGATACTCGGACCGCCCGGCGTCAAAGGGACTGGAGCGTGACAGTCCGGAAACCTTTTATAATAATCATTTACCATATGTCTCAGGTCAGTGACTAGAGAGATTGGGACCAGCATGGAATCCCTCCGAACCTCCCGACGCTCTTCATAAGCTTCGTAAGGGTAATGCTCTTGAAAAGAGTCGTAACGTTGAGCCTGAGAGCACCCTGAAAATGAATAGTCCCCTTCAATATATTCAGATTGTGCTTGCGCTTCCTCTTCCTCATCAGTGTCCTGGCATTTGACTCCGAGCCGAGAGGGACTATAGGCTGGACCAAAAAGACTCATCACCTGACTCCTCCGTATCTAGAAGATGAGAAGGAAGTAATGAGGAAACCTTAAGTAAAAGTGAAAATCCTGGTGACTTTGGCACCAAATGCAAACTTTGTGTCTTTTTTATGATCCGTCGATGACGCCAGACTCCGTCTAGTGTTCGTTGTCGATACTGGTCGAGGGAGTGATTTGAAGACTACCGTCGACGGAGCACCCGTCGACGCCCTCATCGACAGAGCGCCCATCGACGAAGTCGTAGCGTAGAGACCATCGTCGACGTCGCCGAAGCCGTCATCGACGAAGAAATTGTCGTCACTGTTCTCGTTGACGATGCAGTCGTCACCACAGAAGTCGGGGATTTAGATGAAGATCTCGATGACGGGTCCGTCAATGGTGCCTTTTTCGTCGACGAAGCCGGTTTGAGTTGAGAGGAGTGACAGGCAGAGAGGCAGCAGATGACTTCTTCAGGCCCGTTTCTTTAATCTTAACGGCTGTTTTTTCGGCAGTGGTGGATTTCTCTGCCTTTAATTTCTTCACATCAGCCTTTCATGAGGTAGGACCCTCATTTTTACGCTTCCTCTCAGCAGAGGATGGCCCAGGGCCTTCTTCAATATCAGATCCAGATTCTGATTTCTTTTTCTGGAGCCATAACAATAACCTGGCCTCTCTATCCTTTAAAGTCTTTGCAGAAAAAGTTCTACAGTACTTACAGTCTTTGCCTTTATTGCCTTTATCCTAAGCATAAGGCCAATCTTTGTGGATCTTCTGAAAAAAGCCTAGCCTTTCCACAGGATCTGAACAGCCTCTTCTTAGAACCTTCAGACATCTTGAGAAAAGGAAGGCTGAAAAAACAGTACCTTGAGGTGAATTCAAACCAGGTCAAAAGTTCACCACTGGAAAACTGAGCAGAGCTCAGGGAGACTCCCTTACACACGACGTGCGGTTAGAAATCTGAGGTCTGGTGGCTCTGACCGGGGAGCTGAGGTCTAGGGCTGGTCTGTGATTGGTCGAAGTTTGGACCTACATAAGGAGGCTGACGACTGACCAAGTTTGTCTCTCCTTCTGGATGGTTTCTATGTACTTCTATGGTACTTCTTTTCTAACTACCGCGAGACTCCCACCATGACGACGGGGAGGATACAAGCATGTGAATCTATGAAAGATTCAATACTGGAGAATCTGTATATCCAAGGCACACCCCAGAGGGGACGAGGTCTTCAACTACATCTGGATGCAGACACAAACTCGTGCTCAACCAGATGAGCTTAGATGCTCAAGAGTTGGGAGAAAACGGAAGGCGACTGATCTACAGGGAAATCCCTTGAAGGTCCATGCATCACCAGAATCACAGCACTACTTGACAAAGTACCTATAAATCCAGGCTGCCCTGATTGTCGTCCTCCGCAGAGGACGGTGAATGCGCTGGTTGGGGTGCCTTTCTTAGAGAAGGAAAGCACTTCATGATAGGAGACACAGATGTTCGTCTGGAGACATCAGATTCGGTATAACGGGTGGAGCCAGTTACAAAGGACTCAAAGACGTTTGCACCAAGTCCTCAAGTAGAATTTAGAAAGACATGGGCCCAAGAGGGGCAGGTGTTACGCTCAGAGGTAATCTAAGCCTTTTCCTTGCTGAAGGAACTTCTACTAGGTTTGTTGCAGACAACAAAGACACTTTCTATGTTGATCAAGGCAGAGCTCCAATGCAGAGTGTTGCGATATTGGCCGTTGTTGCGATAAAGGTTGATTCAATACAAGTGGTGTCTTCTGCAGCAGGTCTCGATGACAAGTGATGCAACACTGAATTGTGGGAGCACTTCCATGCAGCAGATCTTCCCAACATTAAAAGGTGGTGTCTCTGGGATCAACGTCAGAGACCCAATTCCTGATGGCAAATAGGTCAGTGTCATAACTCTTGCTGATGTCGAACTTCTTAATTTTGGGAGGGTTTGACCACAGAAGTGGCAATGCCTCCATTTCTCTTCTTTCTCAAATCTATTTTCCTGCATCTCCTTCAGGAGTCCTTAGGAGCTGAAGAATTTGGTGCAATACAGGAAGAACACTATCTGGAATTTTTTTTCAGGTTTTTCGCTGGCCAGCACACCTTCAAACTTGCCAAACAATCGGATTCTCACATGATTCTTTCAAGTCCTTCTGGATATTTGTACAAAAACTCATAATATGTGGTCAAATGTGACTACAAAGAGCAGATGGGAGGGTCTGATACTGCCACATGAAAAAAGTGTTAAGAAAATGTGTCACTGGAAAAATCTGAAAAATCTTAAATCCATCACAATAATGAAAAACATTAAGTGAAGTTGTAAAATGTAAAGTTTTTGTTAGGAAAAAGCCGTGTAAAGTCTTACTAGTTCCATTGCCAAGAGCTGGAAAAAAGAATTTGCACAGAGAGGCAACTACCAGTACAGTGCATGCTGGAAATAGAAGTATCTACACCTCTTAAAGGTACATGTGACCTATGTATGCACTCTCTCAATGCAATGCGTGTTAGGTCACATTTTTCCCCTCTTTCAACACAAAGTTAGCAGCAGGTTAGGAGCAAATGCTGCAATATAATTTTGTACTGGTGGTTCAGTCCTCACAGGAGAATACATGTGGGAAACCTTGGCCTGGATAAGCTATTTAGTTTTTCTTTTTTATACTGAACATGTTAAATTCACACAATTTTTTATATATTTGAGGAAAAAGTGCTTGGTGGTCCCCAAACGCTGTGGGAAATGTTTCCAATGTTTATGACTTCAATGAAGACCCTACAAATCAGAAATGCAGGTTATGTTTCAGAATTTTGTCTTGTACTGTGGGCAGTAGACGTATACTGCACAGGTGTTTACTGTGTGGCTGCTTTGACAGGTGCAACAATTGAATGATCGACCATAGGCTATACCACTCTATGATCCTCATAATATCCAGCACAGTGGTGGTGATAAAGAGGAAGCACATACCCCATGACGCCTCTTCGTAGAGGGGTAGAAAAAAAACAGTAACTTAGAGGTTTATGAATTGCTCATCACTTAGGGCTCCTGAGAGTAAGGCCAGGTTTAAGATATCTATTAGACTGTAATTTGGAATTGCTTTGGATAGTGAAGAGAGGGCTACGGGTGCACTACACACACTCCCCAGAATCCCATTTTCACCAACCTGCATCACCAACATCAACTCGGTTGGATCAATAACCAACCCTTTAGAGAGATTCAAAATTAATCTCCCTCCATTTCATCTGCCTTTTCCAACTTCTCCTCTCCTCCTTCTTGGTGCCTGAACAAATTCAGTCATGAACAAAGATGGTAACTTCGGGCACCACCCTTTAATCTTAACTAGTCATGAAGGGATGATCACCGAAGAAGGGCTCCATAGGTTTTATGACAAGGCTAAAGTTGAGCTAGAAAAGCAGTGCAGGGACTTAAAAGCTTGTTGGATTTTTCAATGTTTACTAACAAATAAATACCCCTTTTTCTGCACAAACTAACTGCAGACAAAACAGGTAAAATGGATCAAATCGGCTAGAAACGTAAATATCTGGATTTACAATTTCTCCCAGTCAGCCATTTTTAAATGTACAGAATCAAATGTGTGTTCTCAATGGCAGTTATTTGCTGCCTACATGATTTGGACGGATGAAAGGGTAGCAAATAAAATAATTTAAAAAAAACATGTATACACACGTGTGTGTGTGTGTGTGTATATATATTACCCCCACGTACGAAAATCCGCAATCTGGGATGTTATGCAAGTGGGCTGAGAACAGTGCGACCAGCTCTACAAATATGATCCGCATCTTAGTGCAATATGCAGAAAAGGAAAGGCAGGATGTGGTCATCAAGATAAAGGAATTAAATGATATTTTGGAAAAAAGAGAAGATAAAGCCAAAGTGAGCAAAAGTAAAATGAAAATCAGGCTGGAGAAATATGAAAAACGTATAAAGGATAGAAAGGCTTCTAAATTCCTTCGTGATCGTCTGGATTACGAATCAGGGCGAATTTATACATTCGCTAAAATTCGATCCAGAAAGGAGACAAAAGATCCAGAGTGGCCTCATTGACCAACAAGCTCTCAAAGCGAAGCTAGCTCAGACACGGGCTCAGAACAGGAGCAAGAGGATCAAAGTGGAAGAGGGATGAGAGATGTGAGGCTCGCCGTTACAGAGGAGTTCCGTTTTATGATACTGGAGCAACAAACAGGCCATCGTATCGGGAGAGGGCGCAGGAGAGGAAGAAGCAGAGGAAGAGGAAACAAAGAAGAGGAGGTGAGGGATATAGGAGGAGTACAAGAATGGCAAACAAAAAGATCTCTGCGCTCCAATGTGAAGAAATCAATGAAAAAGTAATCGACAACAACACGATTATAAATTTGAGTACTGTGATTTTAACTGAAGAAGAGCAATCGGTATTAAAATTAGGACTTTCCTTCTGTGATGATAATGATTTTAATTATCCCAATAGCAGAATGGACCTGTATCGATTCATTCGGAAACTCAAATTATCTAAAATGCATTTAAATCGTAATATCCAAAATCCCCAAACTCAAGGAATATCGTCAGGCCGCCTAAATGAATCTAATATCCTAAGCGTGAGTGATGTACCCATCCTGACAGACCTACTAACATTATTTTTAACGATGCTAACATGGATATGGAAAGTATGAACAATTCAGTTGAAAGCAATGAACAGGCAGAACCAATGACCTCCGGGTTAGAAAGAGAAGATCATACCCCATTTCGGCCACCGTCTAGATTTACACCACAATTGGTAAGAGACAATTTGGATATCTTTGGTGAAAATGTAACGAAAGAGTTCAAACAAGTGTATTATGAAGCGAGTCAAAAGAAAAAGAAAATGAATCCAAAAAAAGCTTTAATACATAAAACTGTGGCTAAATTACAAAAGGAAGAGGGTGTGCTGGTAAAACCTTCGGATAAAGGAGGAAATGTTGTGCTGTGGGGCCGTGAACTGTATAAAAAAGAAGCGCTCAGCCAACTAAATGATCGTGAATGCTATTGTAGGATTAGCATGAAAGAATACGAAGGGGTGAAGGAACAATTTTTCAAAAGATTGGATGTATGGAAACAGGAAGAACTGTTGAGCTGGGATGAATATAAGTTCATCAAAAAGGAAAAGCCAGCAATACCGGTCTTCTACATGCTCCCCAAGGTGCATAAAAGCATCACAACTCCACCTGGCAGACCGATAATTTCTTCATGTGGCAGCTTGTTCGAAAATGCGTCGAGATATATTGACTATTTTTTAAATCCAATTGTTAGAACATGGACTTCATTTATTAAAGACTCTACTGATTTTCTTAAATGTATTTATGACATACGGTGGAATGAAACAACTATGATACTGGTGACACTTGATATTTCCACTTTATACACCAGCATAAGACACGTTGATGGTCTAAGAGCAACAGAATACTTTTTGAATAGGAGACCAATGAGATTTTTAAAGCACAATCAAATGATTTTAGAGCTTATGGAGTGGTGCCCGACGAAGAATATATTTTTATTTGGTGAGGAACTTTTCCAACAGGAACAAGGGACGGCAATGGGCACCTGCTTAGCCCCCAGTTATGCTAATTTACATCTTGGTTGGTGGGAGGAGCAGGTGCTCGGAGGACCGCCCCTAGAAGTGGTCAGAACAGATTTTACTGTGGGTTAGGTTCATAGATGACGTTCTCGTGCTGTGGCAGGGCACGGAAACGGACATAGAACTATTCATCAGGGACCTTAACCAGAACACTCTCAATCTTAGGTTTGTGGGGCAGCATAGCAAAACCACCATAGACTTCTTAGATATCCGAATAAAACCGGTAGGGGAGAAACTAGAGACCACTGTTTTTAGAAAGGCTACAGCAGGCAATACTATTCTTCATGCGGATAGTGCCCACCCTGCACCTTTGATTAGGAGCATCCCCTTTGGGGAGTTCTACAGGGTACGGAGGGCGTGCAGTAGCCTGGAAGAATACTGCAGAATAGAGCAGGAAATGACAGATAGATTTATTCAGAGGGTACTCACCAAATGTCATAAAAGGAGGAGCCACTAAGGCTAGAAATCTAGAGAGACAAAAAGTATTATTCAAACCGTCTAGAACCCAACAGAAGAAAAAAGATAAAAAACAGCAGAAAAGTCTGGAGAACCATAGATTTATAACAACATTCAACATCAAACAAAGAAATCAGATCCATCTTGAACAGACACTGGTATCTGATAAGGGATGATCCAGTATTGGGTTCTAAAGTGAACAAACACCCAGATATTACTTACAGGAAATCTAAATCATTAAAAGACTTGATTGTGAAAAGTGAATATCAGGAGAGGAAAAGGAGGGGCCCCTACCTGGCTCCAACAAAAACCAGGTTTTAAAAAAATGTTTTAAATGCAAGGCGTGCCAGCATGGCATGAATCGCACTGTTTTTAGGTCATTTTTTAACAAAACCATTACTAGCAAGAGTTTTTTAACCTGTAGATCTAGTTTTGTTGTTTACCTACTACAATGTTCCTGTCTTAAGATTTATATAGGAAGCACAACCATACCTGTATACAAGAGAATTTTGCAACACAGGAGAGCGATTGTAAATCAGGACAGAACTTATCCGATTGCAAGACATTTTGAAATCCATCATCAAAGCAATCCCTCTAGCTTACAGTATAGCTGTATAGCAGAAATCCCCAGAAAAAGAAGAGGTGGGGATAGGGAAAAGGAACTCAGAAAATTAGAGACATACTTTATACTGGAGTTCAATAGCAAGGAACCTCATGGGTTGAATGTAGATGAGGATTTATATACCTGCTTATACTAAAAGGAAGATGGAAATAAGAGAATGAGGATGAACCTGCACATAGTGAAGCCATTTGTTCTTTTTTTAGATTTTATTATTTTTTGTAAGAATGTAAAACGAGGGACATGGCCATAAGTAATTGAGGGAACCGTTTATTGACGTAGTTTGTTTGTATTGAGGATGATATAGTGCAATTATAGGAAGTATAATCCGGAAGGAAGAAAAGGAATGAGAGACCTCTTAAACTGAAGTATTTAATGATATTTGAAATATCTTTTAAGTGTTTTTATTAAGTATATGAAATATGTTTTAAAACAATATACTGTAAAGCACTTGCACTTTCAGTAGTCTAGTACTGTAGAGTAGTATTCAGGATTCATGAGGAAATGAATTGTTTCTTGTATACTTAAGCACTGGCACTTTATTTAGAGGATAGGGGTATAAGAGATACCACGTAATATTAGAAACAGTCCTGTTCCTTTATGTGTAATTTGAAGTATATGAAGGTTATATTTTCTTGAAGTTTTGAAATACAATATACTTCTAAGCATTTGCACTTTTATAAGTCTAGTATGGTAGAAGAGTGTGCAGATCTCAGTTAAGGGAAATGACTGATTTGCACTAAAGCACTAGCACTTTATTATTAAGAACTGTACTGTATTTCAAAAATTGGGGTATCCACTTTCTCATATGCTCACAGTATTCCTCATTCAAAAGAAATGATCGTTCAAAGCTCCAGCTAGTCTTACCCATACTTCTAGGCCCTAACCCCTTAAGTTCTACTATTAAAGGATTGTGGTCCGCCAATATGCGTGGAGCTTTCTCGATTGAACAGGCATAAAGAATCGTGTGCGATGCTAATATAAAATCTAATCTTAGATGTTTTTTATGTGGATAAGAAAAATAAGTAAACACCGGGTCTATGGGGTTTTGCCAATTCCAGATATCAGAAAGTGCATGCTCACGACACAATGTCCTTAAAGCTCTAAAAACCTTAGGTTTCCGGCCACTATAAATCCAGTCACTATCAAGAGCTAGATTATGACTGGCAGGCACATTTATATTAAAGTCCCCGCAAACAATTAAGGGTAGCGGCCAGGTAGCTAATTCATTATTTATATAGTCGAATACGGTCGGATCGTCTAAGATACTTCCATAAATAGTACAAATTGTAATTGGGTCCCCATTATCCCTACAGCATTGTGTAATTACCCATCTCCCATTCTGATCAGCTATTGTTCGAGTAAATTGAATAGATCGATTACCTGTCAAAATTGCAACTCCCTGAGTCTTCGAATTTTGAGTCGTATCCCCTACCAATGTATATCCAAGAGTTTCCAGCAAATGCATCTGTGCTCTTTCGATATGCGTTTCCTGTATACAGATATCAGCTTTTAGCAGTCGTAACCCCATCGCAGTATTCCGTTTTTTTAAGTCGGTAAGGCCACAAATATTGATTGTTGCAATACGCAATTTACTCATTTGTGATGGCAGTTTCAGCCGATATAAAAAGAGCCAAACATCTTAAAACAAACCCCCAGAGTGCCAACCCCTTGCCCCCTTCCCCTCCTTAACTCTAAACCACCCACCCTCACAGCCCACCCCCTCCCACTGAGGTTACCTGGTGCAATCTGAGCCAGGATGAGGGCATCTGAGCAGTCATGACCCCGCGCCCCTCCCGGTCCGATCCCTCTGCCTTCACACTCCCTCTGTAATTCTGCCCTGACTAATTGTTGATTTCAGTGTGGTGATCATTATTATTGCTTATATTCCAGCATATAAACCGTCTCTCTCTCTCTGTTAATCAAGAGGTTTCTTTTCTTTTCCTCCAACCATTTTGTTATATATCTATTGAGAGAAGAAAAAAGAAGATAAGATACTAGAGTCAGGAACTATAAAGTGTATCAACTTCTACATTAAACTAATGAAAGATTGTTCATAAGTCTTGAATCATTAGTTTTTATCTTATTTACGTTCTGAAATATGCTTGGGCCTGGATTTCCGATGCAAAACTACGTGTGGACCCCTTGAATATAACTTTTAGGCGAGCAGGGTTCTGGAGATAAACTGTTGCACCAAGTTGTTGAAATGGCGCAAAAAGTTGTCTCATCCTCCATCTGCGCTCCACAGTGGCATGAGCGAAATCAGGACGAGTGAAAAAGGTAATGCCATTAAATTCTTTCTTATTTGCTGGCCTTGCAAGATCATAAAGCAGCTGTCGCAGGAGGAAATTACCAAAATAGATTAACATAGCTCGTGGGTACTGCGGGGAGGAGGTAGGTCGTTTAGATGGTGTTAGAGGAAAGCGATTAACTCATTGTATTTCCCTTTCCCAATCCCAAGTGTGTAGATCCGGGAAAGCTCCCTTAAAGAGTGTAATCATAAAAGTCCTAGGGTCGTTCCCCTCCACTCCCTCCGGAATACCAAGAACGCGTAGATTATTACGGCGTAGTCTGTTCTCTTGTTCCTCGACTTTAAGCATAAGATCTTTAACTATGCCGTCATGTTCGTCACCTTGCGTTTTCAGCGTGGCAATATCTTTCTCGAGATTTTCGGTGCGTACCTCGACTGAGGCCATTCTATCCGCAATTTGGACACATGTCTTGCCCACTTTCCTTATGGTGCCTTGGAGCTTCTGCGTGGCGAGGCGCGATCTTCTAGTGTCTTTCTTGACCTCCTCTTGAAAGCTCTTTATTGTAACACTACTGCCAAAGTAGGTTCGCTGTTGGAATCAGTTACTCCATCAGCTATGCTTCCTGAGGGTGTATGACTTTCCCTTGAGCACAACGTTGGATCTGTCAGACCTGATAATTGAGAGGCAGAGTAATCCCATCTGAGATCCATTGCGCTACCCTGATCGGGGGTTTCACACTTCTTATGTCGACTGGATTTCCTCCTCAGGATTTTTTTTGTACAGAAGATTTCATGGGTAACTGAATCTGTACTGCTATCCCAATTCTGACTCGCTCCTTCACTAGCAACGGATACATTTCCATCCGAGATCTCCGATTCATCCGTAAGTGAATAAAATTTGTCCATGTTATCAGGCGTTTTAGGCGGGAGGCCAGGGATCTTTTCCTTGTCATTTTCACTGAGAGTCACCATATCCTTGTTTATTATAGCACCTTTCTCAGCTACGATGTCCTTAGGATTTTGCGTATCTTCTGTGGGGCAAGAGGTTGGAGATTTATGGCTGATCTCCTCCTGAGCAATCTCAAGTCTGGTTGCTGGGCTAGATTGAAAGATAGGTGTTTTCATCCCCAGTGCATTTTCAAAGGGCGCCACGGTCTCAATAAGTCCAGTCTGGTCAGTCAGACCCTCTGTTTCAGCCACTTCTTCCACTAGTGCATTTTGCACTTTCCCATCAATCAGGGCAAATATATTAGAAATGAGAGGTTGTCCCACGCAGACGTTCTGAATAGACTGGCCTATATCGGCACCTTTAATGTTCTTTGTTTGTATTTTTTTCTGTTTCACAGTCCGTTCAATCTTTTCTGTAGAATCAGTCTTTTCACTCTGCTCCCTATTTCTTGCTCCACGTGTGTCCAGGCGTTTTGGCGAGTTTCAGCTGCTGCGGGATTAATCTGCGATAGTTCATTCCCCGCAAGGCCTGCCAATTGCACACTTTTGTTTTTACTCGCTTTCGCCCCCCGCCCTGCCATCCTTACTTGCTCGCCTCCTGCATGCTGGTTACAATGTATCTTCTGCGCCCTGGATATCGTCCTAAGAACGCCGCGGCTCCTACGGGTCGATGTTAGCTTCTTCCCGCAAGGCAGGATTCTGTGGATTGCCGATAGTATCTCCAGCGATCGCGTCACCGGGGAATCCCGCCGCAAGGCAGCGAGGGTCGCGGATGCTGGAACGGAGACCGCTGATGACCAGGGAGAATGCTTTAGCGTTGCTTTAATCGTGACTCGTTCTTTCCGCCCAGCGACCGTCACCATGAAATACAGGTACTGATATTGCTCCATGTGTCTGCTGATTTTTTTAAAAGTATCTTAGAGCATTTGTGGCGCTAAATCAGGGCTTAGAACACATCTGAGGATCGGACCGGCGGAGCTGCAGCAACGGCAGCTACTCAGACGCCATCTTGCCTCGACATTACTTTTGAATGAGGAATACTGTGAGCATATGAGAACGTGGATACCCCAATTTTTGAAGGAAAACATAGGGAGTGCTGGGGTGGACATAGTTTGGGACACGCTGAAAGCGGGAATACGGGGAGAAACACTAAGCTTTTCGCTAGCTATGAATAAGGAAAAGCGACGTCTGCTTAATGATATGCAGGGTAGCCTGGCTACAGCAGAAGAAGAAGATTTGTGCTTAAAACTCCAGAATGGGGGAGATGCTTCGGTAGCACATATAAAAGTGATGCTAGCCAAATCGGTAATTCTCGAAATAATAGCAAAGAGAGCTGCAGATAGACTAGCTGTGTGGCGGAGAAGGCATATGAATGTAGTGAGCAGGTCGGGCATCACCTCGCAACTAGAGCTAGACAAAAAGCATCCCGAAATATAATAGCTGAGATCAAGGATCCTGTGAGAGGGAGAACTATAGATCCTGAAGGAATAAGTAAAGTGTTCTATTCATATTACCAAACTCTATATCATGAGGATATTCCTCGTCACTTGGGAGATGTTTTTTTATATTTTAATCAAATTCCAGTGGTACAATTTTCCCAAGAGGAGCAACAACTCGAGGAACTCCCCCAATGGGTGGATATTTTGCTCTGTATTAATAGCCTCCCGAGTGGTAAAGCCACTGGCTTAGATAACATACCCTTAGAGTTTTATAGGAAATTTGCTCCACAGCTAAAAGATTGTATGCTACAGTTATTTTTACATGTATTTAAAGGGGGAAGAACACCGCAGTCTTGGACACAAGCCAAAATTATAGTTTTTCTCAAAAAACATAAATCACCACTGGAACCTGGTTCCTATCGTCCCATTACCCTGATCAACGCAGATAGAAAGATTTATTCTAAAATTCTTGCCACTCGCTTAGCTGCTGTCATTCATAAGGTTGTCTCACCCCGACAACATGGTTTTATACCAGGACGTGGCACGATTGACCATATCAGAAGAGTCATTTCATTATTTGATATCGCTAACATCTCTGGAGAACCAACAGCACTTATATTACTGGATGCTGAAAAGGCCTTTGACAGGGTCTCCTGGATTTTTTTATGGGAGACCCTGGCAAGGGTCGGAGTAGGGAAAGGACTTCAAGATGCTCTATTTCCACCCCAGTGCTAGACTCTTTTTAAATGGTGCTCTTACAGATTTATTTGAAATAACTAGAGGCACCCGACAGGGCTGCCCGAGCTCCCCGCTATTATTTGCACTGTATATAGACCCTTTTTACGACAACTTGAAACTAGCAGGATTATTAGACCTATCGAAACCCAGGGCTGGAAAACTAAAATTTTGGCTTACGCCGACGATATAGCTATAATAACCCCTGATCCCGAATGAGCTATTGTTGAGATAGAGGCGGAAGCGCTGAGATTTGGGCAGCTCTCAGGGTATACCCTCAATAGCACTAAAACCCAAATTATTTGTAATAATATTAGTATGGCTAATAACATTAGACAGGTAGAAAAGGCAACATATCTGGGAGTCGATATTCTGGCTAATGTCGACAAAATTGTTGATAGTAATATTGATCCTCTGATCGCTAAAACTAAAACTGAACTAACGAGACTACATAATTTACACCTGTCGATTATTGGTAGATGTAATATAATCAAAATGCTTTTTTCCTACATTTTTGTATCTTCTCAGGGCAATTCCGCTAGAATTTAGTACCATATGTTTGAAAAAAATTGAAGATTTATTTTCTCGCTTCATTTGGGCATATGAAAAGCCTAGAAGAGCATATAAATTTTTATCCCTGCCAAAAGAAAGGGGAGGCTTGGCACTACCAAATATAAGACTATATTACTGGGCCACTACCATATTATTTAATTTAACCCAGAGATAACAATGGATGAAATACCAACACCTATAGAACTTATAATGGGTAAAGACGCATGGGTTTGGGTCTGGAGATTTCATAATGACAGCCATTATAAGAAGGTCCGCTTTAAATCATTAATAGGAGCGCATAGAATTATGAGATCAGTTCGGAAATTGCTAGGTCTGGGCCGACTGAATCATTATACACTGATTGATAATCCCAATTTGCCAGAAATTTTTAAAGAGCCTATTATTAAAAAATGGTGTGATGCAGGCTTGTCCAAGCTTAGCGATTTCTATTCTTTAACTGATATAGCCAGCTTTGATAACCTTAAGGAGACATAATTTAGATCGGAGGGATTTCTACAAATATCTCCAAATTCGAGATTTTCTAAGTAAAAAGGTGGGGGACCAATTGGTTTTGCTAATAATCATATTATAGATAGGTTACGGAAAAATAGACTACTTTGTATAGGAGATGTTTACAGTTTTTTAATTCATTAATGCCGGATGATATGGAGGCACGAGCAATAAAATGGAAAACCGAGATCGGAATTCAGGAAAATTTATTTTTTTACTCAGCCGAGCTAGCGCAGAAAATTTTAATTCCGGCTCGGCTTCAGGCACAATATTTTAAACATGTTTCTCACTGTATTATACTCCAAAAAAGATTTCTAAATGGGGGACAGGGAAAGGAACTCAATGTCCCCGGTGTGCACTATTTCAGGTGGATTTAAATCACATGTTCAATTCTTGTAATGCTTTAAGTAATCTAAAGCAAGAAATCTCTCATTTTTTTAAGGAGATACTTGGGGCAGACTTTCTTCTTTATCCCTCTTTGATTGGACTTGGGGTAGACCCGCAACTACAAGGGAAGCCAGGAGAAAAACTTGTGTTTATCGGCATGGCGATATTACGCTTATGCCTGGCTTCGGCCTGGCTAGAGCCAACCCCCCCTGGATTTTATCAATGGCTATCTTGCTTACTGGCAAATTACAATTTCGAGAAAGCTATCTATGCCAAAAGGGGATTGCGGGCCCGATCTAAAGGTCTAAAAATTTGGGCACCGTTGTCCAAATGGCTTGAGAAGAATTAATAGACCCAAATGTCTTCTGTAGGTTTTTTTTTTTCTTTTCCGAGAATTACTAGCTAATTGAATGAGTCCATCTCCTTGTGGGTGGTGAGGGTGGGGTTAATCTGCTTGGGGTGGGGGTGGGTGTGATAAAACTAATAAAATGTGCATAATTTTCTCTATATGTTATATGTCTTTATGTTTAAACATTAATGCATTGTAATAATTGTATATATGATCTTTAAATTATGCACTAATAAAATAAAAAAAAATAAAAAAAGAACTGTACTGTATTTAATATGCACTAGCACCTTTGTACAATAATCGTCAAACGGGTTTTGACAGGCACTTTGATTGAAAAATTAATTGACGTAAGAATGAATATATGAAGCGGATATGAAATTAAACTTAAGGGCAATGGTGTAATTATGATGTGATCAACTAAAATACTGGACTGAAAACGCAAGGAATGTAAGTTTCTGCGAAATATAGGAATCCAGATAGGTTGACTATTCGTATTATAAATGTCCTGTTATTTTAACAATAAGTAAATATCCGTTTGTATGAAAGCAATGTTATGAAGGACATGTAATAAGTTGAACTGTTCTTATAATCATCATTCAATTAAATGAGACTTGCTTTAAGATGGCGGCCGCTTTGCAAGCAAAAGTGGGCTTTGTGATGGTCGTTGTGACTGAAGTCCCTCGTCACTGTTCTTTATTGTAATGAGTATTTTAATGAGAAAAAAATGGTGCTCAGGCATCGTGAACAAGGCAGCGTGAGACTGCTGAAACGCGTTGATGTAACCGTCATAAAATAAACTTCTGAGTGATCAATACCTCTAGGAGTGCTGGATGATTGTTTTCGATTGGGATAATCATATATATATATATATATATATATATATATATATATATATATATATATATATATATATATATATATATCCCAAACACCGTTCCACCAGGCGGCCGAACACAACAGCGGGTGCATCCGTGAACGGCAGGTGAGTGTCTTGTTACACAACAACTCCAAGAAGCGGAGCACTCCGGGGATCTTGAGAAACGGTTTATTATCGCAAATGCATTTCGGTATGTTACCTTCTTCAGTGCTAAAACCATTTAAAATTTCGCTCAGCTTTCAGTCCTTACTCATAAACACTCCATTGGTGGGGCAAGAACCAATCAGAAACGACCCTTTTCGCATCGGCATGAATAACAGGTAATTGGGGCCTCAATGTCCCATAATTCACCATTTTTCAATTTGCGTTATTCAAGTCTTTTATGGCCTTTGTCATTTAGCCCAATTTGGTGTTGTCTCGTGTGGGTAGCCACTATTTTGTTGTTCGGAAGCTGAGCTATTCCCCTCGCCAACCGCTGGTTTTCAATCACACATACACTTGTGGGTGTCCCTCATATGGTCGAGGCACCCCAGACTCCATAGTCGGCACCCTTGCAGGACAACAGGCGCTGGCAGCGGCGGTTCAGGCACGCCAACATCCCAAACACAGTTCCACCAGGCGGCCGAACACAAAAGCGGGCAGATAATTTTCTTTTCCAGTTCATTTTGGTATTCTGTGCTCCAGGCTACTGTCTTCACCCACCAACCCATTGTGATGTTGGCATAGTTTGGTGAAAAGGATATGCCCATCGCTTTGTGTTATAAATGAAATACAAAATTGAGTGACAATAGGAACCTAAAATTTAAGTACTTAACTGCCAACATTCACAGCGATGTCAAAACATGCCGAATATTGACAACAGTGAATGTCTTTTCTTGTAAATAATTGTAAATAAAGTTGTATTGATAATGCACTACATTACCCACAATGCCACATTAAGGCCAAGTGAGGTATAAATAGTGCAATTGTTGCGAAATTAAACTTGAATTTATAACTCCGGAGTGCAGAGTCCTTTGTTTTAAAATTAAATACAGGGGGCGTGGCCAAGATGGCAGAGAGATAGGACGCTGCTTCCTCGCTCCTGCCCGCCGCCGGCCCAGAACTGCGTCTCCCATAGCTCAGACCCGGCATCGGGGATTGAATCCGATTGAATCCCACCCCGGGAGACGCCGGGACCAAGTTGGAAGCTTTTGGAGGCAGAAATACCACCATAAAGAATCGCCTGCTGAGTCCGGGAGCGACGCCTGGAGCAGATGCAGCTGCGGGCCGCGGGGAGCAAGAGGCCTGCTGTTCCTGCGAGACCCCGGGGCCGGCACCAGGCGTGACCCCCCCCCCGTGCCAGCGAATCCAGAAGAGGTGAGCGCCGAGGGGTGCATGTGAGCGGAGACCGCCGCTGTGGGGGGAGGCAAGCTCGTGGTCCGGCTGGGTCTGCTCCCGGCCTATCATCAGTGGCCCACCCGAGTGCCGGAAACCGCCGCTAGGCCCGGGGGGCGACTCGACGGGCCCCTAACGAGTCCAAGGTGCCACACTGGCTGACGCCGAAGAGCAGAGGCCTCACCGGACACGGTCCTGACTGCCGGGACCCCCGCCGAGGACGGCGCAGCCATGTGAGCGGCAGGGGCCTGCACCCGGCCTACAACTCGCGGCCTACATGGATGCTGGACGATTGGCGACGACCCTGATGATGCGGCGCGGCTAGCATTGAGCGCCCCAGGAGTACCTTGCCGATTGCTCACCGAGGACCGGAGGCCTGCTCGGGTGTACCACCCTTAGTCTCCTGCGCAACAAGGCGGGGGGTCTTGCGCTCTGTTGGTCCCGGCTGCGACCCGACCACTTAGCGCGGAACACACCTGCTCCGCCATCTATCGCCCCACTCTATCAACACGAGCGCCACGACACAAGGGAGCGGAGGATCGAGGCAAGGGGGATAACTAGCGCGGCCATCATTAGCGGGTAGCCGCTGAGAGTGGGACGCAGCAGGCAGCAGAGGCGGCCCGGCTAGGACCGGGTGCAGCTTGCGGGCGTGCTGCGGTACCCCCGCTGGTTTACCCCATTCCCCCTGCCACTTAACGGCATAACCGTCAAGACCCCCACGCCAGCGTCAACTCCGGCCCCTCGACACTGCACGCTCCCGGCGAGGCCCTAATTTCGGACTTGGAGCCCAACAGCGGCGGGAGGTGCAAAGCGAGTGGAGCGGAAAGCGATAGGAGAGGGGCACAGAGGAGGACGACAGGAGCAAGGGCTGGTGCGGGCCCAGAAAACGGAACATCTCTTGTTCTCTACACACCGGAGCCCAAGTCGACGGAGCAGGTGGGCCTGGCCAGAGGCTAGAACCGGCTTAGCTCAGACAGTGGTGCCTTGACGGAACAGTCCACAGTACCCGGCTTGCAGCTTGGGGTGCGATCCTGCGTGGTAATCACAGTAAGGGGGGGGTTGGGGGGGGGGAGGACCTCCCAGCCCGGACGACAAGTCAGTTTCTGCTGAAGCGACCCTGGCCCATTCTGGCACGGTGAGGAGAGGAGCTAGAGGTGGGCAAAGCAAGGGCCACTAAACGGGGGACACCATCTTCAGGCAGCAGGGGCAACAGCTGCGTTGGAGTCTTCAGCTAGCAGGCGTCCGTCGGCCCCGCCCGGACGATACTAAGCACCATTCCCAAGCCCTCTGTCCGGTGGAAAGCCCCGGCACTCGGGGATAGGGGTAGCCCAGCCCACGAAGAACGCAACGGTCGAAAGGCACAAGATTATTACCTCTACTCGAGGAAAGAAGGACAAAACCTTGAAGGAACTCTTTGCACGCCCTCCAGGAGGTGGCACGATGGAGCACCCACATTCGGGCGAACTGACCCAAACGAAGGTGGATGACACCGGGGAGGAACCTGTGACATGAGCCTTCCTCGAGTCGCTGTTCACGACCCTTCGCGAAGACCTGCAAACAGTTAAACGCGATCTCACGTCAGAAATCAAAGATGTCAGGAGGGATGTGGACAACATCGGGAAGCGGGTGGCCGCGCTGGTAGAGAAAAGGGATGGCAGAGACACTGAATTAGCAGCTTTGCAGCAATCAGGCTCCATGACCAGCACATTGATCTACAGGCCCATCTCGAGGACCTTGAAAACCGCTCTCGCAGACATAACATCCGGATCTGGGGGGGGGGGGGGGAGCCAACACGGAAGCAGGCGACATTTTCACTGACGCGAGAGACCATATGTATGTTAAACAGTGCACCCCCAGCCACCATTTTGTGTTATCAAGCCAGTGAAACCAGCCCCCCCCTGCCTCCCCCTCCAGCAACAGGGATTTTCTACATCAGAGGGTGCTTCTGTGAGCTGTTTAAACTGTGTTTAATAGGGACTGTGCACTTCGTTTTTTGGCCAGGAGAGGGAGTAAAGTTGTATTCAAACAGTATTGTTAGATTTCAAGTTTGTGAGGCCTTTACCTGCAGAAATCCAAAGTGTGGATTGAGCCTGTCTGTCTCCTAGGAGATTCTGGACAGGAGAAGCAGCCCCCACCCCCAGGCCAGCAGGCCTAGGACTGGGGATTGGCTATTCAGCTCCCAGGCAACTCTGAGCCCTCCCCTCACACCTGCCCAGGTCCCTTAAGGCTTTGCTGGGTGCACCCCAAATCATTCTCCTCCATCTTGTGAGTTGCAGCCTACCTGTGCCCCAGATTGCAGTGAGCAGAGTCCAGCAAGTGGTAAGGGAGGCAGACTAGTGCTGTCTCTTCCCTCCTCCAAAAAGTTTTTAAAAAACGATTTTCCCTTTCTGTGATTACTGTCTTTGCCTGTGGTTGTTACAGTTTAAAAATGTAGTTTTAACCTGCCTGTGATTGTATATTTTATCACCTGTTTTGTGTGTTAAACTTGTGGTTTTCCTGCCCATGATTGCTTCCATTTAACGTGTTGAATTGTGGGATTTGCAGTCCAAACTCTGTAGTTTGTCGCTCTCATTCCTGGTGACTATTCAGTTTTCCCTCCAAATTTCTCCTTTGCTCTGTGCTAAGACCTGTATGTTAAACAGTGCACCCCCAGCCACCATGTTGTGTTATCAAGCCAGTGAAACCAGCCCCCCCCTGCCTCCCCCTCCAGCAACAGGGTTTTCCTAATCAGAGGGTGCTTCTGTGAGCTGTTTAAACTGTGTTTAATAGGGACTGTGCACTTCGTTTTTTGGCCAGGAGAGGGAGTAAAGTTGTATTCAAACAGTATTGTTAGATTTCAAGTTTGTGAGGCCTTTACCTGCAGAAATCCAAAGTGTGGATTGAGCCTGTCTGTCTCCTAGGAGATTCTGGACAGGAGAAGCAGCTTCCAACTCCCTGGGCAGCAAACCTTGTCTGAGGTTGCTGGGACCTTATATAGTCTGCTACATGTATACACTGATTGGTGGTTGTATCTGATGTTTCTATTGGTTTGAGTTAGTGTCCTCATTGGTTGGGTATTTGAGGGTTCTGATTGGTTTCTGGATCTGTGATTCAATCAATGTAGGGTTGGGACTAGGGCTAGGGTTATGATTTCTATTGGAAGCAGGGACTAGGGCTTCCTGTTTTATTGGTTGTTGGGACTAAGGTGGAACTAGGACTAGGGTTAGGCCTTTAATTGGAAGTAGCGATTAGGGCTTCTGGTGTTATTGGTTGCTGGACTAGGTGTGGGACTAAGAGTAGGGTTAGGCTTTCTATTGGAAGTAGTGACTAGGGCTTCCCGTCCCATTGGTTGCTTGGACTAGGGTTGGGACTACTGGTAGGGCTAGGGCCTCTATTGGACATAGAGATCAGGGTTTTTGAACTGATTGGATGCTTGGAGTAGGGCTAAGATTGGCTGTAAGGTCCTGATCTCCTATTGGTTCTAGCTTTTAGGGCTAGTGTTGTGATTGGATAGTATTAGGGCTAGGGTTCCCATTGGCTGACGGGGTCACCTGATTACTAGGGGTATCAAAGGCCAGGGTTAGGGCGTCTCAGCCCGGGCGTCGAGGCTAAGGGCAGAGAGGACAAGGGTGAGTGCCTGTTTGAGCCTGTTAAGCGTGGAGAGGACAAGGGTGAGTGCCTGTTTGAGCCTGTTAAGGGCAGAGAGGACAAGGGTGAGTGCCTGTTTGAGCCTGTTCGAGACGGGCCAGGGCCAGGAATGCTGCCCATCTTCCCATTAATTAATGTGTCTATTACTTTTCTCCTGAAAAAGCATATCTAATGCACTACCCTATTTCACATCCGCTACCTCTATCAATATTTTTAATCTGCATATACTTACCTCCTTTATGCATCTATATACTCTCAATGTACTTATGGATCTATATATTTATCACTTTCTTCTAATTTAGCATTTCCAATGCACTACCCTATTTCTCAGCCTATACTTCCCTCAAAATATCTTCTAGCCCAACTTTTTGACTCATCTCAAACTTCTTTCCACTACTTTTTCCAATTCACTACCCTATCTCACCCTATACAGCTATCACTATATCCTCTACACCCACTCTCTCATTTATCGCAAACGCCATACCACTACTATGTTCCCCAAAATAACCCTTTCTTGACTCTCTCCTACTCTACCCCTCCTTGTATCTTCTGACACCTCCTTTACTGTACCAATGCCCAAGACAAACCTTTCTAAACTCTTCCCTCTGACTCTTCCCCTCCAAAAACCCTTTTTACTCATCAAAAAGCCTCCTCCTACTGCTATGACCTACAAAAAGAAATCCTTCACTCTTCTATCCCACAACTATCCTTTTCAATCAAAATAACAGACTAGCATGTTCACTTCACTAATTCCATATTCCACTATACTAATTCACAACTAATCCTTTATGGGTTCCAGAGTAGCGTGCTACTCGCCAACAAAGCGCTTCAACACCCACCAGGGGTAACAGGCGCTATATGAATGCAAACCTTTCTTTCCCTTCTATCCCTCCACTATCCTTCTCACTCCAAATAACTGACTAATATCCACCACTCAAATTACTTTCATATTTCACCATACTAATTCACCACTAATCCTTTATGGGTTTCCGGAGTAGCGTGCTACTCGCCCCCAAAAAAAAAAGCAATTCAACACCCAATCAGGGGTTAGAAGCGCTATATATATGCAAACCTTTTTTCCCTCTTCTATCCCTCCGCTATCCTTCTGAATCCAAATAACTGACTAACATATCCACCACTTAAAATTTACTTGCATGTTTCACTATACTAATTCAACACTAATCCTCTATGGGTCCCGGAGTAGCGTGCTACTCGCCGAAAAAGCGCTTCGACGCCTCGTCAGGGGTAGTAAGCGCTATACAAATGCAATTACAATACAATACAATATACTCAGCAACCCACCCAACACGGACCTTAAGCTGAACAGAGCTCACAGGGTGGGTCCACTCCAATGAGACAAAGCACCACCGGCGGACATATTAGTTTGCGTACAAGACTTTAGGACCAAAGAAGAAATCCTCAGCAAAGCCAGGTCCATGTATCCTAACACCTTCCGAGATCAGACCCCGACTTTGTACCAAGACCTAGCTCTACTTACCCTCCAGAAACGAAGGTTGTTTCGGCCAATCACTGCACACCTGTGTCAACAAGGCATCTCATATTCCTGGGGTCACCCGTTTTGACTCATCTTTCGCCTAGATGGTAAGCTCCTCAAACTAAGATCACTTCTGGAAGCGAGTCGACTGCTGGGTGTTGAGCTCCCCGAGGAGGAAAAAGAGAGACATAGCCCCACCCCTGGACCCGGTGACTCACCTTCGGGTTGGAGACGCCAAGGCCGCAGGCGACGACTGAAAAGACCGGATCCAGCGGAGATCACGAAGGGACAACAAGCGGTGCTGTAGTCCATGCCGGAAGCCCTAGCGAAGACGCACACTTAGAGAGAGACATGGGATGCTTAGCTCCCTTTTCTTTTATTGCATTGAGACGGGCGGGAGGTGGGAGCAGTTTTTGGCCACACCATGGACCCCGTAGAGGCTTCCTACCGGTCTTCCTTGGATGACGGACTATTTCTTGATTTCTTATCACTCACATATACACATGTTCTGTTTTGTTCCTTTTTGGGGTCCCTCGTTCACTGCCTCCCACCACAAAGGTGCCGTGCAACACACCACTTGCATCCTCCGGAGCCTATGCCCATGACCTTACACGCCGATTTAGCCCTAGGTCCCTAGCTGCAATCCCTGTCCTCAGACCCTCTAGATGCCCCTCACTAAACAAGATTCTCACATTGAATGTGAGGGGTCTTAACAACCCGATCAAGCGTAGGGCGATTCTATCATATCTGGAGAACTCCAAAGCTGATATATGCTTCCTACAGGAGACACATCTACTCTTGCACGACTGCCACCGACTCAAGTCCTGCATGTTCCCAACGCAACTCTTCTCTTCCGGCCCCTCTAAAATGGCGGGGGTGGCAATATTGGTCTCCCGGTCCTTCCAGGGAAGGGTAGTCCAGAAAGTGGCAGAACTCAGAGGGACATTGCTCACCTACCAGTTTGTAATTGGGGGTCAAATGTTAGTCATCGGGTCCTTGTACGCGCCCAATGAAGGCCAGGAGAGGTTTCTCCACGAAGCTCTGACAGAGGCAACAGCGACGGTCGAATGTAAGATACTAATAGGTGGGGACCTTAACCTAGTGTTCGACAATTCCCCAGACAGGTCGGGACACCGCTTCGGCCAAACAGGCGCGCTCTCAAAGAAAGGGCTAGATAGACAGAGAGCTAGGCCTAATAGATCTCTGGAGATGTCATCATCCCCACCTCCGAGAATACGCTTTCTTTTCCAACGCTCACAAATCCTATGCCAGGCTTGACTATTTGATAGGCTCCGAGGCCCTCCGCGACCTCACCTCCGATGTCGAAATTCTGGTAGCCTCTCTATCGGACCATGCTCCAGTGGTGGCCACACTAACGCTCCCTCCGATTCAGCGGCCAACACGGCAGTGGCGCCTTAGGGACACCCTCTTACAACGCCCGGACGTAGTGGCGCAAATACAGCATGCCATAGATGACTATTTATTACACAACGATAACCCGGACACGCTAATGTCGACGCAGTGGGAGGACTCAAGGTGGTAGTTAGAGGGGAGCTAATAGCAATCTCGACTGCGGACAACGCTGAGCGTAGGAAGAAAAGGGATGACCTCACACAGAGAACAAAGGAACTGGAGCAAATGCACCAGAGGACTGGGTCGCCTAGAATCTGGCGCCAGCTACGCGCAGTGCGCACACAATTAGCAGCTATAGACCAGGACACGGCGGAATATGCAGCTTTGCGACTGCGTCATTCGTACTATACCGGGGGAGACCAATGCGGTCGTCTACTTGCACACAAGCTGCGCGAGACTAGACAAATGCAAGGGGTCCAGGAGATACGCGACCCAACGGGTAATCTAGTGACTGACGACGCTGGGATAGCGGAGACTTTCCGAGACTTTTACACCCGGTTATACTCGGGACAGCAACTGAATAACAGATGGAAACGCCTACTTGGCAGAAGCACATCTCCCCACGCTAACCCCGGAACAAGCGGAACACCTAGAGCGGGAAATACGAGTGGAAGAGGTCACAGCAGCTATCTCACGCCTTAAACTGCCCAATTCGCCTGGGCCGGACGGATACACAGCGGCCTTTTATAAGCAGTTCTGCCCCGTGTTAGCCCCTCTACTAACTAGACTCTTCAACACATTTGCGACCCCCGGGGCAATACCGGAGACAATGCTTGAGGCCGCTATTGTGGTCATCCCTAACCCAGGGAAAGATAAAACCAGCTGCGGAGCATACCGCCCCATATCCCTCCTTAATATTGATCTGAAACTATACACAGGGATTCTGGCAAACAGATTGGCCATATATATGTTAGGCTTGATTGACCCCTACCAGGCGGGATTTATCCCCCAGCGGCAGACTAGCGACAATACTAAGAGGGTCCTCCACATTATAGAGAAGGCCTCACGGACACAGGGAGACTACATGCTTCTCACTATCGATGCCGAGAAGGCCTTTGATAGGGTTCACTGGCCCTATCTTGAGCAGGTACTGTCGTGCGTTGGGCTGGGTGAGAAATTGAAGACACAAATTCTGAATTGCTACCGCTTCCCTACGCCGTCAGTCAGAGTCAATGGGTACACGTCGACCCGCTTTCCCATGGGTAGAGGCATAAGACAGGGGTGCCCTCTTTCGCCCCTGCTCTTTGCGCTGTACATGGAGCCCATGGCCCAAAGAGTCAGAACGCACCCTCACATCACTGGGGTTAAGTTTGGAGGAGATATCCACACCATAAGCTTGTACGCTGACGATGTCCTAGTAACGCTGTCAGAGCCAGTCACGGCCTTGGGGGCCTTCTTGTCGGAGCTAGACTCCTTCACGAGAGCTTCGGGGTTCAAAGTTAACATTGAGGAATCGGTCGCGCTTAACCTGTCCCTGTCACCACGAACACTGGCAAGCCTGCAGACTTGGCACCCCATACAATGGACAGGGGACACAGTACCTTACCTAGGAATCCAATTAGCGCCCACTTTACAGACAATAGTGTCGGCCAACTATGCCAGGCTACATGCACAGGTCCGCACAGAACTGCGACGCTGGAAGCATTATCCGATCTCATGGCTAGGGAGGGTGGCCACCATCAAGATGACCATATTGCCCAAAATCCTATACTTATTTCAGACACTCCCTCTGCGACCGCCACCCGGGTGGATACGCCGGGTACAGACAGATTTCTCACTTTGTCTGGCACGGCCACAAACCACGAATGAAGAAAACCATTCGCACTCTACCATCCGGCGAGGGTGGGCTGGGGATCCCCGACCTTTAACTTTACTACTATGCTGCGGAGTTGCGACACCTAGTTGAGTGGAGCCGCACTGAGTCGGAGAAACACTGGTTGTTTCAAGACCGAGCGGTAGCAGGTACGTCCCTGCAGAAGATTCCCTTTCTTAAGAAACCACACAGACCCCCTAACCTATACGCTTCCCATATCATACAAGCGACACTGGAGGCGTGGAACCGGACTAACACCAAACACGAATTGACCACCTTCCCCTCTCTTTGACAACCCCAATTTTAGTCCGGGGATGGGCGAGACTGCTTTTACGCATTGGCGCTCCTCAGAATGCCGCGCTTTGGGGCACCTCTTTGATGTGGGAGGAGTCCTCTCCTTCACACAAGTCAGATCTGACTTTGGGATCCCCGAATCGGATAGGCTACACTACCTGCAGCTCCGACATTTGGCGCTATACCCGAACTATAGACCACACGCGCAGAGGCACCTCACACCCTATGAGAGATGGCTAATCACGAGGCCATCAGATAAGAAGCTAATCTCCGATCTCTATAAGATGCTACTCTCCCGACACACACACATATAATGCAGGCCGCACGCGCTGGGAAAGGGACCTAGGTCGAGAACTTAGCAGCAAAGAGTGGGAGGGTGTGTACTACAGGGCACGGCACGCGGCAAGTAATATGGGTTTGACGGAAACATTAACAAAAATAGTCACCAATTGGTACTACACGCCAGAACGCATTCACAGAGTAGACCCCAAGCAAAGCGCTGAATGCTGGCGAGGGTGTGGAAAGCAGGGAACATTAGTTCATCTCCTATGGGACTGTGACCACATACAGCAGTACTGGTCCCAGGTATTAGACGAGGTGGACAAATATCTAGATACCCAACTACCGAGATTCCCAGCATATGTAATCCTAGGAGTTCCAAACCCTTTAATGTATCCACTCAAGTCCAGAAGAGGTCGCCAGATAGCGATAGCCTTAGGATCAGCGGTCCAAAATATTCTGACCCACTGGAGAACCTCCCGAACCCCCACCTTTACAGGTTGGCTCCAGCGCTTGTGGCAAGTTCTAAGGATGGAGAAGATGACTAAGACTGGCAGGGAAAGGCTCGACCTTTGGGGAACTTTGGCAACCATTCCTGGCTCTCCTTACACCAGAGTTCCGCGAGCTGACCTGCCCTAGGTATCTGCGCCTCCCCGAAACACATGCTGAGGCTAGTCAGGGCGCGAAATCACACAATACGACATAGGCCTACCATAAGACTATCGAAGGAGCAGTGAACGAGGGGAAGGGAGGGGGTAGTATAAGTTTCCTTTCCTTGTTCTCATCTGTTCTTTGTTTACTCCATCAGTAAGCCAACTGCATAGGGCTTTGCATAGCCCATGGTACTGAGTATACTCTACGGTGATGGTTTGTTTGTTGACAAGTCTCAATAAGATTTAAACCTAAAATTAAATACAAGGCTTGGATCCGGCCCCTCCGTCTGCACCCGCTGCTGTGAACGCTAACGATTTGGGTCACATTGTTGAAAAAAAAAATATATATATATGTAAATATATACGTATACATGCAAATATAGCAATGAAATCCATGAATTGTGTTAGAGCTTCAGAGTAAACACCACTTTCCTAGACTATTATGGCAGAAGTACAAAGAATGATTACCAGTCAATACCTGAGCCTGGAGACCACAGTCTGAAGATCCTGCTGGGACAGCAACAGCCGCTTCACTTCTTGCTTGCTCTCAGCCAGATCAGACTTGAGTTGGAATACAACTTCTCGTTCCTCCCCAAGATGTTTCCGAAGCTCAGAGGCTCGCTCTTGTTCACGGCTCAGAGAAGTGTGTAAGTCACCTGTGATGGAAGTTTCCTGCTGGAGCTTATACTCCAACAACTCAACTGCAACACAAGAGAAAATAAAACTAACAACCTAAAGAAATTCCATCATCCAAAGACACTAGAAAGTGGCAAGTACACACTTCTTGCCCTGTACATATAATTGCAAAAAACTTAAGCCGTAAAACTGGAGGACTAACTTAATTATAAATTAATTGTTACATGTAAAGGAGCAGGATGCTGTGGAGAAAGAACTGATTAAGGGAGGGCATGAGATGCAAACAGTCTCTCTTACCTAGTTTGCTTATTTAGGAAGGATGAATGGATTTATTACAGTATTACCAAATCTTTATCGGATTAATTGATCAAAAAATGCTACTTTGTGGGTGATAGGTTACTAATGTAAACTTTGGCATGTTTCCATCAACCTGTTCCATTACATGAGCAGCTTTTGGGAACTAGTGGTTACAAGGGGAGAAGGGGTAGAAGGGGTACAAGGTGGGGCGGAGGGGGGGGGGGGGGATTCACAGGTCCGGCAGCTTGTGTAACAGAAAGAAAATTATACTTTATGGTGTATACTTATCTAACGCAGATTTCTCACCTTAGTACCCACCAAGCACCAGATTGGATCTAGACATTTTTCCGAAGCAGAGGTCCTGCGAACTACTAGGTGGCACCGTACAGCTCCGCGTAGACTCCATACAACCCTTGGGGTCATGTAGCAGAGCCACCTATAAGCATCCCTCAGATAAAGAATGTGAGCCATTGAATGTAACCGTGTGCTGATTAGTAACTCTGGTCTTTTTTAGATGTTAAAGTTAGGCCAGTCCACAGAATGAGGAGGTGGGAGGACAGTGAGGCATCTGCAGTTTGATAGAGAATCCATCAGAAAAAGAATTAGAGTGTAAATAACTTGCTCTTCTGATGGATACTTCTAATTGTACATTCCTCACCTTGGAATAGATACCAAAACAGCATCTTCCTCAAGGTGGAAGATCTGAGGAGTGGGCTCAGACCAAAAAGTCTTGCATAACCAAGTAGGTGACACGTCCTTCCTGCCGGACATGGCTGTCAAGGCAGTAGTGGTTTGAGATTCTATGGACTGCTGACGCCCACGTCACAGTCTAGCATATGTTAAGGGCAGGCACCCCTTGCGTCAATACAGTGGAAGCCCCCTAAGCTTAGTGAAATGGGCTCACAGACCTTCAGGGCGCCGATTCTAGGCCAATGAGTAGCAGATCTTACTGGAGAGAACTATCCACCGGAAAATGGTCTTCTGTACAGCTTTTGTTTTCTTCGCTGCAGAGAATCCCACAAAGAGCTGGTTGTTCATATGATGCTACTTGATAAGATCTATGTAAAAGTTTAAAGCTTTTTTAGGATCCAACGGATGCATCCTCTCCTCTTCATTTGAGGAGGGGGAGCAAAGATCACTGGCAGAGTGACTGATTGGACAACGTAACTTTGGTAGAAAGGCTGCCCAAGTCCTCAGCACCAATTTGTCCAGAACAAACGTGATGTAGGTGAGTGCACTGAGAGTTTCTCCTCATGCAACAAACTGACATGATCGCAATGAGGAAGACAGTTTGGAGTCTGGAGATGCAGCAAGCAGCTATGCATTGGCTTGAAAGGCATACATATGAGGACAGTGAAAACCAAGTTAAGGTCCCACTATGTCACCACCAACTGCTTGGGAGTTAATGTGTGGCAAACCTTTAATACATCTCATCACAATTAGTGAATTCAACAGGGATAGTCTGTCCGACAAAAGTCTGTAAAGGGTCAGTGTCTCAGGTCCGCACCAAGCCACAAATCTGTCAGAGCACCCAGTATAGATATTTTTGTGAAGGGACGTCTGGTGGTGAGAATGACATCAACCGCTTCAGATGACAATTCGTACACAGTCAATTGCAGCTGTTCTATCTCCAAACATGGAGGTGTAGACTGTGTAGATTTGGGTGGAGGACATTGTCTGTTTCTGACACAGAAGGTCCTCACACCGTGGCAGCCTGATAGGAAGAAATAAATGCTCATTACCAAGTGTTTCGGGTACCACACTCTCCTAGCCCAATCCAAGGAGACTAGGATGACTTGGGCATGATCGTTCCAGATCTTCAGAACTCAATGCAGGAGAGGTGGTAGCGGAAAGGCTTACAGGAGTCCCATTTTCCATTCCTGCCAGAAGACGCTAAGCCAGCCCTTCACTGGGGATCAGACTCTTCTGAACCCCCGCACCCTCTCAAATCCCAGCAGTGACATTGGTTACCACCACCAGCTCAAAAGGGAGAGGGGCCTGCCTTGGACAAATTGTGGATGCCACCACTGCAGATCTCAAGTTATGTCCCCAGAGCACTGGAAATTGTCGGAAAAGCTGCTATGACGCTGGGACCACTGGGCCTTCATTTTCCATTGCAGAGCACACTAAGGTGCTAAAGGGGAGTCTTGAAATCTTGGAGCCATATATCAGGCACCTTCTCGAGCTCTCCTTTACCACTGGAACGGTCCCAACTAGATGGAAAGAGGCGATCGTCCTTCCTTTAAAAAAGAAGATTGATGTTAGTTCTAGCCAATTGGAGAACCTACGTCCGATCTCCCTGCTGCCTTACTTTGCTAAGGTTGCTGAGAAGGTAGTTAATACACAGCTGACTGCTCATATTAGCAAACATAGCTTGCTTCACCCCTCGCAATCGGGGTTCCGGACATCATATTCCATCGAATCGGCGCTGCTGCTCTCCACCGAAATTATCCGCAAATTTGTGGATGCAGGACAAACAGTGGCGTTAGTCCTACTCGACCTCAGCGCCGCATTTGATACGGTGGCTCATCCTACCTTACTTCAACGCTTGAGGAAAGGAGGTTTGGTGGACCGAGCCATTGAATGGCTTGAGTCCTTCCTGCACGAGCGCAGTTTCCAGGTGTCGCAGGAACCTCATTATTCTAAAAGTATTAAGCTGAACCAAGGGGTCCCTCAGGGTTCTATTTTAAGCCCCACCCTTTTTAATCTCTACATTGCCCCTCTGGCAGAGATTATTGAAAAATTTGGGATTAGTGTTGTGTCCTACGCTGACGACACACAGTTGGTGGTGTCCCTAACACAGGAGCCTGAGAAAGCTGCCATCAATTTCTCGACTTGCCTTCAAGAACTGGCAGTTTGGATGGCGGACAACTGCCTTAAACTTAATGGCAGCAAAACTGAGGTTCTTGTGTTGGGTAGAGCCCCCACTGTTTGGTCTTCAGCGTGGTGGCCACAGACACTGGGTCCTACCCCGCCCCCATGTGATCAGGTGAAGAATCTTGGGGTATGGCTGGACTCCAAGCTCTCTTTCGATAATTATATAAGGCGTGTGGCGGGGAAATGTTTTGGGGTTATGAGAGGTCTTTGGAAGACCTTAGATGTATTACCAGTTGCAGCAAGGAAAACTATGGTCCATGCCCTGGTGACGTCACGCTTGGATTATGGGAATGTCCTGTATCTGGGAGCCAGTTCCAAGTGTGTGCAAAGACTCCAGCGCATTCAGAATGCTGCGGCTCGTCTTGTTTTAATGTTACCGAGGAGAGCCTCCTCCAATAAGGCCCTTGTTTCCCTTCACTGGCTTCCGGTAAGGGAACGCATCCTGTTTAAGGCTATGTGTGTGAGCCATCGTATCTTACAGAGAAAGGGTCCCACCTACCTGCATGATTTCCTTACTCCATACTCTCCTTCCCGTCAGTTGAGATCTAGCGGGACAGGGCAGGTCTGTATTCCTAGCGTCAGAAGAGCGAGGATGGGTGGCCGCTCTTTCCGTTTCCTAGCTGCCAAACACTGGAATAAACTCCCCCCGGGGCTCCGTGTGGAGTCGGTGGAGACACTTTTTCGGAAAAGACTCAAGACCTGGCTTTTTCCTTCTCTGAGCTCTCTGGTTTAAATTCCGTGCCTTTTTTTCTCCTCTCTGCCAGCGTTTTCTGAATTTGTGCCGCAGCGCGGGGACACACTGGTTAGTGTAACCATGCGCTTTATAAGTTTGTTATTATTATTATTATAGGCCACCTGGCATTGTCGACAAAGAGAATGCATGAAACTAAGAGGCCAAGAAGCCTCACAGGAATTATCATCGTGACCCAGAACTGAGCCTGAAATATCGTAATCACAGCCAGAACGTCCTGGACCTGCTGCTGTGGTGGAAATGCCCTGAACTCCAGTGTGTCAAGGATTGCCCTAATGAATGGGAGCCTCTGCAAAAGAACCAGGTGGCACTTTGGCTTGTTCATGGTGAAGCTCAACAATACCAAAAGTTGGGCTGTTGTCCGGAGGTGATCCAAGATCAACTACGCTGAAAGCACCTTCAGCAGCTAGTCATCAAGATAAAGGAACACAAACTACCGGCCTCTGAAGATGAGAACCGGACATCATACGCATCCAAAATACATATGCCAAAATATGCATCCTGCAAAATCAAGGATACCACCCAGTCACTCAGATCGAGATCAGATAGGACCTGAGACAATCCGAGCAATTGGAATTTGCTATTCTGCATTCAGGGGTCGAAGACCCAGAATAGGCCTGATGACCTGTCTTTTTTCCAGATGAGGAAATAATGACAAACCTCAGCCTCTCTCAGAGTCTGGCACCTTGGAGAACAACAGATGCACACTCCTGCAGCAGGATTAACAGATGCTCTTCTGCAAATTAGTTGGGCGGGGAGAAGAGAAAATGTAGGACACAGCCTTTTTGAACAACTTGTAAGACTAATCTGTTGGACATGATGGAACACCAACTTTGGAGGAAGTGCTGGGTCTAGACTCCCACTGGTTGGGCATGTGCTGCTAAGGTCACACTAAAGGCTTTGTTGGCTGTCGCAGCAAGAGAGGAGGAGCTGGTAGACTGGTGCCCCTGACCACCCATACTTTGCCAACCAGATTCTCGTTGGCAGCCCTGAAACAAGTGGGATGTCTGCTGCATCACTGATTCATTTGTTGTCCAGCAGCGACCACTGCAGATCTTTTGCAATCTCCTCTGAAATCTGGAAACAGTTTAATAGATATCACTGATGTTGTGCCCACTGGGATTTAAGGTACCACTGCAGAGCCCACATGTGCCATCTGGCAATAGTCACCAGCAGGATGCAGGAGGAAAAGTATCTCAGCAGGCTCAGTCATACGCACTGAAATCCCGGACAGAGACTGAAACCTTGGAATCATAGCCCAAATGTCCTCAAAACTGTTCTGTGGGAAAGACAAACCCACACTGTACACAGAAAGGCTTAATTTAAAGCGAAGGAGTGTGGTTTAACTTCAGGTCGCTAATAGTGACCATCAATGATGTTAGGAGGTTTGCCGTTATCTGGAGGGAATTAACGACTGCCTGGAGCAAGCCGCCTTCAACAGCCAGTCGTCCAGGTAGGAGAAGACTGATACCTCTGTAGATGAGCTACGGACCACCTCCATCAATTTCGTTAATACCCAATGTGAACTGCGAACTGAAAATGGTCTGGACCACCATAAACCGCTGACCGCGCCTGTGCGCCTGCAGGAAGGGGATGTGAAAATAAGTATGCAGCAGGTCCACCACCAGCATCCAGTCTCCAGGGTCTAGGGCAGACAGGACCTGGGCTGGTACTAGCATGGAGTTTGTCTTTCCGCAGGAAAGCGTTGAAGGGGTGAAAATCTAAAAAAAAAAAAAAACTTTAAAAAACCAAGGTATCCATCCTTCTGAGGCACAAGGAAGTAGCGAGAGTAACACCCGGCTGGAACCCTCTCTATGGCCCTTTTGGTCAAAAAGGTTTACGCTTCCTGCCGTTAGTAGGACAGATGTCCTCCTTCAACAGCCCTGAAGGAAGGAGAAGGTGCGGTGGGGTGAAAAGGAAAGCAAGGCATAGCCCGACTGATAATTTAGAGGACTCACTTTTTGTGATGGCTTGCCACCCCTGGAGAAAATTTCTGACTTTGCCTCCCACCGGGTGGCTGTGTGCCAGCAAGGACACACTTTAGCTGTTCTGTGGTTGAGGCTGTTGGAGGGGATGGAAGACTAAGCTGCACATTGTTCCCGCTATCCTCATTGTCGCAGAGAACCTCTGCCACTAAAGAACTGAAATGCCAGTTGTGCAGGAGGAGGAGTTTGGCAGGAACAGAGAGGAAAGTCTCTACCATATCTACAGAGAGGCCAAAATTGTTGGCGGTATTGCCTTGTGGGAGCAGAAAGGCCCAATGAACGTGCTGTGGCTCTGCTCCCCTTAATGCTTCAAGGCAGAGTACTTTTTTAACCAAAAATGTAAGATACCATTAAAGTTGCATGGACGTCCCTAGTGAACTTCATTCAGGAGTGACGCTAGATGGCCACACTGGTACCCATGGCACGCCTCATGCAATCAATCGTACTAATTTATGCAATACAAAAAATTAAACACTACAGTATAAAGAATAGCCTTTATCTGAAAGGAAAAAGGCATGGGAACGAAAGGCATTAGTAGTCAATAGGCTGCATTGAAAGTCATAACAGAGAAAACTGGCACCGTGCCTTTAAGACCTCCTGACTCCCATCATGCCCCATAGGTGACAGTTAGGGCAGGTCTTTTTTTATGGTGATAAGAACATTAGGAGAATAAACCATATCACAGCTGCTGTTTTAAGTATTCGTTCGGGGAGGAGGAAAGGTTGCCAATGACTTTGATGAGTATTCCCCTGGAAGAGAACTAGGAATACAGGTAAGTAGCTTATCCTTCTCTTTCAGGGGATACTCATCAATAGTCATAAGCACTAAACAGAATAGCTAGCCCATCCCATACCCCTGCGGACTAATAAAAGGCAGTTAACTAGCAGCTAAGTAGAAAATTAACCAAAGAAGTTCCTTAACGAAACCTACCCTACTTGTTCATCTGCCAGAGTGTCTGAGCCAAGACAATAATGGCCAGTAAAGGTTTGCACAGATCGCTATGTTGAAGCTTTGCAAATCTCTGTGATGGGTACATTTCTGAGTAGAGCAGCAGTGGCTGCCTTACCCCTTGTAGAATAGGCTTTAGGTCTACAGGGAAGGCACTTACTGGCGAGCTGGTAAGCAAGAAGTATGCAAGAGACTATCCACCTAGAGATAGTTAGGAAGAGGCAAAACCAGTGCGCATCGGACCATAGTTAAACAAATGGTCAGATTGTCTGATCGCCTTAGTTTTGTCAAGGTAAAACTTAAGAACTCTTAAGATCTAAATTGTGTAAAGCTCTTCGGGTGGCGTGGAAGGGTTTCGAAAAGTGGTGGAAGAGTAACGGTCTGATTGATATGGAAATCAGAAATTACCTTTGGCAGAAAATTAGGATGTGTCTTCAAGACCACCCTGTGTGCATGAAAAACCAGATAAGGTTCTTTAGCACAAAGAGCCTGAATTTCACGGACTCTGTGCGCTGAAGTGATAACTAGGAAAGAGGTCTTCCAAGTAAGGTGTTGTAGAGCAGCTTTGTGTAGGGGCTAAAAAGGGGGACACATTAGCTTTGAGAGAACCACGTTAAGATCCCACGGTGACGGTGGTGACCTAACAGGAGGATAGAACCTTTTCAAACCTTCTAGGAAGTCTTTGACTACAGGCATTTGAAAAAAAGGAAACCTGCATGTGTAGGAAGCTGGCTCTGTATATACTATACCAAAAAGAGGTATAGGGTGCACAGAGTCCAGTGAGTCCCCATAGGCATAGCAGAGGATAAAGTAGATAATATCGCACTCTCAATTTAGTGGTAGGTAGCTGGGCTGAGCAGTTAGGCTCATCAGAGGACAGTGTGAATGCATTTGGTGTAAATACTCATACAATGCAGGAAGACACTCAATGACTGACTCCGGGCCAAGGTGTGTAGAAAAATATTACTTTAGTTACTTTAATTTCTAGGAACCAAGTTGAACTCAGTTACAGGTAAGTAGACTTTTAAGCAATACTTTTAATTTACTGGCAATAGGTTTGTATAACATCAAACAATGCTTTCTTTACATGTGCATAAAGTGCTTTTAAGTACAGAAAAAGATACTTTGTATTCAGGATCACACTTAATACAATTCAGTGAGAGACCAATGTGATCCTATGGGAAAAAGGAAGGTGAGTAACTTGCAGGTAAGTAAGCAGTTTTGAGATTCAGTCTCCAGGGGTTTTGGTCAACACTGGGCAAGGGTCGGACCAAGGTAGGTACTGCACCACCTGCGGCACTGGGGCGACCGGGTGCAGAGTCATTGGGCCCAATGTTATTCTAAGGAGGCTGGGGGCACCTCGAAGAGGCACGGGTTACAGGTAAAATCTGCGGGTGCAGGGTTGTCTTTTGGCATCAGGTTTTCTCACCAGATCCGTTGAGGAGAAGGTCAGGAGAAATCGTACAATGCTGGATCCCAGGTCAGGATCGCCGGGGAAACTTCACCATGTCGGTGGGCCACTTGGACTCGTGCCGTGGGCGTTCGGTGCAGAGTGGTGCAAGTGTCACGGATCCACCTGGATCCGGAGTCCTTCTGTTTGTTTCTTAGCTGGACAAATCCGGTGTCCACAGAAGACAGGAGTCTTTGTTGAAGACAGCACAGGTCCCCAGGGTTCCTTGGAGGTTGCTGGCTGCGGGCCACGCTGGTTTCTTGGAGTAGGGTTGCTGGAGGAGACAGGCCGGTGGGGCTGGGGCCAAGTCAGTAGTTTGTAGTCTTCTCCACGCTGCACAGCTCTTTGGTCCTTCATAGGTCGTCAAATCTGAGGAACAAGGTTCAGGGGAGCCATTAAATACTGAATTTAAAGGCATTACTGAGGTCCGGGGTAGTAGCCAATGGCTACTGTTCCCTAGGATGACTACACCCTTTGGGTGCCTCTCTCCCTTTGGGGAGAGGGGCACATCCCCACTTCCTATTGGGCCTAATTCTCCAATTCAAGATGGAGAATTTCTAAGAGAGGGGTTCACCTCAGATCCTGGCGCTCACCAAGCCAATCGTGGCGGGAGCTTGTTTGTAGACCCTAGGGATGTGCCAGGCTAAGGTGGACACTCCTACTCTGCTTACTAATTTTCCCGCCTGTCCTGCTGCCAAAAGTGGGACTTGGACTGGGGGGAGGGGGGGGGGGGGACGGGCAACTCCACTGGTTGGAGCTGCCAAAATCAGCACATCACAAAGTGAGAGCCTTTGAGGCTCACTGCCAAGAGTTGCTGTTCCTGCCCGGAGGAGGTGTGAAGCACCTCCACCCAGAGCAGGCTTTGTTTCTGACATCCAAGAGCACAAAGGCTCTCACCCCATGAGGTTAGAAACCTGTCTGGTGGTGGTTGGCTGGCGGGGACGAGTCAGCCAATACACTAGAGGTCGCTTGTTTTTCAGGGAGCATCTCCAAGATGCCTTCTGAGAGGACTTTATAATAAATCCATCACTGGCATCAGTGTGGGTTTATTATGCTGAGAAGTTTGATACCAAGCTTCTCAGTCTTCAGTAAAGCCATGATGGAGTTGTGGAGTTTGTGGTGACAAACTCCAAGCCCATGTATTCAAAATTGGCTTCAATGCACTTACAATGTCTGTGAATGGCACAGACACTGTAGGGCCAAATTGCTCATGCAGTTACGCCCTCACCTGTGGTATGGTGCACCCTGCTTTAGGTCTGAGCGCCCTGCTAGCGGGGTGACTTGCCCATGCCGCAGGCAGTGTTGGTGGGCATGGCACACAGGGATGTGTGCCATGTCGACTCTTCACTTTGGTCTGCACCAAAGCACGCAGACTGCAATGGCAGTGTGTGGGTGTTAAGTTGAGGGGTCTCTGAGGGTGGCATAATACATGTTGCAGCCCTCAAGGCCCTTTGTACGAGGGGCACCTTTACAAGATACCTACATCTGGCCCAGAGGTGTGCCAATTGTGGAAACAAAGGTACAGTTTTGGGAAAGAACACAGATGCTGGGGCCTGGTTGGCAGGGTCCCAGCACACACACAGTCAAGTTGGCATCAGGTATCTGGCAAAAGGTTAGGGGGTAACCATGCAAAAAGGGGCACTGGACTACAGCGTGGGAGACTTTCTGTATGCAGTAATGGCCACAAGGTGTACCTTTATGGATCTAAACTGCAGACCTGACTTCGCTAGGTGCCACAAGTTAAGATCACATTTTCTTGACCTAGGATCAGATGATGACCATTCTGGGCACACCATAAATAGAAATGCTTCTATGTGGAAGGGTATGATTTCCTTATAGAAGGTCTTCGAGACTCGTTCAAGATGTCCATACAGTCTTGGGAAAGGCCTGAGTGTCCATATTGCAGGAATTAAGGAGCCATGCCATCAAGCTCAGAGAGGGAAGGTAGAGGTGGAAGATCTTCCCTCCTAGCTTGTAGAGGAGATCTGGTCTGCATGGCAACTTCCTGTGTGGACTTTCGGACAGGTGAAGAAGCTACAGATACCACCATTGGCGAGGCCACTTTGGAGCGATCAGGATAATCCTGGTCCTGGCTCTGTAAAAATGTGTTGATGACCATCGGGATCAGAGGTATGGGAAGAAATGCGTATAGCAATGTCTCTGACCAGTTGATCAAAAGAGCATTCCCTTTGAAGCCTGGTTGAAAGAACCTGGATGAGAAGACGCAACATTTCGCGTTTGTTCCGCCCGCAAACATGTCGATTTGAGGCGTTCCCCACAGTGGAAAAATGCCCCGCACGACAGTCGTTTAGTTGTGAGCTTCGGCGAAGTTGTGACAGTCTGTCTGAACGTTGAGTGTGCCTGGAAGATGGATTACAGAGATGGTCAGGTTTCTCGCCAGTAGCCACTTCCATATGGCTTGAGACTCCAGCGAGAGGGGGTGTGATCGGGTTCCTCCCTGCTTGTTCAAGTAGTGCATTGTGGTCGTATTGTCTGATTGTACCTAAAGGGAGCATGTCTGAATAGACCGGCAAAAGGACTTGCGAGCGAGATGGACTGCCTTGAGTTGCAGCATATTGATATGGTACATTCTCTTCGTCAGACATCAGACCATGAATTGCTAGAGAACCCATGTGGGCACCTCACTCCTGGAGGAAAGCGTCTAATAAGCGTCTGTGTGGGAAATCCCTGGTGAAAGGGAACTCCTATTGTGAGATGACGACTCTTCATCCACCATTGGAGCGATTCCTTGGCCATTTGGGAGAGGAGTACTCTGTCTTCCCAGAGATCCAAGAACTGAGAACACTGGTCTTCCAGTATTTGCTGGAGAGGTCGCATATGTAGTCTGGCATTTGGAACAATGTAGATGAAAGATGCCATAGAACCCAGAAGACAGGCTACTTGCCTTGCCGATGGATAAGGTGTGTGGAGGAGAGTGAGGCATTTGATGCCGTTTGAGGACAGTCTCTCAGCCGAAGGATACACTTTTGCGGTTTTTGTATCCAGGATTGCTTCTGGGTAATGTATCTTTTGCGTAGGAGTTAGTATGGATTTCTTGCAATTTATTTGCAGGCCTGTAATACAATGAGCAATATGGTGACCATTGACTCCATTTTGTGTGCACAACTACAAACTTTTGTGCTTTCTTGCAGCTACAGGAAGGGAATGTTTTCATTCTTCACAGCACATAGTAAAACAGTTTCGGAAACATGCACTGGCCAGCTCCTGTGAGTGACCTCAACGCAGACTGGTGCAGCCAGCTTTGATTTCGCAACCAAAGGAAGGGGGGAGAGGTTTCTAGAAATCTCCCCTTGAGTTGAGTAAAGGTATTAAAGATGGGAACCCTTGGCTCTCAGACAGGAGCTCGCCTGTGGAACGGATGCATTGGCCAGGGACTTTTTGTGATCTCGATCGAGACTTCTGCCTGACGGTGAGGGCTCCATAGTCATGCTGGCCAGAATGTTGAAGGAGTGAACAAGCCGAAAGGTGAAACGCGTTGGTAGAGGGCTGTCTTTTCTGCAATAAAATGAAATTAAGCATCCTGGAATGTCCTGAACTTTCTTTCATGAGAAGAAAGCTGATGCTATATTGAGGATTTCCGGAATCCGTTCAGGACCGCCGCGTGGTCAAGCCCCGAACTACCGGACTTTTGTGAGTGATTTCATTTACAAGTTCGGGGCTTCCCTCGAGTAACTCCTCAGCCGACATTTGGAATCGGCGTAATTATCCACTTTGATTCTCAACGTGGGATTGGATGAGGAGTATGTAACTGGCGTCGATGTGGCAGGCCGAGGCGAAAAACAATTGAAGCTAGCGGCATTCCTGACACGCAACTGCCTGATTGCGGGAGCAGCAGGAGGGACGTGAGGGGGGGGTCGAAGGATCCATCGGAGCCCGTACTTGCTGCCGTGCGACAGGGTTTCGGATAGTGGGAGAAACACCAGGACTCCAGCAACTCTAGGAAGCGGAGCAGAAGGTGAGCGCAAAGAAACGCGTACTCACCATCTGCACCGGGGTGCAAAGAAAGCGTGCACGTTGTGAACGCTTGGTGTGAAACCTTTTTATACAGCGGCAGGATGGCCTCTCTAATGGAGGCAAAAAGGAAGGAGATGTCGAACCAGCTCTTTTTTACCCAGATGGTGAAAGGAGGAACCGCAGTGGGTCGAGCCAATAAAGAGCATGCCTTGCTCAATAATGAAGTGCAAGCTCAGCTGATTTTTGATAAACTGGAAAAATTACACAAGAGAGAGATGTCAAAGTGGTGGGAGGCAGAATCCCTGCAAAAGTATATATTTATGTGGGTCGAGTCCCTAGGGGACTTCGTATCTACACTATTCCCACATACGAAAATCCGGACCCAGAGATGCTTGACGAGTGGGCGGGGAACTCCAAGGAATGCTCTACAGTAATGATGCGCATTTTGATAAAATATGCTTTGAAAGACCGGGCGAAGATCTTTGAAGAGATAGAAACAACGGTGTCAGAATTATCTAAATTGGTATCAAAAGAAAGTTTAGAGGATTTCATGACAAAATTACAGACACGCCTGGCCAAAGTTAAGGGGAAATTACCAACAAAAAGCAAAGAAAATTTATAAGGGACTTCAAAGACTACCAATCCGGCAGGACATTGACATTTCACAAAAAAATAGGATCATCTGTTCATTGAAGGAGGAGAGCAACAACAACTAATGAGCACAGGAGCAGCTGCAATGAACAGCAAATAAAAAGGCAATGTGACAGAAGAAAGTGATGTGTCGGATAGTAACGCCTCAGATGTATCGGTGGAAAGATTAAGTCAAAGTGCCACAATTAGCAATCAAGGCAGGAACAATTTCCTGAAACAATTTCAATTACTTAATAGAGCCAAACAAAACCAACAAAATCAACAAGGCGAGGAGCAGGATTTTCGGAGAGGCAGGGGACGAGGACTTCGCGGAAGAACAAAAGGAATAAAAAAGCAAGGAGTAGACGGAAAAGAAGATTCCAACAAACTGGCACCAATGACAACCAGAGCCAAGAGAGGAATTAAATGACTGTCGTCAACCTTTCAAAACATGAGTTAACAACTACAGACATTAACTTGCTAACACTTGGCCTCTTTTTCTGTCCAACAAGGAACTTGGACTATGTACAAACACGTATTGATGTATTTTGTTTTTTACGCAAGCTAAAACTAAAGAAATGGTTTCACATGCAAGAACCCAGAATTAAACGACAAGGGAATGTTGCAATGCCTAATACTTTGTGTATATCAGATGTGGAAATATTACATACACTAGCTCAGTTGGATGACGGTGTTGAACAACATGATGATCCTTATGTGAATCTTGACAATTAGAATGTGACAGTTGACGATACCTGCTCGAGTGGGTTCAGGCCCAAGTCAACGTTTGTACCAATAGTGCACTGTGATGTGTTGGAGGTATTTGAAAAGAGTGTTGTCAAAGATTTAAAAAAGATGAGATACTCTGTTAAGAATCAGTCTAAACGTAATCGCACAGCAACCCAGGTTAAGGCATTGGAGAGCCTAAGAAAAGACCAGTCTATCGTCATAAGGCAATCCGATAAAGGGGGTAATATTGTTATGTGGGCGATAGAGGATTATTTGAGTGAAGGCCTACGGCAACTCAGTGATCAATTGTGTTATCAAGTCAGAAGTGTTAGCATCCAATATGAAATATAACGAAATGTTATACCATGGTCTACTGAACAGTTCTTTTTGATATGCTTAATTAAATTGTTAATAAATAAAAAGGATGATGTAAAGAATAACCTTGGACGCAGATTCTATAATTGTGTGATATTGTTCATAAGGTGGTGCACCGATCGTTTGTTTTGTTAAAATATATACACATATATACATACACACACACACACACACACACACACATACATTTGCTATGCTTGGTTAGGAAAAGCGCAATAATAAATATATTTTGTCCTCCTCTTAAAAGTGCTGTATTAATAAAGGCATTTCCTTCATTTTGACAGTGCACTGGTAAATTCTTTTGCCTCATTTTGAGAGTGCGGAGTTCCTTTTCCTAAGTGTGTCCTATACTTTCAAGTCTGAAGCAACACAAGGCCTAACTGCTGTAGAATTTGGATGCACATCTGAAGGTGATCCAGAGTGAGAAGAGGAGAGGAACTCTTAATGAGCCAGTGGTCTAGTATGGGTAGACACACATTTTCCTCCTCCGCAGGTAAGCAGCTACCACCGCCATGCACCTGGAGAAAATGTGAGGTGCTGACTTGAGCCCGAAGGGCAGGACTTTGTATTGGTAGTGCGAGGATGCTACTTTGAAGCATAGGAACTTCTGGTGCTTCTTGATGATGGAGATGTGAAAGTAAGCATCCTGAAAATCGATAGCGTACATCCAGTCCCCTTGGTGGAGCTGGGGATAGATCTGGTGGTCCTTAACTTTTCCTTGCAGAGAAACTTGTTCAACTGTTATAAGTCTAGGATTGGGCTGTACTTCCGATTCGGGCCTTATTTCTGAACCAGAAAATAGCGAGAGTGGATTCCTAGCCTTCAATGGGTGGCTGGAACTTCTTCAATGGCCTGTTTCTGGAGCAGTGTGTGGACTTCTTTTTGAAGCAAGACCTGTTGGTAGATCGAGATCTTTCTTTGTGGAATGGTCAGAGGGGCTGTCTTGAACCTGATGGAACAGCCATTTTGCACAATATTTAAGATCCACTTGTCGTTTGTGATCTTTCGCCACTCCTCTAGATGTGTAACAATGCTCCCCCCCCAACTGGAGTGGCACACAGAGAAAGGGAAAGCTACTGCTCATTGTTTTGCTGGAGTTTTTGAGGTTGAAGAGAATGGGCAAGGAGCTCCTCGTAGCCAAGCAGGTCTGTGAGAACGGTAATGCAACTTTCCTTGGCAGTGTTGCTGAGTTGACCAGTGAGGGGTTTGAACCCTCTGTTGATATGAGCAGTGACTGTAGGGACAGAATCTACAGCAGAATTCTTTCTGCTTCTCAAGGCACACTGCCTTAAAGGTGTCCAGGTCCATTTTCATCTTTGTCAACTTGTCATCTGAATCCGTGCCGAATAATGAATGACCGGAGAATGGCATAGTTAGCATCCTGTGTTGGGCCTCAGCTTTGAGACCTGTAAGGAGTAACCAGGCAGATCATCGCGTGCAGATGCCATGACAGTAGCCATGGGCTGCTACATCAGAGGCATCAGCAGCTGCACCAATGACTTGGTTCACAACTGGACCACCTTCTTGAAGAATCTCTTTGAAATCTTGACGGTCTTCTTTAGGCAATCTTTAGATGAATCTGGCTAGTGAGTCCCAGAGAGACCTGTTGTACCTCCCCAGCAAAGCTGATCCGCTAGCCACTTTAATGAAAGATCCAGAGGTGTTACACTTCTTTTTACCCAATGAGTCAATCTGTTTGTTGTCTTTATCTGGTAGTACTGTGGAAGAAGATGAACCCGGATGTTTACTTCTGGCCTCCGCCACGATTACCGAATCCAGTGGTCGATCTGATCTGAGGAAAAAGTGGATCTTGTTCAGGAGCCTTGTACTTTTTCAAAATACATGGCGGTGCAGAACCTACAGATGCCGGAGTGAGGAACGTGTGTAAAGCTGGTTCCAACAAGCCTCGTATGAGAGGTAGTAAAGGTCTGGATGCTGCTCTGTGATTAAGCAATTCAAATATCAGATGCAGATGTGACTGGTGTCAGTATATCAATGTTTAGCTTTGTTGCCCCTTTGATTAAAACATCATTAAATGTAATGAGGTCATCCACAGGTGAAATCCTTGCCAGAGAACCGGATAAGGTTGGTGAGAAGTTTCTCACTGAAGACTGGGAAGTAGTGGAGGACGAGGAGGGGGGATCTATGTATGACTCTAGAAACTCTAGAACCATGAGATCGTCGAAATGTGGACCATGCCTGTCTCTAGGGGGGTCCTAGATCTTGACCTTTATCTTTGTGGAGCTGGTGATCTTCTCCTTGGAGATTGTGATCTTAGAAGAGATCTTGTCGGAGGCAATCGCGGTGAAGCCTCAAGAGAGGATCACTCCTCAGAGGTGGCTTATGTTTACAGCCCTTAGATGAAGAATACGTTTGTGAGTAGTCCAAAGCTGGGCTCTGGGGTGGAACACGCCAATGCTTTATACTTTGCACCCACCATGGCGAAAGGCTGAACGACTTTTCTGGATAATGCAAACTCCTGGACTCTACAGAAAGACGAACTTCTTGGAGTTAATCTCCTTGTTCTCGACGTCGATCTTTGGGTCCTCGACGTCGAGATTTCTCCGGTCGGGAGTGCCTCAATGGGCACCTTGCTGTTAGCGCAGCCGGTGTCTACACCGACCGGTGGATCGCCGGTGACTGTCTCAACGTCATTCTCTGGGTTCTTCGATGTCTATCTGCTTGACATCGAGATGGTCGATGGTATCTTTGTCGTCAACTTCAACGTCGGTGAATGCAGCCTCATTGTCGACTTCGTCCGAGTCGGTGGGGCCGCCGACGTTCGTCTCAATGGCCCCTTCGACGACAATGGGTGTCTATCCGGGCCTTTCGACATCGATCGGGACGCCAACAGTGAGCACACAGGAATCTGCCTCGACGGCGATCTCCTACCTGTCGACGGCAAGCAGCATTTCTGGTGTTTTTCACATCTCCCTCTGTGTCCATTCTTGTCATGAGAGAAAGGCGTTTTGGAAAGAGTATGAGGTCCTCCAAGGCCACTTGAAGTCGATTTTCCTCTCTCCTGAGGACATGGAGGTGAAGAAATAAGTTACTTACCTGTAGTTCTCCAGTATTGGAAGCTTTCATAGATTCACATGCTTGAATCATTCCCCGTCGTCATGATGGGAGTCCCCGGTACTTAAAATAGTAGTAGTAGACTTAAATAGTCATAATACACTAATAGGTATAGACCAAAGAAGGCCTAGGCCTCTTAGTTTAATAACCTATCCTAGACCCTTATAAAGAAAAGGACCACATTTTTGCCTCAACCAATCAGCACTAATCACCCTCTAGAACACTCCTGAAGGAAGCTCAGAACCTCAGATTTTCGAGCACAAGTGCTATATACAACCTGTTGAGACATCTAAGGTGAGCTCCCCCCCCGGGGAGGAGGGTGGGTCGCATGTGAATCTATGAAAGCTTCCAAGAACTACAGTTACAGGTAAGTAACTTATTTCTTACTCCAGTATTGGAACTTTCATAGATTCACACGCTTGAATCAGAGTAGCAAGCAGTTTGGTAGCACATTTACCATAGTTTTGATGCTTAACAGGAATCTAACAGTGTAACCTGCAAGCAATCACCAAAGAGTATAAAAGATATAACCATAATGTTAACAGTCAAGGAAAAAACTTCCATAAGCATTCAAGACAATAACCAAATTACCATATGGAAATGTGATACAGTTGAAAACATGTAGGAGGGGTGGCTCACCTTAATGGAATAGATGCCGAAGTACTGCCTGACCCACTGCTGTATCATTGAGAACTGCTGTGTCCAAACAGTAGTGTCGGGTGAAAACGTGTCTAGTCTTCCACGTTGCTGCCCGGCAAATTTCCGGAAGTGATACTCCCGCAAATAAGGCTGTAGATGTTGCCAATGACCTCGTAGAATGTGCTCGGACTCTAGCCGACAGAGGTCTGCCAGCCTTTTGATGACAGAATTGTATTGCACTTTCAATCCACCTGGAAATACTCTGTTTGGAGAGTGGGAAACCTTTCCTTGGTGCACTGTATGCCACAAACAGTTGAGAGGTCTTACGGAAAGATTTTGTTCTCTCTAAATAAAACTTCAGGCAACGTTTGACGTCCAATGAATGCAAAGCTCTCTCAGCCGATGTCGTAGGGTTCGGGAAGAATGTCTTAAGAACCACTGGTTCGTTGAGGTGGAAATCAGATGGCAGCTTTGGAATGAACTTTGGATATGTTCGGAGCAGAACTCCATCTGATCTGAATTGCAAGAAAGGTTCCTTTATTACAAAAGCTTGTATTTCACTGACCCTTCTGGCTGAGGTCAAAGCAAGTAAAGCCAACTTCCAAGATAGGAATTTGATTTCTGCTGTGTGAATTGGTTCAAAAGGATTTTTCATTAACTGTGAAAGAACAGTGTTCAGTTGCCAGGCAGATGGTGGAGGTCTGACTGGTGGAAACACTCGAAAAAGCCCTCTGAGAAACTCTTTAATTATTCTAGAAGACCATAAGGGAGAAGAAGACGATGATCTTCTGTACCGTGAAATGGCCACTAAGTGAACCTTAATAGAACTATGCGCCAAACCTGATTTTGCAAGAAGCAGAAGGTAAGGTAGGATCTGTTCTGGAGAGAAAGACAGTGGAAGTAAACTCTCCCGATGACACCAGATGCAGAAACGCTTCCACTTGAGGAGGTACGTCTTGTTGGTACTGTCCGCCCTTGCTTTGGCTAGGATATTGCGGCATTCACTAGAAATGTCAAATGTCTGAATTCATTGTATTCAGGAGCAAAGCTGACAAATGCAGGCTCTTGAGGTCCAGGTGTAGTATATGTCCCTGGTTCATAGTCAGGAGATCTGGAATGACTGGAAGTCTGAAATGTGGGACTCGCGATAGGAGAAGCATTTCTGTGTACCAGTGTTGACGTGGCCATGCCGGAGCGATGAGGATCAGTTTGCATGGCTCGACTTTCATCTTTCTCAGGACTCTTGGAAGAAGAGGAATGGGGGGAAAAGCGTAGGCAAAGATGCCGGACCATGCAATTGAAAAGGCATTTCCCCATGACCTCTGTTGGGGATGCCAACTTGCATAGTACTGGCATTTGCTGTTCTGGGGAGTTGCAAATAGGTCCAAGCTCGGTGTGCCCCAGCGTAGGAATACGTTCTTCAGGGTCTGGTGGTGCAGCTCCCATTCGTGACACGATGATGTCAGTCTGCTTAACGTGTCCGCAATTGTGTTCTGCCGCCCTGGAACATGTTCCGCTTGAAGGCAGATCCTGTGGCCTATGGCTCATTCCCACAACCTTTGTGCTTCCTTGGAGAGAAGGCAAGATTTTGTGCCCCCTTGCTTGTTTACGTAGTGCATCACTGCTGTATTGTCCGTTCGGACTAGCACTGATGAATTCTGTATCCTGGGCAGAAACGCCTGGAGGGCCAGATACACAGCTTTCAACTCTAACAAATGTTTGTGAGATTGAGTTTGAGCTGGATGCCATTTTCCGCTTACTTGGGAGTTTTTGAAGGTAAGCTCCCCATCCTTCTAAGGACGCATCTGTTGTGATCACTAGTGGTGCTGCCTCCTGATGCAAGGACATCCCTGCTGACAGATGGTCTGTGTCTAACCACCACTCTAGGGCCTTCACCATACGAGGAGTTACTCTGACCATGGCGTCGAATGAGCCTACCGACTGTACCCACCGTCTGTCCAGTTCTTCCTGAAATGGGCGCTTCCTGAGATGACAAAACTGAATCAGTGGTATGCACGACAACATCATCCCTAAAAGTGATATGAAAAGTCGGACCGAAAGTGGCTTTTTTCTTTTGGTGGAATTTGCCAGATCAAGGAGTCGTTGCTGACGTTCCTCTGCCGGGTATGCTTTTAAGCAGACCGTGTCCAGTATCGCTCCTAAGAAGACAATCTTTTGTGATGGATTCTGTTTGGATTTTTGCTGATTTATAGTCAGACCCAAGCTTCTGAAAAGATCTGTCCAGGCCTCTGTGGACTCTTGCTTCTCGCTCGGACGGGGCTTTGATAAGCCAGTCGTCCAGATACGGGAAAACTTGATGTTTCCGCTGTCTGAGAAATGCTGCAATCAGAGCGAGACACTTTGTAGAAATCCTGGGCGTCGATTTGAGACCAAATGGGAGCACCCTGAACTGGTAGTGGCATCCGGCTACCACAAATCTTAGGTACTTTCTGTGTTTTGGGTGAATAGGTACATGGAAATAGGTGTCTTGGAGGTCTAATATTGTCATGAAATCGTGCTGGTTCAGGAGCTTTAGTACTTCTTGTAATGTTATCATTCTGAAAGATTTTTCAGATATAGATTGAGATTTCAAAAGGTCCATAATTGGTCTCCACTGCCTTAACTTCTTTTTGATTAAGAAGAAACCGGAGTAGAAACCTGTGCCCCTGCTTGAGAATGGTACTTTCTCCATCGCCCCTTTGTACAGCATGATCTTCACCTCCTGTTGAAGTGCCTTGAGATGTTTGTGGTGGGAGGCTTGTGGGGGAGTTGTAGGCGGTGTCTGAGTAAATTCTAGAGTGTGTCCAAATTGAACTAGGCGCAGAACCCATTGGTCCGTAGTAATAGCTTGCCACTGGTGAAGGAAGTGTGAAATGTTGCCTCCCAGACTGGTAGGACGAGATTGAAACAATTGGCTTGGTGACCTGAGATTTGGAGCTGGAGATGCATCATTGGCAGCGGCTAGTATCCTTACCAGCCCTTGACGTCTGTCCTCTATTTGCCCTGACATAGGATGTCTGAGGCGGTTGTCTTTGTTGGAACTGAGGCCTGTATGACTGACGTGGAAGAATACGCCGAGTAACGATACTGGTGGTAACCCCCTCTATAGGAAGGTTGACCTCTACCCCTTTGATCCCCGAAAGGGTGTTTTCCGGAACTGCAGCGTCCCCAAAGACTTGGCAGCATCTGTGTCTGCCTTGATGGTTTTAAGGGCTTCCTCTACATGGCTGCCAAAAAGAGCCTCTCCATCATATGAAAGGTCCAATATCTTGTTCTGGACCTTCAGCCAGCCCTGTCTCCTTAGGACTGCTGAACCAGCTAATTGTCTGAATCCTGTTACAGCAACATCCATTGCCGAGTCTATAATCTCGTTTGATGTTCTTTCTCCTTTATGCAATATCTTTTTTGCTTCCTCGAACATCTTCTGGCAATTGATCAATATAGGAAGCAATGTCCGACCACATTTGGCGATCATAGCGCCCTAAAATCGCCAAGGAATTTGCTGCCTTTACTGTGAGCTGACATTGATTAGAATCTTTTCCCAATAGAATCTAAACGTCTGCCCTCTTTGTCCGGAGGCGCAGAAAGGGGTACTGTAGGATTCTTCGAGCGGCGCTGAGCGGCCTGCATTACTACCGAGTCCGGTTTTGGGTGTCCTGTGAGGCACGATGGGGCGTCCTCAGTCGTTTTATACTTTTTATCTAGACGTGGGAGCACTGCAGGCATAGATGCTGGGTCCTTCATAATTCTAACCCCTTCCTCCCAAATATAATGAATTATGGGAATAGACCTCACCGACTTACGAAAAGGTTCCTTAAAGTCAAAGAAAGCAGTCCGCCTGTTTGGAAGGCATTGGAATGGCAAACCTTTTCGCAGCACGCTCCAACAGATTGTGAAATTCCCCAATATCCTCAGGTGGGGAATCTACCGGAGGAGGAACAGGTGAAGCTGGTGAAGACATCCTGTAGTCATCATATTCAGAAGCTGTATCATGAAGTTTCCCTTCCTAGTCGGAAGAAACTGGTTCCTGGAGAGGAACAGATTGAGGAGTATTCGGCACTCTTTCAGTGCCGAATACTCCTCAATCTGTTCCTGACCGTAGGAGCTCTAACGCTCACTGGCAATGTCACCTGAGGAGGCATAATAGACGGGTCCGAAGGCGGGAAGCACTGTCTGTAGTCTTGCAGCATAAACTGCAAATTATTCAATAATGCAGACGGCATTGTGACCATTTCCTAATGGTACTGATGATGTTGTTCAGGCTGGGTAAAATAGGCTTGACCATAGTAATGTTGTTCCTCCTCATCATCGTCTGGTTGGCACTTGACATGTAATTCTGAAGGGCTACATGCAACCCCAAAGGGACCTACATCTTCATCCCCTTCCTCAGACTCTCCCTCCTCCAAAAGGTGTGTGGGTAAGAGAGGAGTAATTTTGCTGGGTGAGGTGTGTTCCGGCGTGATTTCTGATTCCAGAATCTTTTTTGGCGGAGTCAGTTTCAAAGATGCAATCTTCGTCGACAATTGCGTTGACGGATGAGTCGACGATTGTGTCGACGACGGAGTCTTCACTTCTACAGCCTTGACTGTACTTGCCGTAGGCAATGTCGTCGACGATGACTTGGTCGACGGAGGGGACTTGGTCGACACCTGTAGGGTTGTCGACGGTAGAGACTTAGTCGACACCGGTGACTTCAATTTCGTCGAAGGCACTGTGTCCAACGACGGTGGAACACTCAACGGTGATGACCTCGCCGACTTTTGTTGCGTCGTCATCCTTTCCGTCGACGGTGTCGACGATTATGATCCCGTCGACGGTATCTTCTTCGACGATGTAGACAGTTTCGATGACGAGAACTTCGTCGACTGTGTGTCAGACTCCTTGTGAGATATCAAGGAAATGGTTGATGAAACTAGACCTCGCGTCGACGATGTAAGGATCGTCTTCGACGATGAGACAGCCATAGAACATGTAGTCAACGTGCCAGAAATGCATCCTCTTGTCGTCGACGGCGCTGTAGTACTTTTCCTTACTGACTGAAAACTTCCTGACAGACTTTCAGAAGTCGGTTTTCTGAAAGACAGTTTAAGTTCTGTAGGAAGTGTTATTGGTTCAGTTACAGTCCTTGGCTGTTCTTTTTTATGAGATCCTTTGCGCTCAGAGGAAGACTCATAAGAATTCTTGGCGCACTTTTTAGCAGGTTCTTTATCAGACCGATGATTCTCTTGCCCTTTTTGAAGAGGCTTTTGTAGATGTAGACTGGTCACTCTCGGAGTCTGACACAGGGTCTGATCTAGTTTTTAATTTTTGAAGCCAGATGAGAAGACGTTTTTCTCTGTCGCCAAGGTTTTTTTTTAGAAAAAGTACGGCAAATCTTGCATTCAGACGCCTTATGAGATGGATATAGGCAGTAAATGCAATTCTTGTGGGGATCATCCACATAGTCTTTTCTTCAGGCACGTGGCACATTCTCTGAAGAGAGCCTTCTTAGCCTTGTCGGACATAGTCCAAATATACTGGGACCCACAAAAGCAGGAAGATATTAAGAAATATATATAAAATTGTACTTTCGTGTTGAAGAAATCCAAAATTCTCTTTCCCGATGAGAAAAAACTGAGCAGAGCTCAGAGGAGACTCCCTAGCACAACCTGCGGTAGAAAATCTGAGGTTCTGAGCTTCCTTTAGGAGTGTTCTAGAGGGTGATTAGTGCCGATTGGTTGAGGCAAAATATTTGGTCCTTTTCTTTAGAAGGACTAGGATAGGTTATTAAACAAAGAGGCCGAGGCCTTCTTTGGTCTATACCTATTAGTGTATTTTGACTATTTAAGTCTACTACTACTACTATTTTAAGTACCGGGGACTCCCATCATGGCGACGGGGAATGATTCAAGCATGTGAATCTATGAAAGTTCCAATACTGGAGTAATCTTCTCTATTCCTTTCTTTTTGATAATTTCTGGCAGTAGTAGCATGTGTCTGGGAGGTAGGAAGCAGGCACACATGCTAGACACACACACAGTGCGGATCAGATTTTACCATCTTTTTGCCACACGAAGGGAACTTGTTGAAGAAGGATGGCATTTTCTGACCGATTAAAAAAAAATTTCAGTCAGGAAAAAAGGTTAAAGGCACCCTAGTAGTTAAAACCGCCCAAGTGAAGACAACTTGGGTAAATTGTAAGAGAAAAAAACTAACAAAAAATTGTCTAATCTTGAAGAGCTCAGTGCTCTAGGCTCCTAACAGAAGGAACCAGAAAAAAAGAACTGAGCTAACTGTCACCTGTGAGGCATGATGGGAGTTAGTTGGTCTTGAAGGTCTTAAAGGCACGGTGCCAGTTTTCTCTGTCATGACTTTCAATGCAGCCTATTGGCTAACAATGCCTTTCATTGTCCGGCCTTTTTCCTGTCAAATAAAGGCTATGTTTTACACTGTAAAGTGTTTCATTTTCTGTATTGCAGAAATGGTCAATGTGTATGGACATTTGGTCTCTTTTTCTTTAGGCTGCATGTGTAGGAAAGTGCCCCTTTTTGCATGGTTACCCCCCACTTTTTGCCTGACTCTTGATGCACTTTGACTTCATGTGCCCTAGATCCCTGCTAATTAGGTTCCCAGGGCCTGTGTGTAGGAAGATGGGCTCTGTATATACTATACCAAAATGAGGTATAGTGTGCACAGAGTCCATTGGAACCCCAAAGTTAGGCAGAGGTAAAAGTAGATAGCATCTTACTCTCTATTTGTGGTAGTGTGGGTGAGCAGTAAGGCTTTATCAGAGGTTCGTGTTAAGCATTTGTTGTACACACTCAGGCATCAAATGATGCCACACATTCAAAGACTTAACTCAGACCAATTTTTTTGTATAAAAAATATTATGTTATTTTATTTCTTAGAACCAAGCCAAGTCTGGTGCAGGTAAGTGAAATAAATGCTTTGCAAAATCTTGTGCAATGTTTTACAATTGAAAACCGGTTCAAATGCAGTTGATTGAATTACAGGTAAGCCAAGGATTCGAAATTACTTTTCAGATTACTATGTACGTTACTTTTTAGATTACTTTTGCTAATCAGTGTGATATGCCTAGATATCACACTGATTCATTTCCTAGACAAAAGGTAAGTAATACACTTTTAGTACATAGGCAGTCTTTCAATGTTCCATACAAAGCAACTCCACACAACAATTTTCAAGGCAAAACAGTCAATGTATTCCTATGGAGAGAAATGACGTTAACGGTTTGCAGGTAAGTACTGTTTTGTGGGAGTTGGTATTCTGGGGTCAGAACAAAGATTCCCCCAGGGTCAAGGATGCACTCTCAAAGCACCCTCAGCTGCACTAGGGTGCAGGGTGCTGGTTAGGCGTCGGGTGCCCTTTTTAAATGGGGATTCTCCGGTTGAAACAAAGACTGCAGGCTCGGGACGAAGATCTTCTGGAGGTGACCATCGGTTGGAGAGGCAAGTTGGGATGCTGGGACACAGTCGGGTGGGCCACCCAAGGCTGTGGGGTGTCGGGTGCAGGGGTGTCTTTAGGCGTCGGGTTTTCTTACCAGCTCCGGTCGCGGGGGATCCTCCAGAAAGAGGCTGCAGTCTTCGCTTGGAGATTCGAGGCAGGTCAGAGATCACCAGATCTCAGGTCAGGATCGCCGGGGAGACCTCCTCGTGGTGTTGGGCCACTCGAACTCGGGCCGTAGGCGTCTGGTGCACAGTGGTGCAGACTCACGGTTTTGGCTGGGGCCAGAGTCTGTTGATGAGCAAATCTGGTGCTCACGGGAAACAAAGTCTTTGACTTGGAAGGCAGGGTAGGTGTGAGAAAGTGCCCTCTTTCTGCATGGTATGCCCCCACTTTTTGCTGAATTGCTGATGTTCTTTGAGTGTGCCCTGGGCTCCTGCTAATCAGGTACCCAGGGCCTTTGTTCCTTCCCTAAAACTGCATTGAAGCCTAAACCCAATTGGCATCCCTGGCCACAGGTAGGCCCCTGGTAGTACCTGGGCACTGTGACCAGGGAAGGCCCCTAAGGGCTGCAGCACTTATTGTGCCACCCTTAGAGCACCTACACCTACACACACCTACACCTACACCTACACCCACACCCACAGTCTTTGCGGGCTGCGTGTCTTGGTGCAGAACAAAGTGAAGAGTCGACATGGCACACATCCCTGTGTGCCATGTCTACAAACCACAGCCCTGGCATAGATCAGTCACCCCTCTAGCTGGGTGCACTATGCCAGTGGTGAGGGTACAGGTGCATGAGCCCTGTACCCCTACAGTGCCCAAGTCCATTACTGGGCATTATAAGTGCAGTGCTGCCATTAAGAGTATATGGTGCTGGGAGTTTGTCATTACGAACTCCACAGCACCATAATGGCTACACTGAAAACTGGGAAGTTTAGTACCAAACTTCTCAGCACATTAAACCCACACTGATGCCAGTGTGGGATTTAATGTAAAATGCACAACAGAGGGCAACTTAGAGATGGCCCCTGAAACTCGACCAACTTCTAGTGACCTGACTGAGTGGCTGCTTAGCCTGCCACCAACAGACATGTTTCTGGACCCCTGGGTCGAGAGCCTGCTGCTCTCGGGGGCCTGAAACAATGCACATCTTGGGACGAGGTGCCAAGCCTCCTCCCCCCGAATGGGCAGCGTTCACGAAGGGGAAGCTTTAAAGGCATGCCGCCTTTGTGAGCCTCCCCAGACCATTTGCTGCTTTCAGCAACTGGTCCCCACTGGTTCTACCCCCCACTTTGGGCGGGAGAACCGGCGGGAAAAACAAGTGAGGGAAAGAGGTGTGCCCACCTCTGCCAACTCCGCCCCTCAGGTGGGGGAGGCGAGGTGAAGCACAACTCTCAGTCCCCGCCATCTTGAGGATGGGGGGACCCAACCAACCAGGGACAGGCTCCTGCCCCCCTCCCACTGGAGGGTGGCACGATAGGGGGTGTACCCACCCCAGGGAAGGGACCCATTGGTTCCTGCCCTTTACCTACCTGTAACGCCCCTAAATCTAGTATTTAGGGGGCACCCTGAACCTTGCTTCGTCAGATCCAGCCTGACAACAAGAAGAAGGACCGAACAGCCGTGCAGCCAGCTAACAAGAGGAAGATGCCCATTGACTTGGCCCCAGCCCTACCGGCCTGTCTCCCCTCGAACCTGCTCTTGCGAAATCCCGGTGTGTCCTGAGCCAGCAACCTCAAAAACCCCGGAGGACCTGCCTGCCTTCACTTCCAAAGACTGCTTCTCCCGTGAAAACCGGATTTGTCTAACTGCAACCTCTGGCAGCAGCCGGAGACCGCGAATCCGCCCCACTCTGCACCCGCCGTCCACGGCCCGAGCGGGCAAACACCACGAGGTCGTCATCCTGGCGATCCTGAACCGAGATCCGGCGACCCCTGACCTGCCTCAAGCCTCCAGCCGACGCCTGCAGTGTAAAACCAGAAGGCCCCCCTAACCGCGACCCGGAGCTGGTAAGAAGATCCGACCCCAAAAGGCATCCCTGCACCCGACGTCCCACGGCCTTGTGTGCCCAAACCGACTGTGCCTAACCAACCCCTACCTTCCCAACTTACCTCTCGAAGTGTTGGTCGCACCCAAAAGTCCTTAGTCTCCCTGCCTGCAGTGCTTTTCCAAACCGGAGGTTCTCCATTGAAAACAACAGGGCGCCCGACGTCGAAACAGCACTCTGCACCTGGCCGCCTTCGTGCCGCTGAGGGTGCACTTTTGTGCTACTTTATTTCCCCATTTGCCCTGACCTAAACCCTAGGAGCTTTGCTCCCACAACCCAGTGGCCTGCTTGGCGGCAGCCACCAACCGGAGGCCCTCTATCCGCCATTGGATAACATTGGGCCTCAACACTCTGCACCCGGCCGCCCTAGTGCCGCTGAGGGTGTAACAAGAGTGCATCACTGACCCTGAGGGACCCCGGAGTCCAACCCCAGAACCTTAACTCCCACAGTCGATAACTTACCTGTGAACCGATAACCTGTTTTTCCTCCATAGGATCACATTGACAATGTTCTTCCAAAAAGTTTCGAAGTATAGAGTTTTGAAATCTAAAAATATTCTTTAAAAATCGCACGAATAACCAAAACGTATTTACTTACCTGTTTGCAGGAAATGTCCCAGTGCTGAATCTAGGTATCCAGCACTGAGTTAGAAAAGTAACGTAAAAGTAACTTACCTGTAATTTACTGAAAAAGCCTATTAATTTCAATGTACTGTATTTGTTAAGTATTGCAACCTACTGCATCCCCTGTAAATCAAACAAAGTACAATTCCTATTGCATTTTCAAACTGTTCTACATTCAGCATCTTATTACTGTAAAGTATTTAATGCTTACCTGTGCCAGGCTTGCTTGGTTCTAAAAATAAAACAGTATTTTTTTTATACAAAAACAATTGGTCTAGAATTCAGTCCTTGAGTGTGTGAATTCATTTGCTGACTGTGTACATCAAAAGCTTAACACTGTCCTCGGATACTGCCTTACTGCTCGACCACTCTACCACAAGCACAAGTTACTAACTTGTGTAACGATATATCTGTAAGAGACAGTAGTTAGTGACAGATTCCTTACCTTAGAATATCCCCAGGCGTCAGGCTGGATCCGGAAAGTTTTTGCGTAGCAGTACCCTTGCGCGTCGGTAAGCAGCGTCGTGCGGCTCCGCGTCCGTCGTCGGCGTCGTGATGACGTCGCGGGCAGTACTTAGACGCCGCCCCTGCGCGCTGACGTCAGTTCTGTACACGACTTTCCGTGCCAGGAACGCAGAGCCATGCAAGAAGCTGACATAGGTAACTGAAAAATACTAGGGCCCTGAAAGGGATGTCCTTAACCCTAGAAATCAGTTCGCAGAACGGGGAGGATGGGTGGGGCGGTAAGGAATCCGTCACTAACTACGGTCTCTTACAGATATATCGTTACACAAGTTAGTAACTTGTGCATCTGAAAGAGACACGTTAGTGACAGATTCCTTACCTTAGAATAGATACCCCAGCAATACCAACCCCGGTGGTGGGTCTGCGAACAAAGATCAGACCAGGAAGTCCCGGAGGACAGAACGGCCAAAGAAGCCGTCCCTCCGGACCTGACTGTCAAGGCAGTAATGCTTTGTAAATGTGTGCAGCGAGGCCCACGTAGCTGCCTGACAGATATCCTGCAGCGGAACACCGCGGCCTAAAGCCGTGGTAGCAGCCGTTGCCCTGGTGGAATGGGCACGCAGCCCAACAGGAGGCTCCTTCTTAGCCACAGAATAGCAGTCTTTGATACACAAGGTTATCCAGCGGGAGATGGTTCTCTTGTGCACCGCCCGACCTTTTTTGGCGCCCACGTAGCCAACAAGGAGCTGGTCATCCACCCGGAAGTGTTGTGTGCGGTTGATATAAAAGGAAAGCGCACGTTTTGGGTCCAGACGGTGGAGCCTCTCTTCCTCTCTGGAAGGATGCGGAGGCGGAAAGAAGGTGGGCAAAGTGATGGTCTGCCCAATGTGGAAGGCAGTAACCACCTTTGGCAAGAAGGACGGACGCGTCCTAAGAACAACCTTGTCTGGATGGACAGACAGAAAGGGAGGTTTACATGATAGAGCCTGGAGCTCACTCACCCGCCGAGCGGAGGTGATGGCCACCAGAAAGGCTGTCTTCAGAGTCAGAAGACGAAGAGGACAGTTATGTAGAGGCTCAAAGGGAGCGCACATAAAAAGGTAAGAACCAAGTTCAAGTCCCACTGAGGCATCACAAACGGAACAGGAGGGAAGAGGTGTGTAATGCCTTTTAGAAACCTGTTAACAACAGGGGACTTGAAAAGGGAGGGCTGATCAGGAAGCCTGAGGAAGGCCGAGATGGCACAAAGATAGCCCTTGATGGTACCCAGGGCAGAACCCTGTTGGGCCAGGGAAAGAAGGAACAGAAGAACCTCAGAAAGAGGGGTAGAAAGGGGATTCACAGCCTTTGCTGTGCACCATGCCACAAACTTGTTCCACCTGCAGGCGTATACCACCTTAGTGGAGGGACGCCTGGCTGCCAGAATCACATCACAAACTTCGGGAGGCAAGTCGAAAGGAATCAACTGCCGCCGCTCAATCTCCACGCAAGCAGGTGGAGGCTGGACAGGTTCGGGTGGAGGACCGTCCCCTGCTGCTGCGACAGAAGATCCTCCCGAAGAGGCAGACGGATCAGGGGATCTAGGCTCATACCGAGTAGCTCGGGATACCAAACTCTTCGAGCCCAGTCCGGAGCCACAAGGATGACTTGGGCCAGGTCGTGCCGAATCTTCTTCAACACTCTGGGTAGAAGTGGTATAGGCGGAAAGGCGTACAACAGACCGCAATTCCACTCGCGACGAAAAGCGTCGCCGAGCGAGTGCCGCCTTGGAAATTCCAACGCGCAGAACTGATGACATTGCGCGTTCTCTTCGGTGGCGAATAGATCTAACCAAGGCTCTCCCCACTGTAGAAAGAGTCCTTGCGCCACTTCCGAGTGAAGACGCCATTCGTGATCCATCATGCACCTGCGGCTGAGTTCGTCCGCCCTGGCGTTCAGGGAACCTGCCAGGTGTTGAACCATCAGGAACATGCCCTGATGTTCCAGCCATGTCCAGAGGCGCAGAGCCTCCTGACAGAGGGTCCACGACCCCACCCCGCCTTGTTTGTTGCAGTACCACATGGCGGTGGTGTTGTCTGTGAACACCTGCACTACCTTCCCTTTGACAGAGGGGAGGAATGCCTTGAGTGCAAGTCGGATCGCCAGGAGCTCCAGAAGGTTGATATGGAGCCGGGACTCCGCCGGAGACCAGAGGCCTCTGATCTCCGCCTCTCCCATGTGACCGCCCCATCCCAGAAGGGACGCATCCGTCACAACTGTGAGCTCTGGCTGGGGAAGGGAGAGGGATCTGCCCATGACCCATTGCCGGTTTGAGAGCCACCACTGCAACTGTTTTGCAGTTCCCTCCGAGATCTGGACGTGATCGGACAGGTTGCCCTGGTGCTGCGCCCACTGGAACTTCAGGTCCCACTGCAGAGCCCGCATATGCCATCTGGCATGATTGACCAGCAGGATGCAGGAGGCCCAGCAGCCTCAGGGTCATCCGTACCGAAACCCAGGATAAAGGCTGAAAGATCGGAATTATAGCCGGAATATCCCGGACTCGCCGTTCGGGAGGATAGGCCCGAAACTGCGTCGTGTCCAGAACTGCTCCGATGAAAAGGAGCTGTGGAGAAGGAATCAGATGCGACTTCGGCACATTGATGGAGAACCCCAGCGAGTGCAGGAGTACGGCCGTAGTCTGGAGGTGGGAGACGACTGCCTGGGACGAGCCCGCCTTCAGCAGCCAGTCGTCGAGGTAGGGGAAGACTGAAACCCCTGCCCGGCGCAGATGAGCTGCGACCACCGCCATCACTTTCGTGAACACCCGAGGGGCACTGGTAAGGCCAAAGGGGAGCACGGTGAACTGAAAATGCTCGGGGCCTACCGTGAACCGAAGGTAACGCCGGTGGGCCGGCAGGACGGGGATGTGGAAATACGCGTCCTGCAAGTCCAACGCTACCAACCAGTCTCCAGGGTCGAGGGCAGTCAAGACCTGAGCTAGGGTGAGCATCTTGAACTTCTCCTTCCGGAGGAAGCGATTGACGTTCCGGAGGTCCAAGATAGGACGCATGTCCTCCTTGTCCTTTTTGGGCACCAGAAAGTAGTGGGAGTAGCAACCACGCCCTACTTCTGGGGTCGGAACATGCTCGATGGCCCTCTTGGTCAAGAGGGCCGTGACTTCCTTCTGTAGAAGCACCAAGTGATCCCCTGACATGCGGTGGAATTGAGGTGGCATGGCTGGGGGTGGTCTCGAAGGGAGGGAGTAGCCCCTTCGGACAATGTCCAAGACCCACCTGTCCGAGGTGATGGTGCGCCAGTGGGGAAGGTGATGGCGGACCCTGCCCCTACTGGCGTGCCGTGCACCTGAAAGGAGGGACTAGGAGGGCTTGGAGGCCGCGGACGGGTTGGAGGTGGTGGCCTGACCCGCACGCTGGTTGCCCGATCCGCCACGGCGGAATCCACGTCCTCGGCCACGCGAAGACGCCTGCTGCGCGGGCCGGTGGCTGGGCTGCTGACGTGAAGGGGCGCCCCTACCGTGGCCACGATAGGGGCGAAAAGCAGAAGGCAGCGGAGGGCGTGTAGCAGTAAGGCCCAGGGACTTGGCAGTAGCCCGTGAGTCCTTAAAGCGCTCCAACGCATGGTCTGCTTTGGACCCAAAGACCGACTCCATCAAAGGGCATGTCCATGAGAGTATTCTGGACATCCCCTGAAAAACCAGTGGTTCTCAGCCAGGCGTGGCGTCGGAGCGCCACCGTCGTTGCAATCGACCTGCCCAGCGAGTCGGCGGTGTCAAGGCCACAACGGATAGTGTATTTGGCCGCATCCCTTCCTTCCGCAATGGCGCGGGAAAGCAGTGCCTGGACCTCCTCAGGGCACTGGGGCAAAACATCCGCCACCGAATCCCACAGGGAGTGGGTAGATCGGCCCAAAAGACAAGCGGTGTTAACGGACCGCAAGCCAGCACTGGAGGAAGAAAAACCTTTCTTCCCAAACTGATCCAGGCGTTTGGATTCCCTATCCGGAGGAGCGGTAGGGAAGGCGGTTTGGGAAGCGGAGGCTTGGACAACCAAGCTCTCAGGAGTGGGGTGGACAGAAAGAAACAGGGGGTCGCCCGGAGCAGGGCGATGGCGTCGTGACACGTTCCGATCCACAGGAGCCCCTGTGTTGGGCTTGGACCAGGCGCCCAAAAGAACGTCAGTGAGGGCGTCGTTAAACGGCAGCACAGTCTCCGCAGAGGAGGCTGCCGGCTGAAGCACCTCTGTCAAGATGTTAGGCTTGACCGTCAAAGTAGGGAGCTGGAGACGTAAGGCCCCAGCAGCCCTACGCAACACCGTACCAAAATTGGCCCCCTCCTCCGTAGCCACGGGAGGAGACAGCATGCCAGTGTCAGGGGAAGTATCCAGACCACTGGCCTCCCCTAGACTCTCTGTCCAGTCCTCATCATACTGACAGTTGCGCGTCAGAGGGTCATCAGACCCCTCCCAGTCCTCCTGGTCCTCCTCTGGTTCAAAATAAGGAGGAGGAGGGACATTTGGGACCCAAGGTCCCATCGGCGCCGGAGCCGGCGTCGAGCGACGTCACTCCGGGTCCATGTCCGGAGCCGGAAGGAACTGGGGGACGACGCCGCCCGGAGCCCAGGGCGGCGTCGAGAACGGCACCGGAGACATCGGCGCCGGCGGAGGTGTCGTGAGGTCGACCGGCGTCGATTGGGGTTGTGGAGCCGGGATCGAGGCCGGGGCCGAAGCCGGGATCGAGGCCGGAGGCACGGGCGACGCCGGGGCCGGAGCCGCCGGCGACGCCGGAGCAACCCCATCAGGGCCCGCGGGGCCCGAAGGCGCACCGGAGGGGCCTGAAGGCCCGAAGAGGCGGGCCATGGCCGACAGGAACTCCTGTACTTTGGCCGGATCCGCCCCCGAACCCGGGAAGGGCGGGTATGGCGGGGGCGACTCCACAGGCAAGTCCAGGGCCGCGGGGGCGGGGACGGTGCCGGGAGGGGCCTCAGCCGAGTCGCGAGACCGGCGAGGCGAAGTCCGAGAGCGACGATGCTTCTTGGACTTCTTGTGCTTAGACTTACCGGACGAAGAAGACTTCGACGCCGACGACCGGTGTGCACTCCGCGAGCGACCCCTGGACCTCTCACGCGACCGGGGCCTCCGGGGAGCCGAATGCCGGGCCTCGAGGAGCTTTCGAGACCGCTCTCGCAAAGCTTTCGGGTTGAGGGCCTGGCATTCGGGACAAGACTCGGTGTCGTGGCCTCGGCCGAGGCAGAAGAGACACTCCCAATGCGGGTCGGTGACGGACATCATCCGCGCACAGGCGCCGCATCGCTTGAAGCCGGGCATCCCTACGACACCTTTAAGTTGGAAAAAACAGTGAAAAAATCACCAAAAAGTATGGTCAAAAATTGACCAGGGCACTGCTCTTCCCGGATCTGCGCTTGCTGGCGCGGAAAAAGAAGAACTGACGTCAGCGCGCAGGGGCGGCGCCTAAGTACTGCCCGCGACGTCATCCCGGCGATCACGACGCCGACGACGGACGCGGAGCCGCACGACGCCGCCTACCGACGCGCAAGGGTACTGCTACGCAAAACTTTCCGGATCCAGCCTGACGCCTGGGGATATTCTAAGGTAAGGAATCTGTCACTAACGTGTCTCTTTCAGATAACAACCTTGTCTGGATGGACAGACAGAAAGGGAGGTTTACATGATAGAGCCTGGAGCTCACTCACCCGCCGAGCGGAGGTGATGGCCACCAGAAAGGCTGTCTTCAGAGTCAGAAGACGAAGAGGACAGTTATGTAGAGGCTCAAAGGGAGCGCACATAAAAAAGGTAAGAACCAAGTTCAAGTCCCACTGAGGCATCACAAACGGAACAGGAGGGAAGAGGTGTGTAATGCCTTTTAGAAACCTGTTAACAACAGGGGACTTGAAAAGGGAGGGCTGATCAGGAAGCCTGAGGAAGGCCGAGATGGCACAAAGATAGCCCTTGATGGTACCCAGGGCAGAACCCTGTTGGGCCAGGGAAAGAAGGAACAGAAGAACCTCAGAAAGAGGGGTAGAAAGGGGATTCACAGCCTTTGCTGTGCACCATGCCACAAACTTGTTCCACCTGCAGGCGTATACCACCTTAGTGGAGGGACGCCTGGCTGCCAGAATCACATCACAAACTTCGGGAGGCAAGTCGAAAGGAATCAACTGCCGCCGCTCAATCTCCACGCAAGCAGGTGGAGGCTGGACAGGTTCGGGTGGAGGACCGTCCCCTGCTGCTGCGACAGAAGATCCTCCCGAAGAGGCAGACGGATCAGGGGATCTAGGCTCATACCGAGTAGCTCGGGATACCAAACTCTTCGAGCCCAGTCCGGAGCCACAAGGATGACTTGGGCCAGGTCGTGCCGAATCTTCTTCAACACTCTGGGTAGAAGTGGTATAGGCGGAAAGGCGTACAACAGACCGCAATTCCACTCGCGACGAAAAGCGTCGCCGAGCGAGTGCCGCCTTGGAAATTCCAACGCGCAGAACTGATGACATTGCGCGTTCTCTTCGGTGGCGAATAGATCTAACCAAGGCTCTCCCCACTGTAGAAAGAGTCCTTGCGCCACTTCCGAGTGAAGACGCCATTCGTGATCCATCATGCACCTGCGGCTGAGGTTCGTCCGCCCTGGCGTTCAGGGAACCTGCCAGGTGTTGAACCATCAGGAACATGCCCTGATGTTCCAGCCATGTCCAGAGGCGCAGAGCCTCCTGACAGAGGGTCCACGACCCCACCCCGCCTTGTTTGTTGCAGTACCACATGGCGGTGGTGTTGTCTGTGAACACCTGCACTACCTTCCCTTTGACAGAGGGGAGGAATGCCTTGAGTGCAAGTCGGATCGCCCGGAGCTCCAGAAGGTTGATATGGAGCCGGGACTCCGCCGGAGACCAGAGGCCTCTGATCTCCGCCTCTCCCATGTGACCGCCCCATCCCAGAAGGGACGCATCCGTCACAACTGTGAGCTCTGGCTGGGGAAGGGAGAGGGATCTGCCCATGACCCATTGCCGGTTTGAGAGCCACCACTGCAACTGTTTTGCAGTTCCCTCCGAGATCTGGACGTGATCGGACAGGTTGCCCTGGTGCTGCGCCCACTGGAACTTCAGGTCCCACTGCAGAGCCCGCATATGCCATCTGGCATGATTGACCAGCAGGATGCAGGAGGCCCAGCAGCCTCAGGGTCATCCGTACCGAAACCCAGGATAAAGGCTGAAAGATCGGAATTATAGCCTGAATATCCCGGACTCGCCGTTCGGGAGGATAGGCCCGAAACTGCTTCGTGTCCAGAACTGCTCCGATGAAAAGGAGCTGTGGAGAAGGAATCAGATGCGACTTCGGCACATTGATGGAGAACCCCAGCGAGTGCAGGAGTACGGCCGTAGTCTGGAGGTGGGAGACGACTGCCTGGGACGAGCCCGCCTTCAGCAGCCAGTCGTCGAGGTAGGGGAAGACTGGAACCCCTGCCCGGCGTAGATGAGCTGCGACCACCGCCATCACTTTCGTGAACACCCGAGGGGCACCTTGTAAGGCCAAAGGGGAGCACAGTGAACTGAAAATGCTCGAGGCCTACCGTGAACCGCAGGTAACGCCGGTGGGCCGGCAGGACGGGGATGTGAAAATAAGCGTCCTGCAAGTCCAACGCTACCAACCAGTCTCCAGGGTTGAGGGCAGTCAAGACCTGAGCTAGGGTGAGCATCTTGAACTTCTCCTTCCGGAGGAAGTGATTGACGTTCCGGAGGTACAAGACAGGACGCATGTCCTCCTTGTCCTTTTTGGGCACCAGAAAGTAGTGGGAGTAGCAACCACGTCCTACTTCTGGGGTCGGAACATGTTCGATGGCCCTCTTGGCCAAGAGGGCCGTAACTTCCTTCTGCAGAAGCACCAAGTGATCCCCTGACATGCGGTGGAATTGAGGTGGCATGGCTGGGGGGGTGGTCTCGAAGGGGAGGGAGTAGCCCCTTCGGACAATGTCCAAGACCCACCTGTCCGAGGTGATGGGACGCCAGTGGTGAAGGTGATGGCGGACCCTGCCCCCTACTGGCGTGCTGTGCACCTGAAAGGAAGGACTAGGAGGGCTTGGAGGCCGCCGACGGGTTGGAGGTAGTGGCCTGACCCGCACGCTGGTTGCCCGAACCGCCACGGCGCTATCCACGTCCTCGGCCACGCGAAGACGCTTGCTGCGCGGGCCGGTGGCTGGGCAGCTGACGTGACTGGGCGCCCCTTCCGTGGCCACGAAACTCCAGCGCATGGTCTGCCTTTGAACCAAAAAGACCGACTCCATCAAAGGGCATGTCCATGAGTGTATTCTGGACATCACCCGAGAAACCAGTTGTTCTCAGCCAGGCGTGGCGACGTAGCGCCACCGTCGTCGCAAGCGATCTGCCCAGCGAGTCGGTGGTATCAAGGCCACAACGTATGGTGTATTTAGCCGCATCTCGCCCTTCCGCAATGGCGCGGGTAAGCAGTGTCTGGACCTCCTCAGAACACTGCGGCAAAACAGCTGCCACCGAATCCCACAGGGAGTGGGTATATCGGCCCAAAAGGCATGCGGTGTTGACGGACCGCAAGCCAGCACTGGAGGAAGAAAAAGCCTTCTTCCCAAATTGGTCCAGGCGTTTGGATTCCCTATCCGGAGGGGCGGTAGGGAAGGCGGTTTGGGAGGCAGAGGCTTGGACAACCAAGCTCTCGGGGTGGGATGTTGGGAGAGAAACATGGGGTCGCCCGGAGCAGGCCGATGGCGTCGGGCCACGTTCCTATCCACAGGAGCCCCTGTGGTGGGCTTGGACCAGGCACCCAAAAGAACGTCAGTGAGTGCATCATTAAACGGCAGCACAGTCTCCGAGGAGGAAGCTGCCGGCTGAAGCACTTCCGTCCGGAGATTAGTCCCGACAGCCACAGTAGGCAATTGGAGATGTAAGGCTCCAGCTGCTCTACGCAACACCGTTGCAAAATTAGCTCCCTCCTCCGTAGCCACGGGAGGAGACAGCATGCCAGTGTCAGGGGAGGTGTCTAGACCACTGGCATCCCCAAGTTCCTCAGCCCAGTCCTGATCATACTCACACTGTTGTGTGAGAGGGTCTTCAGACCCCTCCCAGCTCTCTTGGTCCTCCTCAGGTTCAAAATATGGAGGAGGAGGGATATTTGGGATCCAAGGTCTCATCGGCGCCGGAGCCGGCGTCGAGCGACGTCGGTCCGGCTCCATGTCCGGAGCCGGAGAGAGCCGGGGACCGACGCCGCCCGGAGCCCCGGACGGCGTCAGGAACGGCACCGGGGACATCGGCGTCGGCGTGGTTAGGTCAACCGGCGTCGATGGGGGTTGCGGTACCACCGGAGCCGGGATCGAGGCCGGGGCCGGAGCCGAGGCCGGGATGAAGGCTGGTGGGACAGGCGGCGCCGGGACCAGAGTCGACGGCGACGCCGGAGGAACCCAATCAGGGCCCGCGGGGCCCGAAGGCGCACCGGAGGGACCTTGAGGCCCGAAGAGGCGGGCCATGGCCGACAGGAATTCCTGTATTTCGGCCGGAGTCGCCCCCGAACCCGGAAAGGACGGGTAATGCGGGGGCGGCTCCATAGGCATGTCCGGGGCCGCGGAGACGGTGCCGACTGGGGCCTCAGCCGAGTCGCGAGACCGGCGAGGCGAAGTCTTAGAGCGATGACGCTTCTTAGACTTTTTGTGCTTCGACTTACCCGAGGAGCGCGAAGACTTGGACTCCGACGACCGGCGGGGACTCCGCGACCGGCCCCTCGACCTCTCCCGGGACCGGGGCTTGGTGCGGCGTGGAGCCGACTGCCGGACCTCGAGTAGCTTTCGAGACAGCTCTCGCAAAGCCTTTGGGTGAAGTTTCCGGCAGTCAGGGCACGACTTCGTGTCGTGGTCTCGGCCGAGACAGAAGAGACACTCCAGGTGCGGGTCTGTGATCGACATCATTCGACCACAGGCGTCGCATGGCTTGAAGCCGGGCATCCCTACGACACCTAGGAGTCGATAAAGACTCGAAAAGAAACAGTGAAAAAATTCACAAAAAAGTTAGTCAAAAATTGACTAGGGCACTGCTCTTCCCGGATCTGCGCTTACTGGCGCGGAAAAAGAAGAACTGACGTCAGCGCGCAGGGGTGGTGTCTAAGTACTGCCCGTGACGTCATCCCGGCGATCACGACGCCGACGACGGAAGCGGAGCCGCACGACGCCGCCTACCGACGCGCAAGGGTACTGCTACGCAAAAACTTTCCGGATCCAGGGGATATTCTAAGGTAAGGAATCTGTCACTAACGTGTCTCTTTCAGATATAGAATGTAAGGTTCTATCTAACTTTAACCTCTGCCTACCTCTGGGGTCACCTGGACTCTATACACACTATACCTCATTTTGGTTTAGTATATATAGAGCCAGTTTCCTACAGTAGGTCATCGGGGTTCTTGAGGTTGCTGGCTCGCAGGACACACCGGGATTTTGCTGGAGCAGGTTTGAGGTGGGGGGACAGGCCGGTAGGGCTGGGGCCAAGTCAGTGGGCGTTCTCCTCTTGTTAGTTTCAGCACAGATTCTTCGGTCCTTCTTCTCTTCTTCTTGTTGATTCTCGTCTGAGGAGGCAAGGTTCAGAGTTGCCCCTAAATACTAAATTTAGGGGTGTTACACGTAAGTAAAGGTTGGGACCAATGGCTCCCTTCCTTTGGGGTGGGTACACCCCTTATTATGCCACTCTCCAGTGGGAGGAGGGCATATGCCTCACTCTGGTTGGCTGGGTCCCCCCCATCTGCAAGATGGCGGGGACTGAGAGTTGTGTTTCACGTCGCCTCCCCCACCTGAGGGGTGGGGTTGGCAAGGTGGGCACACCTCCCTTGGTTTTCCCACTGATTTTCCCGCCCAACATGGGGGTCAGAACCGGTGGAAGCCAGTTGCTGGGAGCAACAAAGGGCTGGGGTAGCTCACAAAGGCGGCAAGCCTTTGAAGCTTCCCCTTCATGGACCCTGCCCATCCTGGGGGAGGCTTGGCACCTCATCCCAGGATGTGCATTGTTTCAGACCCCCGAGAGCTGCAGGCTCTCAACCCAGGGGTCCAGAAACAAGTCTGGTGGTGGCAGCTGGCAGGCAGCCACTCAGCCTGGACACTAGTGTTAGGTCGTTTTTCAGGGGGCATCTCTAAGATGCCCTCGGAGTGCATTTTTCATTAAGTCCCACACTGGCACCAGTGTGTGTTTAATGTGCGGAGAAGTTTGATACCAAACTGCCCAGTTTTCAGTAAAGCCATTATGGTGCTGTGGAGTTCGTAATGACAGACTCCTAGTACCATATACTCTTAATGGCATTACTGCACTTACAATGTCTAAGAATTGGCTTAGACACTGTAGGGGTACAGGGCTCATGCACCTGTACCCTCACCACTGGTATAGAGCACCCAGCTAGAGGGGTGGCTGGCCTATGCCAGGGCAGTGGGTTGTAGGCATAACAAACAGGGATGTGTGCCATGTCGACTCTTCACTTTGTTCCGCAACAAAACACGCAGTCTGCAATGGCAGTGTGTGTGTGTGTGTGTAAAGGTACAGGGCCTCTAAGGGTGGCACAAAAAGTGCTGCAGCCCTTAGAGGCCTTCCCTAGCCACAGTGCCCTTGGTACCTGTGGTACCATTTACAAGGGACTGACCTGTGGCCAAAGAGTGCCAATTGGGTTTTGTTTTTGATGCAGTTTAGGGAAAGAACATAGACCCAGAGTACCTGTTTGGCAGGAACACCGGGCACACTCAGTCAAAGTACATCAGCAGTTTGGGAAAAAGTGGGGGCAACCAAGCAAAAAAGGGGGCACTTTCTTACAGAGGCACTTCAGCTGACACGGAGGGTCCCTGCATGCTGAGACTTTACCACGCAGCGGTCTGGCATCTCAGTGAGGGGGTGTCCAGTTTGTGACCAAGTCGGGCTCCTACATTATCTCCCGCCAGGTAATGGGGTTGGATCGTCCCGGGGGGGAGAAAGAGTTCTTTGCTTCACACCTACACACACTCTAGCTGCACTTAGAGTAGGGATTGCATAGTAGGTGTACGCCTGATGCACAAGTTACTAACTTGTGTAACGATATATCTGTAAGAGACAGTAGTTAGTGACAGATTCCTTACCTTAGAATATCCCCAGGCGTCAGGCTGGATCCGGAAAGTTTTTGCGTAGCAGTACCCTTGCGCGTCGGTAGGCGGCGTCGTGCGGCTCCGCGTCCGTCGTCGGCGTCGTGATCGCCGGGATGACGTCGCGGGCAGTACTTAGACGCCGCCCCTGCGCGCTGACGTCAGTTCTGTACACGACTTTCCGCGCCAGGAACGCAGAGCCATGCAAGAAGCTGACATAGGTGTCTGAAAAATACTAGGGCCCTGAAAGGGATGTCCTTAACCCTAGAAATCAGTTCGCAGAACGGTGAGGATGGGTGGGCGGTAGGAATCTGTCACTAACTACTGTCTCTTACAGATATATCGTTACACAAGTTAGTAACTTGTGCATCTGAAAGAGACACGTTAGTGACAGATTCCTTACCGTAGAATAGATACCCCAGCAATACCAACCCCGGTGGTGGGTCTGCGAACAGATTCAGACAAGGAAGTCCTGGAGGACAGAACGGCCAAAGAAGCCATCCCTCCGGACCTGACTGTCAAGGCAGTAATGCTTTGTAAACGTGTGCAGCGAGGCCCACGTAGCTGCCTGACAGATAACCTGCAGCGGAACACCGCGGCCCAAAGCCATGGTAGCAGCCGTTGCCCTGGTGGAATGGGCACGCAGCCCAACAGGAGGCTCCTTCTTAGCCAAAGAATAGCAGGCCTTGATGCACAAGGTAACCCAGCGGGAGATGGTTCGTTTGTGTACCGCCCGACCTTTTTTGGCGCCCACGTAGCCAACAAAGAGCTGGTCATCCACCCGGAAGTGTTTTGTGCGGTCGATATAGAAAGAGAGCGCACGTTTTGGGTCCAGACGGTGGAGCCTCTCTTCCTCTCTGGAAGGATGCGGAGGCGGAAAGAAGGTGGGCAAAGTGATGGTCTGCCCAATGTGGAAGGCAGTAACCACCTTTGGCAAGAAGGACGGACGCGTCCTAAGAACAACCTTGTCTGGATGGACAGACAGAAAGGGAGGTTTGCATGATAGAGCCTGGAGCTCACTCACCCGCCGAGCGGAGGTGATGGCCACCAGAAAGGCTGTCTTCAGAGTCAGAAGACGAAGAGGACAGTTATGTAGAGGCTCAAAGGGAGCGCACATTAAAAAGGTAAGAACCAAGTTCAAGTCCCACTGAGGCATCACAAACGGAACAGGAGGGAAGAGGTGTGTAATGCCTTTTAAGAACCTGTTAACAACAGGGGACTTGAAAAGGGAGGGCTGATCAGGGAGCCTGAGGAAGGCCGAGATAGCACAGAGATAACCCTTGATGGTACCCAGGGCAGAACCCTGTTGGGCCAGAGAAAGAAGGAACAGAAGGACCTCAGAAAGAGGGGCAGAAAGGGGGTTCACAGCCTTTGCTGTGCACCATGCCACAAATTTGTTCCACCTGCAGGCGTATACCACCTTAGTGGAGGGACGCCTGGCTGCCAGAATCACATCACAAACTTCGGGAGGCAAATCGAAAGGAATCAACTGCCGCCGCTCAATCTCCACGCAAGCAGGTGTAGACTGGACAGGTTCGGGTGGAGGACCGTCCCCTGCTGCTGCGACAGAAGATCCTCCCGAAGAGGCAGACGGATCGGGGGATCTACGCTCATACTGAGTAGCTCGGGATACCAAACTCTTCGAGCCCAATCCGGAGCCACAAGGATGACTTGGGCCCGGTCGTTCCGAATCTTCTTCAACACTCTGGGTAGAAGTGGTATAGGCGGAAAGGCGTACAACAGACCGCAACTCCACTCGCGACAAAAAAGCGTCGCCGAGCGAGTGCCGCCTTGGAAATTCCAACGCGCAGAGCTGATGACATTGCGCGTTCTCTTCGGTGGCGAATAGATCTAACCAAGGCTCTCCCCATTGTAGAAAGAGTCCTTGCGCCACTTCCGAGTGAAGACGCCATTCGTGATCCATCATGCACCTGCGGCTGAGTTCGTCCGCCCTGGCGTTCAGGGAACCTGCCAGGTGTTGAACCATCAGGAACATGCCCTGATGTTCCAGCCATGTCCAGAGGCGCAGAGCCTCCTGACAGAGGGTCCACGACCCCACCCCGCCCTGTTTGTTGCAGTACCACATGGCGGTGGTGTTGTCTGTGAACACCTGCACTACCTTCCCTTTGACAGAGGGAAGGAATGCCTGGAGTGCAAATCGGATCGCCCGGAGCTCCAGAAGGTTGATATGGAGCCGGGACTCCGCCGGAGACCAGAGGCCTCTGATCTCCGCCTCTCCCATGTGACCGCCCCATCCCAGAAGGGACGCGTCCGTCACAACTGTGTGCTCTGGCTGGGGAAGGGAGAGGGATCTGCCCATGACCCATTGCCGGTTCGAGAGCCACCACTGCAACTGTTTTGAAGTCCCCTCCGAGATCTGGACGTGATCCGACAGGTTGCCCTGGTGCTGCGCCCACTGGAACTTCAGGTCCCACTGCAGAGCCCGCATATGCCATCTGGCATGATTGACCAGCAGGATGCAGGAGGCCATGAGGCCCAGCAGCCTCAGGGTCATCCGTACCGAAACCCAGGATAAAGGCTGAAAGATCGGAATTATAGCCTGAATATCCCGGACTCGCCGTTCGGGAGGATAGGCCCGAAACTGCGTCGTGTCCAGAACTGCTCCGATGAAAAGGAGCTGTGGAGAAGGAATCAGATGCGACTTCGGCACATTGATGGAGAACCCCAGCGAGTGCAGGAGTTCGGCCGTAGTCTGGAGGTGGGAGACGACTGCCTGGGACGAGCCCACCTTCAGCAGCCAGTCGTCGAGGTAGGGGAAGACTGAAACCCCTGCCCGGCGCAGATGAGCTGCGACCACCGCCATCACTTTTGTGAACACCCGAGGGGCACTGGTAAGGCCAAAGGGGAGCACGGTGAACTGAAAATGCTCGAGGCCGACCGTGAAACGAAGGTAACGCCGGTGGGCCGGCAGGACGGGGATGTGGAAATAGGCGTCCTGCAAGTCCAACGCTACCAACCAGTCTCCAGGGTCGAGGGCAGTCAAGACCTGAGCTAGGGTGAGCATCTTGAACTTCTCCTTCCGGAGGAAGCGATTGACGTTCCGGAGGTCCAAGATAGGATGCATGTCCTCCTTGTCCTTTTTGGGCACCAGGAAGTAGTGGGAGTAGCAACCACGTCCTACTTCTGGGGTCGGAACATGCTCGATGGCCCTCTTGGCCAAGAGGGCTGCGACTTCCTTCTGCAGAAGTACCAAGTGATCCCCTGACATGCGGTGGAATTGAGGTGGCATGGCTGGGGGGGTGGTCTCGAAGGGGAGGGAGTAGCCCCTTCGGACAATGTCCAAGACCCACCTGTCCGAGGTGATGGGACGCCAGTGGTGAAGGTGATGGCGGACCCTGCCCCCTACTGGCATGCTGTGCACCGGAAAGGAGGGACTAGGAGGGCTTGGAGGCCGCGGACGGGTTGGAGGTGGTGGCCTGTCCCGCACGCTGGTTGCCCGAACCGCCACGGCGGTATCCACGTCCTCGGCCACGCGAGGATGCCTGCTGCGCGGGCCGGTGGCTGGGCTGCTGACGTGACTGGGCGCCCCTTCCGTGGCCACGATAGGGGCGAAAAGCAGAAGTTAGCGGAGGGCGTGCAGTAGAAAGGCCCAGGGACTTGGCAGTAGCCCGTGAGTCCTTAAAACGCTCCAACGCATGGTCTGCTTTGGAACCAAAAAGACCGACTCCATCAAAGGGCATGTCCATGAGTGTATTCTGGACATCACCCGAAAAACCAGTGGTTCCCAGCCAGGCGTGGCGACGTAGCGCCACCGTCGTTGCAATAGATCTGCCCAGCGAGTCGGCGGTATCAAGGCCACAATGTATGGTGTATTTGGCCGCATCCCTACCTTCCGCAATGGCGCGGGTAAGCAGTGTCTGGACCTCCTCAGAACACTGGGGCAAAACAGTCGCCACCGAATCCCACAGGGAGTGGGTATATCGGCCCAAAAGACAAGCGGTGTTGATGGTCCGCAAGCCAGCACTGGAGGAAGAAAAACCCTTCTATCCAAATTGATCCAGGCGTTTGGATTACCTATCCGGAGGGGCGGTAGGGAAGGCGGTTTGGGAAGCCGAGGCTTGGACAACCAAGCTCTCAGGAGTGGGGTGGACAGAGAGAAACAAGGGGTCGCCCGGAACTGGGCGATGGCGTCGGGACACGTTCCTATCCACAGGAGCCCCTGTGTTGGGCTTGGACCAGGCGCCCAAAAGAACGTCAGTGAGTGCATCGTTAAACGGCAGCACAGTCTCCAAGGAGGAGGCTGCCGGCTGAAGTACTTCTGTCAAGAGATTAGTCTTGACCGCCACAGTAGGGAGTCGGAGATGTAAGGCTCCAGCTGCCCTACGCAACACCGTTGCAAAATTGGCTCCCTCCTCCGTAGCCACGGGAGGAGACAGCATGCCAGTGTCAGTATCTAGACCACTGGCATCCCCTAGTTCCTCTGCCCAGTCATCATACTGACACTGTTGTGCCAGAGGGTCCTCAGACCCCTCCCAGTCCTCCTGGTCCTCCTCCGGTTCAAAATAAGGAGGAGGAGGGACATTTGGGACCCAAGGTCTCATCGGCGCCGGAACCGGCGTCGAGCGACGTCGGTCCGGCTCCATGTCCGGAGCCGGAGAGTACAGGGGGACGACGCCGCGCGGAGCCGCGGGCGGCGTCAGGAACGGCACCGGAGACATCGGCGCCGGCGGAGGCGTGGTCAGGTCGACCAGCGTCGATGGGGGTTGCGGTACCACCGGAGCCGGGATCGAGGCCGGGGCCGAAGCCGGGACCGAGGCTGGAGGCACGAGCGACGCCGGGGCAACCCCATCAGGGCCCGCGGGGCCCGAAGGCGCACCGGAGGGACCTTGAGGCCAAAAGAGGCGGGCCATGGCCGACAGGAATTCCTGTATTTGGGCCGGATCCGCCCCCGAACCCGGGAAGGACGGGTATTGCGGGGGCGACTCCACAGGCATGTCCGGGGCCGCGGGGACGGTGCCGGGAGGGGCCTCAGCCGAGTCGCGAGACCGGCGAGGCGAAGTCCTAGAGCGATGATGCTTCTTGGACTTCTTGTGTTTAAACTTACCGGACGACGAAGACTTGGATTCCGACGACCGGCGAGGACTCCGCGACCGACCTCTCACGCGACCGGGGCTTGGTGTGGCGCGGAGCCGACTGCCGGGCCTCGAGGAGCTTTCGAGACCGCTCTCGCAAAGCTTTCGGGTTTAGGGACCGGCAGTCGGAACACGACTTCGTGTCGTGGTCTCGCCCGAGACAGAAGAGACACTCCAGATGCGGGTCTGTGGTGGACATCATCCGAGCACAGGCGTCGCAACGCTTAAAGCCGGGCATCCCTAACGACACCTTGGAGTCGATACGAAAAGAAACAGTGAAAAAATTCACCAAAAAAGTTAGTCAAAAAATGACTAGGGCACTGCTCTTCCCGGATCTGCGCTTGCTGGCGCGGAAAAGAAGAACAGAACTGACGTCAGCGCGCAGGGGCGGCGTCTAAGTACTGCCCGCGACGTCAACCCGGCGATCACGACGCCGACGACGGACGCGGAGCCGCACGACGCCGCCTACCGACGCGCAAGGGTACTGCTACGCAAAAACTTTCCGGATCCAGCCTGACGCCTGGGGATATTCTAAGGTAAGGAATCTGTCACTAACGTGTCTCTTTCAGATTACTGCTGTAGGAAGCGGCCTCTGTATATACTATACCAAAGTAAGGTATAGTGTGCACAGAGTCCAGGGAGTCCCCAGAGGTATAGCAGAGGGTAAATTAGTTAAGTACTAACAGCTCTCTTTGTGGTAGTGTGGGCGAGCAGTTAGGCTTATCCAGAAGGTGTTTTAAGCATTTATTGTATTCACTCAATCAAGTACTGAAACACACACTCTGAGACAGAATTCAGACCAATGAGGTAAGTATAAAAAAAGATATACTTCTGTTTAATTTTAGAACCAAGCAGGACTTGGCACAGGTGAGTAATGCACAAGTTACTAACTTGTGTAACGATATATCTGTAAGAGACAGTAGTTAGTGACAGATTCCTTACCTTAGAATATCCCCAGGCGTCAGGCTGGATCCGGAAAGTTTTTTGCGTAGCAGTACCCTTGCGCGTCGGTAGGCGGCGTCGTGCGGCTCCGCGTCCGTCGTCGGCGTCGTGATCGCCGGGATGACGTCGCGGGCAGTACTTAGACGCCGCCCCTGCGCGCTGACGTCAGTTCTGTACACGACTTTCCGCGCCAGGAACGCAGAGCCATGCAAGAAGCTGACATAGGTGTCTGAAAAATACTAGGGCCCTGAAAGGGATGTCCTTAACCCTAGAAATCAGTTCGCAGAACGGGAGGATGGGTGGGCGGTAGGAATCTGTCACTAACTACGGTCTCTTACAGATATATCGTTACACAAGTTAGTAACTTGTGCATCTGAAAGAGACACGTTAGTGACAGATTCCTTACCTTAGAATAGATAACCCAGCAATACCAACCCCGGTGGTGGGTCTGCGAACAAAGATCAGACAAGGAAGTCCTGGAGGACAGAACGGCCAAAGAAGCCGTCCCTCCGGACCTGACTGTCAAGGCAGTAATGCTTTGTAAACGTGTGCAGCGAGGCCCACGTAGCTGCCTGACAGATAACCGGCAGCGGAACACCACGGCCCAAGGCCGTGGTAGCAGCCGTTGCCCTGGTGGAATGGGCACGCAGCCCCACAGGAGGCTCCTTGTTAGCCAAAGAATAGCAGGTCTTGATGCACAAGGTAACCCAGCGGGAGATGGTCCTCTTGTGCACCGCCCGACCTTTTATGGCGCCCACGTAGCCAACAAAGAGCTGGTCATCCACCCGGAAGTGTTTTGTGCGGTCAATATAGAAGGAGAGCGCACGTTTTGGGTCCAGACGGTGGAGCCTCTCTTCCTCTCTGGAAGGATGCGGAGGCGGAAAGAAGGTGGGCAAAGTGATGGTCTGCCCAATGTGGAAAGCAGTAACCACCTTTGGCAAGAAGGACGGACGCGTCCGAAGAACAACCTTGTCTGGATGAACAGACAGAAAGGGAGGTTTGCAAGATAGAGCCTGGAGCTCACTCACCCGCCGAGCGGAGGTGATGGCCACCAGAAAGGCTGTCTTCAGAGTCAGAAGACGACAGTTATGTAGAGGCTCAAAGGGAGCGCACATTAAAAAGGTAAGAACCAAGTTCAAGTCCCACTGAGGCATTACAAACGGAACAGGAGGGAAGAGGTGTGTAATGCCTTTTAAGAACCTGTTAACAACAGGGGACTTGAAAAGGAGGGCTGATCAGGGAGCCTGAGGAAGGCCGAGATAGCATAAAGATAACCCTTGATGGTACCCAGGGCAGAACCCTGTTGGGCCAGAGAGAGAAGGAACAGAAGGACCTCAGAAAGAGGGGCAGAAAGGGGATTCACAGCCTTTGCTGTGCACCATGCCACAAATTTGTTCCACCTGCAGGCGTATACCACCTTAGTGGAGGGACGCCTGGCTGCCAGAATCACATCACAAACTTCGGGAGGCAAGTCGAAAGGAATCAACTGCCGCCGCTCAATCTCCACGCAAGCAGGTGTAGACTGGACAGGTTCGGGTGGAGGACCGTCCCCTGCTGCTGCGACAGAAGATCCTCCCGAAGAGGCAGACGGATCGGGGGATCTACGCTCATATTGAGTAGCTCGGGATACCAAACTCTTCGAGCCCAGTCCGGAGCCACAAGAATGACTTGGGCCCGGTCGTGCCGAATCTTCTTCAACACTCTGGGTAGAAGTGGTATAGGCGGAAAGGCGTACAATAGACCGCAACTCCACTCGTGACGAAAGCGTCGCCGAGCGAGTGCCGCCTTGGAAATTCCAACGCGCATCACTGATGACATTGCGCGTTCTCTTCGGTGGCGAATAGATCTAACCAAGGCTCTCCCCACTGTAGAAAGAGTCCTTGCGCCACTTCCGAGTGAAGACGCCATTCGTGATCCATCATGCACCTGCGGCTGAGTTCGTCCGCCCTGGCGTTCAGGGAACCTGCCAGGTGTTGAACCATCAGGAACATGCCCTGATGTTCCAGCCATGTCCAGAGGCGCAGAGCCTCCTGACAAAGGGTCCACGACCCTACCCCGCCCTGTTTGTTGCAGTACTACATGGCGGTGGTGTTGTCTGTGAACACCTGCACTACCTTCCCTTTGACAGAGGGAAGGAATGCCTTGAGTGCAAGTCGGATCGCCCGGAGCTCCAGAAGGTTGATATGGAGCCGGGACTCCGCCGGAGACCAGAGGCCTCTGATCTCCGCCTCTCCCATGTGACCGCCCCATCCCAGAAGGGACGCGTCCGTCACAACTGTGTGCTCTGGCTGGGGAAGGGAGAGGGATCTGCCCATGACCCATTGCCGGTTCGAGAGCCACCAATGCAACTGTTTTGCAGTCCCCTCCGAGATCTGGACGTGATCGGACAGGTTGCCCTGGTGCTGCGCCCACTGGAACTTCAGGTCCCAGGGCAGAGCCCGCATATGCCATCTGGCATGATTGACCAGCAGGATGCAGGAGGCCATGAGGCCCAGCAGCCTCAGGGTCATCCGTACCGAAACCCAGGATAAAGGCTGAAAGATCGGAATCATAGCCTGAATATCCCGGACTCGCCGTTCGGGAGGATAGGCCCGAAACTGCGTCGTGTCCAGAACTGCTCCGATGAAAAGGAGCTGTGGAGAAGGAATCAGATGCGACTTCAGCACATTGATGGAGAACCCCAGCGAGTGCAGGAGTTCGGCCGTAGTCTGGAGGTGGGAGACGACTGCCTGGGACGAGCCCGCCTTCAGCAGCCAGTCGTCGAGGTAGGGGAAGACTGAAACCCCTGCCCGGCGCAGATGAGCTGCGACCACCGCCAACACTTTCGCGAACACCCGAGGGGCACTGGTAAGGCCAAAGGGGAGCACGGTGAACTGAAAATGCTCGGGGCCTACCGTGAACCGAAGGTAACGCCGGTGGGCCGGCAGGACGGGGATGTGGAAATATGCGTCCTGCAAGTCCAACGCTACCAACCAGTCTCCAGGGTCGAGGGCAGTCAAGACCTGAGCTAGGGTGAGCATCTTGAACTTCTCCTTCCGGAGGAAGCGATTGACGTTCCGGAGGTCCAAGATAGGACGCATGTCCTCCTTGTCCTTTTGGGCACCAGGAAGTAGTGGGAGTAGCAACCACGCCCTACTTCTGGGGTCGGAACATGCTCGATGGCCCTCTTGGCCAAGAGGGCCGTGACTTCCTTCTGCAGAAGTACCAAGTGATCCCCTGACATGCGGTGGAATTGAGGCGGCAATGGCTGGGGGGGTGGACTCGAAGGGGAGGGAGTAGCCCCTTCGGACAATGTCCAAGACCCACCTGTCCGAGGTGATGGTTCGCCAGTGGGGAAGGTGATGGCGGACCCTGCCCCCTACCGGCGTGCTGTGCACCTGAAAGGAGGGACTAGGAGGGTTTGGAGGCCGCGGACGGGTTGGAGGTGGTGGCCTGACCCGCACGCTGGTTGCCCGATCCGCCACGGCGGAATCCACGTCCTCGGCCACGCGAAGACGCCTGCTGCGCGGGCCGGTGGCTGGGCTGCTGACGTGAAGGGGCGCCCCTACCGTGGCCACGATAGGGGCGAAAAGCAGAAGTCAGCGGAGGGCGTGTAGCAGAAAGGCCCAGGGACTTTGCAGTAGCCCGTGAGTCCTTAAAGCGCTCCAACGCATGGTCTGCTTTGGACCCAAAAAGACCGACTCCATCAAAGGGCATGTCCATGAGAGTATTCTGGACATCCCCTGAAAAACCAGTGGTTCTCAGCCAGGCGTGGCGTCGTAGCGCCACCGTCGTTGCAATAGACCTGCCCAGCGAGTCGGCGGTATCAAGGCCACATCTTATTGTGTATTTGGCCGCATCCCTTCCTTCCGCAATGGCGCGGGAAAGCAGTGTCTGGACCTCCTCAGAACACTGGGGCAAAACATTCGCCACCGAATCCCACAAGGAGTGGGTATAACGGCCCAAAAGGCAAGCGGTGTTGATGGACCGCAAGCCAGCACTGGAGGAAGAAAAACCCTTCTTCCCAAATTGATCCAGGCGTTTGGATTCCCTATCCGGAGGGGCGGTAGGGAAGGCGGTTTGGGAAGCGGAGGCTTGGACAACCAAGCTCTCAGGGGTGGGGTGGACAGAGAGAAACAGGGGTCGCCCGGAGCTGGGCGATGGCGTCGGGACACGTTCCTATCCACAGGAGCCCCTGTGTTGGGCTTGGACCAGGCGCCCAAAAGAACGTCAGTGAGGGCGTCGTTAAACGGCAGCACAGTCTCCGTAGAGGAGGCTGCCGGCTGAAGCACCTCTGTCAAGAGATTAGTCTTGACCGCCACAGTAGGGAGTTGGAGATGTAAGGCTCCAGCCGCCCTACGCAACACCGTTGCAAAATTGGCTCCCTCCTCCGTAGCCACGGGAGGAGACAGCATGCCAGTGTCAGGGGAAGTATCTAGACCACTGGCATCCCCTAGACCCTCTGTCCAGTCCTCATTGTACTGACACTGTTGTGTCAGAGGGTCATCAGACCCCTCCCAGTCCTCCTGGTCCTCCTCAGGTTCAAAATAAGGGGGAGGAGGGACATTTGGGACCCAAGGTCTCATCGGCGCCGGAACCGGCGTCGAGCGACGTCGGTCCGGGTCCATGTCCGGAGCCGGAAGGAACTGGGGACGACGCCGCCCGGAGCCCCAGGCGGCGTCGAGAACGGCACCGGAGACATCGGCGCCGGCGGAGGTGTCGTTAGGGTCGACCGGCGTCGATGGGGGTTGTGGAGCCGGGATCGAGGCCGGAGCCGGGATCAAGGCTGGAGGCACGGGCGACGCCGGGGCCGGAGCCGTCGGCGACGCCGGAGCAACCCCATCAGGGACCTTGAGGCCCGAAGAGGCGGGCCATGGCCGACAGGAATTCCTGCACTTGGGCCGGATCCGCCCCCGAACCCGGGAAGGACGGGTATCGCGGGGGCGACTCCACAGGCATGTCCGGGGCCGCGGGGACGGTGCCGGGAGGGGCCTCAGCCGAGTCGCGAGACCGGCGAGGCGAAGTCCTAGAGCGACGATGCTTTTTGGACTTTTTGTGTTTTGACTTACCGGACGAAGAAGACTTCGATGCCGACGACCGGTGTGGACTTCTCGATCGACCCCTGGACCTCTCACGCGACCGGGGCTTCCGCGGAGCCGAATGCCGGGCCTCGAGGAGCTTTCGAGACCGCTCTCGCAAAGCTTTCGGGTGGAGGGCCTGGCAGTCGGAACAAGACTCCGTGTCGTGGCCTCGGCCGAGGCAGAAGAGACACTCCGAATGCGGGTCTGTGACGGACATCATCCGAGCACAGGCGCCGCAACGTTTAAACCCGGGCATCCCTACGACACCTTGAAGTCGATGGAGAAAAACAGTGAAAAAATCACCAAAAAGTTTGGTCAAAAATGACCAGGGCACTGCTCTTCCCGGATCTGCGCTTGCTGGCGCGGAAAAAGAAGAACTGACGTCAGCGCGCAGGGGCGGCGCCTAAGTACTGCCCGCGACGTCATCCCGGCGATCACGACGCCGACGACGGACGCGGAGCCGCACGACGCCGCCTACCGACGCGCAAGGGTACTGCTACGCAAAAAACTTTCCGGATCCAGCCTGACGCCTGGGGATATTCTAAGGTAAGGAATCTGTCACTAACGTGTCTCTTTCAGATATATACTTTCAAAAGACTGTTCAAGGTAATGCAGTTGTGCTTGAAATTACAATTGTTACAGGTTTGTATCACTTTTAAATGCAGATTGGATCATACAGTAAGTACTTTCAGATTACTTTTGGGTTACTTTGGATTCCTTTGAGTACTGGGTGGGGTATGCCTAGATACCACATCTTAGGATCTCTGCATACAAGGTAAGTACAACTTTTTAAACTTTGCAATTAAGTTCACTTATCTCCATAAGTTAACATTTCCACACTTAACATTTTCAGGCCCAACATCTTATAACATGGGTTCCTACGGGAGATGTTTATCGATTTTGAAGGTAAGTAATCGACTCATGAGGGTGAGCTTTGTGTGTTAGGACCCAGGTTCCCCAAGGTCTAGATGGGTACTCAAGTTGCACCACCAGCGGCACTGGGGCAGCCGGGTGCAGAGTGCAGGGGCCCAATGTTAGCCAATGGGGCCTTCGGTTAGGGACTGCTGACGAGCAGGCCACTCAGTTGTGGGAGCCAAGCTCCTGGGGTTAAGGTCAGCACTGCAGGGGCCAACGACCAGCACAGGAGCTGCACCACCAGCGGCTGGGTGCAGGGTGCAAAACGGACGTAGGGGACCCTGTGCTTTCCAATGGAGACTTTCAGAAAGATGCTGCAGGCTCGGGCAGGGAGACTTCCTGAAGGCAACCACTGGCTGGAGAGTTAAGTTGGGATCTTGGGGGATGCCTGGAGACCATCGGTCGGGTCACCCAAGGCCGTGGGGCATCGGGTGCAGGGGTGTCTTCTGGCGTCAGGTTTTCTTATCAGCTCCAGTCCCGGTCGGGGGGGACCCTTCAGGTTGAGGCCTGCAGGCGCCGTGCGGAGTCTTGAGAGAGGTCGGGGATCATCAGATCCCAGGTCAGGATCGCTGGGGAGACCTCCTTGGGGTTTCTGGATTCTGGAAGGGAGTCTTTGGTTGAGGAAATCCAGTGCTCACGGGAGAGAGTCTGTGGGAAGGTCGCAGGGCAGGCCCTTTGGGCTCTGGGGGTTGCTGGCTGCTGGACTAGCCGGGGTTCTTGCTTTAGGCAGGTCGTAGACAGGACAGGCTGGTAGGGCTGGGGCCAAGGCAGTTGGTGTCCTCTTCTACTTCCTGGGTCAGCACAGCTCTTTGGTCCTTCTTTCTTCCTCGTATCTGAGGCAACAAGGTTCAGGGTTGCCCCAAAATAATGGATTTAGGGGCATTAAAGTGGTGTGCCGGTCGGGACCAATAGGTCCATTCCTTACGTGAGTACACCCCCTATTATGCCACTCTCCAGTGGGAGGGGGCATGAGCCTCTTCCTAATTGGCTTAAAGATGAAGGGGACTGAGATGTGTGCTTCACCTCGCCTCCCCCACCTGAGGGGTGGGGTTGGCATAGGTGGGCACACCTCTCTTCCTAGCTTGGATTTCCCTCCGATTCTCCAGCCCAAAGTGGGGGCCAGAACCAGTGGGAGCCAGTTGCTGGGTGCAGCAAAAGGCAGGGACAGCTTCCAAAGGCGGCAGACCTTTGAAGCTTCCCCTTTCGTGGAGCCAGCCCATCCTGGGGGAGGAGGCATGACACCACTGCCCAGGATGGGCTTTGTTTCTGGACCTAGAGTGGAGGCTCTCTACCCAGGGATCCAGAAACCTGTCTGGTGATGGCAAATGGCGGGCAGCCATTCAGGAAGCACACCAGGGCTGGTCGATTTTCAGGGGGCATCTCTAAGATGCCCTCTGAATGCACTTTACAATAAATCACACACTGGCATCACACTTCACTTTTCTCTGCACCGAAACACGCAGCCTGCAGTGGCAGTGTGTGTGGTTTAAGGCGCAGGGCCTCTAAGGGTGGTGCAATAGGTGCTGCAGTCCTTAGAGGCCTTCCTTGGTCACAGTGCCCTTGGTACCAATGGTACCTTTTACAGGGAGCTTGCCTGTGGCCAGGGATGTGCCAATTGTGGATACAAAGGTACAGTCTTGGAGAAGAACACAGGCCCTGGGAACCTGATTGGCAGGGACCCAGGGCACATCAAGTCAGGTTGCATCAGATGTCAGGCAAAAAGTGGGGGTAACTGTGAGAAAGTGGCATCTTTCTTGCATGGTATGCCCCCACTTTTTGCTGAAATGCTGATGTGCTTTGACTGAGTGTGCCCTGGGCTCCTGCCAACCAGGTACCCAGGGGGCCTGTGTTCCTTCCCTAAAACTGCATTGATACCTACACCCAATTGGCATCCCTGGCCACAGGTCAGCCCCTGGTAAATTGTACCATGGGTACCCAGGGCACTGTGACCAGGGAAGGCCCCCCCAAGGGCTGCAGCACTTGTTGTGCCACCCTTAGGGACCCTGTACCTTTACACACACACACTGCCTTTGCAGGCTGCGTGTCTTGGTGCAGAACAAAAGCGAAGAGTCGACATGGCACACATCCCTGTGTGCCATGCCTACAAGCCACTGCCCTGGCCTAGGTCAGCCACCCCTCTAGCTGGGTGCACTATGCCAGTGGTGAGGGCATAGAGGCATGAGCCCTGTGCCCCTACAGTGCCCAAGTCCATTCTTGGGCATTGTAAGTGCAGTGCTGCCATTAAGAGTATATGGTGCTGGGAGTGTCATTACGAACTCCACAGCACCATAATGGCCCCACTGAAAACTAAGAAGTTTGGTATCAAACTTCTTAGCCCATTAAACCCCCACTGATGCCAGTGTGGGATTTAATGTAAAACGCACTCCAGAGGGCATCTTAGAGATGCCCCCTGAAACCAACCCGACCTCCAGTGTCCGGACTGAGTGGCTGCCCAGGCTGCCACCACCAGACATGTTTCTGACCCCTGGGTCGAGAGCCTCTGCTCTCAGGGGCCTGAAAGAATGCGCATCCTGGGGCGAGGTGCCAAAGCCTCCTCCCCCAGGATGGGCAGGGGAGCTTCAAAGGCCTGCCGCCTTTTGAGCTTCCCCAGACCACTTGCTGCTTCCAGCAAACTGGTCCCCACTGGTTCTACCCCCACTTCTGGCGGGAGAACCGGCGGGAAAACCAGAGGCAGGAAATGGGTTGTGCCCACCTCTGCCAACTCCACCCCTAAGGTGGGGGAGACGAGGTGAAGCCCAAACTCAAATCCCCGCCATCTTGAGGATAGGGGGACCCAGCCAACCAGGGACAGGCTCCTGCCCCCCTCCCACTGGAGAGGAGCAGAATAGGGGGTGTACCCACCCCAGGGAAGGGACCCATTGGCCCCTGCCCTTACCTACCTGTAACCACCCCTAAATTTAGTATTTAGGGGCTCCCTGAACCTTCCTTCCTCAGTTCCCGAATCCGAAAACAAGAAGAGAAGGCGAAGCAAGAAGACCAGCCGTGCAGCTGCTAACCAGGAGGCGACGACAACTGACTTGGCCCCAGCCCTACCGGCCTGTCGACCTCTGAACCTGCTCCTGCGGAACCCCGGCCTCAGCAACCTCAAAAACCCCGGAGGACCTGACTTCTGTGCCACAGCCTTCAACCCAGGGACTCCCACGAGCAGTGGTACTGCTCAAAAGAACAAACTACAAAAGACCCAGCCCTGGCACGGAACCGCGAAACCTGCAGCCTCTGCACCCGCCGAGCCCGGCCTGTGCCTGAGTGAACCAAGACTCTGAGGACGTCCCCCCGGCGATTCTGACCTGGAATCAAGTGACCAGGAGCCCAGCTCCCACAGCCGCGTGGCCTGCTTGCCAGCAGCCACCAACCCGAGACCCCCTGCCTGCCATAGGATAACATTGGGCCTACTCACTCTGCACCCGGCCGCCCCTGTGCCGCTGAGGGTGTAACAACTGTACTTACCTGATACTGGGGGACCCCTGAGTCTAGGCCCAGAACCTTAACTCTGCCAGTCAAGTACTTACCCAAAGACCGATAACTCACTTTTCTTCCATAGGGTAACACTGACTGGCTCGCACCTGGAATTTCTTCTAAGTGTGGAGTTTTGGAACTTTAAAATATTCACCTAAAATCAACCGAGTCACGAAAACGAAAATACTCACCTGGCATTAGAAGAGGCCCCAGTGCTGGACCGGGGTGCCCAACACTGGCCCTAAAAAGTAATCCCAACGTTACTTACCGCTAACTCCATTTTCTTCCATAGGGATCCATTGACTGGTTTTCTGTGAAATTTCTTCTAAGTGTCTACTTTTGAAATACTAAAATATTGTTTAAAAATCACAACAGTAACGAATTCCGAACTACTCACCTGCTATCAGGAGAGACGTCAGTACTGCCTCTTTTAGACTAGTACCAACCATGAAAAGTAATTTTTTCCATACTTACCAGTAACTCGAAATTCCTCTCATAGGATATCATTGCCTGCTTTTGTTGAAAAAGTTTCGAAGTGTCGATTTCTGCATTTTACAAATATTCTTTAAAAATCGTGCCAACGATACAAACGTAATTACTTACCTGTTTTAGCTAGATACCCCAGTGCTGAACCCGAGAACCCAGCACTGGATTACAAAAGTAACGTAAACCTGCTTTGCTTGCAAACTGCATTTCCTTCCATAGGATAACATTGGCAATTTTACCCAGAAAAGTTTCAAAGTGTCGACTTTTGAAATACAGTAATATTCCTCAAAAATCACTACAATAACCAAAACGCTTTTTCTTACCTGTTTCCAGGAAGTGTCCCAGGACTGAATCCAGGATCCAGTCCTGTGGTTAGAAAAGTAACCTACAAAGTCATTAATTGTAATTAATCACAATTTTCCATTAAGCTCAATGTTGCATTGTATTTGACCCTGTGTTGCCTCTCGCACCAACTGTGATTATTACCACCAACAAGTCTATTGCCTATTTGTAAGGTGGCTAACCAGAACATCTCATACTGAGAAAGTATATTTTGACCCTATTGTTGGTTCTAAAATAAAACAAGCATATATTTTTTTATATACAAACCATTGGCCTAGAGTTCAGTTCTTGAGTGTGTGGCTCCATTTGCTGACTGAGTGCGTACAACAAATGCTTTACACTGTCCTCTGATACTGCCTTACTGCTCGACCAAGCTACCACTTTAGAGAGTAAGGTTATATCTAACTTTAGCCTCTGCCAAACCTCTGGGGGACTGGGGACTCTGTGCACACTGAACCTTACTTTGGTGCAGTATATACAGAGCCACTTTCCTACAGTAACCATGCAAAAAGAGGCACTTTCCTACAACTGCCTTGTTTATATGCCTGCATATATACACTGTTTTAGCACCATGGTAGAACTAGATCTACTATTTACACTTTTGGTGCTTGTAATCACTTTCAGCTGCTTCGGTCTACTGATTATGGCAGCACATGTATTCTATACAAGAATAACGTTGGTTCAATAAATATATTGAAAACGTCACACTATGTATTCTGTACATTTCTCTGAGCACAAGTAAGCACTAGTGACTAAGTGAAAGGTTCTGATCTGTTTCCATCATCCCTGAAGGATCAGGGTTATGTTCAGTGGTTGCTAGAAGCCATTCGCTCCCTGGTAAGGTTAGGGGGGCTTATGGTGGCACTGTGAGCTAGCTGTTCTCTGTTCTCCAACATATTCTGCGGGGGTGCTCTGAATCATTCTAGGCACCTCACCCAAAGTTTATGCTGTCCAACAAACCTGCAGATCCTATGGATTGGTAGGAACTACACAATGCCACTAGAGGCACAAGTTACTAACTTGTGTAACGATATATCTGTAAGAGACAGTAGTTAGTGACAGATTCCTTACCTTAGAATATCCCCAGGCGTCAGGCTGGATCCGGAAAGTTTTTTGCGTAGCAGTACCCTTGCGCGTCGGTAGGCGGCGTCGTGTGGCTCCGTGTCCGTCGTCGTGATCGCTGGGATGACGTCGCGGGCAGTACTTAGACGCCGCCCCAGCGCACTGACGTTAGTTCTGTACACGACTTTCCGCGCCAGGAACGCAGAGCCATGCAAGAAGCTGACATAGGTGTCTGAAAAATACTAGGGCCCTGAAAGGGATGTCCTTAACCCTAGAAATCAGTTCGCAGAACGGGGAGGATGGGTGGGGCGGTAAGGAATTTGTCACTAACCACTGTCTCTTACAGATATATCGTTACACAAGTTAGTAACTTGTGCATCTGAAAGAGACACGTTAGTGACAGATTCCTTACCTTAGAATAGATACCAAAGCAATACCAACCCCGGTGGTGGGTCTGCGAACAAAGATCAGACAAGGAAGTCCTGGAGGACAGAACGGCCAAAGAAGCCGTCCCTCCGGACCGGACTGTCAAGGCAGTAATGTTTTGTAAACGTGTGCAGCGAGGCCCACGTAGCTGCCTGACAGATAACCGGCAGCGGAACACCGCGGCCCAAGGCCGTGGTAGCAGCCGTTGCCCTGGTGGAATGGGCACGCAGCCCAACAGGAGGCTCCTTCTTAGCCAAAGAATAGCAGGTCTTGATGCACAAGGTAACCCAGCGGGAGATGGTTCGTTTGTGCACCGCCCGACCTTTTTGGCGCCCACGTAGCCAACAAAGAGCTGGTCATCCACCCGGAAGTGTTTCGTGCGGTCGATATAGAAGGAGAGCGCACGTTTTGGGTCCAGACGGTGGAGCCTCTCTTCCTCTCTGGAAGGATGCGGAGGCGGAAAGAAGGTAGGCAAAGTGATGGTCTGCCCAATGTGGAAGGCAGTAACCACCTTTGGCAAGAAGGACGGACGCGTCCGAAGAACAACCTTGTCTCGATGAACAGACAGAAAGGGAGGTTTGCAAGATAGAGCCTGTAGCTCACTCACCCGCCGAGCGGAGGTGATGGCCACCAGAAAGGCTGTCTTCAGAGTGAGAAGACGAAGAGGACAGTTATGTAGAGGCTCAAAGGGAGCGCACATTAAAAAGGTAAGAACCAAGTTCAAGTCCCACTGAGGCATCACAAACGGAACAGGAGGGAAGAGGTGTGTAATGCCTTTTAAGAACCTGTTAACAACAGGGGACTTGAAAAGGGAGGGCTGATCAGGGAGCCTGAGGAAGGCCGAGATAGCACAAAGATAACCCTTGATGGTACCCAGGGCAGAACCCTGTTGGGCCAGAGAAAGAAGGAACAGAAGGACCTCAGAGAGAGGGGCAGAAAGGGGATTCACAGCCTTTGCTGTGCACCATGCCACAAATTTGTTCCACCTGCAGGCGTATACCACCTTAGTGGAGGGACGCCTGGCTGCCAGAATCACATCACAAACTTCGGGAGGCAAGTCGAAAGGAATCAACTGCCGCCGCTCAATCTCCACGCAAGCAGGTGTAGACTGGACAGGTTCGGGTGGAGGACCGTCCCCTGCTGCTGCGACAGAAGATCCTCCCGAAGAGGCAGACGGATCGGGGGATCTACGCTCATACTGAGTAGCTCGGGATACCAAACTCTTCGAGCCCAGTCCGGAGCCACAAGAATGACTTGGGCCCGGTCGTGCCGAATCTTCTTCAACAATCTGGGTAGAAGTGGTATAGGCGGAAAGGCGTACAACAGACCGCAACTCCACTCGCGACGAAAAGCGTCGCCGAGCGAGTGCCGCCTTGGAAATTCCAACGCGCAGAACTGATGACATTGCGCGTTCTCTTCGGTGGCGAATAGATCTAACCAAGGCTCTCCCCATTGTAGAAAGAGTCCTTGCGCCACTTCCGAGTGAAGACGCCATTCGTGATCCATCATGCACCTGCGGCTGAGTTCGTCCGCCCTGGCGTTCAGGGAACCTGCCAGGTGTTAAACCATCAGGAACATGCCCTGATGTTCCAGCCATGTCCAGAGGCGCAGAGCCTCCTGACAGAGGGTCCACGACCCCACCCCGCCCTGTTTGTTGCAGTACCACATGGCGGTGGTGTTGTCTGTGAACACCTGCACTACCTTCCCTTTGACAGAGGGAAGGAATGCCTTGAGTGCAAGTCGGATCGCCCGGAGCTCCAGAAGGTTGATATGGAGCCGGGACTCCGCCGGAGACCAGAGACCTCTGATCTCCGCCTCTCCCATGTGACCGCCCCATCCCAGAAGGGACGCGTCCGTCACAACTGTGTGCTCTGGCTGGGGAAGGGAGAGGGATCTGCCCATGACCCATTGCCGGTTCGAGAGCCACTACTGCAACGGTTTTGCAGTCCCCTACGAGATCGGGACGTGATCGGACAGGTTGCCCTGGTGCTGCGCCCACTGGAACTTCAGGTCCCACTGCAGAGCCCGCATATGCCATCTGGCATGATCGACCAGCAGGATGCAGGAGGCCATGAGGCCCAGCAGCCTCAGGGTCATCCGTACCGAAACCCAGGATAAAGGCCGAAAGATCGGAATCATAGCCTGAATATCCCGGACTCGCCGTTCGGGAGGATAGGCCCGAAACTGCATCGTGTCCAGAACTGCTCCGATGAAAAGGAGCTGTGGAGAAGGAATCAGATGCGACTTCGGCACATTGATGGAGAACCCCAGCGAGTGCAGGAGTTCGGCCGTAGTCTGGAGGTGGGAGACGACTGCCTGGGACGAGCCCGCCTTCAGCAGCCAGTCGTCGAGGTAGGGGAAGACTGAAACCCCTGCCCGGCGCAGATGAGCTGCGACCACCGCCATCACTTTCGTGAACACCCGAGGGGCACTGGTAAGGCCAAAGGGGAGCACGGTGAACTGAAAATGCTCGAGGCCTACCGTGAACCGAAGGCAACGCCGGTGGGCCGGCAGGACGGGGATGTGGAAATAGGCGTCCTGCAAGTCCAACGCTACCAACCAGTCTCCAGGGTCGAGGGCAGTCAAGACCTGAGCTAGGGTGAGCATCTTGAACTTCTCCTTCCGGAGGAAGCGATTGACGTTCCGGAGGTCCAAGATAGGACGCATGTCCTCCTTGTCCTTTTTGGGCACCAGGAAGTAGTGGGAGTAGCAACCACGTCCTACTTCTGGGGTCGGAACATGCTCGATGGCCCTCTTGGCCAAGAGGGCCGTGACTTCCTTCTGCAGAAGTACCAAGTGATCCCCGGACATGCGGTGGAATTGAGGTGGCATGGCTGGGGGGGGGGAGGTCTCGAAGGGGAGGGAGTAGCCCCTTCAGACAATGTCCAAGACCCACCTGTCCGAGGTGTTGGGACGCCAGTGGTGAAGGTGATGGCGGACCCTGCCCCCTACTGGCGTGCTGTGCACCTGAAAGGAGGGACTAGGAGGGCTTGGAGGCCGCGAACGGGTTGGAGGTGGTGGCCTGACCCGCACGCTGGTTGCCCGAACCGCCACGGCGGTATCCACGTCCTCGGCCACGCGAAGACGCCTGCTGCGGGGCCGGTGGCTGGGCTGCTGACGTGACTGGGCGCCCCTTCCGTGGCCACGATAGGGGCGAAAAGCAGAAGGTAGCGGAGGGCGTGTAGCAGAAAGGCCCAGGGACTTGGCAGTAGCCCGTGAGTCCTTAAAACGCTCCAACGCATGGTCTGCTTTGGAACCAAAAAGACAGACTCCATCAAAGGGCATGTCCATGAGTATTCTGGACATCCCCTGAAAAACCAGTGGTTCTCAGCCAGGCGTGGCGACGCAGCGCCACCGTCGTTGCAATAGATCTGCCCAGCGAGTCGGCGGTATCAAGGCCACAACGTATGGTGTATTTGGCCGCATCCCTTCCTTCCGCAATGGCGCGGGTAAGCAGTGTCTGGACCTCCTCAGAACACTGGGGCAAAACAGTCGCCACTGAATCCCACAAGGAGTGGGTATATCGGCCCAAAAGACAAGCGGTGTTGATGGACCGCAAGCAAGCACTGGAGGAAGAAAAACCCTTCTTACCAAATTGATCCAGGCGTTTGGATTCCCTATCCGGAGGGGCGGTAGGGAAGGCGGTTTGGGAAGCGGAGGCTTGGACAACCAAGCTCTCAGGAGTGGGGTGGACAGAGAGAAACAAGGGGTCGCCCGGAGCTGGGCGATGGCGTCGGGACACGTTCCTATCCACAGGAGCCCCTGTGTTGGGCTTGGACCAGGCGCCCAAAAGAACGTCAGTTAGTGCATCGTTAAACGGCAGCACAGTTTCCAAGGAGGAGGCTGCCGGCTGAAGCACTTCTGTCAAGAGATTAGTCTTGACCGTCACCGTAGGGAGTCGGAGATGTAAGGCTCCAGCTGCCCTACACAACACCGTTGCAAAATTGGCTCCCTCCTCCGTAGCCACGGGAGGAGACAGCATGCCAGTGTTAGGGGAAGTATCTAGACCACTGGCATCCCCTAGTTCCTCTGCCCAGTCCTCATCATACTGACACTGCTGTGCCAGAGGGTCCTCAGACCCCTCCCAGTCCTCCTCCGGTTCAAAATAAGGAGGAGGGACATTTGGGACCCAAGGTCCCATCGGCGCCGGAACCGGCGTCGAGCGACGTCGGTCCGGCTCCATGTCCGGAGCCGGAGAGTACATGGGGACGACGCCGCCCGGAGCCCCGGGCGGCGTCGGGAACGGCACCGGAGACATCGACGCCGGCGGAGGCGTGGTCAGGTCGACCGGCGTCGATGGGGGTTGCGGTACCACCGGAGACGGGATCGAGGCCGGAGCCGGGACCGAGGCTGGAGGCACGAGCGACGCCGGGACCGGAGTCGTCGGCGACGCCGGGGCAACCCCATCAGGGCCCGCGGGGCCCGAAGGCGCACCGGAGGGACCTTGAGGCCCGAAGAGGCGGGCCATGGCCGACAGGAATTCCTGTAGCTTGGGCCGGATCCGCCCCCGAACCCGGGAAGGACGGGTATTGCAGGGGCGACTCCACAGGCATGTCCGGGGCCGCGGGGACGGTGCCGGGAGGGGCCTCAGCCGAGTCGCGAGACCGGCGAGGCGAAGTCCTAGAGCGATGATGCTTTTGGACTTCTTGTGCTTAGACTTACCGGACGACGAAGACTTGGATCCCGACGACCGGTGAGGACTCCGCAACCGACCCCTCGACCTCTCACGCGACCGGGGCTTGGTGTGGCGCGGAGCCGACTGCCGGGCCTCGAGGAGCTTTCGAGACCGCTCTTGCAAAGCTTTCGGGTTGAGGGCCCGGCAGTCGGAACACGACTTCGTGTCGTGGCCTCGGCCGAGGCAGAAGAGACACTCCAGATGCGGGTCTGTGATGGACATCATCCGAGCACAGGCGTCGCAACGTTTAAAGCCGGGCATCCCTACGACACCTTGGAGTCGATTCGAAAGAAACAGTGAAAAAATTCACCAAAAAAGTTAGTCAAAAAATGACTAGGGCACTGCTCTTCCCGGATCTGCGCTTGCTGGCGCGGAAAAAGAAGAACTGACGTCAGCGCGCAGGGGCGGCGTCTAAGTACTGCCCGCGACGTCATCCCGGCGATCACAACGCCGACGCCGGACGCGGAGCCGCACGACGCCGCCTACCGACGCGCAAGGGTACTGCTATGCAAAAAACTTTCCGGATCCAGCCTGGGGATATTCTAAGGTAAGGAATCTGTCACTAACGTGTCTCTTTCAGATGCATGAGTTAACTGACCTCTACTGTATATAGGATCAGAGGGTGCAGCTCTATACTTTGTCAATGCGTGGTGTTATTATCCTAGCTTTGACAGGGTCTTTAAAAATGTCCTCTGCATGACGTACCATACCCTTAAGGAGTGGTAGATTTTGTGCCTCCCTTTGAGCATTAGATGGGGTTTTAAAATGGAAATCTTCCTCTAGTGTGTCTTTATACAAAGGAACTTGATGGAAAGCTGATGCTCTTGCTATTAAATCTTGATATGCAGAGGCATTGTCAGGTGGTGATGACCATGTGGGTTAAAGATCGTGGTCTGTATTTCCTTGAGGCTCAATATCATAATTATCACAAGCATCCCCTGGCGCACGTCTTGTGGCATGTCATCATAGCCCCTCGCTCACCCATCATAGAGGAGGATATTTCCTATCTCAGTTAGTTGTGGTGAATGAGGGGGTGGAGTGGATGCTGGGGGTGTTGTTGGTGGAAGTGAAATAGGGATGTGTAGAGGACTAGTGGCCACATCTGCCTTTTTTTTTTTGGGAGGTTGCAGAGGAACGTCTAAATCCTCTTGAAAAGATAACGGTTTCTTAGAAGAAGGAGGCTTTGCTGGCTGAAGAATTATTTTCTTCGTTCCAGGCTGAATTTGGAGAGTTTATTGCCTGGGATCGAGCTGTTCCTGCATTACATCTAGGACCGGTTCAGGTGGAGATTTCTATCCGACAGTGAAAAAATGTTTTGTTTTTGGTGCCGTTGTGCTAGTTTTCGAAGCACCATGCTTCTCTTTCGGTGCCGAAACAGATGACTGAGGAGTCATGGTCCCCGATTTGGAGGAGGTAGAGGCCCCAGCTGAAGGCTAAACCTTCGCAGCCAAGCCCGAGGGTACGCGTCAAGGTCTTTTTGCAGGGGCAGACCGGAAGAAGTCTTTTCGGACGGTGCCGATGTTTTGGGCTTTGGATCAGGTGTAAGTGTTCTCACTGTCCGATGCTTTTGTGCCGTCTGGAGGGTGGACGAATCTTGTTCGAAGTCAGACTCCAAATCATGTTTCGACAGTAATTCCTCTTGTGTAGCAGACGTTTCATCCTCGTCCTCTCGTTGTCGACCGAAAATATCCAGTGCATCGTCCACTTGTTTCTGCTGCATCTCTTGGCATCTGGCGCGTCGATCTCTAAGAATTTTATTCGATCAAAATGACTTACAAGCTTCACAGCTTTCCGCTCTATGATCAGGCGAGAGGCATAGATTACAGACGGAATGTTGGTCGTAGGGGGATATTTAGAATGACCATTAGGACAGAAAAGGAACTGAGTGCGTTTAATTGGCAGTACATTCTCTGACAAAGTCGAAGTGAAAGAGGCCAGTGGGCCAAGAAGTTGAGTCGAGAACCCGCGGCGCAGAAAGGTAAAGGCTCGCAACGGTAATGTATATACAATACCGAGACAATACCGTCGACTGAATCTGTACTAGTTAACTGAGGGAGCCCGAAAGAGTCTCGAACCGGAGCACAAGAGATTACATCCGAACCAGTCGACGGAAGAAAACAATCTGGAAATGGAGTCGATGACCATGAGCAGCATTACCAAGAGTCGTCGTCACACAGCCTCGTGTCTTGAAGAAAACTTCTTGGAACAAAAACAACTTGTAATCATCCGAGCCCAACACGAGATGACAGACTTATGCACAGAATGTGTATCTACAGCACACATGCCTCGAACAGGATGTTTCATACGTTTGTAAAATTAGAATATAAAATTGCTGCCCTCCCGCCCAAAAAAAAAAACCTTTACTGGAAACCAGACCATCAGAAATCAGCAATTCAAGCGCTTGACTTTCCATTTTTAAGTGTCATATCATTTCATTTCATATATCAGGGAGACCACATCAGCTAGGAATAAATAATACACCGAACTTGCTGTCTAGCAAACAATGTTAGCTCAATTGTCTTGTTTGAACCAGCACCACTAATTACCCTACTATCAAGTACATCACACATTTGTCATCTACACCCTGTCCCTCTTTTTTAGTTCCGTCATCTGTTACTTCTCTATAGAGTAACCTGAAAAAACCTCATGGTGGCCCAGTTTTCTTATATTACAGGAGGATACTGTCCCGCTGCTGTGGTATGAGTTGCTCCAATAAGCCTCTCTTCTCTATGCAGTCTAGAACTCTGTGCTTCAGCCCAAGCTGTTCCAATTTTTTCTCATGCAGCTCGTAGTAGAGGTCTGGGGGATTTTCATAGTAAAGTACTGGCTCTTTTTGCCAATAACAGAGCAAGAGCAATACATCTTCTTGCCACATTTAGGTCTCAAGGACAATGTATGGATTGATGACCAGGTTGACCTGTAGTTCTAGCCACTTCGTCTGATATGCTACGTATTTCTAAGCAATCTCACATGATGTGTATTAACCCTGCAAGTGGACTGTGACAGCGAGGACATTTTAAAGAGTCCCCAGGAAAAATGTGGCTGATTTTCAGCTGTGTAAAGTATGCTATATAAAGGATATTAAACTATATGCATTTAAAATGGGCGCTTTGAGATACTTTGCGTGTTACCATTCCTTGTTGAAAGCCTGCCCCCATCTCTTCCACTCATTTCCCACTAAGTGGACCGAGGGAAACCCCGGAATGCTCTATACAACTAGGTGATTAATTTCTTGCAGTTTTATATTGTGTGCAGGGTCTGCAATACTGTATGAGGTTTTGGTTCATCCTGTTGCACGAACCAATGCCCTTTAATTACTCTTATGATTAAAGGAACTGACCTGTATGTAGCCTTTTCTCTTTTACTAGTGTTGGAAAGGCTTTTAAAGTTCCATTGTTTAATAGATCCTATTTAAATATGCGAAATGTGAGCATAGCCTGGTATCTGGGGACAGGGCATATCATATTAAGAAGCCCTCTTCATATATTGAAGAGATTGAAGTCACCATGGGCTTCAACATATGCAGTTCCTTGGCAGGTGTTGCATTTAGAGTTGTGGGGACAAACACCAAATCTTTGGTGGCTTTTTTAATGCCTAAAACCTCACACAAGATTATTTGCTTCTGTTTTGTGGCTCAAAGACCTACTAGGAGTGGAGTTATGTTAAGGAGGGGAGAGTGGTAACTGATAAGGGCTTAAGACCTAAGATACTGGCTGCTACGCTCACAGCAAATCTTTCAGAAAGCAAGTGGCCTAAGACTAAATAACAATCATTTGCTTAAAACTTGCCAGGCTGGAAACTTTCCCAGAACAACTGAATCAAGACAAGTGTTCGCCCTGCCAGACTCCTCATAAACTTCCCAAAAAAAGGTTTTCCTGTAATCCTACATACTCTGTCATTACCAAAAATGAAAAGATTTATGAGAAAACGAGAGGTGGATGTGGATGCCCCCATTATTATGAAAAGACATTGGGAGAGCTTCTGGTATCAAATTTGTCTTGTGTGTTTAGGGAGGCTAAGGAAGACTCAATAGGAACACAGTAGTCAGATGCAGGGCTGATGAACCTAGTTTGCCAGGCCTGCAGACAACAGCCAGTTCTAGACTAACCATTGCATGTTTAGGATATCAATGTAATGGGACATTGGTGTTTACAATACTTTGCCTCACTAGTCTGTGATAAATTATTTAAGATTGTCATAGAGCACTCTGTGCCAAAGGCTGGTTAACAAAATTTGCCTTCGAAAGACAGCTTCTTCTTAACAAATTCCTTATAGTATCTATTGCCATTTCTTCTCTGTAGTAAACATACAGCACTGTTTAGCTCCAACAGCCAGATCTGTCCTACTTAAATGCAATTAGAAAATAATCTATTCAAGGGGCAATAAATTCACTTAAATGTAATCATGGCAACACTTATCAATAATCAAGCATGCAGAAACTGGACAACTTATCTACAGCAGTAAACAGGGACAAATAAGCTAAACTAGGCATAACAAGTTCAAAAATAAACCTCAGTAAGCAAACACAATTGGGGTTAAGGTCTGCAGGCTTATCAGGAGGATGTAAGTGGAAGCTATTAACAGACAATCCTCAGGCATGAGATGATAGTTCTTGTTAACTTGATTTATGATTTTATGAAAGATTGGGTAAGGAATTCAAGAAATGTCATCTTCAGGGTACAAATGATCAAGTACTGGACAATAAATAAGAAAACTGTATGAAAATGCACAGCATTTTATTACGTATCTGATTCAAGCTGCAAAACTCAATAAAAGGGAAAATCTCTTAGTGAGCACTAAGTGGGTGAGTTTCAATGCATAGGTGAACCAGGATCACATCTTTGACCTCACTACCATTTAAATTTAACTTCAGTTTACCTCCTAACCAGAAAAGTGTTTCCACAAATTTAGTCTAGCGCCAGTAGTACAAAACTGGTGAAAAGCAATAGGAGAGGACAATACTCACTCTGTCTTCGGAGATGGTGTTCCTGCTTACTTCCATGGTCTTCTGCATTGGTGATGCTCTCGTGCAGTTGCTGCAGCTTCTCCTGGTTTTGCAGGTGAGTCACACGCAGCTGGGCTCTTAGATCTTGGATTTCGGACAGAAGGCTGCTTCGATCGGAAGATAGCAGATGCTCTAAAACCAGTTTCTGCTGCTGTTCCTGTCAAGAATGAAACCATTCACAGTATCAACAGCTTCATTTGATAATGGAATATAAGAATGGTGCAAGAAGAAGAAGCATCTGTAACCTTTGTATCAAAGCTGACAAGAAGAAAATAGCAAGACAATAACAGTCATCCCTTCTTGGGATCAGAAAGTGAGCCAAAGGATCACCTGCTCTTTTACAATATGTTCCAGTTTTCCCAGAAGCGTTCCTTCATCCCCTGATGTATGGCTGTAAAGGTGTGACCGCAGTTCAGCGCACAGGCAGTTTCGTTCCTTCTCGAACAGCACCTGTACTGCATGAAGCAATTCTCCCCTCCAGTCTGAGCTTGAGTCAGAGAAGTCCTAGTGCAAAAATATAAATAGAAAAAGATCACTTGGACTAAAAGAAAAACCCGATTACTATGTGCATTTAGTTAGGGGTGTTTCCTACCTCTGCCCTCTGTGCAGCTTTAGAAAGAAGTTCCTTCAGGGAATGCACAGTCTCCAGCAGAGTTTGCTTGTCCTGCTGCCAGCTCTCCGAGAGAACACACTGACGGGATGGAAGTGGAGAACTTTCATAAGTCAGAGGATGTTGTGACAAAGCCAGGACCTTACAGCTTTCTGTATGAACCATTGTCAGCATTGACTGAAAAAGAAAACAAGAGATACAATCAAATGTACCGATCCCCAGCCAGGATCTACAATTTAACTCTGATACATGGAAAATGTATAAATCTGCATTGTGTAAACATTTTAATTTGTCCATTAGAGCATCTCCTGTGCTAACTTTGATAAACTCTTTTGCCACCATATCCAAAGACCAGAGCCAGAGTGCCACAGTACTAACATGTGCCCCAAACAACTGATTTTCAAGGCACCTACACCCCTCACTTCTCTCAGAATACCATGGCTTGGGCAGTTACTGATGGGGGTGGAAAATAACTGGAAGAGCGTCAAGGACTAAGAACAAAAGTGTAAGCAGTGGGGTAACTAATCCTTACTTCTGTAGGTCAACATTCCTAACTTCTAGGATAGGGGGCAACTTGTGTTAGGATCCAAATGCTGAAGATCCCCTTACTCAAAGAGAGACCGTTATAGGGTTTGAAAGACATTTGCTTCCATGTTTTTCATTACTTCAAGGTGGACTGACTAGAGAAATATCCTGACAAAGTGGATTCTGAGTACAGAATACTCATCTGAAAGAACAGGTTTGAGTTATTGCCCTCTGCTTTTTCAAGATGAAACGTGAAATTATACATATAAGCCAAGGAGAAAGTTCCTTGGAGCCACAAATGACCTGTGGTGTTACCACAATGACCCTTTACTCATAGTCTGCAAATACGGCTCTTGAAAGTTCTAAAATCTTTTTCCAAACTCCAAAGAAACCATGATCTGGGGGTGTAATGCCAACAAGCAAATCCAGTTCAGCATCTCCCTGAAAAACAAGTTACTTACCTATGGTAAAGCTCTTTTTAGTGGATTCTGAATCTAACTGCAGATTCTGCACCTTTTGAAAATTCCTGAGGCATCAGACTGGATCCAGAAAATCTTTATTAGATGTAGGTGGCATTGTGTGGCTCCACGCAAACATTGTTCCGCTCCGCAAGTGATATGCAGAGCTGCATATAAGCGCCATCCATGCCTGCGGACGTCAGTTATTTTCTAGACTGTGTGCACTCCCATTTGCAGAGCCCATTAGCAGATTGGCTGTAACCATTGTGCTGATCTCTAGACTTGGGACTGTCTAAGGTGGCAAAAACTAGACCAGCTTAGAGAAGAAAACAAAGTTACTTACCTGTAAATTTGGTTCTCCAGTATTGGAAGCTTTCATAGATTCCCATGCTTGAATCATTCCCCGTCGTCGAGATGGGAGTCTCGGTATATATAAATAGTAGTAAATAAATTATTACAAAAGAAGAAACCAGGCCTAGGCCCAATCTCATTTTGTAATCAAACCACCTCTTTTTGTAAAAGAGACCAAAGAGAACGAACAACCAATCAGAGCAGCCTCACCCTCTAGAACCTTGGTGAAAGAACCTCAGACCCTCAGATTTTCTTAGACGTTGTGAAACAAATATCTCAGAGTGAGAGCTGAGCTTTCCCAGGGGAGGAGGGTGGGTCGCATGGGAATCTATGAAAGCTTCCAATACTGGAGAACCAAAGTTACAGGTAAGTAACTTGTTTTCTTACTCCAGTATTGGAACTTTCATAGATTCCCATGCTTGGATCAGAGTAGCTAGCAGTCATATGCACATTTTATCCTCCAGCTACCCCTTTCCCGTTACTTTACATATAACCCTGTAACATTAATGTGCAGATATTCAAGTGAAATTAAACATCTTGCATCATATTTAGAAAAACAACAAGCACATGCATTTAGAACATGAGATAAAATGTGTCAAGAGCTTAGAAAGAAAGGTAGGAGGGAAGAAAGGGAAAGCCCACCGCTCATTGGAAGAGGTTCCTCAGGACTGCCTGGCCCACCGCTGTGTCATCTTGCATCGATGCATCCAGGCAGTAATGCCTTGTAAACGTGTGAGTGCTGCTCCAAGTCGCAGCCCTGCAAATGTCTTTGATCCGGACCCCAGCAACAAGGGCCGCCGAAGATGCCATGGATCTTGTAGAATGTGCTCGGACTTTACCCTCCAGGGGCCTGCCCGCTGCTGTGTGACAATATTGTATGACGCTAACAACCGACCGAGCAATCCCTTGCTTGCAAAGGGGAAAGCCCTTGCGGGGAGCGCTGTATGAGACAAAAAACTGGGAAGATTTTCGGAAGCGCTTAGTACGGTCCATATAGAACTTCAAGCACCTCTGTACATCTAGAGAGCGGAGAGCCCTTTCAGCCGGTGTAGAGGGCTGAGGGAAGAAGGCCTTGAGAACCACTGGCTCGTTTAAGTGAAAGTCCGAAGGAATCTTAGGTATGAACTTCGGATTAGTCCTCATGATGACAGTATTCCTCTTGAACTGAAGGAAGGGTTCCTGAATCGACAGAGCATGCAACTCTCCCACTTTCCAGGAGAGGAATTTCAAATCTGCTCGATGAATCGGTTCGAAAGGGTGTTTCATTAGTTGGGAGAGAACCAAGTTCAAATGCCACGTAGGAGGCGGAGGCCTCACCAGCGGAAAAACCCTGAAGAGGCCTTTGAGAAATTGCTTGACAATCCTAGCTGACCAAAGAGAAGGCCCAGCAGCAGTGCGTCTATAGCGAGAGACCGCCGCCAAGTGAACCTTTATTGAAGAGTGAGCCAAGCCTGCCTTAGCCAAGGACAGGAAATATGGAAGGACTTTGTGAGGTTGCGACAAGAAAGGGTCCAAACCCTCCCGTTGACACCAGATACAGAATCGCTTCCATTTCAAGCGGTATGTCTTGTTAGTAGACGGAGCTCTAGCCTGAGAGAGAACCTCCCTAATCTCTTCCGGGAGATCTAGCCCAAGAAATTCTCGCTGCTCAGGAGCCATGCTGACAGTTGTAACGATCGAGGATCCGGGTGCCAGACCTGGCCCTGTGACATTGTGAGAAGGTCCGGGATCGGCTGCAGCGGCAGAGGACGATACAGGGAGAGAAGGTGAAGCTCCGTGAACCAGAACTGCCTCGGCAAAGCAGGAGCTACCAAGATCATCCTGCACGGTTCCGCTTTCATTTTCCTGAGTAACCTGGCAATCAGCGGAATGGGGGGAAAAGCGTATACAAATGCGCCTGACCAGGCTATCAAAAGCGCATTCCCCAGCGACCCCCGCTGGTGTAGCTTGCTGGCGTAAGACTGGCATTTCCTGTCCTCCAGAGTGGCAAACAGGTCTATTGAGGGCCTGCCCCACAGATGAAAGACCTCCTCCAGAGTAGCCTGATTCAGTTCCCACTCGTGGCTGACAGACTTCAGCCTGCTGAGCATATCCGCCTTCTCGTTGAGCACTCCGGGTAGATGTTCCGCCCTTAGTGATATTCCATGAAGGATAGCCCACTCCCAAATCACCTGGGCTTCCTGAGATAAAGGACGGGATCTGGTACCCCCTTCTTTGTTGATGTAGTGCATGGCTGTGGTGTTGTCCGTCTGGACGAGAACCGACAGACCCTGCAACTTTGGAAGAAAAGCTTGTAAAGCCAGAGGAATCGTCCTGAGTTCCAAGAGGTTGATGTGGAGAAGGCGATGCTCGGGCAACCAACGTCCGCTGACATGCAAGTCCTATAACACTGCGCCCCAACCTTCCAGTGAGGCATCCGTAGTCACCACTTGAGGCGGTGGAGTGTTTACGAAGGATAGACCTTGGGAAACATTTCTTTCCTTTGTCCACCACAGGGCAGCCTTCTTCATAGCCTGAGTGATCACCACTCCGTCGTCGAAGGATCTGCTCACCTGTCTCCATTGTAGGTCGAGCTGTTCCTGCAAGGGACGCATCCGCAACCTGCAGTGAGGTATTAAAGGAATGCAGGAGGAAATCATTCCTAGTAGGGATTTGTAACGGCGTACGGAAAGAAACTCTCTTCTTCGCAAGAGATGTGCCATGGAGATCAGACTCCTTTGTCTTTCGAGGGAAGGAGAGGCCTTGGGAAACAACCTTTAGAACGCATGCATTACATCGCATGCCATTAGATCGAGGTTTTTACAACGCAAGTCGTTACAACGACTTGCACTGGAGGGCGCTATAGGACAAGGAGTAGTTTAATTTACTATCCAACACCTTCCCTACTGTACGTAGGCTGGAGTTGGAATAGTAAATTAAACTACTCCTAAGTCCAGCGCCCTCCAACGCAAGTCGTTGTAACGACTTGCGTTGTTAAAACCGCGATCTAATGGCATGCGATGTAATGCATGCGTGATATCGTCATACATCCAGAGGCCTTGCTCAGAGATGTGTCCAGAACTGCTCCTAGGAACTGAACTTTCCTTAACGGGCAGAGAGAAGACTTGCCCTTGTTGAGGGTCAGGCCCAGATTGTTGAAGAGACGCGTGCATGTGTCGACTGTTTCTTTTGCTGCACTTCTGGTCGGAGCCTTCAGCAACCAATCGTCCAGATAAGGAAAGACTTGGAAATGCTGCTTCCTGAGGAAGGCTGCTACCGGCGCCAGCACCTTGGAGAAAACCCTCTGAGCAGAGCGAAGACCAAATGGCAACACATTGAACTGAAAATGGCTCTTGGCTACTGTAAACCGTAGAAACCTCCTGTGGGCTGGAAGGATGGGTATGTGGAAATACGCATCCTCGAGATCGAGAGTGGCCATAAAATCTCCAGGGTTGAGGAGACGTAGAAGGTCCTGGAGAGACACCATCCGAAAGGATTGTTTTATGAGATAAGTGTTCAGCTCCCTGAGGTCTAGAATGGGACGCCATTTCTCCAGCGTCTTCTTCACCAGGAAAAACCTGGAAAAGAACCCCTTCCCCCTCTGAGAGAGGGACCGGCTCTATTGCTCCCTTGATCAGCATTTGATGGACTTCCAGCCGAAGTAAACGCAGATGTTTTGCGGAGTTGACGGCAGGGGGCTTGGATGGTGGAAGATGTACAAATTCTAGCGTGTGGCCACTCTGAATGATATTGAGCACCCAACGGTCCGATGTTATCCGTTGCCAGTTGTGGAGGTATCGAGACACCCTGCCTCCCACAGATGTTCTCAAGGAGGAGGACACAGTGCGAAGAGCCAGCACGCCGCTATTGCCTCTTAGAGGCCTCTCGTCCTTGACGGTTCTGTTTTCCTCTAGCGCCAGACCTAGAGAAAGACGATGTCTGGCCTTGCTTCTGATGGTACGACGGTCGATAAGACTGGGACGTGGAACCATAAGATGTATAACGCTGCTGTTGATAAGATCCTCTGTAAGCAGGAGCACCTCTTCCTCTAGCCCCACGGAAAGGGACCTTCCGATATTGTAGTGTCCCCAAGGATCTAGCAGTCTCCGTATCTTTTTGTTGATGTCCTGGAGGGCATCATCGATGTGTTTTCCAAACAACGCCTCACCATCAAAAGGAAGGTCCAGGATCTTATTCTGGACTTCCGGACGGAACCATGTCGCCCTCAGCCAACCCTGGCGACGGAGAACTGCTGCACCAGCCAGCGAACGGAATGCCGTAGTGGCAATGTCCATCACACAGTCGATGATTTCTGCCGATGTAACTTCCCCTTCCTGCAAGATTTTTCTAGCTTCAACCTTGGACCCTTCCGGCAACTGGTCCAGGTATGGCGACAGGTCACACCACAATTGGCGATCATACCTTCCCAGTATCGCCAATGCATTCGCCGCTCTAACCAGTAAGCTCGCCATGGAGGAGAATCTCTTGCCAGCATTGTCCAGGCGTCTGCCCTCCTTGTCGGGTGGAGTAGTAAGGGGCGCCGAAGGATTCCGTGATTTCCTTTGAGCCGCCTGAGATATGACCGAATCTGGCTTCGACTGACCAGTTAAGGATGCTGGACTGTTTTCCGGGGCCTTGTATTTCTTGTCCAGGCGCGGCAAGACTGGGATCACTGTGGCTGGATTTTTCATAGCCTTAATCCCTTCCTCCCATACATGATCCACAATAGGAATGGAGCGCACCGTTTTCTTATATGGCTCCTTAAAATCATAAAGAAAGCACTCCGATTGAACCGATGGCTTGGGAAGTTCGAACCGGAGCGAGGCCCTTTCCATCAATTTATGAAAACCCCCAATGTCCGCAGGGGGGAATCAACTGGAGAAGCGGGATCAGGGATTATATAGTCATCCCATTCTTCACATTGATCAGGCTGAACAATTTCTCCTTGATCCTCATCCGAGGAATCATCTTGGGGCTCCGGAACAGTTGGAGGAATGACTGTGGTCGGCCCCTGAAATTGGGAAAACATCTGGGCTGGAGGCCGTGGCGAGGCTACAGTGGAGGCTGGAGGAGCAGGTAGAGACTGCGCCAAGAGGTGGCTGCGGAGGAGGAGGGTGAGAAGAGAATCTCCTCCTATAGTCCAACAGCATGCCTTGCAAATCAGCCAACAGAGAAGTGGGAACAGACACCATCTCCTGTCGAATGTTCTCCTGAAGCGGAAATGACTGACCACAAGAATGGCCCTGAAGATATTCTCCTTCGGAATCAGTATCCTGGCATTTGACCAGGAGTTGAGAGGGGCTACTGGCATAGCCAAAGGGACTGTCATCACCCTCAGAGTCCTCCTCTTCATTCAGTAACAGCGCAGGAGGTAGTGAAGCTACTCTCCTAGGAGACGTCATGTCCGGTGTAATCTGTGTCTTCTTAATTGAAATGGAAATTCTTCCCGTCGACGATGTCGTAGACGGTCCCGTCGACGGCGTGGAAGAAAGAGAAACCCTCGCCGATGAGAGCGTCGCCGGAACCACCGTCGGCGAGCTGATCGTCGACGAAACAACGGGCATCGTCGACACCATCGTTGATGAGATGAGCAACACTCCTGCCGTCGTAGTCACCGTCGTCGCAGTCTTAGTCGTCGATGACGACATCGTAGTCGAAGCGAGCGTCGACGACACCCTCGTCGTCACCTTCGTCGACGCAGATGAAGAAGTCTTCGTCGACGAGCCCGTCGACACCGGAAGCCCTGAAGACGCCGACGATCCGGTCGACGTCAGAGCCACTTTACCTTGTGTTTTTGGAGGTTTCGTCGACGAAAGTTTGCGCAGCGTCGACGACGATTGCTCATTCTTGTCAGAAGACACTGAAGGAGGCTTTTTGAAAGGCTTTTCAGACTTTGGCAGAGCTGCAGCAAGTGAAACCAGTCCTTCCCTCTCCTTTTCACCACGGTGAGGAGATTTGCTAGGACTTCGGCCCTCAGACTCCCGGGGGGGTCTTTTTTGAGGCCTTTGAGGGATGTTCCTTAGATAGTGAAGGGGAAGCCCTACCCCTTTTCACTGACCTCCTAGATGACGCAGCTGAAGACGATTCCTCACTATCACTTGACAGTGTCTCCTTCCTTGACTTCAGCTTTTGGAGCCAGATGAGAAGGCGACCCTCACGGTCCCGGAGAGTCTTAGATGAAATTGTGCGGCAAATCTTGCAGTCCGCAGCTTTGTGGTCAGGGTATAGGCAATAAATGCAGTCTTTATGCCTATCCTCCACGTACAGCCTCTTCTTGGCACAAGTGGCACAAGCCTTAAACAGGGCTTTTTTCTCCTTGTCAGACATATCCAGAGGAAATACCAACAAACCTGAAGAAAAAATTGAAAACTGTTGAAATCCAGAGAAAAAGAGTTGAAGTTGAGCAGAGCTCAAGGAGACTCCCTTCTGCACAACGTGCGGTAGAAAATCTGAGGGTCTGAGGTTCTTTCACCAAGGTTCTAGAGGGTGAGGCTGCTCTGATTGTTCGTTCTTTTTGGTCTCTTTTACAAAAAGAGGTGGTTTGATTACAAAATGAGATTGGGCCTAGGCCTGGTTTCTTCTTTTGTAATGATTTATTTACTACTATTTATATATACCGAGACTCCCATCTCGACGACGGGGAATGATTCAAGCATGGGAATCTATGAAAGTTCCAATACTGGAGTAACAGGGAGTGTCTGTGAGGAGGTTGGAGTATAGATTGAGTATCTACCAGAAGGAAAATGCATCTGTTCTTGGCATGTAGAGCTGTAGATTCGTATACTTGTGCATAGATCGCCATCTGGTGTTGGGCTCGGATGTTTGCACTTTGTTTTTGTCTCGGAAGAAGTCTTTGTAGTCACAAGGTAGGCGACTCCTCCTTAAAACTATAGTGCGCATGGGCATCGACTCCATCTCCAGATTGTTTTGCCATGGAGGGTTATGATGGAGTTAGTAAGAAATATAAAAGATGTCCATGTGTAATGTATCTAAGTAAGATAGTACTGGAACAGATAGAGGTATCCGGGGAGGTGGGTGGGCGTATATAAATCTACAGCTCTACATGCCAAGAACAGATGCATGCTGGTAAGTAGCATTTTCCGTTCGAGGCATACGAGCTGTAGATCGTATACTTGTGCATAGACTATACAGCAGTTACCTCCTTAGCGGTGGCTACCTGTATCTGTTGCAGTGGTTTGAAAATTATTCTTAATACAGCCTGGGCCACACTAGCTTGTTGTTTTGCTTGCACATCTATACTATAGTGTTTTGTGAAAGTGTGTGGCGTAGACCAAGTTGCTGCTTTGCAGATATCATGTAGGGGAATGTTCCCTAAGAATGCCATAGAAGCCCCTAGTTTGCGTGTGGAATGAGCTCTAGGGGGAATGGTTAGTGTGCGTTTGGCTTTAAGATAGCATATTTGGATGCATTTAACAATCCACCTTGCAATACCCGCTTTGGAAATGGGATTGCCCTTATGAGGTGGGGAGAAAGCCACAAAGAGTTGTTTAGTTTTCCTAAAGGATTTTGTCCTTTCAATGTAGTAAAGTATTGCTCTTTTAACGTCTAATGTGTGAAGAGCGCGTTCTGCCAATGAGTCTGGTTGTGGGAATAAAACTGTGTTCAACAGACTGGTTAAGATGGAAGGCAGAAACGACTTTAGGTAAACATTTTGGGTTAGGCCTAAGAACCACTTTGTTATGATGGATTTGTAAAAATGGTTCTTGTATGGTTAATGCCTGGAGTTCACCAACTCTTCTGAGAGATGTGATAGCGACTAGGAAGGCTACTTTCCAAGTGAGGTACTGTAGATCGCATTTGTGCAGAGGTTCAAAAGGGGGACCCATGAGTCTAGTAAGAACAATATTTAAATTCCATACTGGAGAGGGTGGAGCTCTAGGTGGAATTATTCTTTTAAGTCCTTCTATAAATGCTTTAATAGCGGGTACTCCAAACAAGGACAAGTGTTGTCTGTTTTAGAGATAAGCTGCTATTGCAGCAAGATGTAGTCTTATGGATGTATATGCTAGATTACATTGTTGTAGGTGTAGGAGATAGCATACGATGTTTTGAATAGAAGCATCTAAGTGGGTTGATTGTTATTTGTACAGTAAATTACAAACGGTTTCCACTTTGCTGCGTAACATGCTCTGGCGGTAGGACGTCTAGCTTCTTTTATGATGTTCATGCAGTCTGGTGGGAGATTGAGGTAACCGAACTCTAAGACTTCAGGAGCCAGATCGCAAGATTGAGTTGATTGGGATCTGGATGCCTTATTTCTCCATGGTTCTGAATGAGAAGCTTGGGTGAGAGGCGCAGTTTTTGATGAGGAACTACTGATAGTTCCAAGAGGGTTGTGAACCATGGTTGCCGAGCCCATGTTGGAGCAACCAGGATCATTGTGAGGGAATGCTGTTTGAGCTTTCGAACCACTAACGGAATTAGTGGGAGAGGCGGAAAAGCGTAAGCAAATTTGTTTGACCAGTTCATCCATAGCGCATTGGACAATGGATGTGGATACCTGGACGCGAAGCTTGGGCATTTTGTGTTTTGATGTATGGCGAACAGATCTATTTCTGACTGGCCCCACATATGAAAGAATGGAAGAAGAACTTGAGGATGAAGTTCCCATTCGTGGATCTGCTGTGTTTGACGACTGAGCAGATCTGCCATCTGATTGTGTACCCCTGGGAGGTGTTCTGCATGAAGATATTAGTTTTGCGGAATGGCCCATCTCCATATGCTTTGAGCTAGGTTTGAAAGCTGTAGAGAGTGTGTCCCGCCTTGTTTCTGTATGTAGTACATTGCTGTCATGTTGTCTGTACGGACTAGGACAGCTTTGCCTACTAGATGGAGTTGAAAGGATTTTCGTGCTAGAAAAATTGCCAGTAGTTCTAGGTAATTTATGTGGTGCTGTTTTTGTCGAGGGGTCCATATACCCTGGATGGTATGGTTGTGAAGATGAGCTCCCCAGCCGGTGAGCGATGCGTCTGCTGTTAGCACTGTCTGTGGAACTGGGTCGAGGAACGGCCGCCCTTTGGAAAGGTTGTGTGTTCCACCACTGCAGAGAGCTATGTGTGCGGCTGTCCACCAACACCAGATCTGTTAGCTGACCTAGAGCCTGGTTCCACTGGCGTGCCAAACACTCCTGTAAGGGACGATGAGAATGCAAGAGGCCATCATCCCGATCAACTGCATGAACACTCGAGCTGGTAATGAGTGTTGAGGCTGAAATGTGGATATTAGAGCTTGCATAATGCTTATCCTGGGAGGGTTGGGGTATGCTAAAGCTTTTAAAGAGTCTATTGTAGCACCTAGGTATTGTTGTGTGTTGGACGGTTGGAGGTGGGATTTGGTGTAGGTTCACCATGAATCCCAAGTCGTGAAGCAGCTGGATTGTTGTGTGTGTTGCACACAGCTGCTGTGTGACTTGGCTTTTATGAGCCAGTCGTCCAGATAAGGGAACACGTGAATGTGTTGTCTTCGTAAGTGAGCCGCCACTACTGCGAGGCACTTGGTGAAGACTCTGGGTGCTGTAGTCACCCCGAACGGAAGGCCTTTGAATTGGTAGTGTTGACCGACCACCACAAACCTGAGATATTTCCTGTGAGCGGGGTGAATGGGAATATGAAAGTAGGCATCCTTTAGATCTAGAGTGGAGAGAAAGTCGCCTTGTTGAAGCAGTGGGAGCACCTGTTGGAGAGTGACCATGTGGAAGTGGTCTTACTGAATGTAGAGGTTTAACGGTCTGAGGTCCAGAATTGGTCTGAGAGCCGTCCTTTTTTGGGATTAGAAAGTAGAGGGAGTAAACCCCTGTGCCTTGATGAGGCAAGGGGACTGGTTCTATTGCATGTTTTTTGTAAGAGAGAGAGAACCTCTTGTTTTAGAAGAGTCTGATGCTCTGAAGACATTGGACGTTGTCTGTGAGGGATATTTGGGGTTTAGAGGTGAGTTCCAGGCAATAACCATACTGGATAATTTGTCTTACCCACTTGTCTGTTGTGATAGAATTCCAGACAGGTAGGAACTGTGAGATGCGTCCCCCGACAGGAGTGGGATGATCGGGGGGGGGGGGAAGTGAAGGGAGGTCACTGCTTAGTGGTAGGGGAGGTGCGGGTATTGTTACCGCGACCTCTTCCCTTACCATTGTTGCCTCTGTACCCTCCGCGAAAGTATCCTCTGGAGGAATTGTTTTGATTGGGGCTTTTATAGGAAGAAGAGGGATGCTACGAGCCAATAGTTTTGGAGCCAGCCCTGTAAAAGGAGCGACGAAAAGAACCTCCAGGGGTTTGCAAGGCCCCCATGGCCTTGGCAGTCTCCCTATCCCTTTTTTATCTTCTCTAAAGATGCATCTACTGAGGGCCCAAAAAGATGCTCTTGGTCAAAGGGCTGATTAAGAATAGCGGACTGCACTTCCTGTTTGAATCCGGAGATTCGGAGCCAAGCGTGCCTGCGTAACAAAACGCTGGTATTAATAGCACGAGAGACCGTGTCTGCTGCATCAAGCACACATTTGATGGACGTATTTGTTATTAATTTTCCCTCCTGTATAAGGTCATTAGCTTTGTCTTTAAATTGGTCAGGAAGATGTTGCATTAGCTTTTCAAGATCATAGTAAGCTCTGTCATATCCGGCCAACAAAGCTTGGGTATTGGCAATCCGCCAATGATTTGCAGCTTGTGATGCGATGCGTTTTCCAGATGCGTCTATAAGTTTGGATTCCTTATCAGGAGGAGGGGTGTCGCCTGTGCTCTGTGAATTTGCTCTCTTGCGTGCATTAGACACTACAAGAGAATCTAGAGGGACCTCACCCTTAAAGTATACTGGGTCATTGGGAGCTGCCTTGTATTTTTTGTCTATTCTGTTAAGAATCCTGGCTCTGACGGGGTCCTTAAAAACTTCTGGTGCATGTTTCAACATGCCTTTTAATATTGGCAGGGTGTGTGTGGACTTTTGTGTGGGTGTAAATGTTTCCAGTAAAAAGTCTTCCTCTAAAGGGTCAGAGTGTAACTGTACCCCTTGGTACTGAGCAGCTCTATTAATGAGTTGCGCAAACCCAATATTGTCATCTGGTGGTGATGGCCTAGAGGGATACAGGTCCGGGTCATTGTGTGGGTCGGGATCTGTGTTGTAATCATCCCAAGGATCTGGATTGTGTGGAATGGTATCTGCGTCATCATTATCTGGGTCTCCATTCCCACCCTGATCACTATAGTCATCATCATCCTGTGGTACGATGGCGAGGGCCGACGAAGAAGGGCGTGGCACCTCCTTGGTTTTGGACTTCGGTGCAGAAGGTGGTTTTTCGGCACCGGAATGGGGTTGGATCGATCCCGAGCCGGAAGGCTGTTCTCTTTGTTTCATCGACCGGGCCCGAGGGCGGGGCGTCTGAAGTGTGTTGTCGGTGTCGACCTGAGCCCGAGGGCGAAGGTGTTACCGGAGCCTTAGGTTTGGTTTGGAGAGGGGTTTCGGTACTGACAGACCAATGAGCCGGGGTGACTGCCTGGTCTTCGACGTCGGAGTCGTCGGCTTCGGAGACGGAGATCTCTCCTTCATCCGCTTGTTGTTCCGGCTGGAGATTGGGATCTGCTCCGAAGATGTCCGGAATCTAGCTGCTTCCGAGAGACATTTCGTGACGTCGAGCCCGAAGGTCACGGATGGTTTTCTTCGACCTGAAAGATGAACAGGCCTCGCAGTTCTTATCTTCGTGCTCCGGGGAGAGGCAGAGGTTACAAACCTCGTGTAAGTCCGTGTGTGGGAATTTAGCATCACACCCGGGGCATTTTTTGAAAGGAGTCCTTTCCATTGACTGCTGGCGTGGTCGGAGCGGATAGGCCCAATGGCCCGCGTCGAAGATCGAGGATTTTATATATTTTGAAGATACGCGTCGAAAAGGAAACGCGATCGAGACAATACCGTCGAGTGGAGAGGGATTGCGCGTCGAAAGGGGTTTGAAAACGACACCGATCCGGAGCGCAGCGCAGCGAATCACATCCAAACCCGATAGCCGAAAAAAACAATCTGGAGATGGAGTCGATGCCAATGCGCACTATCGTCCGAAGGAGGAGTCACCTACCTCGTGACTACAAAGACTTCTTCCACGACAAAAACAAAGTGCAAACATCCAAGCCCAACACCAGATGGCGATCTATGCACAAGTATACGATCTACAGCTCATATGCCTCGAACAGAGGCACAAGTTACTACTTGTGTAACGATATATCTGTAAGAGACATTAGTTAGTGATATATTCCTTACCTTAGAATATCCCCAGGCGTCAGACTGGATCCGGAAAGTTTTTCGCTAGCAGTACCCTTGCGCGTCAGTAGGTGGCGTCGTGCGGTTCCGCGTACATCGCCGTAAGCGCCGAGATGACGTCACAGAGACTACTTAGGCGCCACCCATGCGCGCTGACGTCAGTTCTGTACACGACTTTCCGCGCCAGGAACGCAGCGCCATGCAAGAAACTGACCATTGGTGCCATGAAACTAGGGCCCTGAAAGGGATGTCCTTAACCCTAGAAATCAGTTCGCAGAACGGGGAGGATGGGTGGGGCGGTAAGGAATCTGTCACTAACTACTGTCTCTTACAGATATATCGTTACACAAGTAGTAACTTGTGCATCTGAAAGACACGTTCGTGATAGATTCCTTACCTTAGAATAGATACCCCAGCAATACCAACCCTGGTGGTGGGTCTGCGAATAGATTACACCAGAAAGTCACGGAGAACAGAACGGCCAAAGAAGCCATCTCTCCGGACTTGACTGTCAAGGCAGTAATGCTTGGTAAATGTGTGCAGCGAGGCCCACGTGGCTGCCTGACAAATATCCTGCAAGGGAACGCCGCGTCCCAAGGCAGTAGTGGCAGCTGTCGCCCTGGTAGAATGGCCACGCAGCCCCACAGGAAGCTCCTTCTTAGCCAACGAGTAACATGCTTTGATGCACAAAACGACCCACCGAGAGATGGTTCGTTTGTGCACGTCCCGACCTTTTTTGGCACCCACGTAGCCAACAAAGAGCTGGTCATCCACCCGGAACTGGTGTGTGCGCTTCAGATAGAACGAGAGCGCACGTTTTGGGTCCAGACGATGGAGCCTCTCTTCCTCTTTTGAAGGATGCGGAGGCGGAAAGAAGGTGGGCAAAGTGATGGTCTGCCCGATGTGGAAGTGCGTGACAACCTTTGGCAAGAAAGAAGGACGGGTCCTTAAAACCACCTTGTCCGGATGAACAGAAAGGAAAGGAGGTTTAGAAGAAAGAGCCTGGAGCTCACTTACTCTTCTGGCAGAGGTGATAGCTACCAGGAAAGCCGTGTTGAGAGTAAGAAGGCGTAAAGGACAGTTATGAAGGGGCTCAAAAGGAGAGCACATCAGATAGGTCAAGACAAGATTTAAGTCCCATTGAGGCATTATGAAAGGCACGGGAGGAAACGTGTGTGTAATGCCTTTGAGGAAACGGTTAACAACCGGGGACTTAAAGAGAGAAGGCTGATCTGGAAGCCGAAGAAAGGCGGAGATGGCCGAAAGATAACCTTTGACAGTGCCCAGAGCAGAGCCCTGCTGGGCCAAGGAGAGTAGGAACAGAAGGACCTCAGAAAGAGGGGCAGAAAGGGGATCCACAGACTTAGCTGTGCACCATGCCACAAATCTGTTCCACCTGCAGGCGTATACCGATTTAGTGGAGGGACGCCTGGCTGCCAGAATGACATCACAGACTTCAGGAGGCAAGTCAAATGGAATCAGCTGTCGCCGCTCAATCTCCACGCATGGAGGTGGAGGCTGGACAGGTTCGGGTGGAGGACCGTCCCCTGTTGCTGCGACAGAAGATCCTCCCGAAGAGGCAGGCGGATCGGGGGATCGATCGCCATGTTCAGTAGCTCGGGATGACTTGGGCCCAGGTCGCGCCGAATCTTCTTCAGCACTCTGGGCAGAAGTGGTATAGGCGGAAAGGCGTACAACAGACCGCAGCTCCACTCGCAACGAAAAGCGTCGGCGAGCGCCGCCTTGGAAATTCCAACGCGCAGAACTGATGACACTGCGCGTTCTCTTCGGTGGCGAATAGATCTAACCAAGGCTCTCCCCACTGCAGAAAGAGACCTTGCGCCACGTCAGAGTTCAGACGCCATTCGTGATCCATCAAGCACCGGCGGCTGAGTTCGTCCGCCCTGGCGTTGAGAGAACCTGCCAGGTGTTGAACCACCAAGGTAATGCCTTGATGTTCCAGCCATTTCCAGAGGCGCAGAGCCTCCTGACATAGGGTCCAGGACCCCACCCCGCCCCGTTTGTTGCAATACCACATGGCGGTGGTGTTGTCCGTGAACACCTGCACCACACTTCCCCGGACAGAGGGAAGGAATGCCTAGAGGGAAGGAATGCCTTCAGTGCAAGCCGGATCGCCCGATGCTCCAAAAGATTGATATGCAGCCGGGACTCCGCCGGAGACCAGAGGCCTCTGATCTCCGCCTCTCCCAAGTGGCCACCCCATCCCAGGAGGGACGCATCCGTCACCACTGTGTGCTCCGGTTGGGGAAGAGAGAGGGATCTGCCATAGACCCAATCGCGATTCGTGAACCACCACTGCAAATGTCGTGCAGTGCCCTCCGAGATCTGGACATGATCGGACAGGTTGCCCTGATGCTGGGCCCACTGCAACTTCAGGTCCCACTGCAGAGCCCGCATATGCCATCTGGCATGTTGCACCAGCAGGATTCAGGAGGCCATCAGGCCCAGGAGCCGGAGGGTCATCCTGACTGAAACCCAGGATAGAGGCTGAAAGATCGGAATCATAGCCTGAATATCCCGGACCCGCTGCTCGGGAGGATAAACCCGAAACAGCATCGAATCCAGAACCGCTCCGATGAAGGGGAGCTTCCGAGAGGGACTCGGGTGCGACTTCGGCACATTGATGGAGAACCCCAGCAAATGCAGGAGGTCGGCCGTAGTCTGAAGGTGAGTGACAACTGCCTGGGGCGAGCCCGCCTTCAACAACCAGTCGTCGAGGTAGGGGAAGACTGACACCCCTGACCTGCGCAGATGAGCTGCGACCACCGTCATCACCTTCGTGAACACCCGAGGGGCGCTGGTAAGGCCGAAGGGGAGCACGGCAAACTGAAAATGCTCCGGGCCTACCGTGAACTGCAGGTAACGCCGGTGGGCCGGCAGGACGGGGATGTGAAAATAGGCGTCCTGCAAGTCCAACTCTACCATCCAGTCTCCAGGGTCGAGGGCAGCCAAGACCTGAGCCAGAGTCAACATCTTGAACTTCTCTGTCCGGAGGAAGCGATTGACGTTCCTGAGGTCCAAGATGGGGAGAAAGCCCCCCTTGTCCTTCTTGGGGACCAGAAAGGAGTGGGAATAACAACCACTCCCTACTTCTGGCCCAGGAACACACTCGATGGCCCGCTGAGGCTGGTTCTGCACAGGCTTGCTGAAGGAACGTGCCTGGGCGCCCCTTCCGTGGCCACGAAAGGAGCGAAAACCAGGAGTGGCTGGGCTCCTCGTGGAAAGACCCAAGGACTTGCCCATGGCCCGCGAGTCCTTAAAACGCTCCAGCGCACTATCGGCTTTATCGCCAAACAGGCGAGTGCCATCAAAGGGCATGTCCATGAGTGAGCTTTGGACATCTGGCGAGAACCCAGTAGACCTCAACCAGGCGTGGCGACGAAGCGCCACAGTCATAGAAATTGCTCTACCTAGTGAGTCCGCGGTGTCCAAACCACACCGGATGGCGAACTTAGCCGCATCTTTACCCTCGGCAACAGCTTGGGACAGCACAGCTTGGGTCTCCTCAGGACACTGAGGCAACACCTGTTCAACTGTATCCCACACCGCGTGGGAATAGCGGCCCAATAGGCATGCGGTGTTCACCGACCGCAGCCCCAAGCTGGCCGAAGAGAACAACCGCTTGCCGAACTGCTCCAGCTTCTTAGAGTCCTTATCCGGCGGAGCCGTGGGAAAGGCACTCTGGGACGTCGAAGCCTGGATGACCAGACTCTCGGGCGTAGGATGAGTGGTCAGAAAGGTAGGGTCACCGGGCGCCGGGCGATGACGCCGGGCGACGTTCTGACCAAGTGCCCAGCAAGACGTCAGTGAGGGCGTCATTAAATGGTAGCAGGGGCTCCGATGAAGTGGACGCCATCTGGAGCACCTCAGTGAGGAGGTTAGTTTTGAGGGCCACCGTAGGGAGGTCAAGGTGGAGAACCTCAGCTGCCCGACGGAGCACCATCGTGTAGGAGGCGTCCTCCTCCATGGTAGGCGGGGGAGAGGCAAACCCCGGGTCAGAAGAGACGTCTAGGTCGCCGGCGTCCCCCAAATCGTCCGCCCAGTCCTGCTCAGAGTCACACTGACGAGCAAGAGGGTCCTCGGACCCCTCCCAGTCGTCCTCCACCTCCGCCGCCTGTGGCACCGACTGTGGCGGCAGGGCAGGAGCCGGAGAAGGGACAAACGGCGTCGGGAACGGCGCCAGCCAGGGCCGGAACGGCGCCGTGTCCCAATGCGGATCCCAGGTAGGAGCAAAATGGTCCTGGAACCTGGGCAAGGGCGGGACAAATGGCACCCACTGCGGCGCCGGAGCCGAGGGTGGCGCTGGGGCTGGAGCCGGCAGCGATCCAACAGGATCCTGACACGGGACCGCGGGGCCCGAGGGCGCGCCGGCGGGAGCCCGAGGCCTACAAAGGCGGTCCATGGTAGCAAGAAACTCTTGCACCTGTGCGGGAGTCGCCGACGGACCCGGATAAGGTGGGTACGCCACGGGACTCTCGAGCTCCGAAGGAGCCGCAGGGGCAAAGCCCCTGTCCCCCTCGTCCGCATCCGGGGACCGACGGGGGGACATCGGAGAGCGAACACGCGTCTTCGACTTCTTTTTGTGTCGTCTCTTACCCGAATCCGAGGGTGAAGACTTGGATCCCGAGGAGCGAGGACTGTGGCCCCTGGAACGGCCCCTGGACCGGGAACAGCGTTGGGACGAGTGCTGGACCTCCAGCAGCTTCCGGTGCCGCTCCATCAAGGCCTTCGGGGCCATGGCCCTCCAGGACCGGGAGTCGTGGTCGGTCTCCAGGCAGTAGAGGCAGACATCGTGGGGGTCCGCCACCGACATATTGCGACGGCAGGCCCCACAAGACTTAAATCCAGGCATCCCTACGTGCACCAAGGAAACCAACAGGAGACAAAAGTCTCAAAAAAGGTAGTCAAAAAGTGACTAAGGTACGTGCTCTAACCGGATCTGCGCTTACTGGCGCGGAAAAAGAAAGACCTGACGTCAGCGCGCATGGGTGGCGCCTAAGTAGTCTCCGTGACGTCATCTTGGCGCTTACGACGCCAGCGACGGACGCGGAACCGCACGACGCCACCTGACGCGCAGGGGTACTGCTAGCGAAAAACTTTCCGGATCCAGTCTGACGCCTGGGGATATTCTAAGGTAAGGAATCTATCACTAACGTGCCTCTTTCAGATTATTACTGAAGGTAAGCAGCTTGTTCTTATGATGGATTCTTCTCATCGCACATTCCTCACCTTTTCGAATAGATGCCAAAGCAGTACCCTTCCAGCAGGGGGTCTAAACTAGCTCAGACCAAACAATCCTGCTAGACAGCTGGCAAAGTGCCCCTCTCGACCTGGCTGTTCAGACAGCAATGATCAGTAAACCTATGATGGGATGTCTCACATAGCAGCCCGGCAAATATTCATAACAGGTACTCCATGAGCCAACATAGTGGTAGCAGCCTTGGTGGAATGAGCCTCTAAGCCTTCTGGAGGCTGTTTCTTGGCCAATGTATAGCAGATTTTGATACAGAGCACAATTTAAGAGATGGTTCTTTTCTGCGCTGCCTTTTTTTTGCTCTAGTGTTCCAACAAAGAGCTGACCGTCCTCCAATGGGGTTTGGTACAATTGATGTAAAAACGCGGAGTTTTTCCAGGGTCTAACCGATGGAGCCTTTCCTTCTCCTTAGAGGGATGAGGTGGAGCGAAGAACTCAAGAATGATGATGCTTTGCCAGACATGAAAGAGTCCATTTCCTGGAGAAAGGAGGCTTGGATCCTTAAGACCAACTTGTCTGTAAAGACGGCGGATTGACAAAAAAGTCTTGGAGCTCCCTCACCCCTCCCGCTGATGTTATGGCAATGAAGAAAACAGTTGAGCATGAGCAGCAGCAATGGACAGTTGTGTAAACGTTCAAAGGACTTGCACATGAGCAATGCGGGCACCAAATTCAGGTTCTACACTGAGGCATAATGAAGAGGGTAGGCAGAAAGGATTATGTTACTTACCCAGTAAGCATCTGTTCTTGGCATTTAGAGCTGTAGATTCACATGCTTTGCATACTGCTGCCATCTAGTGTTGGGTCTGGATGTTTGCAGGTTGATTTTCTTCGAAGAAGTCTTTCCAGTCACGAGGTAAGGTGACTCTTCCTTTCGGTGAGTGTGCATGGGCTTCGACTCCATTGTTAAGATTGTTTTCCCGCAAGAGTGGGAGAATGGAGTAAGTGAGTGTAGTAAAGAGATGTCCATGCGTAATAATGTAAATGAGAACAGCAACAACTACAGGTGCCCAGGAAGGTGGGAGAGCGCATGTGAATCTACAGATCTACATGCCAAGAACAGATGCTTACTGGGTAAGTAACAATCCGTTTGAGGCATGTGTGCTGTAGATACACATGCTTTGCATAGACTATATAGCAGTATTCTCCCAAACCGGTGGCTAACCAGTAGATGTTGCTGTTGTCTGAAAAAGTGTCTTTAGCGCTGCTTGCCCTACATTGGCTTGTTGTTGTGCTAATACATCCACACAATTGTGTTTGGTGAATGTGTGTGGTGTAGACCATGTTGCTGCTTTACAAATGTCGGCTATAAGGATGTTACCTAAAAAGGCCATAGATGCACATATTTTGCTAATGGAATGTGCTCTAGGGGGTATAGATAAAGTTCTTTTAGCTTTTGCGTAGCAAGTTTGAATGCACTTAACAATCCATCTTGAAATGCCAGATTTATAAATAGGATTGCCTTTGAGAGGTGGTTTAAAAGAAACAAACAGTTGCTTTGTTTTATGAAAATCTTTTGTTCTTTCGATATAATACAATAAAGCTCTTCTGACAAGTGTGTGAAAAGCCCGTTCTGCTACTGAATCAGGTTGAGGAAAGAACATGGGTAACTCAACTGATTGGTTAATATGGAAAGCAGAAACCACTTTGGGAAGGAATCTGGGATTGGTGCGAAGATTTAGCCTATCTTTATGGAGTTGAAAGAAGGGTTCTTATAAGGTGAATGCCTGTAGCTCACCCACTCTCCTTAAAGAAGAGATTGCAATGAGGAATGCAACCTTCCATGGGAGAAACTGTAAAGGACACTTGTTTAGTGGTTCAAAGGGTGGACCCATAAGTCTTGTAAGTACAATGTTAAGATTCCACACCGGTGCCGGGGGAATTCTTGGTGGTATAACTCTCTTTAAGCCCTCCATAAAGGCTTTAATGATCGGGACTTTGAACAAAGACAAATGCTGTCTGTTTAGCAAATACGCAGCTACTGCTGCAAGGTGCAACCGAATAGATGTGTAAGCTAGCCCACATTGCTGTAGGTGCAGAAGATAAACAATGTTCTGAACAGAAGCATCTAGAGGTAGACTGTTATTATAGTAGACAATAAATCGTTTCCATCTTGCTGCATAGCAAGCTGTGGTAGTAGGTTTTCTCGCTTCCTTGAGAATATTCATACAGTCTGGTGGCAAATTTAAATATCCAAACTCTGACTTCAGGAGCCAAATCGCTAAATTGAGCTCCTTGGGACCTGGATGCTTGATTTCTGCATGGTTCTGTGTGAGGAGACTGGAGGTGAGATATAGCTTTTGATGCCGAACTACCGAGAGCTCTAACAGATGTGGAACACGGTTAAAGGGCCCATGTGGGAGTTACTAAAATCAGTGTGAGTGACGTTTGCCTGAGTTTCCGAACCACAGACGGAAGGAGTGGGAAAGGTGGAAAAGCGTAGGAAAATATTCCGGACCAATTCATCCATAGGGCATTGCTTTTGGATAGAGGGTGTGGGAACCTGGAGGCGAAGTCTGGGCATTGTGCGTTGTCTGCTGTGGCAAACAGATCTATTTGCGGGTATCCCCATTGCTGAAAGTATAGTAAGAGAACTTGGGGATGAAGTTCCCAGTCGTGTATTTTGCTGAGGAGGTCGGCAATTTGATTATTCACTCCTGGGAGGTGTTCTGCCAGAAGGTGAATCTTGTGATGGATTGCCCACTTCCAAATTGTCTGAGACAGTCGTGACAGCTGGAGAGTGTGTTCCCCCTCCTGTTTTTGTACATAGTACATCGCTGTCCTGTTGTCCGTGCAGACTAGGACAACTTTGCCTGTGAGATGACTGAAAAGTTTTCAGTGCTAGAAATACTGCTAGAAGTTCTAGATAGTTGATGTGGATACGTTTGAGTTTGTTGCTCCAGAGACCCTGAATGGTGTAATGATGAATATGTGCACACGACCGACGCCACCTTCCGACGCGCAGAGGTACTGCTGATGAAAAAACTTTCCAGATCCAGTCTGACGCCTGGGGGAAATTCTAAGGTAAGGAATCTATAACTAACGTGTTTCTTTCAGATACCTGGATACTGCACTGGGACATTTCCTGTTAACAGGCGAGTAAAAGCGTTTTTGTTATTTAGTACAATTTTAAAAGGATTTCTTAGATTTTCCAACTCCACACTTGAAAACTTTTCACAGAAAAACAGTCAATGTTATCCTATGGAGGAAAATAGTGTTATCGGTTAACAGGTAAGTACTTTGTTGTGGGAGTTGGTATTCTGGGGGTAGACTCAGGGGTCCCCAGGGTCAAGGATGCACTCTTGTTACACCCTCAGCGGCACTAGGGCGGCCGTGTGCAGAGTGCTGAGGCACAATACTATCAAAAGGGGGATAGGGGGCCTCCGGTTAGTGGCTGCTGACGAGCAGGCCACTAGGTTGTGGGAGCAAAGCTCCTGGACTTAAGCTTAGGGCAAATGGGGGTTCAAGCCAGCACAAAAGGTGCATACTCAGAGGCACTGGGGCAGCCGGGTGCTAAGTGCTGTTTTGGCGTCAGGCGCCCTGCAGCTTTCAATAGGGTTTCTCCGGGTTGCAAAAGCACTGCAGGCTCGGGGACAAAGGTCTTCTGGGTGCGACCACCACTCGGAGAGGTAAGTTGGGATGCTGGGGGTTGGCCCAAGGCCGTGGGGCTTCGGGTGCAGGGTTGCCTTTTAGGGTCGGATCTTCTTACCAGCTCCTGGTTGCGGTTGGGGGGGACCTTCCATATTTAGGCTGCAGGCGTCGGCTGGAGACTTGAGGCAGGTCAGGGATCACCGGATGTCGGGTCAGGATCTCCGGGGAAACCTCCTCTTGGTGTTGGGCCACTCGAACTTAGGCCGTGGGGTGCAGAGTGGTGCAGACTCAAGGATCCTTGCGGAACTGGAGTCTGTTGGTGAACAAATCCGGTGTTCATGGGCGACAAAGTCTTTTGGATTGAAGGCAGGCAGGTCCTCCGGGTTTCTCGAGGATGCTGACTGCAGGACACACCGGGATTTTGCTGGAGCAGGTTTGAAGTGGGGACAGGCCGGTAGGGCTGGGGCCAAGTCATTGGGCGTCCTCTTCGTTAGCTTTGGCACGGCTGTTCGGTCCTTCTTTTCTTCTTCTGGTTTCTTGTCTGAGGAAGCAAGGTTCAGGGGTGCCCCTAAATACTAGATTTAGGGCGTTACAGGTTGGTAAAAGGTTGGGACCAATGGGTCCCTTCCCTGGGGTGGGTACACCCCCTATTATGCCACCCTCCAGTGGGAGAGGGGCATATGCCTCTCCCTGGTTGGCTGGGTCCCCCCATCTGCAAGATGGTGGGGACTGGGAGTTGTGCTTTACCTCGCCTCCCCCGCCTGAAGGGTGGAGTTGGCAGAGGTGGGCACACCTCTTTCCTCACTTGTTTTTCCCCCCGGTTCTCCCGCCCAAAGTGGGGGTCAGAACCAGTGGGGACCAGTTGCTGAAAGCAGCAAGAGGCCTGGGGAAGCTTACAAAGGCGGCAAGCCGTTGAAGCTTCCCCTTCGTGGGCCCTGCCCATCCTGGGGGAGGAGGCTTAGCACCTTGTCCCAGGATGTGCATTGTTTAAGGCCCCCGAGAGCAGCAGGCTCTCGACCCAGGGGTCCAGAAACATGTCTGGTGGTGGCAGCTGAAGGCAGCCACTCAGCCTGGATACTAGTGGTAGGTCGTTTTTCAGGGGGCATCTCTAAGATGCCCTCTGTGTGCATTTTTCATTAAATCCCACACTGGCATCAGTGTGGGTTTAATGTGCTGAGAAGTTTGATATCAAACTTCTCAGTTTTCAGTGTAGCCATTATGGTGCTGGGGAGTTCGTAATGACAAACTCCCAACACCATATACTCTTAATAGAAGCACTGCACTTACAATGTCTAAGAATTGGCTTAGACACTGTAGGGGTACAGGGCTCATGCACCTGCACCCTCACCACTGGTATAGAGCACCCAGCTAGAGGGGTGGCTGGCCTATGCCAGGGCAGTGGGTTGTAGGCATAACAAACAGGGATGTGTGCCATGTCGACTCTTCACTTTGTTCTGCAACAAAACACGCAGTCTGCAATGGCAGTGTGTGTGTGTAAAGGTACAGGGCCTCTAAGGGTGGCACAAAAAGTGCTGCAGCCCTTAGAGGCCTTCCCTAGCCACAGTGCCCTTGGTACCTGTGGTACCATTTACAAGGGACTGACCTGTGGCCAAAGAGTGCCAATTGGGTTTTGGTTTTGCTGCAGTTTAGGGAAAGAACATAGGCCCGAGTACCTGTTTGGCAGGCACACAGGGTACACTCAGTCAAACTACATCAGCAGTTTGGGAAAAAGTGGGGGCAACCAAGCAAAAAAGGGAGCACTTTCTTACAGAGGCACTTCAGCTGACACAGAGGATCCCTGGACTTGGATACTGTAGGGGTACAGGGCTCATGCACCTGTACTCTCACCACTGGTATAGTGCACCCAGCTAGTGGGTGACTGACCTATGCCAGGACAGTGGGTTGCAGGCATGGCACACAGAGATGTGTGCCATGTCGACTCTTCACTTTGTTCTGCACCAAGACACACAGCCTGCAAAGGCAGTGTGCGAGTGTAAAGCCCTCAGAGGCCCTCCCTGGTCACAGTGCGCTGGGTACCTGTGGTACCATTTACCAGGGGCTGACCTGTGGCCAGGGATGCCAATTGGGTTTTGGTTTCCATGCAGTTTTAGGGAAAGAACATAGGCCCTGGGTACCGGATTAGCAGGAGCCCAGGGCACACTCAGTCAAAGCACATCAGCAGTTCAGCAAAAAGTGGGGAGGGGGGGGGGCAACCATGCAGAAAGAGGGCATTTTCTCACAGCTGCCACTACTGCTAGACATTTCGTAAATACTCTGGGAGCAGTAGTCACTCCGAATGAAAGTACTTTGAACTGATAGTGTTTGCCTGCTATCAAAATTTGAGGTATTTGCGATGAGCTGGATGAATGGGAATGTGAAAATATGCGTCTTAAGTCGAGTGTGGACATAAAATCGCCTTGCCGTAGAAGTGGAAGAACTTGTTGAATCGTTACCATGTGGAAATGTTCTGACAGTATGTACTGGTTTAACTCTCAGATCCAAAATTGGTCTTTTAGAGCCGTCCTTTTTGGGGATTAGAAAATAAGAGAGTAAACCCCTGAACTTTGGCAGTGTAATGGAACTGGTTCTATGGCTCCCTTTTCTCTAAGAGATTGCACCTCTTGTTTGAGTAACTGTAAGTGGTCTGACGACAGTTTGTGAACACGAGGTGGAATGTTTGGTGGACTGGTGGTGAGCTCCAGGCAATAACCATGTTGAATAAGGTCGTGCACCCATTTGTCGGTTGTTATAGATTGCCAAATGGGGAGAAACTGTTGAAGTCTTCCCACAACAGGTGTTAAGTGATCGGGGGGGGAGGGAGGAGGAGAGTGTGGGCAAGTCACGGTTTGTTAGAGGAAGGGGTGTTACGTGGTGTGGTGCCTTTACCCCTACCTTTGGAATGGTTTCCTCTATATCCTCCCCTATAGAAACCTCTAGAGGGAAAGGATTGATTGTTGCCTTTATAAGAAGAAGCATTTGGGTCTGAAGATGCTGTTTTGGACCCTGCTCTGTAAAATGAGTGGCGAAAGGAGCCCCTATTGGATGGGGACTGAAGAGCTCCCATGGACTTTGCCACTTCAGTGTCCTTTTTCATCTTTTCTAAGGATTGGTCAACTACAGGATTAAACAGGTGTTCTTTGTCAAAGGGGGTGTTCAAAATGGACTGTTGAACTTCAGGCTTAAACCCAGAGATCCTAAGCCATGCATGCCTTCTGAGGAGAATGCTGGTATTGATCTCCCTAGCTGCGGTGTTGGCTGCATCTAAAGCACATCTGATTGAGGAGTTGGAGAGGAGTTTTCCCTCTTCAACTAACTGCTGTGCCTTAGCTTTGTGTTCGTCTGGGAGGTATCTGAGTTGCTTCAACTCATCCCAGTATCTAGCTAGTAGGCCCTGAATGTTTGCGATGCACCAGTGGTTAGCAGCTTGAACAGCCACTCGTTTTGCTGGGGCATCTATAAGTTTTGACTTTGTCTGGGGGAGGTGCATCCCCAGAGGTTTGCGAGTTAGCTCTTTTGCGAGCATTTGACACTACTAGGGAGTCAAGAGGTAATTGTCCTTTTATAAACACAGGATCTGATGGTGAGGGTTTATATTTTTTGTCTACTCTTGGAGTTAGAATACGTGCCCAGACAGGGTCTTTAAAGATATCAACTGCATGCCTCATGCTGCCTTTAAGCATAGGGAGCATTTGACTTGACCTATGTGTGGACTCAAGTGTTTCAAATATAAAGTCCTGTTCTAATGTCTCTTTATGTAAGGCCATGCCATGATACTCTGCTGTTCTAGCAATGAGCTGTTGATAAGCCATATTATCGTCTGGTGGTGATGGCTTTGCAGGGTAAAGGTCTGGGTCATTATCTACTGGAGGGTCAATGGTGTAATCATTCCAGGGGTCTACTGGTAAATGATCATCATCATCACCATGATCCCCATCTGGATCTGTATGTGGAGATCCCTGACGTGTTATGTGTAAGGGATCTTCTATTAACTGTGGAGAAGATAGTGGAGGTAGAGAGGATTGTGGGGCAGGATAAACAGGGCTGGTAGCCATGTCCTTCTTCTTTAGAGGAATCTTATTGGCAGTGTCCTCTGAAGGAAGTTTGTGTCTTGCTGGTGTTTTAGCAGAAATATGCCCAGTATCAGGATTAATATAAAGCCTTTTCTGTTTAGGATCCAATTTGGCCTTTAGAACTTCTAAAATTGGTTCTGGAGGCTCGGAGACACGGTCTTTAGATTTCGGCATCGAAATGGACTGGTCTTTGGTAGTAGAAGGTTTCGGCTCCGAACCGTGTTTTTGTTTCGAAGCATAGGAGTTCATCTCCAAAGCATGCTTTTGTTTCTTAGTGGAGGATTTCGGCTCTGAACTAGATTTGTCCTTTGAGCCGGATGGTTTCGGTTCCGAAGGTAATTTCGGTCAACTTAGTCTGGAGCCGGAAGGCTTGACGGTTTGTTTCGGTGCCGAGCCGAGGGGGTGCGTCGGAAACATTGTCTCGGTGCCGACCTTGGCCAGAAGGCAGAGGTGGTGCCGTAGACTTATGTGTTTTGGAAGAGGATTTAGGGGGCAAGGGGTCTTTGGTACTCACGGCACCTTGTCACGGAGGCACGTCTTCAGGTTCCAGATCGATCTTGAGCTCGGAATCGGACTCTGGAACGGAGAAGGCCTCTTTTTTTGCGGCAGATGCTTCGATCTCCTTTTGCTCAGATTCTTCCCCGAAGATATCCGGAGTGCGTTAGATGCTTTGATGTTGCATCTCTCGTCGTGGAGCCCGACGACTGCGTATAGTCTTCTTGGACCTAAACACTTTACACATGTTACAGTCTTCCTCCTTGCGCTCCGGGTAGAGGCACTAGTTACAAACTTGATGTAGGTCTGTGCGAGGGTACTTGGTGTGGAACCCAGGACAGAATTGGAATGGAGTCCTTTCCATTGGCAGAAGGCTGGACCGACACGGCTAGGCCAGACGGCTGCCGACGAGGTTTTTGATCGGAAATTGAGAATTTGTTGAGCGATTCGATAGTTGGAGAACAGGGAAACACATACGGAAACAAAACCATTGAGGGTAGAGTGGATTGCGCACAGAGGGGAACCCGAAGAACGGTTTTGAACCGGAGCGCAGTAATATAAGTCTGAACCCGATGGCAGAAAAAAAACAATCTAACAATGAAGTCGATGCCCATGCGCACTATCACCGAAAGGAGGAGTCACCTTACCTCGTGACTGGAAAGACTTCTTCGAAGAAAAACAACTTACAAACATCCGGACCCAACACTAGATGGCAGGAGTATGCAAAGCATGTGCATCTACAGCACACATGCCTCAAACTGTATATTGCAAACCTTTCAAAAACCACACCAAAATAAGCAATTTAAACCAAGAAGTCTTATCGGGCAACCGCAGAAAAGCTAAAAGAACTGATAAATCACCTTTCACTGTGCTAGGGACAGCACAAAAAGCAACTCTTCAGAAAGTTTAGCATGAAGTGGGCTGATCTGCAGAGTACTGAACCAAGCCAAAAATGTGTCCCAACCACAAGCATATACTAATTTAGTAGAGGGACACCTGTCTACCAAGATGACATCCATGACCTTAAGAAGGAGGTCAAATGTAGTCAATTGTCGCCAGTCAATCTCCAAGCATGGAGGTGAAGACTGTGCAGGTCTGGGTGCAAGTCTCTGCCCTGGGCAGCAACATAAGATCCTTCTCATGCCCAGGAGTTCCGGAAAGCACAATCTTGTGGCCCAATCAGGTGTTGCTAGGATGACATGGGCCTAGTGGATCCTGGTCTTCAGAATAAGGGCAGGAGAGGTAGCGCCGGAAAGGCGCACAGGTGTTCCGAGCTTCACGCTAGGTGGTAACCGTTTCAGAGAAAGAGCCGTCAGGGGAACGCCAAAGACACACAAATGATGGACGGAAAACAGAGCAAATCAAACATTCACCCCCAGTCAACAGATCTGGGTTAAATCCATTGTTCTTTTGCTCACCATGCCACCCCAGTTTAGACCCAGCCATATGCAAATCAGTCTTGACCCTGTTCCTCATGGCGTGGGTCCAGTGCTCTTCATGCCACTGGAGCCAAGCTAGCCTTGCTGATGAGGGGTTAAACCCCGAAACCGATCCCAGAATGCTTGTTTCCGGTTCAGGGAGGACCTGGCCTGGCATTTTGGCCTGGACTGTTCCCATAGGGAGCAGGGTTAAGACTGTTTTGCATATGGCTGGGTTTAAACTGGAATGGCATGTGGAGCAAAAAACAATGGATTTAGGGCCAGATCTCTGTACTGGGGTGGATGTTTGACATTGTTCAGCATTCTGTCCATTAATTTTTTTTTTGCATTTGTCAGGGGAACGCCAGCGCACAAATGTGGTGACATAACGCGTCCTTGGTTGTGGGGAGAAGATCAAGCCAAGGTTCTCCTATTTGCAGAAGATTCCTTGGGCAACTGCCATTCGTGATCAGCTAGGCGTCGGCAGCCGAGTTTGTCCATCCTGGTATTTAGAGATCTTGCCAGATGGTGTACCACAGATAAAAGCCCCTTCCATTTCAGCGACTTTTAGAAGCGCAGTACCTTCTGACACACGGTTCACAAACCCCACACTGCCCTGCCTGTTGCAGTACCACATGGTTGTAATGTTGTCTGTAAGTACCTGCACCAGGTCTTTGATGGATGGCAGGAAGGCTTTCAACGTCAAGCGGACGGAGGTTGATGTAGAGTCGAGCCTCCACTGGAGACCAAATGCCTCTAATCTCCACCCCTCCCAAGTAGCTTCCTCAACCCAGCAATGATGCATCCGCAACCACAGTCAGCTCGTTGTGGGGTAAGGAGAAGGGTCTGCCGCTGACCCAATCGCGGTCCAGAAACCACCACTGCAGGTAGTTTGCAGTCTCCTCCGAAGTCTGGACATGATCGAAGAGATTCCTCTGATGCTGGGCCCACTTGGACTTCAGATCCGACTGCAGAGTCTGCATAGGTCACCTGGCATGCTTGACCAGCAGAATGCGGGAGGCCATTAGTCCCAGCAGCCGCAGAGTCATCCTCATTGAAATCCAGCACAGAGGCTGAAACATCACGATCTCGATTGCCCAAATGTCCTGGACTCTTCGCTCCGGTGTGAAGATATCAAATTGAACTCTCCAGAATAGCTCAGATGAAAGGGAGCATCTAACGAGGAGCCAGGTGTGACTTAAGCAAGTTTATAGTGAACACCAAAGATGTTAAGAGGTTTGCCTTAGTCTGGAGGTGGGTGATAACTGCCTGGGGCAAGCCTGCTTTCTGCAGCCAGTAGCCGAGTTAGGGAAAGACTGGAATCCCCAACCTTCGAAGATGCACTGCAACCACCATCATCAATTTTGTGAACATTCAAGTGGCACTGGTGAGGCCAAAGAGGAGCACAGTGAACTCTAAGCGCGCCTGCCACACTGAACTGCAGACAGCACCTGTGGCCCTGCAGGATGGTTGTAGGAAACTAGGCTTTTGTTGCATTTGTCCAACAACTTTTTGCCCCCTTTTTAGCTACTAGAAGCTGATTTTCGACTCAACAGCACTGAGGCCTACTAACCATACTCCTTCCCTAAAACAAGGTGTTGTCTAATTGTGCTACAATTGGCAAAGGACTTTAGCCCAGTGTAAGTCTCTATTAGTTGGTACCCTAAGGGACCCACATACAAATTCCACCCAGACTACCACTGCAGGCTGCAGGACATGTTGCAAACCATGAGAAAAAACAGGCTGTGTGCAGAGTGGAAACACGACCACGCGCTCAATGCAAGTCAATGGGAAAGTCGTGGTTGCAGTTTTGAAGGAGGAGGACCCTTCCCCAGTGGACCCTGAAGAAACCCAGTGGAAGATGGAAGGTTGGAGTTACCCCACCCGTGGATACCCCAGGAACCAGGATACCTACACAAGGGAAGCCGGGTGCATAGGTGTGAAGTGACGTCGGAAACCGCAGTAGACCACAATGGAGGACTTCAATGAAGATGCCGCTGGCGAAGGTGGTGAAAGAGTCCGGTGGAATCCAAGGATGGATTCTTGAAGAGAAGTACCTGCAAGCAGAGGGGACAGAGTCTAAGCCACCCGGGAGTGGCCAGAAGGCAGGTAAGACCAATGACCACCGATGAAGGAAGATGCAGGAGTGATGACGGAGACCCTGTAACTGCAGCTGTGAGGACCAGGCGATGCTGTGAAAGACCAGGAGCCGTTCACGAGCTGTTCTACGTCGGAAGTCAAGAACTAGCCTTGTAGGCAGCAACAGACGTAGAAAACGAAAAAGGTGCAGCATTGGGACCAGCAAGGTCCGAGCGACTCACCAAGTGCAGGAGAGTCAGAGCAGGCCTCGAGCAAGCAGGGAAGCCCACTGAAGCCAAAGAAGACCCTCAAGAGGACCCACAGGCCGAAGGCACAGGAGTCGCAAGAGAACATCGAGCAAGTCACCAAAGATGCAGGCCCACGGTGCAGAGGATGCAGTGAGGATGAAGATCTTGGCAGAAATAGATGCTGGAGGCTGGAGCTTCTTGTAGCCCCAAGATCTCTGGAGGACAGAGTCAACAAGCCATAGTAATGGCAAGTTGACGTGGTGCACATGGGTTCTGTTCCGGCGGTTCCAACGGAGGATACTGGCCTCAAACTTGCTGAGAAGACAGTGCAGGCCTCGAGGGAGTTGCAGAACCACCACCGGTGTTGCTGAGCCTTTCGGGGCCCGTGAGACCTCAGGAGCAGCAGACCGGTCAGCTTTGTTGCAGTGCTTGCAGATGCAGGGGAGGGACTCCTTCACTCCAAGGGAGATTACTTCGGGGGTCTTTGATGCCCACAGGCCTGGAGAAGAACCTGGAAGAAGCACAGGCATAGACGACACGGAAGACTGGCAGGACGACGAGACCTGCAGGAGTCTTCCTTGATTCAGTCTCGGTTCCAGGCAAAGTCCAACGAAGTCCTTAAGTACCCTAAGGAAAGGCTTGGGACAATTCAAGTATCCTTCCCAGGAAGGGCCAGACAGATGGGAGGCTACTCCCATGTCCTTTGTTCTGTTTCACACCTGAGCGGGAGCAAACAGCTCCTTGAACTGGTTCCTACTGGAGTGGCACCAAATATGCCTTTCAAAGCAGTCTGGTGGCGCTGGCAAGCGCCCCCACCCCAGCCCAATACACTAGGTCATCCTTTGCCTGAGCAGGCTTTGTTCCTGACATCCTGAGAGCAAAGGCCCTCACCCCTGAGGGTCATGTGACACCAACTGTTTTGGCCCCAGCCCTACCGGCCTGTCCCAATTCCGATCTTCCTACAGCAAAACCCCGTCGCGTCCAGCAGCCCCCCATAGCACGGAGGACCTGCTCTGCAACCATCTTTAAGACTCTGTCTCCCGTGAGCACCGGATTTGCTCAAGACTCACCCACAGAATTCGGATCCAGGCGGCTCAGTTATTTTGCACCACTCTGCACCCGATGCCCACTGCCAGAGTTCGAGTGACCCAACACCACGAGGAGGTCTCCCCAGCGATCCTGACCTGGTGATCCCCAACCTCCCTCAAGCTTAACCCCGACGCCTGCAGCCTCAATCTGAAGGGCCCCCCCCAACCGCAAACCGAGCTGGCAAGCAGAAACAGACGCCAAAAGACATCCCTGCACCCGATGCCCCACGGCCTTGGGTTGCACCACCGACGGTGTCCAGGCATCCCCCAAGAACCCAACTTACCTCTCCAGCCAGTGGTCACTTGCAGGAAGTCTCCCTGCCCAAGCCTGCAGCATCTTTGCCGAACTAAAGGTCTCCATTGGAATCCACAGGGTCTCCGACGTCTCCTTGGCATACTGTACCCGGCCGACCCTGTGCTGCTGGTGGTGCAGCTCCTGTGCGGATTGTTGGCCCCTGCAGTGCTGAACTTAACCCCATGAGTTTTGCTCCCACTCCTGAGTGGCCTACTCGTAAGCAGTCCCTGACCGAAGGCCACCTTGGCCCCATTGTCCAACACTGGGCCCCTGTACTCTGCACCCGGCCGCACCAGTGCCGATGGTGGTGCAATTTGAGTGCCTACCTAGACCTTGGTCCTAACCCCCAAAACTCCCATTCTAAGTCGTTTACTAACCTGAGAACAGTTAATCATTTTTTCTCCCATAGGAACCAATGTTACATGTTTTGTTCCTGAAAATGGACTCTGTCGAGTTGAACTTTTGTATGAAAGAAAAAGTAACTAAAGTGCAAACCTTAAAAAGTCTTACTTACCTTCTATTGTGAGATCCCCAGTTTGGTATCTAGGCATACCACCAGAGTAGTTGATGTAATCCAAAACTAATCTAAAAGTATTTCTAAAGTAATTACTTTGTAATTTAACCATTTTTGAAACCCAATACAAATCTGTAACAATTGTAAATTCAACCATAACTACATTTCCTTCTAAAGTCTTGCATTTGAGAGTATATTTCGCTTACCTGTGCCAAGTCCTGGTTGGTTCTAGAAATAAAGCATATGTATACCTTTTTTATACTTACCTAATTGGTCTGAATTGGTAAACAGCCCTTACAACGAATCCGTCACCCCGCATGCAAGTACAACGCGTTGTAACAACTCATACCATTACCCCACAAGTCGTAACAACGACTTGCGGAGGGGGGAGAAGGTGTTGGATTTAAAATTTAACACCTTCCCTACGGTCCGCACAGACTGGAGTTGGAATAGTAAATTATACTATTCCAACATCCAGCGCCCCCCTCCGCAAGTTGTCGTTACGACTTGCGGGGTAATAGTATGCGTTGTTACAACGCAGTCGTTGTAACGACCGCGTTGTAATTGCATGCCGAGTGAAGGCATGGGTAATAAGGAGGCATATTCATCTGAATTCTGTCTCTGAGTGTGTGTTTCAGTACTTGATTGAGTGAATACAATAAATGTTTAACACACCCTCTGGATAAGCCCAACTGCTCGCCCACACTACCACAAAGAGAGCTGTTAGTACTTACTCAATTTAGCCTCTGCTATACCTTTGGGGACTCCCTGGACTCTGCACATTATACCTTACTTTGGTATAGTATATACAGAGCCAGCTTCCTACAGTGGCCTGTTGGTGTGACCTTGGACTTTGACTCATACTCACCTCAAGTCCAGAAGAACAGTCCAGTAAGTCGCTGCTAAGTGTCTGAACGCAATACATATTTTCCCCCATAGGATAACATTATCGATCCAGAAATTGCACTGTGTTCATTTTTTAAGCCTGTAAAAATTCATAACTCAAAGTACTTATGCGATTCAGATGATCTTGGTATCTAAATTTATATGAAAGTGTGTGTTATTTTGTATAAATTGGTTTTGGATTTCTTTATTGAGTGTGGTCTCTTACTGCCTTTATGTGTGTAATAAATACTTAGCACTACCCTCTGATATGCCTAACTGCTCGCCCACACAACAATAAAAGAGCGTTTGGGGTGTCATTTGTGCCTCTGTAATTCCTTTGGGGTTTGCCTGGACTCTACACAGTGTACCTATTTTTGGGCCACTATATAAAAAGCCAGCTTCCTACAATGGGGATGTGGAAATTAGCATCCTGCAGATCCAATGCTATCATGCAGGCTCTCGGATCAAGGGCAGACAGGATCTGGGCTAGAGTAAACATGTTGAATTTGTCTTTTCGCAAGAAGGCGTTGAGGGTGAAGATCAAAAATAGGACTTAAGGCCTCTGTTCTGCTTCGGCACAAGGAAGGAGGGGTGGGAGGGATGGAAGTACCACCGTTCCTACCTCTATGTCCAGATCCGCCCCTTTGGCCTAGAGGGCTTGCACTTCCTACTGCAAGAGAACAGATGGTTCTCCGTCAGCCACATTGAGAGTGGTGGGAGGTGCGGCAGGGTGAAAACAAATGGAAGGGCATAAATCTGTAGGACAACTTGCAGAATGGCTTGCTACCCTGGAAGAAAAAGTTGAATCTTGCCTCAGACAGGGTGGGGTGTGCCTGGATGGGCACACTAAAGTTGTCTTGCAGATGGAGCAGCTTGGGGAGCAGGGGATCAGGCTGCTCGCTACCCAGGGTGTCCACGTTGAATGTGGGTACTATGACTTTGGCCACGAAAATGCTGCAGGGTCTGCTGGGCTGGTAGCATGGGTTGGTGGTACTAAAATCCCCTACCATAGCCACGAAGGGGGCAAAACTGCTGGTGAAACTGACAGGAAGGGACAGATATTCCAAAGGAGCGCACTGTGTCCCTGCTATCCTTAAAAACACTTAACGGTTGAGTCTGCCTTTTCGCCAAAGGAGTGAAAGCCATCGAAGGTCATGTCTAATAGCTAAGATAGGACATAGCCATGCAGGCCTCATCCTGGTGTGTCACTGAAGTGTCACACTGGTGCCAATTGCCTGACCAAGGCAATCAGAGTTCAACCCACAACAAATCGTTAACTTTGTCACATTGGGGCCATTGTGATTGGTTCGTCTGTGTGTAGGGTGCAAGTCCTCCAGTGCAGCAGGTAGCACCTAAGTGACGGAATCCAAAAGAGCATGAGTATAGTGGCCCAGTAGGCAGCTGGCATTAGGAGACCCTAATGCCAGGGTAGTGGAGGAGAAGATGAGTTTGCCAAAGATTTTGAGGTAGTGTAAGGGTGGGTGGCAAGAGGGCCAGTGGTCTGGATGATGGGTGCGGGCCAGGCGCTAACGGGTGCAGACAGCCTTGTCTTTGGCACGGCTGCGCTGCGGCCTCCATTCAGTAGGTCCTGGGGGCATGGCAGGGTTCTGGGTTGCAGAGGGAGGGGAAACTGCGGAAAGAGGAAAGAACCGAGCAGAAAAAAGGCAAAGTAAAGTGCAGAAAAGGCAAAACAGAAGGCAGAAAAACTAGCAGAAAAGGCAAAACAGAGGACAAAAAAACAAGCAGAAAACTGGTCATTGACTTATGAAAAAAAGTAAATGACCAGTTTGCTCATAGATGAGAAACAAACGAACAAAAAAATATAATTATGTAGAAGAACCTGTGTGAATAAACAACATATTCCACCATCTGAAAAGCCTCATTGGCACAGAAAAAAGGATCTTAACTACAGCTACGATTCAGAAAATCAACCATATGGTGCATAACCTTTAGGTATTGCTTAAAAGCCACTTGGTACTGCTAGAAAAAAAGATTCAGATTCTAAACTCTACAACTGGGGAAATGTTTAAAGAGAAACAATCCACAGAGGAAAAGTATCTGGTAGATGCGTGCTGTTTTGATGACAAACTGAAAAATGTGTTTAACAATAGAAACAGATGTTTAAAGCCACTTTAACAGACATCAAAATAAAATCCTGACCTCCCTACTGCTCATTAGCTAGTCGTAAGCAAAGTAAGCCTTTAAATGAAAACTGTTTGCTAACAAAGACTACTGTCCTTGAAATACAATAACCTTTCACTTCTTGCACATTAATAAAAATAAAAACAATCATGATTACCTGAAGCTGCGGAGAGAGATTTCTTGTCCTGAGAACATGATTTCCGTTCTTTGAGTCTGCAACTACTTCTTTGAAGTCACGGTCTGCGAGAATATCCGCCTTTGGTTGTTCCCCTCTCTCCTGCTCCTCATCTAACAATGCATTGGAAGGCAAACTGGGACCTGCAAAGGAATCACAAATTGAGGCACTGATGAGGAATATAGCAGTGTAGAAAGCTGGCTCTTTAAATGGTATACCAAAATGAGGTACCCCGTGCAAAGAGTCCAGGTATTCTCTTACTAGTGGACAAGGGCTGTCTCTACCAATCCCAAGGTGCTCTTCTAGGGGGTAGTGTAGGGGTAGTGTGGTCGAGCAGTCTTAGGCTTATCAGAGCAAAGTGTTAGACATCTGCAAAACACACACACAGTCAATAAATGATGCACACAACTCAATAAGGAGATCCACACCAATTTATAAAAAAACACTCATCTTCATATATATTTAGGCACCAGAATCAACACAATCAGGTAAGTATGTTTCAAGATAGAAATTCTTTAAGTTTTCATAAGTCGACATTTAGTGCAATTTTCAGTAGCTGCAATGTTATCCTATGGGAGGAAAAACAAATATGGCACACAGGTAGAGTTCAGTGATTTACGAGACCAATCTCCTGGACTTAAGGTGAGTATGGGGCAAGGTCAAAAGCAGCACCAGTAGGTCACTTCCAGCAGCCCTAGGGCGGCCGGGTGCAGTGGTGCAATACAGCATCGGAAGCCCAATGTTAGCCTATGGGGATCGGTCTTCATGAAAAGAGGCTGCAGGTGTGGACTCGCCTGTGACGGAAGCCAGATTTGCATACCAAAGGTGGTGGGCTCTTTGAAGCTCCCTGCCTTGGAATGCTAATTTGCAGGTCATCCTGTGGGAGGAAACAAAAAACCCTTTGCCGGACAGGCTTTGCTTCTGACCTCCTAAGAGTAAAAGCCCTCACCCCTGGGGGTCAGAAACTCATCTGTGGTGGCAGGCTGGCTAGGACCAGTCAGTCAGCACACCAGTAGTTGGTAGGTTTTCAGGGGGCACCTCTAAGGTGTCCTCTAGGTGCATGTATTAATAGATTCGCCACTGGAATCAGTGTGGGATTATTAATACAAGGTGTTTGATACCAAACACCTTTGATTTCAGTGACGCCATTATGTAGCTGTGGAACTCGTTTTTGACCAGTGCCCAGCACATGCATTTAAAAATGGCTTCCCTGATCACCTGTACTGGCAGTACTTGAACTGACCGGCACAGGTACAAATCTGCTCATGAAGATATGTCCACACATGTATTGTAGTGCACCCTGCCTTTGGCCTGTAAAGCCTGTTGTAGAGGTGACTTAACTATACTGAATGCAGTGTCAGCTAGCATGGTACACAGGGATGTGTAAGGAAATTGATAAAATGCACTCCTATTTTTCTCAATGTAAACAACTTTTTAAGTACGCTCAATGGCAAACGCTTGCGTGCTAGCTTGAAGTTTGCTCTTCCCCGGTAGCACAAACGTATGATTTCAAGTGTCTGGTGCATCCTTACGCCCCATTATCAAGCTGCATAGCCATGCAAAAAATTCAGAAATCAACAAGCAAGAATCCAATATTTCGTCCATAATCTTTATGTTAATTCATTTTCTCCATGTTTTTCACGTTCATAATAGGAACAGCGTATTTCCGGTCTTTACATGTCAAAAAGTACGAGTTACTTACCTTCGGTAACGATGTATCTGGTAGAGACGTTGTCTAGCCGCAGATTCCTTAACTTAGAATATCCCCAGGCGTCAGACTGGATCCGGAAAATTTTGCGCAGCAGTACCTCTGCGCTCCGCCCGGACGTCGTCCGCGGACATGACGTCAGTGGAGCCATATAGGACCCTCCCGGCGCGCTGACGTCAGTTTTCTTCGGAGGAACTTTTCCGCGCCACAACGCAGAGCCCCCAGCAAAACTGTGAGAGTATGGGAACAGTGTGCGAATAAAAAAGAAAATTGGTGAGAGAGAAAGAACCAAAGGGTGAGAAAGCACCATGAAAGACAGTGAGAAGCACTGTCGACTGAAATGTGTTGAAAAGGAAAGAGCAGAGCAATACTCCGAGAAGCTATTTCACAACAGCGAAGTGAATGTCACCCCTGAGGGAAATCGATCTATAAAAAGAAGACCGAGGTAGACGACAAAGTCTGCACCAGATGAAGTGAATGAAAAGAGCAGAACAGTATACTGAGAAGCAACCCCGCAAAAGCGAGAAAATGCCCTCTCCTGAGGCAAAACGGCAATGAAAAGAGCCGAAAGCGACAGGCAAGAAGCTCCAAACCACAGGATTAAAGAGGAGAAAGAAAGAAATAGGGAGACTCTGTCCCCCGTCATAGAACTATTGGACTGAGAAACAGGCCAGAAAGACCTCAAAACCAATTGACTGTAGGAGTGTCAACGGAGAAGGTGGGTGGGAGGGTAGAGAACACCAGTAGGCCCCATACTGGAGGAAACCCATGTGGAAAAACGCAGAAGGACACCTGAACTCACCGCCCAAGCATGAGATTGGGGGGAGCAGAACAAGTAAATCAAAGGAATAAGCCTGACGGAGAGGGAGGCGAAAGATACCGCCCCGTAGAAGGACAAGCCACCCCAAAGGAGGCAAATGCAGAAAACCCCACCTGAAAAGGTCCTCGCAGATCGGGGAGGATGGGTGGGCGTTAAGGAATCTGCGGCTAGACAACGTCTCTACCAGATACATGGTTACCGAAGGTAAGTAACTCGTACATCTGATAGAGACATCTAGCCGCAGATTCCTTAACTTAGAATAGATACCAAAGCCATACCCCATAGGAGGCGGGTCTGCGACAGAACCCCACTAAGTCCCCAAGGGAACAGAAGTGTCAACCAGCTGACTAAACAGTGGGGGCAGCACTGCCAGAGTGGCCAACACCGGACCAGGATACTCCGTAGGGAGTGGCCAACAATGAGAGGCAAAGGCATCAAAAGCTGCCAAGGGCGGCAGGAAATCCCTGTCGGTTAAACAGTGGAGAAAGTGAGCACAGAACCAGAAGGGCAGTGCGGAATGAGAGTGGATACCTTCTGTAAAAGGAGAGGAACCAAATGTAGGATGTGAGGGATCCACAGGGTCCAATGGACCTTCAAAAGAGAAAGGTCTAGCTAGGGTACAAGAACGGACCGAGTCCGAGCAGGCAGGACGGACATGCATGACAGGGAAAGAAGCACTGTGGAAGTGGGAACAGCAGCGGAAGGATGCTGACGACGCCCAGGATGAGTCGGTGTTACAGCAAACACAAGACCTGCCAATGCACCATCGCCCATGCACCGGACATGTGAAAGGGCGGGCATCAAAAGGCAGAATGGCAGAGAATAATGGCAACAACCAGTGCCACGCACGTGGGGAACAGAAGTACACAATAGAAACTGTATGTACCGCCAGAACCACACCATGGAAAGGAGAAGGCCCCATGAAGCGCCACGAGCAAAAGTTGAGACAAGAGAGACGCATCACCAGGGTGTATCGCGTGAAAGAGAGCCGGCAAAACTAACACACGCAGAAGACTTGCGCTCACGAAAAGTGAGGAACAAGACCACGGCCACCGCAAGGAGGACCATGCCTGCGGGAGGTCTGGGTGTGTGTAGTACGCCGGACAGGAGAAAAGAAGACAGGGCGCAGCCCGGTGGATGAGTTGAGAAAGAAAAAAAACACCATAGCACCAACAGCCATGCAGCAGCGGTACCGGACAGAGCAATGCCCAGAGCCAGACGCAACAGCCACAGGCGGTAGGGAAGATCCACTGTCTACCGCGAGACAGACAGGGAGGCAGAGCAGTACTGGAAGGAGACAGTACGAAACGTTCCGGAGGAACAAGAGTGGATATACGCACAATAGCCCACCAGACAAACAATGTTCTGAGGAGAACACTCCCTCTGAGAGCAGCAACCGCAGCCTGAAGGAAAGCACGACAACACCTGCGCGGAATGCAGCAGGGAAATGGGAAGCTCTGGCAGGGGAAGTGGCCAAAAAACAAAGGCACAAGACAATGAACAGCATCAACGAGTGGGGCCAGAACACCACCATGGAGAGCGAAGTCCAACCATGAAAGGACTACGCAGCATGGCTATAGGAGAGAGAACTAGGCAACGTAAAGTTGCTGGAAAACGCACCAGCCCGTGACAGCGAGCATACTAGGGAGCAGTTATCGTACGCTTATAGAACACAGAAGAATAGTGCTGAGCTAGCTGTGCGTGCTCGGGGACAGCGACAGGGCCCTCTGGTAGGCAGTTCACAGATGGAACGGCCGCAGCGAAAGAACCACGACGAGACGGTAGGGACCTGAAAGCCCTCCCGGCCTCAAGAAATGGACCAGTGAGATGCAGGGGAGTGCCACAGACCAGCAGCAGACACCATGAGAGAGCCCAACAAATGGACCGCAAGAAGGTCCCGGGAGGGCCCGCAGCAGCAGTGAAAGTGTACAGGCACAGCTGCAGGACAACCTAGTGAAAAGGACCCCACAGAAGCGTACAAAGACTGCTGTGGGAAGAAGGCAGCTATACAATAGCTAACGAATACCCCACATAGGGTAAGTATCAACTCCAACAAGGGGCACCTCTTGAGCGTGAGCTCATAGACAGAGGATGTAAAAGAAAGATAAGCAGCTGACCTGCTGCATGAAAGAAAAGACGGCGAGAAGCCGCCCAGGCCGTTCAGGTATTACAGCATGAACCCAGGGCCGACATGAAGCAAAGACAACAGAGCAGAGGGTGAGGACAAGGTCCACAACCGGACCAGAACAGAACAAAAACTACGGAATCTGTCATACAGAAGGCGGTGAACCGCAGAGTCCGCATGTTCGTTAAACAGGGACACACCATCAAATGGCAAATCCCGGAGACTGTCACGGACATTCTCGGGGTAACCCCCATCGCGCAGCCAAGCATGGCGGCGCAGAGCAACGGACCTCGCCATTGCCCAACCCATTGAATCGGTAGAGTCAACGGCGGACCGAATGGTAAAGCGCGCCATCTCTCGGCCTTCGTGAAGGAGACGAGCCATGTCAGCACGAGTACTCTCAGGGAGGGTAGGCAAAAGACACCCCACAGAGTCCCAAAGGGCACAAGAAGCCCGGGTAAAGACGCAAGCCGTGTTCAGAGCACATAAGGCTGAACTAGCGGACGCAAAAATGCTGCGTTCACATGTCTCCAACCAACGAGACTCCCTAGTAGGAGGCAGCAATAGAGGTGGAGAGGAAGGCTGCGTGGCAAAAGCCACCTGGACTACGAGGCCTTGAGCCCCAGGCTGAAGGGACAAACAGGCTGGGCCCCCAGGGGCCGGACGATGCCTATGCGCAATGGCCCGGTCGACAGCATCTCCTGAAGAGGGCCGTGCCCACGTCCCGAGAAGTGCGTCGAACAACAAGCTGCTAAAAGGCAGCAAGGGCTCAATATCCACCTCACCCTGGTGGAGGAGATCCAATAATGGATCGGAGGACAAGGAGACAGAAGGAGGGTGCAAGTGTAAAACAGCTGCAGCCCTGCGAATACCCCTTAAAAACAAAGCACCAGCTTCAGTGGGCGTCCTGGGGGGCAACAATAGCCCATCTGTAGGGGACGGCTGCAAGCTGACATCCCGCAGCAGGAGGAACAAGGGGCCACTGACCCCATGGCATCGGAGCCAACCGGCGTGGAGACAAGTCCGGGCATACCGGATCTGTGTCCTCCGGAAGCGGAGAACCAACAGGTACCGGCGGCCGCTCCGGCGTCGAATGACGCCGAGATGGCGTCGAACCGATGTCGACCTGGCTGGACAAGCCGGCGTCGACGTCCCCACCACAGACAGGTGCGGAGAAGGAGCCTGACGACCAGGAGGCGACAGGCATGGTGCCGCCGGCGCCACCGATGTCGACGCAGGGAGCCGCCAGGGGCTATGCGGAGACAAGGCAGAATGGCACGACGTGGGGCTGGAACGCCCATCGGAGTTGTGACCCGACGCCGGCACGACACCGGAGTCGAGGCACTCGGCCGGCGCCGAGGGCGAACCCGCCGGCGAAGATCCGACCTGAATGCCTACCTCCTCTGTGGGACTCAAAGGCGCGCCAGGGAGAGGAGGTGACCCGAAGATTGAGTGCAGAGCCTTGTAGTAGGCTTCCATCTGGGGTCGAGTCGCACCATTACCCGGAAAAGGTGGGTAAATGGAGGCCGACTCTGGGGGGCATGGCTCCGTGAGGGAACGGGAACAATGACCCCCATCGTCACGTGGAAGCGAGGTCTTTGACCTCCGTGACTTGTGCTTGGACTTACCTTTAGGTGAGCGACTCCAGGAGCGGACGCGGACAGAAGAACCAACCGGAGAGTGGCGGGGAGACGCCGTGCGGGATATCCGGGCGGCCAGGAGCTTCATCCGGCGCTCCCGTAGGGGCTTCGGACGCATCTGCCGGCAGGCGGCACACTCCACTGCAAATGGTGTGCGGGTCCGAAGCCGACATCTGTCGCGAACAAGTCTCGCACACTTTAAAGCCCTAAGGCATCGCACACTGTCCCCCGACGCCAAAGGACGTGGAAAAAGGCCTGAAGAAAAACAGGCCAGAGGAACAGCTGAATCCCGGATCCGCGTTGGAACGCGGAAAGAAGGGAAACTGACGTCAGCGCGCCGGGAGGGTCCTATATGGCTCCACTGACGTCATGTCCGGGGGGAGGGGGGAGCGGACGTCAGGGCGGAGCCAGGCGGCGCCGCCCCGGCGCGCAGAGGTACTGCTGCGCAAAATGTTCCGGATCCAGTCTGACGCCTGGGGATATTCCAAGTTAAGGAATCTGCGGCTAGATGTCTCTATCAGATATGCCCCATATTGGAATGCATAGCACATCCTTGGTAACCCATTGCATTTCGGGTATAGATAGCCCTTCGTAAGGGGTAACTAAAACACAAGGAGAGCCCATCAGAAATTGTTAGAGACTACATGAAACGGGAGCATTAGACAGCAGGGCTCGAAAAATCCAAAAATGTTACTAGACCTGCAGGTCTAGTGACTTAAATAATCTACTCAACCTAATTATAATGCTCTTGACCCATAAACTGGTTTCAAATTATGTGATCCTGGGCAAGTATTTTAATTCATTGAGACGCCATTTTCTTCTTTATCACATATGAGAGCACCTTCAAATACGCACGTTCAGCACGTCTGCTGTACAGAAAACGCTTTTGTTTGATTTAATAGGCTAAACACATTAGCTCCATATAGAATGCAAATCTAGCCACATATAAGATACACTTGACTGCAGACTTGCCTGTTAATTCATGTAGGGCCAGATGTACGACCATAGCATTTTGCGAGTCACAAATTGAGCTCAATTGCGAGTCGCAAAATGCTATGTACAACAGTGTCTGAGACACCGTTTGCGATTTTCAATGGGGTCGCAAATTGCATGCCTCATGAATAATAATGAGGCACTCGCAATTTGTGACCCCATTGGGAATGGCTAGCCCTCCCAGGGATATTGGCCTGCTGGGCTCAGCAGACCTCCATGTCTGGGACTGCTTTTAAATAAAGCAGTGTTTTTTTAAAATGCAGCCTGTTTTCCTTAAAGGAAAACAGGATGCATTTAAAAAAAGAAAAATGAAACGTTTTTGTTTCATTTTTTAAGGGCAGGTAGTGGTCCCTGGGACCACTGCCTGCAACTAAAAAATATTTTCCCCTGCATTCACAAAGGGGAAGGAGTCCCCTAGGGACCCCTTCCCATTTGCGAGTGCTTTACCACCCTTCTGAGAAGGGTGGTAAACTGCGACTGTTTTGCAACCGCAATTGCGGTCGCAAAACATTCATACATAGGCCTCTGACTCGCTATTAGGAAGGGACCCCCTTGGAATGCCCCTTCCTAATAGCGATTCGCTAATCCTATTTGCGAGTCGCAAAAAATTGCGACTCTCTAAATAGGGTTAGTACATGGCTCAATTGTATTTTGCATGCGCAAACGGGTCGCAAACCCGTTTGCGCATGCAAAATAGGGTCGTACATCTGGCCCCAAATGCATTGTCATCAGGGCTTGGCCAGGAATGTCTCTCACATCATGTTTGAAAACTATCACTTTTAATAAATACATAACAAAAGCATAAAGTAGCAGCCCACTGCTATTTGCAATCAGCAGATTTTACATTGAAATGGCCACAGAATTTGTCATTGACATGTGGTTTTAAAACTATATAGTGTACAATGTTTGGAAATAAAGTTTCTGCAAATATTTGTCATTTGCACATCACCAAGTAAAGTGTCCTGATTTGTTTTCCTCCAATTTAAATCTGTTTGCATCATACTTCTGAATTACAAAAAAAAGTTTTCATAATTTCTGATCTACTTGTGCTATTCATTTACAAAATGTTCAAATGTTGTTTGAGAGAAAAAAAACGAAATTTTACTGCATTTTGTTTCACAATTATTGTCAAATAGCTCACTTGACAAAAAGCATCGACTGTAAAAAGAGAAAGAAAAGTAAACACCATTTTCCAGGAACACAAGCAACAATTAGTAAAAAGACAAACTGACATTTGACCTCTGTCCTTAAGCAGTTGGCAAATGTGTCAAGATAAAACAAGATTTAAAGGCGTTTTAATTGCTCATTCACTTTCTGAACAAAAAGAACACCTGTTTCTCCCAGCTTGAGATTAGCCAGCAGGGTCGAGATAGTGCTAAAAATAGCACGACCTGCTAAAATTTCACTCGCAATTGCGAGGGGGCGAGTGGATTTTTCGAGGCCTACATGTTTTTCAAAAATTCAAGAGGAAATTAAAAGGAGGTGATAACTGTGCTCAGGGTCCGCAATTCTAGGACTTTTTCCAATTACTAAAAGCATGCTCAGTTCAACCTGAATGTGAACTGTAAAAAATGAAGAAACCGAGAAAAAGAAGAAAATTCAAACTAACAAGTGACCAGTGAATGTGTGACTAAAATAATACAGGTGCCATTACGTCGTGTCAAACCGGTAGAACTGAGCATGCGTTTAGCAATTGGAAAAACTTGTAGTATTGCGGTGGGGTGGGTTGGGTTGGGTTGATGGGGGAACTGCAACAAAACCTAGTTTCCTACAAGCAGGACAAAGGGAAAAAGGTCAAATCCCCGCTCATGAATTTAGAGGTCTGCAACAAGGAACAAATGTCTCAAATAAAGCTTCTAGCCTTCTTAAATGCCACCCTAACATTCTGCTACCGCTTCAACGTCACAAGTCAAGCACAAAACTTTTTACCCTAGAAAACTTTATGCATGTGAACTTGTACAATCTTAGATTCTTATGTTGCGCACATAAAAGGCAAATAAGTCAAACACTAAATAAGAAAACCTACTTTTATAACACATTCCTTCACTTGCTGGATCTAGAGGAGTGATCCACGAAAGCATTCTCCAATCTATGCATGCTCATATTTCAAGTGTGGATCTGCAAAGCATGTCCCATAAGGAATCCAGGCTGCTTTCGGACTGTTCAAATCATCAAAGTGAAACTTAACCATAACACTGTCAGAGAAATTAATTTGCCCTGATTTTCTGTAAGCTTTATAGTTGCTAGATACATTTTACAGGAATATAACAATGACTGATAATGCAAGATCATGGAAGAAAAAAAATCCTACTCAAAGAAGTAGCTGAGCTGGTTGTATTTTCTTGCTAGAACAAAGTGACAGAATATTTGCCATTTACTTGCATATTGCTTTTGAATACAAAGCACCTTGATCACCTTTAACATTCCAGTATAAAGCTAAGACAGTGAAGATAATTGTGCAGTGGTTCGTCAGCCATCCAAGTATGTCTGAACAAGTTTGAAGAACGAGTATATAATCATATGGAATTTGGGGCTTTATAATGACATCTTGAGATAGGATGGAAGAACAATGTTCTTCATTTAGATGAGTAAAGGAAGAGGCAAGAAAGCTCTGGTGGTTGGATGGTAGTTCGAGTACAGGCTCAGCCAAAGAGAGCATGGGTAACAAATCCAACTAGGCCAAGGGTGAGTAAAGAAGTTCATAGTTTCTCCTCTTCAGCAGCTCATGAATTACCTGGGAACACGATGTAGTTGGTAAAAAGAGTCACAGGCGGCAAGAACATGGCAGGTAGCACCAAGATGTTAATGTAAGAGGCTCCTTTACTTTTTAAAGAGATAGATCATAATAGTATGTCCGTATAGATGAATATCCCGGGATCAATAATAAACACCAGCCATAAGATTCTCTTCTTCGGACCTTAAAGTAAAGTCAAGATGTCAGATACTGAGACTGTAATGAGGCAATATTAGGGGTCTCATTCTTGCCACTACTGCCTGTTCACATAAAGCAGATGCCTATGCATGTATATGGTATTTGAATAGCACAAACCTAGCCGAAAGGCAGAAGAACACTGTACAGTATCAATGTCAAAGTTACTGTCAATAAGTGATTGGAGGGGTAACTGGGTTCAGAGAGTGCAAATGGACTGTTAAGCAGTCATGATGTAGTCATCTTTAAAGAGGGGAGTCTTAATTTCTTTCATAAACTGAAACACGGTTGGGGAGGTACTGATTGATCCAGGAATGCCATTCTAGATGCTGGAAGTACAAATGGATAAGACAAACAAGTTACTTGCTTTCAGTAAATTTCTTTATAGTGGATGCTCAACCCACAGATTCCTGCTTTACAATATTCCCAGCCAAAAGACTAAGTCGGGCGATTTTCTTTTCAGTAATGCTTCTCACGTGCCAGTAGGTGGCACCATGTGGCTCTGTTGTGACTTCATACTACCCTGTAAGTAATGGAGTGACAGCGTATATAAGCGCCATCCCTGCACGATGACATCAGTTCCTTAATCTTTCACCTAATGCACCCTCAGACGTAAAGCACTTCAAACAAACTGTAGGTGAGTGTGCCAAAATCTAACTTGGAACCTTATTATGATGTTCAGGAGTCCACTCCACAGAACAGGGAGATGGAAGGGCAGTGAGGAAACTGCAGTTAGATAAAACTATCCACCAGAAAGTGTTACCAAAGATTATTAACTTGATACTATGAGAAACACCTCTAGCAGCACATTCCTCACCTTCAGAATAGATACCACAGCAGTACCTCCCAAAAGTGGTGGGTCGGAGAAGTAGACAGATTAGTAAGTTTTGCAGGACAGAGCAGGCAAAATGGCCTTCCAGTCAGACCTGGCTGTAAAGGCCAGCAATGTTTTGTGAACATGTACAATGACCCTCATGCAACATCCTGACAGATATTTAGAAGTGGTACCCCCTTGCTAATGCAGTTGTAACAGCCCTGGTTGAATGAGCCTACAGGCCTTCTTGTGGGGGAGGGGTCTCCATCACATTGCGGATTTTATTGTAAAGGACTGTCCACTTAAGAGTCTTCATTAGCACAGCTTTCCCTTTCTTGGTTCCAGTGAACCCCAGAAAGAGCTGATCATTCAAACAAACTGAAAACTCTCTTGAGGTCAAGCTCATGTAACAGCACATCCTCTTTCGAGGGGTGTGGCAGAGCAAAACATACCAAAAGGCTGACTTTACCAACAAGAGAGGGGAGACACCACCTTTGTCAGGAAAGCAGTTTGAGTCCATAGCATCAAGTTGTCCAGAAAGATAGAGCTGCAGAGAGGTTGCACTGAGACCGCCTGTATTTGACACAGAGGGCAGAATTGATAGCAAAAAAGACTATCAATGCTCAAACAGTAGTGGACAACTGCGCAGAGACTTGAAAGGCGTGCACAGTAAGAAAGTCAAGACTAGGTTTAGGTCACACTAAGGCAATACAGATGTTTTGGAGGAAACCGATTCATCAGGCCATTCAATAAAACAAATCACATCTGGTGAGAAGGCCAAAAAATGCATACGTCACCAACTATGTCCACTGCAAGGCTGTGCTGGGTTAGTGACAAAAGAAACTAAATCAGTGAATGTGGTCAGTAGAGGGTCTAGATGACATGCTCCACAGCAGTCCAAAAACGTTTCTCAGCACGCGGCATGGACTTCATGGACCGGCAACTGGCTACAAATGTCATCTACCATTTCAAGAGGCAAGTCAAAAGAATGTAACTGTCTCCACTCAAATTTCACGCATGGTGGTGTAGGCTGCACAAAATCCGGTGCAGGATCTTCCCCTGTTGCATAGACAGGAGATCTTTCCATATTGCCGGATAAGGGTAAATGCTCAGTAGCTCTGGGTATCTCACTCTACAGGCCAAGTCGTTGCTATCAGGATGACTTGGACCCAATCGGTCCTGAATTTATTCAGAACACTAGGTAGAAAAGGCAGTGGTGAGAAGGCATACAGGAGATTCATGTCTCCCAGGAACCTTTGTCGAGGAAATTCCACAGGGCATAAGATTTGGCACTGCAAATTTGGGCAAAAAAGATCTGGCAAGGGCATGCCCCATTGGTCAACAATGCCTTGACCACCTCAGGATGGAGATGCTACTCGTGATCCACCAGCAGAAGTCTGCTCAGCTTATCTGCTCTGGTGTTCAGAGATGCAACAAATTGCTTGGATGCCAAAAAGATCTTCTGTCGGTCCAGCCACCTCCAGAGACATACAGCCTCTTGGCACAGGATCCAGGACCCACCACACCACAACCTTGTTGTTGCAGTACTACATGGCAATTAAGTTGTCTGTTAGGACATGCACCAGCCTTCCCTTGGTGGTCAGTAGGAAGGCTTTCACAATGCAACAGTGACATCTAATTGTGGATGTAAGAGTGGCCTGCCAATTGTTCGGTTCACAACAGGAGTTCCTGAGCAGTCTCTTGCAACAAATGAACAGTCAGAGAGGCGGTCCCTGTTCTGGACATAATGAAACCTTGAGATCCATTGCAAGGCCACAAATGTCACTGGGCTTATGGGAGCTGGAAAATGCATAACCCCAGTACCCAAAAAGCCAAAAACCCATCCTCAGAGATCGAGGTCTAAGATAGAAACGGAAGGATCATACCCTAAATGTCTCAGACTTGCACATGGGGGTGGAGAGCCTTGAATACTACTGTGTCAAGGAATAACCCCAATAAGGGAATAATTTGCATAGGGCCCAGAAAGCACTTTGGCTTGTTGAGTGAAAACCCCAAGAGGGGGGCTTGAGTAGCCTCTTGCGAGATCTGGACAACACAGAAAAGAGAGCTACAGCCTGGGCCCACTGACACCTTTGGTTCCATTGCAGGGTCTGCATGCGCCATTTGGAAGACAGAATGAGGAGGATACACGAGGATCACATCGAGTGTCCCAGACCCATTGCAGTAGTGTAAAAGGCTTAAAAAGCTACTGTATTCAGGATAACACACATGAAAGGACACCTTTGCGTAGGGCTCAGGTGACGAGCCCAGTTCTGTCATTGGTGAGGTATCTAGCTCACTGGCATTTTGAAAGACTATGCACAACTCTTTATTAGTGTAATGATGGGGGTTAATATTGTCTGCCTTCTCGTCATCATCAGTGCCGTGAAGAACATTAAATATGCACCGGAACGCATCAAAGTTGGTGCCGGGGAGAGACCAAAGTGTATGGTTTGGCTGTATAACCACTGGTAGCCCCTTAGTTATTTTGTAGTGCAACATAGGCCAGGCATGGGTAAACGTCTGTCCTAGGTCAGAAATTGGAATTGTGATGTGATCAGGCATCAGCAAAGCCAGCACTGGCAATGAAGGATATGGTGAGGATCCTGTGGCCAGAGTGTAAGTCTAGACCAGCAGTTATGTGGTCTGGGAATGGGCCAGGTGGGAGGGGGTGGCCTGCTAGCTCAAGTCCAATTGGGGGGACCCTGAGGCTCGGTGAGGCCCAAAGGGAGGCCAGAGGGAGCCAGTAGAGCATGGAGAATTTGCAGGATAGACTCCATAAAACAAGTTATTGGTTTCAGGGGTCAAAGACAGCACAGAAAATTCAGAGGGCATCAGAACCTACTGTGGGACTGGCTCAGAGTTAGAAGACGCCAAACTCTTCGAATGATGCCCATTCAACTTCGCCGGACTCAATGGATCAAATCCTGCTTGGCTTTCTTGCACTTATGGAATGTTAATTTTGACTTAAAACTTTGAGCAGGCACATAACTTCCCATGGGATGGACCTTATGATCGCAACTGAGAACTGCTCTGTGACTTGCAGCAGGACCTCTGTTTAAATATGACCTCTTATGCTTGGGGACAAAGCTTTGCCTCCTGATCCCCGTTGGCCTTCTGAAGCATAAGGACACAATATTTGCATGATTTTGAGTGATGCCTGCAACTCAAGCACCACAGGCAACCTTCATGTGGGTTTAGGACCAACATCTGTTTCCTGCAGTCACAGCAAGGCTTGAGTCATGTTTTTGTCAGAGGAGACATCTTCCCTGGCACACTTTCTGTGATAACATTTTGGGAGTAGTTGAAAACCAACACTGCATATGAGGCTCCACTCCACCACTTTCAGGGTGGTAGGAACTAGCCAAGAAGCCTTAAGGCTCCACCCACTGGCATGCTGGGAGCAGTGCTGAAAAAACTCTGGATACAGTCTGGTGCTTGAGAATATTCTAAAGGCAAGGAATCTGTGGTTAGAAGTGTCAATCTAATGATGACATATTTCTATTATACTAATACACATCTCTCTTACATACTTTTGAAAACAACATTCATTATAAAAAATATATATTGCAGCAGACTGATTATTTGAAAAGATGATTACAAAGTAGAGGCCTGATTTATATATTGTTCATTCTACGCACGTTACGGCACACCGCCTTCATCAGGAAGCCACAAAATAAAGCAGGTGTTCCTGAGTACCTTCACACCGAAACATGGGGTGTCAGCCCATTCAACAGGCATGTACTGGTAATTCATGCCAGTTCGCAGCCCAGGGATTATCCATGTTATGCTGAATATTCCAGGAAGGAGTGACTGAGCTGCTTCCTTACCTGGGACTTGACCAGCTTCTACCTGTATGGTTTATCCTGACACATCTTTGCAGTAAACTACTAGTAGAACTTCTGCGCAGTAAAGAATGGGTACACACATTCACTGAGTCAAGTTGATTTGGACCATCTTATGAGCATTACCTAGATGCTCATTATACCATTACTCTAAGAAATGTGAATTAGAAAAATATACAGATAATATATTGGACTGCTTTATTTTGTGGCTTCCTGATGAAGGCGATGTGCCGAAACGAGCGTAGAATAATGAACAATATATAAATCAGGCCACTACTTTGTAATCATCTTTTCAAATAATCAGTCTGCTGCAATATATTTTTTTATAATGAATGTTGTTTTCACAAGTATGTAAGAGAGATGTGTATTAGTATGATTGTGAGAGGCTGGCAGAGCATGAATGGTGGTTTGTATTATTAATCACTAAGATCATGTATTTGTATATTATAGATATATCGCTATATCCACCTTTATTACAATAAAAATGAATATATTTTTATATTTAATGAATTGTTTCTCTCTTGATCCTAGTATGTGCCTCTAGTTTTCAGATAAGAATCATTAGTTGCCTGAGTTTTTTCTTATTTGTTAATTACTTTATCCCTGCCTTAGGCAATCAATCGTTGTAGCAGGGGACCCTTTTTCTTTACAATAGACATATTTCTATTATGCACTTTGTCTCCAGTTTGATGGTGCCCTGGGCGGAAAACCACCAGAAATGGTGATCTTTTCCACCAGACTAACCAGAGTGCCATTTGTGATGGCTTCGTGGATTATGCAGCTGGTTTTGAAGATTGTGCAAGGTGGCAGGTGGAGTCAAAAGAGCTACAATAATACGAAGGCAATGTTGTATTATTTCTTCAAGTCTGATGCGGTATGCTGTGGAGTGTAGGATGCCCTTAAGAGGCAGTGGGGTAGAGGATTTGACGGGGGCGGGGGGAGGGAGGAGAGGGGATTGGTCAGGGCGTTGCCCCCATCCAAAGTGTAACAGAACTTGAGCAGCTGTACTGAAGTTCCTTGCTGGGAGATATGGTTTTACTTATTTTCTTTAAGGCAGAGTCCTGCTACCAGGCAGACTTGGTGATGTGTACTTGACAGTAAGGTCTGTATCAAGGGTTAAACAGTGACTTCGGTGAAAGCTGAGGTAGAATCTGTTCAGGTTCCTGTCACTGATCCAGATTTGAACTACATCTAAAACATGAACAAACGGGACTATTTAAACACAGGCATCATAAGGCTAGGAGATTCTGTGGGGCCAACAAAGTGTAGTACGCTGTTTAGAAGTGAGGAAAGAAAAAGGTCCTAAGGAAACAACATTCCATTTCATGAGTAAAACACTTGCCCACTAACAATTACCAAAGCTCCAAAAAGCTAAACACCATTGATTGTGCTACTATGGCTTTTCATTGAAGAACAAGTTACTTACCTTCGGTAACGATATATCTGTAAGAAACATTAGTAGTGATTGATTCCTTACCTTAGAATATCCCCAGGCGTCAGACTGGATCCGGAAAGTTTCAGTCAGCAGTACCCCTGTGTGTAGGTAGGTGGCGTCGTGCGGCTCCGCGTCAGTCGTTGGCGTCGTAGTCGCCGAGATGACGTCGCGGGCGCTACTTAGACGCCGCCCAGGCGCGCTGACGTCAGTTCTGTACACGACTTTCCGCGCCAGGAACTCAGAGCCATGCAAGATACTGACCACTGGTGCATTGAAACTAGGGCCCTGAAAGGGATAACCTTAACCCTAGAAATCAGTTCGCAGAACGGGGAGGATGGGTGGGGCGGTAAGGAATCGATCACTACTAATGTTTCTTACAGATATATCGTTACCGAAGGTAAGTAACTTGTTCATCTGAAAGAGACACAGTGATAGATTCCTTACCTTAGAATAGATACCCCAGCAATACCAACCCCGGTGGTGGGTCGGCGAACCAAGATCACACCAAAAAGTCACGGAGAACAGAACGGCCAAAGAAGCCGTCTCTCCGGACTTGGCTGTCCAGACAATAATGCTTAGTAAATGTGTGCAGCGAGGCCCACGTGGCTGCCTGACGACAGATGTCTTGCAGGGGGACACCACGTCCCAATGCAGTAGTGGCTGCAGTAGCTCTGGTGGAATGAGCACGCAGTCCCACCGGAGGTTCTTTTTTAGCCAAAGAGTAACAGGCTTTGATACACAAGACGACCCAGCGGGAGATAGTCCTCTTGTGTACCGCCCGACCTTTCTTGGTGCCAACGTAGCCAACAAAGAGTTGGTCATCCACCCGGAACTGTCGCGTGCGGTTGAGATAAAATGAGAGCGCACGTTTTGGGTCCAGACGGTGGAGCCTCTCTTCCTCTCTGGAAGGATGCGGAGGTGGAAAGAAGGTGGGCAAGGTAATAGTCTGCCCAATGTGAAAGGCCGTAACAACTTTTGGCAAAAAGGAAGGACGGGGCCTGAGCACAACCTTGTCCGGATGGACTGATAGGAAAGGAGGCTTACAAGAAAGAGCCTGGAGCTCACTCACTCGCCTAGCGGAGGTGATGGCCACCAGGAAAGCAGTCTTCAAGGTCAAGAGACTAAGAGGACAGTTGTGAAGGGGCTCAAAGTGAGCGCACATCAAGTATGTAAGAACCAGATTCAAGTCCCACTGTGGTATCACGAAAGGAATAGGAGGAAAAAGGTGCGTAATGCCTTTGAGAAATCTATTTACAACAGAGGACTTGAAAAGAGAGGGCTGATCAGGGAGCCTGAGAAAGGCCGAAATAGCAGAAAGATAGCCCTTCATAGTGCCCAGAGCAGAGCCCTGCTGGGCCAAAGAAAGAAGGAACAAAAGGACATGTGAAAAAGGGGCAGAAAGGGGATCCACAGCCTTTGCTGTGCACCATGCCACAAATTTGTACCACCTGAAGGCTTATACCAACTTAGTGGAGGGACGCCTGGTTGCCAGAATGACATCACAAACTTCAGGAGGCAAGTCCAAAGGAATCAACTGCCGCCGCTCAATCTCCACGCAAAGAGGTGGAGGCTGGACAGGTTCGGGTGGAGGACCGTCCCCTGCTGCTGCGACAGAAGATCCTCCGGAAGAGGCCGTCTGATGAGAGGATCGAGGCTCATACTGAGTAGCTCGGGATACCATACTCTTCGAGCCCAGTCCGGGGCCACAAGGATGACTTGGGCCCGGTTGTGCCTGATCGTCTTCAGCACTCTGGGCAGAAGTGGTATAGGCGAAAGGCGTACAACAGACCGCAACTCCACTCGCGTCGAAAAGCGTCGCCGAGCGAGTGCCGCCTTGGAAATTCCAACGCGCAGAACTGACATTGCGCGTTCTCTTCGGTGGCGAATAGATCTAACCAAGGCTCTCCACTCTGCTGAAAGAGACCTTGCACCACCTCCGAGTGAAGACGCCATTCGTGATCCAGCATGCACCTGCGGCTGAGTTAGTCCGCCCTGGCGTTCAGAGAACCTGCCAGATGTTGAACCACCAGGGACATGCCCTGATGTTCCAGCCATGTCCAGAGACGCAGAGCCTCCTGACAGAGGGTACACGATCCCACCCCGCCTTGCTTGTTGCAGTACCACATGGCGGTAGTGTTGTCTGAACACCTGCACTACTCTCCCCTTGACAGAGAGAAGGAATGCCTTCAGTGCAAGCTGTATCGCCCAAAGCTCCAGAAGGTTGATATGGAGCTTGGACTCCGCCGTAGACCAGAGGCCTCTGATCTCCGCCTCTCCCATGTGGCCGCCCCATCCCAGGAGGGACGCATCCGTCACCACTGTAAACTCCGGTTGGGGAAGGGAGAGGGATCTGCCGTCGACCCAATGCCGGTTCGTGAGCCACCACTGCAACTGTCGTGCAGTGCCCTCCGAGATCTGGTCGTGATCGGACAGGTTCCCCTGATGCTGCGCCCACTGGAACTTCAGGTCCCACTGCAGAGCCCGCATATGCCATCTGGCATGATCGATCAGCAGGATGCAGGAGGCCATGCGGCCCAGCAGCCTCAGAGTCACTCTGACCGAAACCCGGGACAAGGGCTGAAAGATCGGAATCAGAGCCCGAATATCCCAGACTCGCTGTTCGGGAGGATAGACCCGAAACAGCGCCGTGTGCAGAACCGCTCCGATAAAGGAGCTTCTGAGAGGGAATCAGGTGCAACTTCGGCACGTTGATGGAGAACCCCAGCAAGTGCAGGAGGTCGGCCGTAGTCTGGAGGTGGGAGACGACTGCCTGGGGCGAGCCCGCCTTCAACAACCAGTCGTCGAGATAGGGGAAGACTGAAACCCCTGATCTGCGCAGATTAGCTGCGACCACCACCATCACTTTCGTTAACACCGAGGGGCGCTGGTAAGGCCAAAAGGGAGCATGGTGTACTGAAAGTGCTCGTGGCCTACCGTGAACCGCAGGTAACGCCGGTGGGCTTGCAGGACTGGGATGTGGAAATAGGCATCCTGCAAGTCTAGCGCTACCATCCAGTCTTGTGGATCGAGAGCAGACAAGACCTGAGCCAGAGTTAGCATCTTGAACTTATCTTTGTGGAGTAAGCGATTGACGTTCCGGAGGTCTAAGATAGGATGCAAGCCCTTGTCCTTCTTGGGTACCAGAAAGTAGTGGGAATAGCAACCACGACCTACTTCTGGCGTCGGAACGCGCTCGATGGCCCCCTTGGCCAAGAGGGCCGCAACTTCCTTCTGAAGAAGCACCAAGTGATCCCCCGACATGCGGTGGTACTGAGGTGGCATGGCTGGAGGGGTAGTCTCGAAGGGGAGGGAGTAGCCCCTCCGGACTATCTCTAAAACCCAACTGTCCGAAGTGATGGTGCGCCAGTGGGGGAGGTGATGGCGAAGCCTGCCACCTACAGGCGTTTGATGGGCCTGAAAGTTCGGACTAGGAAGGTTTGGAGGCAGTGGTGGTCGGGGTGGAGATGGACTGACCCGCCCGCTGGCCCCTTGGTCCGCCACGGCGGAACCTGCGTCCGCACTGGGATGGTTGCTGCGCAGGCCTGTGGCTCAGTTGCGAACGCTGTGGGGCGCCCCTTCCGGTGCCAAGAAAGGAGCGAAAAGCAGAAGGCGGAGGAGGGCAGACTGCAGAGAGTCCCAAGGACTTGGCCGTAGCCCATTAGTGCTTAAACTGCTCCAACGCGCTGTTCGCTTTGTCGCCGAAGAGGCGACGGCCATCAAAGGGCATGTCCATAAGTGTGTTTTGGACATCCCCCGAAAATCCAGTTGTCCTCAACCAGGCGTGACGTCGAACCGCCACCGTCGTTGCAATCGATCTGCCCAGTGAGACGGTGGGGTCTACGCCACAACGAATCATGAACTTAGCTGCTTCTCTCCCCTCTGCAACAGCCTGGGAGAGAGCTGGCCGGGCCTCCTCGGGACACTGGGGCAGCACTTGCGCCACCGTATCCCACAGAGAGTGGGAATAACGTCCCAAGAGGCATGCGGTGTTCACGGACCGCAGCGCAGAACTGGCGGAAGAAAAAATCTTCTTCCCGAACTGATCCAGTTTCTTAGATTCCCTATCCGGTGGTGCGGAAGGGAAGGCGGTCGGGGAAGCAGAGGCTTGGACAACCAAGCTCTCGGGGGTGGGATGTTGGGAGAGGAAAATGGGGTCACCCGGAGCCGGGCGATGGCTTCGGGCCACGTTCCTATCCACAGGAGCCCCTGTGGTGGGCCTGGACCAAGTGCCCAAAAGAACGTCAGAAAGGGCTTCATTGAAGGGAAGCAGCAGCTCCGCAGAAGTAGCTGCTGGCTGAAGCACCTCTATCTGAAAGAAACAGTGATAGATTCCTTACCTTAGAATATCCCAGGGCGTCAGACTGGATCCGGAAAGTTTTCGTCGGTAGGTGGCGTTGTGCGGCTCAGCGTCCGTCGTTGGCGTCGTGGTCGCCAAGATGACGTCGCGGGCTCTACGTAGATGCCGCCCACGTGCGCCGACGTCAGTTCTTTCTTTTTCCACGCCAGCAAGTGCAGATCCGGGAAGAGCAGGAACCCCCAGTCAATTTTTGACTGACTTTTTGTCTCTATTTTTCATTGAGTCTTCGAATCCTGGTGCAGTTAGGATGCCCGGTTTTAAGTCCTGCGGGGACTGCCACCATATGTCGTCGGTGACGGACCCGCACAGTGTGTGTCTTTTCTGCCTGGGGCGCCACCACGACCCCAAGTCGTGCCCCGACTGCCGGACCATGGCGCCGAAGACTTTGCGGGAGCAGTCCCGAAAGTTGCTGGAAGCCCGGCAGTCGGTTCCACGCTGTTCGAGGTCCCGGTCCCGTGGGAGGTCGAGGGACCGTGCGTGCAGTCATCACCATCGGTCTTCGGGTTCCAAGTCTTCGCACTCTGGGTCAGGTAAGGCGAAGCACAAGAAGTCGAAGAAACGCCATCGTTCTCCTACTTCCCCTCGCCGGTCTCGCGACATGGCTGAGGGTGCGGGTGGTGCCTCCCCGCGGATACGGCGGAGCCTGTGCAGTCGCCGCCGGCCTACCCGCCCTTCCCGGGTCCGTCGGCGACTCCGGCCCAAATACAGGAATTCCTGTCGGCCATGGCTTGCCTCTTTGGGCCGTCGGGTCCCGCTGGTGCGCCCTCGGGCCCCGCGGTCCCGACTGGGCGTCCTCGCCGGCGGTTCCGGCCCCAGCGTCGCGGTCGGCTCCGGCCTCGGCACCGCAGGACCCCCCTGGATCCAGGCCTGGATCCCGGTCGACCCCGGTTGACCTTATGACACCTCCACCGACGTCGACCCAACCGGCACCACTTCTGACGCCGCCCGCTCCTCGGGACGTCGACCCCGGTTTCAGCCCCGAAGTGGACGCGGCGTCGATCGATGCCGTTCGACGTTGCTCGGGGATTTCTATCCCCATGTCCCTGCTCCTTATTTTAGGCCTGTTGAACAGCCTGAGGAGGTAGAGGAGGACTGGGAGGGGTCTGAGGACCGTCTCACAGCTGCTTGCGAGTCTGAACAGGACTGGGCTGAGGAGTTGGGGGACGCCAGTGGTCTGGATACCTCACCAGACCTTGGCATGCTGTCTCCTCCTACCGTGGCTACGGAGGAGGGTGCTAGTTATGCTGTGGTGTTGCGTAGGGTGGCCGAGGCCCTACACCTCGTGCTCCCTACTGTGGCCGTCAGGAATAACCTCCTGACAGAGGTGCTTCAGCCAGCAGCAACTTCTGCGGAGCCACTGCTTCCCTTCAGTGAAGCCCTTTCTGACGTTCTTTTGGGCACTTGGTCCAGGCCCACCACAGGGGCTCCTGTGGATAGGAACGTGGCCCGACGCCATCGTCCGGCTCTGGGTGACCCCATTTTCCTCTCCCAACATCCCACCCCAGAGAGCTTGGTTGTCCAAGCCTCTGCTTCCCCGACCGCCATCCCTTCCGCACCACCGGATAGGGAATCCAAGAAACTGGATCAGTTCGGGAAGAAGATTTTTTTCTTCCGCCAGTTCTGCGCTGCGGTCCGTGAACACCGCATGCCTCTTGGGCCGTTATTCCCACACTCTGTGGGATACAGTGGCGCAAGTGCTGCCCCAGTGTCCGGAGGAGGCCCGGCCGGCTCTCTCCCAGGCTGTTGCAGAAGGGAGAGACGCATCTAAGTTCATGATTCGTTGTGGCCTAGACACCGCTGACTCACTGGGCAGATCGATTGCAACGACGGTGGCGGTTCGACGCCACGCCTGGTTGAGGACAACTGGATTTTCGGGGGATGTCCCAAACGGATGTATGACGATATCACGCATGCATTACATCGCATGCCATTAGATCGCGGTTTTAACAACGCAAGTCATTACAACAACTTGCGTTGGAGGGCGCTGGACTTAGGAGCAGTTTAATTTACTATTCCAACTCCAGCCTACGTACAGTAGGGAAGGTGTTGGATAGTAAATTAAACTACTCCTTGTCCTATAGCGCCCTCCAGTGCAAGTCGTTGTAACGACTTGCGTTGTAAAAACCTCGATCTAATGGCATGCGATGTAATGCATGCGTTCTAAAGGTTGTTTCCCGTCCCAAACACACTTATGGACATGCCCTTTGATGGCCGTCGCCTCTTCGGCAACAAAGCGAACAGCACGTTGGAGCAGTTTAAGGACTCACGGGCTACGGCCAAGTCCTTGGGACTCTCTGCAGTCCGCCCTCCTCCGCCTTCTGCTTTTCGCTCCTTTCGTGGCACCGGAAGGGGCGCCCCGCAGCGTTCGCAACAGAGCCACAGGCCTGTGCAGCAACCATCCCAGCGCGGCCGCGGATTCCGCCGTGGCGGACCAAGGGGCCAGCGGGCGGGTCAGTCCACCTCCACCCCGACCATCACTGCCTCCAAACCTTCCTAGTCCGAACTTTCAGGCCCAAACGCCAGTGGGTGGCAGGCTTCGCCATCACCTCCCCCACTGGCGCACCATCACTTCGGACAGGTGGGTTTTAGAGATAGTCCGGAGGGGCTACTCCCTCCCTTTCGAGTCTACCCCTCCAGCCATGCCACCTCAGTACCATCGCATGTCGGGGGATCACTTGGTGCTTCTTCAGCAGGAAGTTGCGGCCATCTTGGCCAAGGGGGCCATCGAGCGCGTTTCGACGCCAGAAGTAGGTCGTGGTTGCTATTCCCACTACTTTCTGGTACCCAAGAAGGACAAGGGCCTGCGTCCTATCTTAGACATCCGGAACGTCAATCGCTTCCTCCCCAAAGAGAAGTTAAAGATGCTCACTCTGGCTCAGGTCTTGTCTGCTCTCGATCCACAAGACTGGATGGTAGCGCTAGACTTGCAGGATGCCTATTTCCACATCCCAGTCCTGCAAGCCCACCGGCGTTAATTGCGGTTCACGGTAGGCCACGAGCACTTTCAGTTCACCGTACTCCCTTTTGGCCTTACCAGCGCCCCTCGGGTGTTCACGAAAGTGATGGCAGTGGTCGCAGCTCATCTTCGCAGATCAGGGGTTTCAGTCTTCCCCTATCTCGACGACTGGTTGTTGAAGGCGGGCTCGCCCCAGGCAGTCGTCTCCCACCTCCAGAATACGGCCGACCTCCTGCACTTGCTGGGGTTCTCCATCAACGTGCCGAAGTCGCACCTGATTCCCTCTCAGAAGCTCCTCTTCACCGGAGCGGTTCTGGACACGGCGCAGTTTCGGGTCTATCCTCCCGAACAGCAAGTCCGGGATATTCGGGCTCGGATTCCGATCTTTCAGCCCTTGTCCCGGGTTTCGGTCAGAGTGACTCTGAGGCTGCTGGGCCTCATGGCCTCCTGCATCCTGCTGATCGATCATGCCAGATGGCATATGCGGGCTCTGCAGTGGGACCTGAAGTTCCAGTGGGCGCAGCATCATGGGAACCTGTCCGATCACGTCCAGATCTCGGAGGGCACTGCACGACAGTTGCAGTGGTGGCTCACGAACCGGCATTGGGTCGACGGCAGATCCCTCTCCCTTACCCAACCGGAGTTTACAGTGGTGACGGATGCATCCCTCCTGGGATTGGGCGGCCACATGGGAGAGGCGGAGATCAGAGGCCTCTGGTCTACGGCGGAGTCCAAGCTCCATATCAACCTTCTGGAGCTTCGGGCGATACGGCTTGCACTGAAGGCATTCCTTCCCTCTCAAGGGGAGAGTAGTGCTGGTGTTCACAGACAACACCACCGCCATGTGGTACTGCAACAAACAGGGCGGGGTGGGGTCTTGGACCCTTTGTCAGAAGGCTCTGCGTCTCTGGACATGGCTGGAACATCAGGGCATGTCCCTGGTGGTTCAACACCTGGCAGGTTCTCTGAACGCCAGGGCGGACGAACTCACCCGCAGGTGCATGCTGGATCACGAATGGCGTCTTCACTCTGAGGTGGTGCAAGGTCTCTTTCAGCAGTTGGGAGAGCCTTGGTTAGATCTATTCGCCACCGAAGAGAACGCGCAATGTCATCAGTTCTGCGCGTTGGAATTTCCAAGGCAGCACTCGCTCGGCGACGCTTTTCGTCGCGAGTGGAGTTGCAGTCTGTTTTACGCCTTTCCGCCTATACCACTTCTGCCCACAGTGCTGAAGATCAGGCGCGACCGGGCACAAGTCATCCTTGTGGCCCCGGACTGGGCTCGCAGAGTATGGTATCCCGAGCTACTCAGTATGAGCATCGATCCTCCGATCAGACTGCCTCTTCGGGAGGATCTTCTGTTGCAGCAGCAGGGGACGGTCCTCCACCCGAACCTGTCCAGCCTCCACCTCTTTGCGTGGAGATTGAGCAGCGGCAGTTGATTCCTTTCGTCTTGCCTCCTGAAGTTTGTGATGTCATTCTGCCGCCAGGCGTCCCTCCATTAAGTTGGTATACGCCTGCAGGTGGAACAAATTTGTGGCATGGTGCACAGCAAAGGCTGTGGATCCCCTTTCTGCCCCTCTTTCACAAGTCATTTTGTTCCTTCTTTCTTTGGCCCAGCAGGGCTCTGCTCTGGGCACTATCAAGGGCTATCTTTCTGCTATTTCGGCCTCTCTCAGGCTCCCTGATCAGCCCTCTCTTTTCAAGTCCCCTGTTGTAAATAGATTTCTCAAAGGCATTACGCACCTTTTTCCTCCTATTCCTTTCGTGATGCCACAGTGGGACTTGAATCTGGTTCTTACATACTTGATGTGCGCTCCCTTTGAGCCCCTTCACAACTGTCCTCTTCGTCTCTTGACCTTGAAGACTGCTTTCCTGGTGGCCATCACCTCCGCTAGGCGAGTGAGTGAGCTCCAGGCTCTTTCTTGTAAGCCTCTTTTCCTATCAGTCCATCCGGACAAGGTTGTGCTCAGGCCCCGTCCTTCCTTTTTGGCAAAAGTTGTTACGGCCTTTCACATTGGGCAGACTATTACCTTGCCCACCTTCTTTCCACCTCCGCATCCTTCCAGAGAGGAAGAGGCTCCACCGTCTGGACCCAAAACGTGCGCTCTTATTTTATCTCAACCGCACGCGACAGTTCCGGGTGGATGACCAACTCTTTGTTGGCTACGTTGGCACCAAGAAAGGTCGGGTGGTACACAAGAGGACTATCTCCCGCTGGGTCGTCTTGTGTATCAAAGCTTGTTACTCTTTGGCTAAAAAAGAACCTCCGGTGGGACTGCGTGCTCATTCCACCAGAGCTACTGCAGCCACTACTGCATTGGGACGTGGGGTCCCCCTGCAAGACATCTGTCAGGCAGCCACGTGGGCCTCGCTGCACACATTTACTAAGCATTATTGCCTGGACAGCCAAGTCCGGCGAGACGGGTTCTTTGGCCGTTCTGTTCTCCGTGACTTTCTGGTGTGATCTTGGTTCGCAGACCCACCACCGGGGTTGGTATTGCTGGGGTATCTATTCTAAGGTAAGGAATCTATCACTATGTGTTTCTTTCAGATGAACAAGTTACTTACCTTCGGTAACGATATATCTGTAAGAAACATTAGTAGTGATAGATTCCTTACCGCCCCACCCATCCTCCCCGTTCTGCGAACTGATTTCTAGGGTTAAGGTTATCCCTTTCAGGGCCCTAGTTTCAATGCACCAGTGGTCAGTATCTTGCATGGCTCTGCGTTCCTGGCGCGGAAAGTCGTGTACAGAACTGACGTCAGCGTCTAAGTAGCGCCTGCGAAGTCATCTCGGCGACCACGACGCCAACGACGGACACGGAGCCGCACGACGCCACCTACCGACGCGCAGGGGTACTGCTGATGAAAACTTTCCGGATACAGTCTGACGCCTGGGGATATTCTAAGGTACGGAATCTATCACTACTGTTTCTTACAGATATATCGTTACCGAAGGTAAGTAACTTGTTCGTCAGGAGGTTAGTCCTGACGGCCACAGTAGGAAGCACGAGGTGTAGGGCCTCGGCCGCCCTACGCAACACCACAGCTTAACTAGCACCCTCCTCCGTAGCCACGGTAGGAGGAGACAGCATGCCAAGGTCTGGTGAGGTATCCAGACCATTGGCGTCCCCCAACTCCTCAGCCCAGTCCTGTTCAGACTCGCAAGCAGCTGCGAGAGGGTCCTCAGACCCCTCCCAGTCCTCCCCTACCTCCTCAGGCTGTTCAACAGGCCTAAAATAAGGAGCAGGGACATGGGGATAGAAATCCCCGAGCAACGTCGAGAACGGCATCGATCGACGCCACGTCCACTTCGGGGCTGAAACCGGAGTCGACGTCGTCCCGAGGAGCGGGCGGCGTCAGAAGTGGTGCCGGTTGGGTCGACGTCTGTGGAGGTGTCATAAGGTCAACCGGCGTCGACCGGGATCCAGGGGGGTCCTGCGGCGCCGAGGCCGGAGCCGACAGCGACGCGGTGGCCGGAGACGCCGGCGAGGACCCCCAGTCGGGACCACGGGGCCCGAAGGTGCACCAGCGGGACCCGACGGCCCAAAGAGGCGAGCCATGGCCGACAGGAATTCTTGTATTTGGGCCGCAGTCGCTGACGGACCCGGGAAGGGCGGGTAGGCCGGCGGCGACTGCACAGGCTCCGCCGGAGCCACGGGGGAGGCACCACCCGCACCCTCAGCCGCGTGACCGGAAGTCGGAGAACGATGGCGTTTCTTCGACTTCTTGTGCTTCGTCTTACTTGACCCCGAGTGCGAAGACTTGGATCCCGAAGACCGATGGTGATGACTCCGCGCACGGTCCCTTGACCTCCCACGGGACCAGGACCTCGAACGGTGCGGAGCCGACTGCCGGGCTTCCAGCAACTTTCGGTACCGCTCCCGCAAAGTCTTCGGCGCCATGGCCCAGCAGTCGGGGCACGACTTGGGGTCATGGTCGCACCCCAGACAGAAAAGACACACGTGCGGGTCCGTCACCGACATCATACGGTGACATTCCCCGCAGGACTTTAAACCGGGCATCCTAACTGCACCAGGAGTCGAAGACTCGATGAAAAATAGAGACAAAAAGCCTCAAAAAGTCAGTCAAAAATTGACTGGGGGTTCCTGCTCTTCCCAGATCTGCGCTTGCTGGCGCGGAAAAAGAAAGAACCAACGTCAGCGCATGTGGGCGGCGTCTAAGTAGCGCCCGCGACGTCATCTTGGGGACCACGACGCCAACGACAGGCGCGGAGCCGCACAACGCCACCTACCGACGCGCAGGGGTACTGCTGACGAAAACTTTCAGGATCCAGTCTGACGCCTGGGGATATTCTAAGGTAAGGTATCTATCACTATGTGTTTCTTTCAGATATCTAATATCTGTCTTGCACCTACTTTGTAAGCAAGTAATAGCATAGCAACAAATATTCTTGCAGATAAGCAGAAATTGCCATGCCATACAGATCTGCCGTATCCGTGTTGTCACAGGAATAACTTAAATACATGGTCATATGCCTGCAATCTGCCATGCCCCTCCCACAGCTGATAACTGGAGGTGGATCAGACAGCACAGCACTTAGTCTACCAACAAGTAGACTATCTAGCCACAGATTCATTAACTTAGAATTATCCCCAGGCGTTAGACTGGATCCGGAAATTTTTCTTGAGCAGTACCCCTGTGTGCTGGTAGGTGGCGTAGTTCGGCTCCGCATGGCGTAGTCGGCATCATCTCCGCTGGAATTGACGTGCGCGGTGCCTACATAGGTGCCAACCCTGGTGCGCTGACGTCAGTCACTTTTCGCGACTTTTAACGCCAGAAGCGCGGAGCCTCGAAGTACATGGACCACTGGTGTGGAAAACTAGATTCCTGAAAGGGGAAAGCCCTGACCCTAGAAATCCGTTTCCAGATCGGGGATGATGGGTGGGTCGGTAAGGAATCTGCGGCTAGATAGAGCCTCTACTAGATAAGGCGCTACTGGAGGTAAGTAACTTGTTCATCTGATAGAGACTTCTAGCCGGAGATTCCTTACTTTAGAATAGACACCCAAGCGATATCTCCCCAGAGGTGGGTCTGTGGACCAATTTCACATGAGGAAGTCATGCAGGACCGAAAGGGCAAAGTGCCCATGCCTACGGACCTGACTGTACAGGCAGTAGTTTGGTAAAAGTGTGCAAAGAAGCCCACGTTGCAGCCTGACAGATGTCAAGGATCAGAACTCCGCATGCTAACGCAGAGTTTGCAGCTTTAGCTCTGGTGGAATGAGCAAGCAAGCCCGGGGGGACAGGGGGGATGGGTCCTCTTCTGTAAGACCCTTCCTTTCTTCACTCCAATATACCCCACAAAGAGTTGGTCGTCCTCCCGGAACTCTCGTGGGCTGTCAAGGTAGAATGACAATGCTCTTTTTGGGTTCACACGGTGAAGTCGCTCCTCTTCCTTGGAGGGATCAGGCAGAGCATAAAAAGTAGGCAGAGTGATGGATTGGTCTACATGAAAGGGAGTGACCATTTTCAGTAGAACAGAAACTCTCATACGAAGGACCAGTTTAAGTAGATGTTCAGGTAAGGAGGCTTGGATGACAACGCCTGAAATTCACTGACCCTCCAAGGCAGCTTTTATAGCCATGAGAAAGCCGTCCTGATGGTAAGGAGCCTGAGTGGACAATTGTGAAGGGGCTCAAAGGGAACGCACATAAGGAAAGTAAGGACGAGACTGAGGTCCCACTGGGGCATAATAAAAGGACAAGATGGAAACAAATGTAAACCTTTCGGAAACCAATTCTGTAAACCTTTCGGAAACCTTTCCACAATAGGGGATTTAAAGAGGGATGGCTGGTCAGGCAACCGCAGAAAAGCCAGGATAGCAGAAAGATAGCCTTTGAGAGTGCCCAAAGAAGAGACCTGCTGGGCAAGAGAGAATAAAAAAGAACCTGAGAAAGAGGGGTAGAAAGGGGATCTATCGGTCTCTCTGCCCACCATACCACAAAACTGCCCCAATGGCAGGCTATACCGTCTTGGTGGAGGGACGTCTGGCTGCCAAGATAACATCACAGACTGCAGGTGTAAGGTCGAAAGCTGTCAACTATTGCTGTTCCATCTCCATGCACGAAGGCAGAGCGTAAACAGGTTCGGGTGGAGAACCCTCCAATGCAGCTGCGAGAGAAGTCCTCCCAAAGGGCAGCCTGATAGGAAGACTGATAACCATGCGCAACAGCTTGGGATACCAAACAATCTGTGCCCAGTCCGGAGCCACAAAGGTGACTTGGGCCTGGGGGGGAAATTTTAATCTAGCGCTAGACCCGAGCAAAGACAGATTACGGGGGTAAACACTACAACACACCACAGCTGGAAAGCACCTAAACATTATTATACAAGACCATTTTTTGTTAGACACATGGAGAACATTGCACCCCATACGACGAGAAGGCACATACTACTCCAGCGTACATGCCAGCTGGTCCCGAATCGACTACTGAATAATCTTAAGAGATTTGGGCACATGGCTCATTAGTGCGGCGCATCTGGCGCATACATACTCCAACCATTCTCCAGTGCTGATGAAGCTGCAGTCTCCAACACCCATATGCACAAGTTACTACTTGTGTAACTATATATCTGTAAGAGACATTAGTTAGTGATAGATTCCTTACCTTAGAATATCCCCAAGGCGTCAGACTGGATCCGGAAAGTATTTCGTTAGCAGTACCCCTGCGCGTTAGTAGGTGGCGTCGTGAGCGCCGAGATGCCGTCACGGAGACTACTTAGGCGCCACCCATGCGCGCTGACGTCAGTTCTGTACACGACTTTCCGCGCCAGGAACGCAGAGCCATGCAAGAAACTGACCATTGGTGCCATGAAACTAGGGCCCTGAAAGGGATGACCTTAACCCTAGAAATCAGTTCGCAGAACGGGGAGGGGGAGGGCGGTAGGGAATCTATCACTAACTAATGTCTCTTACAGATACATCGTTACACAAGTAGTAACTTGTGCATCTGAAAGAGACACGTTAGTGATAGATTCCTTACCTTAGAATAGATACCCCAGCAATACCAACCACGGTGGAGGGTCTGCGAATGGATTACACCAGAAAGTCACGGAGAACGGAACGGCCAAAGAAGCCGTCTCTCCGGACCTGACTGTCAAGGCAGTAATGCTTGGTAAACGTGTGCAGCGAGGCCCACGTAGCTGCCTGACAAATATCCTGCAAGGGGACGCCGCGTCCCAAGGCAGTAGTGGCTGCTGTCGCCCTGGTAGAATGGGCACGCAGCCCCACAGGAGGCTCCTTCTTAGCCAAAGAATAGCAGGCTTTGATGCAGAGAACGACCCACCGAGAGATGATCCGTTTGTGCACAGCCTGACCTTTTTTGGCGCCCGCGTAGCCAACAAAGAGCTGGTCCTCCACACAGAACTGTCGAGTGCGCTTCAGGTAGAACGAGAGCGCACGTTTTGGGTCCAGACGGTGGAGCCTCTCTTCCTCTTTTGAAGGATGCGGAGGCGGAAAGAAGGTGGGCAAAGTGATGGTCTGCCCGATGTGGAAGGGCGTGACAACCTTTGGCAAGAAAGAAGGACGGGTCCTTAAAACCACCTTGTCCGGATGAACAGAAAGGAAAGGAGGTTTGGAAGAAAGAGCCGGGAGCTCACTCACTCTTCTGGCAGAGGTGATAGCTACCAGGAAAGCCGTCTTGAGAGCGAGAAGACGCAAAGGACAGGTATGAAGGGGCTCAAAGGGAGCGCACATCAGATATGTCAAGACAAGGTTTAAATCCCATTGAGGCATAATGAACGGCACGGGAGGAAACGTGTGCGTAATGCCTTTCAGGAAACGGTTAACAACCGGAGATTTAAACAAGGAAGGCTGATCTGGAAGCCTGAGAAAGGCGGAGATGGCCGCAAGATAACCTTTGATAGTCCCCAGAGCAGAGCCCTGCTGGGCCAAAGAAAGAAGGAACAGAAGGACTACGGAAAGAGGGGCAGAAAGGGGATCCACAGCCTTAGCTGTGCACCATGCCACAAACTTGTTCCACCTGCAGGCGTATACCGATTTAGTGGAGGGACGCCTGGCTGCCAGAATGACATCACAGACTTCGGGAGGAAGATCGAAAGCTGTCAACTGTCGCCGCTCAATCTCCACGCATGGAGGTGGAGGCTGGACAGGTTCGGGTGGAGGACCATCCCCTGCTGCTGCGACAGAAGATCCTCCCGAAGAGGCAGACGAATCGGGGAATCGAGCGCCATGTTGAGTAGCTCGGGATACCAGTATCTTCGTGCCCAAGCCGGAGCCACAAGAATGACTTGGGCCCGGTCGCGCCAAATCTTCTTCAGCACTCTGGGCAGAAGCGGTATAGTTGGAAAGGGGTACAACAGACCACAACTCCACTCGCGGCGAAAAGCGTTGCCGAGCGAGTGCCGCCTTGGAAATTCCAACGCGCAGAACTGTACATTGCGCGTTCTCTTCGGTGGCGAATAGATCTAACCAAGGCTCTCCCCACTGCAGAAAGAGACCTTGCGCCACGTCCGAGTTCAGACGCCATTCGTGATCCATCAAGCACCGGCGGCTGAGTTCGTCCGCCCTGGCGTTCAGAGAACCTGCCAGGTGTTGAACCACCAAGGTAATGCCTTGACGTTGAAGCCAAGTCCAGAGGCGCAGAGCCTCCTGACATAGGGTCCACGACCCCACCCCGCTTGTTGCAATACCACATGGCGGTGGTGTTGTCCGTGAACACCTGCACCACACTTCCCCAGACAAAGGTAAGGAATGCCTTCAGTGCAAGCCGGATCGCCCGAAGCTCCAAAAGATTGATATGGAGCCGGGACTCCGCCGGAGACCAGAGGCCTCTGATCTCAGGCTCTCCCAAGTGGCCACCCCATCCCAGGAGGGACGCATCCGTCACCACTGTGTGTTCCGGTTGGGGAAGGGAGAGGGATCTGCCATTGACCCAATCGCGATTTGCACCAGCAGGATGCAGGAGGCCATCAGGCCCAGGAGCCGGAGGGTCATCCTGACTGAAACCCGGGATAGAGGCTGAAAGATCGGAATCATAGCCTGAATATCCCGGACTCGCTGCTCGGGAGGATAAACCCGAAACAGCGTCGAATCCAGAACCGCTCCGATGAAGGGGAGCTTCTGAGAGGGACTCAGGTGCGACTTCGGCACGTTGATGGAGAACCCCAGCAAATGCAGGAGGTCGGCCGTAGTCTGAAGGTGGGTGACGACTGCCTGGGGCGAGCCCGCCTTCAACAACCAGTCGTCGAGGTAGGAACCCCTGACTTGCGCAGATGAGCTGCGACCACCGTCATCACCTTCGTGAACACCCGAGGGGCGCTGGTAAGGCCGAAGGGGAGCACGGCAAACTGAAAATGCTCAAGGCCTACCGTGAACCGCAGGTAACGCCGGTGGGCCAGCAGGACGGGGATGTGAAAATAGGCATCCTGCAAGTCCAACGCTACCATCCAGTCTCCAGGGTCGAGGGCAGCCAAGACCTGAGCCAGAGTCAACATCTTGAACTTCTCCTTCCGGAGGAAGCGATTGACGTTCCTGAGGTCCAAGATGGGGCGCAAGCCCCCCTTGTCCTTCTTGGGGACCAGAAAGTAGTGGGAATAACAACCACTCCCTACTTCCGGCCCAGGAACACACTCAATGGCCCCCTTGGCCAAGAGGGCCATGACTTCCTGCAGGAGAAGTGCCAAGTGGTCCCCCGACATGCGGTGGAACTGAGGTGGCATGGCTGGAGGGGTGGACTGAAAGGGAAGGGCGTAACCCTTGCGGATGATCTGCAACACCCACTTGTCCGATGTGATAGCGTGCCAGTGGGGGAGATGATGGCGGATCCTGCCACCCACTGGCGTGGGGTGCCCCCCAAAGCTCGGATTAGGAAGGTTTGGAGGCAGAAGCAGCGGGGCGGAGGTGGACTAACCCCCACGCTGATTCCCAGACCCGCCCCTGCGGAAACCGCGTCGAGGCTGGTTCTGCACAGGCTTGCTGAAGGAACGTGCCTGGGCGCCCTTTCCGTGGCCACGAAAGGAACGAAAACCAGGAGTGGCTGGGTTTTTCGTGGCAAGACCTAAGGACTTGGCCGTGGCCCGCGAGTCCTTAAAACGCTCCAGCGCACTGTCGGCCTCATCGCCAAACAGGCGAGTGCCATCAAAGGGCATGTCCATGAGCGAGCTTTGGACATCTGGCGAGAACCCGGTAGATCTCAACCAGGCGTGGCGACGAAGCGCCACAGTCGTAGAAATCGCTCTACCTAGTGAGTCTGCGGTGTCCAAACCACACCGAATGGCGAACTTAGCCGCATCTTTACCCTCGGCAACAGCTTGGGACAGCACAGCTTGGGTCTCTTCAGGACACTGAGGCAACACCTGTGCAACTGTAACCCACACCGCGTGGGAATAGCGGCCCAATAGGCAAGCGGTGTTAACCGACCGCAGCCCCAAGCTGGCCGAAGAGAACCACCGCTTGCCGAACTGCTCCAGCTTCTTAGAGTCCTTATCCGGCGGAGCCGTGGGGAAGGCACTCTGGGACGTCGAAGCTTGGATGACCAGGCTCTCAGGCGTAGGATGAGTGGTCAGAAAGGCAGGGTCACCGGGCGCCGGGCGATGACGCCTGGCGACGTTCTTATCCACAGGGGCCCCTGTGGCTGGCCACGACCAAGTGCCCAGCAAGACGTCAGTGAGGGCGTCATTAAATGGCAGCAGGGGCTCCGACGAAGTGGACGCCGTCTGGAGCACCTCAGTGAGGTTAGTTTTGAGGGCCACCGTAGGGAGATCAAGGTTGAGAACCTCAGCTGCCCGACGGAGCACCATCGTGTAGGAGGCGCCCTCCTCCATGGTAGGCGGGGGAGAGGCAAACCCCGGGTCAGAGGAGACGTCGAGGTCACCGGCATCCTCCAAATCGTCCGCCCAGTCCTGCTCAGAGTCACACTGACGAGCAAGAGGATCCTCGGACCCCTCCCAGTCGTCCTCCACCTCCGCATGTGGCACAGACAGGGGCGGCCGGGCAGGAGCCGGAGAAGGAACAAACTGCGTCGAGAACGGCGCCGGCCAGGGCCGGACCGGCGCAGTGTCCCAATGCGGATACCAGGTAGGAGCAAAATGGTCCTGGAACCTGGGCAAGGGCGGGACAATTGGCACCCACTGGGGCGCCGGAGCCGGCAGCAATGGACCTTGTGGCGCTGTGGCCGGAGCAGACGGCGCAGGATCCTGTGGCGCCGAAGCTGGATTCGCCGGCCCAACAGGATCCTGACACGGGACCGCGGGGTCCGAGGGCACGCCGGCGGGAGCCTGAGGCCTAAAAAGACGGTCCATGGTAGCAAGAAACTCTTGCACCTGTGCGGGAGTCGCCGACCGACCCGGGTAAGGTGGGTAGGCCGCGGGACTCTCGAGCTCCAAAGGAGCCGCAGGGGCACAGCCCCTGTCCCCCTCGTCCGCATCCGGGGACTGACGGGGGGACGTCTGAGAGCGAACACGCTTCTTCGACTTCTTTTTGTGTCGTCTCTTACCCGAATCCGAGGGTGAAGACTTGGAGCCCAAGGAGCGATGACTGTGGCCCCGCAAGCGTTCCCTGGAACGGCCCCTGGACCGGGAACGGCGCTGGGACGAGTGCCGGACCTCCAGCAGCTTCCGGTGCCGCTCCCTCAAGGCCTTCGGGGCCATGGCCCGACAGTCCAGACAGGAGCGGGAGTCGTGGTCGGTCTCCAGGCAGTAGAGGCAGACATTGTGGGGGTCCGCCACCGACATATTGCGATGGCAGGCCCCACAAGACTTAAATCCAGGCATTCCTACGTGCACCAAGGAAACCAAAGCTTACAGGAGACAAAAGTCTCAAAAAGAGTAGTCAAAAAGTGACTAAGGTACGTGCTCTAACCGGATCTGCGCTTAGTGGCGCGGAAAAAGAAAGAACTGACGTCAGCGCGCATGGGTGGCGCCTAGGTAGTCTCCGTGACGTCATCTCGGCGCTTACGACGCCAGCGACGGACGCGGAGCCGCACGACACCACCTACTGACGTGCAGGGGTACTGCTAACGAAAAACTTTCCGGATCCAGTCTGACGCCTGGGGATATTCTAAGATAAGGAATCTATCACTAACGTGTCTCTTTCAGATCTCCCTATCAATCATGGAGACCATCTCCTAGACACGTTTTAGGGAAGAGATCAGACAGGACATCGAGGAATTTTTTTAAAGAAACCTGGATTCAGTGTCGAGCATGGCGACTATATGGGAAGCTTTCGAAGTCACGCTGCGAGGATTATGCATAGCAAAGGGAAGAGGCATATTGAGTGATATCCGATACACGTTGCGCAGATTAGAGGGCGATTTCAAAGTGACAGAGGGCACACTGGAGGATAGTCCAGAGGGAGCAAGCAAAGCTAAACTAAGTTCCTTAATGACCGATTACCAAGCGGAAGCCGAACGAGAATGTCTTTTCCGCTCCAAATAGTATAGGGCGCGCCAGTACTGAGAGGGGGAAAGGCCGGGTAAAGCACTAGCGGAAACAGTCCGATCACCTAGGTTTTCCAGTCATATCCTGGAGGTGGAAACCTCCACAGGCAGTCTGAAATAAGACACTGCCAACATTCTTCAGGCTCGTAGGGACCAACCAGTAGAAATAGACACATACCTAGAAGATACTGCGTTAGCCTGGATTGAAGGTAGTTACAGGGAGTTTTTAGCTGCTGAATAGAAGGATGAAATCAGAGCAGCTATAATGCAGCTTAGATCAGGAAACGCTCCAGGCCCCGATGTCTTACCATCAGATTTCTACAAATGCTACATAGGAGTTTTGGTGCCCATACTAAAAAAAGTCTACACAGAGGCCAATGAAAATCGTACACTACCACCAACTACGCGTGAAGCCATGATCATCTCCCTTTTGAAACCAGGGAAATCAGCGACTAAATGAGAAGCATACAGGCCGCTTTCTCTAATAAACTGTGATGCCAAAATACTGGCTAAAATACTAGCCAACAAACTTAGCCTATTAATGGTCAAGCTGATATTACTGGATCAATCTGGGTTTGTGCCGGGTCGGGCCACCTCCCACAATTTGCGTACCCTATTTGCAATACTACAAGATTTAGATCCAGAACTCGTTGCAGTGGCTGTTTTTTTTAGACGCCACTAAAGCGTTTGACTGGAATGGGAATATCTATTCACTGTGCTGAAGCGAATGGGCTTCCCCCGTGTTCCTCTCATGGGTCACCTTACTATATAAGCAGCCACGAGCGATTGTACAGATCAACAGCTGCTGCTCGCCTCCTATGGAGATATCACGAGGCACCAGGCAAGGCTGTCCATTATCACCCTTGTTATTTGCACTTGCAGTTGAACCTCTGGCGGCAAAGCTGCGGCATCACCACAGGGAATATGCGCTGAGATATCCAGAAAGGAACATACTAGTGTCCATGTATGCGGATGATATCACATTATATCTCAGAGACCCACATATAAGCCTGAACCCTGTTCTCCGCGAGTTTATACAAGTTGGGAGGTTGTCAGGAGTTACTATCAATTGGGATAAGTCTCAGATATTCCCTCTCACCCCAAATAAAAGCCAGTTTCCCCCCTCTGATTACCCCTTGAAATGGTGTGACTCTGACCGTAGGCATCTGGGGTCAACGGTCTCCAGAGAAAGAAACGACGCTGAGGGCTGACTATGGCACTGCAATGGACAAAATCATGGATTCAGTGTCACGCAGGATTACCTTACCGTTCTCATTAGCAGGGCGCATATCCCTCATTAAAATGGTTGTCCAGACGAAATTGCTATATTTGTTTATAAATATACCTTACTCACCGGGGCGCCTTTTTTCCCACCGCACACTGCAGATACAATTAATTAAACTTGCGTGGGGAGGTAAGCAACCTCGAATACTATGGTCCACACTGACCCAACCCTATAGTACAGGTGGCTTTGAAGCGCCAGATATGGAGATGTACTACCTCTGTGCACAAGCACACTTCGCTGTGTATTGATTCCAACCGCCCCCATACATGCCACATTTAGCAGTAGAAAATGGATATATGGCCCGCTACCCACCGCAACCTACTTGGGGGCCAAACACCATTATGCTGGGCAGTCCGTCAACAGTGGGTTGCACAGGATTGGCCTGGAAACAAATAGGAGAGAAACTCAATAAGCCCTTATTATATTCCCCGCTGCTGCGTCTGCCATATCATCCACACATACTGGTCACCCATGAAGCGACTTGTAGAACCATGCTGCAAAACGCACAAGTTACTAACTTGTGTAACGATATATCTGTAAGAGACAGTAGTTAGTGATAGATTCCTTACCTTAGAATATCCCCAGGCGTCAGGCTGGATCCGGAAAGTTTTGCGTAGCAGTACCCTTGCGCTGCGTCGGTAGGCGGCGTCGTGCGGCTCCGCGTCCGTCGTCGGGCGTCGTGATCGCCGGGATGACGTCGCGGGCAGTACTTAGACGCCGCCCTGCGCGCTGACGTCAGTTCTGTACACGACTTTCCGCGCCAGGAACGCAGAGCCATGCAAGAAGCTGACACAGGTGTCTGAAAAATACTAGGGCCCTGAAAGGGATGTCCTTAACCCTAGAAATCAGTTCGCAGAACGGGAGGATGGGTGGGCGGTAAGGAATCTATCACTACTGTCTCTTACAGATATATCGTTACACAAGTTAGTAACTTGTGCATCTGAAAGAGACACGTTAGTGATAGATTCCTTACCTTAGAATAGATACCCCAGCAATACCAACCCCGGTGGTGGGTCTGCGAACAAAGATCAGACAAGGAAGTCCTGGAGGACAGAACGGCCAAAGAAGCCGTCCCTCCGGACCTGACTGTCAAGGCAGTAATGCTTAGTAAACGTGTGCAGCGAGGCCCACGTAGCTGCCTGACAGATAACCGGCAGCGGAACACCGCGGCCCAAGGCCGTGGTAGCAGCCGTTGCCCTGGTGGAATGGGCACGCAGCCCAACAGGAGGCTCCTTCTTAGCCAAAGAATAGCAGGTCTTGATGCACAAGGTAACCCAGCGGGAGATGGTCCTCTTGTGCACCGCCCGACCTTTTTGGCGCCCACGTAGCCAACAAAGAGCTGGTCATCCACCCGGAAGTGTTTTGTGCGGTCGATATAGAAGGAGAGCGCACGTTTTGGGTCCAGACGGTGGAGCCTCTCTTCCTCTCTGGAAGGATGCGGAGGCGGAAAGAAGGTGGGCAAAGTGATGGTCTGCCCAATGTGGAAAGCAGTAACCACCTTTGGCAAGAAGGACGGACGCGTCCGAAGAACAACCTTGTCTGGATGAACAGACAGAAAGGGAGGTTTGCAAGAAAGAGCCTGGAGCTCACTCACCCGCCGAGCGGAGGTGATGGCCACCAGAAAGGCTGCCTTTAGAGTCAGAAGACGAAGAGGACAGTTATGCAGAGGCTCAAAGGGAGCGCACATTAAAAGGTAAGAACCAAGTTCAAGTCCCACTGAGGCATTACAAACGGAACAGGAGGGAAGAGGTGAGTAATGCCTTTTAAGAACCTGTTAACAACAGGGGACTTGAAAAGGGAGGGCTGATCAGGGAGCCTGAGGAAGGCCGAGATAGCACAAAGATAACCCTTGATGGTACCCAGGGCAGAACCCTGTTGGGCCAGAGAGAGAAGGAACAGAAGGACCTCAGAAAGAGGGGCAGAAAGGGGGATCCACAGCCTTTGCTGTGCACCATGCCACAAATTTGTTCCACCTGCAGGCGTATACCACCTTAGTGGAGGGACGCCTGGCTGCCAGAATCACATCACAAACTTCGGGAGGCAAGTCGAAAGGAATCAACTGCCGCCGCTCAATCTCCACGCAAGCAGGTGTAGACTGGACAGGTTCGGGTGGAGGACCGTCCCCTGCTGCTGCGACAGAAGATCCTCCCGAAGAGGCAGACGGATCGGGGGATCTATGCTCATATTGAGTAGCTCGGGATACCAAACTCTTCGAGCCCAGTCCGGAGCCACAAGAATGACTTGGGCCCGGTCGTGCCGAATCTTCTTCAACACTCTGGGTAGAAGTGGTATAGGCGGAAAGGCGTACAACAGACCGCAACTCCACTCGCGACGAAAAGCGTCGCCGAGCGAGTGCCGCCTTGGAAATTCCAACGCGCAGAACTGATGACATTGCGCGTTCTCTTCGGTGGCGAATAGATCTAACCAAGGCTCTCCCCACTGTAGAAAGAGTCCTTGCGCCACTTCCGAGTGAAGACGCCATTCGTGATCCATCATGCACCTGCGGCTGAGTTCGTCCGCCCTGGCGTTCAGAGAACCTGCCAGGTGTTGAACCATCAGGAACATGCCCTGATGTTCCAGCCATGTCCAGAGGCGCAGAGCCTCCTGACAAAGGGTCCAAGACCCCACCCCGCCCTGTTTGTTGCAGTACCACATGGCGGTGGTGTTGTCTGTGAACACCTGCACTACCTTCCCTTTGACAGAGGGAAGGAATGCCTTGAGTGCAAGCCGGATCGCCCGGAGCTCCAGAAGGTTGATATGGAGCCGGGACTCCGCCCGGAGACCAGAGGCCTCTGATCTCCGCCTCTCCCAAGTGACCGCCCCATCCCAGAAGGGACGCGTCCGTCACAACTGTATGCTCTGGCTGGGGAAGGGAGAGGGATCTGCCCATGACCCATTGCCGGTTCGAGAGCCACCACTGCAACTGTTTTGCAGTCCCCTCCGAGATCTGGACGTGATCGGACAGGTTGCCCTGGTGCTGCGCCCACTGGAACTTCAGGTCCCACTGCAGAGCCCGCATATGCCATCTGGCATGATTGACCAGCAGGATGCAGGAGGCCATGAGGCCCAGCAGCCTCAGGGTCATCCTTACCGAAACCCAGGATAAAGGCCGAAAGATCGGAATCATAGCCTGAATATCCCGGACTCGCCGTTCGGGAGGATAGGCCCGAAACTGCGTCGTGTCCAGAACTGCTCCGATGAAAAGGAGCTGTGGAGAAGGAATCAGATGCGACTTCGGCACATTGATGGAGAACCCCAGCGAGTGCAGGAGTTCGGCCGTAGTCTGGAGGTGGGAGACGACTGCCTGGGACGAGCCCGCCTTCAGCAGCCAGTCGTCGAGGTAGGGGAAGACTGAAACCCCTGCCCGGCGCAGATGAGCCGCGACCACCGCCATCACTTTCGTGAACACCCGAGGGGCACTTGTAAGGCCAAAGGGGAGCACGGTGAACTGAAAATGCTCGTGGCCTACCGTGAACCGAAGGTAACGCCGGTGGGCCGGCAGGACGGGGATGTGGAAATATGCGTCCTGCAAGTCCAACGCTACCAACCAGTCTCCAGGGTCGAGGGCAGTCAAGACCTGAGCTAGGGTGAGCATCTTGAACTTCTCCTTCCGGAGGAAGCGATTGACGTTCCGGAGGTCCAAGATAGGACGCATGTCCTCCTTGTCCTTTTGGGCACCAGAAAGTAGTGGGAGTAGCAACCACGCCCTACTTCTGGGGTCGGAACATGCTCGATGGCCCTCTTGGCCAAGAGGGCCGTGACTTCCTTCTGTAGAAGCACCAAGTGATCCCCTGACATGCGGTGGAGTTGAGGTGGCATGGCTGGGGGTGGTCTCGAAGGGGAGGGAGTAGCCCCTTCGGACAATGTCCAAGACCCACCTGTCCGAGGTGATGGTGCGCCAGTGGGGAAGGTGATGGCGGACCCTGCCCCCTACTGGCGTGCCGTGCACCTGAAAGGAGGGACTAGGAGGGCTTGGAGGCCGCGGACGGGTTGGAGGTGGTGGCCTGACCCGCACGCTGGTTGCCCGATCCGCCACGGCGGAATCCACGTCCTCGGCCACGCGAAGACGCCTGCTGCGCGGGCCGGTGGCTGGGCTGCTGACGTGAAGGGGCGCCCTACCGTGGCCACGATAGGGGCGAAAAGCAGAAGGCAGCGGAGGGCGTGTAGCAGAAAGGCCCAGGGACTTGGCAGTAGCCCGTGAGTCCTTAAAGCGCTCCAACGCATGGTCTGCTTTGGACCCAAAAAGACCGACTCCATCAAAGGGCATGTCCATGAGAGTATTCTGGACATCCCCTGAAAAACCAGTGGTTCTCAGCCAGGCGTGGCGGCGGAGCGCCACCGTCGTTGCAATCGACCTGCCCAGCGAGTCGGCGGTGTCAAGGCCACAACGGATAGTGTATTTGGCCGCATCCCTTCCTTCCGCAATGGCGCGGGAAAGCAGTGCCTGGACCTCCTCAGGGCACTGGGGCAAAACATCCGCCACCGAATCCCACAGAGAGTGGGTATAGCGGCCCAAAAGACAAGCGGTGTTAACGGACCGCAAGCCAGCACTGGAGGAAGAAAAACCTTTCTTCCCAAACTGATCCAGGCGTTTGGATTCCCTATCCGGAGGAGCGGTAGGGAAGGCGGTTTGGGAAGCGGAGGCTTGGACAACCAAGCTCTCAGGAGTGGGGTGGACAGAAAGAAACAGGGGGTCGCCCGGAGCTGGGCGATGGCGTCGTGACACGTTCCGATCCACAGGAGCCCCTGTGTTGGGCTTGGACCAGGCGCCCAAAAGAACGTCTGTGAGGGCGTCGTTAAACGGCAGCACAGTCTCCGCAGAGGAGGCTGCCGGCTGAAGCACCTCTGTCAAGATGTTAGGCTTGACCGTCAAAGTAGGGAGCTGGAGACGTAAGGCCCCAGCAGCCCTACGCAACACCGTACTAAAATTGGCCCCCTCCTCCGTAGCCACGGGAGGAGACAGCATGCCAGTGTCAGGAGAAGTATCCAGACCACTGGCCTCCCTAGACTCTCTGTCCAGTCCTCATCATACTGACAGTTGCGAGTCAGAGGGTCATCAGACCCCTCCCAGTCCTCCTGGTCCTCCTCTGGTTCAAAATAAGGAGGAGGAGGGACATTTGGGACCCAAGGGCCCATCGGCGCCGGAGCCGGCGTCGAGCGACGTCGCTCCGGGTCCATGTCCGGAGCCGGAAGGAACTGGGACGACGCCGCCCGGAGCCCAGGGCGGCGTCGAGAACGGCACCGGAGACATCGGCGCCGGCGGAGGTGTCGTGAGGTCGACCGGCGTCGATGGGGGTTGTGGAGCCGGGATCGAGGCCGGGGCCGAAGCCGGAGCCGGGATCGAGGCTGGAGTCCCGGGCGACGCCGGGGCCGGAGCCGCCGGCGACGCCGGAGCAACCCCATCAGGGCCCGCGGGGCCCGAAGGCGCACCGGAGGGGCCTGAAGGCCCGAAGAGGCGGGCCATGGCCGACAGGAACTCCTGTACCTTGGCCGGATCCGCCCCGAACCCGGGAAGGGCGGGTAGGACGGGGCGACTCCACAGGCAAGTCCGGGGCCGCGGGGGCGGGGACGGTGCCGGGAGGGGCCTCAGCCGAGTCGCGAGACCGGCGAGGCGAAGTCCGAGAGCGACGATGCTTCTTGGACTTCTTGTGCTTAGACTTACCGGACGAAGAAGACTTCGACGCCGACGACCGGTGTGGACCCCTGGACCTCTCACGCGACCGGGGCCTCCGTGGAGCCGAATGCCGGGCCTCGAGGAGCTTTCGAGACCGCTCTCGCAAAGCTTTCGGGTTGAGGGCCTGGCATTCGGGACAAGACTTGGTGTCGTGGCCTCGGCCGAGGCAGAAGAGACACTCCCAATGCGGGTCGGTGACGGACATCATCCGCGCACAGGCGCCGCATCGCTTGAAGCCGGGCATCCCTACGACACCTTAAAGATGGAAAAAACAGTGAAAAAATCACCAAAAAGTATGGTCAAAAATTGACCAGGGCACTGCTCTTCCCGGATCTGCGCTTGCTGGCGCGGAAAAGAAGAACTGACGTCAACGCGCAGGGGCGGCGTCTGAGCACTGCCCGCGACGTCATCCCGGCGATCACGACGCCGACGACGGACGCGGAGCCGCACGACGCCGCCTACCGACGCGCAAGGGTACTGCTACGCAAAACTTTCCGGATCCAGCCTGACGCCTGGGGATATTCTAAGGTAAGGAATCTATCACTAACGTGTCTCTTTCAGATAGGGGTATTACAACATGGGGAGATCTCTACCAAGATGGCGAGTTCAAGGACCGCACACTGTTTTTCAGTAACCGCTCACACACCCCGCTAGAGACCTTCATGTACATCAGGATCAGACAAGATGTAAAAGCGGCCACACCCACATTTCCGAAAGCCTCCTATAGTAAACACGCTCCATGTGCTATTACAAAATCCACAGCCGACTCACATAGTGTCTCGACTATACAGGACGGTGCTGATAGAACACCAGGTAGAGCCGAGAAGAGCACGAGCGGGGTGGGACTTGGAACGTGACACTCCGTTATCAGACAAGCAATGGACATACTGTTGTAACCAAACAGAGGCAATACAGCCAGCAGTCGTCTTAGAATAATACATTACATATTTTTGCACCAGGTTTACTACACCCCAGCAAGAAAGACTGTTTAGATACAAGTTGCGACCAGACGATCGCTGTGCGAGATGCAGGAAGGAAGGCGCAGGGTATTTACACTTAGCTTGGGAGTGTAGAGTTATACAAAACCACTGGATGGAGATATTTAGCGCCCTATCACGTATGTCTGACCAACATATACACCAGGATCCTGTCACAGCCTTGCTGGGCTACACAGAAGAGATAACTACACAGTACACAAAACTTATATCACTAGGACTGCTGCTGGCGAAAAGATGAGCCGCTTGCAGGTGGGGGAGGGGGCGAGCCCCCAAATTTGAGGAATGGTTACATGACATGACCCATTGTAAAGATCAACTCACTACGTATGCAGAGTTGCTACCTCCCACCTCGAAACCTCGTGATATATGGGAGCCGCTACAGCGATTTTTGTTGGATCTGGACACTGCGACAGAGGACAACAACACACCTCAATAGCCCAAACGCAATAAAACACGGCTGCAAACCAGGGTATAGCCTAAAATGGGCGGGGGTGAGAGAAAGACGTCCAAGAGAATTAAAGATTAATCATGCAAGATAAAAGCCTGTTGAAACTGTACAAAGTAAATGTTAGCAGATGGTATGCTGGTCTTTTTGCTGTAAACAACTGCGAAATGGTCTGTAACATAGGAAACATCTGTTACCAACAAGATTATCCAGTGCAATGTAACGATGTTTGTTATACAATGTAAAAACCAATAAATAAAGTAAAAAAAATAAATTAAAAAAAAGGTGACTTGGGCCTGGTCGCTACTAATCTTCTTGAGAACTCTGGGAATGAGTGGTATGGGCAGAGGCGCATAGCAAGCCTGATCTCCACTCGAGACAAAAAGCATTCGAGGAAAAGCATCCTTGGAAACTCCAGCACACAGAACTGCTGACATTGCGCGTTCTCTGTGGTGGCGAACAGATTTAACCAAGGCTCTCCCTACTGCTGAAAGACTGTGCACCACCTCCAGATAGAGACACCATTTGTGATCCGCTAGGTATCTTTGGCTGAGTTTGTGCGCTCTGGCATTCAGAGCCTGCCAGATGTTAAACCACCAGGAAAATGCCCTGACAGACGCAGTCAAAGGGTCCACAGCCTCACCACGCCCTGTTTGTTGCAATACCATATGGCGGTGGTGTTTTCTGTGAACACTTGCAGAAATGTTTCTTTGATGGAAGGCAGAAAGGCTTTCAATGCCGGCCAGATCGCCCGGAGCTCCAACAGCTTGATGTGGAGCCCGGATACCGCCTGAGACCAGAGGCCTCGGATCTCCATCTCTCCCAGATGGCCGCCCCATCCCAAGAGTGACACATCAGTTACCACTGTGAAATCTAGTTGGGGAAGGGAGAGGGGTCTGCCACGGACCCAATCACGGTTCGTTAACCACCACTGCAGATCTTGTGCAATTCTTACAGAGATCTGGATCATGTCAGAGAGACTCCCCTGATGCTGCACCCACTGGAACCTCAGGTCCCACTGCAGAGCCGCATATGCCAGCGGGCATGTGTCACAGACGCAGGAGGCCATGAGGCCCAACAGCCTCAGAGTCAATCTCACCGAATTCCAAGATGGAGGCTAAAAATATCGGTATCATAACCTGAATATCCTGGACTTGCCGCTCAGGAAGATAGGCCTGAAACTGCATCGTGTCCAGAACACCTCCACTGAAAGGGATCGTCTGAGAGGTAGTCAGGTGTTACTTCGGCACGAAGATAGTGAACCCTAGCAAAACAGGAGGTCTGCCGTAGTCTGGAGGTGGGAGACGACAGCCTGAGGCGGGCCCACCTTCAACAGCCAGTCATTGAGATAGGAGAAGTCTGGCACCCCTGATCTCCGCAGATGAGCTGTAACCGCCACCATCATCATCTTGGTGAACACCCGAGGGGCGCTGGTGAGGCCAAAGGAAAGCATTCCAAACTGAAAATGCTTGTGACCGACCATCAACCGGAGGGAACATCTGTGGGCAGGCAGGACGTGGATGTGAAAGTATGCGTCCTGCAAGTCCAACACCACCATCCAGTCTTCTGGGTCCAGGGCAGACAGTACCTGAGTGAGAGTGAGCATTTTGAACTTCTCCTTCTTGAGGAAGAAACTGAGAGAACACAGGTTGAGGATAGGACAAAGACCTTCGCCCTTCTGGGGCACCAGAAAATAGTGGGAATAGCAACCACAACTTACTTCTGTTGTCGGCACCCTCTCTATGGCTCCCTTGGCCAAGAAAGCCATTCCTTCCTACTGGAGAAGGGATAGGTGGTCTTCTGTAAGCCTGCCATAAGTAGGTGGCATGGAGGGAGTAGGCCACTCGGACGATCTACAAAACACACATGTCTGATGTTATGGACTGCCAGTTGGGCAGATGATGGCGAATCCTGCCGCGCTTTGGGTGCCCATGATGGTAAAAGCGATACCAAAGGGGATGATGGACGGAGCGTTAGAGCAAATCAAACACTCACCCCCAGTCAACTGATCTGGGTTTAATCCATCATCATTCTTTAGCTCACTCCACCACCCCAGTTCAGACATGCCATATGCAAATCAGTCTGACAGTGTGCCTCATGGGAACAGTCCAGCCCGAACTGCCAAGCCATGTCTTCCCTGGACCGGAAACAAGCATCCTGGGACCGGTTTCGGGTTCATAACCCTCATCAGCCAGGCTATCTTGAATCCAGTGGCAAAGTGAGCAAGGGACCCACGTCTGGGCATACCCTGCCAACTTAGGGCGAACAAAGCGGGTGGTGGAGTGAGCTAAAGAATGATGGATTAAACCCAGATCAGTTGACTGGGGGTGAGTGTTTGATTTGCTCTAACGCTCCGTCCATCATCCCCTTTGGTATCGCCATGATGGTAAAAGGGCAGATTGAGAAGGTTTGGAGGCTGCAGCTGCCGGGGGGTGGTGGACTGACCTAACTGCTGGCTGCCCGAACCACGGGCCGTAGGTACCACGTCCTTGGCTATGCAGAGGCTGTGAAGCTTGTGCGCCGTGGTGGCTGGGCGGGTACAAAGGTGGCTGTCCATTGAGTCGTATTTAGTCCACAATGAAAAGTTAACTTTACTGCATCCCTACCATTGGCAAAAGCCTGGGAGAGGGCAGCCCGGGTCTCTTCCAGGAATATTGACAGCACCTGCGCAACTATCCCACAGAGAGTGGGAATAGCGGCTCAAAAGGCACGTGGTGTTCACAGACACCAGTGCCAGGCTGGCAGAAGAAAACGTTTTTGTTGAAGTTGTCCAGCCTCTTGGATTCCAGTGGTGCAGTTGGGAATGCGCCAAGATTTAAGTAGGAAGTGGAGGCGTAAGCCACCAAGCTCTCCGGGGTAGGGTGTTGTGTGAGAAGTTTGAGTCCCCAGCTGCGGGTCAGTGTCTGCGGTCAGTCGTACTGTTCACAGGAGATCCTGTGCTGGGCTTGGACCAAGTCAACAAGCAGGATATCATTATGTGCCTCATTAAAAGGGAGAAGTGGTTCTGATGGGGACACTTCTGGCTGAAGCACTTCTGTGAAGACATTTGTCTTGACTGCCACCGACGGCTAGCTTCGGTCAGGGACCTTGGCCACCCTCCTCACCACCACTGTGAAGGAAGTTCCCTCCTCCGTAGCCATGGTAGGGGAAGAAAGCATGCCAGTATCTGGAGAAGTGTCTAATCCACTGGCTTCACCCAGATCCTCACCAGTCCAAGGTGTCATAAGGGCGGTATTCTTCAGAGTCCAGCGACCCCTCCCATTCATCTCCGAGTTCTAGCCCATAAGAACAGGGCTTAGACTCCAGCCCGAAAGGCATGGCTCCAGTCGGTGCCGGGGGACACCCCGCTGACACAGTGTTGGAGTTGGGGATATAAATGGAGACGGCGCCGCTGGGACCACTGGGAGCCTTGGGACCAGCACCAGGGAAGGTCCAGATGGAATTAACCGGCGCAGATACGGATCCCGACCGGCGCTGAAGCTGCCGGCATGGATCTAGTAGGGGCTCTTCCTGAACCCGCTGGGCCCGAAGGCGCACCAGAGGGAAACAACATTTGAGGCCTTCTTCTATGACATTCCTGCCACAGCAGGAGGAAAAAACCTTGACAAAACTCTTCCCAGATCTGCGCTGACTGATGTGGAAAGAAAAGAACTGACATCAGCACATTGGGGTGGCACCTATATAGGCACCGCACATGCCACTTCCAGGGTGAACAGTGCCACCTACTGGCACGTAGGAGTACTGCTCAAGAAAAATTTCTAGAATCAGTCTGATGCCTGGGGATAATTCGAAGGTAAGTAATCTGCAGCTAGAAGTCTCCATCAGTGACTCCTGAAAAAGGAATCAAACAAAGCTGTAGAACTCTGCTATTTGCTTTGACTTGGGACTCTCCAGGAGGATAGGGTGTTATTTACAAAAGGTCATTACCCCTCATATGTCCTACTCGTCCCAGTCCTTACCATGTGAGGCAATTCTGCCTCACAACAGCAATAGGAACACTAGTATTTTTTTTTTAATCTATCATACAAGCCCCTCCCACCCACCGCCATGCCTGTTTTTTTTTGCTGTCCGACACGTCTGTCGGAGCGCTGGTGTACTGTTCCGTGTTTCCTGTTTCTGCAGGGGGTCTACGGTGCCGTAAGTTTTTTCTTTCTTCAAAGTGTAAATTTGAATTGTACTTCTTGCTTTGCTCGCAGCCGCACCAGTGTTCCGGTCGGTCGCGTTCCTGCTCCGTTTTCAGAGCGCGCTCCCCGCGCATGTGCTTGGCTGGGGCAGGGAGCTTTCCTTGACGTTCTGGCCTCGGGTCGTTCTGGTGCTGGAGTCTCCTAGCAGCAACCGGCTCCCGCGGCCACGGTATCTTGTTCTGTGACTGTGGGGGAGGCGGCAGGACTGTCCCTTTGTTTTTCCAAGTCTGGTGTTGCTCAGGACATGGTTGCTTGGTGACAGTGTTTAAAGGGGAGTGGCTGGGCACTTCCTGGTGTGTGCTGGGCTTCCTGTATGGTTTGCTCTTCCTCCTTGTGGCCATGGGTGATGAGGATTCCTCTCCGGTGCCTGCAAAGTCTTCATCCAAGCAGCATAATGTTCAGGAACTGCAGGAGGATGACCCGTTGCAAATTTCCAGGTTTGATTTGCATGATTTGATTAATTCTGCTGTACAGGCTGCGCTGCTTGAACCTTGTGCTAAAAAAGCTAAGGATGATGATGAGGACATGGACAATTCCCCTAAGGAGAAGTACATCCAAGGGAGGGTTTTTTCAGACAAGTTGGTCCATATTCGTGAGGTGCTGGGATTTGATCCTAAGTCGTCGTCTGATGATGGGTTTTACTCCCAGTATAGTACCTCGGTGGTAGATGACATGCCTTTTTCGTGATGTCCTCAAGGACATTGTACTTACAAATTTCTTGGCCACAAGCATCCAAATGTGAACTCTCCAAAATCTGGGTTGCTTTCACTTCTGAAATCTAACTGCCTGCCTCTATTTCTATGTGACAAATATGACCTAGGTTTATTTTATGATTACAATTTCTGAAAGCACATCAGTATGGTCCTTATTGTAAGTTTTATGTGGCTGAACCCAAGTGAACCATATTTATTTATACCTTTGGCGTGGGTTCGATGAAATACCAAATGCTCCGTTTAAGTGGTTGGGGCTCCTCCGCACAGGTCGAACTTTAAAAACTTGTTGGCAACTTGATAACAGTGAAAAACACTGCGAAATTACACCATTGTGAACATCCTGATGACTCGGTCTTATTCTGCAACCGAGAACTAAAGAGAAGCAAAACAGTATTTGTGTATTATGGCTATGCACGAAGATACATTTACCCCTAAGAACTCTAGCAGACACTACAGCGCTTCAGTACTTTTATACACGATGTATGGATGGCTTGACTGAGGGAATCAGAATATCAGGACAGAGGCAGGCAGGAGAAGACCTGGTGGGTGCAGAGAGATGCCACGGTCTTGATGTGAGCTATGACAGAGTGCCTCCAAGGCGCAAATAAGGTGGTTGTGTAAGGAAACCTTGATGCATGCCGGGTAGCTTAAGTAGAAAAGTGTCCTTAGAAAAGTACTTGAGACCAAATAAAACAAGCATTTGCAATGCAAAAGGTCTCGCATTTTTGAGAGTTCGAGCTAAATGACAATGTAAATGACAATGTCTTTTACCTATGTGTGTTGGTTTAGAGTACTGTGGATTTATGTACAGAGACGCAGCTGCAGCACTGAATACAGGACTAAGAATGAGGAATTAGCACTGGAACCCGAGAAGCAGCTGCAGCACTGTATAGAGGACTCAGCAAGGAGGGAGTTACCGACTAGACCAGAGAAGCGGCTACAGCACTGTCTAGAGGACTTAGAATGAGGACTCACCACTGTGACCAGAGACACAGCTGCAGCACTACCTTGAGGACTGAGAATGAGGAAGTACCACTGTGACCAGAGACACAGCTGCAGCCCTGCCTAGGACTTGGAATGGGGGAGTTACTGGCGGGACCAGAGAAGCAGCTAGCAGCACTGTTTAGAGGATGTAGAATGAGGAATTACCACTGGGACCAGAGAAGCGGCTAGCATCACTGGCTAGAGGATTTAGAATGAGTAATTACTGACTGGACCAGAGAAACCGCTAACAGCACTGCCTAGAGGACGCAGAATGAAGAATTACCACTAGTAACAGAAACACAGATGCAGCACTGGCTAGAGGACTTAAAACGTGGGAATTACCGACGGGACCAGAGAAGCAACTGCAGCACTGTGTAGAGGACTTAGAATGAGGAATTACCACTGTGACCAGAGACACATCTGCAGCACTGTCTAGAAGACTTAGAATGAGGAATTAATGACGGGGCCTGAATAGCAGCCAGCAGCATGGTCCTGAATTTTTAGAATGAGAAATTACTGGCAGGACCAGAGTAGCACCTAGCAACACTGTCTAGTGGATGTAGAATGATGAATTACCACTGGACCCAGAGAAGCAGCTGCAGCACTGTTTAGAGGATTTCGATTAAGTAATTACTGATGAGACCAGAGAAGCAGGTAGAAGCACTGTGTAAATGACTTAGAAGGAGGAATTACAGACGGGACCAGAGAAGCAGCTAGCAGCAATGTCTAGAGGACTAAGAATGAGGAATTACAACTGAGAACAGAGACACAGCTGCAGCAATGTTTAGAGGACTTGGAATGAAGAATTACTGACAGGACCAAAGAAGCAGCTGCAGCAGTTTCTAAAGGACTTAAAATGTGGGAATTACAGACTGAACCAGATAAGCAGCTGCTGCACTGTCTAGAGGACTTAGAATGAGGAATTACAGATGAGACTAGAGAAGCAGCTAGCAGCACTGTCTAAAAGACTTAGAATGAGGAAGTACCACTGGTACTTCCTCATTCGAAGTCTCCGCTGCAGCACTGCCTAGAGGACTTAAAATGTGGGAATTACCGACGGGACCAGAGAAGCAGCTAGCACCACTGTTTAGAGGACTTAGAATGAGGAATTATCACTGGGACCAGAGAAGCACCTTCCAGCTCTGTCTAGAGGACTTAGAATGAAGAATTACCGACAAGACCAGAGAAGCAGCTAGCAGCACTGCCTAGAGGACTAAAAATGAGGAATTACCACTCTGACCAGAGAAGCAGATAGCAGCACTGCCTCGAGGCCTGAGAATGAGGAATTATCACTTTGAACCGAAACGCAGCTGCAGCACTGTCTAGAGGACTTAGAATGGAGGAGTGACCGACGCGATCAGAGAAGCAGCTGCAGCACTGTCTAGAAGACTTAAAATGAGGAATTACCGCTGGGACCAGAGAAGCAGCTAGCAGCACTACCTAGACTGAGAATGAGGAATTACCACTGTGACCAGACACACAGCTAGCAGCACTGTGTAGAGGAGTAGGAATGGGGAACTACCACAAGGAACAGAAACAACGGCTGCAGCACTTCCTAGAGGCTTAGAATGGAGGAGTTACCGACGGGACCAGAGAAGCAGCTAGCAGAACTGTCTAGGGGAGTAAGAATGTGGAATAACCGACAGGACCAGTTTGAAGTAAAAAGAAGGTTAAAGATTTGGTACATGGATTTGTAAAACACTATAGTGTGAGTGTAGCCTTTGTACAACTTTTAGCAAAGTGAAATCTTGTCACCGATGCAAACATTTTGTCTGAAGCAGGCGCCACAATGGAAGCCAGAGATGGCCTAAGAAAGAAGAGTACTTGTCGTTTTTGTTTTGCAACTGACCTGCCTGAATTTACGAGGCACTACATTAGCATGCCAGTAAAGATTGCGATTGCAGTTACGAGCTGCATTTGTGTTTTTGTAAAGCACGAAGCCATAAAGTTAATTACCTAGTGCGACATAACATATCTCCCAATTATATGTAGTCTAATACTTACAGAGACGACAACAAAAACAAGATTAAAAAAGGCGCATATCCTCCAAAAGCAGACATAATGATGGGGATAAATAACTCATTCAACATGAAGTGCGCGTTCCGTGAAAGCGTGTGGCACGCTTACAATTTTGAAATTTAGAGTAATAGAGTCAGTAAGGCTGAGCTTTTAAATTTAGCAGTCTAGTGCGAAGCAATGAAATATCGTTGAATTCTGCTAACAATCCCCAAACAGTAGTTTGTAAGGAAAAAAAGGTAAATCCTTAAGGCGGCTACCACAGCACCTCTGTATTGAATTTCTTCTGGATAAAGGGCGTAAAAGCAAAAAAATCGCAACCTATGCATGCCACATAAATCAGGGCAAAACTATCATGTGCTTTGTAAAATCGAAAACGTGTGTTCATCTGAGAAGTGACGAGAGAGAGACATTATATGCTCTCATCTAGTGGGCGCTGTGGACTTTAGAATTGTGAGACTTAGGATTTGGGACAAAAGTCCTGGTTGGTTTTGAGCAGCAGTGAAGCGTGTACTGCACTGAGTGTAATATGTTCATTCTGATTTTGATGCAAAAAAAAAAAAAAAGCATTGTTTTCAATAAAGTTTGCAGCGTTTGTTTAAAATAAAGTTGTAAATTTTGTCTTTCGACCTCAACTCCACCTCTGTACTGTTTTTCTTTTGCAGAAGCTCCCAAACTCGCTCAAAACAAAAACTATGCATGCCCTATGAAGAATAACACGTGAAAAATTCCTTTTATTTTGTGTGGAGCGCTTGTTCCCAATTTGAAATCCAACAACCAACAAGCAGTCCAATTTCCAGAGGAGGTATTTCAAAAGTAAACCAGCAATTCTTGGAGAGAGGATGCGGCGTAACATGGAACTGGGAAACCTGGTTCGAGTCTAGCGTTAGTTAAGTTCTCCCGTGCCTACCAAAGAAACGAACCCAAAGCAAAACGGAAAAAGGAGTGCAACTAAACAAACAGAAATAGACAAAGGAGCAATGATGCATGTGACAGGGTCAGTCGCGTGGGGCAAGAACCACGCACGAAGAGGAGGGACAAATTAGATCAATTAACCAAGGGAAGGAAAGGAATTTTGATAAGCACACAGGAACATATGGCAACTGAGGGAAGTGCTGCATGCCCCTCATAGGAGATACACCATGTCTCGCTTATGCGAGACCTAAAATAAAAACAGGTAAGATATGACGCACACCCTCACGCTGCACCAATGTTATGGCGACGAGGAACACTGTTCTGAGGGTTAGAAGCAACAAGGAGCAGCGGCTCAAGGAGAGGGCATATCAGAAACATAAGGACCATGTTAAGGTCCCACTCTGGCATGACAGATAGAGGGAGGAAACAAATGCTGTAAACCCTTCAATAAGTGCATAACAACTGGGCACTTAAACAATAAAGGCAGATCCAGCAACGTATGTGTGCTTCCTTGTGGAGGTGGTAAGCCAAAGAGAGGGTGGCACCTCAATAGAAATCTAGCGCTGCCTCGGTCGAGGTCATAGCAGTGCAAACTCTGAAGCTGAGAGAACCATGGGCGCACTATCCTCCAGCGTTTATGTCTGCATTGGTGTTAAGGCTCCTGAAACTGGCGTACAACATGGCAGCGGAGTCAATGCAGGAGCCGGGAGAGGCCCAGTGGTGTATACAGATGGTCCAACTGGTGCTGAGGGCAAACCCCTTTGGTGCTATCCCAGATGGAGGGCCAATCGGCGTGCCAGAGAGCTGGTAAGGATCTGAAGACTTGGGGAGCATGGCCTCGCGGAACTCTTCGATCTGCTTTAATGTCACAGACGGACCCGGAAAGCCTGGTTGAGCTGAAACAAGTTGTAGGATGGAATCGGAGGACAACCAAGTTCCAGAGAGAGATCAAGTGACATGGCGATGTCCTCACTCGTTCCCAGGAAAATGTGGGTGGTGGGAAAGCGCACAGTCCTGCTGCACTTTGTTTTTTTTTCTACGACTTACCCAAAAATTTAGAGCGCAACCACCATTAACCTTGGGAACAGCTGCTGGGACTTCTAGAAAAGGAAAAGGTCCAGAACCAACTCTTCAATTTGGACCCATCTCGCTGCGGAGTCTTCTTGTGCTTGGCGACAGTTTCACCTCATGGTCTCGGATGGGCTTCGGGTTGATTGATGCGCAGTCACCACAAGCCTTAGACTCATGGCTGGAGCCCAGGCAAATCATATGAGGATCTGACAGACATTTCTTTGCCACAGTCATAATAGGGCTTAAAGAAAGTTACTTGCTTTTGGTAAAGCCTTAACTGGTACAGACTATCTAGCCGCAGATTCCTTACCCTAAAATATTCCCCAGGCGCGAGACTGGATCTGGAAAAACTTAAGCAGTACCTCTGCATGCCAGTAGGTGGCGTTGATCAGCTCCGCATCTGCATCAGATAGGACGTGCATGGTGCCTATATAGGCGCCATCCCAGCGTGCTGACATCAGTTTCATTTGTGACTATTATCACACCAGAAGCACAAAGCCAAGTCAGAAGGATGATCGACCAGTGGGCAAAATCCCCTTTGGTCCTACAGGGACATTACATAGAAGAGCCGGTTTGCAGAGCGGGGAGGATCGGTAAGGATCCTGCCAGATAAGGCTTTGCGGAAGGTAAATAAGCTGATAGAGACTTCTATCTGCAGATTCCTTACCTTAGGATAGATGCCAAAGCAAAACATACCCGGAGAGGTGTCTGCCAACAGGCTCATACCAAACAGGCACAGTGCCCATCACAACGCACCTGACTGTCAAGGCAATAGTGTTTAGTAAACATGTATTGGGATACCCATGTAGCAGCCTGACAGATGCCCACGGCAAGGACTTTGCAAGCTTACAGCATGTTCGCAGCCATTGCTTTGATGGCATGAGCCTGCAAACCCTCAGGGGTTACTTCTTAGCCAGTGAATAGAAGATCTTAATGCAGAGAAAAATCTATCTGGAGATGGTACTTTTCTGCAATGCTTTCCCCTTCTTCCCTCAGTGAACTCTGAGCTGATCATCCATCAGGTGTTCTCTGGTACGATCAATGTAGAATGACAATGCTCTTTTTGGGTCCAGGCGATGGAGTCCTCCTTGGTGAAGTGAGGCACAGCAAAGAAGGTAGGAAGTGTGATGCTCTGGCCAAATCTGGTGGAATCACCACCTTTGGCAAAAAAGAGGCAAGAGTTTGGAGAACCAGCTTGTCTGGGAAGAAAGTAGTGCAAGGACAGAAAAAGCCTATAGATTGCCGACCCTCCAGGCCGATATGATGCCCACCAAGAAGACTGTCTTGATCGATGGAAGTCTTAGCAGGCAGCTCTGTATGGGTTCAACGGGTGAACACATTCAGAAGGTTAAAATCAAATTAAGATTCCATTGAGCCATAAAAAATGGTGTGGGGGAAACAGAAGTTGAAGACCTTTTTAGAAAACGTGTCACAACAGGTGACTTGACCAGGAAGGGCTGATCCGGCAACAGCAAAAAAGCTGAGAAGGCCAAAGGATATCTCTTAACAGTGCCATGGGCAAAGTCTTGGTAGGCCAACAGCAGAACAAAAAGCAACACTTTGGATAAGGATACAAGAGGATCAACGTATTTTGCAGTGCACCAGGTAGCAAACGTGTCCAAATGGCAGGCGTATTCTGTCTTAGTGGATGGACGTCTGGCTGACAGAATGACCTCTCAGACTTCAGAAGGGAAATCGAAGACTCAACTGCTGCTGTTAAGTCTCCACGCATGAAGTCGGAGCGTGCGCAGGTTTGGGTGTAGAACTCCGTCCTGTTACTGCGACAGGAGATCCTCCCTAAGGGGCAGCCTGATCGAAGGACTGATGCTGATGCTCAGGTGTTCGAGATACTATATCATCCGTGCCCATTCCCAGCCTCAAGGATGACTTGGGTCTGGTCTGTTCTCATCTTCCTCAGAACTCAGGGAAGAAGTGGTATCAGCGAGAAGGCATAAAGGAGTCCTGAGCCCCACCAGAGTCTAAATGAGTCTCCGAGCGAGAGCTGCAATGGAAACGCCAATGTGCAGAAGTGCTGACATGGTTAGATCTTTTCGCCACCTTCGAGAACACGGCAAGTTTCTCCTCAGTTGGGGAAGAGACCGTGTACCACCTCCGGATGATCCGCCAGCCCTAGACAGCAGAGTCCGTCCGCTTTGGCGTTCAGAGAACTCACCAGGAGTCCTGGTGCTCCAGCTGGGTCCAGAGGCGCATTGCCTCTTGGCACAGGGGTCCAGGACCCCACGCCTCCCAGCAGGTTACAGTACCACATGGCAGTGACCATGTGAGCTCTAGGTGGGGAAGAGAGAGGGGTCTGCCGATGATCCAATCGCGGTTCGTGAGCCACCCCTGCAGGTCTTTTGAAGTTCTTCTGAGATCTGGACCAGGTCGGAAAGATTGCCCATAATGCTGTGTCCACTGGTCTTTCAGGTCCCACTGCAGAGCCCACATATGCCAGCAGGCATGCTTTTTCAGCAGGATGCCAGGAGACCCAGCAGTCTCAAAGTCAGTCTCACTGAAATCCAGGATAGAGGCTGAAACATCAGATTCAAAACTGGAATATCCTGGTCTCAGCAAACCGGAGGATCCCCAATGAAAGGGAGTGTCTGAGAGGTAGTCAGGTATGACTTTGGCTCATTGATAGTGAACCCCAGCGAATGCAGGAGGCCCACTGCAGTCTGGAGGTGGGTGACGACTGCCTGAGGCGAGCCCACCTTCAACATCCAGTCGAGGTAGGGAAAGACAGGAACCTCAGATAGGCTGCAACCACTGCCATCACTTTCATGAACAACTGAGGGGTGCTGATGAGGCCAAAGGAGAGCACAGCAAACTGAAAATGCTTGTGGCCTACCATGAACCGCAGGTACTGTCTGTGGGCCGCTAGGACGGGGATGTGGAAATACACAACCTGGAAGTCCAATGGTACCATCCAGTTTCCAGGGTAGACAGAATCGGAGCAAAAATGAGCATCTTGAAATTCTTCTTTTCAGAGCGTAGTTGAGAGAGTGCAGGTTCAGTATAGGACGGTGTCCGATATCCTACTTGGCACCAGAAATTAACGGGAATAGCAACCACGACCTACTTTTGATGCCGGCACCCTCTCGATGGATCCTTTGGCCTAAACAGCCTGCACTTCCTGACGCAACAGGGTGAGATGGTCCTTCGTCAGCCGATCTGAGGACAGTGGTATGGGCAGGGGGATTCCATGAATGGAAGGGCGTGAGGCAGCGGAACAATTTGAAGCACCCACTTAAGTTATGACTTGCCAGTGGGACAGGTGGCGCCTGATCCTGCCTGCACCCCAGGAGCGCGGCGATGGTGGCGTGCAATTGTCCTGTGCACAGGAATGCTTGTGCAGGACTTGGCCCAGGCCTCAAGAAGGACATCAGTGAGGGCTTCATTAGAGGGGAGGAGAGGTTCTGTATGGGACACCCTGGTTGGAAGCACCTCTGTCATGACATTGGTCTTTACCTCTACCAAGGGCAGTGCAAGGTCCAGGACCTCAGCCACCCACGCACCACCATGGTAAGGCCACACTAGGAGAGACCAGTCCAGTCACTCTGGTGAGGTGCCCAGACCACTGCGCCAGTTCCTTGACCCAGTTATCCTTAGCCAAGGATTCCTCAAGGGGGTCAGATAACCATAAGGATCCTCCAATCCACCCCAAGCATATTCCTCACAGGGCCTGTCTAAAAATGAAGACGTCTCGGATTTGGATGTTTTGGTAGTTCCTCCAGCTCTGGAAAACTCAGAGGCACGGAGCAGATTCAGGCTCCGCAGGGGGAAGTGTGGGAGTGGGGCCTAGACTTGTGACGTCGTTCCTGTGCCTCATCCGATGACTTGGACCGGTGTGGTGAAGTCAAAGAATGCTTCAACTTCTTGGCCTCCTTTTTTGTGGGACTTAGCAGATAAAGTTTTTGACCTTGATGAGAAACAATGGGAATGACTCAGAGCGGTCCTGGGACCTTCCATGCGATCGGGACTTGGAGCGGTGCGGAGTCGTTCGATATTGAGACCAGAAGCTTCAATGCCCGCTCCTTGACCGTTTAGGATTCAGTGGATGGCAGTCTGGGCAGGCTTTGGAGTTGTGTTCCAGCTTCAGGCACCATAAGTAAACCAGGTGGGGGGCTGTCACAGACATTTGCTTGTGACAGGCTCCACAGGGTTCGAAACTCACAGGTTTGTTAGGGTGCATCCCTAATGCACAATGGGAGTGAACTGAAAAAAAGAAAAAAGAAAAGTTGGATAAAAAGTCGAGAAAAGGCAGTAAAAAATGACTGAGGTAGCAGTTCCGGATCTGTGCTGATGGCATGGAAAGAAAAGACTGATGTCAGCATGCTGGGGTGGCACCTATGTAGGCACTGCACAAATCACTTCTGGCGTAGACAACGCCTATGAGGAGCTGATCGCCGCCACCTACTGACGCGCAGAAGAGCTGCTCAAGATTTTCGGGTTCCAGTCTGACACCTGGGGAATATTCTAAGGTAAGGAATCAACCGCTAGAAGTACTTATCAGATACCTGACATTTTAGGAGATGACATTTCCCTTGAACACAACATTTACTGAGGTAAATTGTCTCTAGGAGGCAGTTCTGGATCCGCATCTGGTGGTGCGGACAAAAGAAACCAGTGTCAGACAAAAGGAAGTCGTGCCTATATGGGTCCTGCACATCGTTTCCGGAGCGGAACTGCGTCAGTTCGAAGCCGCACACCGCCACCTACCGGCATGCACAGGTACGATTGAAAAAGTTTTGGAATCCTGTCTGACGCCTATGGAATATTCAAAAGTTAAGGAGTCTGTGGTTAGAAGCCTATCAGAAATATGTGGCATCACTGCCCATTACTTTATCACACAACCTCACTAAATATTTCTAATGCAACACTTTAGCTCATGTTGTTCACTATTTTGCCTCACCGTGCACCAAATCTTTTATCATCTGGCACACATCACAACGCATCCACGCAAGAGTTTCCACCGTACAAAACAAGCTCTGAACCCCCAAACATCATTTAGGGCAGTCACTTTAAATGTCTCAGAGCACTCACTTTAATTAGCGCAACTGTTTACCTAATACAGAGAAATGAATAGCTTGTGCATAATTGAGACATTAGGTGTTGGCAAACTTGGCCCAAGAGGCCCTCTACCTTTCCAATAAAATGACAGTTAAGTGAAGCTTATATGCCCATGCTGCTATTTAGTGGCCACAGTTGAACTTTGAAGTCTTGATACTCACTGCTGTCATGTTGGTCGATCACAGCCTCTTGGATAGAAGATAAAGACCTTAAATCTTCTTGGGAATCAGATGGAGTGTAGCTGAAAGCTGCATCATCATTCGCCTATTGCAAAGGAAAAATTAAGAGTCAGAATTCCACACAACCCGACACTAAGCAATGCCTGTTGGACTTGGCCCTTTTTGGCTAAAGTTCCCTAAACTTTTTGCCTTCCCCCTAGACCTTTTTTCTGACATGGTATTGCCAACTTAGATGCTTTGGGCACTTTGCCACTGCTGATCTGTGTCAAAGTGCAAGTGCTCTCTGTGTAAAGTGTAATGGTAATTGGTTGTCCATAATTGGCATGTTTGTCTTACTAGTAAAGTCTCTAGTAAAGTGCACTATGTCTGCCAGGGCTGGTACTACAAATGCTACTAGTGGGCCTGCAGCACTAATGCACAAGTTACTAACTTGTGTAACGATATATCTGTAAGAGACAGTAGTTAGTGACAGATTCCTTACCTTAGAATAGATACCCCAGCAATACCAACCCCGGAGGTGCGTCTGCGGACAGATTCAGACAAGGAAGTCCCGGAGGACAGAGCAAAAGAAGCCGTCCCTCCGGACCTGGCTGTCAAGGCAGTAATGCTTGGTAAACGTGTGCAGCGAAGCCCACGTAGCTGCCTGACATATATCCTGTAGCGGAACACCGCGGCCTAAAGCCGTGGTAGCAGCTGTTGCCCTGGTAGAATGGGCACGTAGCCCAACAGGGGGCTCCTTCTTAGCCAAAGAATAGCAGGCTTTGATACACAAGATTACCCAGCGGGAGATGGTCCTCTTGTGTACCGTCCGACCTTTTTTGGCCCCCACGTAGCCAACAAAGAGCAGGTCATCCACCCGGAACTGTTGTGTGCGGTTGAGGTAAAAGGAAAGCGCACGTTTTGGGTCCAGACGGTGTAGCCTCTCTTCCTCTCTGGAAGGATGCGGAGGCGGAAAGAAGGTGGGCAAAGTGATGGTCTGCCCAATGTGGAAGGCAGTAACCACCTTTGGCAAGAAGGACGGACGCGTCCGAAGAACAACCTTGTCTGGATGGACAGACAGAAAGGGGGGTTTGCACGAAAGAGCCTGGAGCTCACTCACCCGCCGAGCGGAGGTGATGGCCACCAGAAAAGCTGTCTTCAGAGTGAAAAGACGAAGAGGACAGTTATGTAGAGGCTCAAAGGGAGCGCACATTAAAAAGGTAAGAACCAAGTTCAAGTCCCACTGAGGCATCACAAACGGAACAGGAGGAAAGAGGTGTGTAATGCCTTTAAGAAACCTGTTAACAGGGGACTTGAAAAGGGAGGGCTGATCAGGAAGCCTGAGGAAGGCCGATATTGCACAAAGATAGCCCTTGATGGTACCCAGGGCAGAACCCTGTTGGGCCAGAGAAAGAAGGAACAGAAGAACCTCAGAAAGGGGATTCACAGCCTTTGCTGTGCACCATGCCACAAACTTGTTCCACCTGCAGGCGTATACCACCTTAGTGGAGGGACGCCTGGCTGCCAGAATCACATCACAAACTTCGGGAGGCAAGTCGAAAGGAATCAACTGCCGCCGCTCAATCTCCACGCAAGCAAGTGTAGACTGGACAGGTTCGGGTGGAGGACCATCCCCTGCTGCTGCGACAGAAGATCCTCCCGAAGAGGCAGACGGATCGGGGGATCGACGCTCATACTGAGTAGCTCGGGATACCAAACTCTTCGAGCCCAGTCCGGAGCCACAAGAATGACTTGGGCCCGGTGGCGCCGAATCTTCTTCAACACTCTGGGTAGAAGTGGTATAGGCGGAAAGGCGTACAACAGACCGCAACTCCACTCGCGACGAAAGCGCCGCCGAGCGCCGCCTTGGAAATTCCAACGCGCAGAACTGAGGACATTGCGCTGTTCTCTTCGGTGGCGAATAGATCTAACCAAGGCTCTCCCCACTGATGAAAGAGACCTTGCACCACCTCAGAGTGAAGATGCCATTCGTGATCCATCATGCACCTGCGGCTGAGGTCGTCCGCCCTGGCGTTCAGGGAACCTGCCAGGTGTTGAACCATCAGGAATATGCCCTGATGTTCCAGCCATGTCCAGAGACGCAGAGCCTCCTGACATGGGGTCCATGACCCCACCCCGCCTTGTTTGTTGCAGTACCACATGACGGTGGTGTGGTCTGTGAACACCTGCACTACCTTCCCTTTGAGAGAGGGAAGGAATGCCTTGAGTGCAAGTCGGATCGCCCGGAGCTCCAGAAGGTTGATATGGAGCCGGGACTCCGCCGGAGACCAGAGGCCTCTGATCTCCGCCTCTCCCATGTGACCGCCCCATCCCAGAAGGGACGCGTCCGTCACAACTGTGTGCTCTGGCTGGGGAAGGGAGAGGGATCTGCCCATGACCCATTGCCGGTTCGAGAGCCACCACTGCAACTGTCTTGCAATCCCCTCCGAGATCTGGACGTAATCGGACAGGTTCCCCTGATGCTGCGCCCACTGGAACTTCAGGTCCCACTGCAGAGCCCGCATATGCCATCTGGCATGATCGACCAGCAGGATGCAGGAGGCCATGAGGCCCAGCAGCCTCAGGGTCATCCGTACCGAAACCCAGGATAGAGGCCTAAAGATCGGAATCATAGCCTGAATATCCCGGACTCGCCGTTCGGGAGGATAGGCCCGAAACTGCGTTGTGTCCAGAACTGCTCCGATGAAAAGGAGCTGTGGAGAAGGAATCAGGTGCGACTTCGGCACGTTGATGGAGAACCCCAGCGAGTGCAGGAGTTCGGCCGTAGTCTGGAGGTGGGAGACGACTGCCTGGGACGAGCCCGCCTTCAGCAACCACTCGTCGAGGTAGGGGAAGACTGGAACCCCTGCCCGGCGCAGATGAGCTGCGACCACCGCCATCACCTTCGTGAACACCCGAGGGGCGCTGGTAAGGCCAAAGGGGAGCACGGTGAACTGAAAATGCTCGAGGCCTACCGTGAATCGCAGGTAACGCCGCTGGGCCGGCAGGACGGGGATGTGAAAATATGCGTCCTGCAAGTCCAACGCTACCATCCAGCCTCCAGGGTCGAGGGCAGTCAAGACCTGAGCTAGGGTGAGCATCTTGAACTTCTCCTTCCGGAGGAAGCGATTGACGTTCCGGAGGTCCAAGATAGGACGCATGTCCTCCTTGTCGGGCACCAGAAAGTAGTGGGAGTAACAACCACGCCCTACTTCTGGGGTCGGAACGCGCTCGATGGCCCCCTTGGCCAAGAGGGTCGCAACTTCCTTTTGAAGAAGCACCAAATGATCCCCCGACATGCGGTGGCATTGAGGTGGCATGGCTGGGGGGGTAGTCTCGAAGGGGAGGGAGTAGCCCCTTCGGACAATGTCCAAGACCCACTTGTCCGATGTGATGGCACGCCAGTGGTGAAGGTGATGGCGGACCCTGCCCCCTACTGGCGTGCTGTGGACATGAAAGGATGGACTAGGAGGGCTTGGAGGCCGCGGACGGGGCGGAGGTGGTGGCCTGACCCGCACGCTGGTTACCAGACCCGCCTCGGCGGGAGCCACGTCCACGCGAAGACGCTTGCTGCGCGGGCCGGTGGCTGGGCAGCGGACGTGACTGGGCGCCCCTTCCGTGGCCACGAAAGGGGCGAAAAGCAGACTGTTGCGGCGGGCGCACAGCAGAAAGGCCCAGGGACTTGGCTGTAGCCTGCGAGTCCTTAAAGCGCTCCAGCGCATGGTCTGCCTTGTTGCCGAAAAGGCCGACACCATCAAAGGGCATGTCCATAAGTGTGTTCTGGACATCGCCCGAGAAACCAGTGGTCCTCAGCCAGGCTTGACGGCGCAGCGCCACTGTCGTTGCAAGCGATCTGCCTAGCGAGTCGGCGGTATCTAGGTCACATCGGATGGTATATTTTGCCGCACCTCTTCCTTCCGCAATGGCGCGGGAAAGCAGTGCCTGGGCCTCCTCAGGACACTGGGGCAGGACCAGCGCCACCAAATCCCACAATGAGTGGGTATATCGGCCCAAGAGGCAAGTGGTGTTGACAGACCTCAAGCCAGCACTGGTGGAAGAAAAAATCTTCTTCCCAAATTGGTCCAGTTTTTTGGATTCCCTATCCGGGGGAGCGGTAGGGAAGGCGCTTTGAGAGGCAGAGGCTTGGACAACCAAGCTCTCGGGGGTGGGGTGTTGGGAAAGGAACAGGGGGTCGCCCGGAGCAGGGCGATGGCGTTAGGCTACGTTCCTATCCACAGGAGCCCCTGTGGTGGGCTTGGACCAGGTGCCCAAAAGAACGTCCGAAAGTGCATCATTAAACGGCAGCAGTGGCTCCGAGGAGGTAGCCGTCGGCTGAAGCACTTCCGTCAGGATGTTAGTCCTGACAGCCACTGTAGGTAACTGGAGGTGCAGGACCTCAGCTGCCCTACGCAACACCGTAGCAACGTTAGCTCCCTCCTCCGTTGCCACGGAAGGAGGAGACAGCATGCCAATGTCAGGAGAGGTGTCCAGACCACTGACATCCCCAAGTTCCTCAGCCCAGTCCTGCTCATACTCACATTGGGCAGTGAGAGGGTCCTCAGACCCCTCCCAGGTCTCTTCGTCCTCCAAATCAGGGTTAATGTAAGGAGGAGGGACATTCGGGACCCAAGGTCTCAGCGGTGCCGGAGCCGATCGACGTCGGTCCGGCGCAGAGTCCGGATCCGGAGAGAACCTGGGGACGACGCCGGCCGGAGTCCCGGGCGGCGTCGTGAACGGCACCGGTGAAATCGACGCCGGTGGAGGTGTCGTTAGGTCAACAGGGGTTGTGGCAGCACCGGAGCCGAGGCCGGGGCAGGAGCAAGGGGCCGGGGCTGGTGTTGCAGGCGGCGCCGGGACCGGAGTCGTCAGCGGAGCCGCAGGAAGAACCCCACCAGGGCCCGAAGGCGCACCGGGGGGACCTTTAGGCCTGAAGAGGCGGGCCATGGCCGACAGGAACTCCTGTATTTCGGCCGGAGTCGCCGCCGAACCCGGGAAGGGCGGGTAATGCGGCGGCGGCTCCACAGGCACTCCCGGAGCCGCGGGGACGGTGCTGTCGGGACCCTGCGCCGAGTCGCGCGTCCGGAAGTCGTTGAGCGATGACGCTTTTTCGACTTCTTATGCTTCGACTTACCGGAGGAGTGCGAAGACTTGGACCCCGAAGAACGATGAGGACTCCGCGACCGGCCCCTCTACCTCTCTCGTGACCGGGGCTTGGATTGGCGCGGAGCAGACTGCCGGACCTCGAGGAGCTTTCGAGACCGCTCTCGCAAAGCCTTCGGATGCAAGGCCCGGCAGTCAGGGCACGACTTTGGGGTCGTGGTCGCGCCCGAGGCAGTAGAGACATTCTCGATGCGGGCCCGTGATCGACATCATCCGACCACAGGCGTCGCATGGCTTGAAGCCGGGCATCCCTACTGACACCGTTGGAGTCGAACGACTCGAGAAAACAGTGACAAAAAGTCACAAAAAGTTCAGTCAAAAATTGACTGGGGCACTGCTCTCTCCGGATCTGCGCTTACTGGCACGGAAAAAGAAAGAACTGACGTCAGCGCGCATGGGCGTCGTCCAAGTACTGGCCGCGACGTGATCCCGGCGATCCCAACGCCGACGACGGAGCCGCACGACGCCGCCTACCGACACGCAAGGGTACTGCTACACAAAACTTTCCGGATCCAGCCTGACGCCTGGGGATATTCTAAGGTAAGGAATCTGTCACTAACGTGTCTCTTTCAGATTGTGCCACCCACCTAAGTAGCCCTGAAAAGAGATCTCAGGCCTGCCACTACAGTGCGTTAAACTGCCTTGTTGTCCTGACAAGTGCACCCACTTGCCAGGCCTTACCCTTCCCTTTCTATGCACATCAGACACCCCAATGGTAGGCCCAAGGTGCCCCCTGGGCAGGGTGCAGTGTATGTGAAAGGTAGGACATGTACTAAGGTGTGTAGCATGTCCTGACAGTGAAAAACTGCCAAATTCGTTTTTCACTGTTGCAAGGCCATCTTGCCCGTAGGACAGAATGGGGGAGGCTGTGTAATATGTTTCCAGCCTATCTTCCCATAGGTTTAAGATGGAGAGGTGAAGTTTAGTGTGTCTGAGCTCACAATTTAATAGCATCTTTTTGTGAAGGTGGTTTTTGAATTGTGTGTTTAGAAACCACGCTTTTAGAAGTGGCTGGCTTTTTTGGTTCTGACAATTGTGTGTCTCTGCCTGGTTGTGGATTGACTGTCTGGATTTGAATTTGATAGGATCTGGGAAATGTCTTGACCCAGGGGCGGAGTAGGTGAGACAGCCACGGTTGACCTGCATCTGGAGTGTAGGGGGGAGGAGTAGCCCTGGAGCTGAAGAGGCCGGGGCTGCTGCCATAAAACAAAGGCTCCATCTCCTGCTGAGTGATTGAAGATCCAGACCCCCACTATCAAAGGAAGAAGGTGTCACTAGCAGGGAGACACCCAGAACTGGTTTGGACAGGGGTCAGTGCCCCCTGAACACAAAGACTTCAAAGACATTTAGGGGTATAACTATGAGAGCAGAAACCCCTGGACTTTGGACTGATCAAGACTGAAAAGGATTGAAACTACTTTGCGGTCAAGAGGAACCTCTGCCAAGGGAGAACAGCTGAAGAGACTGAAGAGAAGGACTGACCCTTGCTGTGTGTTCTGGTGCTGGCCTGCAGTTTGCTGATTTAACTAAGGAGAGGCTAAGGGACTTTGCTGTGTGCTGTGTCCCCCTGCTTGAAAGGACTTTGCTGTGTGCTGTGTCCCGGAGTAACGTGTCCCCAAGGGCCCCGAGGAGAGCTGGTTCCCTGTTGTGGAAACTCAGGAACATAAAAGTTTCCAAGTGTGTCTCAGCGACACTGTGTGCGTGTGCTTCGTGCAGCCTGAGACCTTCGGGAGGATTTCCCTGTGATCGTGTGCACCCGGAGTCCAAGTAAGTCTCAGCGACGCTGTGTGCGTGTGCCCTGTTGCAGCCTGAGACCTTCGTGAGTAATTGCCCCGTGACTGTGTGTCCCGGTGCAGTCTTGTTCTCTGCTTCGATCAACAGCGTGACCAGAACTGCTGCGATCGTCATTGCCATCGGCCCGGACCGGCATCCCCAGAGGAGCTGTGAGAATTCACCGCCGCCGGCCCGAGCCTGCCTTTGCCAAGGCGAGACCTCGAACCATCACCGTCGGAGGTCCGAGTTCCACTGCCCAAGATCAACGAAGTCGCACCGGAGGCCCAAGCCGCGAGGAGAGGAGAGTGAGATCGCACCCCCCAGGTAACGCTCAGCAAGCGTGCGTGTGTCGCCGCCTGGGGCGGAGTACAGGCTACGAGAGAAACGCTCTCGGCCTTTCCCATCTTTGCAGTGCGAGCCTCCGCTCAAGTCCGTATCGCGGCCCGTACTTGCCAAGGAGTGGCAGTACCGGGGCCGGAGTGTGGAGCGGCACTTTATTTTCCATCATAACAGTATTGGGGGCATATTTTGGCAGTAGCTGACCGCGAGTCAGTAAGAGTGGCATAGAGACCGTCCAGAGCACCGCGATTGGTGCCGAAGTACATTATTTATGCATTACAAACTGCCTGATTGTTGCATCACGAAGTGCATTATTTTTGCATTACGAACTGCCTGATTGTTGCATTACGAATTTCATTATTTTTACATTACGAAGTGCCTGATTCTAGCATTACGAACTGCATAGCATTGCATTAGGACTGCATTGGATCATCGAGAATTGCTCATTAATACTGCAAGAACCTACAAGTGCTTGCTGGCCTAATAACTGGCAAGGTGAAATATTACAAATACGCATATGTTGGATTTTTATCGTGTGGTCTCATCGTATATCTTTTTTTTTTATAAACATATAATTGTTTTTTTTATGAAACTCGTGTGGAGTCCATTTGTGGTGTTATCACTATGTTACTGAGAGCGTGGTTGCAAATACTTTACACATTTACCTTGGAGATAAGCTACCGACGGGGTGAGCAGGGGCTATCTGAGAAGGTGTCCTTCCTTTCCCTGACTTAGAAGCAGGGGTCCCTATTTGGACTAAGGTACCTACCTCAGCCAACTAGAGATCCCAAGTTCTAACAATGCCCATAAAAGAAACCCATTATTGGCTAACTGCAAGCAAAGTAGGTGATATAGGTTGTCACTAAGCATTTCTCAATGCAAAGACTGCACTACTTAACTGCAAGCATCACCTAGACTGCATTTCTTTTTAATATGGCAAACTTTTACCAAGTTATCTGTCAAAGGAAATGATGTCTCAGAAGACGTAACATCTTATGTACCAGATAACATTTGGAAAGGGAGCAATGAGCAGATTCAGTCACATGGAGCACTGAAGCATATTGGGGGTAAATTAAAATGGTCCAAACTCTGACAGTGTTTAACTCTTCAGAACTAAGTTGGGCCCTCGAGAGGAGGGAGGTTAAGGACCTGGATAAGATTACAAATCAATACCACACAAGTGGATCGGCACTTTGTGTCAGACCGTAGTGCCTCTAGGAACCTCTGCCTCTTAGCAAATTCTAAATCCTATAAGCCAATTTGTTTATTAATTTTTTTATTAGTTTGAAGGATCTGATAGGCACCTTATTGCCAATAATGTGCAAGGTATATGTATTGCATAACAGTCCACAATTTGTATTATACGTTTTCCATAGCACCAACACACTAACAGGAGCATCACAGTGCATTAAATTTGAAACGTAACAGTGTCACTATGCTATATTTTGTAGAATATTAATGAGCACTGAAGGTCACTGCAACACATACCAGGATCTCTAATTAGCTAAAACTGCTTGTAAGTCTATGCTGATAGCACCAACCCTATGTACGAGGCAACAGGATGCAGAATATAAAGAAATAAAAAAATACATAAAAAGCTAACTGTGTTTTAGGTCTGCTGCAACAGCAGAGGACATTCAAAGACTGCCAAATTGTTATGTCGTAGAATCCAATTCGTGATCCTGGTCTAATCTTTAAAGCAACCAGCACCCCTACTCCCTTGAAAGAGACAAAGAAAATATGTTATGCATTGCTAAATTCTTCCTAGGACTATAATTATCCCTGTGAAAGATCTACTCAGAAGATGGTTCTTCTCCCTCATAGGGGATTCAATAGGGAAGTAGCTACTTACAGAGAATGATGGTGTTCGGAAAGCTAGGGCATCTTTGGAAGAGTGGCCTCCATTGGTGAAGAAGCTTTGGTATGCCTCGAGTTCCGATGCATCTCCGTGAACAGCTGATTTAGCAGATGTAATTTCCAAGTCTGTGCTGTGAACTGCACTAATCTCAGAAAAGGGAGTGGCTCTGTGGAAGCTATGACGGTGTTCAATACTTGAATCCTGCTTCCTGACCACTTCTGGAGAGTCCCAAGAACTCATGTCAATTAAGGTGTTTGTGTAGTCCTTACGCTCATCTGTAGAGGCCTCACTTATATGGTAAAAACTACCAAAACCACCTTTTGGCGATTCTCTGAGGTCCTGCATGGTCTGGATTTCCTTTCTCAGGTGGAAGAGTTCTTTATCTCTGTCCGCGATCTCAGACTCCTGCTGAAGCAACGTCTCTTGCAGATGTTTAATCTGAGTCTTCAGGTTCTCAATGTGAGTTACTAAATCAGTCACAGCAGTTTGGTCGCCCTACAACAAAAGACAATAGCTCAATAACTTAGTTTATCAATGAAGTAGAAAAGTAATAAAGGACATTCATCTTGGCACACGTACTATGTTCGTATTTATCTTGGACAACTCTGCACTATCATATACCAGAAACCAGAATGTAAACATATCCTTTCTACCAATTCTACTCCTAAAAATCAAGATTTCGTCTAGATTTGATGGCTCATTTAGTATTTAGAGTAGGTTTCACTTACTAGACTATAACCTTTCCTCCTCAAATCTACTCTGGGGCTTGATCCTAATCCATCATTTAAACATTTTATGACTCATAATTAGGATTAAGCATTTGAAAACGTACTCGGGTCGTTAACTGTTTTTCCACCCCACTCTGACTTATGCAGAGGCCAAATCCAAATTCTGTCATGTACTTTAGGCCTGCTTGAGTGCAAAATATCAGGATGAAACCAGATCGAACATTCGCTACTTTCTAACTTGGGAGCCTGAAGTTGAATATATATCGTCAGGCCCAATGTGCTGAAAAGAACAAAAAATTTGTAAAATACAACACAATACAAAGCCCTAACATAAATGATTTTTAAATAAAAGGCACAACTTTACCAACAGCTTAAGTAATGGTTTTGCTCAGATTCCTCATTGCTGAGTTGAGGACATTTATATAATACACTTCACGCAAACACTTGAAAATAAAATTCTACCTCACCTTAAAACTCACAATGACTCTCAAAGTATCTAGAACAAAATTTATCAGGCCAGGGGAAAACCATAAGACATTCTGCTGTCAAGGTCCTGAACCTCAAGATACCTGCACAGTTATACTACAGGTGTCATCACAAAGGTCCTACTGCAATCAAGATGCTGGGCACCTATTCGCTGATACAGGTGTCATCACAAAGGTCTGTATGCCTTTGTGATGGCATCCTTGAGTGGAAACATACATAATTTTTTCTGTAATCGTTATTGAATATATCAGCTACAAGACATTCATTATTAGGTAAAACAACATGTAGTATCTTGTTTAATAGTTAGACCCCTCTCTTATCCCAAATCCCCCACCCTGTTCAACATCATACAATGAAAACTTTAAAGCTCAAAAGCATGAAAATAAACAGCAAATTTGTTCTTCCTAGATCTAAAGAGCAGCCACACAATGACGTCACAGAAAAAAAAAAGACTTCCAGGGCAGTTTGTGGAGTAGTGAAATGTGTTTTACATTCATGGTTTAAACAGTGCAAGATCTACTAGATTCATATTTCTAATTCTGATAGACCATGTGCTTGTCTTTGAGTATCACATCACAAACTTCAGACATTTTCCCCAAATCCTTGACTGCATCGTACTCCTATACACAATGCACCCCAAACTCTTAGCATCCAATTGTTAACTTAAACAACCTGCGACATTCTCCACTTTCCTGAATCCCACCCCTGCCTGACTTCTACCAGTAGGTGTGGGATCAGCTCTACCCCTTTAAAAATCAGTGGCAAGGTCGGAGCTCCCAACAGAACAATCCAAGGTTATTCAGGGAGCAACAGATTAACCGTATTTTCAAACCTCATATACTACCTTCTGCCACTGAATATGTAAACATCTCCCAGTCGTCCCCAAATCCCAGAAGCAGTGCCCCATTTTTTAATGGCTTGAAATTTACAGGGAATAAATACCATCTGTAGAGAAAAGGTGATGTTTCCGGTATATTTTTCCACACAAGCATTGAACTGAAAACACCTCAGCTTTTATTCAACATCCACCATCTACAGATACCTGGGATAAACAAAAGTCTAAGCTGAAATTACAAATACCCTCTTGGATAAGTACAGTTTTTCCAACTGGAAAAATTCTCTGGTGACAGCTAATCACTTTAAAGGGTTCACCAACAAGTGACTGAGCTGAATATCGCACAGCCTCACCCAAATTTGAAGCCCTTTCCCCCAATTTCTAGATAAAAAAGTGATGCATACATTTTTGAATAGCTGGCAAACTCAGGAATAAAATTAACATTACCATGAATGGGGGTCCAAGGTCAAGAGAAAGCAGCCAGATCCATAAGCTGGATAATGGATAAGAAAATTTGGTTTCAATAAACATAGTGGGCAGTGAAGTCGTTCAACTTTTGGAAGCCACATTATCCATTTCAGGCACCCTCCCATAAGCAGCGTACTCTAGAAGTTACAACAGCATATACTATCAACCACCAGCCTCTCTGGACAAAAGGCTGGTCTGATCCATTTGTAGTTTACGGGACAAGACCCATTCTAGTCTATCCGCCATCACTCAAAGCCTACCAGCCATCAATTCCAGCTTACCTGCCATCAATTCCATCTTACCTGCCAATCTGCCATCACGTTAGCCTATCTTCCTTCACTCTTGCCTGTGGCCTGGCAACAATGTTAAGGAGATCTAATGATCTAAATAAAATTGTAGTTTATCCTGCTGGACCCGTACCTACCAGTCTTACTCCCATCATTTACAATGTAAAAAATCATAACCAAATCTCCAACAAACATATTCCCCTTTGCAAATTCCATTAGTCTAGGAAAAAAAATTGAAAGGATGGTGGTGCACGGAATTATATACATAGACACCAACCACTGTGATCAAACCCCAGCTAGAGTATATTAAGAAATGGACAATCCTAGCCGATCACGCACTATGATTGGAAAATTCATCTGTAATATGCCAAACTCCTCTTTTTTTTTGTTGAAGAGTCGTAATTGATATGGAAAGGCTGTGGAGCCTATTCTGCCCTAGTCTGTTGGCTCAACCAACCTCCATTTTACCAGAGTCACAAATAAGCAACCACAGCATACAGTAACAGTGTACAAGTAATTTCCACATTGTCCTCCTTCCCCTGTTACTCCCTCCAAAAAAGTGATCAAACAGGTAACATTCACCAAAATTCAAACTCATAGATAGACATCGATGGCCCCACCATCAAGTACTTAAGATCACCAAATTAAAAGAGCAGCCGAGTCACTACATTCACAACTCCAGAGACAAACCGATCCAATGTTGCCATTCTTCCAGTCAAAAACTGGACAAATTATCTGGCCCCCATACACAGGTAACAAATCTGAACACATCAACGTATCTAGCATCTAGAACAGGACAAATGCTAACTTTTTCATAGTCTCAAACCAATCGCAAACACCACGTCAATCAGTAAAATATAAACCCCAATCTTCCTTACAGTAGGGCAGAGAAGTTCTGGACTTTGACTTCACCTATGCCCCCTCCTCTCCACCTTCCGTTTGCCCATTCCCACTATGTGCCAATGCACTGCTCAAGTTAAATTAAACCCTTTGCATGGTTTGGATATCATGGCACTTTATCATTTATTCCACATGGTTGACTATATAAGTCTTGTTATTCAAAGTTAAAATGGACAAATGTATAGTTGTATTCTTTTTGCAGCTTCTCAATTATATATTTAAATTGCATTCGCCTCTGCAGTATTTACTGGCAGAACATCCTGAAATACAGTTTGTCACCACATGTACTTTTAAGCGCAAATGTTTCTCCATAATTTAAAGAAAAACTGCCTCAAGTTCGTGGTCTACTTGGAATTACGCTGGAACAATCTTTCACCTCTTCAATAGCGGAAAGTGCTTTCTTCTTCATGCTTCTCAGCAATACTCCTACTTTCAGATTTGGTTCTACAAATTATTCGTCCATGTTTTCCTACTCTAAGGGCTTCACAATGATTTCTGCAAGCACAATTAAATTGTTGCATCGGGCCATTACTTTTTTGTTCTTGCAGTTTTATATAGAGCAAACTCGACACGAAGATATTGGAGCGCTTTACACGTGCACCAGTTACATTACACAAGGACACATTTATTTTTGGTAGGCAAGGGGAGATTAAGTGATTTGCCCAGAATCACAGGATGTTGAGCCGATGCAGAGACTCGAACCTGGTTCCCCCAGCTCCAAAGTTGGCAGCTCTCACAGGTCTGAAATGATTCACACTGCACTCCCTCAAAAGTCTTTAATCTCACCCAAACACCAAATGCACATAATTGAAATTCAGGATATTATTCCAGTAAAAAATCTCTTTCAACCATTTTTTATTATTTTGCATCGTCACTGTCTAAAGCCACATTGAGTAAAAAGCGACCAAGACTAACCCAAACTTGCAATTCAAGAGCAAAGGTTTAAATGGGCCCTCAATAGCAATATCAATATTTTACATACAACATCTGCCCAGTCACAGGAGTCATTGGAGCCGCAAATTTCCTTCACATCTCCCACACGGTAAAATCCCTGCTGAGCCTGTTCTCTTGAAAATCCATTGCAGTGACAAGAAATATTCTTTTTTGACGCCTGGTCACAAATATTCATGAATTTTACGAACATATTCCAGACGATTCCAACTAATCCTTTTGTGAGACACCCCTTTTTTCAACCTCGGGGACAGATCACCATTCACGCTTAAATACTCTGAAGAATGACAAAAACTTTATTAAAAAAATTGTCAGCCAGAATGCACATATCCCACGACTTATTTCGAAACATCATCCTTCTCCATTCTACTTTATTGGTTCCCTATTGGGCATCATCTTATACGATGCAGATATGCCAGCAGATCCTGGTCCACATCCTTCACGTGTTCTACCAGGACTTCCTCGCAAACAATCTTCACGGCGGTTTTCCACCCCAACACATGCTTACTGTTATTTTCTAGAGTTCAATTAGGCTATTCTGTCAGGTGATTTGCTTCCATGACCCAAAGCAAGAAAGTAAATAGTACGGCAAAGAAAATGTCTATAATGCTACACTCTACGTCTGTTAACAGAAAGAAGCTGTTCAGTTATTTGGTATTACGGCATCCTCTTCTGCAGCCAAAAGAATGTTTCGGTCTCATCTATGCCTCGACAAAGCGGTGCTGAGAAAATTAACTTCTGTCGGGAATATTTAACATTTACCAAGTTTCATTTTAAGATCTTTGCCATGAAAGCATATGACTTTTTCGTCTTTGTACAAATGGAACTTTAAAAATCGGAAGCAGAACGGCACAGTCAAAACTGCATTGTAAAAAACTGGTACAAACCTCACAAAGTTGTACAAGTGGTGGGTGCCATCAGTTCCAAAAGCAACTTAATGCAATAAGCAGAGCTGAGAAAACACCTTTGCTCCAATGAGCATGCCTACCACCACACTAATATTTGGTAAAGAACGTGCAATGAAGACAATGGTCACATTAAGCCTAAACATGTCAATGCAAATTCTTAAACTGTGACCCCAGTCCTTGCTAGAACTATGGGAAAATTCACTCAGATGACTCAGATTACCCAACTACCCCATCAGCACATGGTTCTTGAAACAAAATTCATTTTTGCACTTAAAGAAATGCAGTTGTTACACAGAAAATGTAGGAATAATTACAAATCAATGCAATCGAGACATTTCAACCAAGAGCATCAACATGGGCAGGGCCTGAAGGAGATACAGAGATGCCCAAACAAGAAATGTACTGTAGTTTTACGTGCTAGTTTCTAGTGACAGTCACAAATACTAGTGAAAGAGTTTACATACTGAATGCTCTGACTAACATTGTCAGGAAAACACAAAGGGGTTGAATATCTGCTCTTCAACTGATGCTCATCAAAGACCTTGCAGTTACTCTTGAACGTATTACTGCCAATAAAGGTCAGAGACACGTTCCCAGCTGTTTCCTACCATAGAAATTATCACAATGCATGACTTGGCCCAGGATCTAAAGTTATATTTTAAATCACTAAGTGATGAAAAGGAATAAAGGAAGTGTGTACATACCACCATGGCTTCCAAGGTCTGCTCCTCAGACTTTAGGTGAGAGGTCATGGCCTCAAAGCCCTTCAGTTTCTTGGTAAGAGTCAGAACCTTCGAATCCCGCTCAGTTAGTTTTCGTTGGAGCTCACTTATCACATCAGCAAGACCATTCCCCTTTTCTTTGTAGCCAGGCAGCAGAGCCCAAAGCTCATTTTGTGCAGAGCGCAGTCTCTGCAGTTCTATCACATTTTCCTGGATTTGGGCTTGAAATTTAGCGGAATTAGCCTGAAGACTATCAATTTCCCTACAGTAGTTCTTTTCTTTCTGATGTAGGTCTTCCAGTAGTACAGCTTGCTTTGTGCTCTCTAGTCGGACAGCCTGTAACTGTTCTGCCTCGCTCTTGAAGATAGTCTCTCTCTTTGTAAGCTCTGTCTGCAGCTCAGCCACCTTAGCAGTCATGTCCTCACAATCCGTCAGTTCAGACATCCTTTGCTCTTCCAAGGTCTTCAGTTGCAGCTCTCTCTCTATCAGAGTGGCTTCTTTCTCCCTGAGCGTGTCCTCAAATTCCTGAATCTTAGAAGAAAGGATTTCTATCTCGGAATTCCTCTCGGACAGGTGTGCCCTCAATAGGTCATATTCTTCGTGAAGGGTATTGTAGTTCAACCTTAGGGAATCCATTTCTTGGAGCTGTTGACTTGCTGACATTTGGACATTTTGAAGGTTCTGCTCCAAAATGTTCATCTCAGTCCTGAAATGGGAATCTTTTTCTTCCAGCTCTTGTTGCAGAGCCTCTCGAGAAGAACTTACTTGGTCAAACTCCTCTTGAAGTGCCTTCAGGGCAGACTCCAAAACCTCTTTTCCCTGTTGTTGGCTGTCTCCAGGTGACTTCTGTGACCCCTTTCGGAGCTCATCCTGAAGGTTTTCCACTGTCCCAAGCCCCAGCTCATCGAGGTTATCCTGACTGTCACTGACTTCATGACGAATAGGACCTAAAAGTGCCAGCTCCTGCTGCAGTTTCTCAATCACTTCATGTAGCTGTTCTACCTCCTCATCCTTATCCATACGTAATCGCTCTTGGTCCCCACGAAGGTGCTCGATACATGATTTTAGTTCTTCCATCTCAGCATTCTCATAGTCAAAAACCTAGAGAAGAAACAAAAAAAATATCTGTAGGAAAGTTTCTTGATCATAGAACCTTCATTAGAGATTCTACTTAGCCGTTTCACATTAGGAACTGAAGACTATTATATGACGAAAATGTTCAGGATACTCATCTGATGCTGTTGAGAAGATACCAAAGCATCTGCATCAGTGGGAGACAGAGCAGGAGGAGTAATTAAAGAATCCAGAAAAAAGTTTGCATGCTAATGTCAGAAATGTGGAATACCATTTCTGCAATTATTGGAATTCTGAAAAATGAACAAACATTCATATGTGAAAAATATATTGGCATGTCTAGGTGCTTATTTTTGGCTACAGCGCGATAATGAAAAATACGTGATAAAGTAGGCCCTATTGACTTTGAAGTCTGCAAATTTTGTTTTCATTCAGATGTGTATGTACTACAAGGAATTTCTATTGGACCACTTCCATCTTAAAGCCTACTTTTAAATTATATAAAAAAATGCTCACATTTGTTTGGCTGAAATTCATTTCTATAAGGTGAGTGAAAAGCAGAAAATTTTATTTTGAAACCTCTACCAAGTTTTGAGAAACTTGGCTTAGGGTTCAAGTCATCACACAGTCCTACTTGAGACCATCTATGTTGGGGGGCCTCAGTGCTAAAGAATAAGTTACTTACCTTCGGTAACAATTTATCTGTAAGAGACAAATATTAGTTATAGATTCCTTACCTTAGAATTACCCCCAGGCGTCAGACTGGATACGGAGAATTTTTTCGTAGCAGTACCCTTGCGCGTCGGTAGGTGGCGTCAGTCGACTCCGCGTTAGTCGTCGGCATCGCCGGGATGATGTCGCGGTATCTACTTAGACGCCGCCCCTGTGCGCTGACGTCAGTTCTTTACACGACATTCCACACCAGCAGCGAAGAGCCATGCAAGACACTGACCACTGGTGCACAAAACTAGGGCCCTGAAAGGGAGTCCCTTACACTGGAAGTCAGTTCGCAGAACGGGGAGGATGGGCGGGGCGGTAAGGAATCTATAACTAATATATGCCTCTTACAGATATATCATTACCGAAGGTAAGTAACTTGTTCATCTGAAAGAGACTATTAGTTATAGATTGCTTACCTTAGAATACATACCCCAGCAATACCAACCCCGGAGGTGGGTCTGCGAACCAAGTTCACACCAGAAAGTCCTGGAGAACTGAACGGCAAAGAAGCAGTCTCTCCGGACTGGAGTATCCAGGCAATAATAACCCACTGAGAGATGGTCAGTTTCTGCACGGCCCAACTTTTCTTGGCGCTCACATGGCCAACAAAGAGTTGATCGACCACCCGGAATTGCTTTGTACGATCCAAATAAATGGATAGTGCACGTGTTCGATCCAGACGATGGAGTCTTTCTTCCTCTTTAGAAGGATGAGGGGGGCGGGAAGAAGGTGGGCAAAGTGATGGTCTATCCTATGTGGAAAGAGGTAACCACTTTGGGAAGAAAGGAAGGTCTAGTTCTGAGGACAACCTTGTCCGGATGAACAGCAAGGCAACAAGGCTTAGGAGAAAGAGCTTGAAGATCACTCAACCTGCGAGCAGAGGTGATGGCAATCAGAAAGGTAGTTTTTAGAGTTAACAGTCTGAGAGGACAATGATGTATTGGCTCGAAGAGAGCACACATCAGGTAAGTCAGAACCAGATTCAAGTCCCACCGGGGCATTACAAAAGGAATAGGAGGAAAGAGGCGAGTAATGTCCTTATGAAATCTATTTACAATAGGGGACTTGAAAAGAAAAGGCTGATGAGGAAGGCGAAGAAAGGCCGAAATATAGCCTTTAAGGGTGCCCAGAGCAGAGCCTTGCTGGGCCAAAGAAAGAAGGAAGAGGAGAACCTCTGAAAGGGGGGCAGAAAGGGGATCCACAGCCTTTGCTGTGCACCATGCCACAAATTTGTTCCATCTACAGGCATATACCGTTTTAGTGGAGGGACGCCTGGCTGCCAAGATGACATTACAGACTTTGTGAGGAAGGTCAAAAGCGGTCAACTGTCGCTGCTCAATCTCCACGCAAGGAGGTGGGGGCTGGACAGGTTAGGGTGGAGAACCGTACCCTGCTGCTGCGACAGAAGATCCTCCCGAAGAGTCAGTCTGATCGGAGGATTGATGGCCATGTTCAAGAGTTCGGGATACAAGACTCTTCATGCCCAATCTGGAGCCACAAGAATGACTTGGGCCCGGTCGCGCCTGATCTTCTTCAGCACTCGGGGCAAAAGTGGTTTAGGCGGAAAGGCGTATAGAAGACCGCAACTCCACTCGCGACAAAAAACATAGCCGAGCGAGTGCCGCCTTGGAAATTCCAAGCGCAGAACTGCTGACATTGTGCGTTCTCTTCGGTGGCGAACAGATTTAACCAAGGCTCTTCCCACCGCTGAAAGAGATCTTGCACCACCTCCGAGTAACTACGCCATTTGTGATCCACCATGCATCGACGGCTGAGTTCGTCCGCCCTGGCGTTCAGGGAACCTGCCAGGTGTTGAACCACCAGGGATATGCCCTGATGTCCCAGCCATGTCCAGAGGCAAAGGACCTCTTGACAGAGTCCACAACCCCACCCCGCCCTGTTTGTTGCAGTACCATATGGCGGTGGTGTTGTCCGTGAACACCTGCACTACTCTTCCCGTGACAGAAGGAAGGAATGCTTTCAGTGCAAGATAAATCGCCCGAAGCTCCAGAAGGTTGATGTGGAGCCCGGACTCCGCCGCAGACCAGAGGCCTCTGATCTCCGCCTCTCCCATGTGGCCGCCCCATACCAGGAGTGGCGCATCTGTCACCACTGTGAACTCTGGTTGGGGAAGAGAGAGGGATCGGCCGTCGACCCAATCCTGGTTCGATAGCCACCACTGCAATTGGTGTGGAGTGCCCTCCGAGATCTGGACGCAATCGGAAAAATTCCCCTGATGCTGTGCCCACTGAAACTTCAGGTCCCACTGCAGAGCCCGCATGTGCCACCTGGCATGATCCACCAGAAGGATGCAGGAGGCGATGAGGCCTAGTAGCCTCAGGGTCATTCTCACTGAAACCCGGGATAGAGGCTGAAACATCGGAATCATAGCCTGAATATCCCGGACTCGCTGCTCGGGAGGATAAGCCAGAGACTGCGCTGTATCCAGAACCGCTCCGATGAAAAGGAGCTTCTGAGAGGGAATCAGGTGCGAATTCGGCACGTTGATCGTGAACCCCAGCAAATGCAGGAAGTCTGCCGTAGTCTGGAGGTGGGAGACGACAGCCTGGGGTGAGCCTGCCTTCAACAGCCAGTCGTCGAGATAGGGGAAGACTGGAACCCCTGATCTGCGCACATCAGCTGCGACTACCGCCATCACTTTCGTGAACACCCGAGGGGCGCTCGTAAGGCCAAAAGGGAGCATGGCAAAAAGAAAAAGCTCGTGGCCTACCGTAGAGGGCATGCAGGACGGCGATGTGAAAATAAGCGTCCTGCAAGTCCAACACTCCCATCCAATCTCCAGGGTCGAGGGTAGACAGAACCTGAGCCAATGTCAACATTTTGAACTTCTCCTTCCGGAAAAAGTGGTTGACGTTCCTGAGATCCAAGATAAGACGCAGGCCTTTGTCCTTCTTGGGCACTACAAAGTAGAGGGAATAACAACCACGACCTACTTCCTTGGCCAAAAGAGCTGTAACTTCGACGGAGAAGGGCCAAGTGATCCTCAAACATGCAATGGAATTGTGGTGGCATGGATGGGGGGGGGGGGGGGAGTTTGTCTCGAAGGGGATGGAGTAGCCCCTTTGGACTATCTGTAAAACCCACCTGTACGACATGATGTTGTGCCAGTGGGGGAGGTGATGGCAGATCCTGCCGCCCACTGGCAACTGGTGGCCCTGAAAGGTCGGACTAGGAAGGTTTGGAGGCTGCTGCAGAGGGGGCACTTGTGGACTGGGCAGCCCGCTGGCCCCCAGACCACGGCGCTGGGTCCCACGTCCCCGGCCGCGCAGAGGCTGGGCAGCTTGCGCCAGCCTGTGGCTCTGGGAGGAACGTGGTGGGGCACCCCTTCCGTGGCCACGAAAGGGGCAAAAGGCAGACTGCATGGGGTGAGATGTAGTCGCGAGGCCCAAGGACCTGGCCGTAGCCCTAGAATCCTTGAAGCGCTCAAGCTCGTTGTCTGCCTTGTCGCCAATTAAGCCACCGTAGGAAGCTGAAGGTCCAAGGCCTCAGCAGCCCTACGCAACACCACAGGGTAGGAAGCTCCCTCCTCAGCCACTGTAGGGGGAGAAAGCATACCAAGGTCTGGGGAGGTATCCAGACCACTGGCATCACCCAACTAATATCGCCAGTCCGGTTCATCAAGCTGGTCTGCAAGAGGGTCAACAGACCCCTCCCAGTCCTCCTCACCTGGCTGCCACTCAGGGCGATAGGGAACGCCAGGATAGAAAATTGGAACAAAATTGCCGGTCGACGCCGGTCCAGCTCTGTATCGAAGTCGAAGGGGGAGCCGGGGTCGACGCCGGCTGGGGACACAACCGGCGTCGGAGGCAGCAGCGATGTCGTCAGGTCGACCGGCGCCGATCCGGATCCAGGCCTGGATCCTTGGGGGCCCTGCTGCGCCGGGGCGGGAGCCGTCACCGGCAAAGGCCTAGAACCCCCAGCCGAGTCCGCGGGCCCGAAGGCGCATCGGAGGAGTCGGGCTGTCCAAAGATGGAGTGGAGAGCTTCGTAAAATATACGAAGTTGGGCAGGTGTCGCTCCGGCTCCCGGAAAGGGAGGGAAGCTCGGAGCCGACCCAGCAGGCTCCGCGGACGGAGCCGAAGGACGACGACCGTCTGCATCCTGCATCTCATCAGCCGAAGGACGGGGAGAAGGCGAAGAGCGGCGGTGCTTCTTCGCCTTCTTCTTGTGCTTCGACTTACCCGAAGACGAAGATTTCAACGAGGAGTGTTGGTGGAGGCTCCGCGACCGGTCCTGCAACCGGGACCTCGAGCAGCGCAGAGCCAACTGCCGAGCCTCCAGAAGCTTTCGGGACCGCTCCCGTAAAGACTTCAGGGCCATGGCCCGACAGTCGGAGCACAACTTCGGGTCGTGGTCGCGCTCTAGGCACCAGAGGCACACTAGATGTGGGTCCGTCACCGACATCAGCTTGTGGCAGGAAGAAAACAAGTTACTTACCTGTAACTTTGGTTCTCCAGTATTGGTAACTTTCATAGATTCCCATAGCTTGTATCATTCCCCGTCGTCGGAATGGGAGTCCCCGGTGAATAAAAAATACCATAGCAGTAGGTACAAAAGAAGAAAAAAGGCCTAGGCCTCATCTCATTTTGTAGCATATCCACCTCTTTTTGTAAAAGAGACCAAAAACACTGAACAGCCAATCAGAACAGCCTCACCCCATAGAACCCTCCTGAGAGAGCCTCAGATTTTCGAAGCCGTTGTATAACAGTATAACAGAAGATGCTAGAGGCTGAGCTTTCCCAGGGGAGGAGGGTGGGCGCATGGGAATCTATGAAAGTTACCAATACTGGAGAACCAAAGTTACAGCTAAGTAACTTGTTTTCTTACTCCAGTATTGGAACTTTCATAGATTCCCATAGCTTGTATCAGAATAGCTAGCAGTTAGGAGAAAAATGCACATTTTGTGAAATAGTACTTTGTATAACCTTGCAAGATGTATATCGTCACAGGGATAACAGTTACTAAACAGTAGTCAGAAAAAAACATCATTAGATACAAAATGTGCAAAAGCAGTAATAGGAAGGAGGGTTAGAGGGGAAAGCTCACCACTTATTGGAAGAGATTCCTCAGGAACGCCTGTCCCACTGCAGCATCACTTCGTGTGGAAGCATCTAAGCAGTAATGCTTTGTGAAAGTATGGGCACTGCTCCATGTTGCTGCCCTGCAAATGTCTTTGATAGGCACTACCGCGAAGAGAGCCACATAAGAAGAGACGGATCGTGTAGAATGCGCCCGGACCCGCCCTTCTAGGGGCTTACCGGCCGCTTGGTGACAGTATTGGATCGCGCTGGCAATCCATCGTGCAACCCCTTGCTTTTAAAAAGGGAAACCTTTGCGAGGGGCACTGAAAGCAACAAAGAGCTGTGTAGAACTTCTGAAATCTTTGGTGCGCTGGAGATAGAATTTTAAACACCTTTGAACATCCAAAGAATGAAGAGCCCTTTCCGCTGGAGTAGAGGGTCTAGGAAAATAGGATTTGAGAATGACCGGCTCATTCAAATGAAAGTCAGAAGGGACTTTCGGTGTAGTTCACCTACCCTCCTGGCTGATGTTAAAGCGAGAAGGAGGGCCACTTTCCATGAGAGGAACTTAAGGTCCGCCCTATGAATTGGCTCAAAGGCGGCCTCATGAGTTGAGTAAGGACTAAGTTGAGCTGCCACAGAGGTGGTGGAGGTCTAACTGGTGGGAAAACTCTAAAAAGTCCTTTTAAAAATTCAATCACAATTCTTGCCGACCAGAGGGAAGGACCAGAAGAAGTTCGTCTGAATCTAGAGATAGCTGCCAGGTGCACTTTGATAGAGGAATGTGCGAGACCTGACTGAGCCAAAGTCAAAATGTATGGCAAAATTTGATGAGGAGCAGAGGAATAAGGATGAATGTTCTCTTGCCGGCACCACAGACAGAAACGCTTCCACTTCAAGCAATAGGTCTTATTCGTACTTGGTGCGCGGGCTTGAGCTAACACCTCTCTGCATTCTTGAGAGATATTTACATTTTGAAACTCTGTGCTCAGGAGCCACGCTGTTAACTGAAGTGAGCTCGGATCCGGATGTACCACTTGGCCCTGGGACATCGTCAACAGAGAGGGAATTGGGCATAGATGAATTGGATGGTCTAGGGAGAGCAGGAGAAGCTCGGTAAACCAAAACTGGCGGGGCCACGCCGGGGCCACCAGAATCATCCTGCAGGGTTCCGCTATGAGCTTCTTGAGAAGTCTTGGAAGAAGTGGAATCGGAGGAAAAGCGTAAACAAAGGCGCCTGACCAGGCCATGGAAAGCGCATTCCCTAATGATCCCTGATGGTGTTCCCTGCTTGCGTAGAGTCGGCATTTCTTGTTCTCTGGGGTGGCAAATAGATCTATGGACGGAGTGCCCCAGAGATTGAAATTTTTTTTCCAGAGTGCAATCGTCTAGTTCCCACTCGTGGCTCACCGATTTGAGGCGACTTAGTGTATCCGCCGTCTTGTTGAGGGCACCCGGAAGATGCTCCGCCGAAAGAGATCTGATGTTGGATACTCCACTCCCAAAGCTCCTGAGCTTCCTTTGATAGCAGACGAGACCTTGTTCCTCCCTGTTCGTTCACATAATGCATGGCCGTCGTGTTGTCCGTACGGACCAGGACGGTGGATCTGCGGATCCGCGGAAGGAAAGCTTGTAAGGCCAGACAAATCGCTCTGAGCTCCAACAGATTGATGTGGAGAATACGTTGCTGGGGTTGCCAGCGACCGCTTACCTGAAGGTCTTGTAGAACCGCTCCCCAGCCTTCTAGAGAGGCGTCTGTTGTAAGTATTCCCCTTTGGTATCGTAAGTATTAGAGGAGCTGGGCTGACAGTGAAGGTGAGACCCTGAGAGAATTTCTCTGATCGTCCACCAGTTGGCAGCCTGTATCATAGGCTGAGTTATCCTTATTTTGTCGTCGAAAGAGCCTTCCGCTTGGCGCTACTGCAAATCCAGTTGTTCTTGGAGAGGGCGCATTCTTAGCCTGCAATGCAGAATTAAGGGAATGCAGGATGAGATCGATCCTAGAAGGGACTTGTATAGGCAAACTGAAAGTGACCTTTTTTGCAACTGACGGGCAGAGGTCATCAGTTTTGTCTGCCTTTCTTTTGATGGAAACGCTTTGCCACAAGTTGTGTCCAGCACAGCACCTAGGAACTTGGCCGATTTGGATGGGCACAGGACTGACTTTTCCTTGTTGAGCTGAAGCCCCAGGTGACTGAGTCCGAAAGGCAGGACCTTGAATTGGAAGTGGCTCTTGGCTACTGTAAAGCGTAAAAACTTCCTGTGGGCCGGGTGGATGGGAACATGGAAGTATGCGTCCTCGAGATCTAGGGTGGCCATGTAATCTCCTGGATTGAGGAGCCGCAAGATGTCTTGTAGGGATACCATCCGAAAAGAGAGCTTTATGAGATAGGTGTTTAGCTCCCTCAGGTCTAAAATTGGGCGCCATTTTTCTACGGTCTTCTGAACGAGAAAGAACCGGGAATAGAATCCCTTGCCCCGCTGAGATAGAGGCACCGGCTCTATTGCTCCTTTGAGAAGTAGTTAGTGGGCTTCTATACGAAGAAGGTGTAGATGTTTGGATTCGGTGGTGCGAGGGGCTCTGGATGGTGGTTGGTTTTGAAACTCCAGTGAATGGCCTGACAAGACTATATTGAGAACCCACCGGTCCGATGTTATAAGTTGCCAGTTGTGGAAGCATTGTGATATCCTGCCCCCCCACTGGTGTAACAGGGGACGAAGGAACAGTAGGAAGAGCCGGGAAGTCGCTACTGGCGCTTAGAGGAATCCCTCCCCTGGCGCCCTGGTCGTCCTCTAGATGACGGTCGAGAGAAAGACGACGATTGGCCTTGACGCTGTGAATATTGTGGCCTGTAGGACTGAGAAGACTGCGAGTAGGAGGAATAGCGCTGCTATTGGTATCCGCCTCTGTATGAAGAAAAACCTCTTCCTCGCGCTCCACGGAAAGGAACCTTGCGGTATTGCAGAGTCCCCAGGGACTTCGCAGTGTCCGTGTCCTTTATATCTTGTAGCGCATCGTCAATGTGCTTTCCAAATAGCATTTCACCATCGAACGGAAGATCTAGAATTTTGTTTTGGACCTCCGGACGAAACCAAGTGGCTTGAAGTCAGCCTTGCCTTCGAAGGACTGCTGCTCCTGCGAGAGAGCGGAAAGCCGTAGTAGCAATGTCCATTGCACAATCAATTATTTCAGAGGATGAACGTTCCCCCTCTTGCAAGATCTTTTTGGCTTCTACCTTTGCTTCCTCGGGTAGCTGGTCTAAATATGGGGATAGATCACACCACATCTGGCGATCATACCGTCCAAGAATAGCCAAGGCATTGGCCGCTCAGACCAGGAGGCTGGACATGGAAGAAAACCTCTTCCCAACATTATCTAGCCGTCTTCCCTCTTTATCAGGTGGCGTGGTAAGAGGTGCCGCCGGATTCGATTTTCTTTGGGCCGCTTGTGAAATTACAGAGTCCGGCTTCGGCTGGCTGACCAGACAAGCAGGGCTATCCTCTGGAGCTTTGTATTTCTTCTCCAGACGAGGAAGCACAGGCACAACCGTTGCTGGAGATTTCATTAACCTTTATCCCTTCATCCCAGACATGGCCACTATTGGGATAGAGCGAACATACTTCCTGTAAGGTTCTTTGAAGTCATATAGGAAACATTCCGATGGTACCGATGGAATGGGCAGCTGGAAACGTTTAGAAGCCCTTTCCATTAAATTGTGAAACCCTCCTATATCGGCTGGAGGAGAATCTACCGGATCAGGAGTTGGAGAGGCGGGATCCGGAACAATGTAGTCATCCCATTCCCTATCAGGGTCTGGGATTGTGATAGTGCCCTGGTCATCGTCCGATGAGACGTCCTGGACAGTGACCACATTCTGTCGCGGTTCTGACAGATCCTGTACCTGAGTTTGAGGGAGCTGGGGTGTAACCGGACAAGGAGATTGCGTTGGATGTTGAGTTGGAGGCATTTGCCCTGACTCTTGGCCGGAGGACTGAGTCGGAAATCTCCTCCTGTAGTCCGACAGCATGAATTGTAGATCTGTAACAAATGAGGATGGCATGCAGACCATGTCCTGCTGATACTGATCCTGCGACCTAGATTGCGGCCCATATTGTTGTTGCTCCATATAATAGTCGTCAGAGTCCGAGTCCTGATACTTCACATGCAGTTGAGATGGGCTATCTGCATCACCGTAAGGTCCGTCATCATCCTCAGAAAACTCCTCTTCCAAAAGGAGTGCAGGAGGCAGGGGTGTTACCTTCCTTGGGGAAGTCATTTCCGGAGTAATGCGTTGCCTCCTTATAGAAATTGCCACATTGTGTATCGTCGACTGAGTCGTCGACGAGGTCGTCGCCGGAGTTGCCGCCGACGAAGATTGAACCGTCGACGACGAAAGAGCCATCGTCGACGGGATCGTCGTCGAGACCGTCGTCAGTATTAAGCTGGAAGCTGTCGACGTCATCGACGTGGTCGCCGTCGACACCATCATCGTCGACATCCTCGTCGACGTGGAAGTAGTCATCGTAGACGTCGATGGCATACTAAAAGGTATCTCACTCCGTGGCGTCGTCGAAGTAGTCGTCGACGAAGTCAATGGAGACGAAGAAACTCTCGTCGACGAGCCCGTCGACGGAGCCAAAGTTGATGTTGGTGGAATTTTCGAAGCAGTCGTCGACGGAACCGATGTCGTCGACGAACGGATTTTCTTGTCAGCTTTCACCTCAGGTGGGACAGAAGCTGGTTTTTTGAACAGTTTTTGTTTCTCAGAGGGTGGAGAAGAAACAGAAGACCCATGGCTCGTCTTCTTACTTGATGCCACCTCAGAAACTAGTCCTTCCCTCTCCTTTACACCTCGGTGAGGAGATTTGATGGGACTATGCCTGTCAGACCTATCAGAGGTCTTTTGTAAGGCTTTGGCAGGGGGGGGGTCTGAAGAAATTGAAGGTGAAGACCTACCCCTTTTCTGTGATCTCCTCGAAGATGTCGCAGAGGAGGCATCATCACTGTCACTTGAAACAGGATCTTTCCGTGACTTCAATTTTTGTAGCCAGGTGAGCAGACGTCCCTCACGGTCCCGCAAGGTTTTTGTAGAGAAGGTCCTACAAATCTTGCAATCAGCAGCCTTGTGGTCCGGATACAGACAATAAGAAAACAAGTTACTTACCTGTAACTGCAGTTATCCAGTATTGGTATCTTTCATAGATTCACATGCCCGAATCATTCCCCGTCGTCGAGATGGGAGCCCCACGGTAAAATACAAAAGTAGTGCCATAGAGAGTAAATAGGCCTACAGGGCCCCAGGCCCAACATTAGTAGCCTATCTGCGTCCTTATATGAAAAGGACCAAAGAACGAATTCCAACCAGCCACCAGCACCCTCTAGAACACTCCCAGCAGAGGCAAGTTCTCCTCAGATTTTCCGAGCACAAGTGAGAAGACATAACTCACAGAGAACTAGCCCACGGGGAGGAGGGTGGGTGCATGTGAATCTTTGAAAGATACCAATACTGGATAACTGCAGTTACAGGTAAGTAACTTGTTTTCTTATCCAGTATTGGGGTATCTTTCATAGATTCACATGCCTGAATCAGAGTAGCAAGCAGTACTATTAGTGTACTGTCGTTTGCGGATGGTGGGAGACATGTAGTTATAAACTCCCAGTATGTTTTAGAGGCTGTAAACATAGGTATGACCCCATAATCATCCTATAAAATGTTTAATAGATGTAGATAAACACTCAAAATTTGTATTAAGAATTAAAATACTATATATATATATATATATATATATATATATATATATATATAATGAGAAGAAAGTCTGACCTTATTGAAACAGGTGACGTAATACAGCTTGACCAACCGCTGCATCTTCCTTCTGTGCAGATTGGAGGCAGTAATGCTTTGTAAACGTGTGGACATTCTTCCATGTCGCAGCACGGCATATTTTCTCCAATGGAACACCAACAAATAGCACAGTGGATGCCGCAACAGTTCTGGTAGAATGCGCCTTTGCTTTCACTGATAAGGGTTTATTAGCCTTATCGTGACAGAAACCTATGGCAGATGCCACCCATCTGGCTATTGTGGCTTTAGTCACTTCATTTCCCAATGTTCCTTGGCCATAAGCAACTAACAGTTGATTTGATTTTCTATTAGGTTTTGTTTTCTGAAGGTAAAATTTTAAGCATCTTTTCACATCCAAAGAATGCAAGGCCCTCTCAGCAGGGCTTGTTGGATTCGGAAAGAAAGTTTGTAGTAACACAGGCTCATTCAAATGAAATTGCGTTGGTACTTTTGGAATGAATCTTGGATTGGTTCGAAGGGATACATAATTTTGCGTAAAATGCAAGAAAGGCTCCTTGATAGTAAAAGCTTGGATCTCGCTGACTCTCCTTGCTGAGGTCAGAGCAAGTAAAAGGGCCACCTTCCAAGTAAGAAATTTAAGCTCCGATTTATGAATTGGTACGAAAGGACTTCTCATTAACTGAGCAAGGACCACATTGAGTTCCCACTCTGGTGGGGGTGCGTGAACTGGAGGAAAGGTACGAAAAAGCCCCTTTAAAAATTGCTTGATGAGAGAAGAGGAGCACGATGGAGTGTGTGGAGACCTTCTGTACTTGGAGATCGCCGCCAAATGAACTTTAACCGATGAAAAGGCCAGGCCAGACTTGGCTAATGAGAGTAAATAAGGTAAGATTTGCTCAGCCGGTGCCTGCAACGGAGGAATTTCATTGACTTCGCACCAACAGCAGAACCTTTTCCACTTGAGACGGTAAGTCTTAAGAGTGCTTGATGCACGAGAATTAGTCAAAATGTCACGACAGTCCTGTGATATTGTAAGATCTTTGAATTCTAGGAAGTCAGGAGCCATGCGTGCAAATGCAGGGATTTGGGATCTGGATGAATTACCTGGCCCTTGTTCTGTGATAACATTGTCGATGTTGGGAGAAGCCGAATTGGATCTTCCTTCGATAATAGGAGGAGCTCCTGGAACCAGTATTGTCTGGGCCAGCGAGGTGCGATCAGGATTAGGTGGCAGCCCTCCAACTTCATCTTGCTGATGACCTTGGGAAGTAATGGAATGGGGGGAAAAGCGTAAGCATAGATCTCGGACCATCTCATCGAAAGGGCATTTCCCCTTGACTCCGGTTGAGGGAACCTGCTGGCGTAAAACCGGCATTTCCTGTTTTCTCGTGTTGCAAATAAGTCCAGAGTTGGTTTGCCCCATAACTGAAATATTCTGTCCGTTTGAGATTGCTCCAACTCCCACTCGTGGCAGCCCGATTGAGATCTGCTCAGCGTGTCTGCCAGGGTATTGTGAAGGCCTTTGACATGTTCTGCCCTGAGAGATATTCCGTGCAATGTTGTCCATTCCCACAACTCTTGTGCTTTCTGGGACAGAGAGACAGACTTTGTTCCTCCTTGTTTGTTTACATAGTACATACTGGTGGTGTTGTCTGTTCGAACTAGAACTGAGGAACCTGCAATCTTTGGAAGGAAGGCTTGCAGAGACAGGAAAATGGCTTGCAACTCCAAGACGTTGATATGCTGTAACTTCTGTATCTGAGACCATCTCCCTTTGATCTGTAAATCCTGTAGATGGCCACCCCATCTGTCCATGGATGCATCTGTTAAAACAAAATCCGGGATGTTTTGCAAAAATGAAAGGCCTTGAGCCAGATTGCTCTTCGGAGACCACCATTTTAGAGTGCTCACCATTCGTGGCGTGATCCGGATAACATCCTCGAATGAGCCCAATGCCTGTTGCCATTGCTTTTGCAATTCCTCCTGTAGAGGTCTCATTTTTAGTCGAGCTAAAGGAATTAAATTGATCGCTGAGGAACACATTCCCAGGAGAGATTTGAATACTCGAACTGAAAGTGACTTTTTTCTTGCGACCTTGGAAGCGAACTCTTGAAGGCGCATCTGACGTTCCTGTAGACAAGAATGCCTTGCATTGGGCGGTGTCCAAGACAGCTCCTAGAAACAAAATATTCTGAGCTGGAAGTAGTTGCGATTTGTCTTTGTTTAGCGTGAGTCCCAGAGAAGCGAACAGCTGGAGACAACCTGACGTGGCGACATTGGCCTCCTGTAACGATTGAGCCTTGATCAACCAATCGTCGAGGTATGGAAAATTTTGAATCCCTCGAGATCGTAGCTCCGCTGCAACTGGTGCTAAACATTTGGTGAATATTCTCGGTGCTGACTTTAGGCCAAAAGGAAGCACCTTGAACTGGTAGTGGATGCCAGCCACTGTGAACCGTAGATATTTCCGATGTCTTGGATGGATGGGAATATGGAAATATGCGTCTTCCATGTCTAAAGAAGTCATGTAATGCCCTTCGTTGAGGCATCCTAGAATATCTGCAAGGGTAACCATCCGGAACTTTTGTTTCTTGAGGAACTTGTTGAGCTTGCGAAGGTCCAGAATTGGACGCCATTCGCCCGATTTCTTTCTGATCAAGAAAAAACGAGAGTAGAAACCTTTCCCTTTCTGTTCCGATGGTACCTCCTCTATAGCCTCCTTGAGGAGCATGATCAAGACCTCCTTGCGGAGTAAGTGAAGACGAGGGGGAGGGGGACCCCTGGGCGGAGTGACAGGTGGTTTTTCGATGAATTCCAATGTATGACCTTTGGAGATTAGATCCAGCACCCAGCGGTCTGATGTTATCCTGTGCCACTGTTGTGCGTACAGAGAAATTTTCGCACCCACGGGTAAGGGGGGGGGGGGGGGAGGGGTATTGGCTGGCACCCTGGTAGGCTCATTGCTTTCTGGTTGAATCTCTGCCTTGTTGCGAGCGTTTGCGGCCGCCTTGCCGAGAGAAACCAGCTGTAGAGGATTGTCGATATGAGGTCTGACCATAAGGTTGGCGATAGTGTGACTGGTATTGTCTGTATTGTTGATTTGATTGATACCCTCCTCGGTAAGAGGAGAAACCTCTGCCTCTGGCACCTCTAAAAGGAACACGTCTGTACTGCAGCGCTCCCAGGGATTTAGCTGTGTCCGTATCATTCTTGATCGCTAATAAGGCTTCATCTATGTGTTTTACGAATAACGAGTCGCCGTCAAAAGCCATATCCAGGATCTTCGTCTGGACTTCTGGTCTAAAGGTAGTGGCCTTGAGCCACCCTTGTCGTCTTGGAACCGCTGCCCCAGCCAGTTGCCTGAAGCTTGTGTTGGCAATGTCCAGAGCACAGTCGATTGTCTCGGAGGCAGCTCTTTCGCCCTCTAGCAAAGTTTTCCTAGCTTCTCCTCTCTGGTCTTCCGGAATAAGATCTATAAATGCCGCCATATCTGACCACATTTGACGGTCATATCTGCCTACTATTGCCAAGGCATTCGCCGCTCGAACCGTCACTGCAGCCATAGAAGAGAACTTCTTTCTCATCAAATCCATCCGACGACCCTCTTTGTCAGGAGGAGTGGTTATTGGCGTTGCGGGATTCTTTGACAGCCTTTGCGCGGCTTGAGAAATGACGGAGTCCGGCCTTGGATGGCCTATCAGACAAGATGGGCTGTCTTCTGGGGCACGATGGGGTAAGACGCACGCGGCTGGTGATCCGTCCTCCGGGGCCTAACTAGGGCATTTGGGGAGCGATCCAAGGTGAGGTGTCCCCCCCCATACAAGCACACGCCCGGGGCTGTCCCGGACCCAAGGTGGGGGCTCCTTGGCTCGTGCGAGCCGGCTGGCGGAGGTGCTACGGAGAGACCAGCCGCCATCTTAGGGACATCTTGGAGTGGCGATCCGGAGGCTGAGCCGACACCGGAGGCTACGACTGGGGAGCGATCCAAGGCACGGGGGGCACGAGAGGTGAGCCCCTCCATACGAGCGCACGCCGGGGGCTGTCCCGGACCCAAGGTGGGGGCTCCTTGGCTCGTACGAGCAGGCTGGTGGAGGTGGTGCGGAGAGACCAGCCGCCATCTTGGAGAAGTTTTGGAGTGGCGATCCAGAGGCTGGGCCGGCACCGGAGGCTGGGACCGCGGGGAGAGCGAGGTCGCATAACCCGAAACGGACGGAAGACACCTGGGAGACCCGCGGCTGAGAGGTGAGAGACCTGGGAAGCTGCTGGCGGCCGGGAGAGCGGGCGGTAAGGAGGCCGGATCCGCCATCTTGGGAAGCGGCGCTGCTGTGCCCGAGTGACGCCGATGAAAGAAACAAGCGCCCGCACTTGGCAATCCACAAGTCCCGCATAGAGGAGACACTAGGCCGACAGGGTGAGGACTGAGTTCCCCGGTACGCCGGAGCCCGACGGCGGCGCACATCGCTGGGGGCCGTGTGTCTGGAGACAGAGACACGAGAGCTGCGGAGGGCCCTGCGGGGTGCGGCGACGGCCTGCGACACCGGGTGAGTCAGGCGGAGGCGGCCTGCTGGTGGACGGCAGGAGCGGCTGCAGCCCGGGAGAGGCATCGGACTCCCAGAGGGTGAGGCGCGGGGGGTGTAGATCCCGGGGGGAGAACGTGATAACGCTGGGAGGAGTGTAAAGCCCCCGGGATCGTAGAAAACCCCAGAGAAGTGAAGGTTGGCCTGCTCGCCCGACCACAAACGAGGGGGTGCAGCTGTCATAGGCAGTGAGCCATAGCGCACAAGGGGGCACTCGAGGCCTTAAGGGACGGGAAGCTCCTGCCTGATAGACCGGGACTTGCATCAAGCTGGGAGCGGGGGAGAAGGCCGTGCTTCTGGGACTGACCTCCTACCCCATACAATTGCCCTGGTGAGCCAGCACCCCACAGCCTACGATAACGCCCTACTGAAGCAGGGGTGAGAGAGGAGTCCAGGAGGGAGAGGGCACCAGCAGAGAGAACGGGTTATTGTGAGCCTGGGAGCCCTCATGGAACAACCCCCAAACTAACCAGTAAATCTGAAAAGGAGCCTGGATGGGGATGTGGATCGGGTGGCGCCCTGTTGAAGAGCCCGGGCCGGAGTGAATGCTAATCAACAGCATACCGCTCCTGAGGGAACCCTGCGGCCTACCCACGGGCTGGAAAGGGGACTAGTACTGGGCTACACGGCGATACAGGCGACGACCGCACTGAGCCAGATATCAACAGCATGACCAGGCCTCGTACGGCGAAGTCTGTAGCGACCCCCGCCACCAAGGACACATCGGTCAAGGATTTGTGGCACAAACGCGCCCGTCGCCTTTACCAGAGGCCTCTGACATGGCGTCCGCCCTGAAAGACCCCGACCACGATACTATCACACAGGCGGTGCTGGCCACTTTTCTGCAAGAGATAAAATCGGAGATTTCCTCCCTTAAGACGGAGGTCAAAACGTGCTTGACGGATGTACGACGAGATATTACCGAAATTGGTAATCGGGTGGATGATATGGAGCGCACCATAGACTCTCGTACAGAGGACCTGGAAGATCTCCGTCGCAGAGTTCAGGCAATAGAAGAACAGAACGTGGAGCTCCAGATCAAACAGGAAGATTTAGAAAACCGGAGCCGCCGGAACAACGTCCGCATCCAGGGGGTGCCACGGGGGGCGGAAGGAACAGACATACTCACATACGTGGCGGACCTGCTCCAGGCCATCCGAGGTGATGAGGATATCTCCCCCCCCCCCCGACACTAGACCGGGCCCATCGAGTGGCTCCCCCACGAGGCAACCCCAACCTGGTCCCTGACATCCTGACCAGAGTCCACTTCTATGCGGAGAAAGAGGCAATCCTCCGGGCCTCCAGGGCGCACGAGAAGCTGGAATACGGGGGCCATAATATCCAGATCTTTCAGGACCTCTCGCCCATCACTCTGCGCCGCCGTCGGGACTTCCGGCCAGTGACGGCCAAACTGAAAGCGTCCAACATTAAATATCAATGGGGACACCCTTTCGCTATAATTTTCCAATGGGAGGGACGGCGTCGATCCATACGCTCATTGTGGGAGGCACTCCGACTGCTACACCCTTCACGGGACTCACAGCCATCCTCGCCCTCCCCTGCTGACTCGGCCTCCCAGATATCGCTGCGCCCGGAGTGGTCCAAGGTACAACGCCACGGCTCGGGATCATCGGTAGCCCACTCGGCTTCTAGCCAAGCTAAGCAAGACATACGCCACCTGAAAGCTCTAGAAGAACCCCAGCCGATGTCAGAGAAGAGGTCTGGCCAAGCGCTCCCATCGACCGAGGGCCCAGGAAGTGGAGAATGAATTGTGCTCACCACCTGTACATCTCGCCCTGCCGCGTGGGCCTCTTGATCACGCACACACCCCTACTCTGGAGGACAAAACATGCCCCGAGCTGCGACAACCCGGTTCTACTTACAACAGGGGCAATGGAGGAAACATCTATGCACTGTGCACGGAATTTCTTTAAAGATGGCCCTGGGGGCACTTGTGACCCAAGGGGAACACACAGCCTGAACTGGCCTCTCTAGGCAGGACAGACCCCCAAATGATGCTACAGTCAGACGAAAAGTGGTCACGTTCAATATGGTATAAACGACCGGCTTTCCTGGACCAGCAAACTGGAGGCGGCGAGACATCTCCCACCAGTAGGCCACAATGTTATGTGTTACCATGTTATAAGTTTGTTATTGCAGGACCTTATCCATTGAGGGATGCTCAGTATAGAAATTAGGTTCACTGAAACCCACTATGTTGGGGTTTGTCTCACTGAATGTCTCGCCCCATAGTTCAACACTGTGTAAACATTTGTGCCTGCCCCCCTTGACAGCCTTTCAAGGACATTGACAGCAACAATGACGTACTGTTGGTAGATGTATTACATCCGTAATTTCTCTCACCATTGGGAGGGCTCGTGGGCGATCGATCTGCTAGCTGGGGACTGAGATATAACAAAAGTAACACTGTATAGATCTCATCCTAAAACTGGCTGCTCGTGTGACCACAGGCCCCCGCACTACTTGGCAGAGGAAGGTCGCGCACACCTATTGGGAAGTGGGTGGCACTCAGTTGTCCAGGGCGTAGAAGGGGTGGGTGGAGCTCTAGATCACCTTCCAGGTCAACCTATAGCCTAGGTTAAGGGGGCCTTCATGAGTCGACCCTCCTGACGCAGACCTACCACCAACTAGCTTTTGCACTACTAGATAACACGCCTAGGTCAGGCCGGTACTTGGCTTTAAGATCACCCATCGGCGTTCGTTACATCGTGACAGGCCTACCGGGCTCTACTGAGGCCTGCTCCTATACGCCCCATAAACTCGATATCCCAAGCTACAACCTTGCCTTACTACATTGATACCCACATACAATTGGACCCGGGACACAAGAGCCCCCAGCGTTCCAAGGTAGGGGCTCGCTCCCCTGATATAATATGAGTGAACACCTTGATAGGCTCCCCAACCTCACGACCACAGTTGAAAGAACAGATGGCTCCCCGGGGGACGGTAGCCGCCCCGGCTGTCAGGTACCACGTTCCCCCCCACCATGTCCTTAGTCCAAATGAGGAGTGACTTTCTCAGAGCCGCCCTGGTTCACACCAATGGGCCGCTCCAGGACCGGACTGGTTCTTTATGGCCCAGTTGGCCATTATGTTGCTGGTTATTTTTTATTATTTGGTTTTTCTGTCTTCTTTCCTCTCAATTTTTTCTTTCTCTGCTCGCACAGGCCTGGGAGGATCTGGGCATGCATGCGGGACTCCACCCTGATTTGCTGGCCGGACTATTGGGGACAGGCTTGGGCGCCGGGTGTCTATCTAAGAGGAGGGGATTATGGATGTGTGCTACGCTCCCTGCCGAAAGGTGTCCACTTAGCGGGAGAGGGTCCCGGGATGGGGGCGGGAGGCAAAGGGGAGGCGTTGACGGATCGTGCTCCATCCTACTGGACCAATGGCACAACTTAAATGCATGACCCTAAATGTTAGGGGCCTGAATTCCCCGAACAAGCGAAGACAAATCTGGAGTTATCTCCTACGCGACCCTGACATTATCTTCCTACAAGAGACCCACCTCCTCTCGGCGGATGTTTCGCGTATGTCCCACCCTAGATATCCGGTACAGGTATGGGCCCATGCACCAACTAAGACTGCGGGGGTAGCAATCCTTTTCAAAGCTGGCACCCCAATAACAATCAGCCGTACTACACGCGATAGAGAAGGTCGGCATCTTAAGACGGCAATATTAGCTCGGGGCAACCCCCTGTTGCTAGTTAATATATACGCTCCTAATCAAGCGCAAGATAGCTTTCTCAGAGATCTTCTCCGCTCACAACTATCCCAGGAGGATGGACCCGCCATCATTGGAGGCGACTTTAATTTAGTATGGGATCCGGGCTTAGATCGCACCGCTTCCTCGTATCAAGGGACCGGAGCTATGTCCGCGACACTTAAGCACGACATACAGGCTCTTGGTCTTGTAGATGCATGGCGATACAGGGAACCTGACACGCGGGACTACTCCTTTTATTCCCATGTACATCGATCTTACTCCCGCAGCGATTACTTTTTTATTTCCCAGACACTTACTAGAGCCTTGGAATCGGCGGACATCTCAGACATATCGGTTTCTGATCACGCCCACGTGGAGATAACCCTGGCGGGAATGGGCAGACCCTCGGGCTCCACTCCACGATGGCGTCTTCCCCCTCGGGTCCTGCGGGATCCGGTGGACGTAGACGAAATAAAACAAGCCATACTATCCTATTTCATTCATAATGACCTACCGGACACCCCGATTTCTCTCTTATGGGACGCCTTCAAAGCTACAATTAGGGGCACTATCACCTCTATTTCTATAGCTCGACGAAGGGAGGCTAGACTGGTAGAGGACAACCTCGGTCGAGACATTAAAGCGCTAGAGCGGCAAACCCACATAACGCCCTCTTTACTTGCGAAGAAAAAACTTGCATCACTTCGGGGACAACTAAAGCCCCTAAGGGTAAATAAGGCGGAACACTCCCTTCTCGCCCTAAAGCAGAAATTTTATGGAGGAGGCAACAAAGTGGGCTCCATGCTGGCACGTCGCCTCCGCCTCCAGATATCCCGTAACCACATTGCCAAAATCACTTTGCCGGGCGGGGGGTGGGCCATCGCAGAAAGTGCCAAACAAAAGGAATTCCTCGAGTTCTTTTCTGATCTCTACGGGGCTGCGGACACCTGTGTGGACCAGATAGAACCCTTCCTGGACGAGTGCCCCTGGCCACCTCTGGACACCCACCACCAGCAACAGCTAGAGGAGCGCATTACAGCGGTAGAGCTAATACACGCTCTAAAGAGTATGCCGACGGGGAAGTCACCCGGCCCTGATGGCCTGACGCTGGCCTTCTACCGCCTCTTTCTCCCAGAACTTCAAGCGCCTCTGTTACGCCTTTTAACTCGTTTACTGACACCGGAGCTGTGACACCGTCAATGGCTGAGGCGGAGATTGTTCTCATTCCAAAGCCCGGGAAAGATCATACTGCATGCGCATCGTTCCGCCCGATCTCGCTCCTAAATATCGACGCCAAGCTCTATACTAAAATCCTATCTCGTCGTCTGGCTCCTCTCCTCCCGAGCTTAATTGAACCTGATCAAGTAGGCTTCATACAAGAACGACAGGGAGCGGATAACCTACGGAGAATAGCCCATCTAATACAAAAGGTTCAACACCAAGACATGCCTGCCTTCTTACTGTCCCTCGACGCCGAGGCGGCCTTTGACCGGGTCGATTGGTCATTCCTTCGGGCGGTTCTCCGACGCATAGGACTAGGACCTCTCATGATAAACCGCATCATGGCACCGTATGCGGACCCTAAAGCGCGGATCCGGGTGAATGGAATTTTGACCTCTTCTTTTTCCATCCGAAGGGGCACTCGTCAGGGCTGCCCACTATCACCCCTGCTCTTCGCGCTCGCTGTGGAGCACCTGGCGATTGCTATCCGACGATCGGAGGATGTTAAAGGGGTCCGCATGGGCGGGGTGGACCATAAGATCGCACTCTTTGCGGATGACCTACTGTTGACACTCACGGAGCCTGCGACCTCCCTCCCGGCGCTCATAGACACCCTTTCCCACTTTGAGTTAGTATCGGGGCTCAAGGTCAATCTTACCAAATCGCGTGCACTTAATCTTACTCTTCCCCCCCAGCAGTTAGACGAACTCCAGGCAGTCAACCCTTTCCAATGGGCCTCAAAATCCATCCGTTATCTGGGGATCAATATCACAGCTAATCTTGACACTTGGACGCAGGCTAACTGGCCTGCCTGTAGAACCACGGTGCGAGAGGATCTCCGCCGATGGAAGCGTTACCTCTCTCTTGGCTAGGACGCCTTAACGCAGTGAAAATGTCCATACTCTCAAAGGTCCTATACATATTTCAAGCGCTCCCGACGCCAATCCCCCATAGAGACATCCTGGGCCTTCAGAGAGAAGTGGTCAACTTCATATGGGGAGGAGGACGACCGCGGCTGTCTACCAAGGTTCTGATGCTACCGCGAGAACGTGGAGGCCTAGCGTGCCCGGATCTCCTGGCATACTATTGGGCGTCGCACCTGAGGTATATATCGGAGTGGTCGGTGCGGGCAAGTGAAAAACACTGGTTTCACATGGACCGAGCAGTGGCCTGTCGCCCGCTGTGGGACCTAGCTTGGCTAAAAAAAGAGCGCTCGACATCCCAGTGCTTATATTGCCACTCCCACACGCACGGTATTAGAAATATGGGATAGAATCGCAGTACACCAGGGCCTTGCTTCGTTTCCCTCTCCCCTCACTCCGGTGGCACTCAACGCAGACTTCCCCACAGCCTCCAGCATAAACTCGTTTCGAGCATGGGAAACAGGGGAGTGTCGCATCATTGAACAACTCTTCGAGAACGGGATGATCAAGTCGTTTGAACAGTGTCGGGCGGATTTCAATCTCCCAGTGACTGCTTGGCTAGAATACTTCCAGATCCGCCATTGGCTTCGGGCCCCATCCAGTAGGGAGGGAGCCACGCGACAGCTGACATCATTTGAACTTCTGGTTCGGGCGTTCGATGGGTCTAAAGGGCTAATCTCTCGGACCTATAAGGTCCTTCAACAATCTCAGGAGGTCACGCCCCACACCTACCAGCGCCAGTGGCAGAGGGACATTGGGAGCGAGATTCTCCCCGACGGGTGGGCTCAGCTCTGGAGGGATATCCGGCGCATACTGCGAAGTACGCCACAACAAGAATCGGCATACAAACTTATGACACGCTGGTACTATACTCCTCTTAGGCTGCAGAGAATGTTCCCTGGAGTTACCCCTAACTGTTGGCGTTGCTTGGCGGCTCAGGGATCCTTCATTCACATCTGGTGGGAGTGCCCACTTATTATTTTGTATTGGTCGGAGGTGCAACAGCACATTAGGGCAGTGGTAGGGTTCCCCCTCCCCAACGATCCGGAGGTTTTCATTTTGGGCCTTCGCCCGACCACACTCAAAGCCATGACACATATGGCCTGGCGCTTGATATTCCAGATGTTTACGGCAGCAAAACAAGTTATCGCAGCCCACTGGAAACAGGCCCACACGCCCTCCACAACTTTGTGGTTTACGAGACTCTGGCAGGTCATGGCAATGGAACTCCTTACCCACCGACTGACACACAGATGCCAAATTTCAGCGCACTTGGCAGCCCTTGATCCAATACCTGACCCGGTTGGAGCACACTAGAACTATGCCTCCGCGGCTTCGCGTCCTTCAACTCTTTGACGACCCAGTTCTCCCCAGAGGGGATACCGACGAGTGGATACAGCCTAAGCGCACAACAGCCCTATATGTCCTCCCGATGCTTGGCGCCCGTGGGCCGGTCCCCAGCCGACCGCAAACTGACCCAGCATGCCTCCGGGTTCCTCTTCCTTGCGGGTCCTTCGACCGGAGAGATGTTAGCCCTCTGACTACCTCCTTAGGCCTCTTTCTCTTTCATCTATTTCTTTCTCTTTTCTAAGTATATTTGTTTTTTCTCCTGGTCAATCTTTATTGCAAAGCCGACGAACCAGCATGTCCAGCTGCCCACATACCATCTTCTTGCGCAAGATGCGACCATTTAACCATAGTGGTGGGCCCGAAAGAACTACAAGGGCAATACAAACACTCTCTTCGAGCGTAACAACCGAGGCGACACTCTCTCCCTTCGCTTATGGGTTGCAACGACACGCAGCCCGCAAAAAGGCAGCAAACCCAGGGGTCTATGCACTGTGGTAATGGTAAAATGGTGAATTCGACATTACGACACTTGGGATATAGTAGAGATAGCGTAGGAGGATAGGAAAGCTAATAACCAATAACTGTCGAGAATTAAGTTATATTCACATACGTTTCTTACCTTACTATCTATAGCTCTCCTGTACGCGGCCGGCCTAATGTGGTTGTAGGCGGCTTGCTGTGTTTTCCCTTACCCAGTCGTAAGAGTTACTGCCTCGATAACTTGCACTGCCGGCCCTGCTGGGGATGTAGGCGGAATGCAGTGGATATGAACTTTACTTTTTTTAATAAAGTTGTTTTTAAAATAAAAAAATAAAAAAAATATCATGCAGAAAGCAATCTGACTGCTTAATTGTAATGGGCAACTGGAATCTTGTTGCTGCCCGCTGTATTAAATTATGGAATCCTCCAATATCCTCCGGTGGAGAATCCGATGGCAAATGAGGAGGCAGAGATGGCGTTGGTATTATGTAATCATCCCAGGGATCCGGGTCTGTATTATCCGGTAACTCACCCTCTTCTACATCTCCCTCCGATGATGTATCCTCTTGCTGATTCGGAGGAGGTGAAACCGGTACTTGTACAGGTGTACTGGGTACAGTTGGTACAGAAGGTGGAACCACTACCTGCTGTGGTATCTCAGCCGGGGGTTGCTGAGGAGGAAACCTTTGGCGATAATCGGCCAACATAGCCTGCAAATCCTGCACAAGCTGGGGAGGAAAGTGCGCCATTTCCTGATGACGATGTTCTTGCCTTTGTTGAAACTGGTACGTGTGACGTGGAGGCAAATATTGGTCGTGATAATATTGACCTTCCAAGTATTCTTCTACGTCATCCTGGCATTTAATATTAAGCTCAGACATACTATGAGCGTCTCCATAAGGATCATCATCCTCCTCATCCTCAGTCATTTTCTTCTGTAAAGCGCTCCAAAGATGTGATGGCATCAGAGGGCTTATTTTAGTATAGTCCGTGGAAGCTTGCCTTTGGAAAGCCTTAAGGTGTGACCCTCTAGTTGACAGAGGCGTCGACGACATAGCTGGCACCACTGACAAACTCCTAGTTGACGGCGTTGCTGTCAATGTAATTCCGGTCGTCGACGATGAAATGGTAGTCGACGGTGGTCTCGTCGACGGTGGTCTCGTCGACGGTGGTCTCGTCGACGGGCTCGTCGTCGACGGTGGTTTCATCGTCGACGGTGGTTTCATCGTCGACGGGCTCGTCGTCGATGGCTTGGTCGTCGACGAAGTCGTTGTCGACGATGGTTTTAGCTTTGACTTTTTCGGCGTCATTGACGGCCGTCGTCGTCGACTTCTTTGAGAAAATAATTTGTCGTAAAAATTGGTGAAGCAATGGCAGTAGTCATTATCGTCGCCGTAGATGATGGGGCAGACTATGTGACAGAAATAGTTGATGATGCAGAGACAGACAGTTGACACTGGATCTTTACGCTTTGTACTCACTGGGCGCTCAGACTGAGGCAGGCTGTGGAGATGATGATGGTTCAGAAGAGGGCTTCAAACTCCTTTCTTTTGGAACAGGCTTGTCATGGGAAGTTTTGGCATGTTTTCTTCCCTCACCTGAGGAGCGCTCCTGCGACCTAGCCCTTCTGCTTGAAGTAGAAGCTCTGTCTTCCTCTTCATTTTCTTTGGAAGATTTAAGCCACAGCAATAATCTTGCCTCCCTGTCCCTAAGAGTCTTACTAGGAAGGTACGGCAAATTTTACAGTCTTTTGCCTCATGCTTTGGGTAGAGGCAATAAAGACAATCTTTATGTAAATCATACACATGGACCCTCTTCTTTGAGCAGGTCCTGCAGGGACGGAACAGGCCTTTGTCAGACATGACTAAAAGGACAGCTGAAGAGAAAAAACTGAGTGGCACTCAGGGAGACTCCCTTCCACACGACGTGCGGTGAAAATCTGAGGAGAACTTGCCTCTGCTGGGAGTGTTCTAGAGGGTGCTGGTGGCTGATTGGTTGGAATTCGTTCTTTGGTCCTTTTCATATAAGGACGCAGATAGGCTACTAATGTTGGGCCTGGGGCCCTGTAGGCCTATTTACTCTCTATGGCACTACTTTTGTATTTTACCGTGGGGCTCCCATCTCGACGACGGGGAATGATTCAGGCATGTGAATCAATGAAAGATACCCCAATACTGGATAAATACAGACTTTACGTCTGTCCTCCACATAAAGTCTCTTTTTGGAGCAGGTGGCACAAGCCTTGAACAGAGCCTTCTTTTCCTTTTCAGACATTGTGTAGATTTGAAGAGTTGAGAAGTTGAAGAATGAGAAAAACTGAGCAGAGCTCAGTGGAGACTCCCTTGCACAACGTGCGGTAGAAAATCTGAGGCTCTGAGGCTCTCTCAGGAGGGTTCTATGGGGTGAGGCTGTTCTGATTGGCTGTTCAGTGTTTTTGGTCTCTCTTACAAAAAGAGGTGGATATGCTACAAAATGAGATGAGGCCTAGGCCTTTTTTCTTCTTTTGTACCTACTGCTATGGTATTTTTTATTCACCGGGGACTCCCATTCCGACGACGGGGAATGATACAAGCTATGGGAATCTATGAAAGTTCCAATACTGGAGTAACCACAAGGCTTAAAGCCGGTCCGCCAGTGTGACATCCCTGCGTGCACCAGGAATCAAACGACTCGAAAAGTCATCGACAAAAAGTTGAAAAATAGTTAGTCAAAAAGTGACTAGGGTACCGCTCTCTCCGGATCTGCGCTGGCTGGCGCGGAAAAAGAAAGAACTGAAGTCAGCGCGGAGGGGCGGCGTCTAAGTAGATACCGCAACGTCATCCCAGCGATCACGACGCCGACAACGAACGCGGAGTCGACCGACGCCACCTACCGACGTACAAGGGTAGTGCTACGAAATAATTTCTCTGGATCCAGTCTGACGCCTGGGGGTAATTCTAAGGTAAGGAATCTATAACTAATAGTCTCTTTCAGATATGTCCAAACAAAGGCATTGGAAGTCTCCTGACAAGAATAGAGGTACCACAGTAACACGGGTATAGAAGTTCTTGGAAACAACGGCAGATAAAGCTCATCTAGAGTACCATGGGTCAATAATAATATATTCGATTTTTAAGATATGTTGCAGAGGGGTACACATACACGCCATGCGACACAAATGCCTACAGTTTACCGAATGGGTTACATGACTGCCAGCTGCTGGTTTCTGAGAATTAAAGTTAATATGTTCACTTACACTCTAAATTGTTTATAAAGTACAAAAGTATTATTCAATTTTAAAAATATTACCCAACTTTTTGCGAGATTTTGGGTGAGCAATATCATTTGCACACAAACATTTAACTAGATTAAAATAAGATTACATTATGCAAGCAAAGAGACAACCAGACTGTTTTTAGCACACAAACTGATCAAGTAAACAAGGATTGTCCTTTATTTGCACACCCCCACCACCCTTAAGAGTCACAGCAAATTCATAGCACAAGTAGAACGTGTAGGGATGCACTTTTTCATTCTAGAATGTTACTTTCTATCTTTTTATTTTCAAACATTTGAAATAAAAGATAAGAAACATTTAAAAGTCCTCGACTAATCTAGACAGCCTTCTGTGGTAAGTTCCATTTCAAGAGAAGAATGAAATGGTAAACCAATAATTTCAATTTACAAGGTCACAGCAAGTACCATCACCTTCTACAGAATTGGAAGAAAATACAGCAAGGACAAGGAATACGCCGCTGGACAATGCTACTTCAATAGATTTATTTGATGGTGTACTTTTCCCCAGATTCATTACCTGCTTGTCAGCAGGACGCTTCAGTTCATTCTGCAATCTCAGCAGCTGCTCATTCAAGTGATCTATCTCTTGATTTTTTTCTTCAAGCAAAAGATGAGGGAACTGCAGAAGGGGCGATGTCTTCCCCTCAGAATCTAAACAGAAGCGTCCACGGAGGCTGATGAGATCATCCTGCAGAATAAAAACAATCTTGGTGAATGGCACCACATTTTCCAGACTAGGGCACGTTCACTGCTACAGGTAACTGACAATTTACTTACATTCAGTAATACTCTCTGGTGAATACACCTTTCCATATCAGGCAATCTATCACTTTGCCAGTGTTCTTTGCCCTTTCTTATCCTTCCAGAGAGGAAGCCTAGACTCTAAGAGCTCTGACCTTCTACACTGATCGCACCAGGGTCGGGAGGACGATCAACTCTTCATTGGGTTCTCTGAGACAAAGAAGGGTAGGCCAGGGCTGAAAAGGACCACCTCCAGTTCGATTCTCTTTTTTAACAAAAATCTGCTACACATTGGCCAAGAAACAGCCTCTGGAAGGTCTGCAGGCTCACTGGACAAGAGCCAAGGCTGCCATCACTGTGCTGCAGTGTACAGTGCCTGTCTAGGACATCTAACAGGCTGCTTCATGGGCATCACAGTATACGTTCACAAATACTGCTGCTTGGATGGCCAGATATGGGAGGTCATTTTGCTTGTTCGGTCTTCTAGGATTTTCTGGTCTAAGCCATTCCATAGACCAACCACCAGGGAGGTACTGCTCAGGTATGAATTGACAAGGTGAGGAATCTGCGGTTAGAAGTAACCATCAGAAGAACAAATTAGTTACTTACCTTTGGTAACATTTTTACTGGTGGATACTGTAACTACAGATTCTTCCCAGACCCTTTCTGCTATATGAAATGGATTCCCTTGGTCCATATTAAATAGATTCCATTTAGAGATCTGCACACTGACATACTGAAGCTCCGCGTCTGACAGCACAGACAGATATCAAAAATAAACTGACTGACATGCAGAGGTGGGGTTTATATGTGCCCCCAACATCACTTCACAAGATGGTTCAGGTCCGACAACGAGCCGTATGACGCCACCTACCAGTGGGCGAGGGAATTGCAGAGAAAAATCGTCGAATCCAGTGTGGCGCCTTGGAGTAACACATTGTTTTATAAATTAGTCAACAATTTTAAACAAATTAACACATTTATTTTGATATGCCATCATCTCAGCATGGCCAGAAATCTTTTAGTTGCCTATTACTTGATCCTCTTTGCACGATATACTTGAATCTAGACGGCATTTTACAGATTTTTTTGCCATTGTTTTGTCCAAAACAAAATTGACAACCGCAAAACAAAGAAATTAATGAGTATAAAGGATGATCATTTGACTACAGAACAACACAGTCTTCCACAAATTTTATCCAGAGTGGCCTGCAGACTTGAACTGACGGGCTGGTATTCTCTTTGATTTTTCATAACTGATCTGCTGTCCCAGATTTAAAGTAATCTCAGTTTGTAGGAAAATAGCCCAGATCAACCAACAGTCTTGGTAAGGTGGACGAAAATACTCTGGCATCTAAGTAAAGTTGCAACCACCGTCACCTCACTTGGGAAATTCTCTGGGAGCAGAGTTCAGGCCAAATGGCAGATCATTCAAATGGGAGTGCCTATTCCCCACGATGAAGCATAGAAATGTACTTCACTCTTGTACAACTAAGACATGAAAGCATGTAGATAGCAATTACTGAATACAACTATTGGAATTGTGGGTAAACCTGATGAACCACAAGCACATATTTTAACACTTTTTTGGCTATCTTAAGATCCAGTATCAGCTGAGACAACCCATAGTTGATGAGAAGTGACCGGGCTACATGTTTCTCTATATTGCAGAAACCTCCACTGAATTTTCCTGTAGAGCAGAGGACCGTCCTAAAACAACTGGAAAAAAACCTTGATGCCCATTTGGGAGGAATAGTTTGTAACAATTCTATACAATATCTGCCACCCACTTGTCACATACTGGACCACAATGGAAGTTGAGATTACATTTCCACGCACCAGCCTTCTCAAAGTTGGAGGCATTAAGTGATGAAGACTAAGGACTGGTAAGGGAGGCACATTTTCCCCCCAAAGAGGGTAAAGGGCGGTTATATTACAGAGCTTTGTTTTGCTTCTTGCCCAGAAAAAATCCATTGAAATGGTTAGCTCAGATGGTTGTTGGCTCAGATGATTTGCTGACTTTTCCAGTAGGTATTAGGAGCACGGTTATTGGATTTTTCCTTCTCCTCTGTGGATAGTGGTTTGCTCTTTAAAGCTTTTTCCATCAGTTATCAATTGTTTCATATATTGCTGCAATGGTCCTCATTTCTTTTTCTTTTTTTAAGGTCTTCATAAAATGTGTGAGCCTAACGCACAAGTTACTAACTTGTGTAACGATATATCTGTAAGAGACAGTAGTTAGTGACAGATTCCTTACCTTAGAATATCCCCAGGCGTCAGGCTGGATCCGGAAAGTTTTTGCGTAGCAGTACCCTTGCGCGTCGGTAGGCGTCCGTCGTCGGCGTCGTGATCGCCGGGATGACGTCGCGGGCAGTACTTAGGCGCCGCCCCTGCGCGCTGACGTCAGTTCTGTACACGACTTTCCGCGCCAGGAACGCAGAGCCATGCAAGAAGCTGACATAGGTGTCTGAAAAATACTAGGGCCCTGAAAGGGATGTCCTTAACCCTAGAAATCAGTTCGCAGAACGGGGAGGATGGGTGGGCGGTAAGGAATCTGTCACTAACTACTGTCTCTTACAGATATATCGTTACACAAGTTAGTAACTTGTGCATCTGAAAGAGACACGTTAGTGACAGATTCCTTACCTTAGAATAGATACCCCAGCAATACCAACCCCGGTGGTGGGTCTGCGAACAAAGATCAGACAAGGAAGTCCTGGAGGACAGAACGGCCAAAGAAGCCGTCCCTCCGGACCTGACTGTCAAGGCAGTAATGCTTTGTAAACGTGTGCAGCGAGGCCCACGTAGCTGCCTGACAGATAACCGGCAGCGGAACACCGCGGTCCAAGGCCGTGGTAGCAGCCGTTGCCCTGGTGGAATGGGCACGCAGCCCAACAGGAGGCTCCTTCTTAGCCAAAGAATAGCAGGTCTTGATGCACAAGGTAACCCAGCGGGAGATGGTCCTCTTGTGCACCGCCCGACCTTTTTTGGCGCCCAAGTAGCCAAAGAGCTGGTCATCCACTCGGAAGTGTTTTGTGCGGTCGATATAGAAGGAGAGCGCACGTTTTGGGTCCAGACGGTGGAGCCTCTCTTCCTCTCTGGAAGGATGCGGAGGCGGAAAGAAGGTGGGCAAAGTGATGGTCTGCCCAATGTGGAAAGCAGTAACCACCTTTGGCAAGAAGGACGGACGCATCCGAAGAACAACCTTGTCTAGATGAACAGACAGAAAGGGAGGTTTGCAAGATAGAGCCTGGAGCTCACTCACCCGCCGAGCGGAGGTGATGGCCACCAGAAAGGCTGTCTTCAGAGTCAGAAGACGAAGAGGACAGTTATGTAGAGGCTCAAAGGGAGCGCACATTAAAAGGTAAGAACCAAGTTCAAGTCCCACTGAGGCATCACAAACGGAACAGGAGGGAAGAGGTGAGTAATGCCTTTTAAGAACCTGTTAACAGGGGACTTGAAAAGGGAGGGCTGATCAGGGAGCCTGAGGAAGGCCGAGATAGCACAAAGATAACCCTTGATGGTACCCAGGGCAGAACCCTGTTGGGCCAGAGAGAGAAGGAACAGAAGGACCTCAGAAAGAGGGGCAGAAAGGGGATTCACAGCCTTTGCTGTGCACCATGCCACAAATTTGTTCCACCTGCAGGCGTATACCACCTTAGTGGAGGGACGCCTGGCTGCCAGAATCACATCACAAACTTCGGGAGGCAAGTCGAAAGGAATCAACTGCCTCCGCTCAATCTCCACGCAAGCAGGTGTAGACTGGACAGGTTCGGGTGGAGGACCGTCCCCTGCTGCTGCGACAGAAGATCCTCCCGAAGAGGCAGACGGATCGGGGGATCTACGCTCATATTGAGTAGCTCGGGATACCAAACTCTTCGAGCCCAGTCCGGAGCCACAAGAATGACTTGGGCCCGGTCGTGCCGAATCTTCTTCAACACTCTGGGTAGAAGTGGTATAGGCGGAAAGGCGTACAACAGACCGCAACTCCACTCGCGACGAAAAGCGTCGCCGAGCGAGTGCCGCCTTGGAAATTCCAACGCGCAGAACTGATGACATTGCGCGTTCTCTTCGGTGGCGAATAGATCTAACCAAGGCTCTCCCCACTGTAGAAAGAGTCCTTGCGCCACTTCCGAGTGAAGACGCCATTCGTGATCCATCATGCACCTGCGGCTGAGTTCGTCCGCCCTGGCGTTCAGGGAACCTGCCAGGTGTTGAACCATCAGGAACATGCCCTGATGTTCCAGCCATGTCCAGAGGCGCAGAGCCTCCTGACAAAGGGTCCAAGACCCCACCCCGCCCTGTTTGTTGCAGTACCACATGGCGGTGGTGTTGTCTGTGAACACCTGCACTACCTTCCCTTTGACAGAGGGAAGGAATGCCTTGAGTGCAAGTCGGATTGCCCGGAGCTCCAGAAGGTTGATATGGAGCCGGGACTCCGCCGGAGACCAGAGGCCTCTGATCTCCGCCTCTCCCATGTGACCGCCCCATCCTAGAAGGGTCGCGTCCGTCACAACTGTATGCTCTGGCTGGGGAAGGGAGAGGGATCTGCCCATGACCCATTGCCGGTTCGAGAGCCACCACTGCAACTGTTTTGCAGTCCCCTCCGAGATCTGGACGTGATCGGACAGGTTGCCCTGGTGCTGCGCCCACTGGAACTTCAGGTCCCACTGCAGAGCCCGCATATGCCATCTGGCATGATTGACCAGCAGGATGCAGGAGGCCATGAGGCCCAGCAGCCTCAGGGTCATCCGTACCGAAACCCAGGATAAAGGCCGAAAGATCGGAATCATAGCCTGAATATCCCGGACTCGCCGTTCGGGAGGATAGGCCCGAAACTGCGTCGTGTCCAGAACTGCTCCGATGAAAAGGAGCTGTGGAGAAGGAATCAGATGCGACTCGGCACATTGATGGAGAACCCCAGCGAGTGCAGGAGTTCGGCCGTAGTCTGGAGGTGGGAGACGACTGCCTGGGACGAGCCCGCCTTCAGCAGCCAGTCGTCGAGGTAGGGGAAGACTGAAACCCCTGCCCGGCGCAGATGAGCTGCGACCACCGCCATCACTTTCGTGAACACCCGAGGGGCACTGGTAAGGCCAAAGGGGAGCACGGTGAACTGAAAATGCTCGGGGCCTACCGTGAACCGAAGGTAACGCCGGTGGGCCGGCAGGACGGGGATGTGGAAATACGCGTCCTGCAAGTCCAACGCTACCAACCAGTCTCCAGGGTCGAGGGCAGTCAAGACCTGAGCTAGGGTGAGCATCTTGAACTTCTCCTTCCGGAGGAAGCGATTGACGTTCCGGAGGTCCAAGATAGGACGCATGTCCTCCTTGTCCTTTTTGGGCATCAGAAAGTAGTGGGAGTAGCAACCACGCCCTACTTCTGGGGTCGGAACATGCTCGATGGCCCTCTTGGTCAAGAGGGCCGTGACTTCCTTCTGTAGAAGCACCAAGTGATCCCCTGACATGCGGTGGAATTGAGGTGGCATGGCTGGGTGGGTGGTCTCGAAGGGGAGGGAGTAGCCCCTTCGGACAATGTCCAAGACCCACCTGTCCGAGGTGATGGTGCGCCAGTGGGGAAGGTGATGGCGGACCCTGCCCCCTACTGGCGTGCTGTGCACCTGAAAGGAGGGACTAGGAGGGCTTGGAGGCCGCGGACGGGTTGGAGGTGGTGGCCTGACCCGCACGCTGGTTGCCCGATCCGCCACGGCGGAATCCACGTCCTCGGCCACGCGAAGACGCCTGCTGCGCGGGCCGGTGGCTGGGCTGCTGACGTGAAGGGGCGCCCTACCGTGGCCACGATAGGGGCGAAAAGCAGAAGTCAGCGGAGGGCGTGTAGCAGAAAGGCCCAGGGACTTGGCAGTAGCCCGTGAGTCCTTAAAGCGCTCCAACGCATGGTCTGCTTTGGACCCAAAAAGACCGACTCCATCAAAGGGCATGTCCATGAGAGTATTCTGGACATCCCCTGAAAAACCAGTGGTTCTCAGCCAGGCGTGGCGTCGGAGCGCCACCGTCGTTGCAATAGACCTGCCCAGCGAGTCGGCGGTGTCAAGGCCACAACGGATAGTGTATTTGGCTGCATCCCTTCCTTCCGCAATGGCGCGGGAAAGCAGTGTCTGGACCTCCTCAGGACACTGGGGCAAAACATCCGCCACCGAATCCCACAGGGAGTGGGTATATCGGCCCAAAAGACAAGCTGTGTTAACGGACCCCAAGCCAGCACTGGAGGAAGAAAAACCTTTCTTCCCAAACTGATCCAGGCGTTTGGATTCCCTATCCGGAGGAGCGGTAGGGAAGGCGGTTTGGGAAGCGGAGGCTTGGACAACCAAGCTCTCAGGAGTGGGGTGGACAGAGAGAAACAGGGGTCGCCCGGAGCTGGGCGATGGCGTCGTGACACGTTCCGATCCACAGGAGCCCCTGTGTTGGGCTTGGACCAGGCGCCCAAAAGAACGTCAGTGAGGGCGTCGTTAAACGGCAGCAAAGTCTCCGCAGAGGAGGCTGCCGGCTGAAGCACCTCTGTCAAGATGTTAGGCTTGACCGTCAAAGTAGGGAGCTGGAGACGTAAGGCCCCAGCTGCCCTACGCAACACCGTACCAAAATTGGCTCCCTCCTCCGTAGCCACGGGAGGAGACAGCATGCCAGTGTCAGGGGAAGTATCCAGACCACTGGCCTCCCCTAGACTCTCTGTCCAGTCCTCATCGTACTGACAGTGTCGTGTCAGAGGGTCATCAGACCCCTCCCAGTCCAACTGGTCCTCCTCTGGTTCAAAATAAGGAGGAGGAGGGACAGTTGGGACCCAAGGTCCCATCGGCGCGACGTCGGTCCGGATCCATGTCCGGAGCCGGAAGGAACTGGGGGACGACGCCGCCCGGAGCCCAGGGCGGCGTCGAGAACGGCACCGGAGACATCAGCGCCGGCGGAGGTGTCGTTAGGTCGACCGGCGTCGATGGGGGTTGTGGAGCCGGGATCGAGGCCGGGGCCGAAGCCGGAGCCGGGGCCGAAGCCGGAGCCGGGACCGAGGCTGGAGGCACGGGCGACGCCGGGGCCGGAGCCGTCGGCGACGCCGGAGCAACCCCATCAGGGCCCGCGGGGCCCAAAGGCGCACCGGAGGGGCCTGAAGGCCCGAAGAGGCGGGCCATGGCCGTCAGGAATTCCTGCACTTTGGCCGGATCCGCCCCCGAACCCGGGAAGGGCGGGTATGGCGGGGGCGACTCAACAGGCATGTCCGGGGCCGCGGGGCGGGGACGGTGCCGGGAGGGGCCTCAGCCGAGTCGCGAGACCGGCGAGGCGAAGTCCTAGAGCGATGATGCTTTTGGACTTTTGTGTTTGGACTTACCGGACGAAGAAGACTTCGACGCCGACGACCGGTGTGGACTCCGCGATCGACCCCTGGACCTCTCACGCGACCGGGGCCTCCGTGGAGCCGAATGCCGGGCCTCGAGGAGCTTTCGAGACCGCTCTCGCAAAGCTTTCGGGTTGAGGGCCTGGCATTCGGGACAAGACTCCGTGTCGTGGCCTCGGCCAAGGCAGAAGAGACACTCCCAATGCGGGTCGGTGACGGACATCATCCGCGCACAGGCGCCGCATCGCTTGAAGCCGGGCATCCCTACGACACCTTGAAATGAAAAAAAAAAAACAGTGAAAAAATTCACCAAAAAGTATGGTCAAAAAATGACCAGGGCACTGCTCTTCCCGGATCTGCGCTTGCTGGCGCGGAAAAAGAAGAACTGACGTCAGCGCGCAGGGGCGGCGCCTAAGTACTGCCCGCGACGTCATCCCGGCGATCACGACGCCGACGACGGACGCGGAGCCGCACGACGCCGCCTACCGACGCGCAAGGGTACTGCTACGCAAAAACTTTCCGGATCCAGCCTGACGCCTGGGGATATTCTAAGGTAAGGAATCTGTCACTAACGTGTCTCTTTCAGATAAAGATGATATTTGCTGACTGGCAGAACCAAGCTTTTTTTTAGCCGATTGTTAAGAGGTGAGAGATGTCAAACAGACAAGAAGCCATCCTCAGCACCACCTCACAGTGAGACCTGGAGTAGCCAGGTGTACAACTGCTTTTGAGGCACCTATATTCTGGTTTGTAGGATTTATCCCTTTAACTATTTACTGAAAATTCTCTCAAAGAGCCTTAGGCAGAAGGTCTGTAAACTGCCGGAATTTATTCCCTACAGGTTCGTCAAATCTTCTACAAAGGGCAGAAGAGTTGGAAACTCAGAGTAGTACAGAATATCGGTCAGGTTTTTACCACTAACATCCATGCAACTGAGCTCTGTCAGAAGGAACGGTGGAAGTAGACCAGACTAACTGCACAAACAATGAGAAAATATAAAGACACATTTTCTCTAACAAAGAGAAACTCCTAGACAGGAGCTCTGGACTACCTCTCCCAATGAACCTTTGTGGATATTAACAGGGCTGAAGTCATGAATGTGTACGATGTAGGTTGTTACAAACCTGTAATAAAGTTGATATGGGTGCTGCTCATGCAGTAGGTTCCTGAGATCTCAAAGATTACTGATGTTTCTTTCTAAGGAATGACAGTGTTCATATCTAGCATCCCAACGCCTCTGTTCTTTTAAATGCTACAACAACTCTGGCATCTGTGGTATTGCCCCCAGTTGTAATCTGTATCCTGATCAGGGGTACAGTAGCAGCTTCTTGAAATAGAACTAGACCATAGAGGTTTGGGTATTCTTGAGGTCTTGCCTCCGAAGCAGTCCAAGCCACTAAAATTCTGGTAATCAAGATACAAGACAATAGCCCAATGAGGTGGGAATAAGTTGTCTGCATCCTTCATGGTTACCTTTACTCTGGAGAACATGTTCAAGGCCATTAAGTGCATCATGCTCAACCTGAAGCTGTGCCATCGTAATTACAAAGCATGACAAAGGGCATGCCCTAGCCAAAGTGCACTCTGGAGCCACAGTGGGACCAGAATCCAGAACCAGCACCTTTGAAGCAGAGACCAGCACTGAAGGGAACAACCGGTGGAACCTGCAGTAAGGCAGAGAGTCTGTCGTGAAAGGATCGGCTGGCACAAGTCCGACTGGAGGTGCTGACATAATTGGGGAGGGATCCAGAACGATCTTGAAGAGTTGCAACATGGCCTACTTCAAAGTGGCAATCTCCTGACATCAATGAAAGTGCTCTGAATTCGGGCTCTAGAACTCACTTCTAATGCTTAGCCACACAGAGTTAACCTTCCCACTCCCTGATGACCTTCATATGCATTAGAGAGAGCCTTTGTCCCTTAGCGGGGAAATCATGTTTGGTGCAAAAACACCAAGGGCACTCAAGTACACAAAAAAAGATGGATGGATGCTTGAATTCATTTAAGCCACAGGTAATTACTAGGGGCCGCATCCCTATCCATTATTATTCTGCACACCATGTCACCTCAGATTGGGCCCAGCTATATCCAAATCAGTCTTGCTTCATTCAGAACAGTCCAGCCCAAACTGCCAAGCCAGTTTCTCCATGAACCGGAACACAAGCAACCCAGAACAGATTTCACCCTAGTTATGGCCTCATCATCCAGGTACATTCCAGTGACAGAGTGCATGGGGACCCATGTATATAAAAAAAAAAAAAAAGAGATCGATGGAATGCTTGAATTAATCTCAGCCACTGGTAATTACTCAGACCGCATCCCAATCCATTGTTATTTTGCACACAGTGTCTTGACTCTGCTCCAATCCTAACAGTTCAGCCCAAACTGCCAAGCCAGGTCCTCCTTGAACCGGATGTGGCTGAGATTAATTCAAGCATTCCATCCATCACTTTTTTGTAAACTTAAAAACACCAAAGGCAGACACCTTAAGGGTTATGTTGGCGAAAAGTGCGATATGGTTTAAACTTTGAAGCAATGTGAAAGGTAGCTAGAGGTTGACAGAGACGAGCATAAAGATGAGTGATAGGAGAGGCAGCTGGTTTGTGGACAGTTAATGCATTGTGATGTAATGATCTTTGAGGTGCATTTTTGGAGCAGTGTTAGGTCAGTCCTGATAGATATGGGTATGTTATTCCAGATCCTGTGTGAATAGATGAAGCAGCATTGGCAAAGCCAATAGGTCTCGGCAAACCGCAAGCTACTGCAGTTGTCAATGTTAATGGATTTTAGCCATGTTGAATAGCAGTGGCATTTACTAAAGGTAAGCTAAGCCTTCCATCCTTCGAACTAGGAAACGTGGGAATTGTGTTGGAGAGACTTGTGAAATCAAACTTCAGATGTATTCAAATTGTGTTTAGCAAGAGGAAGAGCATTTCTCACATTGTAGCTCAGTGGATTGTGTAACTGCTGTAGAGATCTGTGTTCCCCCATAAGTTAGTGGAACTTAACCTTTTATCCAGTTGAGAAGTTTGGAGGGAGTACCGCTGAGCTGGGCAGCAAAAGAACCTTTTTTATGATTGTCGAATAACTGCAAGTTGGAAGGACATTATTTTATCAGTTCGACGGAAGCACACCAAGACTACGACTCCCAGAATGCATTTATTTGTATGTTGTAGCTTGGGACTGAACCACGATGATTGGCAGGCATGTAGTGCTTGTGTGCTCTGTGTAAATGACTTATGTGGGACTGTTTCACTAGGAATTGATATGAGATGAAGGAATGCTCATAAAACTGCAGTGAAGACGGCGTAGTGCGGGTGTCTGAGCTGTGCAACAAGTCATGCAAGGCGCAACAGAAAAAGCAGTTTTTGTTGAATGAAGGGATGTTCTCTCAGATACCCAGAGCACTGGAAAAATAAGGTAGGAATTAGGGTGAAGAATGTAGTTTAGAGGTCACCGAAAGGCAGCAAGGTACAGGCATTCAGAAATCTTAAGTTGTTCTTTAGACGTCTGATTTACAATATGGCTCTTGTGGGCATCACTACAAGTACAAGAATGCAATGCAGAATCACAACTGTATGAACTGCTGACGTGACGTAGGGCACCTCGTGATCACCGGAAGGCCCAGGCACACAACGGAAAGGGGTGCAGGACTAGCATACATCGAGTGCAACCTCCTGGTGGCGGAGTCCATGTGCTCGCTGTGCTGGAGAAGAGCCATAAACAGGAAACAGAAAGCTTCTGACACCCTTCCAAGCAATGCCCAGCAGATATCACAATTTGGGTGGAAAAAAGCAAAATTCAACCAGAAAAAACACTGACAGCGGCAATCCAGGGGCGAGGAAGAGTTTCAGGCTCTCAGTTCCAGGTCCATATTTTAACTGTTCATGCTAATGCAACTAGAAATGGAGGTATATAGTATACACAAAACTGTGCAGCAGGCCACGCCCTACCCCCATGATGTCACCACAACCAACATTGTTAAGTGTGTCGGAGAGAGGAGGGGCATGGGGCTTCTCAGTTCACTTTATTTCTGTCCAGAAGAACCTCAATCTATCCCTGTCTGATGTGATGAGTTAGACATTTACAGTAGAGGCCCGAGCCAGGCTGCCCATCCTCGGCGTGCAACAGTTGACTGCATAACTAACACCGGAGCTACAGGGCAGGAATACGAGCTGTTCATCTGAGATTTTAAGCTGGTTATAGAATGCCCTCAGTGTACCAGTGCCAGCGAAAAATGCTTGCACAACTTACAAATGCAAAAACAACAATTGATGGACAGAATGCAGAACAATGTCATACATTCACCCCAGTACAGAGATCTGGGCCTAAATCCATCGTTTTTTTGCTCACCATGCCATTCCAGTTTGAACCCAGCCATATGCAAATCAGTCTTGACCCTGTGCCCCATGGGAACAGTCCAGCCCGAACTGCCAAGCCAGGTCCTCCCTGGACTGGAAACAAGCATCCTAGGACCGGTTTCGGGCTTTCAGCCCTCATCAGCCAGGATAGCTTGATTCCAGTGGCATGGAGAGCACGGGACTCACGTCTGAGCATACCCGTCCCACTCGGGGTGACAAATGCAAAAACAACAATTGATGGACAGAATGCAGAACAATGTCATACATTCACCCCAGTACAGAGATCTGGGCCTAAATCCATCGTTTTTTGCTCACCATGCCATTCCAGTTTGAACCCAGCCATATGCAAATCAGTCTTGACCCTGTGCCCCATGGGAACAGTCCAGCCCGAACTGCCAAGCCAGGTCCTCCCTGGACTGGAAACAAGCATCCTAGGACCGGTTTCGGGCTTTCAGCCCTCATCAGCCAGGATAGCTTGATTCCAGTGGCATGGAGAGCACGGGACTCACGTCTGAGCATACCCGTCCCACTCGGGGTGACAAATGCAAAAACAACAATTGATGGACAGAATGCAGAACAATGTCATACGGCTTGGCAGTTCGGGCTGGACTGTTCCCACAAGGAACAGGGTCAAGACTGATTTGCATATGGCTGGGTCCAAACTGGGGTGGTGTGGTGAGCAAAAGAATGATGGATTAAACCCAGATCCTTGTGACTGGGGGCGAATGTTTGCATTGTCCAGCATTCCGTCCATCAATTGTTTCTTTTGCATATGCACAACTTACAAGGCAGATAAAGTAACATTTTAATTGGTTCCTTTGTTTGTCAAAAGCGCTGTGTAAATAGGCCATGTGGGACCTGCTGAATCATCCAGATTGCTACCAATGCAATGGGAGGGGGTGTGGCTTAACGGCCAGAGCTGTTGACTTTGGAACTGGTGAACCGGGTTAAAGTCTCTGCGTCAACTCAACATCCTGTGATTCTAGGCAAATCACTTACTTTCCCCGTGCCTGCAAAAAAAAACACACAAAAAACCGTGGCCTAGTGCAATGTAACTAGTTGTTATGTAAAGCGCTTCAGTACATTCGGTAGAGTTTGCGCTGTTCTTGCTGTAGAAAAGTGCCCATTTTTGACATTGTCACCCCCACTTCTTGCCTGGTATCTGATGCAATTTTGACAGAAGTGCATTGGGATCCTGCTATCCAGGTCCCCAGTGCCAGGTCTCTTTCCCTAAAACTGTACAATTGTTTCCCAATTGGTAATACCTTTAGCACGCCCTGTAAATCCCTAGTAAGTGGTACCCCAGGCACCGAGGGCAGGCTACAGAGGGTCCCCAAGGGCTGCAGCATGTATTGTGCCTACCCTAAGGTACCCTTCAGCACCAACATGCAAACTGCCATTGCAGGCTGCGTGTCTTGATGCAGAGAAAAGTTAAAACACCTTGGCACACATCCCTGTGTGCCATGCCTGCAGACACTGCATGCAGTATAGGGAAGCCACCCCCTAAAGCAGGCTTTATAGCCCTAAGACAGGGTGCACTATACTACGTGTGGACATATGTGCATGAGACGATATGCCTCTTTGATGTCAAAGTCAATTTTTAGCTCTCGCAAGTGAACAGGGCAGCCATTTTAAGTGCATGTGCTGGACACTGGTAAACACAAGTTCCCCATTTACATGATGGCTTCACTGAAATCTATAGTGTTTGGTATCAAACACCTTGAATTAATAAACCCACACTAATTCCAGAGTTGAATTTATTAATATATGCACCCAGAGGGCACCTTAGAGGTGCCACCTGAAAACTTACGAGCGTCTTGTGTGCAGGCTGACTAGTCTCGACCAGCCTGCCAACACAGACCGGTTTCTGACCCCCTGCAGGTGAGAGCCTACACTCTGAGGGCAGGGACAAAGCCTGCTCTGGCCGGAGGTGTTGTCACCTCCTCCAAACAGGATAGCTAAGTTATCAGCAAATTAAGACAGGAGGCTTCAAAGGCCTCTGCAACCTTCGATGTTACCACAGCTTCCCCAGACAGGGAAAATGCCAACCCCCTGCACTAGGCCCATTTGACACTGGCACAATTGGAAAACTAGATTTGCAGGAGGACGTGGTGCACTACCAGGTCAGTCACACCCCCAACGTGAGCTGCCTGATGTGCCCCCCTTTAGGAAAATTCTGCCATTTTGGTGATGGCAGAATTAGAAACTCTATGACAGGGTTATGCCCACTTCCCCCAGGAAGTGGTCATATAGGGGGGTGTAGTGACCCCAAAGGTAAGTAGCCCATTGGCTACCACCCTTCACGCCCCTAAATCTAATATCTAGGGGAGCCCCAAACAACAAGAAAGCAGATTCTAATGACCTAAGAAGGACATCAAAGAGCCATAGAAAAGCAGACAAAGAACAGGAAAAAGGCACAAACACAAGACAGGCCGCAGCAGACCAGCAGAAGAGCAGGGCTCTCCCACTGGACCACCAGGGATGAGGCGCAGGCAGGAGCCTGCGGGTGGAGGAGGGCCTCGAACCCCTACTCACCTGTGACCAGCAGTGCCCAGGGCAGTGGCACTTCCCAGCGGAGCTGCAGGGGGAGAGAGCAGGTAACGGACCAGGAGGCATGTGAGCTGTAGATCACATGCTTTGCATAGACTATACAGCAAGAATTCTCCCAAAGCGGTGGCTAACCTGTAGCTGTTGCAGTTGTTTGAAAAAGTGTTCCAAGTACTGCCTGGCCTACATTAGCTTGTTGACTCGCTAACACATCTACACAACAGTGCTTTGAGAATGAGTGTGGTGTAGACCATGTTGCAGCCTTACAGATGTCAACTATGGGAATGTTTCCTAAGAAATCCATAGTAGCCCCTATTTGTGAGTGGAATGCGCTCTAGGGGGTATTGTTAAGGTTCTTTTTGCTTTCGCATAACGTTTGAATACATTTAACAATCCATCTAGCAATACCTGATTTGGATATAGGATTGCCTTTGTGAGGTGGAGCAAAAGCAACAAAAAGTTGTTTTGTCTTACGAAATGACTTTGTTCTTTCAATGTAATGTAACAAGGCTCTTCTAACATGTAAAGTGTGTAGAGCTCGTTCTGCCACTGAATATGGTTGAGGAAAGAACACAGGTAACTCAACCGATTGATTGATGTGAAAGGCAGATACTACTTTAGGTAGAAATTTAGGGTTGTTACGAAGGGCCACTTTGTCTTTGTGAAGCTGGAAAAAAAGGTTCTTCTATGGTGAATGCCTGTAGCTCACCCACTCTCCTCAGTGAAGTGATTGCAATGAGGAAAGCAATTTTCCATGAGAGAAATTGCAGTTCACATTTATGCATGGGTTCAAAAGGTGTGCACATTAATCGTGTAAGGACTATGTTAAGATTTCACACTGGGGCAGGTGGGAGTCTTGGCGGTATAACTCTTTTTAGTCCTTCCATAAATGCTTTGATAACTGGCACTCTAAAAAGAGACAAGTGCTGCATATTTTGTAGGTACGCAGCTATCGCAGCGAGATGTAAGCGGATAGATCTGTAAGCTAATTCTGACCGCTGCAAGTGTAGTAAATAACAGAAGATATTTTTTATGGAGGCATCCAGAGGATTGATATTGTTATTATTACAATAGATAACAAATCTTTCCATTTAGCTGCATAACAAGCTCTTGTAGCAAGCCTTCTGGCCTCTCTGATAATGTTCATACAGTCTGGTGGAAGATTCAGATAACCAAACTATGACTTCAGGAGCCAGATCCCTAGGTTGAATTCTTTGGGATCTGGGTGCCTGATTTCTCCATGGCTTTGTGCGAGGAGACTGGATGTAAGGTGTAGCTTTTGACGTGGAACTATTGACAGTTCCAGCAGGGTGGTGAACCAAGGTTGACGGGCCCATGTGGGAGCTATCAATATCAGTGTGAGGGACGTTTGCCCGAGTTTCTGAACCACTAATGGAATGAGTGGGAGAGGCGGAAAAGCGTAGGCAAATATCCCTGACCAGTCCATCCATAGTGCATTGCCTTTGGAGAGCGGATGTGGATACCTGGAGTCGAAGCTTAGGCATTTTGCGTTTGTATGTGGCGAAAAGATCTATTTGAGGGAAACCCCAATTTTGAAAGTACGGGAGGAGAACTTGAGGGTGAAGTTCCCACTCGTGGATCTGCTGCCTCAGTCTGCTGAGAAGATATGCAATCTGATTGTTTACTCCTGGAAGGTGTTCTGCTAGGAGATAAAGTTTGTGGTGTATGGCCCATTTCCAAATGGCTTGAGCTAGGCGTGACAGTTGGAGTGTATCGCCCCACCCCCCGTTTTTGTATATAGTACATAGCTGTCATGTTGTCGGTTCTGACTAGGACATATTTATCTACAAGGTGAATTTGAAAAGCTTTGAGCGCTAGAAACACTGCTAGCAGCTCTAGATGATTTATGTGGAGAGCCTTTTGCTTTTGACTTCACAAGCCTTGAATTGTGTGATTGTGGAGATGAGCTCCCCAACCAGAGCGACGTGTCCGCTGTTAGCACGGTCTGTGAAACAGGGTCTTTGAAAGGCCGTCCTTTTGATACGTTTTGTGTGTTCCACCACTGCAGAGAGCGAGGAGTACGGCCGTCTACCAACACTAGATCGGTTAAGAGACCCTGCGACTGGTTCCACTGACTCGCTAAGCAAATCAAATCAAGCTTTATTCGGCACATACAAAATGTCCATAAAAGCATACTATAATATAAGATAAAAAATACATTTATGTACAATTGTTTCAATATAAGATAAAAAATACATTTATATACAATTGTTTCAAGGGTTACTTTTTTAATTTTAAAAAATAAAGACCTTATCCTCTTATACATTACAAGGAAATCTTCTAACAAGTAAAATCTAATCTATTTCATAATTCAAATTTTCCAAATATGCTAAGCATTACTGAAGGGTACGCATGTGAAGCTTTGCATGGGGAACAATCATGATGCAAGAGGCCATCATTCCCAGCAGCTGAATATACACCCAAGCTGGAAGCGAGTGAGTGGGCTGAAACCGAGCAATTAGAGCCTGAATATTGCGAATTCTGGCTGCATTGGGAAAAGCTAGAGCTCTGAGTATCTAAAGTGGCTCCTAGATGGGCTTGAATGTTGGAAGGTTGGAGATGAGACTAACACATTGACTTTAAACCCCAGTTGGTGCAGTAACGGCAGTGTTATGCGAGTGTGCTGGAGACACTTTAGGTACGTACTGGCTTTGATAAGCCAGTCGTACAAGTACGGGAAGACATGAATGTGTTGTCTTCGCAGGTGAGCAGCTACTACTGCTAGACATTTTGTAAATACTCTGGGAGCAGTGGTGACTCTGAATGGAAACACTTTGAACTGGTAATGCTGCCATGCTACCACAAATCTGAGATATCTGTGAAGAGCGGGATGTATTGGAATGTGGAAATATGCGTACTTTAAGTGTAGGGTAGACAAAGTTGCCTTGTTGTAGATGTGGGAGCACTTGTTGAAGTGTCACCATGTGAAAATGATTTGATTGTATGTAATGATTGAACACTCTGAGGTCTAAAATGGGTCTGAAAGAGCCGTCCTTTTTGGGTATTAGAAAGTACAGGGAGTATACGCCCGACCCTTAATATTGTATTGGTACGGGCTCTATAGCTCCTTTTAAAAGGAGAGACTAAACCTCTTGTTTGAGGAGGTGTAGATGGTCCGGTGACATTTTGTGTGAACGTGGAGGGATGTTTGGAGGATTGTTGGTAAGCTCCAGGCAATAAACAGATCGGATAATTCCTAGCACCCATTTGTCTGTAGTTATTGATTGCCAGACGGGTAGGAATTGTGAAAGATTGCGTGTGTTGGAACCTCTAACTTTGCCATTGTTGCCTCTGTAGTTTCCTCTAAAGAAACCTTTTGAAAAAGAGGGCTGATTGTTGCCTTTGCACGGTGTAGAGGCAGTGTCTGAAAAGATATTCTTGGACCCCCCCACGATAGAAGGTGCGCCTAAAGGAACCACAAGTAGAACGGGACTGTAGGGCACCCATAGACTTTGCCACGTCTGTGTCCTTTTTCAATTTTTTATAAAGACGTGTCTCCTACAGGACCAAAGAGATGTTGTTTGCCGAATGGTGTGTTGATAATGTGTTTAAACTTCACGTTTAAATCCCAAAATTCTTAACCATTCGTGTCGTCTTAGTAACACACTGGTATTGACGGCTCTAGCCGCAATGTCAGCTGCATCTAATGCACACCTAATGGAAGAATTAGAGATGAGTTTTCCTTCTTGCACTAAGCTTTGGATTTATTCTCATCGGGTAAGAATTGGAGCAATTGTTCCATTTCGTCCAAAGCGTCCTATCGTATCTGGCTAAAAGGGCCTGTGTATTAGCAATACGCCAGTAATTTGCAGCTTGGGAGGTTACTCTTTTCCCAGGGGCATCTATGAGCTTAGACTCTTTGTCCTGAGGTGGAGAATCCCCTGATGTCTGTGAATTGGCCCGTTTACGGGCATTAGAAACCACTAAGGAGTCTAAGGGTAACTGGCCCTTGATGAAAAGTTGATATGATGGTGCAGGTTTATATTTTTTGTCTATCCTGGGGGTGAGAGTGCTTGCACGAACAAGATCGTTAAATATGTCGTCCACATGTCTTAACATACCCTTGAGCATAGTGAGTGTGTGGGTGGATCTTTTTTAACTACGAAGGGTTTCAAAGAGGAAATCTTCCTCTAGGGATTCCTTATGTAATTGCACCCCATGGTATTCTTTTTATTAGAATTTCACATGAGTAAACATATGATCTAACAATAACAGTAAACAGTGTACAGCAAATTACATTGTCCGATCTCAAATACAGTTAGTACATCAGTGGATTACAACGATCGCAAGTCTATATTACGTAGTTCGCCATCATATTGTATAGCATTTATCACCGATTTACATCTCAGTCCAGTCGGAAAGAGGGGGAAAAGACCTTTGTCATCTTATCTCTTCGTGGCCGGTTTGGACAATAGGCAACCCCACATTTCAGGTTATGCACACATTTCAGCACATTAGCGGAGTCACAAAATATCTTCATCCATAGTGGAGAGCCATTGTGTAAATGGGGACCGAATATTTTTGGGACGAGATGATGCCGGTAGTAGTTCCCAATAACATGTTAGCTGTTCTCTACAATATGCACAAGTTACTAACTTGTGTAACGATATATCTGTAAGAGACAGTAGTTAGTGACAGATTCCTTACCTTAGAATATCCCCAGGCGTCAGGCTGGATCCGGAAAGTTTTTGCGTAGCAGTACCCTTGCGCGTCGGTTCCGCGTCCGTCGTCGGCGTCGTGATCGTCACCAACATGTCTCTTTCAGATGTAATATCTTTAACCCAAGCTTTTACCTTTGGGGGGGTAGTGGCTCCCCAGTGTAAGGCTACCTGCCTTTTTGCCAGCAGCAGGAGTAACCCTGTAAGCCGTCGTTTTCCTGCTGGGGTATCCTGTACATATCCCAATAATATAGCTAGTGGGGTGCATGCCCAACTCTGTTCTGTAATGTTCTTGATATGGTATATGATTTGTGCCCAGTAGTTAGCTATGGGTCGGCACTCCCACGCCATGTGAATGAACGTTGCTTGGGGTGGGGCCCACATCGCCAGCAGTTCGTGTCTGCTCTCAACCCCATGAGCTGTAACTGTGTCGGGGTGCGATATAGTCGATGAATATATTTAAAGTGTATAAGCCGCAGCCGATAGTTAGGAGACAATTGCTCCAGTTGCCTGCAGAAGCCCCACTGCTCATCCGTGGGATCCTCACCCATGTCAGCCTCCCACGCGCTGCGTGACTGTGGTACAATGATCGGAGATTCTTTGTGTGGTCATGTAGATGCGAGTCACTAGTTTCCAGCCTGATTGGACTGTGATTATGTTTTCTAGCACACACAGCGACGGAGGGGTGTTTGGAAAAGTATTGAATCTACTCCGGCATGCCGCACGCAACTGATAATATAGTAATGTATCTAGCGCTGAGTGGGGTGCTGCGCCACTCATGTGTTGAACCGTTATGAATTGAGCCCCTGGGTACAGGTGTTCACCGATGAGTTTGTGAGCGCTAGCTTGTGTCTGCGCGTTTCTGTCCATGAGTGGTGGGAACAATGGGTTATTAGCTAGTGGTATTGATGGTGAATATAGGACCTCTATTTTGGCCCGTTTGCATAGACCATTCCAGGCCCAGCGCAAGGTTTCGACAGTGTCAATTTCATGTCTCGGGCGTTTGAATTGTTTGTATAGTGCCGTGTTCAAGGGAAGAGGTGTCACATTGTCCACCTCGATTGCCACATGCGGCTGAAATGGGGTAGGATGCAACCAAAATGTAAGAATTGCACCTGGGCGCTGTATGCGTACAGTGCAAAATCTGGAGCCCCCAACACCCCCTGCGCCAGTGGAAGTGTGAGAACTTCCCAAGATATTCTAGGTTGTTTACCTGCCCAGACAAACTCAATCATGATAGACAAGAGTCCCTTAAAAAATTGTACAGTTATTGGCATGGGAATGTTTACGAACAGGTACAATAATTTTGGCAAGAAGGGGCGCTAGGTGGCGCACGAGCAAGATGGCCGCACTGATGTGAGGCTCCTGCAGCTCGGCTCATAAATCCGTTCCTTTATCCTCTTATAAATATAAGCTACTGGAAAAAACCGTCACCATATAATGCGGAAAGAATAAGGTATCCTTGAGGGGAAAACTGGGGCAGCAGGAAGAATCGGAAGTGCTGTGGAGACCACGTTCGAGAATTGGCCGACGACTCGGCTGGGAACACTGGGAAGTGCAGACCGGCGCTGGGAAATACGCGAGATCGAGGCACCCACGAGGTGTGTAGGCCCCACTACGGAACAACTGAGGCAGAGCGTAGTGGAGAACGGAGGTGAGGCTACCGCAGCGCCTACCCTGTTGAATGCAGCGATAACACATAGGGACAGAAATCTGAAGCGCTCACACGTGTCCGTCTGCCGCATCGGCACGAGCTGGGTGCATTGAGGCAACCATTGAGGAGGTCCGTGGGAGAGTAGATACCGACCGGAACGAGCGGTCGCCGCTGCGACAGGGAATCAGCATATACTGAGGGCGGAGAAGTAACTGGGAGCCGACCAAAGTGAAAGCGGCACGGACTATACGTACTGTCCAGTGAAGGGCTCGCTTGCGATCGGAACTGTGAGGAGGTGAGCGCCTATGGTGGAAATAATAAGATAGTGGGCGGACACTGGGAAGCGCAAAGCCGAGCTATTGAAGGACAATCAGTTGTGAATGGCAGGCCGCTGACACTGCTGCAGCCGATCGCGTGGCACCACTAATCAGAAGCAGTTAATGGAAAAAGGCGCCGGAACGCTCACGCGCCTTCCATCAAGGTCACAGTGGTCAGTTTAAACCGCGCAATACCTGGAAAACACGTGGCACGACAGCGCACACAGGCACGCATACCCGAAAAAGCGCAGTCACATCGCTGCAGAGCGCATGTAGTGTGCAAACTGGCCTGGGTCACTACACTGAGGCATTGCAGCCACACCCTACTAAGACCCACAGAGCTACAGACAACAAAGGAAACCGCTTAATCCTGCTATAACTCCTGGCACCATCACAGCACATAATATCAATAGCAGGAGAGAACAATAACGCTTGCACATACGTTACAGCAGAAAGGCGGCGCCGACAAAACTGGACACAACACGGCGGCTTGGTTAACATAAAGTGGTCGGAAATAGACACTTGCAGCGCAGATAGCGACGCCACGTTAGAAGAAGGCTCACTAGGATACGGCGGACAAGAGACACGCTCAGAACACTATTTAGGCGTAACTGGCGACAACACTGAAAGACAGGACTTGAGGCCTGAACATAAGGACTGGGACCCGCACTGAGGCGGGGCACAGAGACGCGGCGGGGCCTCACGGCGAGCACGCTTATGGGGAAACCGGACGCCAGACAGCCACGGCTGAACTTTGAAGCCAAGAGAAATAACCGGATGCAACAAGAAGCGCACAATATGGCAGGAATAGAGACCATATCCACCCCGGGACAAGCATCCCCCAACAAGGCTAATGAGGATATGAAAACCATTCTTCAAGAGGTCAGACAAGGCATCACCGCAATAGCGGACAAGATGGATGCCATGACGACAAGAATGGATGCTATAGTCCACAAGCTGGACAAACATGAAGACCGGATCACGGAGGTCGAAAGACGCGTCTCTGACGCAGAAGACGTGACAGCCCAAACTTAGGAGGGCATGGCGCAGATGTACAAACTCTTGAAAATAATAGCCGCCAAAAGCGAAGATCTTGAAGCACGCAGTCGGCGTAATAATATACGCGTACTTGGGGTCCCGGAAAGCACCAACACTGGCAGAATGGAAGAATACATCGAGAAAATACTGGTGGGAACCTTCGGAGCAGAGGCATTCTCGCAGCAATTCATAATTGAAAGGGCGCATCGCTCACTGGGCCCCCGCCCGCCGCCAGGCAGCGCGCCACGACCAATCATCGCACGCCTGCTGAATTATACGGATCGGGACACAGCACTTAAAAAGCCCGAGAACACCGTCAACTCTGCTTCGATGGCGTCACGTTCTCCATATATCCCGACTTTACCACGACAGTACAGGAGGAGCGACGAAAATTCCTGCCAGCTAAGCAGAAACTGAGACAGAGCCCAGATAGACTATGCACTGCGATATCCGGCGCGCCTCAGAATCACTCATCAGGGAAACAGTCTTTTTCACCAGACCCCAACAAGTAGATGAATTCCTGAAACGCCTCAAGCGGAACAACGCATCGATGGAACAACACGACCCGCATGCGAGATCACTGTCCCCCCCGCCAGGAGCGAGCTGCACTGAAAGCACAAAGAAATGACACACTGAACTGGGAACCGGCCGGCCACAACACCTTCAGGAAGAAGCTCAACAAGCATGCAGTAACGAACTGGACAGAGTTAGATACAAGGCAGATAAGTGACACTAGAAACTAGACCCCAATTTGATCCCCTAATCCCCCGTTTGATTATTAGTACGAGAGACACATAAGTCGAGCATCCCCAGCCCGCCCGAGATTGTCTGTAACACTACCTCGGTGCTCAAAGGGTGAGGGGTTATCGTGCATACACCTAGGGGTTTCCCCCATACGGGTATTCCCCCAATCGAACTTCGCTGCAGGTTCTGGGCAGCATGGGTTTACTGTTTTTGAGTGCAAGGGTGGAGGGTGGGTATAAAGTTACTGGCATAATTGGGATGCTTCAGTGGGTGGGGGGAGGAAAGGAGGGGGTATTAAATATGGTCAACACTATTCGAATGGCACACAAAACTGGACAGAGATAGTCACATGTTTGTCAGCACAAATGTTTTGAGGCCCCAAGGCCTGGTACAGCTGAGCACATGGAGTAATGGCTGATCCGAATGCACCGGCGAAATTACAGCTACTCACTTGGAATGTCAGAGGGTTGGGTGACCCTCGAAACGGCGCCAAATTCTGGCGTACTTAGATAGACATCAGATTAATGTAGCTATGCTACAAGAAACACACATTGACCCTAAGCGCACCCATAATTTTGCGCACAGATGGGCGGAACACAGAATATTCTCTTCTTACTCCTCCTATAGCAGGGGTACAGCGATACTCATCAAAAAGCACACTCCCTTTGCCCTAGCAGGCGCTGCCTGGGATTCGCAGGGTAGATACTGTTTGGTTTGGGGCAGACTAGGTGCAGAGTCAGTTACGTTGGCTTGTTGTTACGGCCCAAATATTGACACTCCTGATTTTATGCCACACTATGGGGAAGATAGCCGAAATAGGGTCCAGACATGTAGTAGGGGGGGGGGGGGATTTGGGGGACTTTAACGTCACATATGACCCTGCCGTAGATAGATCGAATCCTGCCGCGCACCACTATAATAAATCGGACGCAACCCTGCAAGACATAATTGAAGCTAATCAACTGATTGACGCCTGGCGACATATGCACCAACATACAAAAGAAGGCACACATTTCACCGCACACGCTGCCTCGTGGGCAAGATTAGATACTGGCTACTGTCACGGGGCTGGGACCGGCTATATTCGCAACCGCGCATTTTAGCAAGGACATACTCAGACCATGCCCCAGTACAACTCACGTTAGCCCCACAAGGTTATGGCCCACCCGTATTGCATGGAAGTTGCAGCCCTCCAGCGTTACTAGACACGGTCTTTCAAACTGAGCTAGGGGAGGAAATCAGAGATTTTTCCTTAGGAACAGGGGATCAGTGGAGGCTGTGGAGATCATTTGGGAAGCGTTTAAAGTTACAATCCGCGGTTACTGCATATCAAAAAGCTCGGGAGTGATTCGAGACATCATAAACACACTGCGGAAACTTGAACTAGAGCTTAAAACTCTCGAGGGCAACTGTTGGCGGGGCCAGACCATGCTAAACAATTAAAAATTAGAGAGAAATTAACAGAATACACAGAGACAGCTAATCGCAGAAGCACGACTTGGGGGCAAATACTGGGTGGCTCGCCGCTATAGCGCGAGGAACGACCTGGAAAAATACTGGCAGAAACTATTCGGAAACCACGCTTCTCCAATTATATTTTGGAATTGGCAGGACCAGGGAAGTGATATATCGGGACACGGCGGACATACTAAATGCCTTCACTACCCACTACTCACAATTATACACATCCAGCAGGGTGGGCCACTTGGATCTTGACAACTACCTGGGGGATGTAGCACTGGGATGGCTAGGAGATGCACAAAGGGAATTCTTATGCGCTCCCTTCGAGCTTGACTAAGTACGTGAGGCCATCATGCACATGCAATCGGGTAAAGCTACCGGCATGGATGGCATTCCCATAGAATTCTACAAACGGTACATAGACCAGATGGCCCCCATTTTGAGAGAGTTGTATGAGGAATCATTAGAGGCGGGCAGACTCCCACCATCCATGAGGAAGCCCTCATCATGTCGCTACTCAAGCCTGGGAAACCACCCCTGCATTGTGACTCCTATAGACCACTATCCCTGCTCAATTGCGACACAAACATTTTGGCCAAATTAATAGCGAACCGACTAAGCCTACTGATGGAAAAACTGGTCTTGCCGGACCAAGCGGGGTTTGTGCCCGGCAGGGCTACGTCACATAATTTACGTACTCTTTTCACTATACTAAATAATGTGGCACCGGAACTGCCTTTTGCGGCAATATTTCTGGATGCCACTAAGGCATTCGACTCGGTTGAATGGGACTATATTTTTGGAGTAATGCGCCGCATGGGCTTCCCCCCACTTTTTTTTATCCTGGATCCAGCTGTTGTACCAACTACCGACTGCCAAGGTTCTGGTGAATGGTCACCTATCACAGGCTTTCTCGATCACAAGGGGCACCAGGCAAGGGTGTCCACTATCCCCCTACTATTCGCGCTAGCGAGTGAGCCCTGGCGGCCAAACTAAGACAACATCACCAAGACAAAGCACTACGCTGCTACCAGCGCCGGATTCTGGTATCTCTCTACGCGGACGATATCACCTTATATATTAAAGACCCGCAGCACAATTTGAACCCTGTTCTTAGGGAGTTTCTAGTGTTTGGCAGACTGTCTGGAATACAAATGAACTGGGGAAATCCCACGTCCTCCCTCTAACGGAGGCAACGGCGCGCTTCCCCCTGGATTATCCACTGGAGTGGTGTGACTCTGACCTGCGATATCTAGGTATCCACATCACTAGGAATAGGGAGGAGATGATGCGCCTAAATTATGGCACCACCCTGAATCGCATAAATGGTTGTGTAACTAGATGGATCTCATTGCCAATATCGCTGGCGGGAAGGGCATCGTTAATTAAAATGGTGATACTCCCACAACTGCTATACCTCTTTTTAAACATCCCTTATCACCCAGGCGGGTATTTCTTCCAAAACACTCAGATCTGAAATGATCAGACTGGTGTGGGGGGCAAACAACCGAGATTGCAATGGAACATACTTACCCGGCCGTACTCGGAGGGAGGCTTCGACATCCCGAACTTTGAACTATACTACTGGAGTGCACAGGCTCACTATGCCTACTATTGGGTCCATCCTCCGAGATATATGCCGCATAGTAGCAGCTGAACATTGGTTGGCCGACCCCATACCTATAGATGGCATGTTGTGCACCACACCTTCCCCCAGAGATAAAAACCCGACTACCATAACATGTACAACATACGCATGGCAGCGTATAGCACACTTGCTACAAAGCCCCATGCTCTATTCACCACTGCTCCCGCTCACTTATCACCCCAACATGCCCCTCCTTCAGGAAACGGCATTCCACAAACTTAAGGAACGGGCCAAACTCACTACATGGGGGGACCTTTATCATAACGGCACCTTTCGCACATCTGAGCAGATGTTTCTTGGGCTTCAGCCAACCCCACTGGAGGTTTTCTTATACATACGACTGCGACAGGGTATGCGTTCTATTACCCCGGAATTTCCCAGGGAGCCCCAGACTCTTGCACCCCTGCAAAGGATGTTAAGCGCCACGTCTCCGGGACATATAGTTTCCATTATCTACCACACTCTACACACATTAAGAGAAATGCCACCGACCAGGTCACGGGCGCATTGGAACTTGGAACTAGGCCATGAATTGACGGATTACCAGTGGGGCTACTGCTGTACACAAACAGAGTATCTCTGCTAGTAGCAGACTACGCATAATCCATTTTAAATTCCTTCACAGGCTGTATTACACCCCAGTTAGGATGCACAAATATAAACTTAAGGATTCCGACAGATGCGATAGATGTAAGGCCCCAGGGGCCGACTTCCTACACTTGGCGTGGGAATGCTCGATGGTGCACGAATACTGGAGTCAAGTATTTGACGCTATAGAATCAATGACAGCGCCTAACATTGAACGCACACCGCTGCTGGCTCTGTTGGGTTATACCAAATTGCTCCCTGCATTGCACAGACGATTTATTGCGGTTGTACTTTTGATGGCGAAAAGACGGGTGGCATGCCGATGGGGCAGAGGACGGGCACCCAAATTTAAGGAATGGCTAAATGACCTGGTATATTGTCAGGAGCAAATGATTACATATGCAGAGCTGCTTCCACACACTTCACAGCCTAGGGACATATGGGGACCCCTTACCAGCTACCTCATTGCCCACTCGCAAGACACCCTAGACACTGAACCGGAGACGACGACACCTCGTAGTGCTGAGGCCATACTGCAGGACAACTGCACACACCAGGTGAAGACTATCATCGCTCTAAATGCATTCACCATGAATTGTTGTTTCAACCTGGCATTCCCAGATCAACAGGTAATAGATAAAATGTGCATATTATAAAATTGTGCCCGCAGTGAAAAAGTGGTACCAGATGAACCCACCATATTATGTACTTCCCTGAATGGAAATACTGCCTGTGAAAAGCTACATGGACAGAATGTATAGCAACTAATTACACATGCTGATGCGTTACAATGGAACAATAGAAATGTAACATTGCATGCTTATATTGTGCCTAAATTTATAAATGCGAACTGTGACTATAATGTATACTGAAAAAGTTAATAAAAAAAAAAAAATTTAAAAAAATATTTTGGCAAGAAGATAATTTTTGTTATTGCAATACGACCCGCCAGCGAGAGAGGCAGAGTCCTCCATCTCTTGGCACGGTCTTCTATACAAACCACCGCCTTGCCATAGTTGGCCGTCCAGATTTCCTGCACATTCCTACTAATCCAGACGCCCAAGTATCTCGTTGGTCCGTCTGCCCAGCCTATCGGATATTCGGTATCGAAAGCACCTGTTACCGACGTCAGCGGAATGATAGTGGACTTACCCCAGTTGATGTTTACCCCCGATAAGCCACCATAGCGCACTAATTCTCTTGTCATGGGTGCGAAATTCTCTGCCGGGTCTGTCATGTAGAGGGTGATATTATCCGCGTACAGTGATACGGTCAGGCCTCTGGTAGAGAACCCTATCCCGCGGTTGGCATGGTGCTGCCTGAGTCTTGCAGCCAACGGCTCGGTCGCTATCGCGAATAATAGAGGTGACAGGGGACACCCTTGTCGGGTGCCCCTAGTGATCTTTATGGGGTCGGATAACAAACCATTGACCTTAATTCTGGCAGTGGGCAAAGTGTACAAAAGCTTAATCTGTTGAATGTACAGTGGGCTCAATCCCAGCCTGCTGAGAAGAAAAAACAAAAATTTCCACTCCAGCGAATCAAACGCCTTTGTGGCGTCTAACAGGGCCGCTATGGCTGAAACATGAGGGGCCAGATAATGAAGCAACGCGAAGATTGTTAGCAGATTATGGGAGGTGGAGCGCTCCGGCACAAAGCCAGATTGATCCGGTCGTATGATTAGTGGGGGTAACGGTCGCAGTTTGTTAGCAAGTAGCTTGTCAAAGATCTTAGCATCAATATTAAAGAAAGAGGTCTGTACGAATCGCATTTAGAGGGGTCTTTATCTGGTTTTAACAGAGTAATAATGATAGCCTCGCGCATAGTCTGCGGTAGTAGTCCATTTTGTGAGGCTTCCTGAAACACCTCTAGTAGGTGAGGGGCAAGCAGCTCTGAGTATTCTTTATAGAATTTGGACGCGAGTCCGTCCGCCCCCGGGGCCTTGTCCGCCGGTAAACTCTGAATCAGCTACCTGATATCCTCTACAGTGAACGGGACATCTAGGTATTCTCAATGTGCCCTGCTCAACCACAGGAGTTTGATTGAGTCAAAGTACTCGGACAAGTTGGTGTCAGACGGGTCTGTCTTAGAAGTATAGAGTTGAGAATAGAAGTCTCTCATCGTGTGTAGGATTTCCAATGGTGTACGTGCAGGCGGTGCATCAGGTGGGAGTAGTTCTGTGATAAATGTGGAGCCTCTGGCTGGTCTTAGCAAATTGGCCACTGTCTTTCCCGGCCCATCTCCCTCCCCATAGCGGCGCGCTGTTGCATGTTTGTGTAGAAATTTTGTCTCTCTCTCCGCCTCTTCCTGAAATGCTGCGAGTTTGTTACGGATTTGCCCCATGGTGGAAGTCGATGGGGAGTGAAAGTATTTAACTCTAGGTTGCGGATCTCGGACTCTAGTCTGCCCAAACTGTTGCGGATATCTTTTAGTACTCCTGATTGTAGTGCAATGCAAGAACCACGAATAACCACTTTGAATGCTTCCCATAGTGTTCCCATAGAGTCTACGGAGCCAGCATTCTGTTCGAAATATTCTGTTATTTTCCCCCTTCTCTCTTCCCTGAATACATCAAGCAGTGCATTTGGGGGGAGTCGCCACGAGAAAGGCTGGATGTAAGCCTTCGGTACTGAGAAGTCCACCATGACAGCAGTGTGGTCCGATAATGTGCGGGGGTGGTGTATGACGGCAGTCACCCATGAATGCAGGTCTCTAGTTGTTAACCAGTAATCAAGTCTAGACCATGCGTTGTGTTGTTGCGTTATGCATGTACCCTCCCTGGTAGTTGGATTAAATATGCGCCAAGTGTCTACCATTTGGCAGTCTGCCATAATGTTCTGCAATGCTGCGGCTGCTTGCGGATGGTGTGTACGGGAGGCACCTGCTCTATCCAAGTCTGGCGATAGCACTACATTAAAGTCACCACCCCACAAAATTGCAGCATCTCCCAGATTCTGGATCTTGTGCCATACATGATGAAAGAACTCAGGACTGTCCGAGTTAGGGCCATATGTGTTTGCAATAATCACTTGTTGGCCATAGATCGCCCCGCTTACTAATATAAACCGCCCTTCTGGGTCTGTGACTACTTGTTGCGTCCTCCACGGGAGTCCCCTTCTTATCAGAATTGCCACTCCGCAAGAGTAGCTGGAATAGTTAGACGAGTGAACCTCCCCTCCCATCTGTGCGTGGTCAGTCTGGGGCAGGCCCAGTCCTTAAGGTGAGTTTCCTGCAACAGACAAATATCTTTTGCGTGTCTCGAGAGATGAGTGCACCAGTCTGGCCTTCCTATGGTCGTTAAGACCGCGCACGTTCTAAGTAATGCACTTTAGTACTGACATTTAAACCGGAGGTTCTGAGATATACGTAAGCCCTCCAAAGAGACCATCCTGAACTAGAACATTTTCTATAGCACACAATAGATGGCAATTCAACGGTGTTTCTTGCCTGGTCAAAACAATGTGCAATATACATTGAGTCAAATAATGATAAACCCAACAAGATTGCAATTTGCTGTAAAAAACAGTAATCATAAACATCCCCACCCCACCCACACCAACCCCCCAAATAGGTTGTGTTGACATCCCCTTTAACCAACCCTTGGAATGCAAATGCCCTGTATAAACTGGGGCTGTTGGGAACTATACCTGGGGGAACGTGGGTACACCGGCATTCTCCCCTTGCCTATGTAGCAGGGTGGTCGAGCTTAGCTGTGGCATGACAATCCCACTGAACAATCTGTTATATTTAAATCGATAAGTAGCAAGATTTGGCGTGTGTGTGCTTTCAGAAAGGGGGATGAGGTTAGCCCCCCCCAACATATAGAGGCCCTTGCTACAGGGTCCCAGACAGTGCACATCTCCCTTCACCTGAGCCCGCACTGGCTTGAGTCCGGCCAACACCCCCCAACATCTGGTTTAGACTGTTCAAGTCAATCATTGTCGCTCAGTTGTCCGCTCAGCGATGCTTCTTCCTCTCTGGTCGGGCTCTGTTTCTTCGTCTGTTTAGCGTATCTGAGCGCTGCACTTGCATCCGTGAATATTAGGGGTTTATTTCCAGTGAACACACGAAGCTTTGCAGGGTAGAGCTTTGCGTATCTAATGCCTGTTTTATGGAGCAATTTTTTGGCCGGAATAAACTCTCTGCGTGCAGCCTGGACCGTTTGAGTGAAGTCTGGATATAGGGCAATTGAGTTACCCTGGTATTGGAGGGGCCCCTGCTCGCGTGCCATTCTTAAGACAGTGTCCCTATCCCTGTAGTTTAATAGGCGAGCAAGGATCGAACGGGGTTGGGCTCCCGGCGGCAGCCTGGGACCCAGTGTGCGATGTGCCCTTTCCACTAGGAATAAACCAGATAGGTTGTTTCCAAACAGTTCTTTTAACATTCCTTCCACGTATTGCTCCATATTCATGATGCTCGTTGACGCCGCAATACCAGTAATTCGTATATTATTCCTTCTCGATCTGGCCTCAAGGTCTTCATTCTTTGCCTTGATGAGATGAAGGACTTTATCCATGCGGAGCAATTGCTTGTGGCTTTCAGCTTGGCGATCATCTGAGTCGGAAATTCTGTTCTCAAGTGACTGAATTCTGGCTTCCTTTTTTTCGACCTTTTGAGTTACTTGGTCAATGCGGGCTGACAGAGTCTAGTTTACAGTCAATAGCGCGCAGGCTGACCTTGACCTCTCTCAGCATGGTTTTGATGTTGTCTTGTTCAGCATCCATTGTGGCCTCTGGCTCCGCGTCAGAAGTCGCAGGACCGCTGTCTTGCTGCCGTGTCGATCTTTTATCAAAATTCAATTTAGGCTGCTTTATGTCTGCCTTTCCCATGACTGATATCTGCTATGCCCTTGTCTGGGATCGCGCAGCTACAGGTTGCACCCGGCAGGGCGTTGCCCACCGCGTTCTACTCAATCTGCGCTTCTTGCTCCACACTTTGCCCTCTGGCAGTTACCAGCGGACTTACTGTGGGGCCCCGCGTGATCTCTGGCACCAGCTGGGTGTGTACACCGTGTGAAACAGCGGCAATGCCCTCCTCTTTCCTCTCAGTTAACTCGTTAGTCGAATGGATTCTCTAGCGTTATAGCAGCTTAATGCTTCGTGCTGACGCCGGAGATTGGGCCCATGCTTGATCTGCTGCCGTTAATTTTCCCACTGAACACGCCACTATGCGCTTGCAGATATGGGTGCGTTTCATGCTATACAGTGGCCCCCACTACTTGAAAGGTTGTTCCCAGTATCAGCGTTCAGGGCCTCCACCCAGGATTCTGGTAGGCAGCATCAGTGTTTACGCCTGCGTCTTGCCGATCCTCTCACCTCCGGCGCTCCCTTATGCGCGGTGGGCCTCGGCTGGCGTACGCAGCACCCCACACAGCCCCCGGGGAAGAGGGCCTGCGCCGCCACTATCAAGGCCGCAGGGATGGGCCACACCAGACCAGACGGTCCCCGGCACCTCTGCCGGCAGCCACACGGGTCTCAGCACGCCAACAGGCGCCGTCAGAGTTTTCAGCCGCCGATCGTGGTTGTGCCGTTCACCCGGCGGCCCCCCGCTTCAGAGACCTACCAGGAAGTCGCGGCCTGCCGGAGCCCCCCGCCGAGGGCCCTCCGCTCTCGGGATCGCTGTGCGACGGGCCCACCACGTTCAAGGCCCACTCCACAGTTGATCTCCCAGCAGCTCCTCTCTGAGAGCCCTGGAGTGCCCGCCAGGCAGCCACACCAGGAGCGCCGATTCGCAGCAGAGCGGGGGTGGATCACAGGCCTCCACAGGCTGCAGCTATGTGAGGCAGGTAAGGCGATCTTCCTCCTGCACTGCGGTCGCACAAATGGCAGAATCAGGTTCGGCTAGCTTCGCGGGGCAAGCCCGGTCAAGTAATGGAGCAGGATTGTCCGGATAATTGTGGCTCGGCCGGCAGAGCCCCTTTACCAGGCAGCCATCTTGCAGCTCGGCTTGGCCACGCCCCGCACCTCATGGTATTCAGCAGCTCTACTTAGAAGCTCTATATAGCCTACATTGTCATCTGGTGGAGGTGGTTTAGTAGGATAAAGTTCAGGATCATTATCTGTGGGAGAGTCTATTATAATCCTTCCAGGAGTCTGCAGATGAAGGATCTTTGCCCCTATCCCCATTCCCATCATCCTGATCATCAGGTGATTGTGGCGAATTAGTAGGAGTAATTAGTAAATGCTGTGTTTCTGGGGAAGGAGGTGATGGGGGAGGAGGAGAAGGGTTAGTACCAACATGTTTCCTTTTTAAAGGAATGTGATAAGTGTCCTCCGACTCAGATCTGCGTTTATGTGGCAATTTGGTTGCAATATGTCCAGTTTTTGGATGAATGTATAGTTCCTTTTGTTTCGGGTCCGGTTTTGCAGGCGGGACGTCGAAACAATGCTCATTTGGTGGTATCGGAGCATCTTTATTTTTAGGTGCCGAAGATTTCGGTTCCGAAGACTGTTTCGGTGTCGAAGGAGTTGGGCCTGAGACTGGTTTCGGTTTCGACCCCAAAGGTTTCGGTTCGGTGCCAGAGTGTGGACGGCTCGATCCCGAGCCGGAAGGCTTTAACGTGTGTTTCGGTGCCAAGCTGGAAGGCAGGGCGTTGGAAACATTTTCTCGGTGCTGACCATGGCCCGAAGGCAGAGAAGGGACCAGAGCCTTTTTCTTGGTCTGAGTAGGACTTTGGGGCAAGGGAGGTTCGGTACTCACGATACGCTGACCTTGCGGAATGTCTTCATCCATATCGGAGCCGGATTTGGAGCCGGATATAGGGTCCTCCTGTTCTTCTTTGGCCCCTAGTGCATCTCCGGTCTCTTGTTCGGAATCTTCTCCGAAGAGGTCCGGAATGGATCTGGTGTTTTGGCTCTGCATGTCGCGACGTTGAGCCCGACGGTCGCGGAGTGTTTTCTTCTAATGGAAAGATTTACACGTGTCGCAGTCCTGTTCGTTGTGCTCCGGAAATAAGCACAAGTTGCACACTTCGTGTGAGTCGGTGCGCGGGAACTTCGCGTGGCACAGAGGGCAGAATTTAAATGGAGTCTGTTCCATCGACTGCGAGGTGGACCGACGCGGGTAGGCCGGAAGGTCTTCCATGAGTTTCCCGATCGAAAAGAGCTTTGTATCTGATACGACACGCGGAGAAAGGTGAACACGTGATCTAAAACAATACCGTCGAGGGTAAGTGGATTGCGCACCGCGGAGAACCAGAGAAAACGGTTTCGGAGCGCAGCAATTCACGTCCAAACCAGATGGTGGAAAAACAAATCTAACAAAGGAGTCGATGCCCATGCGCACTATCACCCAAAGGAGGAGTCACACCTACCTCGTGACTGGAAAGACTTCTTCGAAGAAAAACAACTTGCAAACATCCAGACCCAACACTAGATGGCAGGAGTATGCAAAGCAGGAGATCTACAGCTCACATGCCTTGAACACTTTGTTAGGTCATTTCCTAGCATGGCACTGTCCTGCCAGCTGCTGGTTTTGGGGTCCATTAATGCAGGGGCAGAAATTAACCCTAGTCCAAAAGTTATTTGGTTCACAGTCCTTTTCTTCCAGGTAGACTCTGAAGAGTCAGTGAGTCTGTTGAGGAACTCAAGGTGAGTGAAGGGGTCAACCGTGAATTGCCATTTGTGGTGAAAGTGTTTCATGTCACTTCCACTTTGCTATTTTAGTCATTTGAATTCCATGGCAGCACAGAATCAATAAGTATTCATTTATGTCATACATGAATATTATCAGGAGAGTTTTGAATAAAAATACTTTCAAGAAATATGCAGCAACAGTTCATGGAAAATGCTACAACGTAAAATCTTACATCTGTGGAAATTAACGTAATGTTTTAAGGATTGTGTGGTGCATATGTTTAACTGGAATCCTTGTGGGGAAAAGGATCAGGAAATATGAAATTCTTGGGGTAATGTTCAGTAGAAGCATCAAAATGTATTCATAGAACAATGGCAGGCTGGCTTCTAAAGGAGTGATGTGTGCTAAGTCAGAACATTTAAGAAAACAGTTTTGGTAAACATTACTAAGGAGCACTGCTCCTCCTTTTAAACTAACGCATTCACTCCCACCCCTAAGCAATTGTAAAGAGACCTAATCCTTAACCTTGATGCCCTCTCTGCCCTCCCAGGATCTCTGTTACTCCTCCAAAACTCCATCTTCAGAGAGAAATCAAACACCAGAGAAACAATTCAAGGGTATCTGTCACAGATATCGGTTTACAACAATCTCTACAAGGTTTAAAACCTCTAGTTTTAGGAGGAAGAAAACAAGTTACTTACCTGTAACTACAGTTATCCAGTATTGGTATCTTTCATAGATTCACATGCCTGAATCATTCCCCGTCGTCGAGATGGGAGCCCCACGGTAAAATACAAAAGTAGTGCCATAGAGAGTAAATAGGCCTACATGGCCCCAGGCCCAACATTAGTAGCCTATCTGCGTCCTTATATGAAAAGGACCAAAGAACGAATTCCAACCAATCAGCCACCAGCACCCTCTAGAACACTCCCAGCAGAGGCAAGTTCGCCTCAGATTTTCCGAGCACAAGTGAGAAGACATAACTCACAGAGAACTAGTCCACGGGGAGGAGAGTGGGTGCATGTGAATCTATGAAAGATACCAATACTGGATAACTGTAGTTACAGGTAAGTAACTTGTTTTCTTATCCAGTATTGGGGTATCTTTCATAGATTCACATGCCTGAATCAGAGTAGCAAAGCAGTACTATTAGTGTACTGTCGTTTACGGATGGTGGGAGACATGTAGTTATAAACTCCCAGTATGTTTTAGAGGCTGTAAACATAGGTATGACCCTATAATCATCCTATAAAATGTTTAATAGATGTAGATAAACACTCAAAATTTGTATTAAGAATTAAAATACATATACACATATACATATATTTATATATATCCATACATACATATACATATATATATATATATATATCAATTAATGTCAGATGATGAAAGAGGAAAACATTAATAGTACATTAACCGTCAATGAACATATAATGAGAAGAAAGTCTGACCTTATTGAAACAGGTGACGTAATCCAGCTTGACCAACCGCTGCATCTTCCTTCTGTGCAGATTGGAGGCAGTAATGCTTTGTAAACGTGTGGACATTCTTCCATGTCGCAGCACGGCATATTTTCTCCAATGGAACACCAGCAAATAGCGCAGTGGATGCCGCAACAGTTCAGGTAGAATGCGCCTTTGCTTTCACTGATAAGGGTTTATTAGCCTTCCCGTGACAGAAACCTATGGCAGATGCCACCCATCTGGCTATTGTGGCTTTAGTCACTGCATTTCCCAATGTTCCTTGGCCATAAGCAACTAACAGTTGATTTGATTTTCTAATCGGTTTTGTTTTCTGAAGGTAAAATTTTAAGCATCTTTTCACATCCAAAGAATGCAAGGCCCTCTCAGCAGGGCTTGTTGGATTCGGAAAGAAAGTTTGCAGTAACACAGGCTCATTCAAATGAAATTGCGTTGGTACTTTTGGAATGAATCTTGGATTGGTTCGAAGGGATACGTAATTTTGCGTAAAATGCAAGAAAGGCTCCTTGATAGTAAAAGCTTGGATCTCGCTGACTCTCCTTGCTGAGGTCAGAGCAAGTAAAAGGGCCACCTTCCAAGTAAGAAATTTAAGCTCCGATTTATGAATTGGTTCGAAAGGACCTCATTAACTGAGCAAGGACCACATTGAGTTCCCACTCTGGTGGGGGTGCGTGAACTGGAGGAAAGGTACGAAAAAGCCCCTTTAAAAATTGCTTGATGAGAGAAGAGGAGCATAACGATGGAGTGTGTGGAGACCTTCTGTACTTGGAGATCGCCGCCAAATGAACTTTAACCGATGAAAAGGCCAGGCCAGACTTGGCTAATGAGAGTAAATACGGTAAGATTTGCTCAGCTGGTGCCTGCAACGGAGGAATTTCATTGACTTCGCACCAACAGCAGAACCTTTTCCACTTGAGACGGTAAGTCTTAAGAGTGCTTGTTGCACGAGAATTAGTCAAAATGTCACGACAGTCGTGTGATATTGTAAGATCTTTGAATTCTAGGAAGTCAGGAGCCATGCGTGCAAATGCAGGGATTTGGGATCTGGATGAATTACCTGGCCCTTGTTCTGTGATAACATTGTCGATGTTGGGAGAAGCCGGAGTGGATCTTCCTTCGATAATAGGAGGAGCTCCTGGAACCAGTATTGTCTGGGCCAGCGAGGTGCGATCAGGATTAGGTGGCAGCCCTCCAGCTTCATCTTGCTGATGACCTTGGGAAGTAATGGAATGGAGGGAAAAGCGTAAGCATAGATCCCGGACCATCTCATCGAAAGGGCATTTCCCCTTGACTCCGGTTGAGGAACCTGCTGGCGTAAAATCGGCATTTCCTGTTTTCTCGTGTTGCAAATAAGTCCAGAGTTGGTTTGCCCCATAACTGAAATATTCTGTCCGTTTGAGATTGCTCCAACTCCCACTCGTGGCAGCCCGATTGAGATCTGCTCAGCGTGTCTGCCAGGGTATTGTGAAGGCCTTTGACATGTTCTGCCCTGAGAGATATTCCGTGCAATGTTGTCCATTCCCACAACTCTTGTGCTTTCTGGGACAGAGAGACAGACTTTGTTCCTCCTTGTTTGTTTACATAGTACATACTGGTGGTGTTGTCTGTTCGAACTAGAACTGAGGAACCTGCAATCCTTGGAAGGAAGGCATGCAGAGACAGGAAAATGGCTTGCAACTCCAAGACGTTGATATGCTGTAACTTCTGTATCTGAGACCATCTCCCTTTGATCTGTAAATCCTGTAGATGGCCACCCCATCCGTCCATGGATGCATCCGTTGTTAAAACAAAATCCGGGATGTTTTGCAAAAATGAAAGGCCTTGAGCCAGATTGCTCTTCTGAGACCACCATTTTAGAGTGCTCACCATTCGTGGCGTGATCCGGATAACATCCTCGAATGAGCCCAATGCCTGTTGCCATTGCTTTTGCAATTCCTCCTGTAGAGGTCTCATTTTTAGTCGAGCTAAAGGAATTAAATTGACCGCTGAGGAACACATTCCCAGGAGAGATTTGAATACTCGAACTGAAAGTGACTTTTTTCTTGCGACCTTGGAAGCTAACTCTTGAAGGCGCATCTGACGTTCCTGAGACAAGAATGCCTTGCATTGGGCGGTGTCCAAGACAGCTCCTAGAAACAAAATATTCTGAGCTGGAAGTAGTTGCGATTTGTCTTTGTTTAGCGTGAGTCCCAGAGAAGCGAACAGCTGGAGACAACCTGACGTGGCGACATTGGCCTCCTGTAACGATTGAGCCTTGATCAACCAATCGTCGAGGTATGGAAAAAAACTTGAATCCCTCGAGATCGTAGCTCCGCTGCAACTGGTGCTAAACATTTGGTGAATATTCTCGGTGCGGACTTTAGGCCAAAAGGAAGCACCTTGAACTGGTAGTGGATGCCAGCCACTGTGAACCGTAGATATTTCCGATGTCTTGGATGGATGGGAATATGGAAATATGCGTCTTCCATGTCTAAAGAAGTCATGTAATGCCCTTCGTTGAGGCATCCTAGAATATCTGCAAGGGTAACCATCCGGAACGTTTGTTTCTTGAGGAACTTGTTGAGCTTGCGAAGGTCCAGAATTGGACGCCACTCGCCCGATTTCTTTCTGATCAAGAAAAAACGAGAGTAGAAACCTTTACCTTTCTGTTCCGATGGTACCTCCTCTATAGCCTCCTTGAGGAGCATAATCAAGACCTCCTTGCGGAGTAAGTGAAGACGAGGGGGAGGGGGACCCCTGGGTGGGTGACAGGTGGTTTTTCGATGAATTCCAATGTATGACCTATGGAGATTAGATCCAGCACCCAGCGGTCTGATGTTATCCTGTGCCACTGTTGTGCGTACAGAGAAATTTTCGCACCCACGGGTAAGGGGGGGGAGGGGTATTGGCTGGCACCCTGGTAGGCTCATTGCTTTCTGGTTGAATCTTTGCCTTGTTGTTGCGAGCGTTTGCGGCCTTGCCGAGAGAAACCAGCTGTAGAGGATTGTCGATATGAGGTCTGACCATAAGGTTGGCGATAGTGTGACTGGTATTGTCTGTATTGTTGATTTGATTGGTACCCTCCTCGGTAAGAGGAGAAACCTCTGCCTCTGGCACCTCTAAAGGGAACACGTCTGTACTGCAGCGCTCCCAGGGATTTAGCTGTGTCCGTATCATTCTTGATCGCTAATAAGGCTTCATCTATGTGTTTTCCGAACAACGAGTCGCCGTCAAAAGCCATATCCAGGATCTTCATCTGGACTTCTGGTCTAAAGGTAGTGGCCTTGAGCCACCCTTGTCGTCTTAGAACCGCTGCCCCAGCCAGTTGCCTGAAGCTTGTGTTGGCAATGTCCAGAGCACAGTCGATTGACTCGGAGGCAGCTCTTTTGCCCTCTAGCAAAGTTTTCCTAGCGTCTCCTCTCTGGTCTTCCGGAATAAGATCTATAAATGCCGCCATATCTGACCACATTTGACGGTCATATCTGCCTACTATTGCCAAGGAATTGGCCGCTCGAACCGTCGCTGCAGCCATAGAAGAGAACTTCTTTCCCATCAAATCCATCAGACGACCCTCTTTGTCAGGAGGAGTGGTTATTGGCGTTGCGGGATTCTTTGACCGCCTTTGCGCGGCTTGAGAAATGACGGAGTCCGGCCTTGGATGGCCTATCAGACAAGATGGGCTGTCTTCTGGGGCACGGTATTTTTTCTCTATTCGAGGCAGTACAGCCGGAATAGAAGCAGGAGTCTTCATGATTTTTAAACCATCCTGCCAAATGTAGTCAATGATGGGAATAGACCGGACAATCCGTTTGGTATCCTCTTTAAAATCATGCAGAAAGCAATCTGACTGCTTAACTGTAATGGGCAACTGGAATCTTGTTGCTGCCCGCTGTATTAAATTATGGAATCCTCCAATATCCTCCGGTGGAGAATCCGATGGCAAATGAGGAGGCGGAGATGGCGTTCGTATTATGTAATCATCCCAGGGATCTGGGTCTGTATTATCCGGTAACTCACCCTCTTCTACATCTCCCTCCGATGATGTATCCTCTTGCTGATTCGGAGGAGGTGAAACCGGTACTTGTACAGGTGTACTGGGTACAGTTGGTACAGAAGGTGGAACCACTACCTGCTGTGGTATCTCAGCCGGGGGTTGCTGAGGAGGAAACCTTTGGCGATAATCGGCCAACATAGCCTGCAAATCCTGCACAAGCTGGGGAGGAAAGTGCGCCATTTCCTGATGACGATGTTCTTGCCTTTGTTGAAACTGGTACGTGTGACGTGGAGGCAAATATTGGTCGTGATAATATTGACCTTCCAAGTATTCTTCCTCGTCATCCTGGCATTTAATATTAAGCTCAGACATACTATGAGCGTCTCCGTAAGGATCATCATCCTCCTCATCCTCAGTCATTTTCTTCTGTAAAGCGATCCAAAAGATGTGATGGCATCAGAGGGCTTATTTTAGTATAGTCCGTGGAAGCTTGCCTTTGGAAAGCCTTAAGGTGTGACCCTCTAGTTGACAGAGGCGTCGACGACATAGCTGGCACCACTGACAAACTCCTAGTTGACGGCGTTGCTGTCAATGTCATTCCTGTCGTCGACGATGAAATGGTCGTCGACGGTGGCATCGTCGACGGGCTCGTCGTCGACGGTGGTTTCGTCGTCGGCGGTAGTCTCGTCAACGGGCTCGTTGTCGACGGTGTCATCGTCGATGGCTTGGTCGTCGACGACGTCGTTGTCGACGATGGTTTTAGCTTTGACTTTTTCGGCGTCGAAGCATCGTCGACGGCCGTCGTCGACGATTTCTTTGAGAAAATAATTTTTGTCGTAAAAATTGGTGAAGCAATGGCAGTAGTCATTATCGTCGCCGTAGATGATGGGGCAGACTATGTGACAGAAATAGTTGACGATGCAGAGACAGACACAGTTGACACTGGATCTTTATGCTTTGTACTCACTGGGCGCTCAGACTGAGGCAGGCTGTGGAGATGATGATGGTTCAGAAGAGGGCTTCCAACTCCTTTCTTTTGGAACAGGCTTGTCATGGGAAGTTTTGGCATGTTTTCTTCCCTCACCTGAGGAGCGCTCCTGCGACCTAGCCCTTCTGCTTGAAGTAGAAGCTCTGTCTTCCTCTTCATTTTCTTTGGAAGATTTAAGCCACAGCAATAATCTTGCCTCCCTGTCCCTAAGAGTCTTACTAGGGAAGGTACGGCAAATTTTACAGTCTTTTGCCTCATGCTTTGGGTAGAGGCAATAAAGACAATCTTTATGTAAATCATACACATGGACCCTCTTCTTTGAGCAGGTCCTGCAGGGACGGAACAGGCCTTTGTCAGACATGACTAAAAGGACAGCTGAAGAGAAAAAACTGAGTGGCACTCAGGGAGACTCCCTTCCACACGACGTGCGGTGAAAATCTGAGGAGAACTTGCCTCTGCTGGGAGTGTTCTAGAGGGTGCTGGTGGCTGATTGGTTGGAATTCGTTCTTTGGTCCTTTTCATATAAGGATGCAGATAGGCTACTAATGTTGGGCCTGGGGCCCTGTAGGCCTATTTACTCTCTATGGCACTACTTTTGTATTTTACCGTGGGGCTCCCATCTCGACGACGGGGAATGATTCAGGCATGTGAATCTATGAAAGATACCCCAATACTGGATAAACAAGTTCCCTCTAACACTGGAAAAGGAGGTCAAGAACAACTTGTCAACTGATGAGAAACAAAATTATGAGCTAGCTCCAGATGTGCGTAAAGAAGTGGAAAGGAAAGTACTGATGTCAGTGCTCTTGGGTGGTGCCTAAATGTGGCTCTAGCAGTCACTTCTGGGGCAGAAAGTAGTTGACACACAGCTGCAAGACCCTACCTAGCAGGGTGCAGGGGCTATGCTAAAAATCTTCGAGACCCAGTCTGGCCCTGGAGATATTCTATGGGTAAGGAATCTGCGATTAGAAGTATCAATCAGAAGAAAGGAATAATTTCTGCCTCTTCCTCTCTAGTTTCAGAGATTTCCTAAAACTGGATATGTTCATTCAAAAAGCAAGCAGGCTTTCCCACATTTTCCCTCCATGCTAAAGAAGAGGCTGACAGAGCAGGATGTTCAATCACAGGGGACTGCTACTGAACTTGGAGTCATTGGACTCAAGTAAGGACAGATTTAAAACTGAGCTACACCTTAGCCCACCCTTGAACGCTGCAAGTTCACACTCTAGGGGAAATGGTAGCACACAGCACTGGAGTATCTCCATCCATTACTTTGGACTAGTCTAGCCCTGGGAGCTCCATAAAGATAGTCGCAGCTAGCTCCACTGTACTACCATCCTACAAAGCCCTAACATCACCCTTGCCAAAACCAGCAGGGATTTCATTAAACAAAGTTCTCCGTTACACTTAGTTCCTTAAAGAGGCAGCAGAAGTCACTTTTTATTATGCAATACCCTTCTTTAAGACAAGCCCCAAGGAAAGTACAAGGGATGTGCGCAGGAGTAGTGCAAGTATTTTTACCACTTAGGTCAAAAAAGCATTTTGACGGAGTGTTTGCTGAACCTTTTACCCCAGAATTGGCAATGCTGATAGGGATGGCTTTCACACAAACAATATTTGTGCGTGCAAAGCAAGGAAAGAGCATCTGTGACTGACTGCGCGAATGTGCTTTGAAGCATTAAAGCCAGACCTATTGGCTTTGCCAATGCTTGCTCCCAAGGAGGGTTTAGCTGATCATTCAATTTTCTTTCAAACACCGTATTGGGGTATTATTACTTAACTGTATCACCTAATTAACCATAGGCCAATTTTACCTACAGGTCATTTTCTGAAAGCGAAACACATGTCATAGGTACCTTTGATTGCAAGAGAATGGGCAGACTCATGGGACTGAAGAACAGATGTAACTTGAGAATGGTTTCCTGCCCGATGACCTCACTATGTCCCAGGGAATTTACCTTTAGCAGAAGATTTTCTTCCTCCAGGCGCTGAATGCTGACATCGCTCTGCTTCTTTTGCACTTCGAGCTGCATTTGAAGTTCAAGAACCTCTTCAGTCTTATTCATCAACTCCTCCCTGAACTGCTCTAGTTGCTCTGCCAAACTCTCAACCTGTGAAATTTGGGAGAAAGAGAAACTGGTTTGAAATAATTTGAATTATTCCTTTTGTTTTCACTTGAAATGCACAGGATGGAAAGGTTAACAGCAACACTGTGGTCAGCTGTTTAAATGTTTCTAGTGTATGCTCTTGTTAAAAACATCATAATCATTAAATTCTCTTCCAAGGAACTTGGAGCTATAAAATTATCAAGTAAACTGCTTGTTCACTTGGCTCATATATCTCACAACACTCCTAAATATGGCAGAAAGGGTCTGTGTTCAGTTCCTCCAAATCCTAAACCTGACAGACTAAGCTAATCATGTGCCAAAATAACCCTATGTTAAGACTTAACTATTATCAGTTAAAATACACCAGGCATGTCACAGTAGGCCCACCAGTAGCTTGAGTAAGGTATAGAGCATATAGAATGAGAAAACCAGTCAACGTCCATACTACTCCCATTCCGAACTAGGGTGTAAGACCAGATCTCAAACAACCTCTCTGCTTACCACATGATTTCAAATTCAGCCAACAGAATACATAATTTCCAGTAGCTGTCATCTCCTCATTCAATTTACCTCTTTCTCTCTAATCAATAAGGCCTCATGTTCAGCCTGTAACTGTTCCTTTAGCCCATGACTAGTGTCAATCTCCGCAGGGAAACGGTGTTGAGCTTCATCTAGTTTGGATTGAAGTGCAGATATCTGCATTGCATTGCTGTACTGCTGCTTCTGAAGAGACTCTTTATCCTGCAACACACAACAGAGAAACAATATATAGGTACAGAGGGGTATTACCCAAATACCTCAGCAAGGTCAAAATAAACCCCAAGCCAAAAGCATCACTAACTCTGGGATAAACCACCATGAGGAAACAAGGAAATGCCAGATGAACACTGCCTACACTGAGTGGATGGCTGGTTGGGAGTTATGAAGAGGGAGAGCAAAAATTAAAAGCACTGAATCATGATCAGTCATTTTTCTGTGCTTCGTTGTCCTGCTCTTCCTTCTTCAGAACTTTGAGTCGACAGATTTCAAACACCTTTAGTGGAGAAGCGACCTCCAGGTCAGAACATTAGCTCGAGTGTGGAGGACATGGTGGTCATATTAGGAGGTATGGAATCCCACTGGAAGTGGTGGGGGGAGATAGGCGGGTCAGTCAAGAGCAAATGCCCTAGCATTTGATGCTCCCTTTGCCACCCAGAGCCCGCAAAGTATTCTAGCCCCAAGGCAGGGTGAAGGGCTGTGGGCAGACTGGAGATTAATTCATTCTCCCCAACCTCCCTAGCACCCACCCACCCGCAACTCTCAGATACACCTGCTTCAACAACAGCACAACACCTACTAGATCCCACAGGGAAAAAAAAGTAATGGGGTGGGAGGACCTGCCTTGGGCTACACCATCACTCATGGTTGCTAGACAGTCTTCTGTACATCCCATCTGATCACTGCCCCACTCAACCCCTTCACCCCTCTGGGGACAGATCCAGTGGTGGTTGTAGGTTTACCAGAATCAGCTACCTGTACAGCTCTCCTTTTAACATTAAGCAAGCTAGCTGTAGACAGTTAGGAAAATGGGCTCTGGGTTGTAGGAAGCTGGCTCTGTATATACTATACCAAAATGAGGTATGGTGTGCACAGAGTCCAGTGGAACACCAAAGGTAGGCAGAGGTAAAAGTAGATAGCACCTTACTCTCTATTTGTGGCAGTGTGGGCGAGCAGTAAGTCTTTATCAGAGGACAGTGTTAAGCATTTGTTGTACACACCAAGGCAGCAAATGATGTCACACACTTAAAGACTGAACTCAGACCAATTTGTTTGTATCAAAAATATTATGTTATTTTACTTCTTAGAACCAAGCCTAGTGCAGGTAAGTGAAATAAATGATTTGCAAATTCTTATGCAATGTTTTACAATTGAAAGCAGGTTCAAATGCAGTTGATTGAATTACAGGTAAGTCAATGTTTCGAAATTATTTTTCAGTTACTTTTCAGCTTACTATGTACGTTACTTTTTAGATTACGTTTGCTAATTAGTGTGATGACTAGAAATCACACTGATACATCTCCTAGACAAAAGGTAAGTAATATACTTTTAGTACAAAGGCAGTTTTTCAATGTTCCATACAAACCAACTCCCCACTTGAAACAATTTAAGGAAAAACAGTCAATGTATTCCTATGGAGAAAAATGAAGTTAACGGTTTGCAGGTAAGTACTGTTTTGTGGGAGTTGGTATTCTGGGGTTTGACTCAGGGGTCCCCCAGGGTCAAGGATGCACTCTTGTTACACCCTCAGCTGCACTAGGGCGGACGGGTGCTGAGGTCCAATGTTATCCAATAGGGTATAGGCGGCCTCCGGTTGGTGGCTGCTAACGAGCAGGCCACGGGGTTGTGGGAGCAAAAGCTCCTGGTGTTAGGCTCAGGGCAAAGGGGGATCCGGGTTAACACCCAGAGTACACCCGCAGCGGCGTAGGGGCAGCTGGGTGCAGGGTGCCGTTTAGGCTTCGGGTGCCCTGTTGCTTTCAATGGGGATTCTACGGTTGCAACAAAGACTGCAGGCTCAGGGACGAAGATCTTCTGGAGGTGACCACCGGTTGGAGAGGTAAGTTGGGATGCCTGGGGACGCTGGAACACCATCGGTTGGGCCACCCAAGGCCATGGGGAGTCGGGTGCAGGGGTGTCTAAAGGCATCTGCTCTGGACGCGGTCGGGGGGATCCTCCAGAAAGAGGCTGCAGGCTTTGATTGGAGGCAGGTTAGAGATTGCCAGATCTCAGGTCAGGATCGCCGGGGAGACCTCCTCGTGGTGTTGGGCCACTCAAACTCGGGCCATGGGCATTAGGTGAAGACTCACGGTTTTGGCTGGAGTCTGGGTTCTTGAGGCTGCTGGCTGCAGGACACCGTGACTTCGCTGGAGCGGGTTCGAGGTGCGGAAAGACCGGTTAGGCTGGCACCAAGTCAGTGGGCGTCCTCCTCATCTTAGTTCTAGCACGGCTTCTTCGGTCCTTCTTTTCTTCTGGTCGGTTCTTGTATGAGGAGACATGGTTCAGGGTTGCCCCTAAATATTACATTTAGGGGCGTTACAGGTAAGTAAAGGTTGGGACCAGTGGGTCCCTTCCTTGGGGTGGGTACACCCTGTAGGAAGCTGGCTCTGTGTATACTATACCAAAGTAAGGTATAGTGTGCACATTGTCCAGTGGAACCCCAAAGGTAGGCAGAGGTAAAAGTAGATAGCACCTTACTCTCCATTTGTGGTAGTGTGGTCGAGCAGTAAGGCTTTATCAGAGGGTAGTGTTAAGCATTTGTTGTACACACTCAATCAGCAAATGATATCACACACTCAAAGACAACTTCAGACCAATTGGTTTTGTATAAAAATATTCTTTTAGTTATTTTAAGCAAGCCTGGTACAGGTAAGCAATAAATACTTTACAGTAGTAACGCAGTTTGTAAACAGTTTGAATTGCAATTGTATATGCACTTTGATTTGATTACAGTAGAGCTACTCCATAATGCAATGCTTTTGATATACTGTACATATACTTTGTATTGGCTTTTTAGTAGAATATCATGTAAATTACTTTTCAGATTACTTTTCTTACACAGGGCAGTATACCTGGATACTGCACTGGGATATTTCCTGTAAACAGGTAAGTAAAAGCGTTTTGGTTATTTAGTTACAGTTTTAAAGGGTTTCATAGATTTTCCAACTCCACACTTGGAAACTTTTCACAGATTAAACAGTCAAAGTTATCCTATGGAGGAAAATAGTGTTATCGGTTCAAAGTTAAGTATTCGGTTGTGGGAGTTGGTATTCTAGGGTTTGACTCAGGGGTTCCCCAGGGTCAAGGATGCACTCTCGTTACACCCTCAGCGGCACTAGGGCGGCCAGGTGCAGAGTGCTGAGGGCCAATGTTATCCAATGGGGGATAGGGGGCCTCCGGTTGGTGGCTGCTTACGAGCAGGCCGCAGGGTTGTGGGAGCAAAGCTCCTTGACTTAAGCTCAGGGCAAATGGGGGTTCAAGCCAGCACAAAAAGGTGCACCCTCAGCGGCACTGGGGCGGCCGGGTGCAGAGTACTGTTTTGGCGCCTGGCACCCTGTAGCTTTCAATGGGGAGTCTCTGGTTTGCAAACACACTGCAGGCTCGGGGACGAAAGTCTTCTGGGTGCGACCACCACTTGGAGAGGTAAGTTGGGATGCTGGGGGTTGGTTAGGCACCGTCGGTTGGGCCACCCAAGGCCGTGGGGAGTCGGGTGCAGGGGTGCCTTTTAGGGTCGGATCTTCTTACCAGCTCCTGGTCGCGGTTGGGGGGACCTTCCGGTATAAAAGCTGCAGGCATCAGCTGGAGGCTTGAGGCAGGTCAGGGTTCACCGGATCTCGGGTCAGGATCGCCGGGGAGACCTCCTCGTGGTGTTGGGCCACTCTAACTTGGGCCGTGGGCGTCGGGTGCAGACTCACGGATCCTTGCGGAGCTGGAGTCTGTTGGTGAACAAATCCGGTGTTCACAGGAGACAGTCTTTGGGATGGAAGGCAGGCAGGTACTCCGGGTTTCTCGAGGTTGCAGGCTGCAGGACACACCGGGATTTCGCTGGAGCAGGTTCGAAGTGGGGACAGGCCGGTAGGGCTGGGGTCAAGTCAGTGGGCGTCCTCCTCTTGTTAGCTTCGGCACGGCTGTTCGGCCCTTCTTTGTAGTTTGTCTGAGGAAGCAATGTTCAGGGGTGCCCCTAAATACTAGATTTAGGGGCGTTACAGGTAGGTAAAAGGTTGGGACCAATGGGTCCCTTCCCTGGGGTGGGTACACCACCTATTATGCCACCCTCCAGTGGGAGGGAGGCATATGCCTCACCCTGGTTGGCTGGGTCCCCCCATCTGCAAGATGGCGGAGACAGAGTTGTGCTTCACCTCGCCTCCCCCAACCTGAGGGGTGGAGTTGGCAGAGGTGGGCACACCTCTCTTCCTCACTTGTTTTTGCCGCCGGTTCTCCCGCCCAAGGTGGGGGTCACAACCAGTGGGGACCAGTTGCTGAGAGCAGCAAGTGGCCTGGGGAAGCTCACAAAGGCGGCAAGCCTTTGAAACTTCCCCTTTGTGGACCCTGCCCATCCTGGGGGAGGAGGCTTTGCACCTCGTCCCAGGATGTGCATTGTTTAAGGCCCCCGAGAGCAGCAGGCTCTCGACCCAGGGGTCCAGAAACATGTCTGGCGGTGGCAGCTCAAAGAAGCAGCTCAGCCTGGACACTAGTGGCTGGTCGTTTTTCAGGGGGCATCTCTAAGATGCCCTCTGTGTGCATTTCTCATTAAATCCCACCCTGGCATCAGTGTGGGTTTATGTGCAGAGAAGTTTCAGTTTTCAGCATAGCCATTATGGTGCTTTGGAGTTCGTAGTGAAACTCCCAGCACCATATACTCCTAATTGCAGCACTGCACTTACAATGTCTAAGAATGGACTTAGACACTGTAGGGGTACAGGGGCTCATGCACCTGTACCCTCACCACTGGTATAGTGCACCGAGCTAGAGGGGTGGCTGATATATGCCAGGGCAGTGGGTTGTAGGCATGGCACACAGGGATGTGTGCCATGTCGACTCTTCACTTTGTTCTGCACCAAGACACGCAGTCTGCAAAGGCAGTGTGTGAGTGTAAAGATACAGGACTGGAAAGTCCATCTGCATTGGCATGGGCAGTCCCAGGTCAGTGTTCCACTACAAAGTCCATTCCCTGTAGGGAGATGGACAACCTCAACAATTTAGGATTTTCACCTTTCATCTGCATTAGCCACTTGAGAGGTCTGATCAGTTTGAACTAGGAAGTGAGTACCAAACAAGTATGGTCTCAGCTTCTTCAGGGACCAAGCCACAGCAAAGGCATCCCTCTCAATGGTACTCCAACGCTGCTCCCTGGGGAGAAGCCTTCTGCTTATAAAAGCAACAGGTTGGTCTTGGCCTTCATCATTGGTCTGGGATAGGACCGCTCCTATCCCTAGCTCGGAAGCATCAGTCTGCACAATGAACTGCTGGGTATAGTCTGGAGTCTTGAGAATTGGTGCTGAGCACATAGCTTCTTTCAGGGTGTCAAAAGCCTTTTCACAGCTAACTGTCCAGTTTACCTTTTTGGGCATCTTAGTGGAGGTGAGTTCTGTGAGGGGAGTCACAATGGACCCATATCCCTTCACAAACCTCCTGTAGTACCCAGTCAAGCCAAGGAATGCCCTGACTTGGGTTTGGGTTGTTGGAGCTGCCCAGTCCAGGATGGCCTGGATCTTGGGCTGTAAGGGTTGCACTTGGCCTCCACCAACAAGGTGGCCTTTGTATACCACAGTTCTCTGCCCTATCTGGCATTTGGATGCCTTGATAGTTAGGCCTGCAGTTTGCAGGGCTTTTAAAATCTTCCCAAGGTGGATCAGGTGATCCTGCCAGGTGGAACTAAAGACAGCAATATCATCTAGATAAGCTGCACTAAAGGACTCCAACCCAGCAAGGACTTGGTTCACCAACCATTGGAAGGTGGCAGGAGCATTCTTTAAACCAAAGGGCATAACAGTAAACTGATAATGCCCATCAGGTGTGTAAAATGCTGTCTTTTCTTTTGCTCCTGGTGCCATGCCAATCTGCCAGTACCCTGCAATTAAGTCAAAGGTACTTAGAGAAATTTGGCTGCACCCAATTTATCTATCAACTCATCTGCTCTTGGGATATGGTGAGCATCTGTCTTGGTGACAGAGTTTAGCCCTCTATAGTCCACACAGAACCTCATTTCTCTCTTTCCACCCTGTGGATGAGGTTTGGGGACTAGAACCACTGGGCTGGCCCAGGGGCTCTCAGAGGGGTCAATGCCCAACTCCAGCATCTTGCCGACTTCAGCTTTGATGCTTTCCTTGACTTGATCAGACTGTCGATAGATTCTGTTCTTGACAGGTGAACTGTCACCAGTGTCCACATCATGGGTACACCAGTTTGTCGGACCAGGGGTCAAGGAAAAGAGCTTAGCATACTGATGCAAGACTTGCTTGCAATCAGTCTGCTGTTGGGCAGTGAGGGTGTCCGAAAAGACAACTCCATCCTTGACCCATCTTTGGGGCTGTATGAGAGGAGGTCAGGGAGAGGTTCACTCTCTGTCTCCTGATGCTCATCAGTCACCATCAGCATGGTGATGTCAGCCCTATCATGGAAAAGCTTAAGGCGGTTCACATGGATCACCCTTTTGGGTGTCCTGCTTGTGCCCAGGTCAACCAAGTAGGTGGCCTCACTTTTTTTCTCTAAGATGGGATAAGAGTCACTCCACCTGTCCTGGAGAGCCCTTGGTGCCACTGGCTCCAAACCCCACACCTTTTGCCCTGGTTGAAATTCTACCAGTGAAGCTTTTTGGTCATACCAGTGCTTCTGAAGCTCCTGGCTGGCCTCAAGATTCTTGGATGCTTTTTCCATGTACTTAGCCATTCTGGACCTTAGGCCAAGCACATAGTCCACAATTTCTTGTTTTGGTTCTTGGAGAGGCTTCTCCCAACCCTCTTTTACGAGACAGAGTGGTCTCCTCACAGGATGGCAAAACAGAAGTTCAAAGGGGGAAAACCCTACTCCCTTCTGAGGCACCTCTCTGTAGACGAAAAGCAAGCATGGTAAGAGGACATCCCATCTCCTTTTGAGGGTTGCAGGGAGCCCAATAATCATGCCTTTCAATGTCTTGTTAAATCTCTCAACAAGACCAATGGTTTGTGGGTGATAGGGTGTTGTAAACTTGTACTGCACTCCACACTCTTTCCACATGTGTTTTAGGTAAGCAGACATGAAGTGGGAACCTCTGTCTGAAACCACCTCCTTAGGAAACCCTACCCTAGTGAAGACACCAATGAGGGCCTTGGCTACTTTAGGAGCTGTAGTAGTCCTAAGGGGAATTGCCTCAGGATACCTATTGGCATGATCCATTACCACTAGAATAAATTTGTTTCCTGATGTGTGAGGTTCAAGTGGACCCACTCGGTCCACATCTACCCTTTCAAATGGAACCCCAACCACTGGTAGTGGAATCAAGGGGGCCTTTGGGTGTCCACCTGTTTTGTCACTGGCTTGACAGGTGACACAGGAGCTGACATACTTCTTTACTTTCTGAGACATCTGGGGCCAATAAAAGTGGCTAACTAGCCTTACCCAGGTTTTGGTTTGGCCCAGATGTCCAGCTAGGGGGATGTCATGAGCTAAAGTTAGTAAGAACTCCATGTACTTCTGAGGCACTACCACTCTCCTAGTGGCTCCAGGGTGGGTCTCTGGCCTCAGTGTACAGTAGTCCCTCCTCCCCATAAACTCTGTGGGTATCACCGACATCTCCCTTTTCCTGAGTAGCAGCTTGCTGCCTCAGGCTTTCAAGACTTGGACAGTCCTGCTGTCCAAGGCATAGCTCTTCCCTAGAGCAAGGTAAGGGTCAAGCTCAATGGGCTCAGTTCCCTCTGGGGTGTCCAAGTCCACTCTGAGGAGAAGGGTCCTGATCCTCTTGATGTACAGAAGCTGGTTTCCCAGTCTTCTTACCTTTCCTCTTGGAAGGTTGGACCATACTTTCAGACTCCAACACTTCTTTTTCACCCTGCTTTTTGCTCTGTGCTCTTGTTTTTACACACACCATCGCGGGGATATCCAGCATTGCTGCATGGGTTTTTAATTCTACCTCAGCCCATGCTGAGGTTTCCAGGTCACTACCAAGCAGACATGCAGCTGGAAGCTTTGGAGACCACTACCTTTTTCAGGCCAGTAAACCCCCTCCCCCCGTTTAATGTCACCATAGCCATTGCATGGTTAGTGGTAACACTGTCAGCATTGGTGACTGGGTAAGTTCTCCCAATCAGGTATTGCTCAGGGGAAACCAGTGCATCTCTCACCATAGTGACACTGGCACCTGTATCCCTCAGAGCTTCTAACCTAGTTCCATTAATCCAAGGATATTGCAAATATTTCTTTAAGTTGGGTGGCCACACAGCTAAAGTGTCAAACTCAACTTCCCCTTCTGAAACTAGAACTGCTTCAGTGTGCAACCCGACGATTTGCTCTTGGCACACTGTTGATCCCATCTGGAGACTGGCTACACCAGGAGTAGTTGTAATAGGACTAGGGGCCTTCTTGGTTGGGTAAGCAGCATCTCCAGTTAAGTGTCCCAACTTCTTACAGTTGTTACACCAGGCCTTTGCAGGATCAAAGTTATTTCCCCTATACCTATTATTGGACTGGGAAGAGTTTTGGGACCCACCCCCCTGTGCAGGTTTTTGGGGCCCTTTAGAAGACTCAGGCTTTTTATCTTGGGGATTCTCACCACCTTTTCCCTGGCGAGGTTTTGTTAACTCTTTCTTTTTGTCACCCCCAGTGGTTGTTTTAGTCACCCTTGTCTTGACCCAGTGGCCTGCCTTCTTTCCCAATTCTTGGGGAGAAATTAGACCTAGGTCTACCAAATGCTAATGTAACTTTTCATTAGTGCAATTACTTAAAGCACAAGTTACTAACTTGTGTAACGATATATCTGTAAGAGACAGTAGTTAGTGATAGATTCCTTACCTTAGAATATCCCCAGGCGTCAGGCTGGATCCGGAAAAGTTTTGCGTAGCAGTACCCCTTGCGCGTCGGTAGGCGGCGTCGTGCGGCTCCGCGTCCGTCGTCGGCGTCGTGATCGCCGGGATGACGTCGCGGGCAGTACTTAGGCGCCGCCCTGCTGCGCTGACGTCAGTTCTGTACACGACTTTCCGCGCCAGGAACGCAGAGCCATGCAAGAAGCTGACACAGGTGTCTGAAAAATACTAGGGCCCTGAAAGGGATGTCCTTAACCCTAGAAATCAGTTCGCAGAACGGGGAGGATGGGTGGGGCGGTAAGGAATCTATCACTAACTACTGTCTCTTACAGATATATCGTTACACAAGTTAGTAACTTGTGCATCTGAAAGAGACACGTTAGTGATAGATTCCTTACCTTAGAATAGATACCCCAGCAATACCAACCCCGGTGGTGGGTCTGCGAACAAAGATCAGACAAGGAAGTCCTGGAGGACAGAACGGCCAAAGAAGCCGTCCCTCCGGACCTGACTGTCAAGGCAGTAATGCTTTGTAAACGTGTGCAGCGAGGCCCACGTAGCTGCCTGACAGATAACCGGCAGCGGAACACCGCGGCCCAAGGCCGTGGTAGCAGCCGTTGCCCTGGTGGAATGGGCACGCAGCCCAACAGGAGGCTCCTTCTTAGCCAAAGAATAGCAGGTCTTGATGCACAAGGTAACCCAGCGGGAGATGGTCCTCTTGTGCACCGCCCGACCTTTTTGGCGCCCACGTAGCCAACAAAGAGCTGGTCATCCACCCGGAAGTGTGTTGTGCGGTCAATATAGAAAGAGAGCGCACGTTTTGGGTCCAGACGGTGGAGCCTCTCTTCCTCTCTGGAAGGATGCGGAGGCGGAAAGAAGGTGGGCAAAGTGATGGTCTGCCCAATGTGGAAAGCAGTAACCACCTTTGGCAAGAAGGACGGACGCGTCCGAAGAACAACCTTGTCTGGATGAACAGACAGAAAGGGAGGTTTGCAAGATAGAGCCTGGAGCTCACTCACCCGCCGAGCGGAGGTGATGGCCACCAGAAAGGCTGTCTTCAGAGTCAGAAGACGAAGAGGACAGTTATGCAGAGGCTCAAAGGGAGCGCACATTAAAAAGGTAAGAACTAAGTTCAAGTCCCACTGAGGCATTACAAACGGAACAGGAGGGAAGAGGTGAGTAATGCCTTTTAAGAACCTGTTAACAACAGGGGACTTGAAAAGGGAGGGCTGATCAGGGAGCCTGAGGAAGGCCGAGATAGCACAAAGATAACCCTTGATGGTACCCAGGGCAGAACCCTGTTGGGCCGAGAGAGAAGGAACAGAAGGACCTCAGAAAGAGGGGCAGAAAGGGGATCCACAGCCTTTGCTGTGCACCATGCCACAAATTTGTTCCACCTGCAGGCGTATACCACCTTAGTGGAGGGACGCCTGGCTGCCAGAATCACATCACAAACTTCGGGAGGCAAGTCGAAAGGAATCAACTGCCGCCGCTCAATCTCCACGCAAGCAGGTGTAGACTGGACAGGTTCGGGTGGAGGACCGTCCCCTGCTGCTGCGACAGAAGATCCTCCCGAAGAGGCAGACTGATCGGGGGATCTATGCTCATATTGAGTAGCTCGGGATACCAAACTCTTCGAGCCCAGTCCGGAGCCACAAGAATGACTTGGGCCCGGTCGTGCCGAATCTTCTTCAACACTCTGGGTAGAAGTGGTATAGGCGGAAAGGCGTACAACAGACCGCAACTCCACTCGCGACGAAAGCGTCGCCGAGCGAGTGCCGCCTTGGAAATTCCAACGCGCAGAACTGATGACATTGCGCGTTCTCTTCGGTGGCGAATAGATCTAACCAAGGCTCTCCCCACTGTAGAAAGAGTCCTTGCGCCACTTCCGAGTGAAGACGCCATTCGTGATCCATTATGCACCTGCGGCTGAGGTTCGTCCGCCTGGCGTTCAGAGAACCTGCCAGGTGTTGAACCATCAGGAACATGCCCTGATGTTCCAGCCATGTCCAGAGGCGCAGAGCCTCCTGACAAAGGGTCCAAGACCCCACCCCGCCCTGTTTGTTGCAGTACCACATGGCGGTGGTGTTGTCTGTGAACACCTGCACTACCTTCCCTTTGACAGAGGGAAGGAATGCCTTGAGTGCAAGCCGGATCGCCCGGAGCTCCAGAAGGTTGATATGGAGCCGGGACTCCGCCGGAGACCAGAGGCCTCTGATCTCCGCCTCTCCCATGTGACCGCCCCATCCCAGAAGGGACGCGTCCGTCACAACTGTATGCTCTGGCTGGGGAAGGGAGAGGGATCTGCCCATGACCCATTGCCGGTTCGAGAGCCACCACTGCAACTGTTTTGCAGTCCCCTCCGAGATCTGGACGTGATCGGACAGGTTGCCCTGGTGCTGCGCCCACTGGAACTTCAGGTCCCACTGCAGAGCCCGCATATGCCATCTGGCATGATTGACCAGCAGGATGCAGGAGGCCATGAGGCCCAGCAGCCTCAGGGTCATCCGTACCGAAACCCAGGATAAAGGCCGAAGATCGGAATCATAGCCTGAATATCCCGGACTCGCCGTTCGGGAGGATAGGCCCGAAACTGCGTCGTGTCCAGAACTGCTCCGATGAAAAGGAGCTGTGGAGAAGGAATGAGATGCGACTTCGGCACATTGATGGAGAACCCCAGCGAGTGCAGGAGTTCGGCCGTAGTCTGGAGGTGGGAGACGACTGCCTGGGACGAGCCCGCCTTCAGCAGCCAGTCGTCGAGGTAGGGGAAGACTGAAACCCCTGCCCGGCGCAGATGAGCTGCGACCACCGCCATCACTTTCGTGAACACCCGAGGGGCACTGGTAAGGCCAAGGGGAGCACGGTGAACTGAAAATGCTCGGGGCCTACCGTGAACCGGAAGGTAACGCCGGTGGGCCGGCAGGACGGGGATGTGGAAATACGCGTCCTGCAAGTCCAACGCTACCAACCAGTCTCCAGGGTCGAGGGCAGTCAAGACCTGAGCTAGGGTGAGCATCTTGAACTTCTCCTTCCGGAGGAAGCGATTGACGTTCCGGAGGTCCAAGATAGGACGCATGTCCTCCTTGTCCTTTTGGGCACCAGAAAGTAGTGGGAGTAGCAACCACGCCCTACTTCTGGGGTCGGAACATGCTCGATGGCCCTCTTGGTCAAGAGGGCCGTGACTTCCTTCCGTAGAAGCACCAAGTGATCCCCTGACATGCGGTGGAATTGAGGTGGCATGGCTGGGGGGTGGTCTCGAAGGGGAGGGAGTAGCCCCTTCGGACAATGTCCAAGACCCACCTGTCCGAGGTGATGGTGCGCCAGTGGGGAAGGTGATGGCGGACCCTGCCCCCTACTGGCGTGCCGTGCACCTGAAAGGAGGGACTAGGAGGGCTTGGAGGCCGCGGACGGGTTGGAGGTGGTGGCCTGACCCGCACGCTGGTTGCCCGATCCGCCACGGCGGAATCCACGTCCTCGGCCACGCGAAGACGCCTGCTGCGCGGGCCGGTGGCTGGGCTGCTGACGTGAAGGGCGCCCCTACCGTGGCCACGATAGGGGCGAAAAGCAGAAGGCAGCGGAGGGCGTGTAGCAGAAAGGCCCAGGGACTTTGCAGTAGCCCGTGAGTCCTTAAAGCGCTCCAGCGCATGGTCTGCTTTGGACCCAAAAGACCGACTCCATCAAAGGGCATGTCCATGAGAGTATTCTGGACATCCCCTGAAAAACCAGTGGTTCTCAGCCAGGCGTGGCGCCGGAGCGCCACCGTCGTTGCAATCGACCTGCCCAGCGAGTCGGCGGTGTCAAGGCCACAACGGATAGTGTATTTGGCCGCATCCCTTCCTTCCGCAATGGCGCGGGAAAGCAGTGCCTGGACCTCCTCAGGGCACTGGGGCAAAACATCCGCCACCGAATCCCACAGGGAGTGGGTATATCGGCCCAAAAGACAAGCGGTGTTAACGGACCGCAAGCCAGCACTGGAGGAAGAAAAACCTTTCTTCCCAAACTGATCCAGGCGTTTGGATTCCCTATCCGGAGGAGCGGTAGGGAAGGCGGTTTGGGAAGCGGAGGCTTGGACAACCAAGCTCTCAGGAGTGGGGTGGACAGAAAGAAACAGGGGTCGCCCGGAGCGGGGCGATGGCGTCGTGACACGTTCCGATCCACAGGAGCCCCTGTGTTGGGCTTGGACCAGGCGCCCAAAGAACGTCAGTGAGGGCGTCGTTAAACGGCAGCACAGTCTCCGCAGAGGAGGCTGCCGGCTGAAGCACCTCTGTCAAGATGTTAGTCTTGACCGTCAAAGTAGGGAGCTGGAGACGTAAGGCCCCAGCAGCCCTACGCAACACCGTACCAAAATTGGCCCCCTCCTCCGTAGCCACGGGAGGAGACAGCATGCCAGTGTCAGGAGAAGTATCCAGACCACTGGCCTCCCCTAGACTCTCTGTCCAGTCCTCATCATACTGACAGTTGCGTGTCAGAGGGTCATCAGACCCCTCCCAGTCCTCCTGGTCCTCCTCTGGTTCAAAATAAGGAGGAGGAGGGACATTTGGGACCCAAGGTCCCATCGGCGCCGGAGCCGGCGTCGAGCGACGTCGCTCCGGGTCCATGTCCGGAGCCGGAAGGAACTGGGGGACGACGCCGCCCGGAGCCCAGGGCGGCGTCGAGAACGGCACCGGAGACATCGGCGCCGGCGGAGGTGTCGTGAGGTCGACCGGCGTCGATGGGGGTTGTGGAGCCGGGATCGAGGCCGGGGCCGAAGCCGGAGCCGGGATCGAGGCTGGAGGCTCGGGCGACGCCGGGGCCGGAGCCGCCGGCGGCGCCGGAGCAACCCCATCAGGGCCCGCGGGGCCCGAGGCGCACCGGAGGGGCCTGAAGGCCCGAAGAGGCGGGCCATGGCCGACAGGAACTCCTGTACCTTGGCCGGATCCGCCCCCGAACCCGGGAAGGGCGGGTATGACGGGGGCGACTCCACAGGCAAGTCCGGGGCCGCGGGGCGGGGACGGTGCCGGGAGGGGCCTCAGCCGAGTCGCGAGACCGGCGAGGCGAAGTCCGAGAGCGGCGATGCTTCTTGGACTTCTTGTGCTTAGACTTACCGGACGAAGAAGTCGGCGACCGGTGTGCACTCCGCGAGCGACCCCTGGACCTCTCACGCGACCGGGGCTTCCGCGGAGCCGAATGCCGGGCCTCGAGGAGCTTTCGAGACCGCTCTCGCAAAGCTTTCGGGTTGAGGGCCTGGCATTCGGGACAAGACTCGGTGTCGTGGCCTCGGCCGAGGCAGAAGAGACACTCCCAATGCGGGTCGGTGACGGACATCATCCGCGCACAGGCGCCGCATCGCTTGAAGCCGGGCATCCCTACGACACCTTAAAGTTGGAAAAAAACCAGTGAAAAAATCACCAAAAGTATGGTCAAAAATTGACCAGGGCACTGCTCTTCCCGGATCTGCGCTTGCTGGCGCGGAAAAAGAAGAACTGACGTCAGCGCGCAGGGGCGGCGCCTAAGTACTGCCCGCGACGTCATCCCGGCGATCACGACGCCGACGACGGACGCGGAGCCGCACGACGCCGCCTACCGACGCGCAAGGGTACTGCTACGCAAAACTTTCCGGATCCAGCCTGACGCCTGGGGATATTCTAAGGTAAGGAATCTATCACTAACGTGTCTCTTTCAGATATATGTTCTTTCATAAACAAATTGTAAAGGCCATTGAAATCATGCACATTGTGCCCAGTTAACCAACCATCTAGTGTTTTAACTGAGTAGTCAACAAAGTCAATCCAAGATTGTTTTGGGGTTTTGTGAGCCCCACTGAATCCAATACTGTATTCCTCAGTTGTGAGTCCAAATCCCTCAATCAGAGTTCTCTTCATGAGGTCATAAGACCCAGCATCTGCCCCAGAAAGGGTCAGGAGTCTGTCTCTGCAGTTACCAGAGAACAGTTCCCAAAGGAGTGCCCCCTAGTGGGACTTCTTCACTTTTCTCATTTCACAAGCCCTCTCAAAGGCTGTGAACCATTTTATATCATCACCCTCTTCATATTTAAGGACAATCCCTTTGGGGATTTTAGGATCATAAGATTGCTCTTTATCCTTAAGTAAATTGCTGTCACCATTGATGGGTGCTAGGCCCATCTCTGCTCTCTCTAGAGCCAGGAGTCTGGTCTTTAGCTCCAATCTTTTGGTCATCCTGGCTACCAGGTTGTCCTCTTCATTGAGGCGGTCCTCAATGTCCTCAGTAGTACCTGATCCACCTGTGTGGGCTCTAGGTACTGAGAGGTTGATTTTTGGATTCATGGCCATTGGGGCCCTTCTCTCCCTATGAAGTGGGGAGAGGGGGGTTGGATGACATCCTCATCCCCTCCATCTTCTTCCTCATCAGATTAGTCTTCAACATTTTCAGATAGGTGGTCCTTAGCATACCCAGCCAACAGCTCCTGGAGCTTTTGTTTGGTGAGTTGGGACCCCATGGTTATGTTTTTAATTTTGCATAGAGACCTTACCTTTGAAAGACAAGTGGAGGTAAGGAGTGAGGTCGAGCTCTTCAACCTGGTCCTCTATGTCATTGTGGTCATCTTCACTAACAGCTGGGTTCTTGTTTAGAGACATTGTTAAAAAAGATTTCTAACCCCTCTAACCCTAGCTAAAGTGACTTTATTTTTCTAAAATTCTAAAGGGACTTAACCAAGGCCCTAACAAGACTTACAGTAATTTTGCAAAAATCTGAATTCTAAAGACAATTTAAGAGTTCTGTCGTGTGATCAGGTGGTAACCAAGTTAGTCCAACAAATGCAAATTTGTATATCCCACCGCTGATCCACCAATGTAGGAGGCTGGCTCTTTGTATACTATACCAAAGTAAGGTACAGTGTGCACAGAGTTCAGTGGAACCCCAAAGGTAGGCAGAGGAAAAAGTAGATAGCACCTTACTCTCCATTTGTGGTAGTATGGTCGAGCAGTTAGGCTTTATCAGAAGGTACTGTTAAGCATTTGTTGTACACACTCAATCAGCAAATGATATATCACACTTAAAGACAACTTCAGACCAATTAGTTTTGTATAAAAATATTCTTTTAGTTATTTTATTTTCTAGAACCAAGCAAGCCTGGTACAGGTAAGCAATAAATACTTTACGGTAGTAATGCAGTTTGAATTGCAATTGTATATGCACTTTGATTTGATTACAGTAGAGCTACTAGTAATGCAATGCTTATGATATACTGTACATATACTTTGTATTGACTTTTTAGTAGAATAGCATGTAAATTACTTTTCAGATTACTTTTCTTACACAGGGCAGTATACCTGGATACTGCACTGGGACATTTCCTGTAAACAGGTAAGTAAAAGCGTTTTGGTTATTTAGTTACAGTTTTAAAGAGTTTCATACATTTTCCAACTCCACACTTGGAAACTTTTCACAGATTAAACAGTCAAAGTTATCCTATGGAGGAAAATAGTGTTATCGGTTCAAAGGTAAGTATTCAGTTGTGGGAGTTGGTATTCTGGGGTTTGACTCAGGGGTCCCCCAAGGTCAAGGATGCACTCTTGTTGCACCCTCAGCGGCACTAGGGCGGCCGGGTGCAGAGTGCTGAGGCCCAATGTTATCCAATGGGGGATAGGGGGCCTCCGGTTGGTGGCTGCTTACGAGCAGGCCACAGGGTTGTGGGAGCAAAGCTCCTGGGCTTAAGCTCAGGGCAAATGGAGGTTCAAGCCAGCACAAAAGGTGCACCCTCAGCGGCACTGGGGCGGCAGAGTGCTGCTTTGGCGCCGGGCGCCCTGTAGCTTTCAATGGGGAGTCTCCGGTTTACAAACACACTGCAGGCTCGGGGACGAAGGTCTTCTGGGTGCGACCACCACTTGGAGAGGTAAGTTGGGATGCTGGGGGTTGGTTAGGCACCATTGGTTGGGCCACCCAAGGCCTTGGGGCGTCTGGTGCAGGGGTGCCTTTTAGGGTCGGATCTTCTTACCAGCTCCTGGTCGCGGTTGGGGGGACCTTCCGGTTTTAGGCTGCAGGCGTCGGCTGGAGGCTTGAGACAGGTCAGGGTTCACCGGATCTCGGGTCAGGATCACCGGGGAGACCCCTTTGTGGTGTTGGGTGCAGAGTGGTGCAGACTCGCGGATCCTTGCGAAGCTGGAGTCTGTAGGTGAACAAATCCGGTGTTCACGGGAGACAGAGTCTTTGAGATGGAAGGCAGGCAGGTCCTCCGGGTTTCTCTACGTTGCTGGCTGCAGGACACGCCAGTATTTTGCTGGAGCAGGTTCGAGGTGGGGACAGGCCGGTAGGGCTGGGGCCAAGTCAGTGGGCGTCCTCCTCTTGTTAGCTTTGGCACGGCTATTCAGTCCTTTTCTTCTTTGTAGTTTCTTGTCTGAGGAAGCAAGGTTCAGGGGAGCCCCTAAATACTAGATTTAGGGGCGTTGCAGGTAGGTAAAAAGGTTGGGACCAATGGGTCCCTTCCCTGGGGTGGGTACACCCCCTATTATGCCACCCTCCAGTGGGAGGGGGGCATATGCCTCACCCTGGTTGGGTGGGTCCCCCCATCTGCAAGATGGCGGGGACTGAGAGTTGTTTCACCTCGCCTCCCCCACCTGAGGGGTGGAGTTGGCAGAGGTTGGCACACCTCTCTTCCGCACTGGTTTTTCCGAGCTGGTTCTCCCGCCCAAGGTGGGGGGGGGGGGGGGTCAGAACCAGTGGGGACCAATTGCTGAAAGCAGCAATTGGCCTGGGGTAGCTCACAAAGGCGGCAAGCCGTTGAAGCTTCCCCTTCGTGGACCGTGCCCATCCTGGGGGAGGAGGCTTGGCACCTCGTCCCAGGATGTGCATTGTTTCAGACCCACGAGAGCAGCAGGCTCTCGACCCAGGGGTCCAGAAACATGTCTGGTGGTGGCAGCTGGCGAGCAACCTGGACACTAGTGTTAGGTCGTTTTTTAGGGGGGCATCTCTAAGATGCCTTCTGAGTGCATTTTTCATTAAATCCCACACTGGCATCAGTGTGGGTTTAATGTGCTGAGAAGTTTGATACCAAACTCCTCAGTTTACAGTAAAGTCATTATGGTGCTGTGGAGTTCGTAATGACAAACTCCCAGCACCATATACTCTTAATGGCATTACTTCACTTACAATGTCTAAGAATTGGCTTAGACACTGTAGGGGTACAAGGCTCCTGCACCCTCACCACTGGTATAGTGCACCCAGCTAGAGGCGTGGCTGACCTATGCCAGGGCAGTGGATTGTAGGCATGGCACACAGGGATGTGTGCCATGTCGACTCTTCACTTTGGTCTGCACCAGAACACGCAGCCTGCAATGGCAGTGTGTGAGTGTGTGTGTGTGTGTGTGTGTGTGTGTGTGTGTGTGTGTGTGTGTGTGTGTGTGTGTGTGTGTGTGAAGGTACAGGGCCTCTAAGAGTGGCACGATAAGTGCTGCAGCGCTTAGAGAACTTCCCTGGCCACAGTGCCCTTGGTATCTATGGTACCATTTACAAAGGACTGACCTGTGGCCAAACAGTGCCAATTGGGTTTTGTTTTTAATTCAGCTTAGGGAAAAAACATAGGCCCTGGATACCTGTTTGGCAGGAACCCAGGGCACACTCAGTCAAAGTACATCAGCAGTTTGGCAAAAAGTGCGGGCAACCATGCAAAGAGAGGGCACTTTCTTACATGGGTAGATTGCAGTGGGGACTACATGTTGCGTATGTGGATTATGGTGAGCACGTAGTGAATCTGTAGTGCTTTACTGACTGTAGAGGAGTCCATTTTGAATTGCCTGCGTGAATGGTACACAAGTTGGATGATTGGGAGAGTCAACCAGACAAGGATGCTGACTATAAGAACGTTTGGTGGGCCTGTGAACTGACGTTGGCTTCTATGAAAGGAAAGAGGTAAACAGATGCCACTCTGAAGTGCAGGGACTATTCCCTTCCTGCTTCATTCTTCCCCCATACTAGAGAAAAGAGGATACCTCTTCCTCGTAAGTTTAAATCAGTGTATTAAAGGAATCAGACGGGACAATTCACATACTGCGGCAGAAAAGAAAGTTAAAGTGGCCGCATTACCTCATTAAAACTCACTGGATCAAAACACAGCTTGGCTTCATTAAGAAAACTATTGCCCACATATCATAGCGAAATGGAAATTCTGGATCATGCGGACACCAAAGAAGGGGGAAGAGGAAAACAAAGAGATGAAGGCTTTAAACTGTTCTTAAGAAAAAAGCAAATGTCCCAACACTGCTTAACTGCAGAACCGCCCTAATCTGGTACTGCTGTAAACCTGTACTGACCAAACACTAAACTTCTCAGCAGCACCGCAAGTTCTGGCAAATTGCTCTAAAAAGCCTTCGCACATTCAATTTTTGAAAATGATTAATGCTTGCCCTCACCTCTACTTTCAGGCATGCTAGATAACCTAATGAGGCAGCTAGGCACCTTGCCACCAGTTCTTTTCTTCATAGAGAGACGTTCAATTTTCGTGCTCAACAGACCAGGCTGAAGACAGGGAAGAACAGGAGGCAGCACCCTCCAGGAATACCAACTTTGCTTTAATTGCTGCTCTCAGAATTTCGCCTCTCCCTTCTGACGTAAGCGCAGCCATAACAGTAACACCCACTGTAGATCTCAACCTCCGGAGAGACAAACATCGCGAACCACTTCCTGCACATCTAGCAAGTCTGCCAACGTGGTAGAAATCTCCGTCGGTAATGACACTTCATGAAAATGCAATGTAGTCCCTAGAGTCTGAAGAAGAGTACCCCTGCTAAGGTTTTGTGCAGCCTTTACATTTTTTGTACATCCTCAATTTCCTCAAATGCATTGCGCTTAAAGGTCTGAAAGTCCTGTGGCACAAGTTACTAACTTGTGTAACGATATATCTGTAAGAGACAGCAGATAGTGACAGATTCCTTACCTTAGAATATCCCCAAGCGTCAGGCTGGATCCGGAAAGTTTTTGCGTAGCAGTACCCTTGCGCGTCGGTAGGCGGCGTCGTGCGGCTCCGCGTCCGTCGTCGGCATCGCCGGGATGACGTCGCGGGCAGTACTTAGACGCCGCCCCTGCGCGCTGACGTCAGTTCTGTACACGACTTTTCGCGCCAGGAACGCAGAGCCAAGCAAGAAGCTGTAATAGGTGTCTGAAAAATACTAGGGCCCTGAAAGGGATGTCCTTAACCCTAGAAATCAGTTCGCAGAACGGGGAGGATGGGTGGGGTGGTATGGAATCTGTCACTAACTACTGTCTCTTACAGATATATCGTTACACAAGTTAGTAACTTGTGCATCTGAAAGACACGTTAGTGACAGATTCCTTACCTTAGAATAGATACCCCAGCAATACCAACCCCGGAGGTGGGTCTGCGAACAAAGATCAGACAAGGAAGTCCCGGAGGACAGAACGGCCAAAGAAGCCGTCCCTCCGGACCTGACTGTCAAGGCAGTAATGCTTGGTAAACGTGTGCAGCGAGGCTCACGTAGCTGCCTGACAGATATCCTGCAGCGGAACACCGCGGCCTAAAGCCGTGGTAGCAGCCGTTGCCCTGGTGGAATGGGCACGCAGCCCAACAGGAGGCTCCTTCTTAGCCAAAGAATAGCAGGCTTTGATACACAAGGTTACCCAGCGGGAGATGGTTCTCTTGTGCACCGCCCGACCTTTTTGGCACCCACGTAGCCAACAAAGAGCTGGTCATCCACCCGGAAGTGCTGTGTGCAGTTGATATAAAAGGAAAGCGCACGTTTTGGGTCCAGACGGTGGAGCCTCTCTTCCTCTCTAGAAGGATGCGGAGGCGGAAAGAAGGTGGGCAAAGTGATGGTCTGCCCAATGTGGAAGGCAGTAACCACCTTTGGCAAGAAGGACGGACGCGTCCTAAGAACAACCTTGTCTGGATGGACAGACAGAAAGGGAGGTTTGCATGATAGAGCCTGGAGCTCACTCACCCGCCGAGCGGAGGTGATGGCCACCAGAAAGGCTGTCTTCAGAGTCAGAAGACGAAGAGGACAGTTATGTAGAGGCTCAAAGGGTGCACACGTTAGAAAGGTAAGAACCAAGTTCAAGTCCCACTGAGGCATCACAAACAGAACAGGAGGGAAGAGGTGTGTAATGCCTTTTAGGAACCTGTTAACAACAGGGGACTTGAAAAGTGAGGGCTGATCAGGAAGCCTGAGGAAGGTCGAAATGGCACAAAGATAGCCCTTGATGGTACCCAGGGCAGAACCCTGTTGGGCCAGAGAAAGAAGGAACAGAAGAACCTCAGAAAGAGGGGCAGAGGGGATTCACAGCCTTTGCTGTGCACCATGCCACAAACTTGTTCCACCTGCAGGTGTATACCACCTTAGTGGAGGGACGCCTGGCTGCCAGAATCACATCACAAACTTCGGGAGGCAAGTCGAAAGGAATCAACTGCCGCCGCTCAATCTCCACGCAAGCAGGTGGAGACTGGACAGGTTCGGGTGGAGGACCGTTCCCTGCTGCTGCGACAGAAGATCCTCCCGAAGAGGCAGACGGATTGGGGATCGACGCTCATACTGAGTAGCTCGGGATACCAAACTCTTCGAGCCCAGTCCGGAGCCACAAGGATGACTTGGGCCCGGTCGCGCCGAATCTTCTTCAACACTCTGGGTAGAAGTGGTATAGGCGGAAAGGCGTGCAACAGACCGCAACTCCACTCGCAACGAAAGCGTCGCCGAGCGAGTGCCGCCTGGAAATTCCAACGCGCAGAACTGATGACATTGCGCATTCTCTTCGGTGGCGAATAGATCTAACCAAGGCTCTCCCCACTGTAGAAAGAGTCCTTGCGCCACTTCCGAGTGAAGACGCCATTCGTGATCCATCATGCACCTGCGGCTGAGGTTCGTCCGCCCTGGCGTTCAGGGAACCTGCCAGGTGTTGAACCATCAGGAACATGCCCTGATGTTCCAGCCATGTCCAGAGGCGCAGAGCCTCCTGACAGAGGGTCCACGACCCCACCCCGCCTTGTTTGTTGCAGTAAAACATGGCGGTGGTGTTGTCTGTGAACACCTGCACTACCTTCCCTTTGACAGAGGGAAGGAATGCCTTGAGTGCAAGTCGGATCACCCGGAGCTCCAGAAGGTTGATATGGAGCCGGGACTCCGCCCGGAGACCAGAGGCCTCTGATCTCCGCCTCTCCCATGTGACCGCCCCATCCCAGAAGGGACGCGTCCGTCACAACTGTGTGCTCTGGCTGGGGAAGGGAGAGGGATCTGCCCATGACCCATTGTCGGTTCGAGAGCCACCACTGCAACTGTTTAGCAGTCCCCTCCGAGATCTGGACGTGATCGGACAGGTTGCCCTGGTGCTGCGCCCACTGGAACTTCAGGTCCCACTGCAGAGCCCGCATATGCCATCTGGCATGATCGACCAGCAGGATGCAGGAGGCTATGAGGCCCAGTAGCCTCAGGGTCATCCGTACCGAAATCCAGGATAATGGCTGAAAGATCGGAATCATAGCCTGAATATCCCGGACTCGCCGTTCGGGAGGATAGGCCCGAAACTGCGTCGTGTCCAGAACTGCTCCGATGAAAGGAGCTGTGGAGAAGGAATCAGATGCGACTTCGGCACATTGATGGAGAACCCCAGCGAGTGCAGGAGTTCGGCCGTAGTCTGGAGGTGGGAGACGACTGCCTGGGACGAGCCTGCCTTCAGCAGCCAGTCGTCGAGGTAGGGGAAGACTGGAACCCCTGCCCGGCGCAGATGAGCTGCGACCACCGCCATCACTTTCGTGAACACCCGAGGGGCACTGGTAAGGCCAAAGGGGAGCACGGTGAACTGAAAATGCTCGAGGCCTACCGTGAACCGCAGGTAACGCCGATGGGCCGGCAGAACGGGGATGTGGAAATAAGCTTCCTGTAAGTCCAACGCTACCAACCAGTCTCCAGGGTCGAGGGCAGTCAAGACCTGAGCTAGGGTGAACATCTTGAACTTCTCCTTCCGGAGGAAGCGATTGACGTTCCGGAGGTCCAAGATAGGACGCATGTCCTCCTTGTCCTTCTTGGGCACCAGAAAGTAGTGGGAGTAGCAACCACGTCCTACTTCTGGGGTCGGAACATGCTCGATGGCCCTCTTGGCCAAGAGGGCCGTGACTTCCTTCTGCAGAAGCACCAAGTGATCCCCTGACATGCGGTGGAATTGAGGTGGCATGGCTGGGGGGGTGGTCTCGAAGGGGAGGGAGTAGCCCCTTCGGACAATGTCCAAGACCCACCTGTCCGAGGTGATGGCACACCAGTGGTGAAGGTGATGGCGGACCCTGCCCCCTACTGGCGTGCTGTGCACCTGAAAGGAAGGATTAGCAGGGCTTGGAGGACGGGGCGGGGTTGGTGGCCTGACCCGCACGCTGGTTGCCTGACCCGCCACGGCGGGAGCCACGTCCTCGGCCACGCGAAGACGCTTGCTGCGCGGGCCGGTGGCTGGGCAGCGGACGTGACTGGGCGCCCCTTCCGTGGCCACGAAAGGGGCGAAAAGCAGAGGTTAGCGGAGGGCGCACAGCAGAAAGGCCCAGGGACTTGGCAGTAGCCCGTGAGTCCTTAAAACGCTCCAGCGCATGGTCTGCTTTGGTACCAAAAAGACCGACTCCATCAAAGGGCATGTCCATGAGTGTGTTTTGGTCATCACCCGAGAAACCAGTTGTCCTCAGCCAGGCGTGGCGACGCAGCGCCACCGTCGCTGCAAGCGATCTGCCCAGCCACAACGGATGGTGTACTTTGCCGCATCCCTTCCTTCCGCAATGGCGCAGGAAAGCAGTGTCTGGACCTCCTCAGGACACTGGGGCAAAACGAGCGCCACCGAATCCCACAGAGAGTGGGAGTATCGGCCCAAAAGGCAAGCGGTGTTGACGGACCGCAAGCCAGCACTGGAGGAAGAAAAGGCCTTCTTCCCAAATTGATCCAGGCGTTTGGATTCCCTATCCTGAGGGGCGGTAGGGAAGGCGGTTTGGGAGGCAGAGGCTTGGACAACCAAGCTCTCAGGGGTGGGATGTTGAGAGAGAAACAAGGGGTCGCCCGGAGCAGGGCGATGGCGTCGGGCCAAGTCAGAAAGTGCATCATTAAACGGCAGCAATGGCTCCGAGGAGGTAGCTGCCGGCTGAAGCACTTCCGTCAGGAGGTTAGTCCTGACAGCCACTGTAGGCAATTGGAGGTGTAAGGCTCCAGCTGCTCTACGCAACACCGTTGCGAAATTTGCTCCCTCCTCCGTAGCCACGGAAGGTGGAGACAGCATGCCAGTGTCAGGGGAAGTGTCCAGACCACTGGCATCCCCAAGTTCCTCTGCCCAGTATTGATCATAGTCACACTGCTGTGTGAGAGGGTCATCCGACCCCTCCCAGCTCTCCTGGTCCTCCTCCGGTTGAAAATGAGGAGGAGGGACGTCCAGGACCCAAGGTCTCAATGGCGCCGGAGCCGGCGTCGAGCGACGTCGGTCCGACGCCGCGTCCGGATCCGGAGATAACTGAGGGGGGACGGCACCGGGGACATCGGCGTCGGCGGAGGTGTAGTTAGGTCAACCGGCGTCGATGGGGGTTGCGGTACCACCGGAGCCGGGATCGAGGCCGGGAGCGAGGCTGGTGGGACAGGCGGCGCCGGGACCGGAGTCGTCGGCGGCGCCGGGGCAATCCCATTAGGGCCCGCGGGACCCGAAGGCGCACCGGAGGGGCCTTGAGGCCCGAAGAGGCGGGCCAATGGCCGACAGGAATTCCTGTATCTCGGCCGGAGTCGCCCCCGAACCCGGGAAGGACGGGTAATGCGGGGGCGGCTCCACAGGCACATCCGGAGCCGCGGGGGCGGTGCCGACAGGGGCCTCAGCCGAGTCGCGAGACCGGCGAGGCGAAGTCTTAGAGCGATGGTGCTTCTTAGACTTTTTGTGCTTCGACTTACCCGAGTGCGAAGACTTGGACTCCGATGACCGGCGAGGACTCCGTGACCGACCTCTCGCGTGACGGGGCTTGGCGCGGAGCCGACTGCCGGACCTCGAGGAGCTTTCAAGACTGCTCTCGCAAAGCCTTCGGGTGCAAGGCCCGGCAGTCGGAACACGACTTCGTGTCGTGGTTGCGGCCGAGACAGTAGAGACATTCTAAGTGCGGGTCTGTGATCGACATCATTCGACCACAGGCGTCGCATGGCTTGAAGCCGGGCATCCCTACCGACACCGTGGAGCCGAGATGTACTCTAAGAAAACAGTGAAAAATCACCCAAAAGTTAGTCAAAAAATGACTAGGGCACTGCTCTTCCCGGATCTGCCCTTACTGGTGCGGAAAAAAGAAGAACCGACGTCAGTGCGCAGGGGCGGCGTCTAAGTACTGCCCGCGACGTCATCCCGGCGATTCAGACGACGGACGCGGAGCAGCACGACGCCGCCTACTGACGCGCAAGGGTACTGCTACGCAAAAACTTTCCGGATCCAGCCTGACACCTGGGGATATTCTAAGGTAAGGAATCTGTCACTAACGTGTCTCTTTCAGATTCAGTGTCTATTGCTATGGGCCGCACCCTGCACTCTACCTGTAAGCGTTCCTAGTTGGCCCCCAGCATCTTTATTGCAGATTTAATTACCATGGTTTTCTCTGCAATGTCAGCGTGCAGAGCTGTCACCTTGGGAGAAGTTCGTTTCCTCTGCCAAAATTTCAGCTGAGTTTAAGAATTACCCTTGTTAGAGGCACCCCTTTCTGGTGTAAAAAAAAACTTTTCTTTACCATCTTTTCATATGCATCAGGAGTAGCTCAGCAAGGGCCTTGACACTGCTTAACTTGTGCTGTATGTCACAGTGAATTTAGCTCAGGCCTGCACTGAAGGGAGGGTCAGGCCCAGGACCACCCTCTCATCTCTTTCAAATGAACATGCTAGTGGCCTACCTCACAGGAATGGGCTAATTTCAACTGCTGGAGGTCTCCCATCGCAAATCTCTCCACCTGAATCCGCCCCCTCAATCAACATAGCACAGCTGCAGCCCTGGTGAAGTCGTGCCACTCCAGATAGAGATTACCTTGTGCCCAGGTCACACACGTCAGTCTAATTGGACAGAAGGTAAGAGCAGATCACTGATGCTGCCCTCTGCTCCAAACACTGAATGGGTCCCAAAGTCACCCCTCTACCATGTCCCAACCCTTAACAGTCACAAGGCGGTATCAAGAGTGCAAGATGGGCAGAGAGTCCAAAACAATGATGTCATATGGGGCCTGAATCATTCCCCGGTCCCTTTTGACATTTCTCAGGTCTTCCTGACCAGGACCTCACAGCCTGATTCCTTAATCTCGTTGGCACTACAGGACAAATACTGTGGCTTGCTCAGTTTGGTATGGGTGAACAAAATGTCAGATACTGCACAAAACAGGGCCCGAAGTGTAATACACTTTGTTGACTGCAAAACTCAGACAAGTAGTTTGTAGACACCCAGGTCTGTGTGCATTTATTTTCATAGATCAGTGCCAGGATACCATCAGCAGAATGGATAGAAATTATGAAAGCTCAACAGTCCGGATCAGAGATTGCTGGCTTACTTACAGAAAAGGACAACCTTGGAATGACCCATACTATGACAACTGTAGAATGTCTGGAGTAAAGAGGATGTGCCTGCTGAAGAATGAGGATAGCGGTTATGAATCGACTCCTAGAGGAGGAGCCTACCTTGTAGAGTCATCAGCCCAGCTGCCTCGTGACACAACCTTGCTGGAAAAGCGGACCCTGCCTTGAGGAAAAGACTACCGGACGGTGGCATGGGATACTGACAGGGTGTCCCGCAAAAGGAAAATGTTGAGAAAAACATTAAAGGAAAGACAAAGAACTATGAGTGACCTAATTCTGTGGGTCAGAAGACCATTGGGGAGCAGTATTGGAGGTTGGAGATCACCACCAGGTGCAACAGGCTAAAATCCCCATGTAGATCTATGCACCAGGGACCAGGAAATCCTAAAGTAAAAAGCTCTCTCATGGAGGACTATGTGAGTGAATTAGAAGACCGCATGAACTTCTAGAGCCTGCCACGGTCCTGCCCGGCTGTCCATCTGGCAAGCGGCACGTGCGTGGCATCATTTCTCATCAATAGGTGGAGCAGCCCGAAGCAAATACCTTCTGGTTAAAGAACCACCCCATGAAGCCTTGGAAAGCCTTAAAATATCTTCATAACCTTCACTGTGGTGGCAGCAGAAGAGTTCTTGTGCAGATGCCAGGAAAACAGGCAGGTCCTTAGAAGCCCAAAGTGCCAGAGAGGAATGACACCCTAGGTTTCCCGATGTGTACCTTTGGTGATCATAGAAGAAGCCAAACTGTTTCAGCAAAAGTTCCCAGGACTTTCCTTGAGTGAAGGCGTGGGGAGTGTGAGGATGCTTGGAGATTTGGATAGTGAGATGTTACTACGAAACCTGGTGTAAAGATCTGAAACTTTTTTATACTTGGAAATGTTCATTTTTCATAATTTTTAAAAAATCAACATTGCTTCTTTGGAAAGGATGTCGAAGGCAGTACACCTACCTTTCAATAATGTATGGTAAATATTGCTTTGATTGGTATACTTGTTTTGATGGCTTTGATCAGTAAAAATATTAAAACCTAATTTATTAAAACTGAGTTTAGGAAAGAAAGTTGTCACTAACCAGCAATTTCAGCATCTTCATGCTAATTTTAATTTCAACAGTTACATTACACAAAAACAATACACTGTCACAGTCATAATATGCATGTATAAGCAGTGCCTGTCCTAGCTTCCATTGCCAGTGCTCAATGACCGGCTTCTTCCTACTGTAGGATTTAGTATGCATGCTAGTTTAACTTCAATTAGTACCTGCAGCAGCTCCATTTCCGCACTCCTCATCTGAACCAACTCCTGCTCCAGCTGGCTGCATCTCTTCTCTGCCTCGTCACTCAGCAGTAAAGCCTGCTCCAGCTGCTCAATCCTAGAAGCCATCTTCTCAATGTCTTCCTTCTGTTCCACAATCTCTCGCTCCAGCTGCTCCTTTCCCAAGAGCAGCAAATTGTATTCATCAGACTTTTCCTTCACATGGGCCTGTAAGGAATCAACCTAACAAAGAACACAAAAAACAGACCCTGTCAATATAACATATAGGATACCTAATTTGTGCAACACTGGTATGTAGGCAAAACCACCTGAGATAATCACAAAGGGGAAATTCATGTTCAAACATGAAGGAAAATAAAAATGGGTACCCAGAGAGAAGTGCACAAAAACATCAAACATTATGAAGAAAGGAATGAAAAAGATCAAGGAAGAAGGACAGCAAGTTTTATGGGGAAGTAGGAGCCTTTGGAAATTAAAAGTACGTGAACGAGTTAGGAGACAGGTAAAAATATTATACAAATGAGCAGAGGTTCAAGAACTAAAAATTCATATTTTGGAATATCCAGTCTGCAAAAGAGAAGATAGTCATTAGTGATAAAAGCTTGGGTCCAAAAATCTTCACTGCACTGATTTTTATTGCCCGGTGGGATTTTCCGGCAACATGTTTTTGTACAGGATTATGACCCCCATCATAAGACTTTGGCCTTTATGGCATGTGGTAAAAACGATGCAAGTATTAGTGAATGACTCATAAGCTATCTGACGGAAAAGTTGTTTATGGCTTCTGTGGAGAAACATTTGAATGTGGTGGGCGGAACACCAAACAGAAGCCATTCAAAAGCAAAAAAAACAAAAAACACAGGAGACCTTCAACTCTGGTGCCTTATGAGTAGTGAGACAAAAGATGAACAGGGTTGTGAGAACAGTCTACCTCCGTCAAAACCTGTATCTTTTGAAAAGCCGCATCCAAAACAGTTTCCCTGCAGTTGGCACCACAACAGAGTTAGGTAAAGTTGTTTGAATCTGTTGGAGATGTTCACCTTTCAGAAACCTCCTAGCATCCCTTTCAAAGTCACTAAGTTCTAATCAACTCCTTTTGTGAGTCACACCTTGGTGTGATGCAACAGGCCTTTATCCAGCCAGAGACCATCAAGATCACCGACACCAAACTCGAATAAATCAAGTTAAGAAAGCATGAATCCCACCTCGACCTAAAACCAGGCATTAGTGCCAACAGCAGTGCTGATGATATTGGGCCCATAAGCAACCTACTTTAGTTAAGATGCTGTGCCTAATCTTTTTATCATTAGTTCTTTCAGCAGATGGTCAGCGGATTATCTAGCATAAAAGAAAGGTCAAACATTTAGTAAGTCTCTAGATCGATTTGGCTCAGACACTGATGCTCTGGGATTTCCTGGAGCTTATACTGCTAAGCATGAGGTGACCTCCCAAACATTCTGATATTGATGTAGTATTTTACCCACTGAGTCTTAACAGATCTCATATGAAGGGGATGCCAATTATTCTGAAGATCATAGTTCACCAGAATAAGCAATCTCCACACAGGTTAATAAACGAAAAAACAAAAGCCACAAAGACTCTGGCCCTACCATTACATCTGAGGAGCCAAATACAACCTCAAAGATTCTTCGGCAATGCTCTTTTTGGAGGATAATCTAGCCCCAAATTCCTCACCTTCTGAGCCTTCTCAGATGCCAGACAATCTGAAAACTGTTGCAACAGTTTTGCATGCCAGCAGTCATTCTCAGTCATGACTCTGACCCAGTCTGGACAGGTTGAAGCCACATATAGCTGCTCACCCACTGTGCACGGTCAGTGCATTTAATAATCTTTTCCCTACCTTCAGAAGCGAAGCTTGACAGACAAAGAACACTGACAATATGCCTATCCTGCTTGAAGCGTTAATAACTCTGAAAAGTCTACTCCACAGGAAGAGGGAGGCAGAAACTGCGATTAGAGTAGAAACCAGAATGGGTTATGAAGTAACCTATTCTTCTGATAGATACTTCTAATCACAGATTGCTCACCTTGTTAAGATACCAAAGCAAGGCCCCTTCCAAGGAGGTGGCTCTGAAGGGTGGACTACAACAAAGTCCTGCAGAAGTGAGTGGCCAAAGTGACCGTCCCTGTGGACCGGAGAGTCGATAAAGTAGTGGCAGCTTATCATGCACACAGTACTGCGTAGTCCTATTAATGTAGAAGCTAAAAGAGTGCCATGGATTCATCCAGTGTTGCCTCCTTCTCAGAGGAATGTGGCAGAGAGAAGAATGAGGGGAGTATAAAGGACTACTTCACATAGAAAGCAGACAGCACGTTCAGAAGACAGGATGCACGAGTCCTATGTATCACCTTATCACGGAAGATGGTAGTATATGGAGGCTTCAATAACAACACTCAGTGACACAACATGCAGAAGTGAATGCAATGAGGAATACATCCTTCAGAGTTAGGAGCTTCAAAAACCAACTATGTAGAGGATAGAAAAAGGTACTCATCTGGAAAATTAAAACAAAACTCAGGTACTATTGGGTGATAATGAAGGAGGCGAGGAAAAAGGATGTGAAAGCCCCTTTAAAATGTGCATTGCAACAAGTGATTCAAATTAAGAGGACTGAAAGGGAAAATAAATAACATTTAACATTACCCACAGCAAAAGTCTGGTCAGGTTAGAGATTACAAAAACAAAATTACATCAGACAGCTTAGCCCGCAGAGAGTCAACTTTCTTCTCCTTGCACCGGGCAATGCACTTGGACCAACAGTCCTACTAAATCTACTACGATGATGAGCAGCCTAAATGACATCTAGGACCTCAGATAGTAACCCAAAACCTTTCAGCTGGCTCCGCTAATTCTCAATGTATGGCTGTGTACATCATGGAGAATCAGTACAGTGTCCTGTAGCCGGGATAGCAGATCCTTCTGAAGATAAGTCAGAAGAGGAAGTTGCTTATGGTCAAGCAGTTCGCTGTACCAGATCATTCGGGTGGCCCACCACAGGGCTAACATAATCAGCAGTATTCTAGTCCACCTTTCTTCACGACTAGTGAAGCAGCAGCATAGGCTGCAATGTGTATAGGAGACCAGCATTGCATTGAAGGCCAAACTAGTCTCCTAGAGACTCACAAGTAGGAAGCTCTAGAACAGGCTTCTCCAACGAGTAGCTCGTGAGCTACTGGTAGCTCTCCAGCTACCTGTGAGTAAGCTCTCCTGTGTGCAGCTCAGCCTACTAAATTAGAGGGTTTTGCTTGGTTTAACATATAAGGCTGGACATAAGAGTGGATTTGGCAGCGAATAGGTCTAACAAGGGAATACTCTTCCGGGAAAAGATACCCTGTGCTACTTCTAAATGCAGATGCCACTCGGGATCAGCAAGATGACACCTGCTGAGTTACTGTCCAGACGTTGAGGGATCCTGCTAGACGACTGCCCAGGAGATCCTGTCAAGTTACAGCCACAGACCTTCCTGATAGAGGGCCAAATGACCTCCCCTACAGCCCTTGAATGCTCCGCTTATTGAAGTACCACATGGCACCATGTGATCTATCAGCACCTGTTAGACTTGCCCTTGATGGAATGTAGGAAGGCCTTGAGGGCCAGATGGAGGGTGCTCCTTGAGAGACAAGAAGCGTCTGATCTCCATGTCATCAAGGTGACCTTCCCAACCCAGAGTGGACTCCTCATTCACCACTGAGAAGGAGAGAGAGAGAATCTGAAATCAACAACTGAAGTTCTAGACCTCCTCGTAGACAGGATTATGGTCCATGAGGTATCCACAATACTTAGCCCATTGCAGACAAAGCTTTAATTGGAGGGCATGTATGCACCAATAAGCATGAGCAGCAGAAAGATAGAAGACAATCAAGGCTGGGACTGTAGCTTTTGCTTGTAACTTTGGGAACATAGCTCAAAAGTCTAGAGACACTCTGCAAAAACCTTTCATGTACAGAAGTTATTGAAATCAATGTAAATTTTCTTTAGCTATATGACTGTAACCAAGAATTTCTTGATATCAAAGAGGCTATTTGTTTAGCACCAGCATTACAGGGATTTGGTTCCCAAAGTACTAGTATTAGAACCTTGGATGCTAGTAATAATGGGCTGGGATGGTACGGTCTCAACGGGACGATAATGGTAGATAAGTCATAATAGCTTATGCTTCAAGAGCTTTGTCACCTTCTGAAGTAAAAATATACAGTAATCGAAAGGGAAGCACTAGCATATGTTTGGTCCTTTGAGCATTTCCGCTCGTTTATTTGGGGGTACAGAAGCAATAAGGTGCGATCATAAACCATTAATAAGTTTGGACTACAGTGGAGATGTCCAGAGTGTCTTCACGTTTAGCTCGCAAGTTTATACAACTGCTAGATTTCTTGTATAAAATAGAGTACATACTAGGAAAAAAATTCTACTGCGGATTTGTCCAGATGCCAACCACATTATTAGAAATTCAGGATAAGTAATTGGTGAGTGATAAAGTGGCTTTACTATGTGACACTGGAGGACAACAAAAGTGACAATTCTGCTGTGACATCTTTTCTAATAGACATAGGAATTCCTAACTTTATGGGCTCTAGGAACTGCATTATCCTTAAGGATAATTCCAGGTCCTAAATTCTTCAAAATACCAATTTTCCCACAGAACATGTTAGAAGATTTTTAGACATTTCCTTTATCGTGATTTCACCTTCATCTAATACCAGTATTTGTGTCTCGCTGTTGGGGTCTACAATAATATGCAAATTAGTTTGATCTAACCATCCTAAAACTGATGGTCCTTCCTTTGCCACTTAGTTTGCCACATGCCTTCCATATTCTTAAATCTAAAAATAAGACTTCTTTATCCTAACATGTCAATGGTTTCACCTATATAACTTTACGGGGCAATGTCTGACTTCTCTAATCTGGAACCCAATTTCTTTTCAAAATTGTTCCTCCTCACTTTCATGCAAATTGCTTAGGGTGAATCATAACATGCTGCTATATGTATACTCACACCCCCTATCTTCATAAAACATAAGCTTGATATTACTTTTAACCCGAGACATTCAATACTACTTCATCCTTATATTGAACATGTCATAGCATCCACTTTTCTCCATCATTCGACGTCCCTATGTCGCCCTCTTCTATGCATTTCACATAATGCCTTATGTCACCACATATTCCACATTTTTGTTTAGAATAGGACAATTCTGGCTGTACGCAAAATGACTAGAACTATCAGATCTGTCACACTAAGTTTTCTCTGTAAGTTTTTTGTTTGTAAGTTTTCCCCTTATTTAATTTCATTTCAACAGATTTATCAAGTACCATCCTAGCTACGCCTTCAGACACCAGTTCAACACGAAGTTCTAAAGCACACCTTCTTGAAATGTCAGCTTTTCCAACAATGGACATTACATCTTTTAAATCGGCATCCCCATTTACTCATGTATAGCCGGTTCATGCGCATGCATCACAACCTGGTCTATTGACTCATCCTTCTGTTTTTTGTGAAAAAAAGCTAATTTCTGGTTATACTATACAGACGTTCAAAGAAAAATATGTATCGAATTGTGTAATAGCGTCATTAAAAACATTACTATCCCCTACTACAGCTCACCTCAAAACGGACTCACTCCACCCCAATGCCAACATTCTACATTCCGTCAACTGCCCAAACATTACTACGAGTTAGCATCCAACATCCCTATTCATCAAAGACCAATGAGGGCAGAAAGCAGAACAGACTGCTCTTTATGGTAGAAAAACCATGGAATTTTATCACCACACTTTCAAAGGGGTGGGAGATATGAGAGAGAGAGAGAGATTGTGTTTGGATGAGTATTTATTTATTTACTGCTATTGCACAATGTGTAGTGGGTTCAATAGACACTTTTCAGAGATAAGACATGTTACCTGACAAATGTTTATTCATAATTCAAGGAAACTGCATTCTTCCCATGGATTATGGATTTCATTTAATGGGAGGTCCAGACTCTGGCTGCTGAGCAGCCACTCAGAATATTTAGTGTTGCCCTTTGTTTAATTTTTTATATCTACACGAAAGGTAAACTGAGCCCAAACTTTCTAGTTGCAAACCAATCCCCTTGTAGCTAAACACCACAGTAAGCATTTCCAAACCTTTTCTGCAACAGTTCTATATCCTTTTTAAAACATTAAATGTATAAATATACATGAGATAACATTACATATCACTCTCTAGAAATTACTCTTCATTTCTGGTACTGGTTCCAGATATCTTCACTTGCCTTCACAAAGGGACCACATAATAATGGAGGTCCATTTGTCACACACTAAAATCATTGGATCTATGCACCAGTAGACTATCATTGTGTCTAAAATAACTTTTAGCTGTCGCCATGCACGTTACGACCTATGAATGCATGATCAAATAGCAAACTCAAAGCATTAAATATTCATTCGTAAGCAATAGGAGATGTAACAAACGTCACAACTTGTCCGTTTTTTTTTACCAACGCAAGTACTACATTAGAAAATAATTATTGCATTACCAATATAGTCTTATGTTTAATAGGTGCCAGAGCTAAAGAAAGGGGGTGCCCAGTTACCAATTCAAATAACAGTTAAGCTCAGAGCTCCAGAGATCACATTACTGAAACCCAGAGCAGAATTATGATTTGGATATTGGCCTGGGTAAAAGGATGACAGATTTACAATTGTAAAATCTAAGTTGCTGGAGATATAACTGTTCCACAGAAGGAAAAGGTCTTGGACTTTATTTACTAGTACCCTTATGGCTGCTGAAAAAAGTATGTCCATGTCTTTTGAGGCCATGACAGGTTAAAAGTAGAGTTCTTTGATCAAGAGAACATAATACGTCAAACAAAGGTAGTTGGCAGTGACTGATATATGCACACCCTGAGGCGATTTACTTTTTAGTGCGGCACTATACAAGCCTCTTCATTGCCATATCCTTTGGAGCAGTGAGAAATCTGTGGCTAGAGTATGTCAGGGTCCCATTTCTGTGTATTTAGTTACAGTAAGTATCCCAGAATGGCGCAGATTCAGTTAACCTCAGAGCTGAAGGGTAAAATGGTTGCATCGAGAACTGCTGAGGATCTTGTGTTAAATCCTCAGAGGAACTTAATTCACAATGAATTCTCATGAAAGGGCATATAGCAGGCTGAATAACTGATGTCAACCCACTCATTGTCTAAAGTAATACACAAAAGTAAATCAAATGGGAAAAATAGGTATTTCAAAAGCCAGTTTTCAGAAATGAACAAAAATAGCAAAGGTGGGGGAAAAGTTACACAAGCACAGCATGAAAAGTAGACAAGACAGATTTGTCATTATAGGTAACTAAGCAGCTAGCACAAACTAACTTCCTACTAAGAATTATTAGGTCATAGGAAAGCGCATGCAACAGCTACTTATAAAGTTAGCCAAGAGCAGGGCAGAACAGCAAGATGATTCTAGACGGTCCTACCTGGAGATTCAAATCATGGAGCTGAAGAAATCAGTACATGAATAAAAGAAAAATAAAGGTAAGGAACATGAATGTGAAGAATTTAAGCTAGAAAAAAAAAGATAAACTAGTTCAGACCAATTTACTATCATTGCCAGACTCGAGGCTCAATTTCAAGGTACTAATCAAGAGAAAAGAAAAGTAGCTTACCAGTAACTTTGGCATGCATCGTCCATAAGGTTTACTGTCATCAGTAACAAAGAAGATCGAAATAAGAAAACTTGATTCTCTTTAAAGGAATTTAAAACGGGAAAAATTATCTTTCTGTTGAATCTTACACTCCTACTCTATGCTCGACCTTATTCCCAACCTGTTGGGCTATTGTTTGTTGGCCCAGGCAGGACCGTCGAAATAGCTAAAAGAAAGCTACCACTAAGAGTTAACAGGAGCCCTAACATGAACTCTCTCCAAGTCGAAGTCTTAAACTCATACAACATTTCACCAACTATCTCAGACATGTTACTAAATGTTTATGACATGCAAGGCTAAAATGAGGCAAGTGCTTGTAAAGGGTGAGTAGGTGGATGATGATAAGGATAGAAAAGAAAGGATTCCTTCCCCTAATTTTGCTCTACAATTATGTCCCAAGGTGATTACTTAACAAGCTGAGACTTTAAATTGAAACCACTTTATGGGTGGAATAGATCGCACATATTCAACCAGGTTTAAAAAGTTATAAACTATTTTGACACCAAACATTGTTGCGAAAAGAAAGGAGCTGAGGTCAGTCTATATAGGTCCCACACACGTCACATTTGGCGTGCAGAGATGCTGCTCAACATTTTTCAGATCCGGTTTGACGCCTGGGAAATATTCTAAGGTAAAAAATCTGCGGCTAGAAATCTCCATCAGATGTCTAACTTCATTTGCAGTTTCCTATGTTTCTAATTTGCTTATCCTTTCATTTTGTAATCTTTGTTAAATTGTCCTTGACTTTGTGTTGTCCTTGCGCTCTAAAAGCACCCCATCTAGGTTTCATTCCTTTTCACCATGAGCCCCCAAACTATGAAATTCCCTTTGTTGCAGATGGTGGTCTCTATCCCACTGGAACTAGGTTTTAAAAAGCCTTACAGAAAGTGCATCTACAATTATTCAATAAGACATGGCATCACTATGGTGAATGGATTAGACAATAACATTTCTTGAATTTCATAATGTCGATATTATGTTCGAGAGTTCTGAAAAAAGCGCAACAGTAATAGGATAAATAAATCCTGCAGGAACCGAGGTCTCTAAAGCACAGATTAACAGGAAGGTGCAAAGCATACCTTTAAAAAAAACCTATATTTACTGTTATGTGGGTTCTTTTAAATCTCAGGACTGGTGCACTTCCCAGGTGACTCATCAACCAACAGGACCATGGGTTGACTGGGAAACCAAAGCATTTTTGTGTCAAATATATGTATTTCTATACCGTCCACAAGATGTCAGTAATCTAACTATGTGTATGGAAATTTTTATTAAGTGTATGAAACCCTGTATAACAAGCATTTTTCCGCTCAGGTAATTATGCTGAAAGAAAATAAGTTACTTACCTGTAACTACGCTTATCCAGTATTGGGGTATCTTTCATAGATTCACATGCCTGAATCAGAATAGTAAGCAGTCCCATCCAATTTTTCAGTTTGTCTGTTGTGGATGGTGGGAGACTTAAAACATATTGAACCCAAAGTTTAGAGTTACAAGAATAGAACATTACTTATGTAACAAACATCTCCATACATATCGCCATAGCGAGAGAAAAAGATAAGATAATGTAACCAATGGTATACCTTACTTAGAAATGCTTTACATATTTCTGTTACACTATATATATATATATATATATATATATACACACACACACCTATATGTATATATATACCTATATGTATATAGCTTAATATTTGCAACTATCAAAGAAAACAAAGGTCTTTTTTCCAAGGGCTAGAAAGAGGCTTACCTTAATGGAAAAGATGGCGAAGTACTGCCTGGCCCACATCTGCATCTTGTGCGGATTCCAGGCAATAGTGCTGCGTGAAGGTATGAGTGGTACTCCAGGTTGCAGCACGACAAATCTTTTCCAACGTTACCCCTGCGAAGAGGGCTGTTGAAGTTGCAACCGCTCTGGTAGAGTGAGCGTTTACTATCCTTTTCAAAGGCTTGTTGGCCTTGATATGACAAAATTGGATCGCAGCAGATATCCATCTGGCGATAGTGGCTTTTGTTATTGCAGTCCCTTCTCTGCCTTGGCCATAAGCAACAAGTAATTGATCGGTTTTCCGGATGTGACTTGTTCTTTGAAGATAAAACTTAAGGCAGCGTTTGACATCAAGTGTATGAAGCGCCTGCTCCGCAGGAGTTGAAGGTTACAGAAAATAGGACCGGAGTATAACCGGCTCATTGAGGTGGAACTAAGAAGGCACTTTAGGGATAAACGTGGGATTAGTCCTTAAAATCACAGCATTATCCTTAAATATCAAGAAAGGTTTCTTAATTGTGAAAGCCTGGATCTCGCTCACCCTCCTGGCTGAAGTGAGGGCCAGAAGAAGGGCGACTTTCCATGTGAGGTATTTCAAATCAGCTTTATGAATGGGTTCAAATGGCCTTTTTATGAGCTGTGCAAGAACCACATTTAAGTTCCATTCCAGAGGAGGTGCCCGCACTGGAGGGAACACACGGAACAGTCCTTTCATGAATTGTTTGACAAGGCTTGATGCATACAGAGAAGTGCCACACCAAGCTCTTCTATAGCGAGAGATGGAAGTTAAATGCACCTTAACCGAAGAGAAAGCTAAACCTGATTTTGCCAAGGAGAGAAGATATGATAAAATCTGTTGCGGGGATATCTGAAATGGATGTAGATTATTTTGTTGGCACCAGACACAGAATCTTGTCCATTTAAGCTTTTATGTCTTATTGGTGCTTTCCGCTCTAGATTTTGAGAGAATGTCTCTACACTCCTGAGAAATGCTCATGTCCTTGAATTCCATGAATTCAGGAGCCAGGCATGCAAATGTAGAGACTCCGGATTCGGATGATGCACTTGACCGTTGTCCCTGGACAGAAGAGGAGGAGACAGCCGCAGACAAATAGGTCTCGTTTCTGAGAGGTGAAAAAGTTTCGGAAACCAATGCTGCCTAGGCCACCTGGGTGCGATGAGAATCAGGCGACAACCCTCCAGCTTCATTTTGGTCAGCACTCTGGGGACCAATGGGATGGGGGGAAAAGCATAGGCATAAATCCCTGACCATCGCATCGAAAGGGCATTGCCCTGAGACCCCGGGGGGGTACCTGCTGACATAGAACCGGCATTTAGTATTGGTGTTCGTGGCAAACGGGTCCAGAGCTGGTTTACCCCATAGAGCAAACACTCTTCAACTGGACTTGATTGAGTTCCCATTCGTGGCAATTGTCTGTCGCTCTGCTGAGAGCATCTGCCAGCGTGTTGTGTAGACCTGGAACATGCTCGGCTTTGAGGGAGATTCCTTGCTCTGTTGCCCAATCCCACAGTTCCTGCGCTTCTGTAGAAAGCTTGAGAGACTTTGTTCTTCCCAGTTTGTTTATGTAGAACATACTGGAGGAGCCCGCTATCCTCGGAAGGAAAGACTAAGGAGAGGAATATGGCCTTCAACTCCAGGCTGTGGATATGGCTTTGCTTTTGGGCATTGGACCATTCGCCTTGAATTTGAAGGTCCTGCAAATGGCCTCCCCAGCCATCCATGGAGGCATCCGTTGTCAGGATGAAATCTGGTATTTCTTGCAAGAAAGTCAATCCTTTTGAAAGGTTCGGGGAATGGTACCACCATTGCATTGCTGTCTTCATGGCCGGGGAAACGTGAATGATGTCTTCAAAAGATCCTGATGTTTGAAGACATTGCTTCTGTAATTCTTCCTGGAGGTCTCATTTTGAGTCTAGCCAAGGGAACCAGATCGATCGCTGACTAGCACATCCCTAGCAGCGACTTGTATTTTCTCACTGAAATGGACCTTTTTCTTGATATGCTCTTTGCCAAAAGACGTAGTCGGATCTGACGTTCTTTCGACAAGAATGCTTTGCATTGAACCGTGTCCAATCTGGCTCCCAGGAATGGTACTGTTTGACTGGGGATGAAAGAGGACTTTCTGACGTTGACCGTCAAACCTAGTTTGTTGAACAGTCGTAAACAAGCGTTGGTGGTTCTGGACGCTTGTTTTGCAGTGCCGTCCTTCCTTGTCCGGAGGAGTGGAAATCGGGGTGGCCGGGTTCTTAGATCTCCTTTGTGCTGCCTGTGAATTAACAGAATCCGTTTTCGGATGGCCAGTCAGACAAGAAGGAGAATTTTCTAGAGCTCTGTATTTTTTCTCTATACGAGCGAGCACTGGTGGTATTGTTGCCGGGGTCGTCATTATCTTTACACCCTCTTGCCAAATGTAGTCAATGATAGGTATTGTGCGCATTGACTTGCCGTGGAAGCCTTTAATAGCCAGTCGTCCAAGTATGGGAATACTTGATGACCTTGAGAACGTAAGGCTGCCGTCACCGGTGCCAGGCATTTTGTAAATATCCTGGGCGCCGATTTGAGATTGAATGGGAGAACCTTGAATTGGTAGTGGGTACCAGCCACTGCGAATCGGAGGAATTAGATGCTTCCGATGAATGGGGATGTGGAAATAAGCGTCTTCCAAATAGAGGGAGGTCATGAAATCTCCTTTGTTGAGACGTCGTAAGATCTCGTCAAAGTTACCATCCTGAAAGTTTGCTTCCTTAGGAACTTGTTTAACTTTCTGAGATCCAAAATTGGTCTCCATTCCCCTGACTTTTTCATAATCAAAAAGAAACGGGAATAGAAACCTTGCCCTCTTTGCAGAGCTGGAACTCTCTATGGCTCCTTTCGCGAGCATAATCTTTGTTTCCTTCTGCAAAGAGTGAAGACGAGGGGGAGGGATTCCCCTGGGTGGTGTAGTTGGAGGTTTTTGTATAAACTCCAGTGTGTGACCGAAGGCGACCAAATCTAATACCAAACGGTCCGATGTTATACTCTCTCATTGCTGGAGAAAACTGGATGTCTTTGCACCCACGTGAGGGGAAATTGAGGGGGAAGCTGGCACCTTGGTAAAATCAGTCCTCTTCGGTTGTCCCTGCTTTGGGTCGATGTTCTCTTTCGGCCTCCTTGGCGAGAGAAACCAGCCGTAGCTGGTGGACGGTAGGCAGCAGGTTGATAGGATTGCCTATATTGTGTCTGGTAGGGCTGGTATTGTTGCGCTCTTCGGTAGTTCCCTCTGTAAGTGGAAAAACCACGTCCTTTAGCTCCTCTGAAAGGGGTCTTTCTGTATTGAAGGGAACCTAAAGATTTAGCAGTGTCTGTGTCCTTTTTGATGAATAGAAGCGCTTCATCTATATGTTTGCCGAATAAGGCTTCTCCATCATATGCCATATCCAGAACTTTTGTTTGGACCTCTGGTCTAAATGTGGTTGCCTTTAACCATCCCTGGCGTCGTAACACAGCCACCCCTGCCAGTTGACAGAAACCTGTGTTGGCTATGTCAATAGCACAATCGATTGTTTCAGAGGCTGCCCGTTCCCCTTCTATGATTATCTTTCTGGCTTCCTGCTTCCGGTCCTCAGGAATAAGATCTAATAGAGAAGCCATATCAGACCACATTTGTCTGTCATAGCGTCAGATGATAGCCAAAGCGTTGGCTGCTTTAATAGTGGTCGCAGCCATGATGGAGAAACGCTTTCCCATAAAGTCAAGCTTACGTCCTTCCCTGTCCAGAGGAGTGGAAATCGGGGTGGCCGGGTTCTTAGATCTCCTTTGTGCTGCCTGTGAATTAACAGAATCCGGTTTCGGATGGCCAGTCAGACAAGAAGGAGAATTTTCCGGAGCTCTGTATTTTTTCTCTATACGATCGAGCACTGGTGATATTGTTGCCGGGGTCGTCATTATCTTTACACCCTCTTGCCAAATGTAGTCAATGATAGGTATTGTGCGCATTGACTTCCTGGCTTCCTCTTTAAAGTCATACAGGAAGCAGTCTGTATACTTCACTTCCATGGGAAGATGGAATCTATTAGAAGCCCTCTCCATTAAGTTGTGGAAACCGCCTATATCTTTTGGCGGGGAATCCGCTGGATGGTGAGATGGAGGTGATGGAGTAGGAATAATATAGTCCTCCCAGGGATCAACAGCTGGATCTGGGATCTCGCCCTCTTCTCGCTCTTCGTCTGAAGAGGAATGGTCAACAGGTTCAGCATCTTGTGGTACTGTAGATGTTGCTGGTGAATTGGGTTTCTCAGGGATTTGTGCTGGTAATTCTTTGGGAACCTCTTGAGATGGAAATCTTTGCTTGTAATCTGCTAACAGCTTGCAGATCTTGAATCAAGGTTGGCGGCAGATGAGCCATTTGTCTATGGCGAGGTTCTTGGTATTCATAGTGTTCATAATGGCACGCCGGTGCCAGATATGGCTGGTAGTATTGCTGGTCCTCATCATCAAAATCCTGGCACTTCACGTGCAACTCAGACTGTGTGCTGCTCCATACATTCCATCATCATCTTCTTCATCTTCCTCAGATTCCTGAAGGTCCAACAGATGCGATGGAGGTAAGGGAGAGATTTTGCTATAGGCTGACATATCCGAATGAAAAAACTTCGTCACCCTAATCATAGTCGACGGGCTTCTAGTAACAGCCGTTGAAAATCCTGTTGTCGACGGAATCGTCGTCGACTGCGTCGTAGTCGATGGTCCTGTCGTCGACGAACCCCCCGTCGACGGTGTCATTGTCAGTGACAGACTTGGTGTCGAAGACGTCGACGGTATCTTAGACGGTTTTAATGAAATTCTCACCGTCTGCAATGGCGGAGCAGTCGTCGACGATGGCAGCGTCGGCGATATCTTCGTCGATGGTATGGGTCCGGAGATAGCCATGGTCGTCGCCTTGATTGATGTCGACGGGGCCAACGACGTGATTGTGTAACTTGGCGTCGATGACCCAGTGGCTGTCGTCGGCGGTGTCGTCGTCGACGGAGATTTCTCAATCCTGCTCTTTCCGGGATCAGATTAAGACGCTCTGTGTTTCTTCTTTTCTTTCCTCAAAGAAGTAGAAGAGACAGAAGTTGAAGGTTCAGAGGAGACTTTAGATACTTTCTCCTTACTTGAGCCCTTGCTTTCTGGAGAGGGTTTAAGGTGTTTTCTGCCCTCTCCAGAGCCTTTCTCCACAGACCTGGATCTTTTACGAGGTCTAGGCGAGCCATCACTGTCGTCCTCTGACGACTTGTGGTGCTTAGTGGACTGTAACCACAGAAGCAACCTCCCTTCTCCGTTTCTCAAGGTCTCAGAAAGTGCGACAGATTTTGCTCTGTTTTACCTCATGGGCTGGATGGGGGCAGTAAATGCAGTCCTTGTGAGGATCATCAACATGAACTCTCTTCTTGCCACAGGTCTTGCAGGGCCTAAAGAGTCCTATCTTATCAGACATAATGAACAGAGTTTTTGAAGAAAAAACCTGAAAGGTTAGAAAAACTGAGTATAACTCAGGGAGTGTCCCTTCACACGACGTGCGGTGAAAATCTGAGGGAAACTGCCTCTGCTGGGAAGGTTCTAGAGGGTGCTAACAGCGGATTGGCTGCATTCAACATTTGGTCCTTTTTTAAAAAAATAAAAAAAATAAAATAAAAAAAAAGGACATAGGCTATATTAGCATGGCTCAGGGCCATTGTAGCCTATGGCATTTTTGGAATACTGCTTATTTATTATACTGTGGGACTCCCATCTCGACGACGGGGAATGATTCAGGCATGTGAATCTATGAAAGATACCCCAATACTGGATAACCCAAACATCTCTAGATCAATCATCCTGTAGCCCTCACTTCTCTGGTTCCCCAAGATCATTCATCCATTAGAATTATGACTTATGCTACTTTGAAATAATGATCCATGACCTCTGCCATCTCTATTTAACTAAGATCACTCACCGTATATCCCCTGCCTTCGCCAATTGTCTGAGATTTTGCAGTCGGTTTCAGCTGTCCCTCCAGTCTCTGGATCTCTTGCTGGAAGTCATCCCGTTCATGCTCTCTTTCTACTGCTTGCTCCTGGTTGAAAAGATAAAAGAGCAGTTGCTTCATGTGACAGTAGCACTCCAGATGTGGAAAGTATGTACAGAAAGGATGATGGACACGATAATGCTACAGATGTTGAACAAATCTCCAACCTGCTGAGAAAATTTAAATACATAAAAAAGGTTATAAATTGAAGGATTGAAAGCAACTTTGGAGTAGGTTTTGACAAGAGCTTCTTCACTCTTAAGAACTCTGTTCTGTTTGCGAGTACTGTAGGAGGCTGGCTCTGTATATGATATTATCACTAGGTGGTAATACCGTGCACAGAGTCAAGGGGTTCCCCAAAAGTGTACAGGGCTAAATGCAAAACCCAAAGTGCTCCATTAGTGGTAATGTGGGCAATCAGCCTTAGGCCTAACACAGAGGAGTGTAGGACAGTTATTCCACACACATGATCAATAATGGGCACACGACTTAAGGAGATCCAGACCAATTTGATAAAATTATACTTTGTTTGCATTTTACTTTAAGACCCAGGTCTTCGTAATAAGGTAAGTATGTTTTTAATCAAAAACACTTTTCACTTTCAAAAAACGACACTTAGAAACTTTTTCACATGTTCTCCTATGAAGAAAACAATATCGCGGTTAAACAGGTGAGCATCGAACATACAATCTCAGTCTTCGGAGCCAAAAGTCAGCAAGGGCCAGGGGTCAGGTAAGTACAAACACTGCACCACCAGTGGCACAGAGGCGGCCAGGTGCAGAGGTCAAAATCGGAGTTCAACCCAATGCTTTCCAATGGAGACAGGGGGTGCCTGGAGCCACACTGCTTGCAGGCAAGTAAATCTGTTGCAGGGGCCAAGCTTTGGGGATTAGGTTAAGCACAGGAAGGGCCACAAAGCAGCACCAAGCATACACCACCAGCAGCACAGAGACAGCTGGGTGCACGGTGCAAATTGGACGTTGAGCGCCCACTGCTTTTCAATGAGGATTCTTTGGTGGGCAAAGAGGATGCAGGCGTGGCACCGGAGGTGGCAGGAGGAAGGCCAATGACAGCAGAAGTAGGTTGGGATGTAGGGGGCTGCAGGGACACCATTTGTTTAGCTCGCCAAGGCCCAGGGGCTTCGGGTGCAAGGGTGCCTTTGGATGTCAGAATCTTCTTACCAGAGCCGGTCGCGGTGAGCCTCTGGATTCACACTGCAGGTGCCGTCGTGGAGGGCAGGAGAGGTCGGCAAACGCTGGACACAAGATCAGGATCGCCGGGGAGGCTTCAGTGCACAGGTGAGCCACTCAGACTCTGGCTGTGGGCGTCCGGTGCAGAGTGGGCTGGGGATGCAGATCTGGGGTCTTTGGAATTAGTTTCTTCTGGACAGGTCCACTGTTCTCAGGAGATTGGAGTCTTTATTGAAGGCAACAGTCCTCTGAGGGGATTTGGAGGTCACTGTTGCAAGACAGTTCATAGGGTCGTCGAAGCTGGAGATAGGCCAGTAGGGCTGGGGCCAAGGCAGTTGTCTTTTGCCTTCTGCTGCAGGGTGTCTTATTTCTTCTAAGGTCATCGCAGATCTGGTATCCAGGTCTGGGGGAGCCACCTAAATACTAAATTTAGGAGGCGTTTTGGAGGAGTAGCAGGTAGGGACAATGGGCACCTCACATGGAGTGACTACACCCTCTATTATGCAAGCCTCCTGTGGGAGGGGGACCTAGCCCTGATTGGAGGGGTCTCCCCATCCTAAAGATGGCGGGGACTGAAAAGTGTGCTTCACCTGGCTTCCCCCAACATTGGGGGTGGGGTTGGCAGAGGTGGGCACAACTATCTTTTTCCGCAGGTTTTTCCGCCCAAAGTGGGGGTGCAAACCAGGGGCTGCCATCTGCTGCTAGCAGCAGAGGCTGGGGGTCGCATTACAAAGGTGGCAGACCTTCGAAGCTTCCCTTCTTTGAGCACTGGCTCATCCTGGGGTAGGAGGCATGGCACCTTTTCCCAGGATGTGCATTGTTTCTGGGCCCAGAGAGCAGGGGCTCTCTACCCACGGTGCAGAAACATGTCTGGAGGTGGCTGGCTGCCTACAGAAGGTAAAATACTACAACAGGGTTGGTAGTGAATCAGGGGGCACCTCTGAAGTGCCCTCTGGGTACATGGGGCAATAAATCCCACACAGGCATCAGTGTGGATTTCTTGAGAGGAGTAGTTTGGTACCAAACACTCCTATATTCAGTAAAGCCATCATGGTGCTGTGGAACTCGAGTTGTCAGTTCCCCGCACATGTACTCTCTATGGCTTTACTGGCACTTACAACATTGGTAAATGGTGCCCAATATTGTAGGGCCACATCTGCTCATGCGGATATGCCCTCACCTGGAGTATAGTGCACCCTGACTTAGGGCTGTGAGGCCTGCTAGAGGGGTGACTTACCTACACTGTCAGGCAATGCTAGCTGGCATGGCACCCAGGCAGGGTGCCATGTCAACTGTCCTTTTCTCCCTCACAGGGGCATGCAGGCTGAAAGGGCAGAGGCATGGTCCCAGGGAAGGGGGACCCAAGGGACCCTCTCCAGCTTCCAGGCCCTAGATACCTAGGGTACCATTTACTAGGGACTTACCGGAGGCAGAAGTACCAATTGGGGGTTAGTTTTAGGTTAGGAGCTCTGGCACAGAGAACCTGGATGGCAGGGACCCTGTGCACCGCATTTGAAACCACATCAAAACTAGGCAAAAGGTTGGGGGCAAACCATGCAAAAGAGGCACTTCCTCACAAGTACTGTATGCTTATTAAAACCAATGTGCAATGGTCCATAATTCAGATCACAAAAATATGCAGAAACATACTATTAGCTCTACAGTAACCTACAAAAACATCTGTATCTAAAATATTTTGAATTTTTCTCTCTAGTTTAGGTGAGACACTATACCACTACAGACCTGGTGAACTTGGACTGTCACTTTTTATAGCTCCATCTGGTGGGCAAAACAGCCTTTAGATTTGTTTAATACTGTAAGTTACTCACAGCCTTACTCCAAACCTTGCCCAGTCCACAAATGGCACCCTTAAGTGGCACAGTGCACTGCACCAGTTTTAATTATCTACTATGTTAGTTGCAATATACTGATTTACTAAATACACCTGATCTACATTTTTTAATTATTGGAATGGATTAGATTGTATTGGTATTTATAGAGCATTTTGTCTGGAAAAGTAAGGGATATAGTTCTCTTAAAAGGGTGTTTTCAACTAAATCAAGGTATCTAAGGCAACAAAATCTAACTTTTTTAATGCATTAGAATAAGGTTGTAAAATAAGGAATTGGAAAATTTAACCAAGAGCCAAAATTTCAAGAACTACCCGTGAGATGACAACTAGTATATGAAAACGGTTGTCCTGCAAATGCAATGACACCATCCAAGCTCACTCATGAACAGCCATCAGGACAGAAACGTATCTTATCAACGCAGTTGTTCACTATAGATATCTTCATTTACAATAACAACCTACCCAGCCTCTCCTGCGCCCAGTAAATCTGACATCTCTCTGAAACTCTAAACAGAAGTGGGGATGGAGCACATAGCTGTTGCCACTGGAGACCCTGCTGACATACACTGGCAGCAACAGGCAAACAGGTTTCCTGGATTTATTGCACTTTTCCTCATGATGAAGCATCAAGGAGAAAATGCTACAGAAGTGCTTGAATAAGTCCTGTTAGGAGGTGAACATAGTTGTCTTGACCTCATAGAAGAACATGGTCTGAAAATACTACACCAGTCAACTGGGCTGTGCTAGAATGTGCACAGAAAATGCAAGAAACAACTTAGAAACTGATGTTTGGAAGACATACCCACATCTTCGCCATGTGACAAAAAGCAAGTCACAAGAGTGCAGCTCTGGATCTGTTCTGATGAAATTAAAGAGCAGCCTAAATCATTATAGTGAATACATCCTCAGTGGGGAAGTATGAGTGTGCAATTAAAGACTAGGAGAAAAGATCTTTCAAGTGAAACTGAGTCAACATCTCAAGGATGCTGAAAGGATGCCTTTTAAGAAGAAAATGGTAGTACAACCTATCGGTGCCAACAGCAAGGGGAAGCCCGATTACAGCTAGGAGCTGCAAAGACACCAGCAGTTGGGGGTTGGATGTCTGAGGTGTTGAAAATGCTAGCACTGGTCACACTTGCAAGTATTATCCTTTTCAAATTGAAAAATAATAAATTTAGGTGGAGCAGAGGCTCACTAATACACCTTGCAGAAGTGACTCCAGGCATGTAAGCTTATAACTCCAAAGGCCAATGGATCAGAAGGCCTATTGGAAGGGGTAGGATGAGGGAGGGGAAGCTCAAATTCTGCTAATCACCTGATCTTCTGATAGGAGGAAAATGCAACAAGATCTCATTGGTAGTGGAGAGCTCATTTTCTGGAAACCACAATCGCCTCCAAATAGGTTTAACAGGCATTTACCTTCAAGACTGGTAAAAGGTTTTTATAGGTATTTATCAGCACGTCTGGTTTCCGCTGGCATCTAGAAAGCCACTGTCCACAGAGCAGCTCAGAGGGTGATGCCGTTAGGCAATGCCCAACAGAAAAACCTCAACAAGTCATTCTTGTACTGTGGCTGGGTGGAGGATTTCTGGTCAGCTGTCAAAACATCCAGATTGTCCAGGAAAAAGCCTAGATGATCAAGCACTACTTCAAGGAATATACCCGATTTCCTGGAAACCTCAGAAGAACCAGTGTTGGAACATGTAAGCATATAGATATCTAACAGTTCCTCTCCTTGTCCTTCAGATGATCTTGGGACACTGACTAAGGCAGATATGCCTTGATAGGGAAAGTTGACAGAAGTATATATAGTAGTAACTTCCTACCATAGACTAAGCCAAGGTGTCCAGCCCAGTGATGGCAGTGGAAGGGAAGCCTACCCCCATGGTGCTGCAGTGTCACATCCTGAAAAGTAGCACTTGCAAGACTGAAAAGCGTTCAATTGCTGGAAGGACTGTGCATAATTATAGTCAGTTAATTGATTTTCACTTGACTGTGGATAGCTGGAAGTGAAGCGTACAATATTATTGCTGTGCATAAGGATAGCCATACATTCTATTGGGAGTTAATTTAATGTAATTGGTGGTCTCTATAGGGAGAGACACAATTCTGACATGATGCCACGACAGCTCAACATTTGCAAAACATTGTTAGAGCTGATTTTACGTTGTAGCCAAGATTTTGATGCGGACCCAAAGAATTTCCTTTGTATTAGTGTTAGCAATGTGAAAATACATGTTTAAGTCAGTTGTGTGCATCCAACCTTCCACTATAATTGTGGAATGATAATCTAGCACCTATATCCATTTTTTTTCTCTTACTACATAAAAAACAAGGTCACACTTAAGATTAAACCATTCATGGACAGTAGAGGAGAAAAGAATAGAATGGGGCGAGAGGTATTGACTGCACTACATACAAAAGTGATGCCCACCTATGGGAAAAATGATGCAAGCTTCCCAAGCACCAGTTTCTCAAAAATAGATGATAAAGTGGCTTAACTGCCAAACTAGCAGCTCGCCGACATGACAAGCAGATGTGACTATGATAAGTAAAAGCCACTTCACAGTCAGGAGCCTAAGGGTACAGCTGTGGAGACGTTTGAAGGGGGCACAAATTGATAAATCTCGACCAAGTTAAGGTTCCACAGCGGCATAATAATGAGAGCAGGAGGAAACATATCTACAACGCCCTATCAGAAACTCCTCACAATGGCTTAATTAAAGATCATGGGTAGAATCACTTAACAAGATAGTAGATCTCCCTAAAGAGCAAGTTACTTACCATCGGTAATACCTTATCTGGTAGAAACTATCTAGCCGAAGATTCCTTACCTTAAAACTATCTCCAGGCGTCAGACTAGATTTGGAAAAGTTTCTAGCTGTACCCCTGCACACCAGTGGTGTCATTAGGATCCACGTGGTGTTGGCTTCGTCGTCCGTGCAGGAAGGGACGTGTGCGGTACCTATATAGGCGACATCTCGGCGCGACTTCGTCAGTTATTTCACAACTTTTCACACAGGAGCACGGAGCCACGATGAGCACTGACCACTGGTTTGACCAACTGAAGACTTTGAAAGGGTGTTCCCTAAACCGTAATTGTTTCACAGACTGGGAAGGATGGGAGAGTTGGTACGTACCTGACTATTAAGCCAGTAGTGCTTGGTGAACGTGTGCAGTGGGACCCCCGTTGCTGCCGGGCAGATGTCCAGGACCGGACACTGCGCACTAACACAGTAGTAGCAGGCTACGCTATGGTGGAGTGAGCCCACAAACCCTTGTGGAGATGCTTTTTGGCCAATTTGTAGCAGATCTTAATGCACTGGACAATGCATCGCAAGATGGTTCTCTTATGTACTGCGTTCCCTTTTTCTTTTGCTCCCACACAGCCCATGAAGAGTTGTTTGTCCGCTTGGAATTCTCTTGTGCTGTCAAGGTGGAACAAAAATGCTCTTTTTGGATTCAGATTGTGGAGTATCTCCCCCTCTTTGGAGGGACGAGGTGGAGCAAAGAAAGTATGCAGGGTGATGTTCTGGCTTCATGGAATGGAGTCACAACTTTCGGTAGGTAGAAGGCACGTTTCCGGAAAACCAGCTTGTCCCAATAGAAGGTGATGTAAGGAGGGTGCGCTGAGAGTGCCTGTAATTCACAGACCCTCCTGGCCGATGTTATGGCCACTAAGGCAGCGGTTTTTAAGGTCAAGAGCCTAAGAGGGCAACTGTGGAGAGGCTCGAATGCTGTACACATGAGAAAAGTGAGAAACAAATTGAGGTCCCACTGAGGCATTATAAATATATAATAGAGGGAAACGTATGTTGCAGGCCTTTAAGGAACTTGGCCATTATGGGGGACTTAGAGAGGGTTGGACCGGCAATCGCAAAAATACAGAGATTGCAGAAAGGTAACCCTCAACTGTGCCCAGACCAGAGCACTGCTAGGCCAAGGATAATACAAACGGAACTTGAGATCGGGATGCAGAAAAGAGCTCAATGTTGTGGGAGGCACACGATAACACAAACTTATCCTAACGGCAGCAATATACCCACTTGGTGGAGGTACACCTGGCTTTCAGAATAATGTTAGACTTCAGAAGGAAGGTCAAAAGCTGTCAACTGTCGCCACTAAATCTACACACATGAAGGTGGAGAGTGCCCAGGTTCGGGTGCAGAACCCTTCCCTGTTGCTGCAACAGGAGAACCTAACGAAGAGGCAGCCTGACTGGAGGTCCAATGATCATGCTCAAAAGCTCATATACCAGAATCTCCGTGCCCAATCTGGAGCCACAAGAATGACTTGGGCCCGGTCGTTCCTGCCCTTTTTGAGAACTCTGGGCAGTAGCAGTATTGGCAGAAAAGCATAAAGGAGGCCAGAGCTCCATTCGAGACAAAAAGCGTCTCAGAGAGAGGTTAGTCTAACGCCAGCGGGCGAAACTGTGGACACTGCACGTCCCCGGCGATGGCGAATTGATCTAACCAAGGCTCTCCTCACTGCTGAAAGAAACCTTGCACCACCTCTGGATGGAGATGCCATTCATGATACACTACATCTGCAGCTGGGATAGTCTGCCCTGGTGTTCAGAGAGCCTGCCAGGAGTTGAACCACCAGGGAAATGTCCGGACGTTCCAGCCATGTCCAGAGACGCAGGGACTCTTGAAAATAGGTTTATGAGCCCGCCCCGCCTGTTTGTTGCAATACCACAAGGCAGTGGTGTTGTCCGTGAACACCTACACTAGCCTTCCATTGGTCGAAGAAAGACTTTCAGTGCCAAGCAAATTGCCCGTAGCTCCAACCGGTTCATGTGGATCTAGGACTCCACCGGAGACCAGAGACCTCTGATCTCCACATCTCACACGTGGCCAACCCAGGAGTGAAACATCTGTCACTACAGTCAGTTCCAGTTGAGGAAAGGAGAGCTGTCTGCCACTGACCAAACCGCGGTTCGCAAGCCACCTCTGCAGATCTTTTGCAATTCTCTCAGAGATCTGAACCATGTGGGACATTTCCCTGATGCTGTGACTACTGGGACTACAGGTCTCACTGCAGAGCCCGCATACACCATCATGAATGAGCAACAAGCAGGATGCAGGAGGCCATTCAGATTCAGTTTCACCGAAATCCAGGTTAGAGGCTGAAACATTAGAATCATAGCCTAAATAGCCTTGACTCACGGCTCAGTAGGACAGGCCAGAAACTGCACTGTGTCCAGAACAGCTCTGATAAAAAGGAGCTCCTGAGAAGCAGTCAGGTGTGACTTCAGGACGTTGATAAGGAAACCCAGTGAATCCAAGAGGTTCCCCATAGTCTGAAATTGGAAGACTACTTTCTGGGGCGAGCCCGCCTTCAACAGCCAATCGAGGTAGGGGGAAGACTGGAATCCCCGACATCCACAGATGAGCTGCAACCACCGCCATAACTTTCATAAACACCCGAGGGGCGCTGGAGGGAGCACACAAACGGAGCTCTTGGCCCACATGAGCCATAGGTAACATTTGTGGGCAGGCAGGACGGGGGATGTGGAAATATCTGTCCTGCAAGTCCACTCCTACGATCCAGTCTCCTGGGTCAGGGGCAGACAGGACTGGGCGAACATGAGCATTTTGAATTTCTCTTTCCTCAAGAAGGTCAAGGAGGGGCAGGTCTAGGATAGAACAAACTCCTCCATTCTTATTTGGCACCGTAAAGTAAAAGGAATAGCAACCAAACATACTCCTGATGCAGGCACCCTCTCTACAGCACCCTTGGCAAAGAGAGCCTGCACTTCTTGACAGAGCAAGGAGAGATGGTCCTCAGTCAGCCGAATGTACGTGGATGGCATGGGTGGTGGGGTAATCACAAAGAGGAATGAGTAGCCCTGTAGGATGATCTGGAGAACCCAGTGGTCTGATGCCAGTGACCACCAGTAGGCCAGGTGAGGGGGTATCCTGTCTCCAACTGGGTGCCTAGGACGGTCGGATAGCAAACTAAAGAGGTTTGGAGGCAGCAGCTGCCGGGGAATAGGTGGACTGACTAAACTACTAGATGCCTGTCCCACACTATCTGAGGGGCCCGCGCCCTCTGCCACAAAAAGACTGGGAAGCCTGTTGGCCATGGTGGTTGGGAGGGTAAGGGTGCAGTTGGAGAGCCCTTCAGTGAACTCAAAAGGGGCAGAAGGCGGATTGGAGTTGCCAAGGGGTCATAGATAACCCCAAGCACCTGCCGTAGCTTTATAGTCCTTAGAGCATTCCAGCACGGAATCAGCCTTCTCTCCAAACAGAGGAGAGCCATCGAAGGGCATGCCCATGAGGGAAGACTTGACATCCCCTAAAAAACTTATCAGACAGATGTGGCCCCGCAAGCCCACTGACTAGGAAATCGCTCTGCCCAGTGAGTCGGGCCCATCGAGCACACACCTTATGGTGAACTTTACTGCATCTCGCCCGTCAGCAATAACCTTGGTAAGTATAGCTCAGGCTCCTTCAAAACCATAGGCGGCACTTGTGCAACAGAGTCCCATATTCTATGCGAATAACTGCCCAAAAGGCACACTGTGTTCACCAATCGATGTGCTAGGCTGGCGGAAGAGAACATTCTCTTGCCAAAGGTGTCCAGCCTTATGGATTCCCTATCAGGTGGAGTGTTGGAGAACGCATCAGGGTAAATTCTGGACGTGGAGGCTTGGACCACTAAACTGGGGTGGGGTACTGGGTGAGCCAACTGGGATCCCCAGGGGCGGGGCGGTGGGAAATCATCTTATGCACAGGAGCCCCTATGCAGGGCTAGGCTTAGACCAGATCCCGAGTAGGACATCTGTAAGGGCTTCATTGAATGGGAGAAGAGTTCGAAAGGGGAAACTCTGGGCTGAATCATCTCTGCCAATACGTTAGTCTGGAATGTCACTGTGGGCAACTGGAAGTATAAAACCTCAGCTGCCCTATGCACCACCATTGCAAAAGAGGCACCCTCCTCTAGCAACGTTTGGAGAAGAGACCAGACCAGTGTCGATGAGGTCTAACCTACTGGCTTCCACCAGTTCCTCATACCACATGTCCTTTTCCTGCTCTTCTTCAGGTAACTGGTAGCCATAAGGGCCCCTAGACCCCTCCCATTTGTCTCCCTCTCCAGGCCTATCAAGTAAATAAGGCACTGGCTCTGCTCCGGGAAGCATGGATCCGGTCAGCACCGGAGTCGGCATCTGTTGACGCTGCTACAGCTCCGTGCCAGAGTCGGGAATAACGATGGGGGCAGCGCAGCCTAGTGGCGTTGGCACTGAAGCGGGTGTTGAGGAAGGTCTCGGTGACTGCTCCGCTCGAGATCCAGCAAAGGATCAATGGGGCCCAAGTGGGACAGAGGGCAAACCTGTCGGCATGGATCTAGTACAGGCCCCTGATGTTCCCATGGGGCCGGAAGGCGCTCAAGGGGGGCTGGACTGCCCAAATATGAGGCGCATGGCATCATAAAACTTTCAGCTGGGCGAAGTCGATCCGGCAAAATCGGGGAAGCTTACCAAAAGGGAGCAATGAGTCGTCCTCAAAAAGATCTCCCAGGTCCCCAACACGGGCCGCTATCCAATGGGGGCAAGGGCCTCATGGGTTCCAAGGTATTGCAGGCTTTGCAGTGAGAGGATATCTTCACCCACTTACTGCAAAAAGTAGAGATTTTGACCGCTACAGGGCCTGAGATCGTGCGGGGTGAGAATGTGGTATCTGGTGCCTGGAAGTTTTCAATGGTGACGACTATTCTGATTATTTGGTTGCCTTCTGCTATACTTCGAAGAGCTGGCGTATGACGGGTACTGGGGATATGATTGTTGTTGTAACCCGTAAAAATGTTGAGATGGTTGAGATTGATATAATAGATATCTGTACAGGGGGGCGTGGCTAGACGCCGATGTGAGGGGAAGCGCTTTCCCCCAACAGCAATGATCCTGACCCAACAGTGAGGCCCCTTACCGCAATACTAGTGGCGGAATTGCTAGAGCTCAGTCCGGACTGCCAGCGGTGAATTTTGGTGCCTCTGAAGAGGTGAAATCGCTGAAAATTCCCTGACTATGCGCCGACTGCGGTGCAACTAAGATGGCGGCCTTGATCTGAAGCGGCGGCCCACAACGCGATCAGAGGCGGCTGGCTCATTTTGATTGTGCGGGCGGTCCGACGGTGGTGTGGAGAGCAGCCACATGGAGAAAAGCAGCGGGAGTGGCAGCCCCGGAGCAGAGGTAAAAAAGGAGCGGACTCTTGAACCTGGCTGCGCTGCCCCAACAAAATGGCAGCTGAGGGGAGTAGTAATGAGTCCTGACGGCAGCGGAGGTGCACGGCGGACCGGAGAAGTGCGGGGAAGGAGCGCCGGACAACAGACAAGCCGCCCTATGCTGAGAAGGGGGAGCACTGGAGCATACACCTCCCACCCTGAACTGTAGCGCTGTGAGGTGAGGAGTCAGCACTGGGCCTGCTCCATCAGGCCTAATAATCAGAGAGATCTGGGCGGCAACTCCGAGAGGCGATGACGGCCCTGGAGTACGTGCCCAGGCAGATTACGGGGGCGTGAGCCTGTTGAGGTGCAGCGGGGACTAGCTGGGAGTCCACTGCAGATCGGGCGCGCGACGAAGGCACAGGGTGGTGCTGGGGCAACTGTGACCGCCTAACTGGGGTACATCACTGCTCCTCTGAGCCCCATTGCGGAAGTACAGCGCTTGTAGGACAACAACGGCATTCTACCAAGCAGAGCACAAACCCGGAGCGCGTAGGATAACATCAGCACCCACGCTGAGCACGACGGGGCCCTGCGACACCCTCTGGCTGTATATGATAGAAGCAGGGGAGCCGGGGAGACGACAGGCGGAGTGACTATAAGCACTATTTGAAGACCCACATAACTGAGTAAAACCTCGGGGAGCTGTGTATACTGCAGAGAGCCTGGAGCGGCAAATTCATATGCCTGCAGCTAAATCATAGGGCCGGCCCCACATTGACACCGAGGCAGTTACCAGTGATCTGTGCACTTTGCGGACATCCCTCTGAAGCAGCCTATTGGGCGCGTGCAGGCTGATAATAATGGGGAGAGTGTCCAAAAAGAAGGGCTATGCTGTCCTAAATGTGGAAGATGCAGGCCATCACACTGATGAAGATGAGACGGCAGAGAAGAGGACAGATACTGCACCTGAGGGACCTACACTAGCGGACATTATGCAGGCCATCACCTCCTCAAGAGAAGCCCTGGAGACAAAGATAGATTCCATTGGAGCAGACCTCAACTTGCTAAAAGACGACCACCGCAAGCTTAAAGAGTGTGAAACGCAACGAGAAAAATCTGGAAGAGATCCCGGAAACAGTCTCCGCATTGCAGCGGTCCCTGAAAAGTGTAGAGGCCAAGATCAAGGTGCTGGAGGTGAGAGCGGAGGACAGCGAAGGTCGCTCCCGCAGAAATAACTTGCGCATTGTGGGAGTTACGGAGCGAGAAGAAGGGGCTGATGCAGTGCGCTACATGGAGAACTGGCTTAGAGCAGAGGTGGCCCCGGAGGGTTTTCCCCCTTCTATGCGCTTGAGCGTGCTCACAGGGTCCCAACTAGACCGCCAAAACCTGGAGCTCCTCCCCGACCGCTAGTGGTGCGACTTCTTCATTTTCGTGATAGGGACCATATACTGCAGCAAGCCCGAGAGAAGCAGAACTTGCAGATTGGGAATAATAGAGTGATGATATTCCCGGATTTCATCAGGGAAGTACAACGCCAACGTGCTTCCTTTATAGCCATAAAGCGGAAATTGCGCCAATTGCAAATCCCATATGCCATGCTGTTCCCGGCGCGCCTCCGGGTGATCGACAAATTAGAGACATTTGTTTACTGCCCCGCATGACGCATGGGAATGCTTGAAGACTTGTCAGAGCACAGAGACTCGTACTTCCTCGCCGGACTTGACTCAGCGGACACCGACCACTTCCAAGCAACCTCCAAGAGCTCCCTCACCTAAAGAATGCCGACTAGAGCGGCACAAAGCTTTGCAGGCGATAGCAGAACTTAGTTGGGGAGGCGCTAGCCCATGATCGACCATTAGCTAGCATGGCATGGATAGATCTGAAAGCTCGCAACCAGGCAGCGCAAATGAAGACTCCGAGGTTGACATCCCGGACGTCACTCCTCAAGCAGCGGATGAAATAGCCTGATGTTCGCACACCAGGTCGTATGTAAGAAGGTCTTGGGAGTTGACTGCTGCTGTGATTTAGGCCTTATAGCAGCCGCCTGTTGACACTGAAGTGATACTGGGGCTATCAACTGAATTCAGATGTTGGGGGAAATGCCTTTGGGGAGATCTGGGTCCGGCAGGGTCAACTCACGCCCGGCCACTTTCAGTGAATTGCGGTTCACACGTTTTAGTTTGGATGGGAACTTGTTTGTCTGTACCTGTCCTGGGGAGGGGGAGTTGGGAGATCTTTGTTGTTGAGGGGATTTTGTTCGGGGCCAGGCATGTCGCTTTGAGGGAAATTGTTAAAGGTATGGCACGACTGGTACAATGGGACCCACCATAGGTCTTAAATGTATATCTTGGAACGTTAGGGGGATGCACACCATGCTGCGCCGCCATAAAATACATTCATACCTGGTCAGGAGAGGGGTGCAGATCGCCCTCTTACAGGAGACTCACTTATCACAGAGGGAAGGAGCTGCTTTACAGCGAAGGTGGAGGGGGCAGGTGTTTCATACTACTTACTCGGCCTTTGCCACGGGAACTCTGGTCTGGGTGCGGACGGGAGTCCCTTTTCAGTGTATCAGGCAAATAATAGATCCAGAGGGAAGGTTTGTGGTGATTTCGGGGCGATTAGACGGTAGGGACATAACGATAGGGAGTCTCTATGCCCCTAACATAGACCAACCTACATTTTTAGCGCAGCTCTCAAGGACACTAGCGTCAGTATTAATGGGATCGGTGCTGTTGGGGGTGACTTTAACTGTATTACTGATGTTAGATTGGACCGATCTCACCCACCCCTCCCTAACGCCCCCATACATAGAATTGCAGAGACCAGACGTGATTGGCAACAACGATGGGGACTGACGGATACTTGGAGGGCCCAACACCCGGAGGAAAGGGATTACTCTTATTTTTCTGCATTACACAAACTACACGTTAGATTAGACTCGATCCTGTGCTCCCCAGATGTGCATGGGGGGATTAGACTGAGTGAGTACCTGACCAGAACGATTTCCGATCATAACCCGCTGTTGGTGGCATTAGATTGGATACGGGTTAGACCTAAAATACCTGTTTGGCGCCTACGACCGGAAGCATTAGAAGATCAGGTGTTCCGGGCCACAGGGGCCGCTATAAAGAATTATTTTTTAGATAACGCTAATACAGCGACAAGTCCACTCATCGAATGGGATGCCTTTAAAACCGCTATATGGGGCCGCTGCATTGGGGAAGTGGTGGGAGTAAGGAAGGTGCTCATACACGAAATACAAAGTGCGGAACAACAGCTCCGTGAGGTAGAAAAGGATAGGCCGGAGAGAGTGGATAAACATGCGGACCTGCTCGCGGCTCGAGAGGTATTGGCAACACAAGTGGTAAGGCTGCGTTGCTTTGATTACAAGGCTTACACTGCCCGGGTTCATGCTGAGAGGGATAAATCTGGAGCGCTGCTAGCCTGGCTGGCCAACCCAGCGCGTAGAGGGGCGACGATACTCGAATTACGAGGGCGGGAAGATGAGGTCTACTATAGCCAACAAGATATCAATGCCCAGTTTTTGGAATATTACACTGCCTTATATCAGAGTAGGCTCGACCCCGGAGTAGAGGAAGTGGTGGGATTCCTGGGGGATGTGGAACTTCCAAGGGTAGATGCAGAGGCGGCAGAAATTCTGGGTAGAGAGGTCGAGATTGGGGAAGTACGTAGGGCCATTAAACATATGGCCAGGAATAAGACACCGGGGACAGATGGGTTGCCAATAGAGTTTTATTCTACATATGTAGATATCCTAGCTCAACTAGTGGCGCTGTATAGCAGGGCAAAACGAGAAGGTTGTCTACCTGCTTCAACGAGGGAGGCAGAAATTATTCCACTTCTAAAGCCCGGCAAACAGGCTTGGGATCGAACTGCATATCGCCCTCTCGCCATGCTTAATTTGGATTATAAAATATTAAGCTGTGTATTAGCCAGCCGTCTACTCGTACACATGTCTACGCTAATACATACAGATCAGGCGGGATTTATCCCAACCAGGAATACAGCGATGAATATACGCAGGCTTCTACGAGTCTTAGAAGCGGACACATACCGGAAGGAGGCGGCGTGCATTTTGGCAGTTGACAGAGAAAGCTTTTGATAGCCTTGAGTGGCCATATCTTTTTAGAGTTATGAGGGCGTTTGGCTTGGGGGAACACTTCGTGGAATGGACAGCACTCTTATATAAAAATTCTACTGCTAGAGTCAGGACGGGAGGGCTGATTTCGGATGCCTGCATGGTGGGCAGAGGAACAAGTCAAGGATGCCCGTTGTCGCCCCTGTTATTTGCGCTGGCAATGGAGCCTCTGACCGCACACGCTAGATCAGGCTGCTATTATCAGAGGTTGGAGGTGACGGGGCAACTCCAATATATAGCGCTCTATGCGGACGACCTCCTGATATTCTTGGCTAATTCAGGAGAAGCCCTTCGAGGAGCCAAAGATCTCCTGAGTGTACTGGGGAAGAGTCGCAGGGCTTAGGGTAAATTGGGCCAAGTCGTGCCTTTTCCCTACGAACTCAGAAAGAGTTAGGCTGCTGGAAACGGAGGAAGTGACATGGGAAAATAGATGTTTGCCCTACTTGGGTACTCAAATATATTATGCCCCTGTAGATCTGCTGGAGGGCAGTATAGCGATACCAAAGGGGATATAGGGCGAGCAATATGCAGCACCAAAAGCAACTTCGAGTTCTGGGGGACTCTACCACTGTCTGTAGCGGGTAGGGTGGCATTACTAAAGATGGTGACGCTACCTAGGCTCCTCTACTACTTCGGGTCGCTTCCACTCTGGATTCCGCCCAAAATATTTGCTCAGCTCAATACATTGATTACGGGGTTTCTGTGGGGCACGGAAAGGCGGAGAGTAGTGCTTACCACCATGAAGAGGCCCAGAGTGGAGGTGGTGTTCGCAGTGCCATTCCTTGAGGCCTATTACCATGCAGCACAGTTGCAATGGTTCACGAAGTGGATGGCGGGACGTCTCAGGAACACAGGCGATCTTGGGGGTCAGGATCCGAGCTTGCAGCTCCTTTCTCGGGTGTTGTTGCGACTCCCCATGAGAGATCGTGCGACGGTGCGCAAGTGCTGGAATCGGTCACTTAGACGAGCGCAGATATGATGCCCCTATGCGCCAGACATCCCACTGACTTTATACGAGGCATTACCCCATGGGGGTGTGGGGGGACTAGCATGGAATGCAGGCATGGGGGAGGTAGGAATCTCCATAATAGGAGATCTTTATGAGGAAAATACTTTGCTCCCCTTTAATGATCTCCTAGAGCGCTACGACCTCCCAAGAGGAGATTTTCTTCTACATGCTGCCCTGACAGCAGCTATCCGAAAGCATTAGCAGGAGGGGATAGTGGAACCCCAGACTTCCATGGTTTGTCAATATATAGTGATAGCTGCTGGAACTTTTAAGGCAGTTACTTGCCTATATAGGCGACTCACGCAGGAGATGCGCCGACCCCTGACAGCCTTACGCATCAAATGGGAGGGGAACTTAGGTGAGCCTATCGATTAGAAACCGTGGAGAGAACTTGTGGAAAGAGCCTGGAAGAGTTCTAAAAACGCACGATTTCAGCTGATTCACTTCTATGTATTGCATAAGGCATACCTCACCCCGAGTAAGATTAATGAGTATTTCGGGGTCTCGTCTGCCTGCCCGCGCTGTAACATGGAGGGTGCGGGGTTTTTACACATGTTCTGGGATTGCCCGCATCTGCAAGAGTTCTGGAGGGAGGTAACTGCAGGGCTGGAGTCCACAACGGAGAGAGGAGTAGCACTGACCCCATGGTGTTGCTTACTACACTGGTTCCCTCACACTGCCAGGAATAAGGTTACTAGCAAGTTCATAGACTTGGGGTTGGCTAAAAGAGAGATCACTAGCCATTGGAAGGCGAAAAATGGCCCTAGTGTGTCAAGATGGACGAGGGAGTTTGTGAAGTGGGCGGAGTGCGAGGGGACATTCAGACTGCAAATGGCCCAAAGAACCGGGAATGAAAAGACGTTGGAGGCAGCGAGGGCATGGGTGGCATTAGTGGAACTACTACGGCAACCGACTGCTGACGAAGATAAAAACCTTGACGGGGAGGACCCCAATGCGGGAGTTTGACCAATTGGCGCATCTACCGTCCCTGAATGCTGACCGCATACTAGGGCTGATTGATATCGCAAGCACCCCATACTGCTTTACCAGCAGGTCAGGTTAGATGGAATAGAACGTACTGTGTACTGCTGGATCGACCAGCGCCCACATGAGGTGGATTTGATAAAGCGGCATGCCTAGGGGGTGGGGAGGGTGGAAGTTGGGGTGGGGTGAGGTGGGAGGGACTCTGTTGGGGCATTGATCGAGGTAGAGCCTCGAGGAGATTCATTGCTGATAGCATACGCTGCAAAGCACTAAAGAGCAAAGGGTTAGAGATCAGCCTGGGACTTTGATGGACACTATTTTCTTGCTCATTAGAGGGACTGATGGTCGATTGTAGCCGGATATCCTGAGGTTACTCTGCTTAACTACTTTAAGCTGTAAGATGAGACTCATGCGTAATCCCAATCGTATATGTGTGATGTTTAAATAGGACTACTGGAAAATCAATAAAATCTGTTCATATAAAAAAAAAAATCTGTACAGCTAATAGGATCCACAATATGGCTACGATGTTCCTCTGCCTCCAACAAAGGGCTGAGCTCTCCTACGCTGTATTGTTCCTAGTCTTCTTTCCGTTTTCAATGTCTGCTTTAATATCTTGTAGTGCATCGTCCACGTGTTTGCCAAACAATGATAGTCCAAACGGCATGTACATAATTCTTTTGTCTTTGTAGAACAGCAGCTCCAACCAGTTGTCTATAGCCAATATTTTGCCATGTCCATAGCTGAATCGATTAGCGCTGCAGATGCCCTTTCTCCTACCTGAAGCTTTAATTTTGCCTCTTGTTTCTTATCTTCTAGTAGGTCAAGTATAGGGCCACATCTGACCACATTTGTCTGTCAAATCTACCTACTATTGACTCTTCAGTGGCAGCTTAAGCGAGATTGTTACCATAGTGGAGAATCTTTTACCACTGAGCCACCTTCATAACAGCTCTGATTCTGGGTGCCCAAGTTAGCAAGCTGGTGAGCTTTCTGGAATTCTGTATTTCTTGTCCAGCCTGGGTACTACGGCAACTACTATAGTTGGAATTTTCATGAGCTTAAATCCTGTGCCTTAGGTGGTCTACTAAAGGAATCGTTTTTTCAGATTTTCTTCCTGGCTCTTCAAAAATTATATGAAAAGCAACCATTCTCTCGGAGACAGGCAAATAAAGTCTTTTGACAGCTTTCCCCACCTAAGTTTGCAACTAACAGATGTCAACTAGTGACGAATCAAATGAAAGGGGGGTATTGTTGGAACTATTTCTGGGAGAACATCCCATTCATTACCCCTAGGTCTATCCATGTTAGGCAACTCTCCTTTTTCCAAATCTGTGTATTGCTCGTCAGACATGCCCACTTGAATAGGGTCTTGTGGAAAATCCAAAAACCACCTGCTTTGCTGGCACGGAGTTGGAGTGGTGTAATTTCAACAACTTCTGTACATAGAGAATCAGGTTTCGGTCCAGACAGTAAAGGTTACTTTAAAACAGATAACTGCTGGAGATGTTGTGGGGCAAGTTGTCAGTAGACCTGATAGGAATGTCATAATAGACCACCATTAAATGGCGTAGAGCCTTTACCAGATCTCTTGGTATTTACATCACTGGCCATGACTAATAGTTTCCATCTGCAGCTTCATATGGATTATCGTGGTCGTAGTATTCTTCTTCCCAGTGCTGTTTTGGGTAACTGGGACGGAAAGGTTTGGGCTATGCTAGTATATTTGTTCTTCCTCTGTATCTTGACAAATCATATTAAGCTGACCAGGGCTATAGTCTGCTCCATAACGGTCATCAGGATCTGACTCCTCTTTTACTTTGGTGTCAAGAAGTGAGTTTCGGGGCTATGTCATTTAGTTTATCTTTTCCTTTCTTGTCTTATTCGAGAGGATCTTCGAAGGGTCCATTGTCTATTGTTTACTCATGGACATGTCGGTCTGTGGTTTTCTGAGAACAGACTCTTCAGTCAACAGGGTCACCACAAGTTGCACTGTCTGAAGTGTAGCTGACAAAGTTGTTCACGATGGTGCCTTGGAGAAGTTGACATAGATCAAGTTACTGTCAATGGTGCTTCGAACTTAGTCTTTTTTTCTAGAGCTGATGAAGACAGAGGCATAAAAGTTGGTGACTGTCTCCTTCTCTGCTCTTTCTCAAGAGAAGTTGGCCTGGCAGTTTTTTTCACAGCCTTTATGTGATGTTTTTCCTGTGGATCTCCAGAGGAGGATTCTGTAGTCACTAATTTTGTTTTTGATGCTTCACTGGAATCGGGCTTTCTTTTGGGCTCCTTTTTAGGTCTCGCCTAGCGTTGCTGCGCACATGCGCAGCTCGCTTGGCGAGATTTAATGCAGATGAGTACTTTTACAAAAGGGCTTTAAGCCCAGCCCCTCATTTCCATTGGCTGGCGTCACCGTTTATGCTAAACGGTGGCCAGCCATTGGAAAAGAGCTATGTATGTTGCCTCCCTTTGGCTTTTTGGAACGGCCCACTTGGACTGGCTCGCCTGCTTTCCGTTCGTCAGTAAACGTTTTCTTATCTTTATGGGGCCATGTGTTTCAAACACATGGCCCCATAAAGACAAGAGATCCGGCTGCAGCGCGGTCCTCTTTCACTTTCGGGACCGTGCTTGGCCCCCCGCGAGCTCTCCAGGCTGCTCTCGGGTACCCCCTCTCCACCCGGCCTCACTTCATCCCTGCTTCTTCCTGTCCTGCGACGGCGCTGACCGCAGCTCGGGTGTGCTTGGCATCAGATGGAGGTAAGGCTCGGTGGTCCTCGTGCATCAGAGTTGTGGTGCAGCCTCTTAGCCTTTCATCCCCTCTCTGCTCTTCAGCCTCTTCTTGCATTCCTAGCCGCTCTCTGGCTCCTCGCATTGTTTGTGGGGGCGGCTGGCAGTCGGCTCTGCTCCCTCAAACTGCTCTCCTGGCGCTTGTGAATATTTCCAGCAGTAAACCACGGTCACACCTGGCTAGTAGTGCTTGCGCGCCCTGGGTCCGTCCTCTCCATGCCAGCTGGTCTCAGGTATTGCGTGACTGCTTCAGACGTCCAATCGATTTATTTCTATTTCAATAGAATTATTCATTTCATATATTGCCGCTCGCTATAACACGGAAGAATGCCTTAAAACTCAGCGCTGAGACTGCTAGCCATCAAAGTGACGTGCCGCCTAATAAACTCCTTTCCTGCTGCTGACTGACAGACGTGCAGTGCTTTACTTGGGGCGGGTCCTGCCGGTGTTATAAAAAGCAGAGACATTAAAATCGCTCCCTAACCACAACACAGGCCGGAAACTGCAGTGGCCTCTGTTGTAATCTTTGGACTGCTTTACGCGTCCCGTGTGTTTACATTCGCAACACCTCTCTGACATGGGATGAGTCACATCAATAAACTATTTCTGGCTCGCGTAGATACAGTTTTAGCAGTGCGCGCGGCAGATTAGGAGCTAAAACCTGCAGGGAGTACAGCGAGGGGGTTCGGCAGTTCTCTCCCCGCACGGTGTAAAGTATAGGGACTGCGTGCAAACTGTCCCAGCCTCGCAGGAAGTACGGAAGGGACTCCGTGTTCCCGGCTCTTCCAGCCCCAGCCCTGCAGGAAGTACACTAGAAGTGATGGGGCCCCTCGCCCAGCTGTGCAGGGAGTCCAGTGAGGAGCACAGCCCAGCATTCGATTCCACAGCCATGCAGGGGCTGCAGAAGTGTTTATGTGCGGGGAGTACACCGGTGACTGTAAACTATCAAAGGATGCAGAGCAAAGCGCACAGTAGGGGACTCTAGGCATTGCCACCCCAAGCTCTGCATGGAAATCAGCGGGGGCCATGACACTGCATGAGACCCACAGAGCTGCCCCATAGCACTATGGGAGAGGAGAAGGGCTGTGAAGAATACACTAGGCTCTGCTCACAGTTATTTTTACATATAGCGCGATCTCGACCCGAAAGTATTGGGGTGCTTTATGTGAGCACCAGTTACGTTATGACATTAGTTTTTTGAAGGCAAAAGAGATTAAGTGATTTGCCCAGAATCACAGGATGTTGAGCCGACGCCGAGACTCGAACCCGGTTCCCCGGCGCCAAAGTATGCAGCTCTGGCCGTTACGCCGCATCCTCTCCACCTCACAGCGCTCCCCAGTCACTCAATGACACTGGGACTTCGGCTTTTCCTCCCCAGCCCTGAAGGGGGCGTAACAGGAGGTGCACAGGGACTGCACCTGCTCCTATGGTCCATAGGGCGACAATAGCAGGGGCAGCCAACTGAGGTTGCCCCCATGCTGAATGATGAGAAAGGGTCAACCTCTTCAGTGTCCTAGATTGGCACCCCACGTCATGAAGCACTTGCCAAGTGACGTCACATCCGCGGCGGCGTAGAAGGGAAAGCCTAGCTTCGGGTAAACCATGACGATGCTGCAGCGAGATAAGCAGCGAGGCCGCAGTCACTTCTTCCAGCCCTGCACAGCCATGTAAGGAGCGCAGAGTTCTCTCCGGCAGGAACTTTCCACACCCCTCTTCCACTTGACTCCGATATCACTGGCAAACTCTAGAGGAAAGGATGACTCTGCTGGACGCTCTACCTGCGTTTGTGCCGCAGTTCTCAGGTCTCCTTTGAGGCTCGTCTTCTTTCTGTTCCCGTAATTATCTTCCCTTGTGCTCTCATAAGCACGTCCTTCTCCTCCCGCTGCCTTTCTTGCTCTTCCTTCCTGCAATGCCCTCGGTCTCTCCGAAATGACCAGCTCTGGCTTGTTTTAATCTGTCAACAATGTTGCAACTCTTCTATTCCCACATTTATTTCACTCATACGTGCACATACCCACAATTGGAGGCATATTGAGCTTTAATGCAACAAACAATCTGGGGTATCGCTTCTATTGGTGCACCATGTGAAGTTGCACCAGGGCCCAGCGGCCTTAGGGGCCCATTGAACCCTGTTATTACTGTATTTTATAATTCAATCTAGCAGCCATGGGGGCATTTCCTTTTTTGTACTAGGGCCCATGGCACACTGCATAAGCTACTGCAAACAATGCACTTACTTAAAAATATTAGCACTTTAGTTCCTGCACAGGCTGCTGTTTAAGCTTTGCTAGGAAATCTCATTCCTTTGAAAACTCCTTAGTGGCCAAAATGATTGGACACGCTGCTGTGAAGGAAGGCATGCAGAGCCAATCAAAAAGAGACCGACTTTAAGTTATTTTGCATCTTAAAAAGCATCGGACAGACAGAAAAATAGAGGTTGTGTGCCAATAAAATTAAAACAAGCATTTGCAATGCAATAGGTCTCGCATTTGCAAAAGTTTGAGCTATTGGCATTGTAAATGACAAACCTTTTATCTATGTGTTGGTTTTGAAAATTTGAGCTATTGGCATTGTAAATGAGAAACCTTTTATCTATGTGTTGGTTTTGAAAACAGATCAATAAAAGGCATTGTCATTTACAATGCCAATAGCTAAACTCTCGCAAATGCGAGACCTATTGCATTGCAAGTGCTTGTTCTCTATGGGTGTAGGTCATGCATTTTATGGGTGATCAAGCATTTTAGCTGAAAAGGTCCGGCAGATCTTACACTATATTTAGGCTTGTTATCTGGGAACAGGCAATAAATAAACATCCTGTGTAGATTTGTAAAAACATTTTTCCACCAGGAGTCACAAACCTTTAAAGAGGCTTCTTTTGATTTTCCATTTTTAATTCTTTTCAGCCCAAACCAAATGTAATGATGGAAAGAACCTACCCCTACAACCCCAGGAATTTTTTTAATTATGTATTTCAGGACAATTAAGAACTTATTTGCTGAGAAATGAGAGCAAATCTCTGGAACTCCCTTCAACACAGCGCGAGGGAGACAGAGGAGTGATGACTTCTGGAAGGATGAGGCCTACTTCCCTCCCAAGACATTGGCTGTACGTTAGTTCTTTTCCAGTAAGGTGGATGTGCTAATAAAGGGACGCTGTTCTGATGGTCCTGCAGGTAGGCAAGTGCCTTGTACTGCTATTGTAAAATAACCGACTCCCAGGACGACAACGGGAAAGGATTCATGCTTGTTAATGTGTGAAAGATCTAATGCTGGGTTACTTGTCAAGGGGTCACAATTTCTGAGCAATCTGATAAACAAAAAACTAGGAGCCTTGGATCAATGATGAAAAACAATCATGATGCAAAATACCGGATGCTGAAGTGCTGGGAGCACAAGGCCTAGAAGATTGGAAGAAGCAGAATCCTCCTCTCCGGTAGCATCAAGACAACTTCATATTTAACAGAGGAAAACTATGGTTTTCCACCAGGCCATTCGAGGTCAGTGAATTTAAAGCTGGATCAAAAAGAGTTTATCTGTAACTCCAGTTCTCTTGTAGGGGAATTTCCATAAGTCATAAGCGTTGAATAGTCCCGCCCACGTGCAGGGACCACGGAACACTTCTTTAATATATCTTCTCAAGTGGAGATGTTTTGCCTTTCTTCACGAAGGCCTGTAAAGACACTTAAGAAAAAGACAAATAATGCAGCCTATATACATAGACTACAATGGCCCAATTCTTCATCATGAAGTCAAAAAAGGTAAGTACATTAAATAAAAGAACAATTTGAGATGTTCGGCAAACAGCAGAAATCTCCCCACAAACCCCTTTTTATGATAGAGATGAAGGATTGCAGGACAGAGTAGCCTCTTATGCTGTCGTTATATGGCTAAAGTAGAGGCTGCGCCTTTAAAAACCTAGTGACCACCAGTATTCCATCATGAACAGATGGTGGCAGTTACTTCAGCTCTTTTTGAAGGCTATGCGAGATATGTTGATTGTAACGATATCTGTCTATTCCACCGGGGAGACAGGAGGGTCGCTGATGACTTATGATGGAAATGCCCCTACGAGAGAACTGGAGTTACAGGTAAGAAACTATTCCTTCTCTCGTAGGAGATTTCCATGTATAGTCATAAGCGTTGAATAGAATAGCAAGCCTATCCCCACATAGAGCGGTGGAAGAGACAGAGGATGAACTAGACCGTTTAAGCTAATAGGTTTCTGAGGGAAGACGGCCCTACTTGAGCATCTGCTCTAGCATCAGAATCTAGGCAGTAGTGCTTGGTGAATGTATGAAGTGATTTCCAGGCAGCAGCTCTGCAAATTTCTATAATAGGAATATTGTGTGGAGGGAGCTTTTGGTCTTGCTGAGTGTTTTGTTAGCTTTTTGACAGCAGAGCAAAATACACGAAACTATCCATTGGGAAATGGATTGCTTAGAAGTGGCTAAGCCTGTACAGAGTGGGCCGTAGTTTACAAACAATTGGTCTGATCTCCGGATGCCCCTTGTCTTGTCTGGATAGAATTTAAGAACTCTCCTCACATCCAGGGAATGGAGACTTATTTCCGCTGGAGTAAAGGGATTCTGAAAAAAGGTGGATAATGAGATTGTCTGGTTGACATGAAAGTTCCAAACTACCTTAGGGAGGAATTTCGGGCGGGTGTGTCCTCATGACCACCTTGCCCGAATGAAATACGGTGTAAGGTTCTTGCAAACAGAGTGCTTGGATCTCACTAACCCTGCGGGCAGATGTAATTGCCACCAGGAAAGCGGTTTTCCAAGACAGGTGTTGGAAAGATGCCTTGGGTATGGGCTCGAAGGGGTCCTCCATAAGGAGTGAAAGGACTACATTAAGCTCCCATGGAGGGGGAAGGGCGCCTAATGGGAGGAAAAACAGTCTTCAAATCTTCTAGGAAATCCTTAATGACGGGGACTCTGAAGAAAGAGGTTTGTGAAGGACATTTTTTGCAGGCAGTAAGAGCTGCCAGGTGAACCTTTATAGAAGAGAATTGCGGTTTTCTTTGAGGAGTCTTCCAAGAGAATTTGCATGGCATGCAGTAAAGACCTTCCATAAGAGAGAAAACGTAATATATGCCAACAGAAGTAAGAAATGAAGCGGGAGCTACAACCGCAATGATAAAAGATGAAGCACTGCAGTTAGGAACAAAGTAGGGTTTACGTGAAGCTTTTATAGCACCTGCACACATCTTGCTAGCTGCCGTGAAAGTAACATAGCATATTACACTTACCCATCTATCAAAAGTCCACCCTGTATGTTGCAAAGTAGGTGAGTGACGGTAGAATCGCAGACGCTAAAATAGTGTGCACATGAGGGTGCAGATAACAAAAGAGAACTCACATCTAACCTCCATATTGGAAAGGTATATTGTGCAAATAGTATACAGCGCAAGACGCTATCCAATCGTGTATACTTGCTTGTGTCAGAGGAGTAGGTCTATAAGACATCTGCCAGGAATGGGTGCTCGGAGCGGGAGAAGCTCCAGCAGACGATGAAGTGCTGAACTGGCTCGGGGATGCGGCTGTAGCGCTCCTCAACCCGCTCGAAGGACCAGTATTCGGCCATGCACTTGGCTGCGCAGTCCATCAGCGACTTGGGCAGCTGCAGGGGCCAGGTGGGCAGTGACTAGGAAGAGCGGGCCATGGGCCTGCATTGCGGAGCGGGATATGGCTACGAACAGAGGCGATTGACTGGGGCAGCGGCATGAACAGGAAAGCAGCGATCAGGGAGAGGACAGCCAACAAAACACAAACCCAACTCCGCGCGGCGGCAGTCGTGCAGATTAGAATACAAAAAATATATACTCCTTGGAAAATGCAAGCGCGGCGTCCGTGAAGTGGACAGCCTGCTGATGCACAAGCCCGAGGCACACCAAAAAGAAAAAATAGTCCACGAAATTACACAAATTAAAAAAAGTGTAAGAACACATGTGGTAGAGGCAGTCCGCAGTGAGGATCTAAAACAACTAAAGGCGGGAGTAATTAGACATACTGACCAAACACAAGCATGCATTTATAAAAAGGCACGAAAGGGAACGAATGAAAAAAAGAGCTTCAAGCCAGTGTACATTACGGCATGCCTCGCAGCGCATGCGCTGCCCAGGCTCGACCTAAAAGGGAGCTTGGGAGGGAGATTTCTGCTGTTTTCAAAACATCTTAAACTGCTCTCATATTTGATGAGCTGCCCTTTTTAGATCTCGCGCCCAGCGTTGCAGTGCGCAGCCCTGCTCGCGCAGTGCGAGACATCTTGTATGGGCTTCAGAAAGCTAACCACACGCTCGTGCGTGTGGTTTTGCTTTTGGAAGCCCACATTGGCTGTAGCGTGCTTTTTTTTTTTTTTTAAACGGCACGCAATTGGGCAAAGGCGGGCGCATGTCCCGCCTTTGCTCCGCCCATTCCCGTCCGTGTCTAGGACGCGCATCAGCGCGCGGCACAGACGACAGGCTCCCTCGCCCCCCCGCTCCTCTGTGGTGCGCGCGCACCACTGGTTTCAGGTTTCGAATTCCGTGCTTGTTTTTCTCTCTCTCTCTCCATTTGCATGACTTGAGCAAATTAAATGATGCAATATGGCTTTTTGTTACCAAACAAAGTGGGAGATACCACCCAGACATATGTTGATTCGGAGAAGCTGTTTACATGTGAATGGGGAGGGAAATCTACCGTGAACCGAGCATAAAAATCCAACGAAGCAGCAGCTGTTTTTTCTGCTTGGGCCAGCGAGAGCGAACGGCAAGTTTTTTTTCCAGGAATAACTCACGGCCTGTCAATTGCAGAGCTGTGAGTGAAGAATGGTTAATTAAATCTGAGTCCCGCGCCATGGCTGGGAGGGAAGCGGAAGAGAAGACACTTGATCATTGTTTATTTATTTTTGTGGACGCTGTTTGTTTTAACTGCACCAGCTGCACTTTGGGTATGGCGGGAGGTGTGCTGCTCGCTATTAGCGTACCACCCTAGGACCGGGCTCTAATCCCGGCTCCGCAATTGGACAGCACTGTGTGATCTTGGGCATATCGATTTACGTTTTTAAACCTCGTATCCTCCGCCAGTGCTTGACGTGTTGCGCTATACAACCTTCCCAACCCCCTACTATACCAGCATCAAAGGGAAGCGAGACCTTGACGCAGCTTCACTCGGTGCACCCCTGCAGAATCATTTATTTGAAACATTTTGAGATCGGAGAGGTGTGCACGGGATTGATGGAACGCGCGGGGATCCGCTCGCGGGGGCTGTGCGTGCAGGGGGAGGTGAGGAAGAGGCAGAGCTCATGCCCGGGGAGTGGGCAGGAGAGGGGTCCGGGTAAATGTTATCTTTTGTCCTAGTGTTGTCTGGTGGTTTTGTGGGCGAGGGCACCGTAGTAGCCTGGAGTACGCGAGGGTATGAAGAGATACTTTATGCGCTCTGTCGTGCCAGACTAGTCTGACACCCACCAGCTCTCTGCCCTGGCAGTCCCTCCAGGTGCCATGCGCTAACTTCCAGTGCGCACACCCCGCTCCCCCCCTTGTGCCACCTAGGGATGCCACCTAGGGCCCATCCTGACAACCAGTCGGCCCCTGCTGATGCCAAAACTCCAGAGCCCACACGTTGCAACAAGGGTCCCGGCTCTTTACAGCGAAGTGAGGATGGCATTCTGAGGAACAAACCGTTATGGAAAACCCATGGCTAACATTATCCGATGCACCCTCCCAAGCATTCGCAATGAAATAGGTCTCTCATTTGCGAGAGTTAGAGCTATTGGCATTGTAAATGACTGCCTTTTATTTATGTGTTGTTTTTCAAAACCGATAAAAAAGGCATTGACATTTACATTGCCAATAGCCTAAACTCTTGCAAATGCGAGACCTATTGCATTGTAAATGCTTGTTTGACTTGATGATGAAGAATTGGGCCATTGTACCCTATGTCTATAGGCTGCATTATTTGTCTTTCTTAAGTGTCTTTACAGGCCATCCTGAAAAAAGGCAAAAGTCTCCATTTTAGAAGATATATTAAAAAAAGTGCTACGGGGTCCATGCACGTGGATAGGACTATTCAAAGCGTATGGCTATACATGGAAATCCCCTACGAGAGAATGTTGAATTCCCTTCTTCAGGACACAAGAAGCAAACTGACAACTACTCTATAATTACTCACCATTAAGACAATTCTCCTCATAGGCTTTGACCTGATAAAAAGAAACCTTTAATATGAGGTACAGAGCAGTGAAAGTTTCCAGTTCTTTATCTCTGTTTTAATGTCCCTTCCCTAACTTTCCTATTCTTTCACACTTGAGCCCGTGAAGAGATCTACAGCAGCATGTGGCAAAACACAATTTGTGTTTTAAATAAATCTAAAACAAATAGAGGGATAAAATGTCCATTCCAAGAAAAGCACAAAACAAAAGTGGTAAATGCCACAGAAGAATTATGGGTTAGAGCTGGGACATAAGAAATACAAAAGGGGATGATGGACGGAACGTTTGAGCCAATCAAACACTCACCCCCAGTCAACTGATCTGGGTTTAATCCATCATCATTCTTTAGCTCACTCCACCACCCCAGTTCAGACATGCCATATGCAAATCAGTCTGACCCTGTGCCTCATGGGAACAGTCCAGCCCGAACTGCCAAGCCATGTCTTCCCTGGACCGGAAACAAGCATCCTAGGACCGGTTTCTGGCATTCCAGCCGTCATCAGCCAGGCTTGCTTGAATCCAGTGGCAAAGTGAGCAAGGGACCCACGTCTGGGCATACCCCGCCAACTTAGGGCGAACAAAGCGATACAAAAGGGGATGATGGACGGAACGTTTGAGCCAATCAAACACTCACCCCCAGTCAACTGATCTGGGTTTAATCCATCATCATTCTTTAGCTCACTCCACCACCCCAGTTCAGACATGCCATATGCAAATCAGTCTGACCCTGTGCCTCATGGGAACAGTCCAGCCCGAACTGCCAAGCCATGTCTTCCCTGGACCGGAAACAAGCATCCTAGGACCGGTTTCTGGCATTCCAGCCGTCATCAGCCAGGCTTGCTTGAATCCAGTGGCAAAGTGAGCAAGGGACCCACGTCTGGGCATACCCCGCCAACTTAGGGCGAACAAAGCGATACAAAGGGGATGATGGACGGAACGTTTGAGCCAATCAAACACTCACCCCCAGTCAACTGATCTGGGTTTAATCCATCATCAAGAATGGGCACTTAGGTTGGTTGTCCCACTGAAGGTTTTCGTTTCTCTTTTTCTTTTTAAGTGCTAGCATTCTTAATCAGACGTTTTTCTCCCCAAACGCAAGCAATTTCCAATGAGTTAAAATAAAGGAAGATCAGAACTAAAATGTTACTTTAATTTCTACTGAACGACAACCCTTTGATGCTCTATTACAGCAAACGTCTTATTCACCATTGTCATAAAAAACAACTTTTAGAGTAGTCATTAGAATACTGTTTAATCAAAGTCCTCCGACAGATACAGCTCAGTGAGAACTCAAAATGATTTCCAGAGTCCAAGCTTGTTTGATGGGTTCACCTTAAAGAGCCAGAATATGTGCACAACCATGACATTTGCAGTAACACTAAAGCAAACATTCATACATTTACCATAAAATACCACAGCCCAAAAAATACAAGGGCAACCACAATGTGCAAAAAAGCTTCATTTGGCAATAAGATCTCTTTCCCTACCCCAATGGCCAAACAAGACCTTACTTTATGAAACAGTTAAACATCACACTCTTAACAACCCTTGTTTCACCCCAGCGTTTGACAATACTTCAGGAAACGCACTGTCTACAAGAGTGAGATGTAGAGAAGCACTTACATCCATGAAGTGTCGCTGGTTTTTCAGTTGTTTCTCCAAAACTTGGATCTGCTGTCGAAGGTCACAAACTTCAGATGTGGCCGTAGCTAAATCCTGATTTCTGCTTATTTGCTCCTCAAGCTCTGCCTCCAGCACATTCATTTGAGACAACAAATTAGCTCGATCCTTCTCAGACTGACATTTCAACTCCAACTTCTCCTGGGACAGGCGGTCCAACTCTTTATATAGATCTAAAGAGAAAAGTTAGCTGGCATCATCTTTTACTGGAAATATTGCACAAGTTAAAGCAAGTAAGAGCTTATATTATATGCAATATTACCTTAAACTATACACACATATACACATATATATATATATATATATATATATATATATAAATAATGCAACATTCTCTCTCAATCAATAGCTAACAAAGCTTACATAACACATTATCCAGTCTGCCACCACACTTTCCGTACTAAGCTATTCTGATTCGTTTTTGTGGGAGTACAGTCACCTATGTAAGACACCAAAGCTAGAGGACCACTTCTCAAAGTAAGCTCGCTATTTTTCAGCATTTGCTCATGCATACCAAACACCAAGATCGGCTTTATGAACAGGAGTACAGACAGTAGCAGAAGACTGAGACTAACTTGGCCAACTGAATAATCTGCCCTTTAATGTGGTTCAACAGTAATGTTTACAGGTTTTATAACGACCTGCATATAGCTGCCTTAGAGATCTCAATTTTGTAAGGGCAAAATCCTGTTTATAATTAGCCTTAACTCTATAGTTCAAGTTATTACCCTACAGAAACCACTAACATACCGCATGAAGAACCAGTGGGTATAACAGATCAATCAACTTTCACTAAAGGTGATAAAGGGAGTCACTGGCCCTAAATCATGAGCCATATTGCCGGAGGAGCGGGGAAGGGGGGGCTACAAAGGAAGAAGTGAGAATTTTGGCTACATCCATGAGTTCTTATAGAACATACTGAAAATTGAGTCCCATAAAACTGATTTAGTAACCAGCATTGGTAAACAGAATGCATTTTATTAGCTATGCAATAAAGAAAAGTCAAATGCTTCTTAAAAGAAGTTCCTAAAGTAACTTCGAGCTTCCACTTTTATGTTACCAAAGACCTGCTGCTATATGGAGCTTGTAAGGCAAGCTGTTGTGGAACAGAGTAGTGGAGGGAGAAACAGAGAAGCCATTGATTCTGGTTACCAGGCATTCACAAGAAAAAGGCTGCCTGAAGGGTCAAATTGACTACATTAACATTGTATATAGAGGCCACCAATAATGCTCACACTGCAAAGAGTACACAATGAAAGAATTTTGTATAAACCTTTGAAAACGCAAGCATACAGGACCAGCCCTGAAAGCAAGCGACTGGCTCTCAGTGGAATCAAGGACTGTGTTTACAACTCAGGAGGCAGGACTGACAAGGACCCAAGACAGCTCTCTTTAGAATGAGCTCCTTTTGTAGGCCCTTGAACTTCTCTTCCTTTATCTTGACAGAGGATGGAGTGTCCACAACAGGGATAGGCTGAGCAGGGGAGAAGGCACGTGGCATTCCATTGCAAATGGTAAGAGCAAAAAGTGGGAAGAGGTCAGGGGGACACAGCTTTATCTCTCCTGGAGGTTCACTCTGGGAAGGATGAAGAGGTGCCTTTTCCCTCAAGACCCCCCTCCCTGCCAGATTCACCCTCTTTTCTACTATTTGCACAAGTTACTTACCTTCGGTAACGATATATCTGTAAGAAACAATAGTTAGCGATAGATTCCTTACCTTAGAATTACCCCCAGGCGTCTGACTGGATCCGGAAAGTTTGTCAGCAGTACACCTGCGCGTCGGAAGGTGGCGTCGTGCGGCTCCGCGTCCGTCGTTGGCGTCGTGGTCGCCGAGATGACGTCGTGGCAGCTACTTAGACGCCTCCCTCGCGCGCTGACGTCAGTTCTGTAGACGACTTTCCGCGCCAGGAACGCAGAGCCATGCAAGATAATGACCACTGGTGCATTGAAACTAGGGCCCTGAAAGGGATGACAACCCTAGAAATCAGTTCGCAGAACGGGGAGGATGGGTGGGGCGGGAGGGAGTCTATCACTAACTAATGTTTCTTACAGATATATCGTTACCGAAGGTAAGTAACTTGTGCATCTGAAAGAAACACGTTTGTGATGGATTCCTTACCTTAGAATAGATACCCCAGCAATACCAACCCCGGTGGTGGGTCTGCGAACAAAGATCACACCAGGAAGTCGCGGAGAACAGAACGGCCAAAGAAGCCGTCTCTCCGGACTTGGCTGTCCAGGCAGTAGTGCTTAGTAAAAGTGTGCAGCGAGGCCCACGTAGCTGCCTGACAGATGTCTTGTAAGGGGACACCACATCCCAACGCCGTTGTGGCCGCCGTCACCCTGGTAGAATGGGAGCGCAGCCCCAACGGAGGCTCCTTCTTCGCCAGAGAATAACAGGCTTTAATACACAAGACGACCCATCTGGAGATAGTCCGCTTGTGTACAGCCCGACCTTTCTTGGCGCCAACGTAGCCAACAAAGAGCTGGTCATCCACCCGGAACGGTTGTGTGCGACTCAGGTAAAATGAGAGTGCACGTTTTGGGTCCAGACGGTGGAGCCTCTCTTCCTCTCTGGAAGGATGCAGAGGCGGAAAGAAGGTGGGAAAAGTGATGGTCTGCCCGATGTGAAAGGCAGTAACAACCTTTGGCAGAAAGGATGGACGCGTCCTAAGGACAACCTTGTCCAGCTGGACAGACCGAAAAGGGGGTTTGCAAGAGGGAGCCTGGAGCTCACTCACTCTCCTAGCAGAGGTGATGGCAACCAGGAAAGCAGTCTTCAGAGTTAACAGACGAAGAGGACAGTTGTAAAGAGGCTCAAAGGGAGCGCACATTAAGTATGTGAGAATCAGGTTCAAGTCCCACTGTGGCATTACGAAGGGAATAGGAGGAAAAAGGTGAGTAATGCCTTTGAGGAATCTGTTAACTACAGGGGACTTGAAAAGAGATGGCTGATCAGGGAGTCTGAGAAAGGCCGAAATAGAAAGGTAGCCCTTGATAGTGCCCAGAGCAGAGCCCTGCTGGGCCAAAGAAAGAAGAAACAGTAGGACCTCCGAAAGAGGGGCAGAAAGGGGATCCACAGCCTTTGCTGTGCACCATGCCACAAACTTGTTCCACCTACAGGCGTATACCAACTTAGTGGAGGGACGCCTGGCTGCCAGAATGACATCACAGACTTCAGGAGGCAAGCCGAAAGGAATCAACTGCCGCGCTCAATCTCCACGCAAAGAGGTGGAGACTGGACAGGTTCGGGTGGAGGACCGTCCCCTGCTGCTGTGACAGAAGATCCTCCCGAAGAGGCAGTCGGATCGGGGGATCGATGGTCATACTGAGTAGCTCGGGATACCAAACTCTTCGAGCCCAGTCCGGAGCCACAAGAATGACTTGGGCCCGGTCGCGCTTATCTTCAGCACTCTGGGCAGAAGTGGTATAGGCGGAAAGGCGTACAACAGACAGCGACTCCACTCGCGACGAAAAGCGTCGCCGAGCGGGTGCCGCCTTGGAAATTCCAACGCGCAGAATTGCTGACATTGCGCGTTCTCTTCGGTGGCGAATAGATCTAACCAAGGCTCTCCCCACTGTTGAAAGAGACCTTGCCACACGTCCGAGTGAAGACGCCATTCGTGATCCATCATGCATCTGCGGCTGAGTTCGTCCGCCTTGGTGTTCAGTGAACCTGCCAGGTGTTGAACCACCAGGGAAATGCCCTATTGTTCCAGCCATGTCCAGAGGCGCAGAGCCTCCTGACATAGGGTCCACGACCCCACCCTGCCCTGTTTGTTGCAGTACCACATGGCGGTGGTGTTGTCTGTGAACACCTGCACTACTATCCCCTTGACAGAGGGAAGGAATGCCTTCAGTGCAAGTCGGATCGCTCGAAGCTCCAGAAGGTTAATATGGAGCCTGGACTCCGCCGGAGACCAGAGGCCTCTGATCTCCGCCTCTCCCATGTGGCTGCCCCATCCCAGGAGGGACGCATCAGTCACCACTGTGTGCTCCGGTTGGGGAAGGGAGAGGGATCTGCCATTGACCCAATGCCGGTTTGTGAGCCACCACTGCAGCTGGTGTGCAGTGCCCTCCGAGATCTGGACTTAATCGGATAGGTTTCCCTGATGCTGCGCCCACTGGAACTTCAGGTCCCACTGCAGAGCCTGCATATGACATCTGGCATGAGTGACCAGCAGGATTGCAGGAGGCCATGAGGCCCAGCAGTCTCAGGGTCATCCTGACCGAAACCCAGGATAGAGGCTGAAAGATCGGAATCAGAGTCTGAATATCCTGGACTCGTCGTTCGGGAGGATAGACCCGAAAGTGCGTCGTATCCAGAACTGCTCCGATGAAGAGGAGCTTCTGAGAGGGAATCAGGTGCGACTTCGGCACATTGATGGAGAACCCCAGCAAATGCAGGAGGTCGGCCGTAGTCTGGAGGTGGTAGACGACTGTCCGGGGCGAGCCCGCCTTCAACAGCCAGTCGTCGAGATAGGAGGAAGACTGGAACCCCTGATCTGCGCAGATGAGCTGCGACCACCGCCATCACTTTCGTGAACACCCGAGGGGCGCTGGTAAGGCCAAAAGGGAGCACGGTAAACTGAAAGTGCTCGTGGCCTACCGTAAACCGCAAGTAACGGCGGTGGGCCGGCAGGACGGGAATGTAGAAATATGCGTCCTGCAGATCCAACGCTACCTTCCAGTCTCCAGTGCAGACAAGACCTGAGCCAGAGTTAACATCTTGAACTTCTCCTTCCGGAGGAAGCGATTGACGTCCCTGAGGTCCAAGATAGGACGCAGGCTCTTGTCCTTCTTGGGCACCAGAAAGTAGTGGGAATAACAACCACGTCCTACTTCTGGCGCAGGAACGCGCTCGATGGCCCCCTCGGCCAAGAGGGCCGCGACTTCCTGTTGAAGGAGTGCCAAGTGATCCACCGACATGCGGTGGTACTGGAGTGGCATGGCTTGAGGGTTAGTCTCGAAGGGGAGGGAGTAGCCCCTTCGGACTATTTGTAAAACCCACCTGTCCGAAGTGATGGTGCGCCAGTGGGGGAGGTGATGGCGAATCCTGCCACCCACCGGTGTTTGATGGGCCTGAAAAACCGGACTAGGAAGGTTTGGAGGCAGTGGTGGCCGGGGTGGAGGTGGACTGACCCGCCCGCTGGCCCCCTGACCCGCCTCGGCGGGCCCCACGTCCGCGCTGAGACTGTTGCTGCGCAGGCCTGTGGCTCTGAAGCGAACGTGTCGGGGCGCCCCTTCCGTAACAACGAAAGGAGCAAAAAGCAGAAGGTGGAGGAAAGACCCAGGGACTTGGCCGTAGCCCTCGAGTCCTTAAAGCGCTCCAACGCACTATCCGCTTTGTTGCCAAAAAGGCGAATGCCATCAAAGGGCATGTCCATCAGGGTGTTGTGGACATCCCCAGAGAAACCAATAATCCTCAGCCAGGCGTGGCGACGGAGCGCCATTGTCGTGGAAATCGCCCTGCCCAGCGAGTCGGCGGTGTCAAGGCCACATCGAATTGTGAACTTTGTTGCATCTCTCCCTTCAGCAATAGCCTGAGAGAGCACTGTCCGGGCCTCCTCCGGACACCGAGGCAGCACTTGCGCCTCCGTATCCCACAGACCGCAGCCCTGAACTGGCGGAAGAAAAAATCTTCTTCCCAAATTGTTCCAGTTTCTTGGATTCCCTATCCGGAGGTGCGGTAGGGAATGCGCTCGGGGACGCAGAGGCTTGGACAACCAAGCTCTCAGGGGTGGGGTGTTGGGAGAGGAAAAGGGGGTCGCCCGGGGCCAGACGATGGCGTCGGGTCACGTTCCTATCCACAGGAGCCCCTGTGGTGGGCCTGGACCAGGGGCCCAAAAGAACGTCTGAAAGTGCATCATTAAAAGGCAGCAGTGGCTCCGCAGAGGTAGCTGCCGGCTGAAGAACTTCTGTCAGGAGGTTAGTCCCGACGGCCACGGTAGGGAGCTCGAGGTGGAGGGCCTCGTCCGCCCTACGCAACACCACTGCATAACTTGCACTCTCCTCCGTAGCCACGGTAGGAGGAGTGACCATGCCAAGGTCAGGAGAGGTATCTAGACCACTGGCATGCCCCAGTTCCTCTGCCCAGTCCGGCTCTAACTCACATTGTGCTGTGAGACGGTCCTCAGACCCCTGCCAGTCCTCCCCTTCCTCCGAAGGCTGATGAACAGGTCGAAAATAAGGAGGATGGACATAGGGATAAGAAAGGTCCCATCGGCGTCGGAATCTGAGTCGAGCGACGCCGTTCCGGCACCGTGTCCACTTCGGGGCTGAAACCGGGGGCGACTTTGTCCGGTGGAACGGGCGACGTCGGAAGTGGTGCCGGAGGGGTCGACGTCGGTGGAGGTGTCACAAGATCAACCGGCGTCGACCGGGATCCAGGCCTGGATCCATGGGGGCCCTGCGGCGCCGGGTCCGGAGCCGACAGCGATGCCGGAGCAGTCGGCAGTAAAGGGCAAGGACCCCCAGTCGGACCCGCGGGGCCCGACGGCCCAAAGAGGTGAGCCATGGCTGACTGAAATTCCTGCAGCTCGGCCGGAGTCGCCGACGGACCCGGGAAGGGCGGGTAGGCCGGCGGCGACTGCGTAGGCTCCGCCGGAGCCGCAGGGGTGGCACCCTCAGCCGCGTGAGGGGAGGTCGGAGAGCGATGGCGCTTCTTTGACTTATTAGAGTGCTTCGTCTTACCTGACCCCGAGTGCGAAGACTTCGATCCCGACGAACGAAGGTGGTGGCTCCGCGACCGGTCCGTCGACCTCCCACGGGACCGGGACCTTGAGCGGCGCGGAGCCGACTGCCGGACTTCAAGCAACTTTCAGGACCGCTCCCGCAAAGTCTTCGGCGCCATGGCCCAGCAGTCGTGGCACGACTTGGGGTCGTGGTCGCGCCCCAGGCAGTAAAGACACACGCGGTGCGGGTCCGTCACCGACATCATGGGATGACAGTCCTCGCAGGACTTGAATCCAGGCATCCCTACTGCACCAGGAGTCGATCGACTCGCAAAATAGAGACAAAAAGGCCTCGAAAAACTCAGTCAAAAAATGACTGGGGGTACCGCTCACTCCGGATCTGCGCTTGCTGGCGCGGAAAAAGAAAGAACTGACGTCAGCGCGCGAGGACGGCATCTAAGTAGCTGCCGCGACGTCATCTCGGCGACCACGACGCCAACGACAGACGCTGAGCCGCACGACGCCACCTTCCGACGTGCAGGGGTACTGCTGACGAAAACTTTCCTGATCCAGTCTGACGCCAGGGGGTGATTCTAAGGTAAGGAATCCATCACTAACGTGTTTCTTTCAGATTTACATTTCTAGACGTCTGGGGTTGGCAACCCTTACTTCTTATGGTTGGAGATGAAATGCACAAGTTACTAACTTGTGTAACGATATATCTGTAAGAGACAGTAGTTAGTGACAGATTCCTTACCTTAGAATATCCCCAGGCGTCAGGCTGGATCCGGAAAGTTTTGCGTAGCAGTACCCTTTGCGCGTCGGTAGGCGGCGGGAGCGGCTCCGCGCGTCCGTCGTCGGCGTCGTGATCGCCGGGATGACGTCGTGGCAGTGCTCTAGGCGCCGCCCCTGCGCGCTGGCGTCAGTTCTGTACACGACTTTCCGCGCCAGGAACGCAGAAGCCATGCAAGAAGCGGACATAGGTGTCTGAAAAATACTAGGGCCCTGAAAGGGATGTCCTTAACCCTAGAAATCAGTTCGCAGAACGGGGAGGATGGGTGGGCGGTAAGGAATCTGTCACTAACTACTGTCTCTTACAGATATATCGTTACACAAGTTAGTAACTTGTGCATCTGAAAGAGACACGTTAGTGACAGATTCCTTACCTTAGAATAGATACCCCAGCAATACCAACCCCGGTGGTGGGTCTGCGAACAAAGATCAGACAAGGAAGTCCTGGAGGACAGAACGGCCAAAGAAGCCGTCCCTCCGGACCTGACTGTCAAGGCAGTAATGCTTTGTAAACGTGTGCGATACAAGGGGATGATGGACGGAACGTTTGAGCCAATCAAACACTCACCCCCAGTCAACTGATCTGGGTTTAATCCATCATCATTCTTTAGCTCACTCCACCACCCCAGTTCAGACATGGCCATATGCAAATCAGTCTGACCCTGTGCCTCATGGGAACAGTCCAGCCCGAACTGCCAAGCCATGTCTTCCCTGGACCGGAAACAAGCATCCTAGGACCGGTTTCTGGCATTCCAGCCGTCATCAGCCAGGCTTGCTTGAATCCAGTGGCAAAGTGAGCAAGGGACCCACGTCTGGGCATGCCCCCGCCAACTTAGGGCGAACAAAGCGATACAAAAGGGGATGATGGACGGAACGTTTGAGCCAATCAAACACTCACCCCCAGTCAACTGATCTGGGTTTAATCCATCATCATTCTTTAGCTCACTCCACCACCCCAGTTCAGACATGGCCATATGCAAATCAGTCTGACCCTGTGCCTCATGGGAACAGTCCAGCCCGAACTGCCAAGCCATGTCTTCCCTGGACCGGAAACAAGCATCCTAGGACCGGTTTCTGGCATTCCAGCCGTCATCAGCCAGGCTTGCTTGAATCCAGTGGCAAAGTGAGCAAGGGACCCACGTCTGGGCATACCCCCGCCAACTTAGGGCGAACAAAGCGATACAAAAGGGGATGATGGACGGAACGTTTGAGCCAATCAAACACTCACCCCCAGTCAACTGATCTGGGTTTAATCCATCATCATTCTTTAGCTCACTCCACCACCCCAGTTCAGACATGGCCATATGCAAATCAGTCTGACCCTGTGCCTCATGGGAACAGTCCAGCCCGAACTGCCAAGCCATGTCTTCCCTGGACCGGAAACAAGCATCCTAGGACCGGTTTCTGGCATTCCAGCCGTCATCAGCCAGGCTTGCTTGAATCCAGTGGCAAAGTGAGCAAGGGACCCACGTCTGGGCATACCCCCGCCAACTTAGGGCGAACAAAGCGATACAAAAGGGGATGATGGACGGAACGTTTGAGCCAATCAAACACTCACCCCCAGTCAACTGATCTGGGTTTAATCCATCATCATTCTTTAGCTCACTCCACCACCCCAGTTCAGACATGGCCATATGCAAATCAGTCTGACCCTGTGCCTCATGGGAACAGTCCAGCCCGAACTGCCAAGCCATGTCTTCCCTGGACCGGAAACAAGCATCCTAGGACCGGTTTCTGGCATTCCAGCCGTCATCAGCCAGGCTTGCTTGAATCCAGTGGCAAAGTGAGCAAGGGACCCACGTCTGGGCATACCCCCGCCAACTTAGGGCGAACAAAGCGATACAAAAGGGGATGATGGACGGAACGTTTGAGCCAATCAAACACTCACCCCCAGTCAACTGATCTGGGTTTAATCCATCATCATTCTTTAGCTCACTCCACCACCCCAGTTCAGACATGGCCATATGCAAATCAGTCTGACCCTGTGCCTCATGGGAACAGTCCAGCCCGAACTGCCAAGCCATGTCTTCCCTGGACCGGAAACAAGCATCCTAGGACCGGTTTCTGGCATTCCAGCCGTCATCAGCCAGGCTTGCTTGAATCCAGTGGCAAAGTGAGCAAGGGACCCACGTCTGGGCATACCCCCGCCAACTTAGGGCGAACAAAGCGATACAAAAGGGGATGATGGACGGAACGTTTGAGCCAATCAAACACTCACCCCCAGTCAACTGATCTGGGTTTAATCCATCATCATTCTTTAGCTCACTCCACCACCCCAGTTCAGACATGGCCATATGCAAATCAGTCTGACCCTGTGCCTCATGGGAACAGTCCAGCCCGAACTGCCAAGCCATGTCTTCCCTGGACCGGAAACAAGCATCCTAGGACCGGTTTCTGGCATTCCAGCCGTCATCAGCCAGGCTTGCTTGAATCCAGTGGCAAAGTGAGCAAGGGACCCACGTCTGGGCATACCCCCGCCAACTTAGGGCGAACAAAGCGATACAAAAGGGGATGATGGACGGAACGTTTGAGCCAATCAAACACTCACCCCCAGTCAACTGATCTGGGTTTAATCCATCATCATTCTTTAGCTCACTCCACCACCCCAGTTCAGACATGGCCATATGCAAATCAGTCTGACCCTGTGCCTCATGGGAACAGTCCAGCCCGAACTGCCAAGCCATGTCTTCCCTGGACCGGAAACAAGCATCCTAGGACCGGTTTCTGGCATTCCAGCCGTCATCAGCCAGGCTTGCTTGAATCCAGTGGCAAAGTGAGCAAGGGACCCACGTCTGGGCATACCCCCGCCAACTTAGGGCGAACAAAGCGATACAAAAGGGGATGATGGACGGAACGTTTGAGCCAATCAAACACTCACCCCCAGTCAACTGATCTGGGTTTAATCCATCATCATTCTTTAGCTCACTCCACCACCCCAGTTCAGACATGGCCATATGCAAATCAGTCTGACCCTGTGCCTCATGGGAACAGTCCAGCCCGAACTGCCAAGCCATGTCTTCCCTGGACCGGAAACAAGCATCCTAGGACCGGTTTCTGGCATTCCAGCCGTCATCAGCCAGGCTTGCTTGAATCCAGTGGCAAAGTGAGCAAGGGACCCACGTCTGGGCATACCCCCGCCAACTTAGGGCGAACAAAGCGATACAAAAGGGGATGATGGACGGAACGTTTGAGCCAATCAAACACTCACCCCCAGTCAACTGATCTGGGTTTAATCCATCATCATTCTTTAGCTCACTCCACCACCCCAGTTCAGACATGGCCATATGCAAATCAGTCTGACCCTGTGCCTCATGGGAACAGTCCAGCCCGAACTGCCAAGCCATGTCTTCCCTGGACCGGAAACAAGCATCCTAGGACCGGTTTCTGGCATTCCAGCCGTCATCAGCCAGGCTTGCTTGAATCCAGTGGCAAAGTGAGCAAGGGACCCACGTCTGGGCATACCCCCGCCAACTTAGGGCGAACAAAGCGATACAAAAGGGGATGATGGACGGAACGTTTGAGCCAATCAAACACTCACCCCCAGTCAACTGATCTGGGTTTAATCCATCATCATTCTTTAGCTCACTCCACCACCCCAGTTCAGACATGGCCATATGCAAATCAGTCTGACCCTGTGCCTCATGGGAACAGTCCAGCCCGAACTGCCAAGCCATGTCTTCCCTGGACCGGAAACAAGCATCCTAGGACCGGTTTCTGGCATTCCAGCCGTCATCAGCCAGGCTTGCTTGAATCCAGTGGCAAAGTGAGCAAGGGACCCACGTCTGGGCATACCCCCGCCAACTTAGGGCGAACAAAGCGATACAAAAGGGGATGATGGACGGAACGTTTGAGCCAATCAAACACTCACCCCCAGTCAACTGATCTGGGTTTAATCCATCATCATTCTTTAGCTCACTCCACCACCCCAGTTCAGACATGGCCATATGCAAATCAGTCTGACCCTGTGCCTCATGGGAACAGTCCAGCCCGAACTGCCAAGCCATGTCTTCCCTGGACCGGAAACAAGCATCCTAGGACCGGTTTCTGGCATTCCAGCCGTCATCAGCCAGGCTTGCTTGAATCCAGTGGCAAAGTGAGCAAGGGACCCACGTCTGGGCATACCCCCGCCAACTTAGGGCGAACAAAGCGATACAAAAGGGGATGATGGACGGAACGTTTGAGCCAATCAAACACTCACCCCCAGTCAACTGATCTGGGTTTAATCCATCATCATTCTTTAGCTCACTCCACCACCCCAGTTCAGACATGGCCATATGCAAATCAGTCTGACCCTGTGCCTCATGGGAACAGTCCAGCCCGAACTGCCAAGCCATGTCTTCCCTGGACCGGAAACAAGCATCCTAGGACCGGTTTCTGGCATTCCAGCCGTCATCAGCCAGGCTTGCTTGAATCCAGTGGCAAAGTGAGCAAGGGACCCACGTCTGGGCATACCCCCGCCAACTTAGGGCGAACAAAGCGATACAAAAGGGGATGATGGACGGAACGTTTGAGCCAATCAAACACTCACCCCCAGTCAACTGATCTGGGTTTAATCCATCATCATTCTTTAGCTCACTCCACCACCCCAGTTCAGACATGGCCATATGCAAATCAGTCTGACCCTGTGCCTCATGGGAACAGTCCAGCCCGAACTGCCAAGCCATGTCTTCCCTGGACCGGAAACAAGCATCCTAGGACCGGTTTCTGGCATTCCAGCCGTCATCAGCCAGGCTTGCTTGAATCCAGTGGCAAAGTGAGCAAGGGACCCACGTCTGGGCATACCCCCGCCAACTTAGGGCGAACAAAGCGATACAAAAGGGGATGATGGACGGAACGTTTGAGCCAATCAAACACTCACCCCCAGTCAACTGATCTGGGTTTAATCCATCATCATTCTTTAGCTCACTCCACCACCCCAGTTCAGACATGGCCATATGCAAATCAGTCTGACCCTGTGCCTCATGGGAACAGTCCAGCCCGAACTGCCAAGCCATGTCTTCCCTGGACCGGAAACAAGCATCCTAGGACCGGTTTCTGGCATTCCAGCCGTCATCAGCCAGGCTTGCTTGAATCCAGTGGCAAAGTGAGCAAGGGACCCACGTCTGGGCATACCCCCGCCAACTTAGGGCGAACAAAGCGATACAAAAGGGGATGATGGACGGAACGTTTGAGCCAATCAAACACTCACCCCCAGTCAACTGATCTGGGTTTAATCCATCATCATTCTTTAGCTCACTCCACCACCCCAGTTCAGACATGGCCATATGCAAATCAGTCTGACCCTGTGCCTCATGGGAACAGTCCAGCCCGAACTGCCAAGCCATGTCTTCCCTGGACCGGAAACAAGCATCCTAGGACCGGTTTCTGGCATTCCAGCCGTCATCAGCCAGGCTTGCTTGAATCCAGTGGCAAAGTGAGCAAGGGACCCACGTCTGGGCATACCCCCGCCAACTTAGGGCGAACAAAGCGATACAAAAGGGGATGATGGACGGAACGTTTGAGCCAATCAAACACTCACCCCCAGTCAACTGATCTGGGTTTAATCCATCATCATTCTTTAGCTCACTCCACCACCCCAGTTCAGACATGGCCATATGCAAATCAGTCTGACCCTGTGCCTCATGGGAACAGTCCAGCCCGAACTGCCAAGCCATGTCTTCCCTGGACCGGAAACAAGCATCCTAGGACCGGTTTCTGGCATTCCAGCCGTCATCAGCCAGGCTTGCTTGAATCCAGTGGCAAAGTGAGCAAGGGACCCACGTCTGGGCATACCCCCGCCAACTTAGGGCGAACAAAGCGATACAAAAGGGGATGATGGACGGAACGTTTGAGCCAATCAAACACTCACCCCCAGTCAACTGATCTGGGTTTAATCCATCATCATTCTTTAGCTCACTCCACCACCCCAGTTCAGACATGGCCATATGCAAATCAGTCTGACCCTGTGCCTCATGGGAACAGTCCAGCCCGAACTGCCAAGCCATGTCTTCCCTGGACCGGAAACAAGCATCCTAGGACCGGTTTCTGGCATTCCAGCCGTCATCAGCCAGGCTTGCTTGAATCCAGTGGCAAAGTGAGCAAGGGACCCACGTCTGGGCATACCCCCGCCAACTTAGGGCGAACAAAGCGATACAAAAGGGGATGATGGACGGAACGTTTGAGCCAATCAAACACTCACCCCCAGTCAACTGATCTGGGTTTAATCCATCATCATTCTTTAGCTCACTCCACCACCCCAGTTCAGACATGGCCATATGCAAATCAGTCTGACCCTGTGCCTCATGGGAACAGTCCAGCCCGAACTGCCAAGCCATGTCTTCCCTGGACCGGAAACAAGCATCCTAGGACCGGTTTCTGGCATTCCAGCCGTCATCAGCCAGGCTTGCTTGAATCCAGTGGCAAAGTGAGCAAAGGGACCCACGTCTGGGCATACCCCCGCCAACTTAGGGCGAACAAAGCGATACAAAAGGGGATGATGGACGGAACGTTTGAGCCAATCAAACACTCACCCCCAGTCAACTGATCTGGGTTTAATCCATCATCATTCTTTAGCTCACTCCACCACCCCAGTTCAGACATGGCCATATGCAAATCAGTCTGACCCTGTGCCTCATGGGAACAGTCCAGCCCGAACTGCCAAGCCATGTCTTCCCTGGACCGGAAACAAGCATCCTAGGACCGGTTTCTGGCATTCCAGCCGTCATCAGCCAGGCTTGCTTGAATCCAGTGGCAAAGTGAGCAAGGGACCCACGTCTGGGCATACCCCCGCCAACTTAGGGCGAACAAAGCGATACAAAAGGGGATGATGGACGGAACGTTTGAGCCAATCAAACACTCACCCCCAGTCAACTGATCTGGGTTTAATCCATCATCATTCTTTAGCTCACTCCACCACCCCAGTTCAGACATGGCCATATGCAAATCAGTCTGACCCTGTGCCTCATGGGAACAGTCCAGCCCGAACTGCCAAGCCATGTCTTCCCTGGACCGGAAACAAGCATCCTAGGACCGGTTTCTGGCATTCCAGCCGTCATCAGCCAGGCTTGCTTGAATCCAGTGGCAAAGTGAGCAAGGGACCCACGTCTGGGCATACCCCCGCCAACTTAGGGCGAACAAAGCGATACAAAAGGGGATGATGGACGGAACGTTTGAGCCAATCAAACACTCACCCCCAGTCAACTGATCTGGGTTTAATCCATCATCATTCTTTAGCTCACTCCACCACCCCAGTTCAGACATGGCCATATGCAAATCAGTCTGACCCTGTGCCTCATGGGAACAGTCCAGCCCGAACTGCCAAGCCATGTCTTCCCTGGACCGGAAACAAGCATCCTAGGACCGGTTTCTGGCATTCCAGCCGTCATCAGCCAGGCTTGCTTGAATCCAGTGGCAAAGTGAGCAAGGGACCCACGTCTGGGCATACCCCCGCCAACTTAGGGCGAACAAAGCGATACAAAAGGGGATGATGGACGGAACGTTTGAGCCAATCAAACACTCACCCCCAGTCAACTGATCTGGGTTTAATCCATCATCATTCTTTAGCTCACTCCACCACCCCAGTTCAGACATGGCCATATGCAAATCAGTCTGACCCTGTGCCTCATGGGAACAGTCCAGCCCGAACTGCCAAGCCATGTCTTCCCTGGACCGGAAACAAGCATCCTAGGACCGGTTTCTGGCATTCCAGCCGTCATCAGCCAGGCTTGCTTGAATCCAGTGGCAAAGTGAGCAAGGGACCCACGTCTGGGCATACCCCCGCCAACTTAGGGCGAACAAAGCGATACAAAAGGGGATGATGGACGGAACGTTTGAGCCAATCAAACACTCACCCCCAGTCAACTGATCTGGGTTTAATCCATCATCATTCTTTAGCTCACTCCACCACCCCCAGTTCAGACATGGCCATATGCAAATCAGTCTGACCCTGTGCCTCATGGGAACAGTCCAGCCCGAACTGCCAAGCCATGTCTTCCCTGGACCGGAAACAAGCATCCTAGGACCGGTTTCTGGCATTCCAGCCGTCATCAGCCAGGCTTGCTTGAATCCAGTGGCAAAGTGAGCAAGGGACCCACGTCTGGGCATACCCCCGCCAACTTAGGGCGAACAAAGCGATACAAAAGGGGATGATGGACGGAACGTTTGAGCCAATCAAACACTCACCCCCAGTCAACTGATCTGGGTTTAATCCATCATCATTCTTTAGCTCACTCCACCACCCCAGTTCAGACATGGCCATATGCAAATCAGTCTGACCCTGTGCCTCATGGGAACAGTCCAGCCCGAACTGCCAAGCCATGTCTTCCCTGGACCGGAAACAAGCATCCTAGGACCGGTTTCTGGCATTCCAGCCGTCATCAGCCAGGCTTGCTTGAATCCAGTGGCAAAGTGAGCAAGGGACCCACGTCTGGGCATACCCCCGCCAACTTAGGGCGAACAAAGCGATACAAAGGGGATGATGGACGGAACGTTTGAGCCAATCAAACACTCACCCCCAGTCAACTGATCTGGGTTTAATCCATCATCATTCTTTAGCTCACTCCACCACCCCAGTTCAGACATGGCCATATGCAAATCAGTCTGACCCTGTGCCTCATGGGAACAGTCCAGCCCGAACTGCCAAGCCGGGCTGGACTGTTCCCATGAGGCACAGGGTCAGACTGATTTGCATATGGCCATGTCTGAACTGGGGGTGGTGGGAGTGAGCTAAAGAATGATGATGGATTAAACCCAGATCAGTGACTGGGGGTGAGTGTTTGATTGGCTCAAACGTTCCGTCCATCATCCCTTTGTATCGCTGTCAGCGTGTGCAGCGAGGCCCACGTAGCTGCCTGACAGATAACCGGCAGCGGAACACCGCGGCCCAAGGCCGTGGTAGCAGCCGTTGCCCCTGGTGGGAATGGGCACGCAGCCCAACAGGAGGCTCCTTCTTAGCCAAAGAATAGCAGGTCTTGATGCACAAGGTAACCCAGCGGGAGATGGTCTCGCTTGTGCACCGCCCGACAGCTTTGGCGCCCACGTAGCCAACAAAGAGCTGGTCATCCACCCGGAAGTGTTTTTGTGCGGTCGATATAGAAGGAGAGCGCCCGTTTTGGGTCCAGACGGTGGAGCCTCTCTTCCTCTCTAGAAGGATGCGGAGGCGGAAAGAAGGTGGGCAAAGTGATGGTCTGCCCAATGTGGAAAGCAGTAACCACCTTTGGCAAGAAGGACGGACGGCGTCCGAAGAACAACCTTGTCTGGATGAACAGACAGAAAGGGAGGTTTGCAAGATAGAGCCTGGAGCTCACTCACCCGCCGAGCGGAGGTGATGGCCACCAGAAAGGCTGTCTTCAGAGTCAGAAGAGCGAAGAGGACAGTTATGCAGAGAAGCTCAAAGGAGCGCACATTAAAAAGGTAAGAACCAAGTTCAAGTCCCACTGAGGCATCACAAACGGAACAGGAGGGAAGAGGTGAGTAATGCCTTTCAAGAACCTGTTAACAACCTGGGACTTGAAAAGGGAGGGCTGATCAGGGAGCCTGAGGAAGGCCGAGATAGCACAAAGATAACCCTTGATGGTACCCAGGGCAGAACCCTGTTGGGCCAGAGAGAGAAGGAACAGAAGGACCTCAGAAAGAGGGGCAGAAAGGGGATTCACAGCCTTTGCTGTGCACCATGCCACAAATTTGTTCCACCGGCAGGCGTATACCACCTTGGTGGAGGGACGCCTGGCTGCCAGAATCACATCACAAACTTCGGGAGGCAGAGTCGAAAGGAATCAACTGCCGCCGCTCAATCTCCACGCAAGCAGGTGTAGAGTGGACAGGTTCGGGTGGAGGACCGTCCCCTGCTGCTGCGACAGAAGATCCTCCCGAAGAGGCAGACGGATCGGGGGATCTATGCTCATATTGAGTAGCTCGGGATACCAAACTCTTCGAGCCCAGTCCGGAGCCACAAGAATGACTTGGGCCCGGTCGGTGCCGAATCTTCTTCAACACTCTGGGTAGAAGTGGTATAGGCGGAAAGGCTTACAATAGACCGCAACTCCACTCGTGACGAAAAGCGTCGCCCGGCGAGTGCCGCCTTGGAAATTCCAACGCGCAGAACTGATGACATTGCGCGTTCTCTTCGATGGCGAATAGATCTAACCAAGGCTCTCCCCACTGCAGAAAGAGTCCTTGCGCCACTTCCGAGTGAAGACGCCATTCGTGATCCATCATGCACCTGCGGCAGGGTTCGTCCGCCCTGGCGTTCAGGGAACCTGCCAGGTGTTGAACCATCAGGAACACGCCCTGATGTTCCAGCCATGTCCAGAGGCGCAGAGCCTCCTGACAAAGGGTCCAAGACCCCACCCCGCCCTGTTTGTTGCAGTACCACATGGCGGTGGTGTTGTCTGTGAACACCTGCACTACCTTCCCTGCTGACAGAGGGAAGGAATGCCTTCAGTGCAAGTCGGATCGCCCGGAGCTCCAGAAGGTTGATATGGAGCCGGGACTCCGCCGGGAGACCAGGAGGCCTCTGATCTCCGCCTCTCCCATGTGACCGCCCCATCCCAGAAGGGACGCGTCCGCCACAACTGTGTGCTCTGGCTGGGGAAGGGAGAGGATCTGCCCATGACCCATTGCCGGTTCGAGAGCCACCACTGCAACTGTCTTGCAGTCCCTCCGAGATCTGGGCGTGATCGGACAGGTTGACCTGGTGCTGCGCCCACTGGAACTTCAGGTCCCACTGCAGAGCCCGCATATGCCATCTGGCATGATTGACCAGCAGGATGCAGGAGGCCATGAGGCCCAGCAGCCTCAGGGTCATCCGTACCGAAACCCAGGATAAAGGCCGAAAGATCGGAATCATAGCCTGAATATCCCAGACTCGCCGTTCGGGAGGATAGGCCCGAAACTGCGTCGTGTCCAGAACTGCTCCGATGAAAAGGAGCTGTGGAGAAGGAATCAGATGCGACTTCGGCACATTGATGGAGAACCCCAGCGAGTGCAGGAGTTCGGCCGTAGTCTGGAGGTGGGAGACGACTGCCTGGGACGAGCCCGCCTTCCAAGTCCCTGGGCCTTTCTGCTGTGCGCCCTCCGCTAACCTCTGCTTTTCGCCCCTTTCGGGCGCCACGGAAGGGGCGCCCAGTCACGTCCGCTGCCCAGCCACCGGCCCGCGCAGCAAGCGTCTTCGCGTGGCCGAGGACGTGGATCCCGCCGTGGCGGGTCAGGTAACCAGCGTGCGGGTCAGGCCACCAACCCCGCCACGTCCGCGGCCTCCAAGCCCTCCTAGTCCTTCCTTTCAGGTGCACAGCACGCCAGTAGGGGGCAGGGTCCGCCATCACCTTCACCACTGGCGTGCCATCACCTCGGACAGGTGGGTCTTGGACATTGTCCGAAGGGGCTACTCCTCCCCTTCGAGACCACCCCCCAGCCATGCCACCTCAATTCCACCGCATGTCAGGGGATCACTTGGTGCTTCTACAGAAGGAAGTCACGGCCCTCTTGGCCAAGAGGGCCATCGAGCATGTTCCGACTCCAGAAGTAGGGCGTGGTTGCTAGCTCCCACTACTTTCTGGTGCCCAAAAAGGACAAGGAGGACATGCGTCCTATCTTGGACCTCCGGAACGTCAATTGCTTTCCTCCCGGAAGGAGAAGTTCAAAGATGCTCACCCTAGCTCAGGTCTCGACTGCCCTCGACCCTGGAGACTGGCTGGTAGCGTTGGACTTGCAGGACGCTTATTTCCACATCCCCGTCCTGCCGGCCCACCGGCGTTACCTACGGTTCACGGTAGGCCTCGAGCACTTTCAGTTCACCGTGCTCCCCTTTGGCCTTACCAGTGCCCCTCGGGTGTTCACGAAAGTGATGGCGGTGGTCGCAGCTCATCTGCGCCGGGCAGGGGTTTCAGTCTTCCCCTACCTCGACGACTGGCTGCTGAAGGCGGGCTCGTCCCAGGCAGTCGTCTCCCACCTCCAGACTACGGGGCCGAACTCCTGCACTCGCTGGGGTTCTCCATCAATGTGCCGAAGTCGCATCTGGTTCCTTCTCCACAGCTCCTTTTCATCGGAGCAGTTCTGGACACGACGCAGTTTCGGGCCTATCCTCCCCGAACGGCGAGTCCGGGATATTCAGGCTATGATTCCGATCTTTCAGCCTTTATCCTGGGTTTCGGTACGGATGACCCTGAGGCTGCTGGGCCTCATGGCCTCCTGCATCCTGCTGGTCGATCATGCCAGATGGCATATGCGGGCTCTGCAGTGGGACCTGAAGTTCCAGTGGGCGCAGCACCAGGGCAACCTGTCCGATCACGTCCAGATCTCGGTGGGGACTGCAAAACAGTTGCAGTGGTGGCTCTCGAACCGGCAATGGGTCATGGGCAGATCCCTCTCCCTTCCCCAGCCAGAGCACACAGTTGTGACGGACGCGTCCCCTTCTGGGATGGGGCGGTCACATGGGAGAGGCGGAGATCAGAGGCCTCTGGTCTCCGGGCGGAGTCCCGGCTCCATATCAACCTTCTGGAGCTCCGGGCGATCCGACTTGCACTCAAGGCATTCCTTCCCTCTGTCAAAGGGAAGGTAGTGCAGGTGTTCACAAACAACACCACCGCCATGTGGTACTGCAACAAACAGGGGCGGGGTGGGGTCGTGGACCCTCTGTCAGGAGGCTCTGCGCCTCTGGACTTGGCTGGAACATCAGGACATGTTCCTGATGGTTCAACACCCTGGCAGGTTCCCTGAACGCCAGGGCGGACGAACTCAGCCGCAGGTGCATGATGGATCACGAATGGCGTCTTCACTCGGAAGTGGCGCAGGACTCTTTCAACAATGGGGAGCGCCTTGGTTAGATCTATTCGCCACCGAAGAGAACGCGCAATGTCATCAGTTCTGCACGTTGGAATTTCCAAGGCGGCACTCGCTCGGCGACGCTTTTCGTCGCGAGTGGAGTTGCGGTCTGTTGTACGCCTTTCCGCCTATACCACTTCTGCAGAGTGTTGAAGAAGATTCGGCACGACCGGGCCCACGTCATCCTTGTGGCTCCGGACTGGGCTCGAAGAGTTTGGTATTCCGAGCTACTCAGTATGAGCGTAGATTCCCCGATCCGTCTGCCTCTTCGGGAGGATCTTCTGTCGCAGCAGGGGACGGTCCTCCACCCGAACCTGTCCAGTCTACACCTGCTTGCGTGGAGATTGAGCGGCGGCAGTTGATTCCTTTCGACTTGCCTCCCGAAGTTTGTGATGTGATTCTGGCAGCCAGGCGTCCCTCCACTAAGGTGGTATAGGCCTGCAGGTGGAACAAATTTGTGGCATGGTGCACAGCAAAGGCTGTGAATCCCCTTTCTGCCCCTTCTTTCTGAGGTCCTTCTGTTCCTTCTTTCTCTGGCCCAACAGGGTTCTGCCCTGGGTACCATCAAGGGTTATCTTTGTACTATCTCGGCCTTCCTCAGGCTCCCTGATCAGCCCTCCCTTTTCAAGTCCCCTGTTGTTAACAGGTTCTTAAAAGGCATTACACACCTCTTTCCTCCTGTTCCGTTTGTGATGCCTCAGTGGGACTTGAACTTGGTTCTTACCTTTTAATGTGCGCTCCTTTGAGCCTCTACATAACTGTCCTCTTCGTCTTCTGACTCTGAAGACAGCCTTTCTGGTGGCCATCACCCTCCGCTCGGCGGAGTGAGTGAGCTCCAGGCCTATCATGCAAACCTCCCTTTCTGTC